>CM022302.1:22217779-23700627 GCA_011799875.1 Thinopyrum elongatum
TTCGTTGTCTCGTGCTCCATAGTTCTGCAAATATTACAACATGGCAATTAATATACAAACATGACAGATGGATATATTAGTGCAAACGTAGACTAGCTAGCTCGACGCTTCTACGTTTTGGGGTGGCCTCGACAATGCTTCTTGTGTTTGGGGTGGCTAGGCAACGCTTCTAGGGTTTGGGGTGGCCTCGACAATGCTTCTAGGGTTTGGGTCGGACCGCCTCTCTCATGAATGTCCGACGTCCGGACCGACAAGGGATTTAACAAAATGAGCCCATTCCGGATGTGCAGAAAATGGTCCATATTTTTCCTGATCTCATCTACCCTTCTATATGTCACGTTGTCTAGTCAAAGAATTCAAGAAAACCTTGACTTCATCATTAGCCGGAAATGACAGGTGTATAATGGTACGAAGCTCTTCAAAGTTGTTTGGAACGGAGTTCCCGATGGATAATTAGCTTTTTGGTACAAAGTTCGCAAGAGCCTTCCGAATATCGCTATTTGGAAGGCCTTTGCTGAAATTCGTACCAAAAAGCGAATTATTCTATCAGGAACTCCATCCAAAACAACTTTGAAGAGCTTCGTAGCATCATACGCCTGTTACTTCTGGAAAATGATGAAGCCATGGATTTCTTCAATACTTTGACAGACAACGTGACATATAGAAGAATATTATATAGAGATGAGATCAGAAAAAAAAATTGGATCAACTTGTGCACATCCATAATGGGGCATTCTGATAAATCTATGTCAAAAGTCAAACTTGACATATGATCAAATATTGTTGCATATGTCAAAATTAAAACTTGACATATGACCAAATATTGCATATGTCAAAATTCAGACTTTGACATATGATCAAACTTTGATATATGATCAAATGTTGCATATGTCAAATTAAAACTTTGACATATGATCAAACTTTGATATATGATCAATGTTGACATTGTCAAAATTCAAACTTTGCATATGCTGAAAACTTTGAGATATGATCAAATGTTGCATATGTCAAAATTCAAACTTTGACATATGATCAAACTTTGATATATGATCAAATGTTGCATATGTCAAAATTCAAACTGACATGATATAAAACTTTGATATATGATCAAAGTTGCATAGTCAAATTCAAAATTTGACATATGATCAAACTTAGTAACTTTCGAGAGAGGGTTGGGTGGACTCGAGAGTTTGGTCGGGCGAGAGGGGGTTGATCGACGTCCCCCCCTAATGTCGAAGTTATCGGTGATACGTTTTGAGAGAAAACTTTCTATTAACATCATTTTAACTTAGTAAACGATGAAGCCGATGCCAACGTGATGATAGAGCCGATGCCAACATTTTCATTTAACAAAAAAACTACCTTAAAAAAAAGACTTGCTTCGCCGGGGTGCTCGGTGCGACGTGGATTCGGTGGAAAAACTTTATGAAAATGCGGGGTGGTGGCTGGGCCGGGCGGTTTTCTTTTCCTTCTCATTTTTTTTCCTTTGTTTTTTCTTATATGTTTGTTTTCGTTTCACTCTAGATTTTCGTACATATGAAAACAACGAAGTTTGTATACAAAAGTGCACATATACATCTCATACATGAACATATACACGTGATATATACTTGAACATATACATTATCATACATGAAAAAAACATATACATGAACATATACACGTATACATGCCCGCAAAAAAAGAGCACCGCGGCGACGGGGAGCAGGGAGGGAATGGGGGTGCTCACTGTGGGGGGCACAGCGATGGCTTGATCGGCGACGAGGACGGCGGTCTCGGGAGGGGAGGGTGCGAAAGGGCGGGGGCTGAGGTGGGCCGGCGACGAGGACGGCGCGCGGCGAGGGCGAGGGCGCAAGGGTGCGTCGGCGACGAGGACGGCAGGCTCGAGGCTGGCGACGAGGATGGCGCGCGGCGAGGGCTAGGGCGCGACGGCGAGGGCGTCGGCGAGGGCTCGGCGGCGTCGTGCTGTTCGGCGCGACGGCGTTGGGGGGAAGATGAGCTGGGACTGGAAAACACCAAGTGTGGGCTTATATACATGAAGCTTTGGTCCCGGTTCGTGGCACCAACCAGGACCAATGCGTACCTTTGGTCCCGGTTCGTTCCACCAACCGGGACCAAAGGTCTCTTTTCAGCAGCCCAAAGGGCGCGAAACAGAGACCTTTGGTCCCGGTTCGTAGCACCAACCGGGACTAAAGGGGGGCATTGGTCCCGGTTGGTGCCACGAACCGGGACCAAAGGTGAGCATTGGTCCCGGTTCGTGGCACCAACTGGGACCAATGGGCTTGCACAGCGGCGTGGTGGTGGGAGTTTAGTCCCACCACGCTAGTTGAGAGATCCCCGCAACGGTTTATAAGCTCGACTGCCTCATCCCCATTGAACTCCTCTGAATTGCAGGCCTAAGGGCCGAATCTGACACACACAGTATGCTGTGGGCTTGCTGGGCCTTCTGCGGGCCTGAATCCTTGCCCATTAGCTGGGTTTCTAGTCGTATTCAGGCCGTGGTGGCCCCGTAGGTGGCATTTTTTTTTTGTTTTCTTTTTGTTTTTTTTTCCCTTTTTTTGCAGTTTTCCTGTGATTCTTTTTTGCTGTTAGGTCACAAAAATTATAGACTTTCTGTTAGTGCCATAATTTTCAAATTTGAATAGTTTAAATTTGAATTCTTTTAAATTGTGTGAATCAATAGTTTGTGAATAACTTTACTATAAAGATAGATTTTTGAGTGATCTTTTCCTGCTATTTAATATTATTGTGTTTTATCATTATATTAAATTTGGTAATTTTTAGGTTATTTAATATCTGTTTAATCAATAACAGATTTTGTTATTTAGTTTGCTATTAAGTTTCTAACAAAAAATTTCTTTATGAAAATTCATTTTGCCATAATGTTTTGAAAGAAAATACTTTGATAATTTTAGTTGCATAAATTTTATATTAATTTTAGTTTAAAAAATAATGAGGTTTATAAAGGCTTTTAGTTGATTCCTTTTGCTATTAGAGTTTTATAAAAGCTTTTATTTGATTCTTTTGCTATTGAAGAATATTATAGTTTTGTTTTAGTTGATCGTAACAGAATATTTTAATTGATTATTTTAAGTTCATTCTTTTGCTATTAGTTCATTCTTTTTGCGCTAAATGACCCTGAAATTGAAAGGCACTACAAATGAACTCTGAAAAGGTTGAAAGTTGGCATGGTATCATCATTTCACCCTCATAGCAGTGCTAAAAAGTTGAGAGGGTTATGGCAAAAATGGATGCACTTCGGGTACAAAACGGACAATCTCTTTCGAAGTATCAGGGTTTCGAACGAAAACTCGTGTTACAAAGGTAATTCATTTTTTTGAACTTATTTGAACTCCAAACTTTTTGTGTGTTCAAAATGCATCATTCAAAGCCACATCATCAATTTTCAACCCTTTCTGACTTTATTTGTATTTTTCATGCATTTACTGATTTTTGAGCTATATGACCTTGAAATTGAAAAGCACTACAAATGAACTCTCAAAAGGTTGAAAGTTGGCATGGTATCATCATTTCACCCACATAGCATGTGCTAAAAAGTTGAGAGGGTTACGGCAAAAACTGGATGCACTTCGTATACAAAACGGACAATCTCTTTCGAAGTATCAGGGTTTCATACGGAAACTCGTCTGTTACAAAGGGATTTCATTTTTTGAAATTATTTGAACTCCAGACTTTTTGTGTGTTCAATATGCACCATTCAAAGCCACATCATCAATTTTCAACCCTTTCTGACTTCATTTGTTATTTTTCATGCATTTACTGATTTTTTTGACTATATGACCCTGAAATTGAAAAGCACTACAAATGAACTCTCAAAAGGTTGAAAGTTGGCATGGTATCATCATTTCACCCACATAGCATGTGCTAAAAAGTTGAGAGGGTTACGGCAAAAACTGGATGCACTTCGTGTACAAAACGAACAATCTCTTTCGAAGTATCAGGGTTTCATACCGAAACTCGTCTGTTACAAAGGGATTTCATTTTTTTGAAATTATTTGAACTCCAGACTTTTTGTTTGTTCAATATGCACCATTCAAAGCCACATCATCAATTTTCAACCCTTTCTGACTTCATTTGTTATTTTTCATGCATTTACTGATTTTTTTGAGCTATATGACCCTGAAATTGAAAAGCACTTCAAATGAACTCTGAAGAGGTTGAAAATTGGCATGGTATCATCATTTCACCCACACATAGCATGTGCTAAAAAGTTGAGAGGGTTACGGCAAAAACTGGATGCACTTCGTGTACAAAACGGACAATCTGTTTCGAAGTATCAGGGTTTCCGGAAACTCGTCTGTTACAAAAGGCATTTCATTTCTTTACAAGTAACTGCAGTGATATTCTAGATCAAAGGCATCATCATAATAGTTGTGGAGAGAAAGTCTTCACTTTTTCTTCGCTTGTGTCCTTTGCTTATTGCGCCGTAATCATGGATATTCTTCATCGCTTAACAGGGTGCTTGGGTCAGCCTTGACCTTGAAGGGAGGAATTTCATGAAACTTTTCATAATCTTCAGACATGTCTGTCTTGCCCTCCAATCCCACGATGTCTCTTTTTCCTGAAAGAACTATGTGGCGCTTTGGCTCATCGTATGATGTATTCACTTCCTTATCTTTTCTTTTTCTCGGTTTGGTAGACATGTCCTTCACATAGAAAACCTGCGCCACATCATTGGCTAGGACGAATGGTCCGTCTGTGTACCCAAGATTGTTCAGATCCACTGTTGTCATTCCGTACTGTGGGTCTACCTGTACCCCGCCTCCTGACATATTGACCCATTTGCACTTAAACAAAGGGACCTTAAAATCATGTCCGTAGTCAAGTTCCCATATGTCCACTATGTAACCATAATATGTGTCCTTTCCCCTCTTGGTTGCTGCATCAAAGCGGACACCGCTGTTTTGGTTGGTGCTCTTTTGATCTTGGGTGATCGTGTAAAATGTATTCCCATTTATCTCGTATCCTTTGTAAGTTAATACAGTCGAAGATGGTCCCCTGGACAACGAGTACAGCTCATCAGAAACAGTGTTGTCACCTCTGAGACGTGTTTCCAACCTACTGCCGAAAGTCCTGATGTGTTCACATGTAATCCAGTCGTCACACTGCTCCGGGTGTTTGGAGCGCAGAATGTTCTTGTGTTCATCGACATACGGGGTCACCAAGGTAGAGTTCTGTAGAACTGTGTAGTGTGCTTTGGACCAAGAATGCCCGTCCCTGCATATTATTGAGTCCCCTCCTAGCGTGCCTTTTCCAGTCAGTCTCCCCTCATACCGCGATTGAGGGAGACCAATCTTCTTAAGGTTAGGAATGAAGTCAACACAAAACCCAATGACATCCTCTATTTGATGGCCCATGGAGATGCTTCCTTCTGGCCTAGCGCGGTTACGGACATATTTCTTTAGAACTCCCATGAACCTCTCAAAGGGGAACATATTGTGTAGAAATACGGGGCCCAGAACGATAATCTCGTCGACTAGATGAACTAGGACGTGCGTCATGATATTGAAGAAGGATGGTGGGAACACCAGCTCGAAACTGACAAGACATTGCGCCACATCACTCCTTAGCCTTGGTATGATTTCTAGATCGATCACCTTCTGAGAGATTGCATTGAGGAATGCACATAGCTTCACAATGGCTAATCGAACGTTTTCCGGTAGAAGCCCCCTCAATGCAACCGGAAGCAGTTGCGTCATAATCACGTGGCAGTCATGAGACTTTAGGTTCTGGAACTTTTTCTCTGCCATATTTATTATTCCATTTATATTCGACGAGAAGCCAGACGGGACCTTCATACTGAGCAGGCATTCAAAGAAGATTTCCTTCTCTTCTTTGGTAAGAGCGTAGCTGGCAGGACCTTCATACTGCTTTGGAGGCATGCCGTCTTTTTCGTGCCAACGTTGCAGGTCCTCCCGTGCCTCCGGTGTATCTTTTGTCTTTCCATACACGCCCAAGAAGCCTAGCAGGTTCACGCAAAGGTTCTTTGTCACGTGCATCACGTCGATTGAAGAGCGGACCTCTAGGTCTTTCCAGTAGGGTAGGTCCCAAAATATAGATTTATTCTTCCACATGGGAGCGCGTCCCTCAGCGTCATTCGGAACAGATAGTCCGCCGGGACCCTTTCCAAAGATTACGTGTAAATCATTGACCATAGCAAGTACGTGATCACCGGTACACATGGCGGGCTTCTTCCGGTGATCTGCCTCGCCTTTGAAATGCTTGCCTTTCTTTCGATATTGATGGTTGTTCGGAAGAAATCGACGATGCCCCAGGTACACATTCTTCCTGCATTTGTCCAGGTATATACTTTCGGTGTCAGCTAAACAGTGCGTGCATGCGTGGTATCCCTTGTTTGTCTGTCCTGAAAGGTTACTGAGAGCAGGCCAATCATTGATGGTTACAAATAGCAACGCATGCAGGTCAAATTCCTCCTGTCTGTGCTCATCCCACACACGTACACCGTTTCCATTCCACAGCTGTAAAAGTTCTTCAACTAATGGCCTTAGGTACACATCAATGTCGTTGCCATGTTGCTTAGGGCCTTGGATGAGTACTGGCATCATAATGAACTTCCGCTTCATGCACAGCCAAGGAGGAAGGTTATAGATACATAGAGTCACGGGCCAGGTGCTGTGATTGCTGCTCTGCTACCCGAAAGGATTAATGCCATCCGTGTTTAAACCAAACCATACGTTCCTTGGGTCACCTGCAAACTCAGCCCAGTACTTTCTCTCGATTTTTCTCCACTGCGACCCGTCAGCGGGTGCTCTCAACTTCCCGTCTTTCTTACGGTCCTCTCTGTGCCATCGCATCAACTTGGCATGCTCTTTGTTTCTGAACAGACGTTTCAACCGTGGTATTATAGGAGCATACAACATCACCTTGGCAGGAACCCTCAACATCACCAGGGTCATCTCGTCTGATCTTATACCGCAATGCACCGCATACCGGGCATGTGTTCAAATCCTCGTACACACCGCGGTACAGGATGCAGTCATTAGGGCATGCATGTATCTTCTGCACCTCCAATCCTAGAGGGCATATGACCTTCTTTGCTGCGTACGTACTGTCGGGCAATTCGTTATCCTTTGGAAGCTTCTTCTTCAATATTTTCAGTAGCTTCTCAAATCCTTTGTCAGGCACAGCATTCTCTGCCTTCCACTGCAGCAATTCCAGTACGGTAACGAGCTTTGTGTTGCCATCTTCGCAATTGGGGTACAACCCTTTTTGGTGATCCTCTAACATGCGATCGAATTTCATCTTCTCCTTTTCACTTTCGCACAGTCTCCTTGCATCAACAATGACCCGGCGGAGATCATCATCGGGCACATCGTCTGGTTCGTCTTGATCTGCAGCTTCCCCCGTTGCAGCATCACCGTATTCAGGGGGCACATAGTTGTCATTATCCTCTTCTTCTTCGCTGTCTTCCATCATAACCCCTATTTCTCCGTGCCTGGTCCAAACATTATAGTGTGGCATGAAACCCTTCTCAAGCAGGTGGGTGTGAAGGATTTTTCGGTCAGAGTAAGACTTCGTATTCCCACATATAGGGCATGGACAACACATAAAACTATTCTGCTTGTTTGCCTCAACCACTTCGAGAAAATTATGCACGCCCTTAATGTACTCGGAGGTGCGTTTGTCACCGTACATCCATTGCCGGTTCATCTGCGTGCATTATATATAATTAAGTGTGTAAAAAATCATTACAAAACATCATGAATAGATAAGTGACAAAATTAATAGAAGTTCATCATCACATTAAAACCAAAGTACATACATAGTTCTCATTGAACAACATATAGCTCTCCAGAGCATCTAATTAAACCATACATTGAAAATATGTAAAACATTTCAATGCAACAACAAATGTGATCATAATCGCAACCAAGGTAACAGTTGATCCAATGGCATAATGATACCAAGCCCCGGTATGAACGACATATTTTCTATACTTTCTAATCTTGAAGTGCATTGCATCCATCTTGATCTTGTGATCATCGACGACATCCGCAACATGCAACTCCAATATCGTCTTCTCCTCCTCAATTTTTTTCAATTTTTCCTTCAAGTAATTGTTTTCTTCTTCAACTAAATTTAACCTCTCGACAATAGGGTCGGTTGGAATTTCCGGTTCACATACCTCCTAGATAAAAAAATCTATGTCACGTTGGTCGACATAATTGTCATAAACAATAAATGAACCAAATAGTTATAAAATATAATATATACCACATCCGAATCATAGATAGGACGAGGGCCGACGGGGGCGGATACCAAAACCATCGCACTATATAATAACAAACAATAATAAAAGTAAGAAAATTAGACAAGTATCTATCTAAATCATACAAGTAAGAACTTTTTTCTTTTAGAAAGAAGATAAGAACAAGAGGCTCACCACGGTTATGCCGGCGACGAGATCGGCGCGGGCGATCGACGGCGGTGAAGACGGGGACAGGACGTGACGGACCGCTAAACCTAGACAAATCTTGAGGAAAATGGAGTTTGGACAAGGAGCTTCGAGAGGAGAAAGGTTAAGTGTGGCTCGGGCATTTCATCGAACACCTCATGTGCATAGGAGGTGAGCTAGAGCACCACAAACCCCTCCCCTCGCCGGCCAGAAAAAAACAGAGCAGTGGAGTGCTCTGCTCGCGGGCGAGGGGTATATATATAGGCACAACATTGGTCCCGGTTCGTGGCTGGAACCGGGACTAAAGGCCACCCTTTGGTCCCGGTTCCAGCCACGAACTGGGACCAATGGATGCGGGCCAGGAGCGAGGCCCATTGGTCCCGGTTCGTGTCTGGAACCGGGACCAAAGGGTCCAGACGAACCGGGACCAATGCCCCACGAGCCCCGGCCGGCCCCCTGGGCGCACGAACCAGGACGTATGCCCCCATGTGTCCCGGTTCCTGACTGAACCGGGACTAATGGGCTGGGCTGGCCTGGACCAAAGCCCTGTTTTCTACTAGTGGAAGAAGAAATCATCTATCTAGAAGTTTTCCGCGCGCAGCAGGGCGTCGGAGGGCTCTAAGCAGTCTGCAGCTGGGATGTGCCGCAGGCTCGAAGCTGATCTGGGTGCAGCCTCGGGCCCTTCTTCTGCGGCGGGCTCTTCGAGCCGTGCCCGCCCCACGCTGGTGCGTTCCCCCGCTTCCACAGCCCGCAAGAGCGGCCGGATCTCCAACAGCGGCGAGCGGGTGGCCGACCAGGCAGCGCGGCGCGCTGCGGCCAGGGACCTCCCCCCCACAGGTACTCCATCTTGCCCTCCAACTCCTTCTCTCCCCATTACTTCTCCTGTTCGATTAGTCCTTCCATCGCATGCCAATGAACATCTTCTGCATATTTTATCAAATGTGGGCATTTCTTTTGATTCTAGTTTTGACTCTCCCTCTGCCTTGCTGGATGTTGTTCGGGCCAATGAAGTGGCCCAGGCTGATATTGCTAGGGCCAAGGACGCTGCTACTCAGGCTGGGCCCACACCGGTTGTGGCTGGTGGGGCCGCGGAGGCACCTGATAGGGTTCAGGCGTCCTCTGCTGCGCCTCGGCGCGGGGCGGGCAAACGTGCTAAATCCTGCATAGCCCCATGCAGGTCGAGTCTTCGCATAAAAAACCTTTCCTTCTGATGAAATCCCTATTTTGGAACATCAGAGGTTTTGGCGCTAGGGGGCGCAGAGACCAACTGATAGACCTTGTTCGGAACGATAATATTGACATCATTGGCCTTGTCGAAATGCTAAAACCCTCTTTCTCCCCTAATGAACTGTCCGCAGTTGCTGGGATCGATAGATTCGATTGGAACTTTCTGCCTTCCTCGGGCCACTCCGGCGGAATCCTAATTGGTACTAAAAGAGACATGTTTGATTTTGTTGCTTTCGATCATGGCATTTTTTGGGCTAGCACTGTCGTGCATCACCGCTCCCTCAACGTTCTCTGGGAAGTTATGGTAGTTTATGGTCCGGCTGACCACTCTCTCTCCCACATGTTCTTGGATGAAATATTGAATAAGATTGAATCTTGTGATCTTCCCTTGCTTATTGGTGGTGATTTCAACCTAATGCGCTCCCCTTCAGACAAAAATTCCCCTAACTTCTCCTGGCCGCTTGCTGATGCTTTCAACGCTTTCATTCGTGACTCAGCTATCCGTGAAGTGCCTAGGGTGGGTGCTCGTTTCACCTGGACGAACCACCAAGCCTCCCCTATCAGATCTGTCCTAGACCGTGTTTTTATTTGTCCCAGATGGGACTCCTTGTTCCCACGGGCTTCTCTTCGGGCTCTGTCCATAGTGGGATCTGATCATGCCCCCCTTGTTCTCGATGATGGGATCCGCACTGTTTCCTCCCCGCGGTTTCAATTCGACGCTTCGTGGCTTCTTGTTGATGGCTTCTCCGAGATGCTCTCGTCCAAAATTACTTCCTTCTTGGCTTCTGACCGACGCTCTTTTGGCCCGATGGATGATTGGCACTAGTGTTCGTATTTCTTGCGTAAATTTCTTCGTGGCTGGGCCAGGAACCATGCTGCTGACTCTCGGCTTGACAAGCTGTGTCTCTTGGCCCAAATTGACTTCCTGGATGCGTGGGCCGATGGCCCTGGCCTTTCTTCTCCTGAATGGCAGACCCGTTATGCGCTCGAGGAGGCCCTAATGGCCTTACACCGTCAGGCTGAGGCGTATTGGCGGCAAAGAGGCACCATTTACTGGACTTTGAAAGGCGACTCTCCCAACGCTTATTTCTTTGCCATTGCTAATGGGAGGCGTCGTCGCTGCCTGATTGACAGCCTGATCATCAACAACTCCAGGGTATCTAACCATAACCAAATCATGTCTCATGTGGTCGAATTCTTCTCCTCCCTCCTCTCAGCTAAGCCCGAGGTTGGGTTTAGACTGACACACTCCTTCTGGTCGGCCCAGGAGCAGGTTTCCACCTATGAAAACGAGGCCTTGATGATCCCCCTTTCTGACGAGGAGATTTTTGAAACTGTCCGTTCCGCTAACACCAATTCGGCCTCGGGCCCAGACGGATTCTCCATCCCTTTCTTCAGGCAATTCTGGCCCCAGCTTCTGGGCCTCGTTCATGCCATCATCCAAGGCTTCTGGTTGGGAACCGTGGATATTTCTCGTCTAAACTACGCTGTCCTCACTCTCATACCTAAATTTAAAGGGCTGACAAGATTTCTCAGTTTAGACCTATAGCCCTCATCAATAACTTTGCTAAATTTCCGGCAAAAGGATTTGCTACTAGGTTATCCCCCATTGCTCATCGTACTCTAAGTCCTTTCCAGTCTGCCTTTGTCAAAGGCAGGTTCATCCTGGACGGTATCCTATGTCTACATGAGATCATCCATGACCTGCGTGTTCGTGGCACCAAAGCGGGGATTCTCAAGCTTGACTTCGAGAAAGCTTACGATTCGGTCAGTTGGAATTTTCTTCGTCAGGTGTTACTGGCCAAGGGCTTTGATGGGGCTGTGGTTCACAGACTAATGCAGTTGGTCACGGGTGGCCACACTGCGGTTTCAGTAAATGGGAATATCAGTAACTTTTTCGCCAACGGCAGGGGCCTGAGGCAGGGTGAGCCGGCTTCCCCCCTGCTCTTTAACTTCGTGGCTGACTCCCTCTCCCACATCCTGACTCGGGCCATGGCTGCTGGTCATATCACCCCGGTCAGCTCCCATCTTGCTCCTAATGGCATCTCCCACCTCCAATACGCGGACGATACCATCATTATGGTTGAACTTAACGACGAAAGTGTGGCTCACTTGAAGTTCCTTCTCCTTTGCTTCGAAGTTCTCTCTAGTATCAAGATTAACTTCGCCAAGAGTGAAGTTATTGTTACTGGAGTCTCGAACGCGGGGGCTCTCAGAGTTGCTCATTTATTAAACTGCTCCTTAGGCTCTTTTCCTTTCAAATACCTTGGCCTTCCGATCTCCCCCCACAAACTACTGGCTAAAGATTTTGCCCCTGTCATCTTAAAGGTGGGCAACCGGGTGCTGCCATGGAGAGGCCGCTACAACACTCAAGCTGGCAAGGTCGCCTTAATCAACGCCTGCCTCTCCTCCCTCCCCATGTTCTTGATGGGCTTCTACCTCCTTTCGGGAGGGACCCACGGCGGGTTTAACTAACACAGGGGTGCCTTCTACTTGAATTCGGCGTAAATATAGGATGGTGAAATGGAAGCTTATTTGCAGACCTAAAAACCTTGGTGGGTTGGGTATTATTAACACTGCCGTCATGAACAAATGCCTCATCATAAAGTGGTGGTGGAAAATCATGACTTCTACGGAGACCCCACTGTGGCTTAGCATTCTCAAAGCGAAATATTTCCCTGCGTCGAGCCCCATGTTTGCGCCGGCTACTGGCGGCTCCCAATTCTGGCAACATCTCGTCAAAGTTCGTCCGTTTTTCCAGTCTATGGTCAAATTTACAGTCAGGAATGGCAAATCTACTCGCTTTTGGTTAGATTGGTGGTGTGGGGAAGCCACCCTTGCGGTGACGTTACCGGTCTTGTTTTCTTACTGCTCTGACACGGAGATCTCTATCTTCGAGCTCTCGGTGAATAATTGGGACCTGGACCTTCGTAGGACGCTCTCTCCTGCAGAGTTGGAAGACTGGCCTCGTCTTACTGCTTGCTTCCCTCTGCTCTCGGAGGAAGAGGACTCGGTGGTCTGGCCCCAATCTGCCTCTGGTCGCTTTTCGGTTAAATCCTTATACGCTAAACTTATTTTGGGCTCTCCCACTTCCAAGTTCAAGTGCATTTGGAGTGCCCGCGTCCCTCCTAACATTAAAATTTTTCTGTGGCAAGCTTTTCGTGGGAAGATTCCTGCGGTGGACCAAATCCGGAAAAGGAACGGCCCGGGCTCGTATAGATGCGCCTTGTGTGGGGACCTTGAAAACACGGAGCACATTTTCTTCCGGTGCTCCTTGGCTAAATTTGTTTGGTGCTGCATCCGTTCTTGGCTCCAGGTGTCGTGGAATCCCTCTTCTTTCGAGGAGCTTACGGGATTGGTCAACGGTTTATCAGGGAATTCAAAAAGGGTCTTCTGGGTTGGGTTTGGAGCGTTCTGTTGGACGTTGTGGACCACTAGAAACAAGTTTACCATCGAGCATATCTTCCCGGCTAATCCTGTCGATTGCTTATTTAAAACTGGTATATTCCTGCAGCAGTGGAGATCATTGACTAGGGATGCTGATCACGAGGCCTTCGATGCTATGGCGTCCAAGATTCGGGCTACGGCTTCGTCCTTGGCGCGCAGTCAACGCGAAGCTTCTTAAACCTTGGCGTCTACTTTATTTGTCTTAGCTCTGGCCTGCGTGCCATGTTTGGCTGGTTAGCCATGTATCCGAACTCCTTTTCTTTGTCTGCCCTGTTACTGTGGGTGCTCGGGTGTTGGTTGTGCTACTCTGCCTGGTGGCTTTATTTATAAAGTCAGGCGTATGCCTTTTATCTAAAAAATATCTATTCGACGAGGAAACAACTAAAGCAACTTCTCTTCAGTAAGGTTTAAACCTCAGTGATGGACTTGGGTGTATCCCTGTCATTGTCGAATCAGGTTAGTTGGAACCTGTCAAAGCTTTCAATGGAACGATTCAGGTGTAGTCTCCTTATTCAGCGGTACTCGTGGAGTGCTTTCAGGTAGCCTACATGATTGGTTCAATATTGATGCAATATTACAAAAGGGAGGGAAACCATTTGGGGCACAACTTAGCTAGATATGCTTTTCTGTCTAATTTTGTTATTGGCCATTAATTGCATCTAATATATTGTTGCCATGCGTGCCAATTTTGTATTTTTGGGGCTCCCTCTATTGACATCTATTCTCTATAGGTTGATGTTTCAAATTGCACCTCAATCTCCGATCTATGGGGACAAGAAAGAAGAGACAAACATTGACCATCGGTCTTCAGTGTTGTGATGCAAAATCTTTGGAAGTGTCACAATTTGTTTTTGCAAAATAATGTCGTGGCTCAGCTTGTGGTGCTCCAGCCTTCTTTGGATAACATTGCGCTACGGTCCAACAGATGCACTTCGGCGGCTAAAGAACATGCTGATAACATTACCCTATTATTGTCCAATAGATGCACTTTGGTGGCAATAAAAATAAGCTCTCCGTATGAAAGAGGACTTATGCATTCCAATCTTGTTTCATCTCTATAATCTTCTCCTTCCCCCCATGTAACATGTATTATGTAAATCACTTGTTTGTTTTGCTTTTGGGTTAACAAAATTTGGTTCAGGTTAGGTTTTTCCCGACGTCATCTGTCAATAAAATAAATGTGTGTACTGCAAAATTTACTACTGCAGTAATGCATGGAGGAATAAATGGTCATCCAACAGAACATAAAGAGAACAAAAGATGTCGCTGAATGCACCATGTGCAATTGATGAGGATGACGGGCGGAACAGGTCTAGGTGGAGCTACAGGACAATGGGCTTGATGCAGATGCCGGGGGTAATACTCCTTTTTGCAATAAAATGTGGAGATATATAAACCATGTGCATGTGCGGGACTGAGCATATATGCATACCCATGTGAAAGGAATTACTAGGGCGCTCGCCTCCAACCACCCCTCATGATCCCCTCCTCCTACCAAGTTGATATCTCTCGCACCTTCATAATATATGTGTTGTACTTGTACCTAGCCTTCTGCTTCTTCTTCTTTTAGTTGCATCAAAAGTTTTTTCTAGTTGAGACATCACCCTGTTATATATACCTTGTTCATTCCCAACTAATTTCTGCCGGCTCACCTTCATATCCATCTCCTGCATGTCACCTATTCGTTTAATCATCTTCTTTTATGATGATATAAGTTGGAGAGGGAAAACAAAGCATGTGGGGAAGAGTGAGGAAACATGGTCATGGAGTTTGCCACCATGCATTGGGTGCCCTTCTTTCTAACATTGGGGACTTGCGCTTTCTTGTGTACAAGAGAGAAGCATTTTGAGTAACTAGGCATGAGAGGCATAGCGAAAGATAGACTCACATGTGGAAGTTGATCTTCTGCAATATTTCATCAAACTCCTGCAAATCCTCTGCAATATACCTGCTACAGGAATGGAATATGACTGGAAATCCCACTTTGAACAGGACACTTGTACAGGCAGCATAACAAAGCATTTATCCGCAGAAGAATTGGAGCCACAAGAAGCAAATTAGATAGAGGCAAAGCTATACCATATATTAAGTTCTAGACCACAAACAGTAATGATACTATAGCATATCCTAATCTAGGACATAGTATAATGAAGTTGTGATCTACTCTCAAACTGATAACGAGATACTACTACTCGGCTCTGGACAGACACAATTATAATTTCTGGCAGCTAGTACTAGAAAAACAAGCAAATAGTACTCCCTCCGTCCCGGTGTATAAGTCATTCGCGTAGTTCTAGGTCATTGATTTGAGAAATTAAATACTCCTATGTGTTATATGTCATGAAAAGTATACCACTAGATTTCTATACGGATGTAGTTTCTAAATATATGTTTTTTGTCACATATACTACATATTTAGATAGTTAAATTATCGACCTAGAACTACGCGAATGACTTATACACCGGGATGGAGGTAGTATAAAAAACCAGCTGTTCGGCAAAACAGGCCAGCCAACAGCCTACGGACGCCGGAATCCTCTAGGTTCTTCAAATTCTACTCTTGTTTTTGTTTTTAGGGAAACAACATGACTCTGCAATGTATTTTTTCTTGATTTTCAATTTAATATTACACGAAAGTATTGTTCAAAGAATAGAAGACAGAAAATAAAATACAACAACAACAACAACAACAATCACTCAAATAGCTATCCAAAGGTGGTGCGTCTAAATATTACATCGTTTTCACCGTTGGATTTCTCGCGTCAAGATCTTCGAAACTAGATCCCATTCTAATAGGTTGTGACGAAGTTAAAGAATATTTTGAATATATTCCAACCTACGCCGCATTCATCGTGGCCAACAGCTCTAGTCACTGCAGCTCGTGTCTGTTAGTGAAACATTTCGTGTAGGGCGTCTCTTACACACTTGTTGCGGCCCAGCAGGCCCAATAACACAGTGCTGCGTGCGAGGGCTGTTTCCACCTCGCCTCAGGTGACATATAGACGCGCCCCTGCCGCAAGGGGTACCCCTCAGTTACTCTTTTTTTTATCATCTCCCCTCAGTTTTTCCTTTTTTTAGGCTCCCTCAGTTACTCAGTTAGAGCGTGTTCGGATTCTCACCACTTCTCAACTCCGCTCCCGGAGCCGACGGAGCGGGGCCGAACGCTCGAACTCTGCAGAGTTGATAACGAGGAGTGGAGCAGGCTACAGTGCAATTGTTGGGAGCGACCATTTCGGAAATCCCAGATTTTAAAAATCTTGGAGTTGATAAGATTTACAATGAAACTGACCGTCAAGTGAAAAATGGTTCAATGGCCACGCCTGACTCGCTCGTTTCTGCGTCTGCTCCAAATCTACAGCCAGGTCCACTGGCCGCTAGCACCACTAGTGCCTCCCCACCTAGCTCCTCGTGGATCGGGTGGAGAGCTGGCTGCCGTACACCGCCACTCAAAAACGAGACAATTTTGTCTTTAAAAAACGCGATCCTCAAAAAAAAAAAAAAAAAAAAAGAGCATGCACACCGCCACTTTCCTTCAGTCTCCACACGAGTGAGGCAGAGAGTAGAAGGAGCGGTGCCGCCGGCGACCGCCCCATCCCCGGCAGCGGCCAGCCACTAACGATTCGAGGTCAGGATATCCTTCTCCTTCCTCCCCTTCTCCATCTCCTAGCAATTTCTTTTCTTGCACTTATTTTCTTCTCTTTGGAAGCCCTAGCTTGATTTGTGTCCCGAACAAAATAGGGGGTTGAGAAGGACAGTGGGGACGGGTGAGAGAGGAGACAGGAGGAGGAGATACATACACCATGGATCCTGCTCAGATTCAGATTCCCCAACAGTAACATCATCAGCCCCATCCCATTTCTTATTGTGTTTTAGGCAAAATAACCGAGCTTGTGTATGTTTTTGTGTCAAATGGGCACACTTTTGCTTCGGTAGACCCCCCCCCCCCCTAACACAAGGATGCCGAGATTGGCCGATACCTCTTCATAACAAAGCGCATGATGGTCATATTTTGAAAAAGTGACCACCCGCGCGGCCTGCGGCCCGATGCGGTTACATATACAAATACGCGCTATTGGTTTTTTTTTACGTGGGACACGCGCGTGCCCGCATGCACACGCCGCGGGTATGTGGGAAAAAATTTAAGTAAAAAAATGCCCGGCTTCGCTCCTGGGCCTATCATAGGCTATACAACCAACCCAAATCAAGCCCAAAGGCGACTCGGGCGGTCGATTCGGCCCGCAAATGGGCCCAGAAGCGAGGCCCAACGGGCGGTGGAGACACTGGTAACACAGGAGTTCGATAGGGTACGCCGAGGCAGCTATTTAAGCCGGTCGGCGCGTCCTTCGGTAGGCGAGTTGGGACTAAATGTTGGCCGCCACTGCACGCGGTCACCGCCGCGACAGACCGTGTTTTCTCACTGCGCTCTGCGTGTCAGCCCAGTTCGGCCCAAAAGTAGGACAGCCCCCTCTCGCCCTCTCCCCAGCCCACGTCAGCCTCCCCTCCCCTCCTCCCCCCCCCCCCGGCGCGCGACGAGCGTGCCCGCATGCACACGAAGCGGTTGACGGCGCCCGCATGCAACACGTAGTGGTTGACTGCACCCGCATTCATCGCGCCCGCCCCCACACGCTACCGCCCGCATTCAACGGCCCGCCTGCCGCACGCCGCCTCCTCACCTGCAGCACGGCCACCGCGGTCGCCTCGCCTGCCGCGCCACCGCTGCCGCCTCCTCACCTGCCGCACGCCACCGCGGTCACCTCAACCGCCGCCTCGTGTTCCGCCCCGTCGCCCCGTCCCGTCGCCTGCCACCCGCCGCCCCGCCCCCTCCCGTCCCTTCCACCCGCCACCCCTGTCCCGTCCCGAGGCGGGCATTAATGCCGATTAAAGCCGGCCGCCCCCTCTCGTCGCCCCCGCACGGGTATATAAAGCCAGCGGCCTCCTCGGCCGGCCTCACACCACACCCCCGACGCCCCTCACAGCCGGGCCTCCTCCCACCCGACGACCCCGACGACCCGGCGATGTCGTTCCACCGCGGCAGAAACAACGCCGGCGGCGACGACGACAATGACGTCACCAGCGCCTGGCCGACCAGCATCGGCGTGCCGGAGACGGAGGAACTCCACCACTACTACCTCCCCGTGCCGCCGGGCTACGGCTTCCACGCAGCTGGAAGATCGACAAGGACGGCTATGCGACGCCGGGGGCCGGCGCGACGGAGGAGGAGCTCCAGAGCCGCTCCGGCGGCCGGCACAACATCCGCGGCCGCCGCGATTTTTGGCGCGGGAAGGACTACTGGGAGGTCATGGTCGCCTTCCGGCTGGCGGCGTCCGGCGTGACCCCAAAAACAAGCCCACCAATGAACTGGCCGCTCGACCCGTCTTCGCGCACCCGCCACCGCCGCAGACCTGCGTGGAGGTGCACGCGCGGCACCGCCGCCTCCGCCCCGGCCCGCCGCGGCCCCCCCGCCCCCCCCCGCACTGTCCGCCCTTGCCGGCCGTCCCCCCCCTCCTCACCGCCGGAGTTCGAGTTGCCGCCGGTGCAGGTCATCCTCCGCGAGGACGGCGATCCGGATGACACCCCGGGGTACCACGTGGCCCTACGGGCGTCGGAGGCGGCGGCAGCAGCGGCCGCGAGGGAGGCCGCCGTGGTAGCGGCCGCAATCGAAGCAGCCGCGGCGATGGCGGCAGAGCAGGCGGCGATGGCGCTGGCGGAGTGGGAGGAGGCGTCGGCGGTGATGGCGGAAGGGGCGGCGGTAGACGCGCAGGAGTAGGTGGACGCACCCGACGACGGCGGGATCGACTGGGATGGCGTCTTCGCGGACAGCAGCGACGACGACGGCGGCAACGGCCCGGTCGTGATCGACCTCCTCGATAGCGACGAGGAGTAGTTTTTTTAATGTCGGTTTTAGTTTAATTTCCTTATGTCGTTCTAAGCCTAAGTAGTAGTCTTTTATGTATGAACTTATCACTATCGTTTAAAGTTGGCTGGACTATGTAAAATATCTATCTATGTTGAACGAAATTTGAGTGAAATTTTTTTTCGTCCATTTCATTCGAGAGAGTGTTGATTCGATGATGCATTTGCACACGAATATATGGTAAGACGAAAAATATAGAATAATAATAATAAAACATAAGAAATAAGGCGTACAGAAAAAATGGCTTCAAGAAAACATGGAACAAACACATGAAATACCGGCACACCAGAACGGTGCTGGTTGCACTAGGGGTACGTGATCGCATGCATGAAACAAGACCAACTTTTTCGAGGGTGTGTGCATGCCCAAATTAGGCCCCCACGCTAGATATGAACGAAATCGAACACCGAACGCACGTCGCGTCGCGTCCGGGCAATGTTTTAGGGTTTTTTGCCTGGAAAACCCTAGAAAATGCATCGGACATCCAAAAATACCGAAAATTGTCGTGCGTGCTACCCATGGTGCCTGGAGTACGTGGAAAAAGTTAGGGGTCATTCGGTCGAGGTGAAAAGAAAACGTCTTTGAGAGTAGCCCTACCGGCACACCGGAACGGTGCTGGTTGCACTAGGGGTACGTGATCGCATGCATGAAACGAGATCAATTTTTTTGAATATGTGTGCATGCCCAATATAGGCCCCCACGCAAGATATGAACGAAATCGGACACCGAACGCACGTCGTGTCACGTCCGGGCAGTGTTTTAGGGTTTTTTGCCTGGAAAACCCTAGAAAATGCGTCGGACGTCAAAAAATACCTAAAATTGTCGTGCGTGCTACCCATGGTGCCTGGAGTACGTGGAAAAAGTTGGGGGTCATTCGGCCAAGGTGAAAAGAAAACGTCTTTGAGAGTAGCCCTACCGGCGCACCGGAACGGTGCTGGTAGAACTAGGGGTACGTGATCGCATGCATGGAACGAGACAAATTTTTTCGAATGCGTGTGCATGCCCAATGTAGGCCCCCACGCAAGATATAAATGAAATCGGACACCGAACGCACGTCGCGTCACGTCCGGGCAGTGTTTTAGGGTTTTTTCGCCTAGAAAATCCTAGAAATGCACCGGACATAAAAAAATACTGAAAATTGTTGTGCGTGCTACCCATGGTGCCTGGAGTACGTGGAAAAGTTGGGGGTCATTCGGCCGAGGTGAAAAAAAAAACGTATTTGAGAGTAGCCCTACCGGCACACCAGAACGGTGCTGGTTGCACTAGGGGTACGTGATCGCATGCATGAAACGAGAACAGTTTTTTCGAGGGTGTGTGCATGACCATATGTAGGCACCCACGCAAGATATGAATGAAATCGGACCCCGAACGCACGTCGCGTCATGTCCGGGCAGTGTCTTAGGGTTTTTTCGCGTGGAAAACCCTAGAAAATGCATCGGACGTCCAAAAATACCGAAAATTGTCGTGCGTGCTACCCATGGTGCCTGGAGTACGTGGAAAAAGTTGGGGGTCATTCGGCCGAGGTGAGAAAAAAAATGTCTTTGTGAGTAGCCCTACCGGCACACCGGAACGGTGCTGGTTGCACTAGGGGTACTTGATCGCATGCATGAAATGAGATAATTTTTTTCGAGGGTGTGTGCATGCCCAATGTAGGCCCCCACGCAAGATATGAACGAAATCGGAGACCGAACGCACGTCGCATCACGTCCGGGCAGTGTTTTAGGGTTTTTTCGCCTGGAAAACCCTAGAAAATGCATCGGACGTCAAAAAATACCAAAAATTGTCATGCGTGCTCCCCATGGTGCATGGAGCACATGGAAAAAGTTTGGTGTCATTCGGTGGAGGTGAAAAAAAAATGTCTTTGAGAGTAGCGTTACCGGCACACCCGAACACTACTGGTCGCATTAGGGATACGTGATCGCATGCATGAAATGAAACAAATTTTTGCGAGGGTGTGTGCATGCCCAATGTAGGCCCACACGTAAGGTTTGAACGAAATCGGACACCGAACGAATGTTGCGTCACGTCCGGGCAGAGTTTTAGGGTTTTTTTCGCCGGGAAAACTCTAGAAAATTCATCGGAGGTCAAAAAATACCAAAAATTGTCGTGCGTGCTCGCCATGGTGCCTGGGGTACGTGGAAAATGTTAGGGGTCATTCAGTGGAGGTGAAAAATAAAGGTCCTTGAGAGTAACGCTGCCGGCACACTGGAACGGTGCTGGTTGCACTAGGGCTACGTTATCGCATGCACCAAACGAAACCAAAATTTGTGAGGATGTGTGCATGCCCAATGTAGGCCCCCACGCAAGGTATGAAAGAAATCGGACACCAAACGCATGGTGCGTCACGTCCGGGCAGAGTTTTAGGGTTTTTTTCGCCGGGAAAACCCTAGAAAATGCATCGGACGTCAAAAAATACAAAAATTGTCATGTGTGCTCCCCATGGTGCATGGAGCAGGTGGAAAAAGATTGGTGTCATTCGGTGGAGGTGAAAAAAAAGGTCTTTGAGAGTAGCCCTACCGGCACACCCGAACAATGCTGGTTGCACTAGGGATACGTAATCGCATGCATGAAACGAAACCAATTTTTGCGAGGGTGTGTGCATGCCCAATGTAGGCCCCCACTCAATATTTGAACAAAATTGGACACCGAACGCACGTTGCGTCATGTCCGGGCAGAGTTTTAGGGTTTTTTTTGCCGGGAAAACCCTAGAAAATGCATCGGACGTAAAAAAATACCGACAATTGTCGTGCATGCTCCCCATGGTGCATGGAGCACGTGGAAAAAGTTTGGTGTCATTCGGCCGAGGTAAAAAAAATGTCTTTGAGAGTAGCCCTACCGGCACACCCGAACAGTGCTGGTTGCACTAGGGATACGTCATCGCATGCATGAATGAAACCAATTTTTGCGAGGGTGTGTGCATGCCCAATGTAGGCCCCCACGCAAGGTTTGAACGAAATCGGACACTAAACGCACGTTGAGTCACGTCCGGGCAGTGTTTTAGGGTTTGTTTTCGCCAGGAAAACCCTAGAAAATGCATCGGACGTAAAAAAAATCGCGTGCATAGAGCATGAGGAAAAAGTTTGGTGTCATTCGGTGGAAAAACATTTTATCATCTTGGGTGTCCCACTGGCTTGTTCTTCGTGGTGAATTAAAGGTTAAGAACTCTAAGAAACATTTTCTGGAGCATTTCACAAACCAAACTAAAATTGTGTCTAGAGTTACAGAAGAGTATTACATCAAAGATAAGGTACTTCATTTTAGTATGATCCTTCGTACTACATAACTATCTGTGTGTACACCATCATGAATGAACTTTGTTGTAGGCATACTTTCCTTTTCATGTGGAAGAAAATCATTGGATAAACAGTTGTCATGTACAACAAGAAAAAAGAGTTTCAAGTTTTAAATTCTACTGGTAAAAGCAGCAAGAGAGTTCTTTCAAAGATTACTACGCTGGTAAGCTTACAACTTTACATAAATCAATATATAGTAATTTGATTCGTTCTTAATATGGATTTCACATTCATATTTCAGAGGGCAGAAATAGCTAAAGATACGGAGGAGGTAAACTCCCTTGTACAAACGGAACATCCTGACGTATCTTCCTGGCAGTACGATATGCCGTTACAAGAGGACGGGTATGTTTAAATGTTGAATTTGTATGTACTTCTATGATTGATCAATACTTGACTCGCGGTTTCTTGCAGGGTCTCTTGTGGTCTTTTTGTGGTGAAATGCGTTGAAAACTGGGACGGAGATTATTGGATATTTGACTTTGACCAGGCTGAGGATAATTCTTCAAGGGGACGCATTCTAGCTGAAATACTTTTTTCAGAATGCAACACGATGGAAACTCTGAAAGAGAAGATTCTCAAGATCATGGATAAGAAATAAGTCGGAGGATGGGGTGTTGCCTATTAGGACATTATTTTGCATATTATCGCAACTAAATAAACGTGCCATTGTCGGCACTTGGTACAATTTTGATATTAAGATATTTCTTTATTGTAATGTGGCATGATTTTGCATGTTTCGCAACTAAATAAACGTGCCGTGGTCGGTACTAGCTACAATATTTGCATCATTATGAGTGATGATTCTGTGATGAATTTTCAACTTGATTTAGTGAGATTGTATATGCTGTATGATTATGTGATGATGACTCCGCCGTCTGCTGGCTCTTAGACGCGCATATAGATGGAGGTGGCCGCCCACTTGTATGAGGACAAATATTTGAGTTACAAAAAAAAATGCCCCACCTTCGCTCATGGACCCATAGAGGACTGTACAACCAACCCAAATCAAGCCCGAAGGCGACTCAGGCGGTCAATTCGGCCCGCTAATGGGCCCACAAGCGAGGCCCAATGGGGCTGACAAGGCGCTGGTAAGAGAGGAGCTCGGGAGCGTACGCCGACAAAGCAATTTAAGCCGGTCGGCGCGCCCTTCCGTTGGCGAGGTGGGACTAAATAATCGCCGCCACTCCATGCGGTCGACGCAACCCTTAGGACGCTCGATTTATCCACCGTGGCTGCCCGGCCCAGTTCGGCCCAACACAAAAGCCCCCGACTCGCTCCCTCCCCCGGCCCACTCACCCTCCCCTCGCGCGCGCGGCGCACCGGCGCATCTCTTTAGTCCCACCTCGAAAGTGGGCGGGGGCGACGACCGGCTTAAATAGCCCGGCGTGGTAGGGAGGTCGAACTCCTCTGCTACCACTGCCTGACCTCGCCGCCCCGTTGGACCCAGCTGCTGGGCCTTTGCTGGGCCCTATGGACCTCCCGAGTCGCCTGCATAGGCTTGATTTGGGATGGAAAATATCCAAGTCAGGTCCAGCAGCTGCCGGTCGGGCGTTTTTTTCCCACAACGCCGGTCAGGCGGGGAAAGCACATGTACAATAATGACCATTAACGCCGGTCAGGCAAAATGAACAGTATTTAAAAAATGTGAACTCTTTCACACAGCAGTACAAAAAACATGGCAATTCGTTCAACAAATATGATGTGTCATATCATATATGTTCACATAAATATTTTGACCAAACATAAACAAATCACTTATTAAGTTTTCTAGCACACACGTACGAATAAAAAACAATATAGGTTATTCAGACATGACTCGTGCGACCACTTTTCTTTTTCCAACAAACCAAGCTGCTTCTCTACGCCCGATTCCTGAACAAAATATAAAGAAATGGGTGAGAAAATATAGTTGGTGAAATCAAATTAGCAACATAACAAAAATAAGAAGGTAGCAGCTTACTTCTCGTTCAGACGACATGTAGCCTTGTTATGACCTGGGAGACTACACAGACTGCACAAAGGACCACTTTTCTTCTCTCTAAAATCTTTTGGCCTACCATTCTTCGTAAGGTCGGGGCCCCCCTTTGACCGCCCCTTCTTAGGTGCACCCTTCGTCGAAACTTTCTCAGGATCACCAATACCAGGTTCAACTTGTTGCGCCTGACTTGCCTCCTTCATAAGCATAGCATACCTTCTACTTCCTATAAGTTCCTCCTCTGAAATCTTTTTCTACGCTATTATGTTGTCCATACACTTCATCAACTAGTCGAACAAGAAGGGATCATTTGCTGCAACATGAGCAGCTTCTGCGGTTTTTATGGTTATTTGACTATACCGTTCTCTCTCTAATGGCCCTGACCAACCCCATCCAAACATATCACTCTTCTGCTGCACAGGCAACCCATCTCTCGCATTTTTGGACAACCGATGAAGGCCACAACACTTGGGTATTTCAGTTATGCTCAGATGATGGAGAACAAAGAGAATGTGTTTGCATGGCAGCCCTTTCCGAACCATCCTAAGACAACTGCATGTTATAGTTTCTTCTGAGTTACCTGGTTCATAAACAACATTGTACCTGAACTTGTGGTTATCCTTCCATGTCACCATAAATGTCTGACACTCAATTCCCACGAGCGTCTCAAATATCTCCAGCTGACCCATCTTATGCAAATCATCTTGCAGGATGTAGAAATTAGCAGGTGTGAATACTTTGGCAGCATGCTCCTCAAGGGCCTTATATTCAGTAACCGACGGTGGTTCTTTCTGGTGTGCCTTGCAGTCATCGTACGCCTCGTTCTCACGGAGGCGAACTATACAGTTCTCATAATGCACTACCAAATCAACTATTGTCATACCGTAGTCTAGGTGAAGGTGAAGGCAGGAGTTGAGGCTTTCGCTCCTCTGGTTACTTCGCATACCAAGGAAAAAACCATCAAAAAGATATGAAGCTGCCCAAAGACTCCTCTTCCTGTACATCCTGTTAAGCCATTCTTTAGTTCTATCCGTCTTCCATTTATTATAGAAAGCGGTCCATCTCTGCTCAAAGTTGGCTTGAGAGGTGGCATAGTACAGGAGCGATCTGAACTCATCCAGTGACTTGTAATGCAGGTGCCTCTACATATTTTTCTCGATATGCCACGAGCAAAGGCGATGGAACACATCTGAAAGGATAGTCCAAATAGCCCGTATCATTGCAGCGTCACCGTCTGTGATTATTGACTTTGGCTTCACCTGACAGTTTGCCTTCATAAATGTCTGCAGCAGCCACACGTATGTCCCTTCGGTCTCGTCAGAAACAATGGCACAACCAAACACTGTGGTGCAACGGTGGTTGTTAACTCCGACAAAGGGGATGAAGGGCATACCATATCTGTTCGTCTTATAGGTGCTGTCAAACACGACCACATCTCCGTAGTCCTGATAGTCCCTCCGCGACTGTGCATCGCACCAGAACATACTCTTCAGTCGCCCTTCCTTATCAAGCACATACTCAAAAAAAAAACTCAGGGTCCTTCTCCTTCCTGCTCCTCATAATGCCAACTGTTGTCTCAGCCTCACCCTTTGCAATGAGCTTCATTTTCTCTCGGCAGCACAGATTGTAAATGTCCCGCCTGATAAGCCTGCACTTATCGTACGAACCGTACCTGCTGATGAAGTTGTCCATTATTATATGCTTTCTTATCCCGGCCGCTTCCATCGCCAATATCTTTACCCTCTTGCCATCTCCAATCCGTCTGTGTGACCACAAAAAACATACCTCGTCAGGCCGAGCCATCCCGTGGTTGTGATCATCCATGAATGACACGACGAACCAAACGCCACGATCTATGTCCAGCTTCACCACCATATGTGCACCGCAGTCGCAACGAGTCTCCGGTCTAAGCCTGCGCTTGCGGCCCTCCATGGTTATGAATTTACTCTGGCTTCTCCCTGCCCTGGAGCAAAGAAACCGCCGGTACTGTATCATTCCTGAAGCACCTCGTTTGACCTTCTGTTTCCTGATGCTAAACCCGTTCTCTTTGGCGTGATTGTTGTAGAATATGTATGCATCCCCTTGCGACCGAAAAGTCATAGCCATGACCTTCCAATGTGTGTCCATCATCTGCTGCTGCCTTCGAGCCTCCTCAATGTCGATCTCTCCCTCATCCTGATCACCGCTAGGACCATCTGACTCCTCCTACAAAATTCATATGAAAGTATGTCAATTACTATCATTTAATTCATACTATTGCGCGATGTACAACATGTATGAACGAACCTGGCTCAAGTTATCTGCGAATGATTCCTGAAAGCTATTTTGCACATTGTCAACATCCACATCTTCCTGCAAATTTGTAAACATAGATAAATAGTTAGCCTTGCCATACTTTGCAAATTCATTACTGAAATCAAAATATACGCCACTTACGTTTTCACTATTCGCGCCATGTTCATTATTATCAAAATCCTCCGGAGGTAAGATATCATATGATGAGCACGAATCATTGTCGCTGCTGTCATCAGCTTCGTTAAAAATATCGTTATCACTCTGAGTCACCTTGTCAGTACCATTCTCATCCCCCGTGAATGCGGTTTGTTCGTCCATGGCAACACGCCTAACTTGCAAAATTGCACAACATTGAAAATTTATCATCTGTTAAGTTTCGTACAATGGATCATGCCCAAGTGCAACACTAGCTCTCTACATCATGCGGTCGTCCGTGGTGGTGCTGCGACAGCATGTTTACATGAACCCTAAACCCTATATCACTACATGAACTCATCACTTCCATCGTCTAGCATGCTTGGTTTAGATGGCGAGATTAGATGGCAAACCTTGGGCCGCGGTGTAGACGTCGCCGGCGTAGGACGACGGGCCTTCAGGCAGGGGTCTAGCCGGCGGCGACGTGCAAGATGAGGGTGAGATGCAAGAAGGCGGCGACGTGCAAGACGAGGGCCGCGGTCTAGATGTCGCCGGCGTAGGTCGACGTGCCTTCAGGCACGGGCCGGATCCGCGGCGAGGGACGACAGCGCGGTCAGTCGCAGCGGAGGCGGCGTCGGACGACGACGTTGAGATGCGGCGTCGGACGGGGTTGAGGCGGCGGCGATCGGCCGCGGCGGTGATCGGCCAGTTGGAAAAATGGAATGTGACGAGCGTGATCGCTGGGTGGCGAGACGATCGTGCAGACGCCTTTTTTCCCGTACACGCGCGGTGGCCTTTTTTTTCCATGCGTGCGGGTATACGTATGTCGGTCTATACAGTACGATAGGAGGTGGGTATACGTTCCTTCCATATGACCATTATGCCCTTCTATGTTTTGTTTGGGGGGGGGGGGGGGGGGGGGTCTACCGAAGCACACCTCATAAGATAATGCATGCTCGTTATTTGTTGGATATTCTGAAGATAATATTTATCCACATTGACAGAGGAAATATGTCCATTGACTTGTTTGCAACCACATTGACTGAAGAAATAAGTCCACTGCTTACTATGTTTGTTTTCTGCTCTTTCAGGGTCGATCCAGTTCCAAATACGGCATGTGTGGATAGCAAGAGGCTGCGGTGTTGCACAATGCTGTCCGACCCCATATCCAAGGACGATGACAATACTAGTACCTCGCTAGCACCGCTGGACGATGATAATCTTCTCCAAGAGATCCTCCTCCGCCTTCCTCCACTGCCATCCGCTCTCCCTCGTGCCTCCCTCGTCTGCACGCGCTGGCTATACATCCTCTCCGACCCCCAATTCCTCTGCCGCATCCGTAAACACCATCGGAAACCACCTCTGCTTGGCTTCTTCACGGGGAATAACGGCACAGAACACAATTTTGTTCCTCTTCCGGTCATGAAGCCTGACCGACACCCAGAGGAGCGCTTCTCTGTGCCGAAGAGCAGCAGATCCTTCGGCCACTGGGACTTTCTTGGCTGCCGCCACGGCCTTGCCGTCATGGTCAACGACTATGGGAGCGAGGTCATCATATGGGATCCCCTCACTGGCCTGCAGCACCGTATGCCTTCTCCCTCGGGGCTTGACAACGTCAAAAGGGAGACTTTCTGGGTGTGGCACGCTGCGGTGCTGTGCGCTAACGCTTATAATGGGCACGTGCATGGTAATTGCTTCTCAAGATCGTTTAAATTGATTTTGATATGTGGCGGGCGCACGCAGTGTTGGGACAAACCCCGTACCAGCCCGCTCTCCCTCGCTCTCGCACTCGCTCGGATGAAGGTGAAAGGTGGAGAGAAAAACACTGGAATTTTTTCAGTGCACAAACGCCACGCCGCACGAACAGCGCCTCAGCCATAAGCACGGCCTCTTCTATTTTCTGTAGTTCGAACTGCGGTGGGCACATACCACATGTTTGATCGATCGGTACCGGGGTATTTATACACGGGCGCACACACACGACCCGGCCACCACACGGGCCACTAACTCCATGCACTAAGCTAGCTATACGGCCTGCTCTCGGCCACTACCAGTACCAACAGCAATGACCGCTTCCTACGCATGCAACAACACACGCCACAGCCGGCCTCAAACAAACTGCTGCATGCACAAAGTAACCTGCTAGTGACTCGAGCTTGTCCTACGTGATGGACTCAGATGCGAGCACAAACGAATGCACGCACATGGACGCACGCGGTCACCATCGTGCCGTGGCTTATTCCTAACACGCAGGCTTTCGCTTGCCTCTACAAATCGTCTGGTGTATGGGGAAATATTGTCTCAACGACAACTACAAATGCGATTCTTAAGATAAGGCCCAGCATCCTCATCGGGAATGCACTTTTCTGGTTGTTATGGGGAGGTGATGTCCTTGCATTTGATATTGAAAGGCAGAGCCTTGCTATGATTGAGAAGCCGGCGCACGCCCATGGTACCAACTGTTTTTCCTTTCAGCTCTTACGAACAGATGATAGTTGCCTTGGCTTTGCAGTTTTGTCGGATCTTAGCATTCAATTGTGGAAGAGGAGATCGAACTGTGATGGTCTTGTCCATTGGATACCGCTGCAGAAAACCATTCAACTGGAGGTGCTCTTTCGATGGGGAGTGCGTATCGACCACAGAACCGCGGAGATGGTTGGGTATGATGAGGACTCAAATATGATTCTTCTGTCTACGTACATTGGTGACTTCATGCTCCAACTTGAGTCAATGATGTTTAGCAGATTATCTAAAAAAAGATCCTGGTCTCACAAGATCTATTATCCATATAGAACTTTCTATACCACGGGTAATGCCTCCGTACGGTAATTAACATGATTTACTCGAGTTACTATTGATATGTGTTTGCTTGATGGAAAATGGTCGACTATATATATAAATATACCTTGAGATGTTTTGTTCTTATCAGTCTGGTCATCCAATGGAAAGTTGGCAATGTAATTCTATATATTATTACCAGACTAAATTAGAACAGACATATAACTATGTTACTTCTGCCTGACGAGTGACCACTGCTAAACTACATATTTGTTCTTCTTATTGATCTTTCCATCATTTGGTTTCTATCAATTGGAGATTCACAACAACTGCTGGTAAAGTATATAGTGAAACCATCTGATATGTGAATTAGTTAACAAAGTGGCAGATTTGGAAGCTTAAAGCTTGTTATGTTTTTCCACTGAATACATTTCCTTGCAAGATAATATTTATATTGATTGACCTTGATACTAGTCATCAACTCATAACATACCCTTTTTGTCAAGAAAATAGTGACCAGTACAAATTGGTTAACTGATCACAATCATTGTTCTGCAGGTATCTAGAGTTGAATTCAGGTCGCTGAGAATCGGCGATGTGGTCAATGCTTCTATTTTGTATGATGGGGCACTTGATGTGATCGATGCTAACATTGTCCCTCTATTTATTATGTTGGGTTCTTCCAGCTTATATGGTGTATCATGTGATGTTGTGACGCTGAATTTGACCCTCTATGTAGTATGTAGGTTCTTCTGCTTTATGCATGTGGTGCCCTGTGAAGTGGACTGGTAGGATCTAATTGTGTGATCTTTTGTACCATCTAATATATGTAGACATTAGTCGACTTGAATGCCTTGTGGAGTTGCTTCAGTTAATCCTTGGCTGTGTGATTACTTAATTAGGTATTGACACTGGTCTGGCACTGGTACTTAATGTGTGGTCATCTTGAAGTCACTGCCTATAATTGATCTACAGAGTCTTTGTTGGTGATCTCGCTATGATAATGCTCTCTCACATAGGAGCATAGACGTAAACGGTATCTAGCAGGTAACCTGGGAACTATATTAGCTTAGGGCATCTGGTAGCGAGCGCTCTTTATGCAGCTGAGAGACAAGACAACGCTCAGTTCGTAAAGATTTATTCCATAACTGGATTATGAACTTAGGCCTTAATCTTATCCTGACCTTGGGTTATCGTTGTTAGAGATGGATATGATTGGCTAAATTCTCTCAGTTTTGTATAGAATTATAGTTAGTCATTAGGCATGGATGCTAAGTTGTGTGTTCCAGTTTTTATGTAATATTCACATGTCATCTGGGTGATGGCTCATCGATCTTGTTTTGGAATGAGAAATGATGCACAGAGAAGCACTTGGCTCTTCAATTCCCCAGCCTGTCCACTTTTTGCTAAGAACAAAGATGCTTCTGCCCATGTGGATGCAAGCACATGCTGAATTCAAACAAGTTCAGGCTTCATCAATTGAGCAAATTCGGCAAAGTAAGAGCATCCACAATGTGTAGCCAAATGCTAGTCCCAAAGGATAAAATAGCTTTTGACATCGATGAGAACCATTATGGAGGGTGCTGCCAAAGATAAAAATGAGGGAACGGAAGCTCCTTTGTGCGCCGATGAGAACCATTAAAGGAGTAAAAAATGCTCTCTCTCTCTCTCTCTCTCTCTCTCTCTCCTCTTTCTCCTTACACAGACGCAGCATAGTCTACTCCCTTCTATCTTCTCACGTATTTTATGTTAATTAGTGTCAGAGCTAGGACCCGCACTGCAAGTTATATGGCAATAGCTGCATTGGGAAGGATCAATGCATTTGGAACCAATGCCATATGTGGTTGTCAGTCAGATTTGACTAAGGAACACATAGTGGATGCTCTAAAAGCCTTCCATAGAATGTATTCCTGTGGCTGCACTTCATGTTGGAATTGTGTCGAATATAGTGTACAAGGTAGGTTACAGTTGGACTTGTAGTTGTATTGTGTTTAGATAGGATATAGAGTCATGTCCAGGGTAGGACACTTGTATCTTATGCCTCTCATATATAGTGGGGTAGACACACGGTGTAACCTATGCCAACATAATAGCATAGGCGCGCAAGCGAAAGCCGGCGGCGTGTGCCGGCGACCGGGTGGCCTATGTGCGGTATTGTGACGGTGTCACGGGGAGGAGCGCCCGCAGTCAAGCCCCGAGGATGTAGCCATATCAGTGAACCTCGTTAACAAATCTCGGTGTCGTGCCTCATGTGATTGCTTGGTCCTTGGATGATCGACTGTGCGTCTCGGATTATTCTAACAAGTGGTATCAGAGCTAGGTCACATTACGAGGTGGTTATTTTGTTGATCTAGACATGAAGATATCGTGGAAGAATCAGTCGTCGGCGAGATCGGAAGAGACGGCGTGGCGTCATGATCAAGTGCAACAACGCCAAGTTGAAACATACTCGGAGTCGGCGAGGTCAGGTCTGCGGCAACGCAGCTGGCAGCTGGGCCAAGGGCGGTCCAGCCAAGGGACGCAGTCTAAGCAGGCGTGCGGCTGGAAGGGCCAGCAGCGGCTCGTACATGATTCGACGAGACTTGTGTGGTTCAGTGATATCATCTGGATGCAATCAGGAGAGAGTAGTGGCGTGGGAACTTGGGCGACATCAGCTCAACATGTGTGGGGCATAACTCCGAGCGATCCGCTCGGTCGCAGCGGCGTAAGCCAACGCCAAACCTAGCGCGGAGGCCCATGCAGGGAGTTGTGGCTCTGGTCCTGGTGGGCTGTCTCGCGTGGCCCAAGGCGCGGCTGCAATAGTGCAGCGGGTGCACAAAACACCCAAGCGAGCAGAGGCCGGCTAGTGCGTTGTAAGGGCAGGGACGTCCGTGCACGGGAGCGCCTATACAGCGCGGTACGCGCCGGCAGCCACGGGAGTGCGTACCCTCCCTGCTCCCCCGCGCGCCCTCATGGGCCGGCCCATGTGCTGGGTAGGGAGCCCCTTGTTTTTTTGCCTTTTTTTTCTTTCTGTTTTCAGCTTTATTTTATTTTTAAAAATAATTTTGGATTTCAAAAATTTTTGCAAAATGTCCAATTGTTCGTGAATTAAAATATTGTTCACGATTTGAAATTTATTCAGGAAATGATAAAATCTCACGGATTCAAAAAATGTTCGCAATTTCAAAAAATATGTTCGTCCATTCAAAAAATGTTTACAATTTCAAAAAATGTTCATGAATTTCTAGAAAAATGTTCACAATATTCAAAAAATGTTCATGAATTTTGAAAAATGTTCACAAATTTCAAAAAATGTTCGCTATTTCAAGAACTGTTAAGAAACAAAAAAATGTTCGTCAAAAACAAAAATGTTTCTGAATTTCAAAAATTGTTCTGAAATTTCAAAAAATCTTCACTGTTTCCAGAAAAATGTACACAATTTCACGGAAAGTTCGTGAATTCGAAAAAAATCATGATTTAAAAAAATGTTCAAGGTTTCAAAAAAAATGTTCACAATTTCAAAAAAAAATTCACTTTTTCGAAACAATGTTCACGATTTGTAAAAAATGTTTTGCAATTTGAAAAATGTTCACAATTTAAGAAAATTTGTTCGCAAAATTGATACTTGGCCGAACTTTTTTTTGAAAAGGTGAAAATAAGGAAAAACAGAAAAACAGAACATTATAGAAAGAAAAAAAAGTTAATCAGAAAAAAGAAAAAGAAAAAGGAAAAGAAAATACAAAAAAAAAACAGAAGAAATAAACAAGAAAAAAACGGTTCTGGGAAGGTTCTAGAACCTTCCCAAAACCGCTGGGGAGGAATCCCTATATGGGCCAGCCCGAAAAGCTGCGGACGCTCGGGGGGTACGCGCCAACTCGCTAGCAGGCGACCTATGCGCCATATAGGGATCACCTCCGTGCATGTTGGTGTTCTGGGTGCTGTGCAAAGCTCAAGGCAAGCCTCACGTGAGATTTGTTTGTGAAAAAATAACGGTTGTTACATGTATGTGAAAAAACTAGAAAAACAGGGAGAAGGGTGATGACCCATAAGTATAGGGGATCAATCGTAGTCCTTTCGATAAGTAAGAGTGTCGAACCCAACGAGTAGCAAAAGGAAATGACAAGCGGTTTTCAGCAAGGTATTTTCTGCAAGCATTGAAATTATCGGTAACAGATAGTTCGGTAGTAAAATAATTCGTAACGGGTAACAGGTGACAAGTGTAACAAAGGTGCAGCAAGGTGGCACAATCCTTTTTGTAGCAAAGGATAAGCCTGGACGAACTGTTATATAAAGCAAATCGATCCCGATGACACATGAGAATTATTGTCAAGCTAGTTTTCATCATGCTCATATGATTCGCGTTTGTTACACTGATAATTTGATATGTGGGTGGACCGGTGCTTGGGTGCTGTCCTTACTTGGACAAGCCTCCCACTTATGATTAATCCCTCTCGCAAGCATCAGCGACTACGAAAGAAGAATTAAGATAAATCTAACCATAGCATGAAACATGTGTCTTCAAATCAGCCCCTTACGAAGCAACGCATAAACTAGGGTTTAACCTTCTGTCACTCTAGCAACCCATCATCTACTTGCTACTTCCCAATGCCTTGCCCTAGGCCCAAATCTTGGTGAAGTGTCATGTAGTCGACGTTCACATAACACCAATAGAGGAAAGACAACATACATCTCATCAAAATATCGAACGAATACCAAATTCACATCATTACTTCTAACAAGACATCTCCCATGTCCTTAGGAACAAACGTAACTACTCAGAAAGCATATTCATGTTCAAGATCAAAGGGGTAATAAATATCATTAAGGATCTGAACATATGATCTTCCCACAGGTACCAATCTGAGGTTTTGAGGCAAATATTGAATACAAGAGATGAACTAGGGTTTGAGAGGAGATGGTGGTGGTGAAGATGTTGATGAAGATTGACCCTCACACGATGAGAGGATCATTGGTGATGACAATGGCTTCGATTTCCCCCTCCCAGAGGGAAGTTTCCCCGGCAGAATCGCTCTACCGGAGCCCTAGATTACTTCTGCCAGGTTCCGCCTCGAGACGGCGGTGCTTCATCGCGAAATCCTCCTTCTAATTTTTTTCTAGATGAAAACCCTCCTTATAGCAGAAGATGGACATAGGGGGCTGGCCAGGGGGCCCACAAGCTCGGGAGGCAGGGCCTGGGGATAGGGCACGCCCCTACGCTTGTGGCCACCTGGTGGGTCCCCTTCTGTTATTTCTTCGCCCAATATTTTTTATATATTCCGAAACAATTCTCCATAAAGTTTTAGGACATTTCGAGTTGTGCAGAATAGGTATCTCAGATTTGCTCCTTTCTGGTTCTGAATTCCAGCTGCCGGCATTCTCCCTCTTCATGTAAACCTTGTAGAATAAGAGAGAATAGGCATAAGAATTGTATCATAAAGTAAAATAATAGTCCATAATGCGATAAATATCAACATAAAAACATGATGCAAAATGGATGTATCAACTCCCCCAAGCTTAGACCTCGATTGTCCTCAACCGAAAGCCGAAATAGATAATTATGTCCACATGTTTAGAGATAGAGGTGACGATAAAATAAAATACAGACATGAGGGCACCATGATCATCTTTAGAACAGCAATATATTGTCATATAACTTCTTATGCTAAAGTGATAATTCATTCACAAGGTAAAGTATTGTAACATCCCAAATTTTTAATTTGGAATGTTATGCATAGGTCATGCATGCATATCATATTTTATTGCATTTCATTTTGCGATCCTCGAAATCCTGAGCAACTCAAGGACCACGGAGAGAGTTGGGGATTTCACCGTTTTCATATTTGAATTTTCTCAAATATTGAAACAAGGATCAATTTGGTTTAATTATTTTTCTCTCCGAAAATATTTCATATTAAAAATATATGAGAGGAGATAATATGACTTCTCCAAAATAAATGGAATATTGGAGGAAAAATATTAAAATCAAATAAATATTTTATTTGGATTTTTATTGCAATTTTATTTGAATTTAGAAAAAATATGCATTTTCCAAAAATTGCATAGAGTCCCAAATAAATGTTTACCTTGTCCGGGAGATTTTTAGAGGACGGGGAAAATTTATTCGGGATTGGAGTCCGTTTCGTATTTCTTTTATTTGTTTTTCTGCGCGGAATTATTTAAAAAAAAAAAAAAAAAACTCGGCCAGACCGAACTGGGCCGAAGCCCAGCGGCTCAGCAGGCCGCCGCCGCCTCCCCGCACGGGAGTCCGCCCGCCGCGCCGGGTGTTGAGGCGGACACGCCTCCCGAGGCGACCCCCTCCCAAGCCACCCCCGCCCCCCCTTTATATGCCGCCCGCCCGCCGCTCGACCACCCCGCCGACCGCAGACAACAGCCAGCCGACACGCCCCGACACAGCAAGCAGCCGCCGCCGCCGCGTCCGCCGCTCGCCGCCGCCGCTGCAGCGCCGCCGCCGCACTCCGCCGCGCCGCGCCGCTGCACCGCACGCGCCCCGCCCCGTCGCCGTCGCCTGCCGCACCCCGCCGCCGCTGCAGCCTCGCCTCGCCGGAGCCGCCGCTCGCCGGATCCAACGCCCGGATTTTTTTCCGGTTAACCGTTCGGTTTTTTTTGGTAAACCCTAGATCTAGATTCGGTTTTTTTTAAATTCCGGTTTATTCTTTTTAGATCGGTTTTCCGTCGGTTTAGTTATTTAGCGGACGTTCGTCCGTACGTTCGTTTTAACGAACGGTTTTCACCGTTTAACCGCAGACAGCGAACGTTCGTTCGTTAGCCTGTTCGTTAGTTTTTCTTTTTCTCGGATTTTCCGTGATTATTTTCGATCGCGATTTCTGATCCGATTTTCGTTTTAGTATAACTTTTCGCTCGTTTGTCGGAATCAGGCGATTCAAGCGCCTAGATCTTCGTCTCGAAGCCCTCTTTCTGTTTAATCAACTTAAACAAGTTTTTGCTACTGTAAAATTTGACTTTAGTCCAGATTAGTAATCGAAGCGTGTTTCTTTCGCAGTTTGAGTTTCGTTGCTCCGTTTGATTTGATTCTTTTTGCAAACCAGAGTTCTTCAGTTGAACTTTCTGGTTAGGTCTTCTCATTTGGGTTTTACCCGCGCATCTTCGCTTGATTGCTTATGTATGCTATTGTTTGTTTGCGATAGAGTTCCCGGAGTGCGAAGCGTGCTACTACGAGTCCCTAGGTTTTACGGATCGTCAGCAAGGCAAGTAACACATTGATCATACTTCTTCGTTACCCAGTTTTTATGCATTAGTTTCGACCCTCAAACATTGCATGACTAGGATGTGATTAACTTGTGGGTACTGGGAAGTAGATGATGAGGTAGAACCTATTGTCCTTTTTAATAACAAACCCTTGGGAGTTACTTCTACGCTATGCTTATGTTGCCATGCTATGCTCGTAGACGTGGATTGGGTTTTGAGTATATCCATGACAGATGTGAGATTTTTAATTAATGGTTCAACTTAAGGTGGCAACTTTAATACACATCTGGGTGGATTGCTTGTTTGGGCACCTGGGGATATACCAGTGTTGTCCTAGGAGATCCCGGGGATATACCGTGTGATCCTCCTACGGTCCGCCACCCAGGCTCAAAGGGATCATAAGATTATTCATGCTAGAAACTTCCGTGTGCAGCCACAAGCTATTATGGGCTCTAGCATAGTTGAGTATGTTACATGACCTCTTTCAGTGGTAGGCTAGCAGATGTAGGGGAAAGTAGGTGTAACTGTCTACCCAGAGTAAAGTGTAAATGTTTCTGAAAGACTGTGTCTCGGTCATCCGTTTCTCAAACACCATGAAGTGCGAGAAATCCAACGGAGGAGATCGAGTCTTGTGGGGAAAAATGCACAAACCTCTGCAGAGTGTACAAACTAATCATGATTAGCCGTGTCCCCGGTTATGGACATCTTGAGTATCTGGTTCTTGGATCATCATATTGAATCCCATCACTCTAAATTAATTTGTTGGGATTAATGATTACTTTTAATTGGGATTGAGAGGGGGTTTTACCTTCTCAATGTTCAACCACCACCATGATAGTTAAATAAAATATATTCCTTTGTTGTAGGGAAAAATTGGCTTTTCGCAAAACAGTATAACCCTAGAGCTTTTCCACCAGCCAAATATGCATGTAGTATTAGCAATTATTCTGTTCATTGCTCTACTGTGTTATATTGCCAGCATATTCCTTGTGCTGACCCGTTTCGGGCTGCAATGTATCATGTTGCAGACTTTTCAGACGAAGAGTAAGGTGTGCTAGGTCGTTGTCGTGCACTCAGCTATGCCGTTGGAGTTGATGGACTCACCTTATCTTCCAAGCCTTCCGCTGTTATCCTATTTAGATGGCCTTAAGCCATATTTATTGTAATCAGTTCTCTTTTGAGACATTCGATGTAATAAGTGTGTGATTGCACTCTCTTATAAATCCTTCGAGTACTGTGTGTGTCAGCATTACCGATCCAGGGATGACACTTGAACACAGAGATTCGATCCATTCGGGTCGGGTCGCTACAGAGATGGTATCAGAGCACACGCTGACTGTAGGACACGACCACTAAGAAAAGCCATAGGTCACTCTTCTCTACTCATTTCTGACTTCTCTCCATCTTCTATTCTCTAGGATGGCGGACTCAAGGAACAAGTTTACACAACCGGATGAAGACACACCTTTTGGACGACACTTGAAGGAAGTCACTAGGTACCTGAACATCGGAATACCAAGCTTCACCGGGACCTACACCGCCACTGTACTAGAAGAGGAACTCAAGTCTACACGCGATGGATACGAGGAGGAAATCGCAATACTAGTGGAAAAGAATGACGACCTGACAAGGAAGCTAGGAGTATTCATGGGAGACCCCGCGCCCGGAGAAGAAGACGACGAACCTGAGGAAATTCGATCTGAAGACTACATCATCATCGACGACACCGACTCCGACCCCGACAGTAGTGATGATGATTATGAAGACGAAGCTGGAGCGGATATCATGGAGTCTTCCACCGATCAAAATTTCTAGATGACCACCATATTATCATTAGTATTTTCCCCATGTAAATAGTAATAGTCCGAGCACTTTTGTAACGGTAGTTAGATCAATTGTATGCTCTTGCTTGAATTGAGTGGTGTGTTATGAATGTGTTTGTCTCATGTGCATATGGGTAGTGCTTTCTCACTAGACCTTACTCTATTCTAATCTCTTCCCTCTAAACCCATCAGATGCCTCCGAGACGCGACACCGGATTTGTTTTCCCACCGGAGCTCACTCAGTTGATTCAACAGCAGAATACCCTGATGCAGCTACTAGTTCAGAACCAAGGCAACAACAACAACAACAACCCACCGCCACCACCACCAGTTGACAACTTAGCCCGTTTTCTGAGGTTGCAGCCGCCGGTGTTTTCCAGTAGCACCGAGCCAATAGTTGCGGATGACTGGCTACGCAGGATTGGAAGGGAGTTGACCACCGCAGGATGCACAGACGCTGAGAAGGTGCGTTTTGCCGCACATCAATTGGATGGACCCGCAGCCTCATGGTGGGAAAATTACACAGCCACATTCCCTATAGCCAATGTCACTTGGGATCAGTTTCAGCAAGCTTTCCGCACGGCACATGTCTCAGCAGGAGCTATGAGCATGAAGAAGCGTGAGTTTCGCAACTTACGCCAGGGAAACCGTACCGTGGGGCAGTACGTGGATGAGTTCAGTAAATTAGCTCGCTATGCCCCGGATGATGTGGCCACTGATGCCGCGAAGCAGGAGAAGTTTATGGAAGGGTTGAATGATGAGCTGAGTATGCAGTTGATGGTGGCAACATTCAACAACTACCAGGAGTTGGTAGACAAAGCTCTTATGATTGAAGGGAAGCAGCAGCAGATTGATAGCCGCAAGAGGAAGTATGGACAAGGGAAGTTCAACTCAGGAGCTCAGCAGAAGCCCCGGTTCACCCCGAACTCGGGAGGGCTTGTTCATAACCATGGAGGTCATAACCCCAATGGAGGAAGTTCGCACAACCATAATGGCCACAAGAATGGAAATGGAAATGGAGCAGGCAGCAATCAGAACCGCTCTAACCCAGCCACACCCGCCAAGAAGGATCAAAGCCACATTACCTGTTTCAAGTGTGGGAAGACTGGACATTATGCCAACGAATGTCCAGAATTGAAGAACGGCAATGGTAATGGAAGCGCTGGGAAGAAGCCCAATCCATTCAACCGAGGACAAGTGAACCACGTGAACGTGGAGGAGGTTGAGGAGCAGCCTGATGCAGTTCTCGGTAAGTTTTTGGTTAAGTCTTTTACTGCAATTGTTCTTTTCGATACTGGTGCATCGCATTCATACATATCAAGGGGATTCGTGGATAAGTATAAGTTGCCCACTAAGGTACTTAGGACACCCATGTTAGTAAGATCACCCGGTGCGGAGTATATGGCAAGACAAGGATGTTTTCAGATGCCATTGATCATTGGAAGTCATGTTTTCCCCTCAGACCTGATAGTTTTGAAGTCACAAGGATTGGATGTGATACTAGGCACGGATTGGCTATCGAGGTATGGAGGAAGCATCGATTGTGCGAGTAAGTCGATTTTGCTTACCACCCCGGAGGGAAAAAGGATCAAGTATGTATCTAGGCATGTGCCTAGAAGGAGCCAAGTAAATTCTCTCACGGGAGTTGTTCAGGAGGAGGTGCCTATTGTGAAAGATTACCCAGATGTATTTCCAGAGGAGTTAACAGGCATGCCGTCGGATCGAGACATTGAATTCTTCATAGAGTTGTTGCCAGGCACCGGACCAATATCAAAGAGACCATACCGTATGCCCGCAAATGATCTGGAGGAGATTAAGAAGCAGATCAAGGAATTATTGGAGAAAGGTTACATTCGACGAAGTTCATCACCGTGGGGAGCCCCAGTGCTCTTAGTTGAGAAGAAGGATGGATCCTTGAGAATGGTTGTTGATTATCGCGCATTGAATGAAGTGACGATTAAGAACAAGTACCCACTGCCAATGATTAATGATTTGTTTGATCAGTTGCAAGGAGCTAAAGTGTTCTCCAAGATCGATCTGAGATCAGGGTATCACCAGCTGAAGATCCGAGAACAGGATATACCTAAGACAGCCTTCACCACCCGGTATGGGCTATATGAGTACACAGTTATGTCATTTGGATTGACTAATGCCCCTGTCTATTTCATGAGTATGATGAACAAGGTGTTCATGGAGTTCTTGGATAAGTTTGTCGTGGTGTTCATTGATGATATCTTGGTATACTCAAAGAATGAAGAGGAGCACAAGGAGCATCTGCGTTTAGTTCTCGAGAAGCTCAGGGAACATCAGTTGTATGCCAAGTTCAGCAAATGTGAGTTTTGGTTGAAGGAAGTTGGATTTCTTGGACATGTTATATCGGGCGAAGGTATAGCAGTAGACCCCACTAAGGTTCAGTCTGTCACTGAGTGGTTGGCACCCACCTCAGTGGGGGAGATCCGCAGTTTTCTTGGACTTGCAGGATATTATCGGAGATTTATCAAGAATTTTTCTAAGATTGCGAAGCCTATGACGGAGTTACTGAAGAAGGACACTAAGTTCAAATGGACAGATGAATGTGAGGCAAGTTTTCAGGAACTGAAGAAACATTTGGTTACAGCCCCAGTTCTGATTCTGCCAGATATACGCAAGGATTTCCAAGTGTATTGCGACGCTTCTCGCTTAGGACTGGGAGGAGTACTTATGCAGGAAGGAAGAGTTGTTTCATATGCCTCACGTCAGCTTCGGCCGCATGAGTTGAATTATGCCACACATGACTTGGAGTTAGTAGCTGTAGTTCATGCACTTAAGACTTGGAGACATTTTCTTATTGGGAACCGTTGTGATGTGTACACGGATCACAAGAGCTTGAAGTATATTTTCACTCAGAAGGAGCTGAACCTCAGGCAGAGGAGATGGTTGGAACTTATAAAGGATTATGATATGAAGTTGCATTATCATCCAGGAAAGGCCAATGTCGTAGCAGACGCTTTGAGCCGGAAGAGTTATGTCAATACCCTCAAAAGCGGAGGTTTACCAAAGGGGTTATCCGAAGATCTCAGGGAGTTTCGTTTGGGGATAGTCCCTAGAGGTTTTGTCGCAGTTATGGAAGTTCAGTCAACATTATTGGGAAGGATTCGAGAAGCTCAGAAAGAGGACAAAGAAATTGCCGAGATAAAGGATAGAATGCGCAAAGGAAAAGCCAAAGGTTTTCGTGAAGATGAGCACGCCACCTTATGGTTTGAGGACCGTGTGTATGTACCCAATAATGCCGAGATCAGGAAGTTGATACTACAGGAGGCTCATGACTCGCCATACTCGATACACCCCGGAAACACCAAGATGTATTTGGACTTAAAAGAGCGTTTCTGGTGGACGGGTATGAAGAGGGATATTGCTGAGTATGTAGCCGTATGTGATGTATGTCAGAGAGTGAAGGCAGAGCATCAGAAGCCCGCAGGATTGCTACAGCCTATGCCAATACCCGAATGGAAGTGGGATAAACTTGGCATGGATTTCATCACCGGATTACCCAGGACCCGATCAGGATATGATTCTATCTGGGTAGTAGTGGATCGTTTGACCAAAGTAGCTCACTTTATTCCAGTGAAAACCACATATACGAGTGCGAAGTTGGCCAAGATATATATGACCAGGATCGTATGTCTGCACGGAGTTCCGAGGACCATCATATCAGATAGAGGAACCCAGTTTACTTCAAAGTTTTGGCGCCAACTACACCAGACATTGGGAACCAGGCTAGAGTTTAGTACAGCTTTTCATCCGCAGACAGATGGACAGACCGAGAGAGTCAATCAGATTCTGGAGGACATGTTAAGAGCTTGTGCGCTAGATTATAGATCTAGTTGGGATGACAATTTGCCCTACGCGGAGTTCTCATACAACAACAGCTACCAAGCCAGTTTGAAGATGGCACCTTTCGAGGCTTTGTATGGAAGGAGGTGCAGAACACCGTTGATGTGGGATGAAGTTGGAGACCGTCAGTTGTTTGGACCGGATTTGATTAAGGAATCCGAAGAGAAGGTTAAGCTGATTCGAGATAGACTGAAAGTAGCCCAGTCCAGACAGAAGAGTTATGCCGATCCAAAACGCAAGGAGGTAACCTATGAAGTCGGAGACAGAGCATATCTACGAGTATCACCCTTACGAGGAGTGAAACGTTTTGGAGTCAAAGGAAAGTTAGCCCCGAGGTTTGTAGGACCATACCGAGTATCGGAACGTATGGGTGAAGTTGCCTACAAGTTGGAATTGCCCGAAGGACTGTCAGGAGTTCATGATGTGTTCCACGTTTCCCAGTTGAAGAAGTGCCATGCGGAGATGGCTGATATTTCTCTAAGAGATACAGTGCCCCTAGAAGCAATTCAATTGGATAGTGATCTAACCTACGAGGAGAAACCCGTCAAGATTCTCGAGTTTGCTAGCCGAGTTACACGCAACAAAGTTATCAAGTTTTGCAAAGTTCAGTGGAGCCACCATACCGAAGATGAAGCCACCTGGGAACGAGAGGAAGACCTCTGGAAGGACCACCCACACCTGTTTTCTAGCCAACCCGAATCTCGAGGGCGAGATTCATCTTAAGGGGGGTAGGTTTGTAACATCCCAAATTTTTAATTTGGAATGTTATGCATAGGTCATCCATGCATATCATATTTTATTGCATTTCATTTTGCGATCCTCGAAATCCTGAGCAACTCAAGGACCACGGAGAGAGTTGGGGATTTCACCGTTTTCATATTTGAATTTTCTCAAATATTGAAACAAGGATCAATTTGGTTTAATTATTTTTCTCTCCGAAAATATTTCATATTAAAAATATATGAGAGGAGATAATATGACTTCTCCAAAATAAATGGAATATTGGAGGAAAAATATTAAAATCAAATAAATATTTTATTTGGATTTTTATTGCAATTTTATTTGAATTTAGAAAAAATATGCATTTTTCAAAATTGCATTAGAGTCCCAAATAAATGTTTACCTTGTCCGGGAGATTTTTAGAGGACGGGGAAAATTTATTTCGGGAATTTTGGAGTCCGTTTAGTATTTCTTTTATTTGTTTTTCTGCGCGGAATTATTTAAAAAAAAAAAAACTCCGCCGGACCGAACTGGGCCGAAGCCCAGCCGGCCCAGCAGGCCGCCGCCGCCTTCGTCCCCGTCCCCGAGCCGGACTCCTCCAGGGAGTCCGAGCCGCCGCCGTCGCTGCCCGTCGCCCCCTCCCCAAGCCACCCCGGCCCCTCTTAAATAGCCGCCCCCCCTCTCTCTCTCGACCAGCCCCGCCGCCGCGCCGCCGCACGCTGCTGCTGCCGCTGCCGCCGCTCGCCGCCGCCGGAGCCGCTGCCGCCGGAGCCGCTGCCGCCGCTGCTGGACGCCGCCGCCGCCCGACCCCGCCGCCGGAGCCGCCGCCGCGCCGCACCCCGCCGTCCCGCCGGAGCGTCGCCGGAGGTAGTAGCCGCTGCCGCCGTTCGTTTTTTTTTCGGTTAACCGTTCGGTTTTTTTTGTAAACCCTAGATCTAGATTCGGTTTTTTTTTAAATTCCGGTTTATTCTTTTTAGATCGGTTTTCCGTCGGTTTAGTTATTTAGCGGACGTTCGTCCGTACGTTCGTTTTAACGAACGGTTTTCACCGTTTAACCGCAGACAGCGAACGTTCGTTCGTTAGCCTGTTCGTTAGTTTTTCTTTTTCTCGGATTTTCCGCGATTATTTTCGATCGCGATTTCTGATCCGATTTTCGTTTTAGTATAACTTTTCGCTCGTTTGTCGGAATCAGGCGATTCAAGCGCCTAGATCTTCGTCTCGAAGCCCTCTTTCTGTTTAATCAACTTAAACAAGTTTTTGCTACTGTAAAATTTGACTTTAGTCCAGATTAGTAATCGAAGCGTGTTTCTTTCGCAGTTTGAGTTTCGTTGCTCCGTTTGATTTGATTCTTTTTGCAAACCAGAGTTCTTCAGTTGAACTTTCTGGTTAGGTCTTCTCATTTGGGTTTTACCCGCGCATCTTCGCTTGATTGCTTATGTATGCTATTGTTTGTTTGCGATAGAGTTCCCGGAGTGCGAAGCGTGCTACTACGAGTCCCTAGGTTTTGCGGATCGTCAGCAAGGCAAGTAACACATTGATCATACTTCTTCGTTACCCAGTTTTTATGCATTAGTTTCGACCCTCAAACATTGCATGACTAGGATGTGATTAACTTGTGGGTACTGGGAAGTAGATGATGAGGTAGAACCTATTGTCCTTTTTAATAACAAACCCTTGGGAGTTACTTCTACGCTATGCTTATGTTGCCATGCTATGCTCGTAGACGTGGATTGGGTTTTGAGTGTATCCATGACAGATGTGAGATTTTTAATTAATGGTTCAACTTAAGGTGGCAACTTTAATACACATCTGGGTGGATTGCTTGTTTGGGCACCTGGGGATATACCAGTGTTGTCCTAGGAGATCCCGGGGATATACCGTGTGATCCTCCTACGGTCCGCCACCCAGGCTCAAAGGGATCATAAGATTATTCATGCTAGAAACTTCCGTGTGCAGCCACAAGCTATTATGGGCTCTAGCATAGTTGAGTATGTTACATGACCTCTTTCAGTGGTAGGCTAGCAGATGTAGGGGAAAGTAGGTGTAACTGTCTACCCAGAGTAAAGAGTAAATGTTTCTGAAAGACTGTGTCTCGGTCATCCGTTTCTCAAACACCATGAAGTGCGAGAAATCCAACGGAGAAGATCGAGTCTTGTGGGGAATAGTGCACAAACCTCTGCAGAGTGTACAAACTAATCATGATTAGCCGTGTCCCCGGTTATGGACATCTTGAGTATCTGGTTCTTGGATCATCATATTGAATCCCATCACTTTAAATTAATTTGTTGGGATTAATGATTACTTTTAATTGGGATTGAGAGGGGGTTTTATCTTCTCAATGTTCAACCACCACCATGATAGTTAAATAAAATATATTCCTTTGTTGTAGGGAAAAATTGGCTTTTCGCAAAACAGTATAACCCTAGAGCTTTTCCACCAGCCAAATATGCATGTAGTATTAGCAATTATTCTGTTCATTGCTCTACTGTGTTATATTGCCAGCATATTCCATGTGCTGACCCGTTTCGGGCTGCAACGTATCATGTTGCAGACTTTTCAGACGAAGAGTAAGGTGTGCTAGGTCGTTGTCGTGCACTCAGCTATGCCGTTGGAGTTGATGGACTCACCTTATCTTCCAAGCCTTCCGCTGTTATCCTATTTAGATGGCCTTAAGCCATATTTATTGTAATCAGTTCTCTTTTGAGACATTCGATGTAATAAGTGTGTGATTGCACTCTGTTATAAATCCTTCGAGTACTGTGTGTGTCAGCATTACCGATCCAGGGATGACACTTGAACACAGAGATTCGATCCATTCGGGTCGGGTCGCTACAAGTATAGACATAAACTTTATTAAAAACTAACAAACTTTGTTCTCGGTCATTAAAGCAATTGCAATTTATTATAACATCGAAAAGAGTCAATGTAAGAGCTTTTGATAGCAAGTTCACATACTCAACCATCATTTAATCTTTCATAATTGCTAACATTCACGCGATACCTATGAAATCAAAGCTTCAACCAGACACATAGTAAGATAGGGGCTTATAGTTTCGCCTCCCAACAATTTACCTCAAGGGTAACGTTAACAATAATAATTTATGATCACCTACATCCGAGTGGATATATATGTCTGGATCTTTCCCCAACACATAGTGCTTGCCAAAAAGAGAAAATATAAAAGGAAGGGTGAAGATCACTGTGACTCCTGTATAAAGGTAGAAAGTGAAAAATAAAAGATCAGTCCTTCGCAGAGGGAAGCAGAGGTTGTCATGCACTTTTTGGTTGGATGCAAGAAATCTTAATGCAATGGAACGTCACTTTATATTGCTGCTTGTGATAGAGAACTTTATTATGCAGTCGGTCCCTTTTATTTCTTCCCCATCAGAAGTTCGTATAAAGTTTATTTTCCTCACACTAAAAGATCATACATATTTAGAGAGCATTTTTTATTGCTTGCACCGATGACAACTTACTTGAAGGATCTTACTCAATCAATAGGTAGTTATAGTGGACTCTCATGACAAAACTGGGTTATGGGTTTTTGGATGCACAAGTAGTATCTCTACTTAGTGCGGAATTTTTGGCTAGCATAGGATGAGAAGCAAGCTCAACATGTTGGAGGATCCATGAAAATATAACTTCTATTCGGATATAAGGGAACATAACACACTATGTTGTCTTCCTTGTCCAACATCAACTTATTAGCATATAATATTTTAATGAGTACTCACAATCATAAAAGATGTCCAAGATAGTGTATTTATATGTGAAACCTCTCTTTCTTTATTACTTCCTATTAATTGCAACAATGACCAATACTATGTTTGTCAGCACTCAATAAATTTCATGCAACATACTTCTTATATGTGAAGTCATCACTCTCCATATGATTATTATATAATCTTTGTATTTATTTTATTCTTTTCCTTTTCCAAGATCAAAGCAAGAAAGCAAAGCCCTCAACTCAAAACTAATCTCTATTATATAACTCTCATACTCGATTACATAGATAGATCACAAAGCAAAACTAAAAGACTAGATCATACTGAAACTTTTATTCTACTAGATCAAGATTTAACCAAAAGGATTGAACTATGATAAATGATAAAAATAAAGATGTGATGGTGATACGATACCGGGGCACCTCCCCGAAGCTTGGCACAAGCCAAGAGGAGTGCCCATACCCATGTACTCAAATCTCCTTCTTCGGAGGTGGTGATGATGAAGTTGATGATGTAGGAGGGTTGTCCTTCGTCTTCCAAGGCATAGGCTCACCATCGTAAAAAGATGAACAAGTCTCCGGAACCCTCAAATCTGCAGTCAAACTCATCCTCCTAAATATGTATTCATACTCAGAGTTTTGGTTTTGCAGGTCATAGATCTGGGCTTGGAGATGCTCAGTTTTCTCATGAAGCTTGAAGATGGCATCTCCTACACTATTGTTGTCCAGCTTGCGATGACGGGTGAATTCCGTAATCATGGAGTGGTTGGCGTTGAGTCCGCGTTCCACCATCCCTTGACACTTGAAGACCCCCTGCTCCACCGCTTCGAGCCTGGCCTCCACGCTTCTGGCTCTTCTTGGCCCTTGAACATCCCGTATGTGAAGCACCCCCATCATGCAACTCCATAGTTTGAGGGTGTTCCATCACCTCCGGAAGGAAGGGGTTGATGGCCTTCTCGTAGAACTTGTCCTTGCGGGCGCTTGGAGACGTCATGGCGATCTATTGTAGGGTAACGCAGCAGAAAACAAAAAATTTTCCGACCTACGCACCAGCCCAGGACCACTATGGAGACTGCATACAAGGTTTGATCATTTTCGTTACCGACTCGAAGCGCAGCGGAAGTAGAGTCGATGACGATCGGCGGTGCAGATCCCCGCAGCTAGGATTTACAACCTCCCAACCGCGAGGATGTACTCCCTCATCTGCCCCTCGGACAGCCCTCCGGGAGGCGGTCGGACAGTCCCCCGGACGGTGTCGCAGACAGCCCTTCGGGAGGACCTTCGAAACTCGGACGGTCACTCGGACAGCCCTTCGGGAGGACTCACAGAACTCGGACCGTCACTTGGACAGCCCTTCGGGAGGCACTCTCAAACAGCCCCTCGGGCACAAAGATCAAAACTACGACCTCTCTACAGAGTTGCACACATACGGTGTCACCTATCCGGCAGGGCTTCGCCGTCCAGAACTAGTTCCTGCCGGAACCCAGACAGCCTTTCGGCTCTACGAAACTCTTTTCGTGGGAGGGAGAGAGAAGCCAGATAACATCTTGGCATGTGTATGAGAGCAAGGGATGAGGTTTGTGGGCAGCCCACTCTCCTCTATTTATAGGAAAGCCAAGGGGTAAAGATGTCATACAAAAAACCCCAAAGTACCCCCACTTTATGCCTTTTCATAAAAGAATAAAGATAAAAGGGGTGCCATGTGGAGCTCCAAGGAGCTCCACCATGCTTGGCCGGCCACCCCTTGGGCCCCCCCCCCCCAAGGGGGCTTCCTTAGTGCCTAAGGCATTCTAGAAGCCTTTTGGGAAATTCCCAAAAGGTGCTTTCCATAAAATTCCCAAAAAGCACTTTCACTATTCACGACGACATTTTTCAGCGTCCGTTCGAACTAAAAATATTTATGTGGGCTTAGAACATTTCCAGTACCCACTAAAATAATTTTCAATGCGTTCTGGAACAATTCCAGTTTAGTGATTTCATCTGCGAAAAGCATCTGAAGCGGTTCCGGCAGCCCCGGAACATTTCCGGTTTTTCTTCCAGAAAATTCCCAGAAGTTTCCAGAATGATTCTGGTATCCTCCAAGAATTATCAGGCATGTGCCGAAACCATTTTGACTTAATGGTATCCCCTGAAACAACTTTTCAGTTTCACCGGAACTCATCCGGTGACCTCTCTCTGCGGAACTTTTCCGCTGTCCGAAACTTTTCGGTGTCCGAAACTTTTTCGGTGATTTTCTCTCAGACTCCCTGTCTAGTATTCAGCAGATAGATGACCCTTAAGCGTGTGACCCTATAGGTTCGGTGAAGTATAGACATGACACGGAACCCCTTCCGATCAGTGATCAACATCGGAGCCGTGGACACCCATATTGACCCCTATACCCACACGAATGAATATTCGAGTGAACCTCCAGTTGCCGTGTGCTATTCCTGTTGCTTCGTGATATGTTACAAATACCCGAGGTGAGACATGTTGGCATTCCCGTGGATCAACACTTGTCCACTATGCTAGTTACCTCGTTACCGGTATTGTTCTCTTTTCTCGTTACCATGTTCCGGCATCCCCGTGATCAAATCACAAAGTGTCTAGCCAGACGATGATGGATACCGTAACACCGAGAGGGCCCAGAGATATCTCTCCATCGCCGGAGGAGCAAATCCCAATCTTGAGCTATCAAGTTACTTGACACACTTTTCCATGAACCCGTAAGCCGCCGTAATAGCCACCCATTTACGGATGACGTTTAACAAACCCCAAAGTTCATGAAGCAAGCATGAAGAAACTCGATACTCTCATGGTCTAAGGAATCATGCAAACATTAACCATCTCTGTGTTATTAACCATTAACTTGTGACGAAAGAACCTCATAGCATAACATCAATCGGGTCGATTCAACACAAATGTTCTGCTAACATTTGTGCCCTCAAAGTTGCTGGCATAGACATGCCTATGATTGGGAAAACATAATCATCATGCAACACTTGAGCTAGTCTTAGAGGCATGACTAGGAATACATTTTACCGTTTATTATTCCACACGTGCACATGGGTTTTCCCCAGAGCCTTTATGGATATACGGGCTCGGGAACCATAGCAGTTATAGCATGGAACATAAACCTAATTATGAACACGGAGATAAATAATAACATTTATTATTGCCTCTAGGGCATATCTCCTACAGACTCCCACTTGCACTAGAGTCAATAATCTAGTTAATGCTAATGCACTTTACACCTGTGGCACACCGGTGTAAATATGCTTCGCTTGTGGTATAGCCTGATGTCCAACGGATCTGACGACTTCAGCTCCGTGTGTATCTTTGCATATCCTCACATTTTCACGCTTTCACAAAATTCATATTTTGTGTGGACTTGGCTTTGTATGTATGTGAATCACAGGTCGAACCTGGATTCCTCAGACTGAGTTACGGAGCAACTACCTGCAGTAGTGTCCCATTGACAAAAGCCATCTTGGAACCATACTAAGTTCATGAATGAACTATATGATTCAACATCTTCTTTGTCGCTTTAAAAGCGGCAACATACTTCACCCCTGTTATAGAATTCGCCACAGTAACTTGTTTGGAACAATTTCCAACTACCGTGCCACCATATTGTGTATTGCACAAAACCCTTAACTTAAATCGAAAATCGCTTGGAGCATGGATGAAGACTGTATCGATGTAACCTTTTACAACGAACTCTTCATGATCTCTGCTTGCGAGAAAACATGTCATCAGTGCTACTATAGTACTCAATGACCCTTTTTCACTGTTGTCCCATGATCAGTACTTTTGATCACTTTGGTATCTATACTCGCAACAACTTTGGGAGTATTGGACATATCTGGTTGTTTTTACATACCATGGAATACATGATTAATCCAAACACAAGAGTGTGTGGAATCTCCATCATGTATTTTGCTCATCAGTGTTTTGGGACACCGAGTCTTGCAAAAACTCTTTCCATGTGACTTCGGCAAGAATCACTCCTTGACGGTTTTTAATGCTAAAAGGTTTTAGCATTTTGTCAATATGTATCTTTGCTCAGCCCCATCAGGTAAATCTATCTCCATAGATCATCATGCCTAATATTAAGGCTATTTAGCCAAAGCACTTCATCAAAAAACCCTTTTTAAATGAAGTCCTAATTCGTGTCAAGAAATTTAAGTCCAATTAACAATGTGTCAAGCACACAACGTTTTTAGAAATATTATTATGCTCCCACTTACTTTCTTGAATCACAAGCATCTTCGTTACCCATTGATGAAGTCAAAACCCTTTTAACCATTTCATCAAAACACAAAGATTCCAACTCCATTTTGCTCTCTTCTGTCCATTGCTGGAACTCTGAAGTTTGCATACTTACTAGCATCCTCTGGATTGACAAAATACCTTGGACTGTAACACATGCAAGTCCTTGGTTTTATTTCCATCAGATAGAAATCCTTTTGTCATCCATGTTTCATATCTCATGATTGAAATATGTCTTAATTGCTAGTTCAACCCGAACCGACTTTAAGCATCGCTACGGTGAGACAATCTCATCGTAGTCAACTCCTTGAACTTGTTATTGCAACAAGTCGAGCTTTATGGATAAAACATTTTTATCCGTATCAGTTTTAAGTTCCATAAATATTCATTAGACTCTAAGTCTTCCGAAGGGTGTATCAAGGTTTTAATCTTGAATCACTTATATGGAAACTAACTCGGATTGTATTGGCATTTAGCCAATTCCGGAGTCAGGGCCCATCAACGCTTCCTTGTGTATCGTAGGTATACTGTTGTCTAACAACAATATCTCGTCTGCGCACCTGAGAGGTTTGCACGAGCCTTGCCTACGTGGTTCAGTTGCAAGTTCGACCGAAGTCCATACATTTTATTGTAGAGACTTCCGTATCAGTCGCAGTAGGAAACTCCGGAATCACTTCCAAGGTTCCTTTCCTTTGACCTGATGACGAAGATACTGGTTATCTCGTCGAGTTGCACTGTCCTCCCACTCACCTTTTTGAAAGAACCATTTTCTTCAAAAAGCATACCGTTCTTTGTGGCAAACCTATTTGCCTCGGTATAGTGAGGGAGGAATACCCAATTGCTTGGGATAACCTACAAAGTAGCACTTGTCTGATTTGGAATAGGTTTGTAACCTTTTACACAAGCCCCATATTCCAAATGTTAAGAAAAGATATAACATGGTTGGGCGTACCATACCATGGCGTCATTTCAACAGACCCGATGGAGCTCTTTTCAGTGTAAAAGCCGCAGTCTCTAAAGCATCACTCTTTAAAAGGGATAATGGCAAATTTATTTATGTCATCTTTGATCTTACCATGTCATAAATGGTTCGATTACATCTTCACGGACTTTCCTCTTGCAGTGGTGTTCCGGGAGGTGCAAGTTATGAAACCCCTTTCACAACTCATCAGACATTCGCTAAACTTGTAACTCAAATATTCCTTTCTGCAATCAAATTGTAGAAACATAATTTTCTTGTTACAATAACCATCTACTTCATTTTTGAAAACCTTTCGAATGATTTCAAAAGATCCAGACTTACGTCTCATCAAGTAAATATCCACATATCTACTTGAGTCATTTCTGAAGATAGATAAATCCACTACTAACAACATTTATCGGACTACACCCATCAAATGTATGATCACCAATAAGTTTGTTGTCCGTTCGTTATGGCCTCTGAATGGTATTTCAGTCACTTCACTTTTCGGAGGAAAGTTGCAAGTGTCAGATGATTCAAAATCAAAGGACTTCAAAAATCCATCATAATGGAATTTATCCATGCGGGTTTCTCCAATGTGACCAAATGTAGTGCCACACTTGTGTGGTATTCTCTTAGTCTTGTGACATTTAGCGTCAGTGTTATGAATGTATCATATTACCATCAATATTCATAACATACGTCCCATCGATGATGGAAGTATGGCCCTCATGTTATTCATAATACTGAACAACAATTGTTCTTCTATGAACAATTCTTTTGCAACAAACATTGTGCAAAGGCCTAGAGTGTATGAAACTCTAAAATGAATTATGAAAGTAAATCCAGAGGTAATATATTATTATCATTATTCATAACATGCATCTCATTCTCAATGAAAGTATGGCCCTTATGTTATTCATAACATCGAACATAAAAAGTTCTCTTATGAACAACCTTCTTGCAAGATTACTTTATGCAAAGGCTAGAGTTTGTAAAACTCTAAATGAATTATGAAAATAAATACAGACGGTAATACACCGATGGAAGGTATAGTAACATTTACTATGTTCCCTGTGTATACCTAAACCTCATTCCTGGCTAGTCTTTCAGGCCATAGTAGTTCTTACATCGAGTTGCAACAGAATGCAATCGAGCGGGTATCTCTATGATTAACTCACAATACCCAAGAATCAGTGATTAACAAATTAATCATAATTCCCAAGAACTATATCTTTGACTAGCCTTCTATACATCAAAAACTTGTATGACATTCATACATGAGCTGGATATTCCAGTCTTCTTTCTTTCTGCCATTATACTTCTAACAGTTTAACTTTTAGTATTTCTCCTACTCTCAGAAGAAGCACCCAACTTAAGAGTGGCGTTAGCCCCGGACTTCCTAGGCGTGAAAGTTTCACTAACACCCTTCGGACACTTCCTGTCTCTTTAAGTTGTTGTTTTATTCACCTTTCATCATATGACAGGCGTTCTTCTGGATCCCTCTCTTATCAGTCTAATGTATAGTAAACTTCTTTTACTAATAGTTTGCAAACAAACATTGCTTTGGATATCTCATATCTTTTAGCCTATGTCTGTCTCTGAAAATGATTTTCAGATTCCATGAATATCACATAACTATCCAAACTTTCGAAGTTCGGGTCTCATGGAAACAAACATATTGCACTTGACTGAAACAGAATTCTAGCTTTTGGATCGAAGGACGAGAGTCACATGATCCATAGCATAAGCGAGAGAATACCAAAGTATGCGATAGGACAAAATCCTTCTTGGCACTCTTGAGGATAATCCTCACATTACGTTACCAACCGTAAAGTTTTAACCAGATATTTAACAGCTATTCAATTTTAATAGGGAAGGTGGAAATGCGAGCCATTATTCTACAACTATTATGCAAATCACACTTAGACAGTGTTCAAAATTAATTTCACTGAGAATTAAAAGAATTAATTCTACAGTGTGCTCCCACTCAAATCAATATCTCTCATAATTGATTGTGAGTGATTCAAGATCCGCATTTCAATTCAACGCTATTGATGGTAGCATCACTGATGACGAAAATCTCAATCGGTAGGCAAACTTTGCCAATCACATCTCTATGTGACTCTTGTTCATCTTTCGATGCGTGTGTTCCGAGCTCATGACTTTCATGCCTGAACGTCAAGACAACCAAGTGATCTCGCTGCGAGGTCTCAACTCACCCGCCTCACACATCCCTAATCGTTCGTACCCATGTTAGCATGTGATACCCCGAAAAGTTAGGTGCCGTGACGGTGCTACACTTGGGAGAACACTAACTACTTGATATTTTTGTGAGAGATCACCCTAATAAAAGGCGACTACCGCGCAATCAAAAAGGGTGCATCATAAGGGATAAACATCTCAGGCAATTCATAATAGCATGATATGGTATTGCCCTTTCTGACGGAGAAGTCTTGTATTTCTTCGTCTTTGGCATTCGCGTCGATGTTCACCTTCGCGAAGATTTCCACCACCTTGTCGATGCACCAAATAATATTGCTATCTCTATAGCTAATAAAATAATGCATTACACAAGGTTGACACGCAGGTCATTTAAAGTGCAATCATATGGCTCCAGCCATCATGCCAAATCATGACACGCAGGTCATGTTAATTAATTTACATCATATAGTCATCTCATACATAATCAAATTATTATGAGCACTGCTATACCACATCACATGCACATGTAAACCCTCCTGCAAAACCAAGTTAGACGACTCTAATTGGTTCATGCAAAAAACTAGTTTTTCGTGGCTTCTAAGGTTTCGAAACAAACCGAAGCTACCAACGTCCATCATCAAGTATGATAATTCAAGTCGCTAGATTAACTTTCCAGGGTGTATGAAAACCGAGATAATAAAATCTCGAGCCCCATACTAAACTTCGTCATACGCATGACCCCCGTGCAGATCATATCTGCATTGCCCTTTTGTCTGCGAAATTTCATCTTTCCTTTTAACTACAGTGGAATTCAATGAACTGTTAGCACTTCGTTGATCAATCAGGATCGCGGATTGCCAGAACATTGAAACTCCACCATGCTGTTATCAAGATCAGAAATATGCAAATTCCAGGGAAGCAACAAGAATATCGGGTAACAGATTTCATTTGCTACCCGCACAAATAATTTTCAGTAATAGAACTCATCTACTACATAATTATATTGTGCAACACCCATACATCTCATGTATTCTAGATCTCAACCTGCATCTACGCATAGCACGGCTCATGATGCCACTGTAGGGTAACGCAGCAGAAAACAAAAAATTTTCCGACCTACGCACCAGCCCAGGACCACTATGGAGACTGCATACAAGGTTTGATCATTTTCGTTACCGACTCGAAGCGCAGCGGAAGTAGAGTCGATGACGATCGGCGGTGCAGATCCCCGCAGCTAGGATTTACAACCTCCCAACCGCGAGGATGTACTCCCTCATCTGCCCCTCGGACAGCCCTCCGGGAGGCGGTCGGACAGTCCCCCGGACGGTGTCGCAGACAGCCCTTCGGGAGGACCTTCGAAACTCGGACGGTCACTCGTACAGCCCTTCGGGAGGACTCACAGAACTCGGACCGTCACTTGGACAACCCTTCGGGAGGCACTCTCAAACAGCCCCTCGGGCACAAAGATCGAAACTACGACCTCTCTACAGAGTTGCACACATACGGTGTCACCTATCCGGCAGGGCTTCGCCGTCCAGAACTAGTTCCTGCCGGAACCCAGACAGCCTTTCGGCTCTACGAAACTCTTTTCGTGGGAGGGAGAGAGAAGCCAGATAACATCTTGGCATGTGTATGAGAGCAAGGGATGAGATTTGTGGGCAGCCCACTCTCCTCTATTTATAGGAAAGCCAAGGGGTAAAGATGTCATACAAAAAACCCCAAAGTACCCCCACTTTATGCCTTTTCATAAAAGAATAAAGATAAAAGGGGTGCCATGTGGAGCTCCAAGGAGCTCCACCATGCTTGGCTGGCCACCCCTTGGGGGCCCCCCCCAAGGGGGCTTCCTTAGTGCCTAAGGCATTCTAGAAGCCTTTTGGGAAATTCCCAAAAGGTGCTTTCCATAAAATTCCCAAAAAGCACTTTCACTATTCACGACGACATTTTTCAGCGTCCGTTCGAACTGAAAATATTTATGTGGGCTTAGAACATTTCCAGTACCCACTAAAATAATTTTCAATGCGTTCTGGAACAATTCCAGTTTAGTGATTTCATCTGCGAAAAGCATCTGAAGCGGTTCCGGCAGCCCCGGAACATTTCCGGTTTTTCTTCCAGAAAATTCCCAGAAGTTTCCAGAATGATTCTGGTATCCTCCAAGAATTATCAGGCATGTGCCGAAACCATTTTGACTTAATGGTATCCCCTGAAACAACTTTTCAGTTTCACCGGAACTCATCCGGTGACCTCTCTCTGCGGAACTTTTCCGCTGTCCGAAACTTTTTCGGTGATTTTCTCTCAGACTCCCTATCTAGTATTCAGCAGATAGATGACCCTTAAGCATGTGACCCTATAGGTTCGGTGAAGTATAGACATGACACGGAACCCCTTCCGATCAATGATCAACATCGGAGCCGTGGACACCCATATTGACCCCTATACCCACACGAATGAATATTCGAGTGAACCTCCAGTTGCCGTGTGCTATTCCTGTTGCTTCGTGATATGTTACAAATACCCGAGGTGAGACATGTTGGCATTCCCGTGGATCAACACTTGTCCACTATGCTAGTTACCTCGTTACCGGTATTGTTCTCTTTTCTCGTTACCATGTTCCGGCATCCCCGTGATCAAATCACAAAGTGTCTAGCCAGACGATGATGGATACCGTAACACCGAGAGGGCCCAGAGATATCTCTCCATCGCCGGAGGAGCAAATCCCAATCTTGAGCTATCAAGTTACTTGACACACTTTTCCATGAACCCGTAAGCCGCCGTAATAGCCACCCATTTACGGATGACGTTTAACAAACCCCAAAGTTCATGAAGCAAGCATGAAGAAACTCGATACTCTCATGGTCTAAGGAATCATGCAAACATTAACCATCTCTGTGTTATTAACCATTAACTTGTGACGAAAGAATCTCATAGCATAACATCAATCGGGTCGATTCAACACAAATGTTCTGCTAACATTGTGCCCTCAAAATTGCTTGCATAGTCATGCCCATGATCAGGAAAACAGGATCATCATGCAATACTTGAGCCAGTCATAGAGGCTTGACTAGGAATACATTTTATCGTTTATTATTCCACACATGCATATGAGTCTTCCTCCGAGCCTCGTTTTATTTGCAGACTCGAGAACCATAGCAGTTATAGCATGGAACATAAACCTAATTATGAACAGGGAGATAATCAATAACATTTATTATTGCCTCTAGGGCATATCTCCTACATCTATATCTGTCAGAAAAATAGCTCGAAACAAGAACAGAGGATATTGTCATGATACGGTGGTCAAAACCTTTGGGAGATTATATAATGAATTTTTACCTTGCAAAAACAAGTATTCTGGGAGAAAACGGAGTCTGGAGGGTAGATGAGACGGCCACAAGCTCGGGTGGCGCGCCCAGGGAGGTAGGGCGCGCCCCCAGACTTGTCGTCTGCTCGTGCACTTTTCGGAGTAATTTTTATTTTCCTAATTTTTTAAATATTCCAAAACGGAGTAAAATTGCTTTTGAAAAACTTTTGGAGTCAGTTTACTTACCGTATCACATACCTATTCCTTTTCAGGGTTCTGGAGCGTTCTGGAAGGTTTCCCTTATGTACTCCTCCGGTGTTATGGAATAAATAATATTAGTTTCAACATTTATGTGCGTACCTGAGATATAATGTGTGATTCTTTGCTCATTCACCACCTTCGGGTTATTGCCTTCGGCATTGTTTATCTTGATGGCACCGGATCGAGAAACTTCTTCGATAATGTAAGGACCTTCCCATTTGGAGAGAAATTTTCCTGCAAAAAATCTTAAACGAGAATTGTATAGCAATATATGGTCACCTACATTGAATTCTCGCTTTTGTATCCTTTTGTCATGCCATCTTTTAACCTTTTCTTTAAATAATTTAGCATTTTCATAAGCTTGGGTTCTCCATTCATCAAGTGAGCTAATGTCAAATAACTTCTTTTCACTAGCAGGTTTGAAATCATAGTTGAGCTCTTTAATTGCCCAATAAGCCTTATGTAAAATAAAGAAACCAATTATATAGGATTAGATGTGCAATACTTATAGCACATCTAGAAGTGCTTTAGCAAAACTGGTAAATAAAATCGGTTGTTCCTTCCAAAAAATGTTTTTTTATTTATCAAGCTTTCATTTTGCAATAAAGGATCCAAATTTGGAAAATGTTCGTGAACTTAAAAAGTTCCATGGTCCTCAAAGTTCATGATTTCGAGAAAGTATATGAATTAAACAAATGTTCATGGATTCCGAAATTGCTGGTGAATTTTAAAAATGCTCATGAATACAAAATAAAGTTCACGGATCCAAAAATAGCTTGTGAATTTAAAAAATGGTTTGCAAATTAAAATAGATTCACAAATTTGAAACAGTGAACATGCCAGTTTGGATTCAAAAAAATGTTTGTGAATAGACAATTCAAACATTTAGGTTTATAGAATTTTTAATATTCATTAACATTTTTCTAAATATGATTTTATTAAAAAAATCATTAACATTAAAAAAAACTAAATTCACTTAACAATCAGCGTCCCGTGTTGTCTTGTCAGCTCCACTCTGTGCTTCGGCGAGATGGGCTCCACTCTTTGCTACGGCCTCACCGCAGCTCGTCATGGTGCACAGGATGTGAAGAAAGCAGCAGATGAAGCTGGTGGTGTTGTTCCTTATTGGTTTGTGTAAAAAAAGTGACCCGCTCGATGCGCGGGCTAGAACTTTAGATAGTTCAATTACGATACATATTAGTATGTTTGTGTAAAGAAAAAATGGCATCATCCTTATTGGTTTGTTTTTTCTAATGTAAAATTATAGTGCTATATAGTTATTTTGCATTGTTCTATATATCAGTGAACATTGTCCTCAAAGAAATTGCATAGATCATCCTTTAGGAAATGTCTATTATTTAAAATGGGTAGATGATATTTTTTTGTCCTTTTATCAATTGTATATTTTGCGAAGGCATCATCTATATCATTTGAAAAACATTATCAAAAAATATTTTTTATTTTATGTAGACATGTTGTTACTCCTATTTACACTCTTCAATGTATAATACACAGTACTTTAGACATTAATGTTTTTACAGCTTGACTTGCTCTGTGAAGTATCAGGAGTTACACCTGCCAGATGACTTGTTGCAACTTGGAATGGACATAGGACCATATCATGTGTCGATCTCCTTGAAATATTCATAATATTGTATTTAATTTTCTAACTCGGTCTATAAATGCATATTTTAGTAGGCAAAGTCAATCTCTCTTGAGCCAAACATATAAATGGTGCATGCCATGTCAACGATGCAACTAAGTGTGACAAAAAAGATAATAAGCTCAGAAGGTGACTGTAGAATGATGGATTTATCTGTTCCACCAGAATGTGAAGTAGATTGGTTGGGAACATGCATGGGCCATAAATCTGCTAATTTAGCTTCCGATATAAAACTCATTATCAGTCAGGTAATTTCCTTGCTTCAAACTATTCAATGCTTTTACTAATGAAACTTTGGTAACTAATATACTCAATTATTTTTTCCAAGAGTTAGAATATCATAATTTGAGACCTATACCCAACTATATTCTTGAGGGCTAGAACCTCCAAGAGACCAACAAATAAACTATAATTGCAAAACAAATTAATTGGAATGTTTTGTCTGGTCAACATTATTGGTAGAGAATATGTAACATATCAGCGTGGGGCCCTTTTACCGCAGAACAACAGAACCATATGTGTAAATTACAAAGAAAATTATACTTTGGCAATAATTTTCAATAGATGCCAAGTAGATGAGTGAGGGAGTCCTAGATTAAGGGGTCCTCGGGCCGTCGGCCCGTTCCTTATGGGCCGGACTTATGGGCTACTATGAAGCCGGACTAAGGCGTCGACCCGTGACCGGATAGGAGATCTTCGGAGCCTTGGTGTGCCCTCCAAGTGAAGATTTGGCATGATCTTCTTTCTGTTGTAACCGACCATATGTAACCCTAGCCCTACTGGTGTCTATATAAACCGGAGGGCTTTAGTCTTTAGGGTTAGAGCAACATCCAATACCCCATCAACTTAAGGTTTAGCTCGCTTGATCTCGAGGTAGATCGAATCTGTAACTATACCATACACATCAATACAATCAAGCAGAACGTAGGGTTTTACCTCTTAGAGAGGGTCCGAACCTGGGTAAACACCGTGTTCTTTGTCCTTTGTTCCCCATTGATCCTAGATCCACAGCTCGGGACCCCCTACCTGAGATCCCCCGGTTTTGACACCGACATTGGTGCTTTCATTGAGAGTTCCGTTGCGGAATCGCCAAAGGATCGATGGCCAAACCTTTTGTTCGAAACCCCGCTCGTGCCGAGGACATCTTCATCCCCGACCAGATCTTCAAGTTCGGCAGCATCACGTTACGCGCCGACCTCTCCGGTCGCCTGGACCAGGTTGAGAGCATCACCCCCGATCCCGAAGCCAGTCGCCGGAACATAGAGTCCAGCGCCGGCCTTTGGGAAAGCCCCGTTCCTGCAGAGTCTGCTACTCCTGCGGGAAAACCCGCCGAGCCCGATGCCTTGACTTCGGACCCGGGGGGCACGAAGGGAGCAAACACTATCCAGGATCTTGCCCTAAAGTCGGATCCTGTCGAAATATCCGAAGAACGCCCTGCCGAATATCCAGAAGGCATGGTCCTGACGGAAAACTCTTCGGTAGACAGCATGTTGGAACGATTCCGCGCTATTGGAATCTCCGTCAGCTGGCCTACGGCCTATAACCGGATCGGGCTTAAACCTGACAACCAAGAGATCTACACCCCGCCAATCACACATCTCGTCGCCACCGTTGAAGAAGCGGCGGACGGAACACGATCTCCGAAGCTGAAAACAGTATATTCTCGGGTCTTTAGCCCGGAGGCAGACACCCGTCAAGAGAAGAACCCAGATTCAACCTTTTGTGCGGGATCCGACCTCGAGTCGGCCCAGCCACATACGGGCTTATGCCCGAACACTATGCGACCAGATCCGGACATGGCCCAAGCGAGGTTTGCCGTCGATGCTCCGGACTCGCAGCAGATGGGAATACTGAAAGTTTTCCCACCCACCTCCCACACCGAATACTCCACAGATGTGGGAAGCCCGGATGTATGGGACCTGATGTACGTCAAGCAACAGCCCGAAGAAACGGTCCATCATTACTGGGCTAGATTTCTTTTGGTCAAAGACAAGATGACGGACTGCCGCGACGAAGAAGTAATTGAAGCCTTTCGGTTCAACTGCCGAGATGACGGAATCCTAAATGCCCTCGCCCGCCGCCGCGTGCAAAGCTTCATCGAACTATCGGACATGGTACGTAAATATCGCGCCATGGAAAGCGCCTGGAAGTTGCAGCAAATGCACATGGAGTCAGTCGCCGCCGCACAACCCAGGAAGTTTCAAGAAAAACGAGCATGCATGTGGCGGAAGCCCGAGCACGAGCCCGCCAAAAAGAAAAACAGACCTAGAACGGTCCTGGATGAGTTGCTGGATAAACCATGCCCCATACACTCTCCCTGCTTAACACAAACCCAACCCACAGGGTTCGAGCTTGCTGGGTGGTGTGGCAAGTGGCCAAAAGCAGCGAAAATATCCTTGGTCTCACCCCCCTGATAGACGATCAACAACGCCACCGCATGACAACAACGTTCTAACAGTTTACGAGACATTCTCCTCAAACAATCAAAGGAAAAGGGCCCTTCGAGAGCTCGGCCAGGTCTACCAGGTGACGGCTACACAGCCGTAGGCGGACACACCTATCACTTTCGATCAGAAGGATGAGCCAAGGTCCCGCCCCACCCACGCACCCGCCGCACTAGTCCTTGACCCCATAATCGATGGCTTCAGACTAACTAAAGTATTGATCGACGGGGGCAGCGGTCTGAACCTCATTTATGAGGACACACTTGGCAAAATGCAGTTCGACAGATCCCGCGTCGAGCACAGCTATACCACATTCCGAGGAATTATCCCCGGCAGGGAGGCCCGCTGTTCCAGACGCATAACCTTGGACATAGTGTTCGGCACTCCCGACAACTACAGATCCGAACCCTTGTTATTTCACATTGTGCCCTTCCATGGCGAATACCATGCCCTATTGGGACGTGAGGCATTCTTGAGGTTCCAGGACATACCACATTACGGGTACATGAAACTCAAAATGTTAGGTCCCAACGGCATGATCTTGCTCGCCAGCGATCCGAACACAGCGTTCAGAGCTGAAAATAAAACAACATCGCTCGCCCTCGAGGCACTGTCTGAGGCCCTCGCGGCCGAAGAATTAACGACGCTCCGCACTACAGTCAACAGGGACGACGTGGTCCTCAGTAAAAGGTCAAAATCCACGTCATTCAAACCGGCTGACGAAATAGTAAAATTCCAAGTGCACCTGACAGACCCCAACAAAATGACGTCCATTGGAGCACAGCTGGACCCTGCAGTTGACGAAGCACTACGAACGTTCCTACGCGAGAACTGGGACATATTTGCCTGGCATCCTTCGGACATGCCAGGAATCCCACGGAGGCTAGCGGAGCACAGCCTGAACATCATAAAAAGCATCAAGCCAGTCAAACAGACACTGCGTCGATTTTCCGAACCCAAACGGCAAGCTATGGGTGAGGAATTGGCAAAGCTACTGGAGGCTGGATTCATCCGCGAAATCAAACATCCTGAGTGGCTAGCAAATCTGGTCATGCTACCTAAGAAGGACAAATCCTGGCGGCTCTGCGTCGATTTCAAAGACTTAAATAAAGCCTGCCCTAAGGATCCCTTCCCCTTTCCCCGCATAGACCAGATCATTGACGTCACCGCTGGACATGACTTACTATGCTTCCTCGACGCATACTCCTGATATCATCAGATAAAGATGAAGGAATCCGACCAAGCTGCAACCACGTTCATCACCCCTTACGGGCCATTCTGCTTTAACACAATGCCTTTCGGCTTAAAGAACATGGGGGCCACGTACCAACGCATGATTCAAACATGCCTGGAAAACTAGATCGGCAGAACGGTCGAGGCATACGTAGACGATGTGGTCATTAAAACCAAAAATGTCGATCAACTTGTGGATGACCTCTGCCTGACCTTCGAAAATTTACGGGCTTATGATATACGGCTTAACCCGGACAAATGCGTCTTCGGGGTGCCCGCAGGCAAACTGCTTGGTTTTATTGTCTCCCATAGAGGGATTGAGGCCAATCCGGCTAAAATCAGAGCCCTGTCCCAGCTAGCAATACCTACGGAGCTCAAACACGTCTAAAAGCTGGCGGGTTGCGTAGCGGCTTTAAGCCGTTTCATCTCTCGCCTGGGCAAAAAGGCACTGCCACTCTACAGGCTACTGAAAAAGACAAAAAACTTCGAGTGGACCGACGAAGCAACTGCGACGCTAGAGGAAATCAAAACACTCCATGCAAGCAACCCTGTCCTAGCCGCGCCAGGTATCGGCGAACCCATGCTGCTGTACATCTCGGCCACCAATCAAGTGGTGAGCGCAGTGCTCGTCGTAGAACGAGAAACAGAGGGCCACAAGTTCCGGGTCCAAAAACTAGTAAACTATGTGTCAGAGGTTCTCACATCGTGCAAATACCGATATCCAAATTACCAAAAGATAGCCTATACAGTGTTAATGACATCCTGAAAACTACGACACTACTTTCGAGAGTGTTCGGTGACAGTAGCATCCGAGGTACCCTTAAATGATATAATCAACAACAGGGACGCCACAGGCCGCATTGCCAAATGGGCCATGGAGCTCCTTCCCTTCGAAATCGTCTACAAACCACACCGAGCTATTAAATCTCAGGTGTTGGCTGATGTTATATCCGAATGGACCGAAGCTGAACTCCCCAGGGAATACAGTACATATGCACACTGGACAATGTACTTCGACGGCTCCAAAATGTTAGCCGGACTGGGGGGCGGGGTAATCCTCATATCCCCCATAGGCGACAATATCCGGTACATTCTACAGATCATGTACACGGATTCCAATAACGCAACCGAATACGAGGCACTCTTGCATGGTCTCAGGATGGCAACATCAATGGGTGTTCGGCGGATAGAGGTGTGGGGAGACTCGAACCTCGCCATCTCCCAGGTCAACGGCGAATTTGACACCAAAGACCCAAAAATGGCGGCATACAGGAATGCCGTCCTCAGGATGTCGGCCCAATTTGAGGGTCTAGAATTCCACCATGTCGCTAGAGACAGTAACCAAGCCGTGGATGTCCTCACCCGCATTGGTGCCAAGCGCGACCCAGTCCCTTCAAGCCATCTGTGGTATGGCAGGACGGGGACAGCGACACGATGGCCAATGATCCCGTCCAGATCGTCCCCCCAGAGATCGAGCCCGACGACCTTAGCATCAGGGGCTCTGCACTCGAGGAAACACCCTCGGCCCATGAGATTATGGTCGTAATCGCCCCATGGACCGAGCCCTTGCTTGCCTTCCTCCTGCAAAAAGAACTTCCCGATGATCAGACGGAGGCGCGACGCATAATCCGGCGCTCTAAAGCGTACAAGGTCCATGAGGGTGAGCTTTATAAAAAGAGCACTACGGGGGTCCTCCAGAGGTGCATCTCCGAAGAGGAAGGGCAGCAGCTCTTCGCCGAGATACATGCTGGCATGGGCGGCCACCACGTGGTAGCTCAGGCCTTGGTCAGCAAGGCCTTCCGAGCAGGGTTTTTCTGGCCCACAGCCCGCACAGACGCACACACGTTAGTCAACATTGTGTAGGGTGTCAACTATTTGCAAATCAAAGTCATATGCCCCCCACAGCTCTTCGGACAATTTCGATAACCTGGCCGTTCGCAGTCTGGGGGTTTGACATGGTTGGACCACTTAAAGGGGGGACCAGGAAAAAGAAGTATTTACTGGTTATGGTCGACAAGTTCACTAAGTGTATCGAAGCACAACTGGTAACCTCTGCAGAGTCCGGACTAGTTGTTGGCTTCATATCCAGCGTCGTATACCGTTACGGTGTTCCCCGCAGTATACTCACTGATAATGGGTCCAATTTCACCGCCCAAGAATTTAAAGATTGGTGTGCTAATATGGGCATAAAGCTCAATTACGCTTCGATGTACCTCCCGCAAACCAATGGTCAGGAAGAGCGAGCAAACGGGCTCATTATGAGCGGCATCAAGCCTCGCCTAATCCGCTCACTTAAAGAATCATATTGCCACTGGGTAGAGGAGCTCGACTCCGTTCTATGGGGGCTACGCACCACTCCTAATCGATCAACAGGATACACCCCATTCTTTATGGTGTACGGTGCTGAGGCAGTCCTCCCCTATGATCTTATCCATGACGCACCCAAAGTACGCATGTATGAAGAGAAGGAGGCCGAGCTAGATCGGCAGGACGACCTGGACGCCCTGGAGGGAGAGCGCGACATTGCTCGGGCACGCTCCGCGTTTTATCAACAGCAAGCTCGGCCTACCAGAATCGGAAGGTTTGGGCGACGGCATACAGCGTGGGAGAGCTCGTCCTCCGCCTTCCTGAGAAACAGAAGCACAAGCTTTCACCCAATTGGGAGGACCCCTTCATTATAGAGGAAATACTCGCGGGAGGAGCATACCACCTTCACAGCCCGTCAGATTACCGCCTTGAACCCAACCCGTGGAACGCAGCTCGACTTCGTCGTTTCTACTCTTAGTTCGGCGCCGTCATCACCACTCTCCATTTTTCATCGGTTTTCCTCTTTCTTTATTACTCTTGGAGCTTTAGTCTCCCGATTAGAGTCCGGATAAACCGTACCATGCCAAGTCGCTATTGTACACATCTTCGGATGTACTACACATCTTTACCTGGGGGCTCCTTTTCAAGAAGCCAATTAAACATGTTCACCGCATAACGTGTTTACCTTGTTTGAACTTGTATCCTTCTCATACCTTTCAAGCCATTATACGCACCTATTTGACTTAAGTCCTTTGCCATGCTGGGTTGCCTGGATCCTGTGTTTACCCCTACGTTTTCGATTGTTCGGCTAGGGAGTAAAGGGAGCACCTCTGGATTGCTACACCCGGGTAACCCGAATACGTACCCCAGACGGGTGAAGCCGAAAGCTAGGGTTCTTACAGAAAATAATGGGTCGGCCTCAAGGGAAGTGAAAATAACCAGGCGCTCGCCGCCAGCCCACTAATCTTGGTTCCTAAAAACCAATATCATCCGTATATCATTGGTATCAGGACCTACAGTTTATGGTCAACATACTACACCTGAGGAAAGGAACCCTTGGAGGAACTATTTTCTTCGGAACATGTTACTTGCGTTAAAAAATAGGGATAATTAGATTTATTCCCCTAGTTATGTCCCACTCGGCTGTTTTACCGCTAATTTCCAAAAGTCACCGGTTCTGTCCAAGTCACTTCACTCCTCTTATGCTTTTGCCCTTTGACCGTTTGACCGCCAGTTTGAAAAATTCATAACTAATTCATTCTAAATCAGAAAAATGCAAATAAGATACCAAAATGTTCGGAAAAACATCACCTATATGTCAGTGTCATTTACATTCATGAAAAAAATTGTTGGAAAGTGCCCATCCGAGTTTTAGCTCTTATGATACCATCATGAATAGTAAAATCTATAAAAATTCAAAAAAATCAAAAACAAATTTGGTGGCAAAGAATGACAAATGTTTTAAGTGCTTGCCGAGTTTCATCAGGGAATGACATTCGTGGATGTCATGGCAAAAAAAAACAATCTGCACTCCAAAATAGATTATTTTTTTGCCACGACTTCCATGAATGTCGTTCCCTGATGAAACTTGGCAAGCATTTAAAACATTTATCATTCTTTGCCACCAAATTTTTTTTGAATTTTTTGAATTTTTTTAGATTTTACTATTCATGGTGGTATCATAAGAGCTAAAATTCGGATGGGCACTTTCCAACACTTTTTTCATGAATGCAAATGACATTGACATATAGGTGATGTTTTTCTGAACATTTTGGCATCTTATTTGCATTTCTCTGACTTAGTATGAATTAGTTATGAATTTTTCAAACGGTCAAAGGGCAAAAGCATAAGAGGAGCGAAGTGACTTGGACAGAATCGGTGACTTTTGGAAATTAGGGGTAAAACAGCCGAGTGGGGCACAACTAGGGGCATAAATCTAATTATCCCTAAAAAATAATATAACATAGCTCTGTGTGCACGTTTTGTCTGTTCACACCAAATGATCGGATTGCCTGGCTGCCGGAACTGTTTCCCTGTTATTTAGGGCACATAGTACGGAACACTCCCCGACCACTGGTCGGGGAGGCGGACGCCGATGGCCGCTTAAGACAACGTTTTTACGGCAGATTGAGATAACGTGATGTAAAGTACATGGATATATAGAATCACGTACACTACTCCTCATCAATATTGTCTATCAAGCTGTCCAAAGCACAGTCTTGTTGAGAATACTGAGCAACATGCATTACCTGGTCATACACTAAGCTAATGGGTATTTCCTGCCCATCCGGCCCTACGGGTCGAACTCGAGCCATATGTTCAGGCTCGAGTTTGGTAAACCGGGTCTTCACCATTGTCCAGGCCTCGCGTGCTCCTTCCCGGCAGGTAGACTTCTTCCACAAATCAAAACGCCGCCTCGCTCTTTTAAAGCGGCTAGCCAGCTCGTCCATGCTTTCCGGCGGCACTCCTAGCGGCCATAATGCCTTCACCATGCTCTTCATAGCCTTCCAGGCTCTCTCATGTATTTTGGTCAGCTCCTTCAAAAGGTTCCCTTCAAAGGAACTGACCTCCTCTTCTGGCCGTCCCATCAGGAGACCTAGCAATAGGCGCGGCATGTTCTTGTCAAAACCATTGTGATCATCCACATACATGTAAGTTGAGTTAGTCACTTACTGAACATGCCAGCAAAGTGTATTCCAAACCAACAAGCTAGGCCTGTTCCTAGAAATCACATCTGTAGTCGCTATGGAGATACTATCTTCCTATATGCCATACTTGGATTCGTAGATGCAAATGAATGCCTTTGTGCATTTAGTGTCATGGCATGCCAATACCTGTTTGAATTGGCTCAAGTGGAAATCACCATGCACATGCCGCTCATCACCAACAGAGCACAGTGTTGGAATTATTATGTGATCAAATGGTCAAAATGTTAATTACCATAAGTTAATATGGGCCCATTAATTAATTTCAGGATTAATACCAATTAAATGGCAATTAACAATTGGGCCCGTGATTGGGGGGCCGAATTTATGTTAATATGGTTAAGGTCCCACGGTCAAAGTCAGTGCATTATATAAGGGAGCGGATGCACGTAAACATGAGTCAATCACATTAGTCATCGTCTTCTCCCAGAATCACTCCTTTTCCAATCAGGAGAGCGCGGCTCATTGACGTGAAGGCCTTGCCGTTTCTCCCGCAAAGTGCTGGAGACGCTGCTGCAATCCGTCATCAACTTCAGACTCTAATTTCTCTACCAAGATGGCCTCTCCAAACGGTGGTATAATTATCTACTGGCCACTAAATTCCACATCAGATCAAATTGTGTTCATGTGTATTAGATAAGATCCATTAGCACTTATATAATCTCAGCAATTATTCTATCACACAGTACCGCAGCGCTCATGATGAAATTAACTTTTTGATTGTCAAAACCGGGTGGAATATCTACACTGTGCTGGAAGTTGGGATAGGGGTTTCACAAGACAGCCTCACGGGCGGTAAAGGAAGAGTGCAATGCCATGGCGGCACCCAAAGCACGAGAAGGAGATGTGTATGTGCATGGTGGCCCATGGAGTCCAATCAATAAGGTTCTTTGGCAGGGCGAAGCTGACGGGGATGCGGTTTCACAGCATTCAGAGCTCCTCACCTCTATCGTTATATTTTCTGTGGTAAAAAAATGAGCAATCTACCGGACTTCGGGCATCTCTCACGCGGACACTCAAAGAGCGCGTAAACGTGTGGACTGAGCTATCCGGACGCACTTTGCCATTCAATGCGAATACCTATTTATACACGGACGCATCCCGCATCCGTTTTATCATAAACCGGAAGCATACTTGAGAAAGGTTTGTGGGAGTCCGGGCATCCGCTTGGCCAATCAAATGCCACCACATACTCCTCTCCTCTCTGCCCGGATGACGAAAGGCTGCTATTAGGCTTTGGCAGAAGGTGCTTTGCATGGAAGGATGGCCTAGCATGCCATTAGTTTGGCGGAAGGCTGCTAGCATGTTTGAAATTTCATGGAAGGATGTCCTAGCATGCCATTAGTTTGGCGGAAGGATGCTTTTGGTTTGGAACAGTGGTTAGCATATTTTTCTCTGATGCATTCGCTTATAGTTTAGTTTGGCAGAAGGATGCGGCTAGCATGCCATTAGTACGGTGAAAATAGTTCCGGCGATGAATTCCCCCTCCAGCAGAGTACTGGACAAGGGCGCTAGATTATATCGCCTTGGGGCACATGGTGGCGGCCATGGATAAATTCCTTGATAAATGCTTCCGTGATTTTCGAGAGTATATAAAGGAAGGGGAGTTGAGAGGCGGGGAGGAGGGCCAGAGCCTCCACGCAGCCCAAGGACAGTCTGCTTGGCCCACTGCATGGAGCCCAGGTATCTCCACTGTGGCCCCCTATGATACTCCTGGCTCCATCCTAATCCACAACTGTGTCATGAACGATATGTTTTGGCTAAGTCCGGGAACATGCAGAAAATAACAACTAACATTGGGCACTAGATTAATAGGTTAGCCCACTAAATCGCTGGTGCTAAAATTATGCAATAAGGCTAGAAAAATAGTATGTACATGTAAAACGTTATATATATGTTTGAGACATATCAATATCTTCAAGCTTAATCTCTGCTGATCCTCGATAAGATAGCAGATGATAAACCAAATAAATTTTTATTGTGAATGCTACCTTAACATGGACATTAGTATCTATGCAGTCACGCAAAACTTTAACTCAAAATAAAAACGATGCAAGGCAATTGTGTATAATGCAAGAATAAGGAGGAAAGCGGCCAATGGGATGTATCGAAATGATCAAGAGATTTTGCTTGCCTGCTGGACCAGTAGCCTAGTACTGTTCAGACCCTTGGAAATGGTTCGGTCCGCGTCCACTGCATAATCAACAAAATCACTACAAGCAGCAAGGAAATTACCATGAGTAAAGAGTCACACCGCCCAGCCGTCCGGAATCTCAACTACTGTTGTTTGTTAGACTTCTTCTTCATTGCTCGAATGTTATTGGCATGCATGGAGTAGCTAGTAATGGCATCTCTTCAATACCAGAGATTGGCTAGAACAAGAGGTAGTTGCATCCAGCAGGTTTATTAGTAACTGTTGGATGAGGATGATATGTGGGACCGTGCTCGATGGAGTAATACTATGTGGATGTGAGAGAACTTATGATATATGCTTTGCCCATGTGAATGCATTACTTAAGTGTTTTGACTCAATCGATCCATTCCTTGTCACCAAGTAGTAGAATTCAGATGTCGTACACATCTTCCTAAGCTTTGCATTCTAGGCAGCTAGCCTCCTCCTTGATTATACCGCATGCTAGATCCAATTGAAGAATGTGAAAGAAGGAAAAGCTTATCTAAGTGAGGAGTTCCCAAACATGGAAGCGGCCCTTCTATGGGTGTCCGGCGTGATACCAACTCACTTGACCAGCTTGTCAAAATCATGGCCAGTGTTATCTCGTTGTTTCTCTCCAAAGGAGAACCACTTTGAGTTGTAGGCATGTGAAGCATGGGGAAAGGAAGAGGGACCAGGAGGGGCTCCCAAACATGTATTGTCTATTCTTGTACCGCTGAAGATGTCAGGACAACCTCAAATCTTCTTGATCACAGTCGACTTTCACAAGTGACTGCTTCTAGCTTCTTGCAGTTTCCTTCATCAACCCTTCACTAACGTAATTTGTTCAGAGTATAACAAGCTCGTGATCCACTCCAAGCTGACAACAAAATGCATTTTAGTGATACTCCAACTAAAGAAAAAAGAAGAGAGAGAGTGGTACATTTGTTCCAGCAATACAGTGCTCTCATGTTCCTTCATTAATTAAAAAAAGATCCCCTCGTACATATTTCAATTTTCTAGTCTGCACTGTTGTTAATTAAACCAATGGACGCAGAAGGAAAAACGCCACCTAAACACAATATATATTACTGCCAGGCAGAACTAAGTAGTAGGGTAATACATTTGATAAGTGAAAGCAATGCAAAAGCAAAGTTGGCATTCAGCTTCAATGATATCCTTCAGGGCCAATTTGAATATTCAGTTATGCTCTTCAGTTATTCCTGCCCTGTCTACAAATTAAGGCCCGTCAGAGCAGTGCAACCCAAACCGTATATAGCAGGGCCGATGAGGTAACTACAAGATAATCATATGCCAGTTCAAGCTACTACTCAATTTGGCAACAGGAGTATTGATATACGTAAGCAGCAAACACAGCCTGCCTGACGACTTACTGGCTCTCTCAGGAATAATTCAGAACATAAATTTATTCATTGGTGATGAACCGAGTGGACCCTTTGCTATTGCAGATGCTGCTGCGATGGAACGGATGCATACGCCTTTTCTCCTTCCTTCGATCTCCCGATATAAGCGCATCGTGTCTGCCTCTATCGAGTCCACCTGCAAATTCCCTGAAGCACCAGCTAGCATTGAATGCCTTGTACGAGTATGGGAACACGGTAGTGTAGGAGCAAATGAAGTAGGGGTGGTACTTCCTCGTGTACTCAAATGGCGAACCGGACTAATCCATGGAGCTCCCATGCATGAGATCTCCTCATCCGGGCCTCCAGCTCAGAGGAGTACTTCCTTACCGATTTCACCTATTGGATTTGATCTGCATAATCAACCCAGAACTGAATGCCATTTTGTACAAGAGAGGAGAAACGATCTCTAGGATAAGTTTGTTACAAAAGGTTTTACAGTTTGTTTTTCGAAAATGAGGATAATCCCCGGCCTATGCATCCAAGAATGCACACAAATCATTTTTAATATATTACTCAACAGAACCTGATAAAATAAATACATGGATCAACCTAAACCACCTTCCTAGCAACCATAGTCGCAACACCTACAAGCGTGATGATGTGCCCCGACATCGCATCAACACACACCATCGCCCGCCGGCAAGCCGAGAGCACCAACCGGACTAGCAGACACTCAACGCGCAACACATGCGAATGCTCTAGAATCCGCCGCCGCCATCTTCCACCGCCCATCTTCAGGACGAAACAATGCATTGACTTTGATAGGCCTCTCTGCCGTCGATGCCACCACGACACCAGAAAACGTCATTCTTCTGCGCGCGTCCTCCAACACGCGTCCACAATCCTGAGTCCATTGTGCCACGCCGTCTAGACCCACCGTCGTCGATGCAAAAAATGCAACACCGCTCCACCTGTGGGCTCCACCAGTCAGCACCTGCTCCAAAATGATGCCCCTGAGAGATACAATGACACCGAAGGTGCTGTCATCATCCAATCCGGGAGACCCATTTCTAGGCTTTCCCCGGAGCATCGAAAGCTAGGTGAGGCAGACTGCAACAACGATGCCTCGACAAGGAAACGTCGCAAAAACGCCGCCATCATCTTCCATGAACGAAGTCAACACGGTTTTCACCGGTAGTCGCGCCATCTCGACCCTACAGCTGACTGGATCTGCGTGGATCACCATGAGGACGAACACAGCCGCCGGACTGCCAGCAGAGGGCCTCCAGGCACACCTCACCGAAAAAAAGGTTTTACAGTTGAAGAGATAAACATGAGATCACAAAGTTTAAATAGAATTCTATCTCTAATGCTAACTGTCTAGTAATGGTAAGCTGTCTGACTAGTATACGCAGCTGTTGGTGAGATGCATCAGTAGCCAGCAGTGCGAGTTTGAAAAGGAACAATTACAGTTTTGAGAAGCTCGCAAACTGTTCGAAATAAAATATAAGAATACAAGTGCTTAAGGGGAAAGATTTTGTCGACATCATTAAGCACTTGTATAAAGGTTGCGAGCTATAATGCTAACAAATGCACTCAAGTCTTTAAATTATCCAACGGTCCACATAGCACTCACTCAACTATTTGTAGATTCCGCACAAATACATCTTTGTTAGTGAATGATAACTAGACTAAGCAGAGTATAGTAACAATTTTCTAATCGAAGACACCGAGGTAAAAACTTCTACCAGCTTAATTTATGGCACCGACAGCCTACCGAAACCTTACTCCAAGCACTTGGTGAATATGGATTTGCAAAGAAAAAAACTGGTTTTTCCCTCAAGTCCTCAACAGATCTTCTAGAAAATTCGGAGATGCAGGAGGCGAAATGGTAGAAGTTAAGGCGTTGGCTGTGAATCTTCTTTTCTCGGTGCATCCCATTCCTAGATACAAGAGCTCGTCCCTAAGAACCCAAATCCCCCTTTGTCGAAAAAAGATCCCAAATCCCCGGATTTAACACTCTTATCAAGTTGTTGGGTGGGTGGGTGGGGTGGGGGTTCCGAGCACATCCCCAAGCTTGTGGGGGGTGGGGGGGGGGGGGGGGCAAAGCACATCATGGCCAACTCTATGCCAATATGCTCTCGCCCAAGGATTTGGATTTCGCCCAGAATTTTTGGATTTCGTCCGGAATTCGCCCATTCCGGCTGGGCCCGGTAAGACTGTAGCCCGTTCAAATATTTCGGCCTTTCCTTGAACTTCCAGCCCAGCCCAAATGTCAAAATAGCCCACACAACCCTCTTTTGGTATAAAAGCTCCAGCTGAACCAGATCCAACCCTAATTATTCACGTTTCCCCTCTTCACTTCTTTGTGCGGCGGCTGCAGGGCAACACAAGCGGCAAGCCTCATGCCGAACCAGACCCAACGCAGGCAGGGATGAGCCGCCTCCGCCCAGCCTCCACCTCCAGCACCCCACCTCCTCAGCCACTCTTTCTCCTTCCCATGGATGGTGTAGGTCGCGGCCGTGCACAGGCAACCTGGTGGACGGCGACAATACCGTGGATCCCCGACCAAATGAGGCACTTGGGCGTCGACTGAGTCAGCGGCGGCGGCAACAACATTGAGCGTGGCCATAATTTCTCTGATATAGTCCTCTTTCTGCATAATTTCCATTTTTGTGCAAATTTCGGTCATTTTTCGTCCATATTTCGGCCATTTTTCGTACCAAATTTCAAATTTGGTTTGTTCTTTTCGTCCGGTATTTTCCAAAAAAAATCCAAAATGACGAATTTCGCCCATTTCGCTCTGGTCCGGTAAAAAATGGAAAACGAAATCCAAAACCTTGCTCTCGCCCACTCGTTGTACTTGGTTCTTTCCCTCGTGCAGGTACATCATGATGCATGAATAGGAATATTTATGGGAAGCAACGACCAAGCAGGAGATGAATATGCAGGTGAAGTGCTGCAACGTATCTCAAAAAAGAGAAAAAAAAACTAGAACTAGCATGTGATGCAATAATAAGAAGAAAAAACAAGAAGGCTAGTAGAACACAGAGCTTAGAAAGAGCTGTGAGGTAAATCTACTAGGTAGGAATCGTTGGAGGTGTGTGATAAGTTAATTGTTGTAGCAATGCATTTCTGACATATATGTTTAGCTTGCACATGCACCGCCTGCACTTCCATCTAACTCAGTCTCACCTGTCATCAATCCTCAACAAACATCAATGAAACCTGCAGCTTGCAGCCGCCTGTTAGGCACTGTTCTGTTTTGCTGGACGATGCCATTACGCCATGCATTTCTACACCAGTGATGCTCCCTTATTTTGTGTTAATGGGTCACCAACTATCACGATAGAATAGCTCTAGGTATATGATAGATATTTAAGAGCATCCAGTTGTATTATAAGAAGAATGTGGCCTTGAGTTCCTCGGGCATGGGATTGACGCACCAAGCTTGTGGACGAGGGCTGTGCGCCCAATGGTAGTGATGATCCGACATGGAGGAGGATCTCACTGCACGCAGGCTCATGTAGTAGTCCAGATCGGTGGTGGCGAGGAAGACGTCGGCCACGCGGCGGACCAAGTAGGAGGGAAGCGATGACCAGTCCGCCGCCGCCATGATCTTAGCGTGCGCCGGCGGAAGTGATAGTTTATGGGCTATGGTGACTGCCGACTTGCGCAGCGCCGATTTGTTTACATATGCATACGGAGGAGTGTAGCCGGTAAATAGTAAATACCGGACCGACCCTGCGTCTTCTGCGCCCGTGAGCCGTCCCCGGCGCTTTGGCAAGCGAGACACTTAAATTGCCAATTAATTACCATTCGCTTCATAACGCATGACGGCATGACGAATCATCCGGCTGATGCCAGGATATTTTAAGCCGCCTCGCTGACCGTTTGATCTGTTGGATCAGAGGCCGGAAGACACACGCGTACACGGTGGAGAAAAACGATGAGACACACACGAGAGATTTTTTTGGTGCCGTTCAACTTTCTCCTCGGCTTTTCTTCCTTTATATCTCATTATTCGGTTACAGAAGGGAAAACGTGGCTAGTAGGGATCCTACACTTGCGCCACGATCCGGTTAGCTCGTGCCATCCCACGAGCTCCTGAACGTGTCTACCACGCGATGCTAGACTGAAGGCCGATGCAAATGCATGCACGGCTCGCACAAGTTACGGCTCGTGGCTAACTAACTAGCTAACAAAAACAAATGCTAATTACACGTGACACAACGTGTACGTGCTAGCCTATACTCAACTAATGCAAGCTAAAACTTAGAAACAAACATGCACTATTCCCTACGTGCTGGCTAATACAACATGATTATCTGACAATCACTCCCTAATCTTGTTGCTGCTTGATGCTCCTGAGCTGACGCCACGGTGGGTGACACCCCGGTTCACTGATGGCATCTCCATCTCGAGGTGCTGCTGCTGGAGTCTGAGAGCTTCTCGGCTCCGCCTTCTTGATGACACATGAGCAGCCCCAACAACTGTCTTGAGTAGCACCGTCTACAGTCGGTTGGGTGATCTCTTAATCTTCATCTGCGCCTTCCCAGACCTGCCTCTAATCCACAGAAATGTACCATCTAGCACTACACGATTGCCATCCTCTGCCAGCTTACCAAGACTAATTATGTTACTAGGTAAACTTGGTACAAAATATACCTCCGTCAGATGCAGCTGCTCACCGCTCTTGCATTCAACAATGACTGAACCTTTCCCTTTAATCAGAGCAGTAGATCCATCTCCAAGCTTCACATGGCCACGGACGCTTTCATCTATCTCCTTGAATTTGCACCGTGAGCCAGTCATGTGGTTACTAGCACCACTATCAAGCCACCATGCATCAGCTGATCCATCCATACTCAACAAAGGCTTGACGTTCTCCTCATTCAGCAAGAGGAAGTCATTGCCTTTCTTCAGAAGTTCACTTGCTTCATCCGTGATCTGCATTTCAGTATGAGACCTCTTACCATTGAGCTCCACTCCCGGCTTCTTCATGCCGAGTGTAGCCCTGGCCGACGTCGCGCTCGTCGGTGCCAGTACCGGTAATGTCACCTCAGCTGTCATGGGCACCGTGTCCGCTTGCGGCGTTGCTGCCGCGGTTCCTGCACTCCCTATGGCCGGCTCCGCCTTGACTTGAACGGGCGCTGCAGCAGTATGCATCACCAGACCCCGGAGCCGCTCGTTCTCATCACAGATCACGCGCTGCACCTCCAGGAACTTGGCCTTCTCCTCACTAGAATGCACCAACGCCTTAGCCTGTGTCCAGTACACGTCGGACATGGCATGCAGTTTCGCATTGGCCGCGGCCAGCTCCCCGCGTAGCCGCTCAGCCTCGGCCGTGGCAGCCTCCAACTCGGCCTCCACAACTAAGGGGCGAAGCACCTCCTTCACCTTGATACCTTCGGGCTCGACGATGTCCGTGACGTGCTCCCCCGTCACCGGTGCAAGCTCACATGCAACAGCCATCAGCAGCGCCGGCTCGTCGTCGACGTCGGCGGCAGCGAGGAGCGCCTTCTCTTTCTTCCACGCCTCACACTCGGACTTGAAGTGTCCTTTCTCCCCGCACTAGAAGCATGTAATCTTGGACTTGTCGAACTTGCCACGAACCTTTTTCTTGTCGTCGTCTCGGCCGCGGCCACCACCGCGCCAATCACGGTCCTTGTCGCCGCTGCTGGACCCTTCTCCCTTCTTCTTTTCTTTCTGGATTAGAGCCTCCAGCTCTGCGCGCGAGACCAGCATCAGCTTCTCGCCGTCATCGCTGCGGTCTTGGCGCTGCCCGGACTCATTCTCCTCGAATGCCCGCAGACGCCCGATCGCCTCGGCAACGGACATCTTCTTGACATCGCCCCATTGCTCGATTGTCCCGATTATCGGCAGGAAGCGATCCAGGACCGCCGCGAATAGCCGCTTGACAACGGCGTGCTCCTGCAAATTCTCGCCAAGCGCTCGAATTTCTCCGACGAGCGCGGTGAGCCGGCGCCCGAATGCACCAACGTCTTCACCGCCTTCCATGGTCAGGCGCTCAAAACGCCTTGTGAGGTGGCTGATGCGTGCCTGCACAATGCGCTCATCGCCGATACGCATGGTACGGATGGCCTCCCAAGCCTCCTTCGCCGACTCGTATTCCACGATCGACATCATCACGTCGTCGGGAAACCGATTGCGAGATAGCAGCCATGGCTCCCTGGTCCTTGGCCTCATCGACGTCTTCTCCGGTGATTGCCGACCACACGCCCATTGGCTTGAGGATGATCTTCATCTTCGCCGCCCACAACTGATAATTACCTTCTGTCAGCTGCGGGTATTGGATCGGCACTCCGACGCTCCTCGCCGGAGCGGCCGCAACGATCCTCCCGTCGCCGGAGCCGCTGGCTCCGAGCCTCTTGCTCGGCGGCGTGTACTTTTCGCCGCCACCAGCGTCGCTCTTCTTCGGTGACTGATCTCCCATCGCTGCCGCCAAACGCCTCCGGCAACAACCAGGCTCTGTATACCAATTGTTGGATCAGAGGCCGGAAGACACACGCGTACACGGTGGAGAAAAAATGATGAGACACACACGAGAGATTTTTTTGGTGCCGTTCAACTTTCTCCTCGGCTTTTCTTCCTTTATATCTCATTATTCGGTTACAGAAGGGAAAACGTGGCTAGTAGGGATCCTACACTTGCGCCACGATCCGGTTAGCTCGTGCGATCCCACGAGCTCCTGAACGTGTCTACCACGCGATGCTAGACTTAAGGAAACGGCCCGATGCAAATGCATGCACGGCTCGCACAAGTTACGGCTCGTGGCTAACTAACTAGCTAACAAAAACAAATGCTAATTACACGTGACACAACGTGTACGTGCTAGCCTATACTCAACTAATGCAAGCTAAAACTTAGAAACAAACATGCACTATTCCCTACGTGCTGGCTAATACAACATGATTATCTGACATGATCAGCCCGACTGCACCGTCCGATCCTTTCTCTGAGCCAGTGGAATAGTCAACACACGCATGACTGCCCTTACATCGCACAAACAGCCCTCCTCTCTGCTTCGATCTCGCAGCACCGGGAGTCGCCTCGCGAGTGCTACGATGCGTCACCGGGAGCCGCCGGTGAGTGCCGCGTTGCAGCACCGGTGGCGAATACCGCCGGTCCCCCCTTGTGTGCTGCGTTGCAACAGAACAACAAGGAGCGCCGCGTCCGCCCTCCTCCTTCAAGTTGCGTTGTAGCACCCGGCGGTGAGCGCTGCATTGCCGCAGCGGGAGCCGCCCTCGCGAGTGCTTGCATCGGAGCCTAAATTGCTGCCAGCGAGCACTCCATTGCAGCTCCACCGCCGGGGACCGCAGCACCAGTGACGCCGACGAGGCTGCATCGCAACGCGAGCGCGCCGGCAAGGTTGCATCGCACCACGGCGGCCGTAGTAGAGATGCTGCGTCGCAGCTCCTGTGGCCGTGGTCGAGTTGTTTTATTGCAGCACTGACGGGAGTCGACGAGCAACGCATCACATCGTCGGCGACGGCAACTCGTCCCCTTCATATTGCGCCACAGGAGTCGCCGCCCGTCGCCCCGCGGGGGTCGCAGCATCACAAACGGTGTGCAGTGGGTTGCAACTGGTTGTGGGCGCGTCGCTCCTCATGGGACTGCAGCAGTGTGGGCATCTGGACGGCATCACCATGGGAGCCCGAGATGAGGAAAAGGGGACAAACTGTGCGAGGAAGACGTGCGGAGGAGAGCCGGTGCGGAGAGATAAGGCAGACTCAGGGAGAAGCGGTGGATGGGCCCAGGGGACACGTGTTGAGCAACGCGCGTGGCTTGCCTATGCTGTTTTCATCCGGCTGAATACAATCGTTTCCTATTCCCAAAGCATTGACTTTAAATCGTGAGTGGTGGAGAATTTCAAGAGAAAATCACCACAATATAAGTTCGCAAGGTTAATTGCTGAATCCTCAAATATTTTTCAAATTCACAAACATTATTTGTATTCGTGATTAGAATTCCAAACAAGGCATAGAACCATGCATAAGAGTTGCAAGATGCCTAACCTTATCTATCATGATGTCCACTACATTTCATATCGCGAAAGATTATAACCATTTGTTATGATTCATAGTGGATTCGGACAAGTTACCCAGCTGGAGCAGGTTCTGCCTGATATGCTATCCTGGCTGGTTGCGGACGTCCGGAGCATTATTCCCTCCTTTCCCCAAAATGAAAGCTAAATGCAAGTTGCATTATTAACTAATTCCGCGTCACCGACCGGGAATTGATGCACGACGGGAAGACTCAAAGCTAGCCATACCAACTACCTCATGGATGCTCTAAAGTACATTACTGTATTATCCTCTACAAGCACACTCTACAAGCACATGGGTGTCTCCTCCTTTCCCCGGGCTTGAGACCGGCTATGCGATTATAAATGTTACTTTAAAATGGCATAGGCGGAGTTCCCCACACACCCTCCCAAAAAAGTAAAAAGAAAAAGGATGAAAACAAAAAACAAACTTAAAAATACAATGAAGATGATTTTTCCTTTTTTTTTCCTTATTTTGGATTTATCAAATAATTAAGAGACCTATGGTACGAAGATAATAAAACCCTTCTTTCATTTTACTGTTTTCCTTGCTACATTGGAGCCAAGTTATTTTAACCGAAAAATATTCTGACGGCACAAAACAGATAAACCTTTATTTAGTGTTAAACAAAATGCAAACTCTAAAGCAAAAGCAACTAAATATCTTTCTTGCTATGAAGTTGTATTTTCCCTCCAAAATCACTATACAACCAAATAAACATGTTTTCCTAATTTTTTTATTACTAGTCTAATGCATGCTAAAGGCGACACCTATTTTGTTATATGGCATTTTCGGCACCGATGGAGAAATTAAGCACAACGAATGCTGAGTTAAGAGTTCTTCCAAATGTTGGCAACAAGACCGTGGAAGTCTTAAAATTGGGAATTCAAAATCGCCAATAAAAATACAAATTTGGATGTTTCTTAGCAAAATTCGTCCAGATTAACCAGGAAAGATGCAAAATAAATAAGTCGACATATATATATATATTTGAATGGATGTTGACGAATATATACAAGTTGAAGAAACAAGGAGATGAAGACAGAGGAGGCATAGTACTATAGTATACCAGCTTGATAGCATGACTGAGGGAAGGGAAATAGTGCGAGTGCGATTTAAGGTTGGGTCGTCCCCTCCTGACTGAAGGAAGAGAAAATAGTGGCAACATCAGTGCCTGCCTGCAGATTAATGAGAGAAAACCTGCCGGCCGGACGTCAGTGACATGATATATATGCATGTATAAGATTTTCTCTATATACTGTAGTGAACATGATGTAGTGTGCACTTACCTCTTCTTTGTTTGTAGCAGTGCGGTGCACTACCTCCTCGACCTGCCTTCTGGTCAGACGTAATTCTCTCTTTCTACTTTGAGCTTCGGATAATTGGGATGATGTTTGGCGGCGATCATCAGGACCGCCTCCAGTATCTCCACATTCCCACTGTTAGCGCAGTCAATAGAACAGCTGACCTTCTCCAGCAAAGGGCAATTCCCACTCCATGTCAACAAGGTTACCAAGCTGGCCACGTCTGTTTCTCGAGCGCTGGCACTGTATGCCAGCGTTGTAAGCATCGGCAATGCTCCTTGTCTAATACAGATCTCCATATTGGTCTTCAGTAAACTCAGTTTGTGAAACTCATCGCTACCAAAAGTACATGATATGCACCTTTTCTCAACTCTGAGCATGAGTTGGAGGAGCGACGGCAACCTTCCAAGGGTTCGAATATCCTGAGCTTCTACCACCTCCACATGCAAACACAGGCGAAAAAGGAGTGGAACACGCAAACAAATGATCCACGATGGCATCTTGGGTATAGTTATCCTCAACATATGGAACAAATGGAGATTTGAACTGGGTGCAAAGTATTCCAAGCTACCACCTAGAACATGCGAGGATACACCATGAGGCCAGGTAGCCAGGCTGCGGATCTTGCGCAGGTTGCACAGAGACTCCACCAGAGTCTTGCCCGTCATCTCTGCCATTTGGTTGAAATGGATGTTGAGCTCCCTCAACTCTGTCAGCTTCCCCACCATAGAGCAGAAGTTTGGAAATTTTTCCACCGAATAAAGCTGTAACTCTTCAAGGCATGTCAGTTTCTCTATCTCGCCCTTCATCTCTGTACCCTTATGGGCCCACAAGCACCTCAAATTCTTTAGCTCACCAATAGATGAGGGCAACTCGCTTATGGCACCTCCCCTGACGTCCAATATCTCAAGAAATCTTATATCATGTACCTTCCGGGAGCTTGACCGACGTCCTCACTACTCCTAGGTACCTTAGCTGGACCAACTTGCCAAGATCGATGAGACTACGGCCTTCCGGAAAAACACAATCCTCTATAACTAGTACACGTAATACTTTAAAGATTGACAGTTGAGGCATTCCACTATCACTGCATGAGATAGCACTAAATGACCACACCCATACCATTTCAATGCTAGAGTTGTGTTCCACACTTCCTCCATGAAGTGCTAATCTGCAAACCTTATTGGTTTGTTTGCCTTGCAAACATATGCTATTCTTCTCCATGGCATCTAATGTAACAAAGTTCACATCATTTGATATTCTGCGAATGAGATCAAGCACCATGTCATGGACATGACAACCACTTAGAACTTCCCTACATTCGTCAAATTCTATCCATTGGATCATGCTTTTGTTTACTAGCTCATTGAAATAGATCTCTCCTACCTCAAATGACCCCATTCCCTCTCTATCAGATATGAAACCTTCAGAGACCCACCTCCATATGAGTGGTATTTTCTCAATAAAGCTATCCTCACGAAACATACTTAGATACAATAAACATGTCTTTAGATCAGAAGGCAAATCATAATAGCTAAAAGACAATATCTTTCTTGTGTTATGAACAACTTCATTGTCTTCATGCCCAAAGCCAATGGCATCGTAAACCTTAGACCAATCCTCACTTCATTTACTAACAAGCAAGCTAGCCATTGTAATGATAGCTAATGGCACACCACCGCATTTCTTTAAAATCTTGCTTGTTACTTCAGCAGGTTGGTTATCTGAACTTACTCCTTCACCACCACATGTTCTTGTATAGAATAAGCATTTGGAGTCAACATTAGAAAGCGGTTTCATGTGATAAATTTCACCAATTCTCTTGCCAACTTCAATATTACGAGTAGTTATGATTACTCTACTATGAGATTTAGTGTCCGGTAAAGCACACTTTATCACTTCCCATGTTGGTATATCCCATATGTCATCCATAACGACAAAGTACCTATTTTAATGAAAAGGCACAAGACTTGAATTACCAAAACAATTTGTCTAGAATAGATAGTAGTGCAAGTAAAACAAGAAGCATGCCAACTCTACATAAAACTGTCCACCTCTCAAAAAAGAAAGCCGTTAAAAATCATAAATAGCAGCGCTTAAGGAAACACGTAATACAAAAAGAGGGAGAAAAGCTCCCTAGCTAGGATCACGAAAATCCATAATTTAGCAATTTCGTCCAATTTGCCTCTAGAAACAGGGTCACCTCATTCATATGTTTATAGGTTGCATATTTGACAAGGTGTACATTTGAATCTTTCATTTGTAACATCTGTCTCCAAAAATAGTAATTCAAAGTGGAAATTTGGTGGTATTTTCATACGGTAAGTAGGCTTAGATACTTTATGTAGCAACTTAATTCATATCAAACTCTGATATCAGATCTTCAGACATTTAGCTTCGATAACCAATTAAAACTTAAATTACTACACTTTATCCAATTATCACGAGATCCTACCATGAGAATGGGTCGGTAGCTAGACACATGAAGAAAGAATGGTAAGTGAGTCCACTAGTAGGAGAGATGGGAGGAAGAGAGAAGGGATATAGATGAGAATGAGAAGATGGCATTTGTGTAAGGAAGATCTGCTATAGATGCTCTGGTGCTTTCCCTCCAATATCCAACCACCGATGCCACTAACAGGTCTTATTGGCCTACCACCCGTTGGTTCCATAGTATGGTGAAGATATTATACCGTACCCAATTGATGCAACACGTTGTCAGGGAATGCTTAGCCAACATAGGAATCTATTCTAACTAGATGAGGATTGGTTGCATAGAAGCACTTGAGTAGCATATGGTAGTGTATTAAGTGCTTACCTCTTGTTCCCAAGAAATCCCGCACCTCGTCGAGGAGCTGCCTTGCATCCATTTTTTATGCAGTGATGTTTATGTACTTTTCCTTGTCAAGTTCATGGAGTATGTCCCTATGAACTTTCTTCCTGTCAGGGTTTTGACCCACTGGTACAAAACACCTACAAGTGGATGAACTGATAAGCTTGTCATAAATTGCTCTAGCTAGAGTTGTCTTGCCCAATCCTCCGAATCCAACAACGGAGACAGTCTTGAGTGGTAGATTCTTGAACAGTTCACTTTTCTCAGGCAACATCCTCATTAGCTCATCCATTGCCTTGTCAATGCCAACAAGGTCAGATACCTTGTTGTACACAGCCAAGAGACGTGGGTCGACTGTTGTCGTGGCGAGATTAGACATAACATCATTGATCTTGTACCTTTCGAACCGTTCCTTGACCTCCCTAACTTGAATCTTAATGTGTTTGATGTCATCAGCTATTCTATGGCTGATCTTGAACCTGCTGACCTTGTTGCGGGTCTTCTTGATGAAGCCCTTGAAGGTGAGTGGCTTTGTACGCTGAAGACCATCTATGCGCACCATGGATGAGTCAAGACTGTCCTCTATGGCATAGGACAGCTCCCTAACTTCATTGGCCCAGATATTGACTTGTGAATCAAGCTGGTCCAATGGCACATTGGAGACCTTCTCAAGAGCAGCTTGCATGGTCTCTAGCTCGGCCTTGAGATCCCTAATCCCCTTCTTCACAGTTCCCTTCAGGTTGTACTCATCCAGGAGCAGCTCCCCCAGTTTGGGAATGAGGGAGCGCATCGCCCCCGTGGCAAACTCGATGGCCATGCTCGGTGGGCTGGATTCTCACCCTAACTCTCTCTCCCGTATTTGCTTCTTCTGTTTTCTTATATGTTTTTTTTTAACAATTGTTTTCTTATATGTATGTTCGCAAGAGCTCTTTACATGCCTTGCTTGCGAGTTAGCTTGAAGTTACGTGTACTATATATGGACTAATACTAGGGGTGGCTTGGTTGTTGCTAGTGAGGTCTTAGCTGGTTTTCAGTTAGCAATTTCATATTCCCTTCTACGATGTTGATTAGACTAATGGAGAGGCCAAAGATTGACACGGCCGGGGCCGCGGTCTCCTTAGTGCACTCAAGTTGTCTGTAGATGTGCAGAAATTATACTATCATAGATTGCTAGTGGGGTTGTTAGGTAAGAGCCGCTACCGAGGCACTATGTCGACATTAGCACATGTAATTCCTCTAGATCTGTGCAAAACTATATTTTAGTGGAATCATAGAGAGTACGTCTCAACAAAGTAGTTTATTTTCATCCACTTGAATTTAAAAGGTGAGATTTCATAAAGCAGTATTTCTATATGTTTCTTGGTATCCGCAGCATGCTGTCTAGGAAGTATTTGTTGTACTTGTCCAGACAAAATGCGTGCCCACTGGGCCAGATCTTTTTTGCGAAAGAGATATTTATGTTTTAATCCTACTCTGCTTGCATTCTTTGGCCTCTTCATTGAAAAATCTTGCAGCAATCTTCATTGGTTTTCTGGACGTGAATACGCTGAGATTAAAACCAGAGAAAAGGACAGAGGAAAGTTTGATAGAATATATTGCAGTTCTGAAAAGATAAGCTTGAACAGATGTTGCTTTGCTTGTGTCCGGGCTACAGGACTACGACCTAGTTCATCGTTGCCCAGGCTGAAACGAAGAGTTGTAATAATATGTGGATCCAAAAGCATCTTTCTACACAAAAATCTACTGGGCTTAGAAATTTGCTCTGTTGTTTTCTCATATTCTTGAATTTTCTGCATCTTAACTGGATGCACCACTATGAGATCATTGCTGGCCATGTCCATCTCGTACAACTTCTTTACTCTCCGAACATCTTTTGTCTCGTCCAGAAAGATATTCGTGGCATTATCCCCGAGGCCAACCACTCCACGAGGACCCTCGACAAAGTAAAGGAAGGGGTATTTGAAGGTCCAGGTGGAGACCCATCGTCCTTGTCTTCCAGGAGCTCGGTATGCCTGGAAAAATTTAAAAGTGTATCTGTCCATCATTCCAGTACACATAAACTACAAAATGGCTCGGATTTTACCCGATGCTCTTCTTAGTTTGTAAGGAGAAAAGATTCAAAACATTGAAATATATGCATAAATTTGACAACAATGCACACACAGGAAAGGATAGGTATGAGCGTCTTAATAAAATAACAGAGAGCAGAGGGAAGTACGTACAACACCATAGGAGTAGATACTGATGTTTGTACTAAATAAAGGCATATATAAGCAATTCACCCAAAAATTGGACAACAACCATATAATCCAAAAGGTCTTCATAGAAGAAAAAAACATAAGGGTCGAGATCCAAAGAAGACCAAAAACAATGTTAAAAATATACAGTTAGACAAGTACATTACAAAACAACACATGGGTTAAAACTCTAAATTCATGTTTACTAGTTTATCCAGAGAAGGGGTGCATATGTGGTAGGAAGAAGTAGAAGACAAAGACACGAAAACACACTAACATGTATGCATACACGTGGATGTATATCAAAACTGAATGGAAGAGAATGAGGTAGGTACCTCCTAGTGGCACACCATGATTTAAGCAATGCTCGCTGCTCCCTCCTCTCTGGTGATACGAGTTATCTTGCGCGCACCATCATCGTCTGGCTGAAATTGTAAACATCAATATATAGATATATTATAGATCCTATAAAAGCATGTCTAGTTGTCTACATATACATACCTCTTCGTCCAAGGCAGAAACCTCTCCACCATCATGTAACACACGCTTGAGTGATTGAATAATTAACCTCGGTAGCATCTGTTCTTGGTCCTGATCTATGCCACAAAAAGCATCCTTGTAGTTATGCCTTCGTATTGCAAGGGCGGGACTGTTTGGGTGGATCCTGGTGGCGTGCCTCAGTTTTGCTTGTGTTTCCTCTATCTCTGCATCGTCACAATTCTTACAATTTAGCCAATACGTGACTTTCTCCAGCAAAGGCATGCTGCGCAGTACCAAGCCAACATCTTCCATTCCAACGCTGGCACCACAAGCCAATTTATGAAGCATAGGCAGCACACCCTTCCCACACTTGACCTCTATGTTGGTGCCCAAATATCTCAAGTTTTGGAACTCATCACTTGCTCGAATAGTATACGGAGAGCAGATGTCCACACTCGAGATGTAGAGGCATCGGAGTGATGGCAGACTTCCGAGGATCTGCAAATCCTGTTGTTCCACCAACTGAGCTGTGAACAACAGGTATGATAGGTGGGGAACACACGAGGATACCATCCACGGTAGCCGTCTTGGTAAAACCATGCCAGACAGTGTCAGCTCACGAATCTCGTATGGTGCTGGCATCCAATCTTCCCAGCCGCCATGATGAGGCCACTCATCTATATCCACTGAGTCACAATACATCTCTAGAGTTTTGATTCTGCGGAGGTTGCATAGAGACTTCACAAGAGCCCTATGAGTACTCTCATCCATTTTGTCAAAATGAATCTCAAGCACCCTCAACTCCGTTAGCTTCCCCAAATCTTTGAAGAAGTTTGGAATCTTATCCACTGAGAATAGTCTCAGCTCTTGTAGAGAGGTTAACTTCCCTACATCTGCCATCATTTGTGTGCCCTTGGAAGCACGCAGGCACATCAACTTGGTTAGCTCACCTACAGACAAGGACAACTCTTCTATACCACTTTCCCTTACATCCAGCGACTGTAAGTACATAAGCTCTCCTATTTCTCTTGGGAGCTCATCAATAGGTGTGCCAAACAGCCCTAGGTATCTCAAGTGAACCAACTTTCTGACATGCTCAAGGTGACAACCTCCCGCTAGAAATTTACATTCCTCTAGAACAAGTACCCGCAGTACTTTAAACCTCAAAAGCGAGAGCATCCTACTATCACAACACATGCTAGCATTAAATGACCGCATGTGTTCCATTTCCATGCTTGGGGTGTTCCCAATAATTATTTTATGGAGGGCTAATCTTCGAGCATTGTTGCTTGTCAAACGGTTCTTGTGATACTCTGCATCATGTATTGTCACAAAATTTAGTTTATTCGATAAGCTACGGATGAGATCAAGCACCATATCATGAACACGACAACGGCCTACGTTGACTCTATGGCATGGTTCTATCCACAGGATCATGCTCCTATTTATGAGCTCGTTCAAATAGCTCTCTCCCTGCTCAAATGACCCTATCCCATGTTTATTGCTAACAAAACCTTCCGCCACCCACCGCCATATCAATGTATTTTTGTTGATCCAGTTATCTTCTGGAAAAACACTTAAGTACAACAAACAAGTCTTCAGGTAATAGGGAAGATCATAATAGCTAAAAGCCAATATCTTTCTGGTGTTCTGAACAACTTCATTGTCTTCATGCCCAAAACCAATAGAGTCATAAACCTTAGACCAATCCTCCCTCTGTTTACCAGCAAGCAAGCTAGCTATTGTAATGATGGATAATGGCACACCGCCACACTTTTTTAATATTTTATCAGATACTTCAACAAACTGGTTATCAAGACTGGTACCTTCCTCCCCAAATATTCTGGAAGAGAATAACTTTTTGGAGTTATCATCAGTGAGTGGTTTCATGTTGTAAATACCACCAACTTTTTGGGCAACTTCACAAATACGGGTAGTTGCCATTATTCTACTTCCAAGATTATTGTCTGGAAAAGCATATTTGATAATTTCCCATGTTTGTACATCCCATATGTCATCGATAACAATCATGTACCTATTTGCATGGCAAGGCAAGAGCCTTGAATTAGTAAAACCATATGTAGAGTTCTATCCACTAAAACGGGAGGAGCATGCCAACCTCAAGTTCTAAAAAGGCATAACAAACACATAGAAAGAAGTCCTGACTCGAAAGGAACTTAGATGTTAATGTGGGAAAGTAAAAGCACGAGTTAATCTAGACAAGTAATCACAAATGAAGGATTTATTACTCCCTTCGATCCATATTACTTGTCGCTCAAACGGATGTATCTAGCACTGAAATACGTCTAGATACATCCATTTGAGTAACAAGTAATATGGATCGGAGGGAGTAACAATTCTGTTCTAAATTTTAAGAAGAAAATTGCCATCACATTCTCATGTTTAAAAGTTGTATGAGCTCTAAGGTCTTCTTTGGGTAGTTTAGTTTCCCAATAGTATATATTAATTGCCATCTTAAATCTAGTATGAAACATGCTATCATTTTCAGATGGCTAGTCTAGATTTTTTTATCGATATACACAACAAAATAGAGAGAGTTGACTCCACAACAACCAACATTTGATCTGTATATATGAAAATCCACAAACGTAATGGATGACATACGAGAGTGCAATTGATGATAAGAAAAGTTAAGTATGGTGACTCACCTATTGTTAGGCATAGGACGCACGAAGATTGTATTGACTAGCATAAGGTGGAGTAGTGTGTACCTCTTATTAGAAAGGAATTTTCGCAGGTGGTTGATGAGCTGCCTTACATCCATCAGTGATGCGATAGTACACATTTGTAGGTCAAGTTCATGAATGATGTCCCCAAGAACTTTTTTCATGTCAGGATTCTGGCCAACTGGGACGAAAACACCACAGTCGAATTTCATGTTGAGCTTGTCATATACCGCTTTGGCAAGAGTTGTCTTGCCCAACCCTCCAAATCCAACAATGGAGGCGGTCTTGATCTTTGATCTCTCGGGCATATGACTGCCCTCGGACAAGCTCTTCATTATCTCGTCAATTGGCTTGTCAATGCCAACAAGGTCAGACACCTTGTTATACATAGCCAATAGACGAGGGTCGACAGTGGTTCTGGCAACATTAGCAGCAACATCATGGACCTTGTACCGATCATACCTTTCCTTCACCTTCTTGACGCGGCTCTCGATGTCTTTGATGTCATTGGCTATTTTGTGGCGCATCTTGAACTCAGTGATCTTGTCGCGCATATTGTTGATGAAGGCCACAAAGGTGGTGTGGGGCTTGGCTGGCACACGGCCCTCGAAGTGCACCATGAAAGAGTCGAGGCTGTCCTCGATGACATAAGATAGCTCTCTAACCTCGTTGGCCCAAAGCTTGACTAGAGGATCAAGCTGGTCCAAGGGGATCTCAGACACCTTGACGAGGGCAGTTTGCATGCTTTCAAGCTCGGCCTTGAGGTCCTTGATCCCCTGCTTCACATGCTTCTTCAGGTGGTACTCCTCTCGGAGCAGCTCACCCAGCTTGGGTAGGAGGGCACTCATTGCCCCTGTAGCAAACTCCATGCCAATGCTCACCGAGTGTACCTTATCTCTGGCTATCTTCACTCTGCCCTAATTTTTCACTTGTGCCTAATTTTCTCGGAAGCTCTTGCTTGCTGAATTAGATGTGCCTAGGTTGCTTTGGGCTGTGTGTATTTATAGACCACACTCACTTGCAGTTGCATCTGTATGCAAGCTGCTAAGTGCAAAGTGTTTCAGTAGATCCGTGCTAACCGAATAATCAGGTTGCAGGTGTGTATATGTGCATATAAGTCAGAGGGGCAGCGGTCAAGGCAACTAGCAGGAAGTTCGCCCGCGGCAATGAAACTAAAAAAAGGTCATCGGCGAAGGAATCGCCGCACTAGGAGCTGTGTCGTTCGGTGAACCGGACACTAGAATATACTAGCAGAACATAGAGGCTTGCTATGCAGAGCTGTCGCTGAAAGAAAAAAATGGAGGAGAGCATCTTTTGATCTGTGGCGCCGCGCGATTTTGACCGGTGCTCCGGTCGGTTCAGACGAGTTTGGTCAAGGCTCATGGACGTGGCAATAGTCCTCGCCACAAGGTAGGTAGTATTAGTTATCCCTGACCAAATACGGAGTAGAAAAGGCAGCCAAGCACGGGTTGTATCAGAGTGAGCAGGCAGAAGGACAATTATTGTAGGGGAGGTGCTTTTGTTTTAGTTGTATGAACAGGGGACTTTAGAAGATCAGTGATGATGCTCATGGGAATTATATAGTAATCTCCCGAGGAAAAGATAGGTCCGGCCAGGGCATATAGAATAAACAAGGTACATACTTTTGTTGAACTACACTAATGGTCTAAGATTCTCCATTTCGATTGTTGCACCCTTGGATTTATTAAAATCCAACGGCAATCCACCTATCTCACTCCTATTGTGTTTTTTTTTTTTTTGAGAAAATCTCCCTCGTATTGTGTAATCCATGCATTTAAAGTTCGGTCTAAGTTATAAAGAGGTGCTTCATGCCTTTTCTCTATTGTAGTTTCTTCTCAAACAGTAAGCTCCTTCTTATTGCTAAGTACTCCCTCTGTTCCTAAATATATTAAGTTTTGGTAGTTCAATTTGAACTACCGAAACGTCATATATTTAGGAACGGAGGGAGTACTAGGGTGCATGGATAAATCCAGTCCTATTAGCTAGTGCGCTCAGAATGGTAAATAACACCAGATGGATATCTGTGTATCAGGAAATCCCCTCGATGTGTGCTGATAAGAACTGATAAGTAGAACCTGCAAAACAAAACAAAAAAACTGATCAGTAGAAAGCTCAAGTTGAGGGATATTATTTGTGTCAGATATTATTAGCAAATGTATGACTTATGTTTTCTGTTTCAGGTATATGTTAACTGAGCAATATTATTTGTTGGATTTTGAGAACATGGATACCAACGCTTAACATAATGACTGCAGTGAACAGAAGAACAAAGATATGAACATAAACAAGTAGGCAGAAACTATCGTCAATGAATCTCTCAATAACAAACAAAGGACTCTGTGATCCCAGCTTCAGCCCAGACTTAATTTGCTTGTGGTCGCAAAACTTGCTTGGATAATTGCGTGGCAGATTGCTTCATCATCCTCACTGCCTCAATCTCTGAGCCAACATAGTGATAGGTTTGAGGTAGTCGTTGGTGCTGAAGCTGAATGAAAAAGATGGAAGCAGAGCCCCAGGTGTTGTGGTTTTCTGCAAGTACGTCAGCATGGTTTAAAGATTCTGTAACATGGTAGGTTCAGATAAGGAATGCACAAAGAGCAGAGCAGGGCATGACAGCACGAGAGAGGACCTCCAGCCACGATTGTCTTGGCAGTATAGTGATAGGTTTGCGGCAGTCGCTGGTGCTGAACCTGAATGAAACGAAGGATGCAAAGTCCACAGGTGTTGTAATTCCCTGCAGGTACGTCAGCAAGGTTCAGATAAGGAATGAACAAAGAACAGAGCAGCACATCAACTTGAACATGAGAGAGAGGACCACCAACTCCACTAGATGCAATTTCTCCACTTCATTAGAAATGCCACTAGAAACAGAATTCCTTCTAGCAACAAAGCACTTCTTTTTTGCAAAACGAATATATATAACTTGTCATCAGCTGGAGTAGTACTTCGCATGGATCAGTTATGTTGGTGCATGCATGTATCATTACCAGCCATGCATACATGTAACGCTGGCAAATCAAAACTAGAATAGTTACACCTATCAAGGACAGTATAACCGCACCTAATCCCTGCCCTCACAGTGATTCGCGTTTCTGGATGTTCATTTTTGTGATCTGGACGTTTATGGTCGTCGGATCTCCTGTTTAAAGCAATCTATCCCGCATCTGCTAAAAACTGGGCCAACTGTCCTATGGACTGCTGCTCCATAGGCCGAAACGGAGTCCTGTGGTTAACTGGGCTGTAGGCTAGCCCATTCCAGCCCGCGCGCTTCGGTGAAGGAGGTCCACTGCTGCGGTTCGCTAAAGGAGTCCATCGACTAGGTTACACAGGAGCGACCGGTGAGGTTCATCCAGTCCCGATGCGAGGAGGTCGATTGGATCGACCGGAGGTGCGGGATCGAGGCAAGGTGCCCATGCGCTTCGGTGAAGGAGGTCCAGTGGTAGGGTAGGGCGGTGGTGCCTCACATGGCAACCGACGCGACCGGCTGGGTGGCCTCGCTGGGCGACGCCACCAGGCGGTCCCCGGGGCAGCGGACCGTCCCCTATCGATTCGCCTCCAGTTGCCGGCGATTCGGGAATCAATTCATACTTGCAGCGGACCATTAATGGCAATCGATGAGGCACATTCACTGGTGGCCAATAACTCGGGGTCAGTTACAATGTCGATTCAATTGCGTCTATTTAATCTCCATTGCTCAGCTTCTCCTTCCTCATTCCCATACTTACTTGTGCAAATCCTTCGCCGGCAGCCATGGTTGACACTCAGGTCGATAATTTGTCTCCCCTTCTGGCCTTCTACAAAGTGTTCCCTCGTTGGTACCTCCACCCTCCCCCAAATTCTGCATGGATTTTTTTTTTCAATTGATGTTGTTCTTTGTGCTCCCAAATGAATGTAGGTTCCATTGAGTTCCACGGGATTCACTGGATTGGCTCATTCTGCTACACTGAAACTTCGCAAGGTGAGGCACTGCTTTCACCTTTAATCATTCTTGCCTGAGAGTATTATTCATGAATGCCTCCATCTTGCAATTGCTAAGTGGGCTAATGTTTAAACTATTTGTGGTCTAATATTCTTTCACAAAGTGCATAGTTCACTTAGAGAGAGAAAATATTTTCTTCTTCTCTATTGCAAATAAAGCTCAAGTTTGTAATTGTGATTTTCCAGCAATTGTTATATATACACATAGTGTATTTGAGATTGCTATGAATGGGTGTGTTTTATGCCAACATAATTCAAAATGAATGTGTGTACTCTTGGAGGATGAATTCGAGCTCGGTACTGCTTGGTTTGCTGCTTCTCCAGGGGTTGTCTTCTACCTTCCAGCAGATTCTGTGAAGCTCCACTGGCTCATGGATAGGTTAGTATCCATGCACTGTTGTGTCTCATCTTAATTATCTTACGATGTAATTTCATATGTTGGTATTTAGTGTCTCTATATGGAACTGCCTGCTCTACTACATGACATCGCTAAGTCACCAATCCGTTATGGATTTCGATAATCTCCACGAAGGGGAATGAGTGGAGTCAAAACAATTGGTCTACTGATGAACTTGACAATTAGTGTTTTTCATGGCAGAGGCATTTAATTTCAGTGTTAGGGTTCTCCCTTTTGGTAGCTGTTCATTGTGGTGTGGTCTCATGTTCACAGATTCTGGAGTGTAGAACTTATATTATGCCGCGCTTTTTTAGATGAAAACTAGAATGTATAGATACATTCCATCTCGTGGGACCGTGTAATTGTACTAATTAGTATATAGTATAGAGTGCTAAACTAGCTTGGCTGTGTTTGGTTTAGACAAACACATTGCTTCTGTAATGTTGTAGTCACAACTATAATTATCCAAGGAGGAAGTGTTGTGAGAGTAGATGGTTCGCACTGGTGCTGCTAGGTACCAGAGGTGGACGAACACATTAGATTTTTTCGCGGAGATAAAAATTTGTGCAGGCTTGAAGCTGAAATTTAGTTGATTGAAAGGAAAGAGATTTAGAGCAAGAGGCTTTTTTTTGCACTCAAGACAAGAGCACAGTAAGATTTCTTCTCACTCCAATATTTGAGACAGAATTGGATAATATAGGCTCTGCATTTTTTCTAAATTATTGATAAATTTTGAATTTTAAATAAGTTAGGAGTCAGCTATCTGCCTCTGCTTTGTGTTCAAGTCCTCTTGTAGGTTAGGGGCATTTGGAGTGTTACATGGGAGATCATACCTTGTTTGCAGATCTTTAGTCAAACTGCATCACAGAAGCGTCCCTATCCCTTGAGTCATTACTTATATTATGTACACTGTTTTTTGCTTGTCCAAATTATTTGCCTTAACATAACATGTCATTTCATTAATCCCCCTACATAGCTATCTGTTATAAAAACAATTATAAGTTGTAGGGTTGTTGCCGCAATACGCATATTTTTTATGCTTGGTGGACTTGAAACCAAAATTTCCCCTTTTGTACACATTCCATTTCTGTTACATCTTTCTTTAACCAATACCGACAACTTCTTCATTGTATTTCTACAGGATGGTAATTGATTTCACTAGAGATACTACAAAGTTTTTGGATTCCAGTGTTTTTACCATATCATGTTGATCTCCACCTGGCGTGCTTTCTCTCCAATTTATGCTTTGGTTTCAGCGATTATATGCTGGTCACACATAATAATTGAGAAAAGTAGCATCCTTGGTGTAGAATATCTTTTTTGTCATTTGTTATCGCTAGCCTGTTGCCAGTTTACCATGGATCATGCTACTAGCATTATTGTATTGGCCACTGCGTATTTATGCATCTATCCAAGGAATACTGTACCTTCCAGATTTTCTCATATATTTGTACTGTTTCTTTTTACAAATATTTCTACTGTTGTGTAGTAAAAATAGATGATCCTGGCAAAGCACGAATTCGGTAACTGATCTTGATCTTACAGTTGCAGCTATATCCTACTAAGGACAAGTACTGGTGCTCTATTCTCTAATCTGAAGATCTTTTTGTCCTTGAATTCGAAACAACTCGGTTTTGTTTATAACTTAAATGTTTCGTCAATCATATATTTACAAAAATACTATTATTCTACTAAGAAAATGACGGGCGCAGCAGCGCGCGCCAACATGAACTAGTAACATGATAAAGAGGCAGCCGGATGCACATAGCTCCTGCTTGCGTAGGGTCCGAATAAGGGTCCGACCATTTTGGGTCTATTATACGTAGTCTTTCTCTATATTTCTGCAAGAGGCTGTTTTCACTTTTCAGGACTCTGTTACTGGCAGTTGTAGCTAGTCTCATCGTCAGCACAAGGAACAAACACCTGATAAATTCCTACAAACAGAGTGAGTTTTATCAGAAATACGATTCTTTGCAGACACAAAACTCCATAGGATAATAATACTCTGTCTCTCTAACCTAGCTTGAAAAGTGGAAGAAAACTGGAGCATTTTTTCGCTGCAAACACAAATTTCTTCCATGAAGCTGGAATAGCACACCATATGTTTAGTATGACGGGTGTAGTTATTTTCACTTTTGTTTCGTATGTTCTAGGTAGTAGATACCATACTGAAGTGTATGTACACGTACTATTTAGTATATACAAATGTTTAGGTAGTGTATGTACTACTCCACACACGATCAGTAAAGAAAAAACATGTGAGATTAACAAAAGCAACGCACACAGTTCCTTCATATTACATGTTTGTGATAGTCTCCTTATCACACACGATTTGCTCATAGAAAAACGCGTGTGATAGGCCTTCATCCGACACGGGTACTATGGATGAATCGTTTGGTACAGTTTATATATCGTAAACGCTTACTGGCAGAGCAACATGTGGGATATTTTCAAGTTTCGCATACAGTTTTATAGGGACAATTGTATGCACTCTTACATCCAATCGCATACGGTACAGGAAAAGTAAATGTGTGTGATAGTCTCCTTATCACACACGCTTTACAATCATGAACTGTTTGCGATGGGAGCGCATCGCAAACGTTGCACCATATAATAGCGTGTGTGATGGTAATGCCATCCCACACTAGCAAGGACGGAGCGTTTGGGAAAGATGCGAGCATCACATACGCTTAGTTCTGCGAAACGTATGCTTGTGTGCTCCCTATCGCAGTCGGTTTCTGGGTTGTGTGGAATGGACCCCCCCCCCCCCCCTATCGCACACAAAGTCAAGGCGACGGTTTAAAACTTTGTCGCGGAAAGGGATTAAAAACTATTTGTATAGCACGTCGTTGCACGAGTGAATGGTCATGTTAGGACAATGTAAGTCGAGGGGAGGGGTCCCATTTCCATTCCTTTGTCAGTACCCTTATGAGAGCTTAAACTACATCATTATTTATTACTGAAATAGACTGAATCTATATCAGAAGTATAAGAAAAACTATTGCTGCATGGTAATCACTATGTGGGTAAACGAAATGCTATCAGTTTGTGCTTGTATTGATCTAATTGGATTGATGCATATTTGACCGAGATATCAAGTGCAAGGTGCTGTGTAAAGTGCATGAGTTGACAGAAAATGATCCACACATCTATAATATCTGTCCATTTATGATCTGGCTTCCTTGTTGTTAGCCTCTTCATCCAGCAATTTGGCTTTTGAGTGTCACGCGATATATTTCACTACAATTGTTGAATCTTTTGATGCTTAATTATCTCCATCCTGATTCTTGGTTCGTTCTGCTTGAAACAGAGCCGCCACTAGAAGAGGAAGGTCTTGGATGGAAGAAGAGTAAGCCGAGCTGTATTTCTTTGCTAGCAGCTTGATGTGCGGTAGCAGAAAACCCGTCTTAGAGAAGCAAGTGGAAGTATCTGTTAGCTCTGTTTTGAGGCAGTGACCAAAAACTGAGTTATAGCTATAGCCTAGGCCTTTCCCAAACAACCCTAGCTAAGGTGTGTTTTGCCGAGGAATTGGAACATGCAATCAGATAACTACGAACTGGCTCTACCAAAGAAGCCTTGCTAAAGAAAACTGTAGATAATATAAATCCATTTGTAAAATATTCAACGCCGCAACTGAACCTTCATTTCCCTATGTCTCCCATGTCTATATTGAAATGTGTCTCCCCTCCCTTATGGAGAAGTAAGAGCTCATTCCAAATGTCCTCTGTTCCCTAATTCATACTCTTATGAAGGTGAGCGGGGAGTGATTAGTTGGCAAAGGAGCAAAGTTATAATGGAACCTAGAGGGATTACTTGGCTCAAGTGCATGCTTCGCATCACCTTGAACTTGCATGGGTTGGAAGTAGAACAAATGGAAAGTAAAGCTAGCTAGAATGAAGAGGTTAGGAAGGTGTAGGGGAAATCTACTAGGCAGTAGGAGGGGACCATGAAGTGATTTGAGTGATGTACACACGGGTATGCATATATGCACGATTCTCAAACACGTACAGAGTACAACTGCATTCAGTCTCGTCCCACTTGTCATTCTCAATCAATATCGATTAAACCTGATGCCTGCAACTGCCTCCTCTGTACTCCCTCCTTCCCATAATATTAAGACACGATTGACTTTGCATAATTTTTTATGCACAACTTTGACCATGAATATATAACAAAGTACATGGATTGAACATGTATAAATGACATCATCGTACTTGTCTCGCAAAATATTTCTATTTCATATGTCTGCATACTTATTTTATAGACATACAATGCGCGAAAACCATAGTCAAAGTTGTGCGGCAAAGACCAGAAAAGTCAATCGGCGCCTTATATTTTAGGAAGGAGGAAGTATTTCTCAGACTATCCATAGTGGAAAGTAATTTAGACTAGTAACATACATATGTTACTACTTTATGTTACTACCTTTATACTGGGGGGTAACATATGTGGTGTCATGCAAACACTTCGTTTATTAGCTTGTAGACTCATCTTATCTTGGTATGTGTGATGTTACTCATAGTATGAGTAACTAGCTATGTTATTTAAATCTTCTCTCGCATTAAATCATTGCCACATAAGCAAATTTGCTGAGATGGACCTTATGTTACTGCTGAAGTTACTCCCACTATGGGTAGTCTCAATTGTATTAGACAATGTCATTGCATCTTCATGCATTTCTACGCTCGTTATCAGGCCCATACCAGGGTGTGCCTGCACAAGGCCCCCAAACCAATGGTGTCTCAAATAAGCTGTTGTATACTTCACTCCTGTAGTTAATGAAGGTTGCTTCATAATTTTGCTTCCTTCGAGCTTTCTCGGCTCTAGGCAATGAATTAGTAACTCAACTAACTAATACATGAAATATATATTCATCCTTTCTTCACGCATGGTGCTCCCCCTTACTCATCATCATCCTCACACACCAGACACATAAATCATCAATGATCTTCACTCCTTGCTAACGCCCCATTTCCAATCCTTGTCTATTTGTGACGCCCCCGATTCAATTGTATACTAATTATACACGCAAACGTGTACGATAAAGATCAGAGACTCACGGGAAGATATCACAACATAACTCTAAACACAAATTAAAGTAATTCAGGCTTTATATTACAAGCCAGGGTCTCGAGGGCTCGAATACATCAGCTCAGACACAAATGAGTCAGCGGTGGAAACAATATCTGAGTACAGACATAAGTTAAACAAGTTGCCATAAGATGGCTAGCACAAATAGGGATGCAGATCGATAAGGCGCAGGCCTCCTGCCTGGGATCCTGCTAACTACTCCTGGCCGTCAGCGTCCTGCACATAGTAGTAGGCTCTGTCGGAGTAGTAGTAGTCGTCGTCGGTGGTGGCAGCTGGCTCCGGGGCTCCGTCAACTGGTCGCAGCAAATGGATTAGGGAGAAAAGGGGGAGCAAAGCAACCGTGAGTACTCATCCAAAGTACTCGCAAGCATCAGATCTATACTACATATGCATCGGTATCGATGAAAGGGGTAGTATCTGTGGATTAAACTGCAGAATGCTAGAATTAGAGGGGGAGAAGCTAGTCCTATCGACGACATTGTAGGTAGTACAATGTCGTCGATAGAACTAGGAAGTACCGCCTCACTTCCGGATTAAAGGGCTCAATTCATAATCACATCAACGAATATTGATGATGACTGGTGGAATAATTTGTGTAGTTTGCAAATGTCCTTAATTAATGCGCTTGTTTTCCTCAACAAATTGTATTTACCATTACCTAATTGCAATGCATGCATGCGTGCAGGGGCAGAGCCAGGATTTGGGTATAGGGGGGGGGGGGTGGCAAGCCATTAGAAGAAAAAAAATGCAATACAAACAATCTATAAGTTCAACTTAGGATTTTATTTTTGTAATAATAGGAACTCGTACAAGATAATTTGCATCACAATTACGATAATATCTACTCCCTTCGTACCTAAATATATGACGTTTTGGTAGGCTAGGAGGGAGTAGGACACATACAAGATATGAACTCTTCAGAGATATGAACTCTTCATAGAATCGTAGCGTCTCAGATCATACAATCAAACATCAAAAATCTTCTGCATAAAAGTATAAATTAGACACTAATGCAAGATGAAAATTGAGAGAGATTAGTATATAGTAATCCAGCCAAAAATATACTAATGTGATATGTTAAACCTTGGCTAGTTCGCTTGTTGGAGCCAGAAGAATTGACAGGGAAGCAGGTTGCGTCGCCATATGAATCGGATCCTGAGCAGCAGGGCAGAGAGAAGAAGCGGGCGGACGGCAAAGGGCTCAGAACGGAAACGACTAATTTTGTGCGCACTAATCCCACGTACACGCTAATTACGGGAGAAGAGATCTCACGGGAGAATGCAACCCCAGGCCAATCGTTTAATCTGGCCGCCAGTGGGCTTCGTACATGGGCTTTTTTTCCTTTTACCAAAATTGACGTTCAGATAGGGGGGCCAAGACGTGTGTACGTGTTGATCGTATCGCTAATTCCATAGTCATTGTTCCGTCTACGCTCGATCGATGGGGGGGCCTGGCCCCTGCTCGTCCCCCCCCCCCCCCCGGCTCCGCCACTGCATGCGTGACCACCAAATGGCCAAGAACTTTTACATGCACCGGTAAGCTTTCTCCTAACCATTGCATGCAGCGATTTAATGCATCTTGAAATCTGAAAATATGATGAAGAACAATTACAATTAGACTTACAAAACGAAAAAAAATACATTTTTATAGGCCTTCCAAACCAGAAGGGGTAAATATGAGTCATGACATGATAATGTTGGAAAAGAAAAAATGTCACTTGCGAACCAACCTGTGGTTGAATGGTTAGGAGGACAGTGGTAGTCCCGGCCCATCAGTGTTCGAGTCCTAGACTTGACACTGGTGCTCGCATTTTCCTGAATTTATTTCAGATCTTCTGGCGATGGGCGTGCAGTGGAAGAAGACGTTCCCGCCGACTACGAAGGCGTCTGTGGCTACTTCGTCAATCTCAAGATAATGTGATGGCGCAGTCTCTCGGAGGTGCTCAGAGGGGTAGGATGTGCGTGCCTTGAGAGGGATGAGTGTATATGCTTATAAATGATTGTTCATTGTTTTTGAGATAGCTCACCATATGCGTTTGTAGTGTGTTAAAAAAAACAAATGTCACTTCAATCACGACAAATATGACCGGGCCTCCGTTTTCTTGGGCACGGCCCTGATTGGAAGAACCAAATTTTGCGGGCAGCTTCAATCAACGATCTATGCATCGAACAACGATCTTAAGGATGAATCGTGTGAATCAACAATCAACGGCCTTGAGCTTACGTGTGCCACTTCCATACAGGGGCGAGTTGCCTAGCGGAAGGACGGCACTCGAGGCTCCCTTGCGTACAGGAGACACCGCGAGAGGACCTGAGCTGATAGTTTGTAGGCCGGCGCTGGCCCCAATACGTGTGCCACTTCTAGGTTCGGACGTGCCGCGTATGCAGTGCTGCGCTCATAGACAGTCAGCTCTACCCATGAAAGTCAATGAGATCCAAAGTGACGGAGCCAGCAATCTGGCAAGGTTTGGCTGTTGCCATACCAAAACTTTTTTGTATACACTAAGTCTATATGGTACTTCTTTGAATATTTGAGCTGAGCCGCATATCTTAGGTAAGCTCCGCCAGACCTTGAAACTGTTCGTGCGTCCGCCACTCCAACACATTCCACTTTGCATTGATCTTTAAGGCGGTATAAATACAGGAGGGAACCTCAGGTGCCGTGCACCACACCACTACTACTATAACTGCACCACTATTGGTCGTGCCAGAGGGACATGGGAACGTAGCATGTGTGCTTCTGACAAAGTACAGATGCACACATCGCTCTACATGGCACCGTAAAAATGACAGTGAGTAAAATAGATAGAACCACCACTTTAGTGTCATAGCTCTCGGAAAATCATCACTTTACAAACATGGCACAGTAAAAATGACAGTGGCCAACCAAGTGGTCAGCTTGGTAAGCTATCAACAAAAAATTGCAAAAAAATAAAAAATGACTGTGGCCAAAAACACTGAACCCAAAACTGATCTCGTTTTGATGTCGGCCAGGGTGCAGCTTGGTTCTATGCATTTTACTCCTCTACAGTTCAACAGCCCACCCGTCTCTGCCTCATCCAGGTAGAAGCTCCACAGGTCAGTCCCATCGCAGCAGGATATGGCTCGAGGAGATGCAGTCGCCAGTCGGTGACCAGAAGGATGGAGGTAGATTGGTAGTGGTAGGGGCTGGTTGCAAGGGACATAGTGGGGAGGAGATGCAACCGGAGATAAAGCGAAAGGGGGCCGTGGCTGCTCGACGATAGGGATGAGCGGTGCTGTCATAGGGAAAAGGGCCAGCAGCCGCAGGAACCGCGCGAGACAGCTTCTCCGCCGTGGAGAAAAGGGATACTGCAAATCGTTACGTATTACGACATTGTATTTGCACTTTCTTTTGCGACGAAAAGTAACAATCGGGGTAGGGAAGAGTGGCAGTCTTGCGATGCTCGCCACGTACGACAGCAGCACGGATCAGAGGAGGCCGTGAGAGCAGGTAAGCCCCATCCGGGCGTGATTGCATGCAAGCCGGCTGACTAGAACAGCCAGTTAGACCAGCACGTCACCAAAACGATATAGTCTATCAAATGCTACATGCGACTCATGCTTTCCCTATACCTCCAATGCCTACAGCCTCAAAATGGTTCTCTGTTGAAGAGAAACAAGGAAAGAACATCGTATCAACGAGTTATTACATGCTTTTTCACAATAAATATCAATTGGAAACTGTAGGAAGTATTGACAAAATGAAGAGATGGAGCGGCAAGGAGGATTATTGTCTCGAGTCATCTTATACACCAGGTGTGGTGCATTCAAACCCATGGTACGCTAGTAGCCAGGCTGGAGCAATAATGGAGTCAACTTCACTGCTAGCTGCTACGGGAATCTTTCACATTAGTTGCAATTATGATATTTTTTCTCCCTTTCTCTTGCGGTCGCAAATCACACGAAAATGTGCTGGCCCTAGCCGGAATATGTGTATCACAAGTGCACGCCACGTGCTAGTTGTTGTTGTAGTGTCAACCAAACCAAAGCTCCAAACATGTTCTTAATTTTTCTAAAATATTTTGAGATGCTTTCTGTAGGATGATTTATAAACATCACGATTTGAATTTCTGTACGAATCACAATTAATTTTGCTTTCTTGGGTCACCTTAGAGGATAATCATTTCTAACAGAAGTGTTGAATTGGAAGATGATTGTAATATCTTGGGTGCATCATCGACGAGTTGATAAGGATAATGCAAATATTAAAGGTGACTATTTGAATGCACGGGTGTTGCCACGGGATAATTATGTATTAAACATAATAATCAAAAATTACCATAATATAGAAATATGTTTGAAATATGACGGCACGTGGTTTTCATTATTAGCAACGAATACAAAGTCTCTCCTAGTCCTTTCGTCCAGGCAAACATCGTATCTCTTTAACCACTCTATTGTCACTACACCACGCACCAGATTTCCCTACCAATGACTGTTGGTTGACGGGGATGTAGTGTCATGGTGTAGTGTGTTGCAAGAAGATAAAGCAAAATATTGCTTCCCCATCCTCCTTCCCTCTACCTTAATTCTCTTCAACTACCCTTGCTCTAGCATTATCATCACTACAACCATATTCTCACCTTATAACTGCTTGGACACCTTTTCTAACTCTAATAAATCAATGAAACATTCATCATTTGTCGTGGGAGATGATGACATATTTTATGTCTAATTTACAAATGAAATGATTCTCACCTACCACGACAGATGATGACGTATTAAAATTCTTATTCACAGATAATAAGAAATGCATGTTATGTAATGTCAATGCACATCTCGAAATAGGATTTCGTCCCACCTTATAAATAAAGCAACCATTGAAAGTATATATAAACATACGGAAGTATATATATAATAAAAACACTGATTCGATGGGAAATTTATCAGAACCGTTCAAAGAAGTACTAATCCAGTCCCCTAGTTACCATCCAAATCCAACGGCTGAGGCAGTTGTCACAACCTCCGCTGTTTCCACTCAACACTAGCTTCTCATCCCCGCCAGGATGCCATGACGCCTCTGTTCTCCTCTCGAATGCAAGCTACCCATTAGGCATCGTTTCCATGCACTCGCAGAGAAGGGGATGAGATACCAGTAGTTCCATCGGGGAAGGAAAATAGAGAAATACACCATCGCCGGGGGCTGGGGGTACGCCACGGTCGCCAGGTGCCCAGAGCAGTGATGCGCCTGGTTACGCCAAGGTCGGCGAGCGTCCAGTGCACCGCCTTGGTGGAAGCGGAAGGCGGCCTCGCTGGAGCTCCCTCGTGGGACGGTTCAGCAGCGTCGGCCAGGGTGCGAGAGGACCTGTCGAGCGTCACGCTGCACGAGGTCGACGGTCGCGCTGCATGGACGCGCCACGCCGGAGGTCAACGCCTCTCTTCTGTGGATGTAGTGCAGGCTCGAACAATGGAGGAAATGAATCAATCCAGTCGAACGAGCCAGTCGCTACGGTGTTTTCCACACACTTGTCCTATTTGCTGAAATGCCTAGCCTCTACATTCCCGATTAGATACACTGACACTACCAATGAATTATAATGGTCTTGTGTAAAGTAGCAAGCCTGAAACAAATCAGGTTCTTTTTCGAATGAGAATTGAGTTAACCAATGACAGAATTATAAACGGCCAAGTTCTGACCAATCTTAGTGCACGACATTTGTTTTAGCAAAAGGTGTCTCCGTTGGCGAGTTTGTTACAAATAGCTGGGAACCAGTGCAATTTACACGGGCCCTTTCGGGACATACTTTGCAAACATGGAACTGCATCCAAGCTACTTGTCAGGATGGTGTTCTTTGCATCCAAGCTTCACTTTCTTTTTCAAAGTGAAGCTTCCTTTGAAAATTGATGTTTTTATATGGCTGATTTTGGGAAGAAAAAAACATAACATTTTAACCTAAGACAAAATTGTAGGGGAACGCAGCAGAAAACAAAAAAAATTCGACCTACACACCAGCCCAGGACCACTATGAAGACTGCATACAAGGTTTGATCTTTTTCGTTACCGACTCGTAGCACAGCGGAAGTAGAGTCAATAACGATCGGCGGTGCAGATCCCCGCAGCTAGGATTTACAATCTCCCAACCGCGAAGATGTACTCCCTCGCCTGCTCCCCGGACGGATCTCCGGGCAGCCCTTTGGGAGGCCTCAGAATCTCGGACGGTCACTCGGACAGTCCCACCGGACGGATCCTCGGACAGCCCTTCGGGAGGACCTCTGAATCTCGGACGGTCACTCGGACAGCCCTTCGGGAGGCACTCTCGAATTATGACCGAAACTACGATCTCTCTAAAGAGTTGCACACATACGGTGTCATCTATCCGGCAGGGCTTCGCCGTTCAGAACTAGTTCCCACCGGAACCCAGACAGCCTTTCGGTTCTACGAAACTATTTCGCTGGGAGGGAGAGAGAAGCCAGACAAGTCATGGCATGTGTATGAGAGCAAGGGATGAGTGTGGAGAGTGCATCTCCACCTCCTTTTATAGGAAAACCCAAGGGATAGGGTGGCTTCCAAAATACCAAAAAACACATCATATGGATTTTCCACAAGGGTATAAAGGGAAGGCAAGTGGGGCTCCATGGAGCTCCACATTGTGGCCGGCCACACCTAGAGGGGGGCCCCCCAAAGGATGGTCCTTGGTCCCCAAGCTTTCTAGAAGCCTTTTGGGAAAAGCCCTAAAAGGTGGATTTCCAAAAAAATATCCATAAAGTGATTTTCACTATTCATGGAACCAATTTTCCGCGACCGTTAAATCCGAAAATATTTCTGTGGGTCTTAGAATAATTCCAGTACCCATACAAATGATTTTGGATGTGTTCTGAAATAATTTCGGATTAGTGATTTTCATCTGCGAAAAGCAAACAAAGCGGTTCCGGCAGCTCCGGAACATTTTCGGTTTTTCTTCCGAAAAATTTCCAGAAGTTTCCAGAATGATTCTGGCACCCTCCAAGAAATATCAGGCATGTGCCGAAACCAATTTGACTTAATGGTATTCCCTGAAACAACTTTTCAGTTTTACCGGAACTCATCCGATGGCCTCTCTCTTCGGAACTTTTCCGCTGTCTCCGAAACTTTTTTCGGAGACTTTCTCTCAGACTCCCTGTCTAGAATTCAGCAGATAGATGACCCTTAAGCATGTGACCCTATAGGTTCGGTGAAGTATAGACATGACCAGAACACTTTCTGATCAATGATCAACATCGAAGCCGTGGACACCCATATTGACCCCTATACCCACACGAATGAATATTCGAGTGAACCTCCAGTTGCCGTGTGCTATTCATGTTGCTTCGCGATATGTTACAAATACCCGAGGTGAGACATGTTGCATCCCCGTGGATCAACAACTTGTCCACTATGCCAGTTACCTCGTTACCGGTATTTTTCTCTTTTCTCGTTTCCGTGTTCCGGCATCCCTGTGATCAAATCACATTGTGTCTGGCCAGACGATCGTGGATACCGTAACACCGAGAGGGCCCAGAGATATCTCTCCATCGTCGGAGGAGCAAATCCCAATCTTGAGCTACCAAGTTACTTGACATACTTTTCCATGAACCCGTAAGCCGCCATAATAGACACCCATTTACGGATGACGTTTAACAAACCCCAAAGTTCATGAAGCATGCATGAAGAAACTCGATACTCTTATGGTCTAAGAAATTATGCAAACGTAAACCATCTCTGTGTTATTAACCATTATCTTGTGACGAATGTATTCTCATAGCATAACATCAATTCGGTTTGATTCAACACAAATGTTCTTCTAACATTGTGCCCTCAAATTTGCAGCCCATGATCAGGAAAACAGAACCATCATGCAACACTTGAGCTAGTCTTAGAGGCCAGACTAGGAATACATTTTACCGTTTATTATTCCACACGTGCATATGAGTCTTCCTCCGAGCCTCGTGGTTATTGTAGACTCGAGAACCATAGCAGTTATAGCATGGAACATAAACATAATTATGAACAGTGAGATAATCAATAACATTTATTATTGCCTCTAGGGCATATCTCCTACAGACTCTCACTTGCACCAGAGTCAATAATCTAGTCAATGCTAATGCACATTTACAGCCATGGCACACTAGTGTAAAATATGCTTCGCATGTGGTATAGCTTGATATCCAACGGATCTGACAACTTCAGATCAGTGTGTATCTTTGCATATCCTCGCGTTTTCACGCTTTCACATAATTCATATTTTGTGTGGACTTGGCTTTGCATGTGTGTGAATCATTGGTCGAAACCTGATTCCTCAGACTGAGCTATGGGGAAACTATCTGCAATAGTGTCCCATTGACCAAACCATCTCGGAACCATACTAAGTTCATGAATGAACTATATGATTCAACAACTTCTTTGTCGCTTCTAAAGCGTCAACATACTTAGCCATTTGTCATAGAATTCACCACAGTATCCTGTTTGGAACAATTTCCAACTACCGTGCCACCATATTGTGTATTACACAAAACCCTTAACTTAAAATGAAAATCGCATGGAGCATTGATGAAGACTTTATCGATGTAATTACTTACAACGAGCACTTCATAATCTCTGCTTGCGAGAAAATATGTCATCAGTACTACTCTAGTAATCAATGACATCTTTCACTGTTGTCCCATGATAAGTACTTTGATCACTTTGGTATCAATACTCGCAACAACTTTGGAGTATTTGACATATCTGGTTGTTTTTACATACCATGGAATACATGATTAATCCAAACACGAAGGTGTGTGGAATCTCCATCATGCATTTTGCTCATCAGTGTTTTTGAGACACCGAGTCTTGCAAAACTCTTTCAATGTGACTTCGGCAAGAATCACTCCTTGGTGTTTTAAATGCTAAAAGGTTTTAGCATCTTGTCAATATGTATTCATTGCTTAGCCCCATTAGGTAAATCTATCTCCATAGATCATCATGCCTAATTTGAGGCTATTTAGTCCAAGCACTTCATCGGAAAACTATTTTCAAATGAAGTCCTAATTCGTGTCAAGAAATTTATTTCCAATTAACAACGTGTCAATCACACAACGTTTTTAGAAATATTATTATGCTCCCACTTACATTCTTGAATCACAAGCATCTCCGTTACCCATTGAAGAAGTCAAACCCCTTTGACCATTTCATCAAAACACGAAGATTCCAACTCCATTTTGCTCTCTTCGGTCCATCGCTGGAACTCTGAAGTATGCACACTCACTAGCATCCTCTGGATTGATAAAATACCTGTAGGGTAACGCAGCAGAAAACAAAAATTTTCTGACCTACGCACCAGCACAGGACCACTATGGAGACTGCATACAAGGTTTGATCTTTTCGTTACCGACTCGTAGCGCAGCGGAAGTAGAGTCGATGACGATCGGCAGTGCAGATCCCCGCAGCTAGGATTTACAACCTCCCAACCGCGAGGATGTATACCCTCGTCTTCCCTTCGGACAGCCCTCCGGGAGGCGGTCGAACAGTCCCCCGGACTGTGTCGCGGACAGCCCTTCGGGAGGACCTTCGAAACTCGAACGGTCACTCGGACAGCCCTTCGGGAGGACTCACAAAACTTGGACCGTCACATGGACAGCCCTTCGGGAGGCACTCACGAACAGCCCTTCGGGCACTAAGATCGAAACTACGACCTCTCTACAGAGTTGCACACATACGGTGTCATCTATCCGGCAGGGCTTCGCCGTCCAGAACTAGTTCCCACCGGAACCCAGACAGCCTTTCGGCTCTACGAAACTCTTTTCGTGGGAGGGAGAGAGAAGCCAGATCATTGCATGGCACTTGTATGTGAGAAGGGATGAAGTTTGTGGGCAGCCCACTCTCCTCTATTTATAGGAAAGCCAAGGGGTAAAGTTGGCATTCACAAATACCAAAAGTACCCCCACTTTATGTCATTTACATAAAGAATAAAGCAAAAAGGAGTGCCATGTGGAGCTCCATGGAGCTCCACCCTCCATGGCCGGCCACCCCTTGGGGGGGGGCCCAAGGGGGCTTCCTTTGTGCCCAAGGCTTCTAGAAGCCTTTTGGGAAATTTCCCAAAAGGTGCTTTCCATAAAAAATCCCAAAAAGCACTTTCACTATTCACGACGACATTTTTCAGCGTCCGTTCGAACTGAAAATATTTATGTGGGCTTAGAACATTTCCAGTACCTACTAAAATAATTTTCAACGCATTCTGGAACAATTCCGGTTTAGTGATTTCATCTGCGAAAAGCATCTGAAGCGGTTTCGGCAGCTCCGGAACATTTCCGGTTTTCATCTCCGAAAATTCCAGAAAGTTTCATGAATGATTCTGGCACCCTCCAAGAATTATCAGGCATGTCCCGAAACCAATTTGACTTTATGGTATCCTCTGAAACAACTTTTCAGTATCACCGGAACTCATCCGGTGACCTCTCTCGTCGGAACTTTTTCGCTGTCTCCGGAAAACCTTTTCCGAAAACTTTCTCTCAGACTCCCTGTCTAGTATTCAGCAGATAGATGACCCTTAAGCGTGTGACCCTATAGGTTCGGTGAAGTATAGACATGACCCGGAACCCCTTCCGATCAATGATCAACATCAGAGCCGTGGACACCCATATTGACCCCTATACCCACACGAATGAATATTCGAGTGAACCTCCAGTTGCCGTGTGCTATTCCTGTTGCTTCACGATATGTTACAAATACCCGAGGTGAGACATGATGGCATCCCCGTGGGTCAACAACTTGTCCACTATGCCAGTTACCTCGTTACCGGTATGTGTTCTCTTTTCTCGTTCCCGTGTTCCGGCATCCCCGCGATCAAATCACAAAGTGTCTGGCCAGACGATGATTGATACCATAACACCGAGAGGGCCTAGAGATATCTCTCCATCGTCGGAGGAGCAAATCCCAATCTCGAGCTATCAAGTTACTTGACACACTTTTCCATGAACCCGTAAGCCGCCGTAATAGCCACCCATTTACGGATGACGTTTAACAAACCCCAAAGTTCATGAATCAAGCATGAAGAAACTCGATACTCTCATGGTCTGAGGAATCATGCAAACGTTAACCATCTCTGTGTTATTAACCATTTAACTTGTGACGAATGAATCTCATAGCCTAACATTAATTCGGGTCGATTCAACACAAATGTTCTTCTAACATTGTGCCCTCAAAGTTGCTGGCATAGACATGCCCATGATCAGGAAAATAGAACCATCATGCAACACTTGAGCCAGTCATAGAGGCTTGACTAGGAATACATTTTACCGTTTATTATTCCACACGTGCATATGAGTGTTCCTCCGAGCCTCGTTTTATTTGCAGACTCGAGAACCATAGCAGTTATAGCATGGAACATAAACCTAATTAAGAACAGGGAGATAATCAATAACATTTATTATTGCCTCTAGGGCATATCTCCTACAGACTCCCACTTGCACTAGAGTCAATAATCTAGTTAATGCTAATGCACTTTACACCTGTGGCACACCAGTGTAAATATGCTTCGCTTGTGGTATAGCCTGATGTCCAACGGATCTGACGACTTCAGCTCCGTGTGTATCTTTGCATATCCTCGTGTTTTCACGCTTTCACAAAATTCATATTTTGTGTGGACTTGGCTTTGTATGTATGTGAATCACAGGTCGAACCTGGATTCCTTAGACTGAGTTATGGAGCAACTACCTGCAGCAGTGTCCCATTTACAAAATCCATCTTGGAACCATACTAAGTTCATGAATGAACTATATGATTCAACATCTTCTTTGTCGCTTCGAAAGCGTCAACATATTTAGCCATTGTTATAGAATTCGCCACAGTATCTCGTTTGGAGCAATTTCCAACTACCGTGCCACCATATTGTGTATTGCACAAAAACCCTCAATTTAAATCAAAAATCGCATGGAGAAATGATGAAGACTGTATCGATGTAACCTTTTACAACAAACTCTTCATGATCTCCACTTGCGAGAAAACATGTCATCAGTGGTACTTTAGTACCCAATGACCATTTTTCACTGTTGTCCCATGATCAGTACTTTTGATCACTTTGGTATGTATACTCGCAACAACTTTGGGAGTATTGGACATATCTGGTTGTTTTACATACCATGGAATACATGATTAATCCAAACACAAGAGTGTGTGGAATCTCCATCATGTATTTTGCTCATCAGTGTTTTGGGACACCGAGTCTTGCAAAAACTCTTTCCATGTGACTTCGGCAAGAATCACTCCTTGGCGTTTTTAATGCTAAAAGGTTTTAGCATTTTGTCAATATGTATCTTTGCTCAGCCCCATTAGGTAAATCTATCTCCATAGATCATCATGCCTATTATAAAGGCTATTTAGCCTAAGCACTTCATCGAAAAATTATTTTCAAATGAAGTCCTAATTCGTGTCAAGAAATTTATTTCCAATTAACAATGTGTCAAGCACACAACGTTTTTAGAAATATTATTATGCTCCCACTTACTTTCTTGAATCACAAGCATCTTCGTTACCCATTGATGAAGTCAAAACCCTTTTTGACCATTTCATCAAAACACGAATATTCCAACTCCATTTTGCTCTCTTCTGTCCATTGCTGGAACTCTGAAGTTTGCACACTCACTAGCATCCTCTGGAATGACAAAATACCTTGGACTGCAACACATGCAAGTCCTTGGTTTCATTTCCATCATATGGAAATCCTATTGTCATCCATGTTTCATATCTCATGACTGAAATATGTATAAATTGCTAGTTCAACCCGAACCGACTTTAAGCATCGCTACGGTGAAACAACCTCATCGTAGTCAACTCCTTGAACTTGTTATTTCAACAAGTCGAGCTTTATGGATAAAACATTTTTATCCGTATCAGTTTTTAGTTCCATAAAATTTGTTAGACTCTAAGTCTTCCAAAAGGTGTATCAAGATTTTAATCATAAAACATTTATATGGAAACTATCTCGGATTGTATTGGCATTTAGCCAATTTCGGAGTCAGGGCCCATCAACACTTCCTTGTGTATCGTAGGTATACTGTTGTCTAAAAACAATATCTCGTCTGCGCACCTGAGAGGTTTGCACGAGCCTTGCCTACGTGGTTCAGCTGCAAGTTCGACCGAAGTCCGTATATTTTATTGTAGAGACTTCCGTATCAGTCGTAGTAGGAAACTCTGGAATTACTTCCAAGGTCTCTTTCCTTTGACCTGATGACGGAGATACTGGTTATCTCATCGAGTTGCATTACTCTCCCACTCACCTTTTTGAAAGAACCATTTTCTTCAAAAAGCATACCGTTCTTTGTGGCAAACCTATTTGCCTCGGTATAGTGAGGGAGGAATACCCAATTGCTTGGGATAACCTACAAAGTAGCACTTGTCTGATTTGGAATAGGTTTGTAACCTTTTACACAAGCCCCATATTCCAAATGTTTAAGAAAAGATATAACATGGTTGGGCGTACCATACCATGGCGTCATTTCAACAGACCTGATGGAGCTCTTTTCAGTGTAAAAGCCGTAGTCTCTAAAGCATCACTCTTTAAAAGGGATAATGGCAAATTTATATATGTCATCTTTGATCTTACCATGTCATAAATGGTTTGATTACATCTTCACGGACTTTCCACATGCAGTGGTGTTCCGGGAGGTGTAAGTTATGAAACTACTTTCACAACTCATCAGACATTCGCTAAACTTGTAACTCAAATATTCCTTTCTGCAATCGAATTGTAGAAACATAATTTTCTTGTTACAATAACTTCTACTTCATTTTTGAAAACCTTTCGAATGAATTCAAAAGATCTAGACTTACGTCTCATCAAGTAAATATCCACATATCTACTTGAGTCATTTATGAAGATAGATAAATCCACTACTAACAACATTTATCGGACTACACACATCAAATGTATGATCACCAATAAGTTTGTTGTCCGTTCCTTATGGCCTGTGAATGGTATTTTAGTCATGCAAGTGTCAGATGATTCAAAATTAAACGACTTCAAAATCCATCATAATGGAATTTTCCATGCGGGTTTCTCCAATGTGACCAAATGCAGCGCCACACTTGTGTGGTATTCTTTTAGTCTTGCGACATTTAGCGTCAGTGTTATGGATGTATCATATTACTATCAATATTCATAACATACATCCCATCTGGATGGAAGCATGGCTCTAAATGTTATTCATAACACTGAACAACAATTGTTCTTTTATGAACAACCCTTTTGCAACAACATTGTGCAAGGGGCTAGAGTGTAAAACTCTAAAATGAATTATGAAAGTAAATCCAGAGGTAATATATTAATATCATTATTCATAACATACATCTCATTCTCAATGAAAGTATGGCCCTTATGTTATTCATAACTTCGAACATAAAAAGTTCTCTTATGAACAACCTTCTTGCAAGATACCTTATGCAATGGGCTAGAGTTTAAAACTCTAAATGAATTATGAAAATAAATATAGACAGTAATACACCGATGGAAGGTATAGTACCATTTACTATGTTCACTGTGTATACCTAAACCTCATCCCTGGCTAGTCTTTCAGGCCATAGTAGTTCTTACATCGAGTTGCAACAGAATGCAATCGAGCGGGTATCTTTGTGATTGTCTCACAATACCCAAGAATTAGTGATTAATATGTTTAACCATAATTCCCAAGAACTATATCTTTGACCAGCCTTCTATACATCAAAAACTTGTATGACATTCATACATGAGCTGGATATTCCAGTCTTCTTTCTTTCTGCCTTTATACTTCTAACAGTTTAACTTTTAGTATTTCTCCTACTCTCAGAAGAAGCACCCAACTTAAGAGTGGCGTTAGCCTTGGACTTCCTAGGCGTGTAAGTCACACTAACACCCTTTGGGCACTTCCTTTCTCTTTAAGTTGTTGTTTTATTCACCTTAAATCATATGACAGGCGTTCTTCTGGATCCCTCTTTTATCAGTCTAATGCATAGTAAACACCTTTACTAATAGTTTGCAAACAAACATTGCTTTGGATATCTCATATCTTTTAGCCTTTGTCTGTCTCTGAAAATGATTTTCAGATTCCATGAATATCACATAACTATCCAAACTTTCGAAGTTCGGGTCTCATGGAAGCAAATGTATTGCACTTGACTGAAAACGGAATTCTAGCTTTTGGATCGTAGGATGAGAGTCACATGATCCATAGCATAAGCGAGAGAATACCGAAAGTATGCGATAGGACAAAGTCCTTCTCGGCACTCTTGAGGACAATCCTCACATTACGTTACCAACCGTAAAGTTTTAACCAGATATTTAACAGCTATTCAATTTTAATAGGGAAAGTGGAAACGCGAGCCATTATTCTACAACTATTATGCAAATCACACTTAGACAGTGTTCAAAATTAATTGCACTGAGAATTAAAAGAATTAATTCTACAGTGTGCTCCCACTCAAATCAATATCTCTCATAATTGATTGTGAGTGATTCAAGATCCGCATTTCAATTCAACGCCATTGATGGTCGCATCACTGATGACGAAAATCTCAATCGGTAGGCAAACTTGCCAATCACATCTCTATGTGACTCTTGTTCATCTTTCGATGCGTGTGTTCCGAGCTCATGACTTTCATGCCTGAACGTCAAGACAACCAAGTGATCTCGCTGCGAGGTCTCAACTCACCCGCCTCACACATCCCTAATCGTTTGTACCCATGTTAGCATGTGATACCCCGAAAAGTTAGGTGCCGTGACGGTGCTACACTTGGGAGAACACTAACTACTTGATATTTTTGTGAGAGATCACCCTAATAAAAGCGACTACCGCACAATCAAGAAGGGTGCAACATAAGGGATAAACATCTCAGGAAATTCATAATAGCATGATATGGTATAGCCCTTTCTGACGGAGAAGTCTTGTATTTCTTCGTCTTCGGCATTCGCGTCGGTGTTCACCTTCGCGAAGATTGCCACCACCTTGTCGATGCAGCAGATAATATTGCTATCTCTACAGCTAATAAAATAATGCATTACACAAGGTTGACACACAGGTCATTTAAAGTGCAATCATATGGCTCCAGCCATCATGCCGAATCATGACACGCAGGTCATGTTAATCAATTTACATTATATAGTCATCTCATACATAATCAAATTATTATGAGCACCGCTATACCACATTACATGCACATGTAAACCCTCTTGCAAAACCAAGTTAGACGCCTCTAATTGGTTCATGCAAAAAAAAAACTAGTTTTTCGTGGCTTCTAAGGTTTCGAAACAAACCGAAGCTACCAACGTCCATCATCAAGTATGATAATTCAAGTCGCTAGATTAACATTCCAGGGTGTATGAAAACCGAGATAATAAAATCTCGAGCCCCATACTAAACTTCGTCATACGCATGACCCCCCTGCAGATCATATCTGCATTGCCCTTTCGTCTGCGAAATTTCATCTTTCTTTTTAACAACGATGGAATTCAATGAACTGTTAGCACTTCGTTGATCAATCAGGATCGCGGATTGCCAGAACATTGAAACTCCACCATGCTGTTGTCAAGATCAGAAATATGCAAATTCTAGGGAAGCAACAAGAATATCGGGTAACAGATTTCATCTGCTACCCGCACAAATAATTTTCAGTAATAGAACTCATCTACTACCTAATTATATTGTGCAACACCCATACATCACTATGTATTCTAGATCGCAACATGCATCTACGCATAGCATGGCTCTTGATGCCACTGTAGGGTAACGCAGCAGAAAACAAAAATTTTCCGACCTACGCACCAGCCCAGGACCACTATGGAGACTGCATACAAGGTTTGATCTTTTCGTTACCGACTCGTAGCGCAGCGGAAGTAGAGTCGATGATGATCGGCGGTGCAGATCCCCGCAGCTAGGATTTACAACCTCCCAACCGCGAGGATGTATACCCTCGTCTTCCCTTCGGACAGCCCTCTGGGAGGCGGTCGAACAGTCCCCCGGACGGTGTCGCGGACAGCCCTTCGAGAGGACCTTCGAAACTCGAACGGTCACTCGGACAGCCCTTCGGGAGGACTCACAGAACTTGGACCGTCACTTGGACAGCCCTTCGGGAGTAACTCACGAACAGCCCCTCGGGCACTAAGATCGAAACTACGACCTCTCTACAGAGTTGCACACATATGGTGTCATCTATCCGGCAGGGCTTCGCCGTCCAGAACTAGTTCCCACCGGAACCCAGACAGCCTTTCGGCTCTACGAAACTCTTTTCGTGGGAGGGAGAGAGAAGCCAGATCATTGCATGGCACTTGTATGTGAGAAGGGATGAAGTTTGTGGGCAGCCCACTCTCCTCTATTTATAGGAAAGCCAAGGGGTAAAGTTGGCATTCACAAATACCAAAAGTACCCCCACTTTATGTCATTTACATAAAGAATAAAGCAAAAAGGAGTGCCATGTGGACCTCCATGGAGCTCCACCCTCCATGGCCGGCCACCCCTTGGGGGGCCCCCCAAGGGGGCTTCCTTAGTGCCCAAGGCTTCTAGAAGCCTTTTGGGAAATTTCCCAAAAGGTGCTTTCCATAAAAAAATCCCAAAAAGCACTTTCACTATTCATGACGACATTTTTCAACGTCCGTTCGAACTGAAAATATTTATGTGGGCTTAGAACATTTCCAGTACCCACTAAAATAATTTTCAACGTGTTTTGGAACAATTCCAGTTTAGTGATTTCATTTGCGAAAAGCATCTGAAGCGGTTTCAGCAGCTCCGGAACATTTCCGGTTTTCATCTCCGAAAATTCCAGAAAGTTTCCAGAATGATTCTGGCACCCTCCAAGAATTATCAGGCATGTCCCGAAACCAATTTGACTTTATGGTATCCTCTGAAACAACTTTTCAGTATCACCGGAACTCATCCGGTGACCTCTCTCGTCGGAACTTTTTCGCTGTCTCCGAAAAACCTTTTCCGAAAACTTTCTCTCAGACTCCCTGTCTAGTATTCAGCAGATAGATGACCCTTAAGCGTGTGACCCTATAGGTTCGGTGAAGTATAGACATGACCCGGAACCCCTTCCGATCAATGATCAACATCGGAGCCGTGGACACCCATATTGACCCCTATACCCACACGAATGAATATTCGAGTGAACCTCCAGTTGCCGTGTGCTATTCCTATTGCTTCGCGATATGTTACAAATACCCGAGGTGAGACATGATGGCATCCCCGTGGGTCAACAACTTGTCCACTATGCCAGTTACCTCGTTACCGGTATGTGTTCTCTTTTCTCGTTCCCCTGTTCCGGCATCCCCGTGATCAAATCACAAAGTGTCTGGCCAGACGATGATGGATACCGTAACACCGAGAGGGCCCAGAGATATCTCTCCATCGTCGGAGGAGCAAATCCCAATCTCGAGCTATCAAGTTACTTGACACACTTTTCCATGAACCCGTAAGCCGCCGTAATAGCAACCATTTACGGATGACGTTTAACAAACCCCAAAGTTCATGAATCAAGAATGAAGAAACTCGATACTCTCATGGTCTGAGGAATCATGCAAACGTTAACCATCTCTGTGTTATTAACCATTTAACTTGTGACGAATGAATCTCATAGCATAACATTAATTCGGGTCGATTCAACACAAATGTTCTTCTAACATTGTGCTCTCAAAGTTGCTGGCATAGACATGCCCATGATCAGGAAAACAGAACCATCATGCAACACTTGAGCCAGTCATAGAGGCTTGACTAGGAATACATTTTACCGTTTATTATTCCACACGTGCATATGAGTCTTCCTCCGAGCCTCATTTTATTTGCAGACTCGAGAACCATAGCAGTTATAGCATGGAACATAAACCTAATTATGAACAGGGAGATAATCAATAACATTTATTATTGCCTCTAGGGCATATCTCCTACAATACCTTGGACTGTAACACATGCAAGTCCTTGGTTTTATTTCCATCAGATGGAAATTCTTTCATCATCCATGTTTCATATCTCATGATCAAAATATGTATTAATTGCTAGTTCAACCCGAACCGACTTTAAGCATCGCTACGGTGAAACAACCTCATCGTAGTCAACTCCTTGAACTTGTTATTTCAACAAGTCAAGCTTTATGGATAAAATATTTTTATCTGTATCAGTTTTTAGTTCCATAAATATTCGTTAGACTCTAAGTCTTCCAAAAGGTGTATCAAGATTTTAATCTTGAATGAATTATATGGAAACTATCTCGGAATGTATTGGCATTTAGCCAATTCCGGAGTCAGGGCCTGTGATGCCCCGGCTTAATCATGCACTAATCATACACGCAAATGCACACGATCAAGCCTAAGGACTCACTTGAAGATATCACCACACAACTCTAAAATACAATAGAAGTCATACAAGCTTTATATTACAAGCCAGGGGCCTCGAGGGCTCGAATACATAAGCTCGCATACAAGCGTTACCAGAAGCATCAGATATCTGAGTACAGATATAAAAAATAAAATAGATAGGCCTTAAGAAGGCGGGGTAAAACAAAGACCGTGATCGAAAAGGAGCAGGCCTCCTGCCTGGGACCCTCCGATCCTACTCCTGGTCATCGGCAAGCTCGTAGTAGTAACCACCCTCGGGGTGGTAGTAGCAGTCGTCGACAGAGGCAGCTGGCTCCGGGGCTCCGTCGTCTGGATGCATCATTCGGGTATGGGGAAAAAGAGGAAGCAAAGCAACCATGAGTACTCATCCAAAGTACTCAGCAAGACTTACATCAGAGCTATTCTAAGTATGCAGCATTTTCAAAGGAAGGCTATATAAGTGGACTGGACTGCAGAAATGCCAGAATAGAGAGAAGGCCTAGTCCTATCAAAGACTAGCATCTTCAACGGTCTTGCAGCAATTAGAGGAGTTCAGATAAGCATAATATATATAATAATTATGTTGTAACACGCCCAGAGATCCTTTCTCAACTCCCTGCGAGAAAGCGATCCTGGAGCCATCATATCCATATCTCATTCCATCATTAAGTTCTAGTTGTATCGATCGGGATACTACTCCGAGCGTCCGTTATCGAGGATCCAGCTATTCGAATAGTTTTATTCATCCCTGCAGGGGTGCACCAACTTACCCACCACGCTCGATTAACTCCGGCCGGACACACTTTTCTGGGTCCTGCCCGGCCTCAGCTAAAACGACACGCCGCAGCCCTACTTAGGGTCAATAGGGAGGTCAACACGCCGGACTAACCCTATGCACTCAGGGGTCTTGGGCCATCGCCCCGAGCACTCCTGCATGTTGCGAGGGCGGCCGAGAGCATATTTGGCAACCCACACTATCAAGGCGGTTATTCACGCGGTCCAACTCGGCGTTCACCGCTCAGTCACTAACGTCTAGAAAGCTTCGGCTGATGCATACGATGCAGAGTACCCATATTTACTCCCGCGTGATGGTTAGTGCGAAACAGGCCAAAGGCCTACTCGGATTAAATATCCAAGTCGTTAGTGTATTGGTAGCGCGCGGTAACGAGCAGAGACTCACGATCATGTGACCCCGTCATCCCGTCTCGTGGACTTGCGGCAAGGGCTAAGAATGCCCAGCCACGCCACGTAGAAAACTCACGGGTACTCTCCATGGTCACCCGACTACACTACATCTCATGGGTACTCTCTGTGGTCACCCGACTCGCAAAGTACTGTCGGGAACTCAGGTCCACCTCTACTGGGTGGCACCGCTTGTCCCTCCAGACCAGCAGTAACAGTAATTCTCGCGGGTACCCCTCGGGGCCGACCCATCTTTAACATGGTTCATGGTTAAAGTCATAGTACCCGTGTGTCCGTACACCAAGGGGTAAATCTGAGTAATCACCCTCGATGGATTCCACCTGGTGAAATCATTAAGGTGAACTTAGGAGGAATCACCCTCGAGGTTCACACTTGAGGTGTTGCACGTCAGCGTCGCTACCAGAAGTGGTGAAGGAGGAATCACCCTCGATGACCACGACCAAATAGCGAATCTACAAGGTTGACATCAGAAGTGCTATACGAGGTAGCACCTTCGGCACTCGATAGTAACATTGCAGTGTCGTACTACTAAGGGGGGTGATGTGCGGTGCTGGGGTCTGGTTGTCGATCGCGTTGATCGAGTCTTCTGTTAAAGCAGCGGGGGCAACTGGGACAAAGTAGGGTCACTGGGTTCACTAACCAGCCTATTCTAAGCAGTTTAGGATAACAGGTAAGTATCAATAGCAGTTACAAAAATAGACTATGCATCACAAATAGGATATGCAGTAGCAGCAGCAATTTCTAATGCAAGCATAAGAGGGAAAGAATAGGCGATATAGGCATGTTCAAGGGGGGGGTTGCTTGCATGGAAGCTCTGCTGAAAAAGGCTGGTCGTCAGGGGTGTAGTCGGTCTCCGGAGCTGCGTCGGTCTCGGGGACTATGTCGTTACTGGGATCTACCGAGAGAGAAGAGGGGGAGGAAACAAATAAATACATGGTAATAAAAGCAATCACAAAGCAAGGCATGGCAATACGCACTGCAGGGGTGACCTAGTGCAATGTTGAGTGCTACAGACGGAGCGGGAATTTAACGGGAAAGTTTTCCCGGTTCCAGACGTCTGTCAGACAGACGAGCCGGAGGGGACAGTTCCATGTTCATCATGCTAGAGGCATGTGACAGGTATGAGGAGGGCATATTCGGATTCGTCTCGTATTTCTAATCGTTTTTCATATATAAATCATTTTCATCGGAGCTATGGTTTAATTTATATAATTTTCTAAAGTTTTAACCATTTTCTGGATTTTCTGTTTTATTATTAATTAGAATTATTTTTAAAATGAAAATGCTATGGGTACCCACTGGTGCTCCCAGCAGAGTGCTGGTGTGGCTGACAGTGGGCCCCAGTTGATTGCGCAGTCAGCAGTCAACTGGGGGCTTGACTGGTCAAAGGGGGCCCACTATACCCACCTGCCAGTGACTGGGCTTGCCCAGTCAGCTGGGTTGACTGGTCAGCGGATCCAGTGGGACCCGCGTGTCAGTGACAGTGAGTGGCTAAACAGTTTTATTTATTTGTAACCGAGATTAATTAGTGGAGGGCCCCACTAGTCAGTGTGTGGGCTAAACTGAGTCGTTATTTCTGCGGGGCCCGAACGTCAGTGTCAGTTAGTGGGGAGGGTTAGCACTAAGCAGGGATTAGCGCCCTAATCTAATCCCCGACGCGTGGGGCCCACCTGGCGGTGACCTATCGCCGGATTTGAACGCCGGCGCTCTCCGGTGACTACAGAGAACATCGGCGGTGCGCGGAAACAGCGCTCCAGTGGCCATTCGAGGCGTGGAGAAGCGCGTTTGAGTGTGTGCGCTCGCACACATACAGTGGTGCAGCGGGTTGGAGCTGGGGTCGCTTGCAAGGACGGCGGCGATGGGCGAGGCGGCGACCGGAGCAGGTGTCGGAGTAAATGACCACGGGTAGCCTCATCAGCTCCCCTTGGTATTTCAAGACATCGGGGCAGGCTGCGCCCCTCAAACATCAAAGACAAAGGACCGCCTTCTTGGGTCCGGCTGGTCCAAGCGGCCGGTTGCCAGGAGGCGGCGGAATCCAGAAGACGGCCATGAAGTGGGCCGACTCCTAGAAGGCGGCTTCCTGGGAAGCCGGATCCTAGCAGGCGGCCCCTCGCGCCCTCAAAGTTAGCACCCACATAAACACGACGATACGGGGCGTGGCTACAGTACAAGCCTGCCACCCCCAAATCCAGGGCAGAGCATGGCAACAGTGCAGCGTACCAAGCGGACATCCCATGCCCGACGCGGCACTGTTGCCATGCTGCTCATGACATCACCCATGGCAGAGGAAGCCATGCTCCCACGACGGGCTGTCGATACGGCCCGCAGGCGGCGGGCCCTACCTGTCCGTGAAGAGGCCAGAAGGCGGCGAGCCCTGACCAGTTGGCTCAGGGGGAGGCCGGCTCCTAGCAGGCGGCCCTCCCCCTTCCTTGAAGTTTGTGCGCCATTAACCAGAAGAGACGGGAAGTGGCTACAGTGAAACGCCCGCCAAGCGGCGGGACTGTAGCCACGCCCTCCCCGACCAAGCATGCATCATCAGTGGCACGGCTACAATGCTACGCAGCGGGCCCGGCTTGTCGGCCGAGTACGAGACAGCCGGGGGGACCCACCAGGCGGCGGAGCCCTGCAGTCGGCTGAGAAGCCGGCGATCAGAGACACTGACGGCCGGGTCCTACGCCCAGCCGGATTAGCATTGTATCCCTGGGGGGTACGCCTATATAAACCCCCCAGGTCACCCCATACAAGGGGTTGGGACCTGGGTAGAGAGGAGAAAGCCTCCTGAGTTTGGCACTCACAGAGACACATAGGGAGAGGAGTAGAGCTAGCCTTGCCCTCCTTCCTCCTCTATCAAAACAGCTCAAGGAGCAAGTTTGTAGCTACTTGTTAAGGTAGTGATCATGCGGAGACCCCGCAGAGCAGGACTAGGGGTGTTATCTCCAAGGAGAGCCCCAAACCTGGGTAAGATTCGCAGGCGTATGTGGTCTCGCTCATTCCCGCTTCCAGAGCCCGGCGACGTACTTTTGTCCCCATCCATGATAAGCCATCCTTTGGCATATGTCGCATGATACCCCCGACATTTGGCGCCCACCGTGGGGCTAGGTGCACCGTCGTCCGGAAACACGTTTTGGACGGGAACCCTCTTCCTTCCTGGCGAGCGCAGCCAGCCCAGCATGCCTGACGATGTTTGTGCTGACACGCTGCGTGGCACGGAAGTTGCTTGCGCCGCAATCAGCTTGGAAGACCTCATCGGCGGGATCCGCCTCTTCGACGAGCCCGCACTCGTTGCGGGCGCGGCCGGCCCTGAAAGCTGCCTCATCGACTCCCTCGGCAAGCTTCACATCACCAACGAGCCGGTCTACGACCTGGAGTCCGTTGGCTCCACCGACCCGTCCGACGACATGGTCATCGATGCCGACGTCGCGCTTTCTGATGCCTTCCCCGGTGACGTGGTGATCTTCAACGACCCGCTCCCTGCTGCAGACAGCAGCGCCAGCACCAGCACTGTCACCGGGGTGCTGGTCATCAGCCACGACGGAGCGTCCGACCAGACCGGCCGGGACCCGTTGCAGGCGGTAATGCGGGACCTGTCCGCGCCCGTAGCGCCTGGTGCAAACGGCGAAACGCTGGAGGTGTGCCGTATCGCACTCCTCGACAGCGCCAACAAGTTGGCGGCCATGAGACGCCTCACCGATGCATACCACCGCGAGATCGACCGTGCCGTCTGCGGCACGCCGGCTGCTGGCGAACCCAGCCGTGCAGGCATAGTCCGACAGCGCGGCGCAGCCATCGCCAGCATGTTGGGGGCCGACCGCCCAGTTTACGATACGCCGATGGAGAACTTACGCGCCGCCCAGGCGGCGGCAGACGAGCTGGACCACCTGGAGGGCGACGAGCGTCGCTGCATGACGGGGCACGTCCAGCAGCTCATCGACGCGGCCGCCGCGCAGCAAGAAGCTGGCCGCCACGTGGTGGAACCCGGCTTGCAGGCTGGGAACCTTCCCCCTCGCCGAGAGCATGGCGCGACCTCCCGGACGGCGACAGGAGGCGCCCGCGACCAAGAGCCAGTTGCTAGCCGCAGCCACACCCGCATCTCCATCGAGCGCGACCAAGACGGCCGCCCACGAGCAGTGGAACGGCGGGACGGTCGTCCGCCTCTCCCGCGCAGGGAGAGGCGCGCCTCCCCGCCGCCTGTTGAGCATCCGACTCTCGGAGGACGGCTGGGCCCCCATGAAGGAGTCGGAGATAACGACGCCTGCCACCGGATCGACCGCTTGGCTCGATCCCTGGCGTTAGAAGAAGAAGACGCGATCGGCCCGCCTAGTTTCGGCCCCCGCATTCACGATGAGCCCTTCCCCAAAGGGTTCTCGCTCCCTCGGGACACCCCCAAGTACAATGGCTCTGTGAAGCCGGAGGACTGGATGGTGGACTACTCCACGGCCGTCAGCATAGCGAACGGCAACAAGCGCGTTGCCGTAAAGTACGTTCCGCTCATGCTCCGAGTGGACGCATCAGGAAAGATGCTCCCTCCAGCCCGTCAGACGCCGGCTGGTGATTCCAGTCGGCGCCAACAGCTAAACAACAACAAGCGCAAGGCCTAGCAGCCGGCTACCACCAACCAGCAGGTGGCAACGGTTGAAGACCAGCAGCCAGGAGAGCAACCCGGCCCCAAGCGCCAGAAGGGCGACAAGCCTGCCTGGCTGCCCGCCTTCTCGTTCTAGCAAACCCTTGACGCTCCCTGCAAGTTCCATAGCGGCGCGAGGACATCCAACCACAGCACCTGGAAGTGCAATTGGCTCGCCCGCATTGCCAAGGGCGAAGGACTGCCTCCCCCGCCTGCTGGCCCACCGCCTCCGCCTCCCCAGCAGCCGGCGGTCCGGCCGGTCGGCGCAATCCAAGATGAGTTTCCCGAAGAGCACGGAGCTTACGTCGTCTTCACCAGCGTGGCTGACAACAGGCATAGTCGGCGTCAGCTGCGCCGAAAGGTGAATGCTGTCTCCTCTGAAGCCCCAGAGTTCATGCACTGGTCCGAAATGCCAATCAGTTGGAGCCGAGCTAACCATCCGGAGGTGATGCCTTCTCCGGGTTCCTATGCTCTGGTGTTGGATGCCACCTTTGCAATAGAGGGGCGAGCCGCTCGTTTCTCCCGGATTCTGATAGACGGCGGTAGCAGCATCAACATCCTCTACCGCGACACCATGGAGAAGCTGTGCATCAAAGAGAAACAGCTCCAACCCAGCTTGACTGTATTCCATGGCATTGTGCCTGGCCTTTCCTGCTCACCAATCGGCAAGATCAAGATAGACGTCCTCTTCGGAGACAAGGATCACTTCCGCCGAGAGCCAATCTGGTTCGAGGTGGTTGACCTTGAGAGCCCCTACCATCCGTTGCTTGGCCGGCCTGCCCTGGCCAAGTTCATGGCGGTTCCCCACTACGCCTACCTTAAGATGAAGATGCCGGGTGCCATGGGCATTATCACTGCGGCCGGCGACTACCAGAAGTCTGCCGAATGTGCCGCAGCCAGCAGTCGGCTGGCCGAGTCCCTTGTGATTGCTGCCGAGAAGCGGCTCCTAGATCGAGTTGTGGCCATGGCCGGCAAGCAGCCGGACCTGTCGCCAGATCCCAAGGAGTCGGAAGCTCGGGGCTCTTTCCAGCCGGCCAAAGAAACCAAGAAGATACCCTTGGACCCAGAGCACCCGGAGAAGTTCGCTGTCATAGGAGCCTACCTGGACAGCAAATAGGAAAGCGAGCTCGTCGATTTCCTCCTTGAGAATCGGGACATCTTTGCATGGTCTCCAAAGGACATGCCGGGTGTTCCGACGGACTTCGCCGAGCACAAGCTACATGTCATAGCAGATGCAAAACCAGTCAAGCAACCCCTCCGCCGCCTGTCGGAGGAGAAGAGAAGAATTGTTGGTGAAGAGATAGCCCGGCTTCTACCAGCAGGCTTCGTTATGGAAGTGTTCTTTCCAGAATGGCTTGCGAACCCGGTTCTTTTACTTAAGAAGAACAACAAATGGCGCATGTGTATTGACTACACCAGCCTCAACAAAGCTTTCCCCAAAGATCCGTTTGCCTTGCCTCGGATTGACCAAGTGAGAGACTCCACAGCCGGATGCGAGCTGCTGAGTTTCTTGGATGCCTACTCAGGGTACCACCAGATCAAGTTGAGCCCGGCCGACCGCCTGAAGACCGCCTTCATCACACCATTCGGAGCCTTCTGCTACCTAACCATGACATTCGGCTTGAGAAATGCCGGTGCCACGTTCCAGCGTTGCATGCAGAAGTGCCTCCTCAAGCAACTCGGCAGAAATGCCCACGTCTATGTAGACGATATTGTGGTAAAGACGGTGTAGCGCGGTACCCTCCTGGAAGATCTCAAGGAAACTTTTGATAATCTGCGCCATTTTCAAATCAAGCTCAACCCAGAGAAGTGTGTCTTTGGAGTACCAGCCGGACAGCTCCTCGGTTTCCTTGTCTCAGAGCGCGGCATAGAGTGCAACCCTGTCAAGATCAAAGCCATCGAGAGGATGGAGAGGCCCACCCGACTGCGAGACATTCAGAAGTTCACCGGTTGCTTGGCATCCATCAGCCGCTTCATCAGTCGGCTGGGCGAGAAGGCTCTTCCCCTGTACCAGTTGATGAAGAAAACCACTCATTTTGAGTGGAACGACAAGGCGGACGAGGCTTTCCTCCAGCTCAAGAACATGTTGACCACGCCGCCCGTTCTGGCCACTCCTGCTGCAAAGGAGCCCATGCTTCTTTACATCGCCGCCACCAGCCGGGTGGTCAGCACAGTCATGGTGGTAGAGCGCCAAGAGGGCGGCAAGGCACAGCCGGTCCAGAGGCCCGTGTACTACTTGAGTGAGGTGCTGTCAGCCTCCAAGCAGAACTACCCCCACTACCAAAAGATGTGCTACGGCGTGCACTTTGCCGCCAAGAAGCTTTGGCCATACTTTCAAGAGCACCCCATCACGGTTGTCTGCACTGCCCCGCTTGCGGAGATCATAGGCAGCAGAGACGGGTCGGCCGAGTGGCCAAGTGGGCCATCGAGCTAGCCCCCTACACCATCTTCTACCAGCCTCGCACCGCCATCAAGTCCCAAGCACTGGCCGGCTTCCTCGTCGACTGGGCCGAGACCCAGTACCTGCCGCCAGCTCCAGACTCCACTCATTGGCGGATGCACTTTGATGGCTCGAAGATGCACACCGGTTTGGGAGCCGGCATCGTCCTCACCTCTCCCAAAGGCGACAAGCTCAGATACACGCTGCAAATCCATTTTGCCGCCTCCAACAACGTGGACGAGTACGAGGCACTAGTACACGGACTCCGGCTGGCCAAGGAGATTGGCATCTGCCGGATTCTGTGCGACGGCGACTCGGACTTGGTGGTCCAACAGTCGTCTGGCGACTGGGATGCCAAGGATTCAAACATGGCGAGCTACCGCTCCCTCGTCCACCAGATCAGCAGATATTTTGACGGGTGCGAGTTCCTTCACGTGCCACGGGCCGACAACGAGCAAGCAGATGCCCTGGAGCGGATCGGCTCCACCCGGCAAGCCATACCAGCCGGCGTGTCCCTTCAGTGCCTCCGCAAGCCGTCTATCAAGCCTTCCCCGGAATCAGAATCCATCTTCGTGCCGGCTGCCCCCGAAGTAGTCGGATCCGACTCGGGGGCTGCAGCAGCCGGCCCGGGGACTTCGGCAGGCAGAACGGGGACTGCAGCTGTCGCACCCGGCCCGTGGACTTCGCAACCTGGCCCGGGGGCTGCAGCAGCCGGCCCGGGGACTTCGGCAGGCGGCACGGGGACAGCAGCAGTCGCACCCGGCCCGGGGACTTCGCAACCCGGCCCGGGGGCTGCAGCAGCCGGCCCAGGGACATCGGCAGGCGGCACGGGGACTGCAGCAGTCGCACTCGGCCCGGGGACTTCGCAACCCGGCCCGGGGGCTGCAGCAGCCATCCCGAGGACTTCACCAAGCGGCTCAGGGACTGCAGCAGTCGTACCCGGCCCGGGGACTCCACAACCCGGCCCGCTGGCTACAGCAGTCAGCCCGGGGGCTTCAACAACGCAGCAAGACGCGGCCGACTTCACCCCGCCTCCCAACCCAACCGCCCTAGTTTCAGTGGCTATAATGACAGTGGATGAAGTCGAAGCACCACCATGGGCGCAGCCCATCCTCAACTTTCTGGTTAGTGGAGAGCTGCCAGATGATGAGATCTCGGCCCAGCAGGTGCAACGCTGGGCAGGAGCTTACACGATAGTAAACAGAGAGCTTGTCAGGCATAGCGTGACCGATGTTTTCCAACGCTGCGTCGAACCAGAGAAAGGCAAAGCAATCCTCAGAGACATACGCCAAGGCGAGTGCGGCCACCACGCGGCCTCCAGATCCCTTGTCGCCAAAGCTTACCGCCATGGTTTCTTCTGGCCGACTGCTTTGGAGGACGCCAAGGACCTGGTCAAGAAATGCAAGGGGTGCCAGAAATTAAGCTCCAAGCAACATCTGCCGGCTTCTGCACTCAAGACCATTCCCCTTACCTGGCCTTTTGCCGTTTGGGGGCTGGACATGGTGGGCCATTCAAGACAGCACTCGGCGGCATGACCCATCTGCTCGTTGCCATCGACAAATTCACCAAGTGGATTGAAGCAAAGCCAATCAAGAAACCGAATGATCCGACTGCTGTGACTTTCATCACAGATATCACCGTCCGGTACGGTGTACCACACAGCATCATCACCGACAATGGCACTAACTTTGCCAAAGGCGCCTTGGCCCGTTTCTGCGCGACGCAGGGCATCCGACTGGACTTAGCGTCCATTGCCCATCCGCAATCAAATGGCTAGGTCGAGCGAGCAAACGGCCTCATCTTATCTGGCATTAAGCCCCGACTGGTCGAGCCACTGGAGCGCTCGGCCGGCTGCTGGATCGACGAGCCGCCGGCCGTCCTCTGGAGCCTCCACACCACCCTGAACAAATCAACCGGCTTCATTCCCATCTTCCTCGTGTACGGGGCCGAGGCCGTCATCCCAACTGACATCGAGTTTGACTCACCTCGCGTCACCATGTACACGGAGGTGGAGGTGAAGGAAGCACGAGAGGACGGCGTCGATCTGCTGGAAGAGGGCTGGCTATTAGCACTCAGCCGGTCTGCCATCTACCAGCAGAGCCTGCACCGCTACCACAGTCGGAAGGTCAAGCCACAATCCTTCCAAGAGGGAGACCTTGTGCTCCGGCTGATCCAGCGAACAGCCGGCCAGCACAAGCTCTCGGCCCCTTGGGAAGGCCCCTTCATCATCAGCAAAGCCTTGGGCAACGACTCCTATTACCTGATCGACGCGCAGAAGCCCAGGGCGTGCAAGAGGGACGATTCCGGCAAGGAAACAGAGCGCCCATGGAACGCAAATCTCCTCCAAAATTTTACAGTTAATACAGTATGTACCACGCTACCTTTTGTATTAAGCGCAAAAACACCAGGTCCCTCGAAGAGCACTCGAGGGCTACCGCTCTCATCTATATGATAAGTTTCATGCCTGTGAATGAGTTTTTTCATTCCTCTGCCCGGCACCGGGTCCGACTAGTCGGCCCGGGGGCTTGCCGCCTTGTACTATGTCGGCGCTACCTGCAGTCGGACAAGTAGTGTGCCGGCATCTAAGCCCTCTCTTGCCATAAGCCGCAGCTCGCAGAGCGACTATATGGCCGGCAAGAGTCAAAGGCAGGAAATGGTGCCCACATGAAAAATGGCTAAGGACGAAAGCACTCACATAGGCCAAGCCGGCTTCTCGCCTAGCCGTCCGGCTGCTGAGCAGCGGGCCGGCCGGCTTCTCACTTAACTTGCTATGTTCTAAGCGGCCAAAGTTCTTTCCTTCCCAAAATGGCAAACTACCTGACCCAGCCAACAGATCGAAGAACGGTTGTCTGGCTGGCAAGGTGGCAGCCAAGGGAAGGCGGCAAAGGAAAAAGCCAAAAGAACGGAAAGCAAGACAAGTCGGAGCTTGGCAAAGCACAGCCTGCGCGAGAATTAAGTTAAATACCAAAAGGCCCTCGGCCAGCATTCAACAAAGTTTGAATACACCCCCAGTGGGTGGAACTACGCGAATTTAACAAGTTTGTTCTAGAGACTACAAAAGCAGGAAAAGATAAGATGAAGCTGGCAGCCTAGGCCAGAGGAGCAGTAGGCGGGTCCGGCAGGTTGGTGGAGTCGGCGGCACCGGCTGGTGGAGTGGCCGTCTGGCGAGTCTCGGCTTGGTCGCTATCAGCAGCAGTCGGTGCACCCGCGCGTGGCTCGTTGCTCGAGGCTCGATCAAGCTGAGGCTGGCCGTCCGCTCCGCCCTCCGGTGCGTCGTCTTCATCATCCTCGCCTTCCTCGTCCTCGCCTTCGTCACTGGAGGCGATTTCTTCTGCCGAGTCCTCGCCGTCATCCGGGTTCAGCCCGAACCAGTCTGGCGGCACCTCGGCACCCTCCTCGTCCAGCTCAGGGAGGAAGACACCGGTCTCGGTGTACTCGGCAATCGCCGCCGCACGACGAGTGAGCGCAGGCCCCACTGCCACCAACTCTTCCCTGGCCTCCTGCCGGAACGTGGCCAACTAGGCTAGGTTCAGCCCAGGATACCACGCCCTGACGAACTCCAGGGCCCTTCGGGCGCCTACCGAGAGGAGAAGCCCTTCCAAGCCTCGAAGCGGCCGATCGCCACCTCTAACCAGTCGGCAGTCCGACTGGGTGTGCATGGACCTCGGACGCCTGGCCAAAGGGCGGAAACCAGCTAGGACCCGGCGTGCTGAAGGCGGCGGAGCAGATGGTGAATCGGCTGCAGGCGCGTCCTGACGGCCAGGAGCTGCTCGTTCATGTTTCGAGGCGCGTCGAGCGGGATCTCCACTCCTTCCCTCCTACGCTGGTCACACCGCGCCTCAATGGCCTAGCTGACGGCGACGGCATGTCCAGGAAAGAAGTCTATGCGAAGAAAAAACAAAGATCAGAAGTCGGAAGCCGACTCTCGATGCAGTCAGCAGCTATTCCAAAGAAAGAAGATTACCATCGATCATATCCTCAATCTCGCCGTAGCCAGCGGCGAGGATCGCCTCCTTCTCAACCCACTTCGAGCGCTCGGTCTCAAACTCGGCCTGGAGGGCGCCTTGTGCCTCCTTGAATCTCTGGAGCTCCGCCTTGTGCTGGTCCGCCTGGTCCGCCAACCTCTTGGCCAGACGGTCGCGCTCCTGGGCCGCCTTGATGTGCTCCTCCTCCTTGGCGCGCAGCTCGGTCTGGACCTCGCCCAGGCGCTACTGCAGTGTGGCGTTGGCTCCTGCAAAATCGAGAAAGAGAAGATAATCAACAAAGTTGAGCAAAAAGAAAAGTGGTTGCCGGAAGATCCGGCCCGACTGCTCAGCAGTCGGCCCGAATCTCGGGGGCTACACCTAGCGGGTGCACTAACACGCCCCCACGAGAAAGAAGACAGAATGCTTACTCTGGCTTTCGGTCAGGTCGGCGGTCCGCTTAGCCAGCTCCTGGACCTGGGAGTTGAAGGCGGCCGCGCGGATGTTGAGGTAGTCCTGCAACGAAGACAAAGGGAGAGAAAACAAGTTAGCACTCGGAACTTACCTTAAAGTTCCGAGCCGCCTGCTCAGCAGCCGGCCCGGAACTCGGGGGGCTACACCCAGTGGGTGCGCTGGCGCGCCCCCACGGAAGATCGCAAGAGAAAAGACAAAACAAAGCAAAGAAATGTACCCGGACGGCCACTCGCGTCGCCAAGAATGTCTTCGTATACTGCTAGAGGGCGGTGCCTTGGGCCTAGAGCTGGGCCTGAACGTCCTGCGCGGCCTTGTTCAGCACGCCCGTCCCGCCCCCAGGCGTCCACTCTGGTGGGGCGGCACTGGTGGCCTCTGCATCTGGGGCCGACGAGCTTGCGGCCCCGATCTCCTGCGCTCGCGGCACCGAGGTTGCTTTCGCCGCACGCCGGCGCCCCGGAGAACGGACCACAGCGGTCGCCCCCACCGCCAGCTCGCCTCTGACTGGCGGCGCCGGTGGCACATTAGACCGACTGCCTTGGGCCTCGGTAGTCGGCGCTTGCGGGGTCACCTCCGCCCTCGGGATGATGGCGTCGCCTCCTCACCTCTCCACAACTGGCTGATCGTGGCCAGCCCCTCCAGTTGGCGCCGGGTTCTCTGGCGCTGGTGGTGGTGCGCGCAGCGGGATGACGAGTTGCGGAGTCCGGCCGCGTGCGGCCTCTTCCGCTTGCACCTTGGCGGCCGCGTCCGCCTGGGCCTTGGCTGCGGCCTCCACCTGGACCTTGGCCGCAGCGTCGGCTTGGGCCTTGGCCGCCGCATCCGCGTCCGCCTGCGCCGCCTTGGCCGCCTCCGCCTTCTGCCGCTCCACCTCCTCCCGCTCCTCGCGCACCTCCTGCGCGTTCCTCTCCGTCGCCTCCCGGAGGTCGGCGAGCGGGTCCACGCGGCGGGTGTTGGCGGAGCCCTCCGCCGCCCCGATCATCGAAGCAGCGGTGGACCGCTCAAGAGAGAGCGGGGCCCTATCCAAACAAGACAGGAGGAAACTCAGAAAGAGTTGCAAGAAAGAAGAAAAGAAAACGCAAGAGAAACCAAGCACTTACGCGGACACCATCGGGGGCTGCTTCGGGGCCTTCTGGAACTGGGCCGCCTTCGCGGCGGCCTCCTGCCACCTGGTCACGGCAGCCGCGTTCTTGGACTTCTTCGGCCGGCTGCTGAACAGCAACGAGCCGGCTCGGCGCTTTGGTGCGCCGCCTGGCGCAGTCGGCACGGCTGAAGAGCTCGCGCCTGCTTTGTCAGTGTCGTGCGTGCGGCGTGGCTCGTTCTCCTCCTCGTCGTCATCCGTCCAGGACTCGAGGCCGCCTCCTCCTCCGGAGCCGCCTACTCCACCGCCGCCACCTGTGGCGTCGTCCTCCTCCATGGCGGCCGCCCCCAAGTCGGGGTCATCCACGTCGCTCCTCGTTCGGTCCAGCATGTACTGCTGGCCTGGATCCAGAGCACCGGCAGCCGACTGGGCCGGGAGGACCTGCACCATGGCCGACTGGTCAGACGGCAACACAAGAACTCGGACCAACAAAAGAGAAAAAGAATTGCAAGACACACTGCAGGCGGCGAATGTGCGCGGTCGTACGGCCGCTTGCCGAACCGCCAGTCCGTCTCCGATAGCTTGCAGTTGGAGAAGTAATTGACCAGCCGGGCCGCCTCCACGTCCGGCAGCTCCCATGTGCACATCCGGCATTGGTCCCGGTGCCCGCTCATGTAGCTGTTGATGTGAGGCCGGGCTTGGAGGGGAAGAACTCGGCTCGTCACGAAAGCGGTCAGCAGATCCGAGCCCTTCAGGCCCTCCAACTCCGTCATCACCTGAAGTCGGGCGAGGGCGGCGGAGGAGGCGGCTGATAGGGAGCTCGGCCTATACTGCCAGTTGGCGCGCGGCTCGGCTGGCGGGCCGGCTGTGTAAGCCGGCAAGTTGACGTAGTCGCTCGTCGGGTGGATGTTCTCGATGTAGAAATAAGATTTCTGCCACAGCTTGGCCGACTGCAGCAAGGAGATGGGCGGGAAGCGGTTCCCAGTGCCCGGATGCCGCACTGCCACGCAGGCTCCGCATTGAGCCGCCTGGCCCTTGGTGGCGGTGCCGAGTTTGAGATAAAAGCACTTCCCCAGAGCTCAAGGGTGGGGAGAGTGCCGAGGTACCCTTCGCACATAGTGACAAAGGCGGCCAGCAGCACCATCGTATTCGGCATGAGGTGGTGCGGCTGGACTCGGTAGAAGTCTAGAAAGGAGCGGAGGAAGCTGCTCGCGGGAAGGCCGAAGCCGCGAAGAAAATGGGACCGGAAGACGACGCGCTCATCGCCTTCCGGCACCGGCGAGATTTTTGCCTCGGGGGAGATACGTACCCGCACGTTCGTCTCCCGGGGCAGCCGCCGTGTTTGGCGAAGGAAGGAGAGGTGATCCTCATGGACGTTGGAACCGTCCCAGTCGCCGGCCCGTGAGTGCGCCATGGGCGAAGGAACTCGTCGTAGGTGCGGCGCGGTGGTGAGCGGGCGAAGCCGCGGCGGAGCGAGGAAGCGCTTCGGTGAGAAGAAGCTCGATGGCGGTGGGCTGCGGCAGCGTTTCGGCAAGAGGAAGAGGCGCTGTGGTGGCGGAAAGGGAGAAGAATGGCAAGGGGAGAGGAGGGCGCGCGTGCGTCTGCCAGCCCCCTCCTCCCCCTACTTATAGCCCCAGTCGGCGGAGCCGAGGGGGCGAGAGCGTGGGGGATCGTGGGATTAATTGTGCCCACTCCCCCACGATCCCACGATTGCGGAGCCAGTAAAGGCGCGTATTAAATGCCGCAGAAGCCCAACCGTCTACCTCGGCCGCAGCGGATCCACGCGCATGCCGAGGCACTGTTGTGGCGGGCCCCGGCCTGCGGCGACGTCCCGTCGCGCGCGTGGGCTGGCAGGGCGGCTTGGCCTGCTGACGTCACGTGGCCGGCATGCACGGGCGGCGAGCCTGGCGTCCGGCCGCCATGACGCCTGGTCCCCACCATGGCATTACGAGATCGCCAGGCGGCCAGCCTAGTCACGGCCGACACCTATCAGTCGGCACTTCGGAAGACGGACGAAGCAGGACACCAGACAACCCAGAGTAAGAAGCTGCTGGGGCTTCTCGCCCTTTCGGCCGCAGTGCCCCACCAGCTTCGGGGACTACTATCGGAGTAAATGACCACGGGTAGCCTCATCAGCTCCCCTTGGTATTTCAAGACATCGGGGTAGGCCGCGCCCCTCAAACATCACAGACAAAGGACCGCCTTCTTGGGGCCGGCTGGTCCAAGCGGCCGGTTGCCAGGAGGCGGTGGAATCCAGAAGACGGCCGTGAACTGGGCCAACTCCTAGCAGGCGGCTTCCTCGGAAATCGGATCCTAGCAGGCGGCCCCTCGCGCCCTCAAAGTTAGCACCCACATAAACACGACGAGACGGGGCGTGGCTACAGTACAAGCCTGCCACCCCCGAATCCAGGGCAGAGCGTGGCCACAGTGCAGCGTACCAAGCGGACATCCCACGCCCAACGCGGCACTGTTGCCATGCTGCTCATGACATCACCCATGGCAGAGGAAGCCATGCTCCCACGACAGGCTGTCGGTACTGCCCGCAGGCGGCGAGCCCTACCTGTCCCTGAAGAGGCCAGAAGGCGGCGAGCCCTGACCAGTCGTCTCAGGGGGAGGCCGGCTCCTAGCAGGCGGCCCTCCCCCTTCCTTGAAGTTTGTGCGCCATTAACCAGAAGAGACGGGGAGTGGCTACAGTGAAACGCCCGCCAAGCGGCGGGACTGTAGCCACGCTCTCCCCGACCAAGCATGCATCATCAGTGGCACGGCTACAGTGCTACGCAGCCGACAGGACCCGCAAGCAGCGGGCCCGGCTTGTCGGCCGAGTACGAGACAGCCGGGGGGACCCACCAGGCGGCGGGCCCCTGCAGTCGGCGGAGAAGCCGGCGATCAGAGACACTGACGGCCGGGTCCTACACCCGGCCGGATTACCTTTGTATCCCTGGGGAGGTAGGCCTATATAAACCCCCGGGTCACCCCATGCAAGGGGTTGGGACCTGGCTAGAGAGGAGAAAGCCTCCTGAGTTCGTCACTCACACAGACACATAGGGAGAGGAGTAGAGCTAGCCTTGCCCTCCTTCCTCCTCTAGCAAAACAGCTCAAGGAGCAAGTTTGTAGCTACTTGTTAAGGTAGTGATCATGCGGAGACCCCGCAGAGTAGGACTAGGGGTGTTATCTCCAAGGAGAGCCCCGAACCTGGGTAAGATTCGCAGGCGTATGCGGTCTCACTCATTCCCGCTTCCAGAGCCCGGCGACGTACTTTTGTCCCCATCCATGATAAGCCATCCTTTGGCATATGACGCACGATACCCCCGACAGCAGGGGTTGCACGGGATCGAGCAACCCGCGACCATTTAGTGTGCCCATGCGCTGCCTGGGATACTCAGGAGCACGTTCATGTGCTCGGCTCACCCAACGGACGACCGCAACGGCGATGGTGAGCTCAGCGGCGGAGCGGAGCTTGGCAATGGCGGGAATGGTGTGGGGAGCGAGCTACGGAATGAGAGCGCATAAGAGGAAGGAGAGGAGAGGGGTGGAGGCTCACAATGGAGCACATGGTGGCTCGGTGGTCAAGCGGGAGTGCAGCGGGTCGTTGATTCCGTCGGTGACCGCCGGCGATGCAGACAAGGGGATCGGCTCGATCCGCGAGTTGTGGCACCGCCCGGATTTGTTTGATCCTCGCAGTCGATGAAGAAGAGCCAGGCGGAACACCTAGACTCGGAGAGGCAGTGTGGGGTGGCTCCTGGCCGCACAGACGACGGCGCGGCGGCGAGGGTTGCGCTCGGACGCCATCCAACTTGAGAGAGAGAGAGAGAGAGCGGGGAGGGAGAGAGTGGAGAGTCGAGGGACCAGGGGGACGAGGGAGCTCGCGGGAGGCCTTATCGCCTCCCAGCCAACCACCCTGCCGCCGTGGCGACCGGTGGGCGGCTCGCCGGGCGCTCGGCCACGGGGGCGCAGACACGCAGGGGGGCAGGTAGAGGAAGGATAAGCTGGGCCGGGCTGGGCTGCTGTAGCAGTGGGCCGTGGTTAGCTCCTTTTTCCCATTTCCCTCTGTCTTTTTCTTTTAAATAAAAGCAGAGGCAGCTTAGGTATTATTAGAGCTACCAAATGAGTTTTGCCAGTTGTGGAATTTTGCACAAAATTAAGGCTCAATATTGTGGTACTACACAAAATGTTTCAGGGCATTTGGAAGAGGATAGGTATTTTTAGAAATTGAATAAGGGAAGATAAATACTGCTGAACCACCAAAATAAAATCCAGGGGCATTTTGGGAATTTTGGTGAGGTTGGTTCCAATTTTATAATTGCCTTGGGATTATTTGTAGCATGGTGAACTATTTTGCAGAAATTTTGGTGCAACTTTATTTTTCACTTGCAAAATGACTTTGAATTCAAAAGGAGTTTGTAATGATATAAGGTTATCACTGTGATCATTATTCACTAAACAAGTAGCTTAGCATTTAGCAAAGTGATCACTGTAGCTCAATGCAGAGGGGGTGTTACAATTCTCCTCCACTACAAGAAATCACGTCTCGAGATTTAAGCGGGAAAGTAAAGGATAGCTTCAGGAGAGCTGACCCTTATAGGGTCGATTATCTGGTGGACAATTCAGGGAATGTGGTAGAAGTATCTCTCGAGTCGAAACTTAAGAAAGCATCGAGAGCAAAGTATGAAGGTACAATAAGAAACTTCAAGCGAATGGACATCCGATCGATACCTGAACAGACTGTGGAAAGGGGTTCAGAGCATCGGGAATAGATCATTTCTTGGAGGGTGGCTCGTGATAACACACAAGGCCAAGAGCAAAGGATACTTCGGAATTAAGGATGTACAGGAGGTTCAGGTTCCGATCCTGTGGAACTGTGATGAGGGTCGATCAAACGTAGAGAGTACGGTGACAACTTGCGCGATCTCGATAACAAGGCATGTCAGAGGAATGTCTGCCACTATGTCGGCAACAACGTCGGTTCCGAGGGCGGGGGACGAAGAGAACCATTTTCCTGCTCGCAAGGCGAGGCAGACCAATAGGCAAAGTTCTCGTCCACCGGTGGTTACCGGAATGTCATCAACAATAGCAACGGGGTCTCACTGACAAGGTTGTCCATCGAGGTGTTTTCATAAGCAGGGAATTATTTCTGCTTATAACATATAGATCACAAGAAGGGTTAAACAAACCAATGGAAAGGAAAATGTGATTATCAGATTAAACAGACCAATGGAAAGGAAAATGTGTTTATACACAAGAATTAGGAGTATATCCTTTCCAAGGAAAAGCAGAGCATGATACACATGATAGGACAGCAAGTGCAAAATCATTTAGAGAAAGGGGCGGGAAAGTTCATGATGATTACCCATACAACGGTGTTTGGATAATTGATCGAGAAACATTTAGCATTGCGCTTCCAATGTTCTTGTTGATATTCGGAATACCACAGCTATGCTTCGAGGCAGCAATGATATGGTGTTTCAGGCAAAGATTGCATTCGAGGATCACCAGAAGCACAAAGGAACAATTTCAAGAATAGCAGGGAAAACAAGGTGTAAGCGAATCATAACCAAGTCTGTGTTGGCAGGAATGCAAGGATGTTGTCGATGACATCTCAATTCATCGAGAGGCAAGGATGGTATTTCTCACCATGAATTCAATTGATAACTTGGAAGAAGTCAATATATTGATGGTGATCACGATAAATTTTGTCGAGGTACTATGAAGGTGCCATCGAGCAGTGGCGACATCAAGCAAAAGAAATGATGAAGCAAAAGGTTATGGGAACCACGGATGCAACACAAGCTTGAAATCAAGCTTGTTGTTCGAGGTGAAATGATAAGATGGGAAGGATCAACGTGAGCTTAGCTCATCGTCGAACATTGTGCCCCGGAAAGAAGAACCAGGTAGCACAGTTAAAGTTTAGCATGATAATGATATAGCCGACCAGGCTAGGAATGACTTAAACGATTATTAAACTCGTATGTAACAAAAATTACTTAGAGTTATTGAATCGGAGTGCGGAATCGATTCACTTACCGGGGTTCTCGAGTGACAAACAACTTAGAACCCAAGGAAAAATTGGAATTGGTGATCAATAGTAGTTGATGAAGAACACATAAGAAGTTATGTAGTTCCTGTGATATTCCTAAGATACCAGGGGTAATACTCGAAGGTAAATCAAGATAGAGGTTCGACAGGCTTATTGCCTTGCAGAAGACAAGTGCCTTAACTTGTCTGAGAAATGGGATCAAAGAAAAACAATCATGGTTAGGACCACGGTTGCAAGGGACAAAACACATATATGAGATGAACTTATACCAAGGTAACGATTGATTTTACGAGAAGCTTCCATGATAAGTTCTGCATCGTGTCCATGGGCATGAACGCAAAAGTTCAAGGTCGACTCCCACTTCTTCAACGCATAAGCTTTCATTCACTTCTCGCTTTTAATGAAGTTAAAAAGTTGAAAATTTATTTGGCGTAACACTGGTAGAGTATGAACCGTAGAAGTCTCTATGTTCTCGCAGATGGCAGAAGCATAGGTACAACCCATCGAGACATTTTATGAATCTATACAACCATCAACCAAGCAAGGGATACGAGTTCGAAAGCAGAGTATCAAAGTCAAAGCAGATGATACAATTTACTGAAGGCACTATGTATCAGGGGGGGGGGGGAACTAACAAGGTTATAGAATATGGAGGACACTATTAGATAATAATCCACCAAGGGATCTGGCGGACCGCAAGGGATGTGATTGTGAGTATCGGTACTCAATCAGAAGAATGCAAGCGCATCGGTTTATGGAATTATATGAATAGCTCGAGGCTTAATTTCAAAGGACTTACGATTTCCAATTCGAGGGATCAGAAGCAGACACCATGATCAAGGATGAATAAGTTGAAAAGACTTAGGGGCACAATTTATCGCAAATTGATTGGCTGAGAACCAGCACATGTTCAAAATAACGTCTGAGCCGGAAGGATGAATTCTAGGATTCGACTGATGATTGCGAGCATTTGCACACATGTTGAATCAATGGGATCATAATGATAGTGACAAGGTATATCAACGATGATTACTTGACATATGGAACTAACCATAATGCAAGCAGGTAAGAAGGATCTCAAAAGCAGTAGGCTGCGGAGGATTTTTGGGAGATCGGATAGCAATACGAAGTATTTCGTGAAACACAAGAACAACTGGGGATAAATGGATCCCCGGTAATGTGAGGAATTATTCGTAAATGTATTCATGCGGCAAGGAACGGCAAGGCAGTAGGGACGAAGGACTTTTGGAAACATCGGAGAGTAATTCGATATGTCGGATGGAGCAAAGGAGTAACTGGAATGAAAATATGAACGACAAGTGTATGCAGTTATCCATCAGGATTTATCGGTGGTAGGGAATTGCAAAGACGGTGGGCACAAGGGTCTCGAGAAACATCCAATAGTAACTTCGGTATCTTCTGGTGTATCAGCCGATCATCTGAAATGTGGAGGCTCTCCGGAAGAAGCGGTTACGAGAACCTAATGTCAGAGTTAGCAAAATCTTTAGCCCAAACAGAAGAGAGATCAGAGTCCCAGAGTATAGACGAGGAATAAAAGATCCTAATACCACCAAATGGTGACGTGGGCCCGTAAGCCACACAGCCATGTTAGTAAAACGGGTTTTTTCAAATTCTAGACTCAACTTCGGCCAAGGAGTTGGAAAGGGGGTTCCTACAGGCAGTCGGCTCTGATACCAACTTGTGACCCCCCGGCTTAATTGTGCACTAATCATATACGCAAATGCACATGCTCAAGCCTAAGGACTCACTTGAAGATATCACAACACAACTCTAAAATACAATAGAAGTCATACAAGCTTTATATTACAAGCCAGGGGCCTCGAGGGCTCGAATACATAAGCTCACATACAAGCATTAGCGGAAGCATCAGATATCTGAGTACAGATATAAAAGATAAAACAGATAGGCCTTAAGAAGGTGGGGCAAAACAAAGACTATGATCGAAAAGGCGCAGGCCTCCAGCCTGGGACCCTCCGATCCTACTCCTGGTAATCGGCAAGCTCGTAGTAGTAACCACCCTCGGGGTGGTAGCAGCAGTCATCGACAGAGGCAGCTGGCTCCGGGGCTCCGTCGTCTGGATGCATCATTCGGGTATGGGGAAAAAGAGGAAGCAAAGCAACCGTGAGTACTCATCCAAAGTACTCAGCAAGACTTACATCAGAGCTATTCTAAGTATGCAGCATTTTCAAAGGAAGGCTGTATAAGTGGACTGGACTGCAGAAATGCCAGAATAGAGAGAAGGCCTAGTCCTATCGAAGACTAGCATCTTCAACGGTCTTGCAGCAATTAGAGGAGTTCAGATAAGCATAATATAAATAATAATTATGTAGTAACACGCCCAGAGATCATTTCTCAACTCCCTGCGAGAAAGCGATCCCGGAGCCATCATATCCATATCTCATTCCATCCTTAAGGTCTAGTTGTATCGATCGGGATACAACTCCGAGCGTCCGTTATCGAGGATCCGGCTATTCGAATATATTTATTCAACCCTACAGGTGTGCACCAACTTACCCACCACGCTCGATTAACTCCGGCCGGACACACTTTTCTGGGTCCTGCTCGGCCTCGGCTAAAACGACACGCCGCAGCCCTACCTAGGCTCAATAGAGAGGTCAGCACGCCGGACTAACCCTATGCACTCAGGGGTCTTGGGCCATCGCCCCGAGCACTCCTGCATGTTGCGAGGGCGGTCGAGAGCATACCTGGCAACCCACACTATCAAGGCGGTTACTTCACGTGGTCCAACTCGGCGCGCGCCGCTCAGTCGCTGACGTCTAGAAAGCTTCGGCTGATGCATATGACGCAGAGTACCCATATTTATTCCCGCGTGATGGTTAGTGCGAAATAGGCCAAAGGCCTACTCAGATTAAATATCCAAATCGTTAGTGTATTGGTAGCGCGCGGTAACGAGCAGAGACTCATGATCATGTGACCCCGTCGCCGCGTCTCGTGGACTTGCGGCAACGGCTAAGAATGCCCGGCCACGCCACGTAGAAAACTCGCGGGTACTCTCCATGGTCACCCGACTACACTACATCTCGCGGATACTCTCCATGGTCACCCGACTCGCAAAGGACTGTCGGGAACTCAGGTCCACCTCTACTGGGTGGCACCGCCTGTCCCTCCAGACCAGCAGTAACAGTAATTCTCGCGGGTACCCCTCAGGGCCGACCCATCTTTAACATGGTTCATGGTTAAAGTCATAGTACCCGTGTGTCCGTACACCAAGGGGTAAATCCGAGGAATCACCCTCGATGGATTCCACCTGGTGTAATCGTCAAGGTGAACTTAGGAGGAATCACCCTCGAGGTTCACACTTGAGGTGTTGTACGTCAGCGTCGCTACCGGAAGTGGTGAAGGAGGAATCACCCTCGATGACCACGACCGAATAGCGACTCTACAAGGTTAACATCAGAAGTGCTATACGAGGTATCACCCTCGGCACTCGATAGTAACACTGCAGTGTCGTACAACTAAGGGGGGTGATGTGCGGTGCCGGGTCCTAGTTGTCGATCGCGTTGATCGAGTCTTCTGTTAAAGCAGCAGGGGCAACTAGGACAAAGTAGGGTCACTGGGGTTCACTAACCAGCCTATTCTAAGCAGTTTAGGATAACAGGTAAGTATCAATAGCAGTTACAAAAATAGACTATGCATCACAAATAGGATATGCAGTAGCAGCCGCAATTTCTAATGCAAGCATAAGAGGGAAAGAATAGGCGATATAGGCATGTTCAAGGGGGGATTGCTTGCCTGGAAGCTCTGCTGAAAAAGGCTGGTCGTCAGGGGTGTAGTCGTTCTCCGGAGCTGCGTCCGTCTCGGGGACTACGTCGTTACTGGGATCTACCGAGAGAGAAGAGGGGGAGGAAACAAATAAATACACGGTAATAAAAGCAATCACAAAGCAAGGCATGGCAATACGCAGTGTAGGGGTGACCTAGTGCAATGTTGAGTGCTACAGACGGAGCGGGAATTTAACGGGAAAGTTTTCCCAGTTCCGGACGTTTGTCAGACAGACGAGCCGGAGGGGACGGTTCCATCTTCATCATGCTAGAGGCATGTGACAGGTATGAGGAGGGCATATTCGGATTCGTCTCGTTTTTCTAATCGTTTTTCATATATAAATCATTTTCATCGGAGCTACGGTTTAATTTATATAATTTTCCAAAGTTTTAACCATTTTCTAGATTTTTTGTTTTATTATTAATTTGAATTATTTTTAAAATGAAAATGCTATGGGTACCCACTGGTGCTCCCAGCAGAGTGCTGGTGTGGCTGACAGTGGGCCCCGGTTGACTGCCCAGTCAGCAGTCAACTGGGGGCTTGACTAGTTAAAGGGGGCCCACTGGACCCACCTGCCAGTGACTGGGCTTGCCCAGTCAGCTGGGTTGACTGGTCAGCGGATCCAGTGGGACCCGCGCGTCAGTGACAGTGAGTGGCTAAACAGTTTTATTTATTTCTAACCGAGATTAATTAGTGGAGGGCCCCACTAGTTAGTGTCTGGACTAAACTGAGTCATTATTTCTGCGGGGCCCGAACATCAGTGTCAGTTAGTGTGGAGGGTTAGCGCTAAGCAGGGATTAGCGCCTTATTCTAATCCCCGATGCGTGGGGCCCACCTGGCGGTGACCTATCGCCGGATTTGAACGCCGGCGCGCTACGGTGACTACCGAGAACGTCGGCGGCGCGCGGAAACAGCGCTACGGCGGCCATTCGAGGCGTGGAGAAGCGCGTTTGAGTGTGTGCGCTCGCACACATACAGTGGTGCAGCGGGTTGGAGCTGGGGTCGCTTGCAGCGACGGCGGCGATGGGCGAGGCGGCGACCGGAGCAGGGGCTGCACGGGATCGAGCAACGAGGCTCACCCGCGACAATTTAGGGTGCCCACGCGCTGCCTGGATACTCAGGAGCACGTTCGTGCGCTCGGATCGCCCAACGGACGACCGCAACGGCGACGGTTAGCTCAGCGGCGGAGCGGAGCTCAGCAATGGCGGGAATGGCGTGGGGAGCGAGCTACGGAACGAGAGCGCATAAGAGGAAGGGAAGGAGAGGGGTGGAGGCTCACAATGGAGCACATGGTGGCTCGGTGGTCAAGCAGGAGCGCAGCGGGTCGTCGATTTTGTCGGTGACCGCCGGCGATACAGACGAGGGGATCGGCTCGATCCGCGAGTTGTGCCGCCGCCCGGATTTGTTCGATCCTCGCAGTCGATGAAGAAGAGCTAGGCAGAACTCCTAGACTCGGAGAGGCGGTGCGGGGTGGCTCCTGGCCGCGCAGACGACGGCGGGGTGGCGAGGGTTGCGCTCGGGCGCCGTCCAACTTGAGAGAGAGAGAGAGAGAGAGAGAGCGGGGAGGGAGAGAGTGGAGAACCGAGGGACCAGGGGGAATTTTGGTGAGGTTGGTTCCAATTTTATAATTGCCTTGGGATTATTTGCAACATGGTGAACTATTTTGCAGAAATTTTGGTGCAACTTTATTTTTCACTTGCAAAATGACTTTGAATTCAAAAGGAGTTTGAAATGATATAAAGTTATCACTGTGATCATTATTCACTAAACAAGTAGCTTAGCATTTAGCAAGGTGATTACTGTAGCTCAATGCAGAGGGGGTGTTACAGGGCCCATCAACGCTTCTGTGTGTATCGTAGGTATATTGTTGTCTAACAACAATATCTTGTTTGTGCACCTGAGAGGTTTGCACGAGTTTTGCCTACGTTGTTCAGCTGCAAGTTCGAACAAAGTCCATACATCTCATGTAGAGGCTTCCGCATCAGTCGCAGTAGGAAAATCTGGAATCACTTCCAAGGTTCCTTTCCTTTGATCTGATGACGAAGATACTGGTTATCTCGTCGAGTTGCACTGTCCTCCCACCCCCCTTTTTGCAAGAACCATTCTCTTTAAAAGCATACCGTTTTGTGGCAAAATCCTTTGCCTCGGTATAGTGGTGGGGGAATACCCAATGACTTGGGATAAACTACAAAGTAGCACTTGTCTGATTTCGAATAGGTTTGTAACCTTTTACACAAGCCCCACATTCGAAATGTTAAGAAAAGATATAACATAGTTGGGCGTACCATACCATGGCGTCATTTCAACAGACCGGATGGAGCTCTTTTCAGTGTAAAAGCTGCAGTCTCTAAAGCATCACCTTAAAAGGGATAATGGCAAATTTATTTATGTCATCTTTGATCTTACCATCTCGTAAATGGTTTGATTACATCTTCACGGACTTTCCACTTGCAGTGGTGTTCCGGGAGGTGCAAGTTATGAAACCCCTTTCACAACTCATCAGACATTCGCTAAACTTATAACTCAAATATTCCTTTCGGCAATCGAATTGTAGAAACATAATTTTCTTGTTACAATAACTTCTACTTCATTTTTGAAAACCTTTCGAATGATTTCAAAAGATCCAGACTTACGTCTCATCAAGTAAATATCCATATATCTACTTGAGTCAATTTTTTTTAAGGTAGACAAATCCACTATTTGCAACAACATTTATCGGACTACATACATCAAAATGTATGATCACCAATAAGTTCTTTGCTTGTTCCTTATGGCCTGTGAACGGTATATCAGTCACTTCACTTTTCGGAGAAAAGTTGCAAGTGTCAGATGATTCAAAATCCATCATAATGGAATTTTTCCATGCGGGTTTCTCCAATGTGACCAAATGCAGTGCCACACTTGTGTGGTATTCTTTTAGTCTTGCGACATTTAGTGTCAGTGCTATGGATGTATCATATTACCATCAATATTCATAACATATGTCCCATCTTGGATGGAAGCATGGCCCTTTATGTTATTCATAATACTGAACAACAATTGTTCTTTTATGAACAACCCTTTTGCAACAACATTGTGCAATGGGCTAGAGTGTGTAAAACTCTAAAATGAATTATGAAAGTAAATCCAGAGGTAATGTATTGTTGTCAATATTCATAACATACATCTCATTCATAATGAAAGTATGGCCCTTATGTTATTCATAACACCGAACATCAAAAGTTCTCTTATGAACAACCTTCTTGCAAGATACCTTATGCAATGGGCTAGAGTGTGTAAAACTCTAAAATGAATTATGAAAGTAAATACATAGATAATACACCGATGGAAGGTATAGTAACTTTTACTATGTTCCCAGCGTGTATCAAAACCTCATTACCGGCAAGTCTTTTAGGCCGTAGTTCTTGTATCGAATTGCAAGAGAATGCAATCGCACGGGTTTTTCTGTGATTAAACCACAATACCCAAGAATCAGTGACTAACAGTTTAATCACAATTCTCAAGAACTATTTCTTCGACCAGCCTTCCAAACATCAATAACTTATATGACATTCATACATGAGCTGGATATTCCAGTCTTCTCTCTTATTGCCTTTATACTTCCAACAGTTTAACTTTCAGTATTTCTCCTACTCTCAGAAGAAGCACTCAACTTAAAAGTGGCGTTAGCCCCGGACTTCCTAGGCGTGAAAGTCTTACTAACACCCTTCGGACATTTCCTTCCTCTTTAAGTTGTTGTTTTATTCACCTTCATTTACATGATAGGCGTTCTACTGGATCCCATTCCTAACAGTCAAATGCATAGTAAACTCTTTTACTAATACTTGCAAACAAACATTGCTTTGTTTGTATCTGAAAATGATTTTCAGTTCCATAAATATCATATAACTATCCCAAACTTTCGAAGTTCAGGTCTCATGCAAGCAAACATATTGCACTTTGACCGTAACGGAATTCTAGCTTTTGGATTGAAGGACGAGAGTCACATGATCCACAGCATTAGCGGGAGAATAACGAAAGTATGCAATAGGACAAAGTCCTTCTCGGCACTCTTGAGGACAATCCTCACATTACGTTACCAACCGTAAAGTTTTAACCAAATATTTAACAGCTATTTAATTTTAACTGGGAAGGTAGAAACACGAGCCATTATTCTATAACTATTATGCAAATAACACTTAGACAGTGTTCATAATTAATTGCACTGAGAATTAAACAAGATAATTCTGCAGTGCGCTCCCACTCAAATCAATATCTCTCATAATTGATTGTGAGTGATTCAATACCCATATTACAATTCAACGCCAAGGATGTATCCATCTCAAGTGACGAGAATTGCAATCGGTAGGCCAACTTGCCAATCACATCTCTATGTGACTCTTGTTCATCTTTCGATGCATGTGTTCCGAGCTCATGACTTTCATGCCTGAACGTCAAGACAACCAAGTGATCTCGCTGCGAGGTCTCAACTCACCCGCCTCACACTTCTCTAATCGTTCGCACCCATGTATCCATGTGATACCCCGAAGAGATAGGTGCCGTGACGGTGCTACACTTGGGAGAACACTAACTACTTGATATTTTTGTGAGAGATCACCCTAATAAAAAGCGACTACCGCGCAATCAAGAAGGGTGCATCATAAGGGATAAACATCTCAGGCAATTCATAATAGCATGATATGGTATAGCCCTTTCTGATGGAGAAGTCTTGTATTTCTTCGTCTTCAGCATTCGCGTCGGTGTTCACCTTCACGAAGATTGCCACCACCTTGTCGATGCACCAGATAATATTGCTATCTCTATAGCTAATAAAATAAGTGCATTACTTAAGGTTGACACGCAGGTCATTAAAGTAACAATCATATGGCTCCAGCCATCATGCCGAATCATGACACGCGGGTCATGTTAATTAATTTACATCATATAGTCATCTCATACATAATCAAATTAATATGAGCACTGTTTTACCACATCATATTCACATGCAAACCATCCTGCAAAACCAAGTTAGACGCCTCTAATCGGTTCATACAAAAACTTGTTTTTCGTGGCTTCTAAGGTTTCGAAACAAACCGAAGAGACCAACGTTCATCATCAAGCATGATTATCCAAGTCACTAGATTAACATTGCAGGGTATATGAAACACGAGATAATAAAATCTCGAGCCCCATACTGAACTTTATCATACGCATGACCCCCGTGCAGATCATATCTGCATTGCCCTTTCGTCTATGAAATTTCATTTTTCTTTTTAACTACGGTGGAATTCAATGAACTGTTAGCACTTCGTTGATCAATCAGGATCGCGGATTGCCAGAACATTGAAACTCCACCATGTTGTTATCAAGATCAGAAATATGCAAATTTCAGGGAAGCAATAAGAACATTGGGTAACATATTTCATCTGCTACCCGCACAAATAATTTTCAGTAATAGAACTCATCTACTACCTAATTATATTGTGCAACACCCATACATCTCTATGTATTCTAGATCGCAACCTGCATCTACGCATAGCACCGCTCATGATGCCACTGTAGGGGAACGCAGCAGAAAACAAAAATTTGCCGACCTACGCACCAGTCCAGGACCACTATGGAGACTGCATACAAGGTTTGATCTTTTTCGTTACAGACTCGTAGCGCAGCGGAAGTAGAGTCGATGATGATCGACGGTGCAGATCCCTGCAGCTAGGATTTACAACCTCCCAACCGCGAGGATGTACTCCCTCGCCTGCTCCCAGGAAGGATCTCCGGGCAGCCCTTCGGGAGGCCTTGGAATCTCGGACGGTCACTCGGACAGTCCCACCGGACGGATCCTCGGACAGCCCTTCGGGAGGACCTCAGAATCTCGGACGGTCACTCGGACAGCCCTTCGGGAGGCACTCTCGAACTAAGACCGAAACTACGATCTCTCTACAGAGTTGCACACATACGGTGTCATCTATCCGGCAGGGCTTCGCCGTCCAGAACTAGTTCCCACTGGAACCCCGACAGCCTTTCGGCTCTACGAAACTATTTCGCTGGGAGGGAGAGAGAAGCTAGACAAGTCATGGCATGTGTATGAGAGCAAGGGATGAGTGTGGAGAGTGCATCTCCACCTCCTTTTATAGGAAAACCCAAGGGGTAGGGTGACTCCCAAAATACCAAAAAACCCATTATATGGATTCTCCACAAGGGTATAAAGGGAAGGCAAGTGGGGCTCCATGGAGCTCCACATTGTGGCCGGCCACACCTAGAGGGGGCCCCCCCAAAGGAGGGTCCTTGGTCCCCAAGCCTTCTAGAAGCCTTTTGGGAAAAGCCCTAAAAGGTGGCTTTCCAAAAAAATATCCATAAAGTGATTTTCACTATTCACGGAACCAATTTTCCGCAACCTTTAAATCCGAAAATATTTCTGTGGGTCTTAGAATAATTCCAGTACCCACACAAATGATTTTGGATGCGATCCAAAACAATTTCGGATTAGTGATTTTCTTCTGCGAAAAGCAAACAAAGCGGTTCCGGCAGCTCCGGAACATTTCCGGTTTTTCTTCCGGAAAATTCCCAAAAGTTTCCATAATGATTCTGGCACCCTCCAAGAATTATCAGGCGTGTGCCGAAACCAATTTGACTTAATGGTATCCCCTGAAACAACTTTTCAGTTTTACCGGAACTCATCCGGTGACCTCTCTCTTCGGAACTTTTCCGCTGTCTCCGAAACTTTTTCCGGAGACTTTCTCTCAGACTCCCTGTCTAGTATTCCGCAGATAGATGACCCTTAAGCGTGTGACCCTATAGGTTCGGTGAAGTATAGACATGACCGGAACACTTTCCGATCAATGATCAACATAGGAGCCGTGGACACCCATATTGACCCCTATACCCACACGAATGAATATTCGAGTGAACCTCCAGTTGCCGTGTGCTATTCCTGTTGCTTCGCGATATGTTACAAATACCCGAGGTGAGACATGTTGGCATCCCCGTGGATCAACAACTTGTCCACTATGCCAGTTACCTCGTTACCGGTATTTTTCTCTTTTCTCGTTCCCGTGTTCCGGCATCCCTGTGATCAAATCACATTGTGTCTAGCCAGACGATGATGGATACCGTAACACCGAGAGGGCCTAGAGATATCTCTCCATCGTCGGAGGAGCAAATCACAGTCTTGAGCTACCAAGTTACTTGACATACTTTTCCATGAACCCGTAAGCCGCCGTAATAGCCACCCATTTACGGATGACGTTTAACAAACCCCAAAGTTCATGAAGCAAGCATGAAGAAACTCGATACTCTCATGGTCTAAGGAATTATGCGAACGTAAACCATCTCTGTGTTATTAACCATTAACTTGTGACGAATGTATTCTCATAGCATAACATCAATTCGGGTCGATTCAACACAAATGTTATTCTAACATTGTGCCCTCAAAGTTGCCGGCATAGTCATGCCCATGATCAGGAAAACAGAACCATCATGCAACACTTGAGCTAGTCTTAGAGGCTAGACTAGGAATACATTTTACCGTTTATTATTCCACATGTGCATATGAGTCTTCCTCCGAGCCTCGTGATAATTGTAGACTCGAGAACTATAGCAGTTATAGCATGGAACATAAACATAATTATGAACAGGTAGATAATCAATCTATACCTATACTAATTCTAGACTCCCTAGAAATTCCCACGTAAATTAGATTTTACGGGCCGTTAATCTGGTGGGACCGAATTATTACGGTGTAGATCGACCCATTAATTCCATTGTAAAACCAATCTCAACCGGCAAAAAAAAACAATCTCATGTATCCCTCTCTCCCACGTCTCTCTTTGGCAATCTCTCACGACTCCTAAGAAACTAAACAAGAAAAAACAATCTGTACCCATCTCTCTGTCACGTCTCTCTCTAGCAATCTCTCACGTACGGCTCCTCTTTCATGTGTAAAAAAAAAAAACAATCTCATGTATCCATCTCTCTCACGTCTCTCTTTGGCAATCTCTCATGACTCCTAAAAAACTAAACAAAAAAAACAATCTGTACCCATCTCTCTCTCACGTCTCTCTCTAGCAATCTCTCACGTACGGCTCCTCCTTCATGTGTATCCAAAAAATGACTATCAAAATCGCTCCTCTCCCAACCCCTCACTACTTATTCCAAAAAAAAACACTTTTTATGTTCAGTGTGAATCAACTAGATGTGCAGATGGGTGTTCTTCGACGTCCTTGCTCGAGTAACATGAATTTTTACAAGCATTATAAAACATGGAGTTTTTACATAGACTTTCGAGTAGCTCACGAGTTGTCAGGGTTGTGCAAATCTTTCTAACCTTGGACTCTCCTGTTTCTCTCGGAAAGAAGATGCATAGGAAATCTGAACGTCCTCCGCTAACCATCCCAAGTTGTTTTTCTTGGGAAAAAATGACTTGAGCAAATAGTTTTCACCTTGGACTCTCATTGTTTCCTTAAAAAATAAGAAATATAGGAAATCTGAGCGTCCTCTCCCAGCAATCCCAAGTTGTTTCCTTGAAAAATAAATTCATAAGTTGTTGAACGCTAGATTGCATCCGCTGAGCTTTGTTGTGCATGGGTTCTTCGGTTTCGATAGCCCTAGCATCTCACTTCTATCATCTTTCTCCAGGTCGGCTGTGTCGCCGCACCTATCATTGCTGAGCGGTGAGCGCCCTTGCCATCAGGTATCAGGCCACTTTATGTTTATGCCGTTGCCACTTGCCAGCGGCCGGACACCCTCCCCAACTAGATTACGCACCCCTAATTGTACTGCCTCCAGCCACTACGGTGCTCAAGCTCCAGCCCCTTTAATCCGAGGTTTTATCTCTTCTCAATGTACCAAACGCTTCATCTCTATGGTGCTTGGTGATGACGCAAATATGGAATCGATGGATAATAGGATTTATGGATGCATAGTTAGATACCTGATGATGAAAATATGGAATAAATAGATGCATACATGGATGATTTGATTCTCGGTATGATTGGAGAGAGATAAATGATCTATTGCGACATGCCCAGGCAAAGTGGAGAGGCCATACATGCCTCCATGTCCTTAAGGTCATCCCTGAATCAGAGATTGCACATACTCTTGCTGATCTCCCTGGTACTGTTCGACTCGAGTAAGGCAGTTTGTTTGATTTAATTGTACGCTATTTTCTGATCTTCTGCTCATACCAGTGGAAATATTTAAGTTATTCAAATGTCACACATGTTGTTTTTCTGCAGCTCATTGGCGGCGAGGAGACATAGGCTCATGGATACTGAGGGACAGAACGATGCCCATATGACTGCTGGAACATAACGTAAGTATGAAGCTATTTAAGTATGGGAAATTATTTGTAAGTACAAGTCTTTAGCTCACAGATATGATCAAACATCATGAGTACTGCCAGCAGCAATATGGTGGTCCTTAGGTCATGGTGTTTACGTTGGAGAGCACTTCGAGCCTATAAAATCGTACTTAGAGGTTAAAATCATCAGCAAACAACATTTGGATTTCATCTATGGATAGTCTGACGCAACTAAAGAATCAAAGTTTTATAAATATTATATGAAAGATAGTAATTTTTGTGTAGTAAATAAACTATATTTAGTAAACAGAACAATGATATAGTTCCGTGATTTGTTTTAGGCAACTGCTCAAGTCTTGAAGATGACTATAACACTAACGTGATGTGAAACATTATGAAAAAGTTATTTTAGAATATATGCAACATGATATTTTTTTTTTCTTGATCCTCAATATCAGTGAACAGGTCGCTACTTGCAGGAAAAGGACGCGGACAGTCGGGGTAATGGGGCGTCTGTGAAGGTCACGACAGGTGTGCAACATGATCAGTGGGCTTCATACATGTTAGCATTAATTAGATCTTCCATGGTTCAAACCGCGAGGGGTAATCTTTGAGTTTGCCCATGTTGCCAAAAGTGCCAGTTCTGGGAGAAATTTCTACTTTTTACTTGATCCAATATACGGGCACGCTGATAGTTCAGTAGCCTTTGTCGGTTGTCAAAACCATCATTGGTCAAGCTTCTCTAGGTGTGAATGTTGTCTCTACTCAGTTTCTCGCCCAGTTTTTATAGAGACTTTTTATTCCGTTGGTTCAATCACACTGTTAGGCTATGCACTTCCTAACTACAAACTACATGACCACTAAGAGCTAATCTTTCTTTTCAATTAAAGTCTTTGATTTTTCAGGGACTAAACGTGTACTAATCTTAAAATCTCCACATTATAATATGGTTGTTTGTGACCCAAATACTACTACAAAGTAGACATAAGTGGTGTTGTAGCTTAGAACAAAGAAAATTAGTCACTGAAAAATATGTTAACTGTCCTATGCAATTGGAATTGTCATTTTGACAAGCAAAAGTTTTTACTTAGAAGATATTAATTTCAGCTTCGGTATATACTCATATTTTTGAAGATATTGTCTTCTGCTGTCCAATAAAAATCTGTTTTTCATCTCTGTTTCATCAAAGGCACGGGCCAAAAATCATGGACGTAGGTGCCTAATGTATCCTTTTGTCAAGCGGGACTACATGGTTAAGATTGCAATTTCTTATAAGTTCTTATTCCTTGGAGTTAGAAAGCAAGGTCACATTTATCTCTATTCAAGTATTATTCATACATCCAAGATTTTTTTTTCCTCCTAATTATAAACAACGACACACAATTTTTTTGCATGTTGAAAACAACCAAAATTGTTTCCGAAATTACTATTAGGTCTTCGGTTCAACTAATATGTCTTACAAAAAATAATTATATTAATCTTCGCCCACTCTAATCATCTTCCTTTCTGATGTATATACTTCAGTTTTATTTAATGTTTTGTAAAGGTATATATATTCCAAATTTTTGTGTAAACCGGTGTGCATCACAAGGAACCAGTGATCTGTCGGGATGCGTCCGATTTGTATAACCATTTGATTATTTAAGAGCACTAGCACTTGATTTGGGAGATTAGAGAAACAAGTAAGTGGCTGCCACAATTTCACTCAGGGAAGAGATTTTTATTTAATGATGTATAATCAAGAGATGATATCGGAGGTGTACTGCTGTTGCAAAATTTCACTGATTTTAGAATTTTCTAAAAAGATCTTCTGATAATTTATTTGGAAAAAACTAATTCGTTGTTTAGTGATGTTTACAGTATACAATCATCGAATAATCCCACTCAAATAATTTAGAATGATTACACAGGAAGAAACCATGTGTTTCTCATGGTAACAACATGGCAGACAGACACTCATTGGCTCATAGTTATTTAATTGTTTGGTAGAATGTCATGATTATAGACATTATGCTTATTTCTATGCTTCAATAATTATGCACTATATGTATGATAGTTTTAGCAGTTTTATTTGTTGGTTTTGGTTGGAAATATCATAATGTTGTTTGTTCCCACAACTGTATTTTCATGTGACAAACATAATTGGATGTATGCTTTAGTTTTTCTTTCCGCAGAACATATTTATATATTTAATACACTTGAGGGAGTTAACAAATGGATGAACACTTTTGAAACCTAAGAATTTCAACCTTTTTTATATTTGGGAGCTCTTTGCAAATATTAAAGAAATAGTAACATTTTCTGTGGGAAGGGAAACAACTATCATGTTCTTATATATGTATGTTACTTCAAATCAATTTTAAATGTATGATTAAAGAACATGCTTTCATGTTTAAAATAAATTCAATGGCTTAATACAAATTCAACGAATTCATAGTTATTTCCTTTTTTACGTATGTATGACCAATATTTAGGAAATTTTCTACTAAGCTATTGTCTAATTAGCTAGCCCGTGCGGCCCGCACGGGTTGACGTCTAGTAAACATAATTATGCACATTTATCAGTGTACCGAGGTCGCCGGGTGCTCGGAGCCGTGCCGCGCCGGGGTTACTGAGGTTACGCCGAGGTCGTGGCGGAAGGGGGTAACCCCGGCGCGGCACAGCTCCGAGCACCCGACGACCTTGGTGTACCGCAGGAGTGGACCAGACCCCCAGGCGACGGTGCGTTCCTCTCTCTTCCTTCCCGATGGAACTATTGGTATTTAATCCCCTTCTCTGAATGGAGTACGACGGCCTGCTAGCGACCTGATGGTTAATGTCTCTGAATTTCCACCACCTTCTCTTCTGCGGATGCAGTGCAAGCTCCAACAATGGAGGAAATGAATCAATCCAGTGGACCGAACCAGTCGGCACGGTGTTTTTCACGCACATGTCCTGTTTGCTGAAATGCCTAGCCTCTACATTGTAGATTAGGTACACTGACACTCCCTAATGAATCAGAATGGTACCGTGTAAAGTAGCAAGTTTGAAACAGCCAGGTCCTGTTTGAAATGATAACTGAGTTAACCAAATGTCAGAATTAGAAATAGCAAGGTTCTAACCAATCTTATCCCAGGCTGCACATCATTTGCTTTAGCAAAAGGTGTCTCTCTTGGTGAGTTTCTTACAAATAGATGGGAACCAGTGTAATCTACAAGGACCCTTTCGGGACATACCTTGCAAATATGGAACTGCATCCAATCTACTACTTGTGAGGATGCTGTTCGCTCCGTCGACTAAGATTCAGTTAAGCAGTCTTTGTCTGCCAATGGGATTTTTCCTGTTAGCTCTGCTATAAGAGGATGATCTTGAACAATATCAAATACCCACATAGGTTTCATTGTAAAGTGAAGCTTAGTTTATACAGGCAGGGGGAAAATGCGGAGGGACAACCGACAGTTTTATTATTGTCCAAACATGTATGGTGGTGAGACAGACTAACAAATATCTCTTGTCACCACAAGTTGGGAGGCGGTGATGATTGGAATCGTCGTCTTTATGCATGTAGCGATTGAGCGGGAGCATGAAGAGTGTAAAATTTGGTCGACGTATTTTTGTGCTTACCATTTTCAGAAAATATAAGTTTAAATATAAATGATTTTTCCTAAGTGCAAGTTATGCACATCTATGTTTGACATTGGGTGCATACGTACACACCCGTAGTAGGCAATCCTCGATTCAATCGTACGTGCACGCATGCATTTTGGGTTTGCTCACGTACTGACCAATGTATACTTGCACTAGATACTCTGTGGCATAGTCTTATACACACATGCAGGTTACAATTTGGAAGGCCGAGTCTACGTCTATGACGTGCACACAAGATGCGTATTTCTTTGAGTACCCGTATATACCGGCCAGCGAGCGCGCCTATACGTACTTGAATACCTGCGATTGTTTCAGCCAGCAAACTCCGGAGATAAGTGTGAAGATGGCTATCGAACGAACCCGGCCCACCGGCAGTCGGGTAGCTAGGTACGCACGAGATGGTTTTCATTTTCTGTGTGCAGGCCTACGCGTCAAGAAGGGAAGATAGACATCGGTCGAGCCGATAAGATCGGAGACGCGATTGCATCCATATCTAGTCCGAGAAAATCGGGACGTTTGGCCCGTCTCCAGCCACCGGGTCGCCCACCTCCTGCCTATAAATACACACACAAGACCATTCGATAGGGGTAGGCAGAAACACCGGAAGGCTATAGCGAGAGAGAGAAGGATCCGAAGCCCGGCGAGACGCGAGACCGGAGAGTTCTCTCGCGCAGCGCCGGATCGCCGGCCGGACGAAGGACGCGGGCATCTACGCCGGCGTACGGGGAGCTCTCGGCGGCTTCGACATGGACGCGAAACTCACCTTCCTGGAGGGTAAGACTTTGATCTAACCCATCTCTTTCCTTGTTCCTTCTTTGCATATAGCTTGCACGGACACAATCTGGGCGCCATCCAATGCACTGCCGAAGACAACACTCGCATGATCGGACCGCCGCTAGAGATGGAGCCGCTGGACCGGGAGACGAAGTCTACGCGCCGCCGGAGATGAAGCCGCAGGATCGGGAGATGAAGAAGACGCGTCGCTGGGGCTCGTCTTCACCGAGCCTATCCTCATCGCGTATCGCGCTCTCGGTTGGGTACAACCCGGGCGCCATGCCGGCCAACTTTGCCGTGTCAGACGGTGGCCGTTCAAGACGAAGAAGCCGGGGAGCAAGCCGTGGTGCTGCCCGCTGGATTCTTCACCAAGCCAGCACTATGGAGGCCGATGGCACGGAGGTCGCCATCCCACTCACGTCCACCTTGTCACGGCGGTGCGGTGAAGACGTCGACATGCGGTGCGGTGAAGACGTCGACATGCGGTGCGGTGAAGACGTCGACATGCGGTGCGTGGAGCACGCCACGACGCCGCCCATCGTCGATGTCGTCAAGACGGTGCCGTGGAGGACGACGACACGGAGGTCGCCGAGATGCTATCCACTTCGTCACAACCGCGCCATGGAGGTTGACGACATCGAGGTCGCCGCCGCCGCTCTCCTCCACTTCATCACGATCGTACCGCGGAGGACGACGACATGGAGCACGCCACGACGCCGCCCATCGTCGATGTTGCCGTGGAGGACGACGACACGGAGGTCGCCGAGGTGCCATCCACTTCGCCACGACGGCGCCATGGAGCTCGACGGCACCTAGGGCCCCATCACCTCTCGTGTCTACATCATGATGAGGCAGTGGAAGACGACGAGGTGGAGCATGCCACGACGCCGCCCGTTGTCGATGTTATCAAGCCGCCGCCATGGAGTGGAGGTCGATGGCACCGAAGTCGCCATCACCGTTCTACGGAGCCCGTTGTCTACTTCATCGCACAAGACAGACATCATCCAAGAAGGAGACTTGAAGCACCCCCATCACGCCGTGCATTCTTCCGTGAAGACGGAGCACTCGCCGGCGGCTCCATGAGGTGGACACGTTGAAGACATCGTGCAACCCGCGACATCGCCGAAGCACTCGCCTGCAGCTCCTCGCCGGCACCTACCAGTAACATCGTGCAACGGTGCTGCCAGTGTTGTAACGGAAGCAATCGATGTCCTACCTCTGAGCCGACGCCACGCCGGCTCTTCCTTTTCCTCGTCGCAGCAGGGGCGTCCGGTTCGACGCCCGGCTTGCCATCACCGAGAGACCACATTGTGCCACAAAGTGCCCCTAAACTAACGCTAATGGTGTAAATGAATTAGTATGCACGTATATCTCATGTGCACGTGCATGGGCCATGCATGTACGTGCATGTTGGCTGAATGGCAACGCATTCACATGATTCACAAAAAGAAATACATGAAAGAAGCTACACATGAGCTATCACCCGAAGACGACGCCGACGAAGCTGTTCGGCACACCATCTACTTCGTCATACCCGGTGTCGCTGGAGATGGGGACGCGGAGCATGCCACCTCCCACTCGTTGTCCACTTCGTCCTGATGTACACCGTTGAAGATGAAGACAGGGGCAAGACAAAGAGTCGTCCGCTCGCTGTGCCAGACGCTCGAAGAAGGTCGGAGTCCGTGAAGATGATACCATGCCATGGCGCTGCTCACATCCCGTTCGAGGAAGATGGCGCCCCGACATGGTGCGGATGCCACCAGCGTCTTGCTCATCGGAGTTCGGAGTCGGGCAAGGTGACAACACCAGAAGACAAGCTGCGATGACGAGGGACGCAACGCGACTTCATCAACAACGATACCGCTCCTATGCCCAACTCGTGAGACGATGCCTTGACTACGCCGACTGCCGTGGACTCGGCGTCCGGCCAGGACGAGGCGTCGACCACACCGGCCATGCTGTTGTGAACGAGGCGACAGTCTACACCGACGCCGGTCTCCACCGACAATTGCTCCCGCAAGACGTAGCCCCTTGCGTACCCCGACGAAGCTTCTGGTAGTCAAGAAGTCCGAGCCGAGCGTGATCCATGCTACCCCAACAACAACTACTCCAACGTCGTCAAACCGACGAGGAAGGACGGCGAGGGCGGGCACGGCCACCGCAAAGGCCACGCTACTTGCGGCGCGTGTACCGACGAGGACAAGGGCTCTGCCGCCGCCCACACACACACCATCATCATCATGCATGGGGAACGTGAAGCGAAGACGACGATGATGACAACACAGCTTAATCAGAGGTATCCTGCGGAGCAACCCGTGGGAGTAATTAACCGGGAGCCTCCCGAGGCCCCGGGAACCAGGAGATCACACAATCGCCATAGTCAGCTTGGCCGCGCTAGTAGGCCACGGAGCGCACTTTTCTATATGGGAACTTGTAATTTTGTTTCTACAATGAGATTAATGAAATACTCGTTTCCGTACCTTTTTTTGTGTACTATGGTACACTGGCACACCCGCATATGTTCTTTTTCTTTCCCCGGCGCATGAGAGAAATCCACTCCCCTCTTCCTATCTCATGGAGTCCGCCGGAATATTTTTCTCGTGTCAAACAAAATTCTATGAGACGTGGAGAAAGAAAAAAGCAAAGCGTTTTAATCAAAGACAACTCAAATGGGGTTGGCAGGCAGATAAAATCCGTCAATGCAGTTCTGTAGCAGATATGAGACTATGGATCTCTTATTTCTGAATTTTCCGGTTGCTAACAATAAGAACTTGCAAGACGGATTTCTTATGTAAGAATAAGAAATATTAGGCCCAATGGATTTCTTATGTAAGAATAAGAACTTGCAAGATTTTCTTGTTTTTTCTTATTTTTCTGGGTGTCCACTCGTACATGCATCCACCATTCAAAGAAACGAATATGTGTGTTACTCTTTCATGGATCTTTTCTTTCCAGCTACACTACCATTCGTTGCGACATGGTGTGTAAGAATGATCGAGCGGGCTCAGTTGCAAAGTATTACTAATTTATGTATTAATTTTGAGCTCTTTTACGGTGATTGGGGAGTTACTTTTTGTAATTTCCTATAACTCCCCCTTGGATTTGTTTCCACCGTTGATTTAACATGTTAATTAAAAAAATTAAGTTTAATCAACAAGGGTATTATGGTCCTGAAAAGAATCCCTGTCAATCGCATGCATCTAGCCTTACCCCATCTCGAGAGAAGGAGGCGCCGGCGCGAGGAGCTGGGAGAAGCGGCGGGGGCGCGAGGTCCTGGAGGTGACCACGCCGGCGCGAGGATCTCGGAGACGGCGGCCGGCGCAAGGTCCTGGAGGCGAAGACGCGCGAACCCCCGGGTGGGTTTGGTTGTAGTGGCCGCTCCCCCACTGCACCGCCGATGCTGGCGCGAGGTCCTGGAGGTGAATCACAGGTTGGGCTTGGTCGTAGTGGTCGACCAACGGAGCAAGGTACTTCGGCCGCTTCCCTCATCTCTTCCTTCCCTCCCTCCCAGATCCAGGGTATCAGTTTTGGGTGTTCAAATTCAGCATGTGCGGGATACAAGTTGGAGACGCTAGGTCCGGCTCTGCAGTCTGTATGATGTCAATATGATCTTGGTGGTTCCTCTTCTGATTGTTATCGTAACAAAGAAAAATGTGACAATTGTGGTAATATTATTTGGATTTCTCAGGGATTGGAACGGTTGTTGTTCAAATCGATCGCTACGGCTATCTTACTTGCATATGAAGTTCAGTAAGTGCATCCTAGTTGTGTCATCTCGTCTTCAAAATATTGAATATTAGACGAAAGAAAAAGATAATGAGAATGTTGATTCAGTTAAGAGTGCTAGGGTCGTGGAAATCCGATGGGTTGTGGCTGCGTGTGTAGATACATATATGCTCGTCTGTTGTAAGACACGCAAGAGCGGGACCACAGGTTAAGTTTCAGCTTCATGTACAGAGCTTGTTTGACTCGCCCTTCATATTAAGTCCTTCAGAAATAATACTATCTGGATAACTCGTGTTCAGTTGGAATTATGGTTGAATCTATCTGTGTAGCATTATTTCAGTTACTCAATCAAAAGCCCTTGAGAATTCTGAAGGGTGTAATCCGAGAAATCTAAAAATACAGTATTGAGAATGGTAGTCCTTTTTGTTTGCTGCTATAGTTTTCAGACTCATCTATCTCAGACAAAGAGAGGTGCAATTATTTTACTTCATATATTTGTTTACCTAATTTTTCTTACATAATGATGAAGCTGTCACTTGTCAATTGTTTTGTCACAGTGAATATGTAAATCTGTACTAAAAATTTGAGTTTTGCCTTGTTGAGCATACATGCTTGTCGTTCATTCCTTTTCCCTTTGTATGCGGGATCTATCAGGCCGACCTCATTTGAGCTGCGGCGTAAGTATTCGTACTGCACGTGTTGGCACATATGATACATAGGTAATTATGAAATTTCACAGTTGTTTTCAGTTTTTTGTAATGTTGATTCAAAAAGCTTTCGATGTTCTGTTTATGTATGCCAGACTTAAAGAAATAATTTCATTGTCACATCTGACATATTCAGTTCAAGTTTATCCCTCCGATTTTGTTACATTCAACTCTTCCTGTCTCCAGTGAATAATTTTTGACAGAACTTAACAAGACATATTTGTCATTTTTTAGCTAGTGTGATGAGATTGCAATATGTAGTTCAGAACTTAGGTTACGACTAGAGTCTGTGATAAGGAACAACTAGAGTAGAAACATTTCGGTTGTCCTGCACTAGTACAAGTACATGAACAAGTAGTACCCAATACGAATCTATAATCTTTTGATATTGTCTATGAACCTGTAATCTGGTTATTGGGTCGGCCTCATGTACCCAATGGGTCAATGATGCCAAAAAAAATCGATGAAATGGGCTGACCATCTTTTTTCTTTCTAGTGCTTGTTTGGATCCTGGGTTGTAACTGCGACATCACACTTTCTGCCGATGTTGTGCAATTTCTTAAACTTTTGTAACTATTTCTCCATATTCTCCAGGTGACCCGAAGCGGCAGGCAGTTACCTGTTGGTGTGCTGAGAAGATCAAGCAGGCAGAGAAAATAGTCTGTGGTTCTAGATTCTCAGGCAAGGCAGAGAAGACTCATGGTAGGCAGGGTGTGCTTGTCAGTACTAAAAACATCGTAGATTTAATGGCTGCTGATCATGTACTAAAAAAATCATACGTTGAAGACCTGTGGGAGGTTGAATATGATGTTCGATGAGTTCTTTGCTTTCATGAGTATTTAGTCATTTCTCGGGACGTTCAAAGGCCATCCCCATGATCCAATTCCCCTCGCATAGCCGCCCCCACCTCACATCCCGCTCGTAGATGGGTAGGCCGGTGCGCCGTTTAGATCATCCCGGCGCGGCGGCCCTGATCCAAGCGAGAAGCAGCAGTCCGGTACCTTGCTGTCGCTCCTGCCGTCAATGTTCCGGGCGGCCGGCGGTACTGCAGATAGTACATCGCGGCGCTCCTAAGCCTCGGCTGCCCCACCGCCCCCAACCCGCCGCCGGCGACAGAGGATCTCTCTCCAACGTACGCCGGATGTACTAGCTCTTCTGATCCTCATGTTTGCGCGACGGCTGTCCCATGGTGTGATTGCCACTCAACAACGTCCAACCAGCTGCTAGTAGTTCAGAGCAATGTTTTAAATAGCGGGCTCTGAAAAATAGCGGCGGGCCTCTAGATCAGCTATAGCGGAGCTATAGCGGGCTAAAACGGGCTATTGATGAAGGCGACCATTTAGCGGCACCCTGCTGAAAAGGCTATATCCGCTATAGCCGGCTATTTAAAACTATGGTTCAGAGCAATACATTTGCTGATACGCTCTAGTACTACAACTCTGTTTTTTTTTTTTTTGCCTGTTCACAAATCTGAACTTATTGGACGTATTTGGTTGTCTGCATTAGGTCCAGGCCCATGCGGGATGTTTTTGAGCTGTTTGGTTGGCTGGGTCGCATACGAATGTTGGCCCGCACGAAACTTAAAGCACTTCCCAACCAGGCCCGCTAGAAACGGCCGAATCGGCAGTTTCCAGCGAGTCAGGCTGAGTCGAGCCATCTCGAGCGCACATGATGGGTCCTCTTGCACGAGAGGATGCGGCATCCACGTTAATTAGCTAAACCAGTAGCCATATGCGCACACAGATAGATCGATGGGCGAACGACAAAGAGACACAACGTGTCGCTGCCCGACCGGATGGATCGGTTGCGTGGGAGATCTCTGTGGATGGCTGACCTGTGTGTGGCCAACCGCCGCGCCGGCCTTGTGGCTCACGTGCTCGGCCATGGATGAAGGTGGTGGATTCGGTTGAGGACGCTTCTCCGACCTGCCGCTCCTAAGCCACACGCTCAACGTCCTCCACTCCTGCGACCGCGCCGACTTGCCGCTCCCGAGCCACGCTCTCAACATCCTCCGCTCATGCGCCGCGCTCAACGACCTGTAGAAGAGCGCGACGGCGGGCAGGAGCGCGGCGAGGCGAGCCGCGCCAGGGCGTATCGGACCTGCCGAAGAGCACGACGGCGTAGTACATGTCGGCGGCGGCCAGTCCACCGCCCTTTTCTGCTGCTGGTTGTTCCCCTCCCCTGCTGGTTGTTCCCCTCCCCTCCTCTTCTGATGAGCTCCAGAGACTCTGCTCGCCACGGTGGCGGGAGGCTTGCTCGTCGACCCAAAGAGGTCGGCGTTCCGCACGGGCGAGCCCGCGGCGATGGACGGTGGCCTCGGCGCCGAGTCCAACGGCAGCGCGGCGAACTAGTTGCTTGTGTCCTCGTCATTGTTCATCACCGTCGGAATTTTGGCTATGATATTTCTTTTACTTCCGATGTTATAAAAATAAAAACTAAACCATGGTAGATATAAGTGAGAAAAACACATGCCCGTAGAATTCCTTATGTTGAAAATGTTGAAATGCTGAAAATTAGTCCAAGCCACTATTTAGTGTGTGGGCATCAAACGAACCATCATCTGAAAATTGAGCAAAACTTTGAAGTTGAAAGCATATTCTTGTAAAAATAGTCTCACAATTATGTCTTGAATGAAGTTTTTTTGGTTGGACATAAATTATAAACACTGTTTGGAGCAACAGATCAGCTCTCAAGCTTAATAAAGAGGAACAAAAAGTAAAAGGCTACTAAAAAAGATCGCCATTGCTGCAAAAAGTCAATGCCTTCCTGGGATTGTTAAGTGCTCGTTTCTTCGTTCTTGGCGATGACCCATCTTCGTCCGAGCGCCCCAGGCCCCTATCCGTGAACTCGCATGAATCTGTTTTGTTCGTACATACCCTGTCCAAAAGCATAGAATGGTAGTTAGATCACCATAGAAATGATGTAGCCATAAGTTTTATATAATATGTAGTAACTTGGCATTATAACCAACATGCTCATTCATGTCATCGCCACTATCATCCGAGAACGGATAATTTTTCACAATGTACAAGTCAAATTTCTTGATAATGGCATTGTGCGTGCTCATCCTGCTGCTGTTATAAAATGATTTTGGTTTGTATGTCGATGACATAATGATAAAATAAGTAAATAAAGGAGCGTACCTTCGTGTCTGTACTAGCACGGTTCTGCATCATTCAATTACCAGTATTCCAAAGAATGTGACCGAACTAAAGGTAAGAGTGCTTGCTGGTAGGTGAACTACAGAAATCCAATTACTAACTCCCATACTGCTACATCCAACAACTAGCTGAGAAGAAAAGGTTGATTACAATAGTAGATTAACTTCAGTACTGACCGCTACTGCTACTGCTACTGCTTCTGCAATTCAAGCTATCCAGATAGTTCAAGCTAGCTTGTTGTGGAATTTAGTTGGGCATGACACTGCAATGCAGAGAGTTCAGATTGGTTGCAATCCGCGATAGGCAAACAGAGCTATACATGATTACGACCTACATGATTTCCTTGTCTTTTAACCACTTATTTCCTTGGAGTCTAAACCATTTCCTTTTGATTTAGATTATTTTTTCTTCGGATAATTCTAGTGGTAATTTCTTTTACATTTTGAGTACATGAACAGAAGAAAATATTACTTTTTATACTAACCATTTTTATGCTAGATCTGCAATTGTGAATTTAGTGATATAAACTCTGTACAAAAATTAACCGTAACTAGTAGCCTACTAGTTACTGTTAATTTTCAACACTTGTAACATTCGTCTTGTATCTCCTGTTATCTAGCTACTCCTGTTATCTAGTACACATATGTGGAGTGTCTAGTGTTGTAGAATTATTTTTGCCATGGAAGCACATCAGTATCATGATTCATGCCATTCTGGTATAAGATGAACTAAACCTTATTCATCAACTCAGCAAATTAAAATACTGCATCCTACTTCTGCAGATTATGTGTTCTGTTATCGTAATGAAACAAGACCTCATTGATGTGTTTCTACTCGAACCTGCAGACCATCCAGAGAATATGCTAATTCGACGACAAAGGGGAGAACTTGGAGTTTTTATGCTAATTGGAAGAGGGGGTTTACCCTGATTATTGTAGATTGTCACAAATTCTTCTCTGACACTGTAATCATCCTAGTCCTCTTGGATCTTGATCTTGGGGATTCATTTCGGCCTCTTCTGGCGAACCTTGCCGGCGATGGGAATGGTGGGATAGGGGGATGGATTGGTGATGGGAAGAGCTGCTGGGGGCCATGGTCGAGGTAAACAACGGTAGTGGGGTGAGCATGGTGGAGGCAGGCGGCGGCGCTGAGGCGGACATGGGGGAGGTGGACAGCGGCGCTATGGCAGCCATGGAGGAGGTGGACAGAGGCACTAGGCCGGTCATGGCGCTCGTGGACGGCGGCGCTAGGCCGGCCATGGCGGAGGTGGACGGCGGCGACGTGGCCATGGCTGAGCCATGTTGTGGCGATCCCTAATCCCCACAGCGGCGTGGCCGGCTAGTTAGATACGTGAGTTCTATGTGGACTCCGTGGGCTATCCAACTTATCGGGGGGTTCTACCGTGTGACGGATCTACCATTGGAAAAACTAACTGATCCCACTAAAATAGTGTAATGGTCCCACGTTATATGTAATTTTCCGTAATTTTAGTTTTGTAATTCCTCGTAAGTCCTATTTTTTCACCGTCGGATTAAGGTGGATGGACGGCTTCTAAAATTGCCAATCACCGTAACAGTTGTAATTAATTATACCTCATTTTACACATTTTTCTGCTCTTGGCTTCAGGTGCGTCTAAAAAAATCAAATGCAACTATAATCAATTTATTTAGCAAAGATGACACTACAACACCAAGCATCTTGAAGGCGTGTAGTGTCGATATCAAAGGCACAACAACTATTTTGACGAAGGATTCAGAAAACAATATCTTTTGGAACTTATTGGCAATATCTTTTCAGGACGAAGGTAAATGTTAGAACCCACCCAAATCAAGTGTAGGAATGGTACCCGTAGTAGGAGCTGACATTGAAGTTATAGCCACTCCACACAGAAAAGAAGTCATAGCTCCATCACTTAGCCTACCAGTAAGAACTAGCGTAGAAACTAAGAGCACCCCCACTTTATAACAAAACTCAAGGGCTACATATATACATCTGGAACTTCTCATTCATCATCGATAGAGAAGGATCTTTATCTATTGTCCCATCTTTAGTTGTGTGAAAACTTTCTAAAGTTTTCCAATGTCATCTATGATGTGCTAAAACTATGCTAGAAACTTGGTGGCATGAATTTTTCACCTTGTTTGTTTTCAAGGCAACATCACATCCAACATGTAGGCACGGGAGGCACAAGGAAAGAAAGGGTACAAAATGGTGTCTAATCTATTACGGATCTCTTCTGTTCACTTACTGGGGTCTAATTGCCGTGGGGAGGGGTAAAGGGCATCTATTTTCGAGGAATAACCAGCGTGCACTGGTCTCTCGGTTTTCATTTTGATCCAGATGGAGGAACTTTGTTCTACAAAGATACCTGGCATTAACTAATTTTCAAATAGTTCTGAATAGGGATATAGATTCATGAGACAGTAGTTATTACTAAAAAGACGTTCTACTATGTAAATGTACACTTTACTATGTATGTACGTGCATAATAAGCACCAGAAAGTAGTTAGTAAATGTGAATACCATTTATGCAATACAATAAGTGTCCATCTTTGTTGTCAGCATACTGGCAATGATAAAATTCGTGCAATGAAGAAATAATCCCTTCGAGGAATATTTATGTTGGAATAACATAATGATACAGCAGTATATGCAACACATGTGCCTATCCTAGGATACCTCCTCGGATCCGTCGTCGTCATTGGACTGAAAGTGAGGAAACAATTAAGCATACAGGGGCTATCTAGAGGAATTAATGGAACATGTGGAATGACAAAATATACTTGGTCAGTGTCATAAAAAAACTGGGTCATATTGTCTTGTTCTAACTAGATTCTTTTTAAAGAGCCTCTTCTCAGATTCGTATAAACATAAACCAACAGTTCATCAACAACATCAACAAGACTACAAAAAGAAAAAAGGAAAAGAGAAAGATGCAGGTAAACCAAGAGGGCACCTAAAACCCACAAATATCTAGGACCTGGGGCTTGGCATTTCACCAGCTGCGTAAATAAACAATTCATGGCTAAATCAGAGTGGACAGCTCCCATCCCTGATCAGCATCAAAGGTATGGCCAGAGCATCAGCCAACAAGCCGGAACAGGCCACAAATGGTAAGAGGAGCTTCCAAATTTTGTTTTCCCTCTTCACTTTCATTGCTTTAATATTTCACAGCAGACTCCAGGTCGCCAGATGCTCAAAACACCTCACTTACCACTTGCTCGAAGTGCTTTACTCAAAATTAAGCATCTTTCCATTTTCCTAGCTTATCTGCAGAACTGACCATGAGTTTAACCGGTAAACAACCAGATGAATGAAAACAAAAGGATCGGAGACCTTTTTGTTCCCAAAACATCCATCATTCCTATACCCTTAAATCGTCCATACAGCAGCCAACCCCACCACAATTAAAAAAAAAGGTGTTACTTTCTCAATCTTGGCAGCCAGAGCTAAATAAAGTGATAAACAGTATCAGGTACAGTTTTCAGGTTAAGGGCACGTTGCAAAATGGTTCAGATCAACTTAGCAACCAAGCAATTCACAAATAAGTGATCAATAATATTATTCTGACAGGAATTGACAGGTTCTACCACCCTGCCAACCCCTTTTCAATAAATTGTCTTTGGTTAAAATTGTTTTTTTTGTTCAAAATCAGCCACAAAAAAACTTTAATTTTAGGGGAAGCTTCGCTTTACAAACCGAAAAATTTATGTGAGAAAATCATCCTCTTATATAGAGAGCTAACAGAAGTAATCGCATTGGTAGTCAAAGACCGTTTAACTGAATCTCTACCAACGGATTTTACAACATCATCACAACTAGCTTGGATTCTGTTCCACGGTTATCAAGATTGCCTGGGATAAGGTTGAGTAAAAGGTTATCTCGATTAGCAAAGGTAACCAGGTTGTTTCATTAGAGACTGACAGTGTAATAGTGTATCCAATCTGCAATGTAGGCTAGACATTTCAGCAAACAGGGCAAGTGCGTGGAAACACCGTAGCGGTTGGTTCCACTGGAAAGGATCATCTCCTCCATTGTTGGAGCCTGCACTGCACCTCCGGCCTGGCGCCTCCACGCGGCGCGACCGTCGATCTCGCGCGGCGTGACGCACGACACGTCCTCCCCCATCCCGGCGCTGCTGAACCGTCCCACGAGGGAGCTCCGGCGAGGCCGCCTTCCGCCTCCGCCCGGGCGGTGCGTTCGACGCTCGCCGACCTCGGCGTAACCCTGGCGCGGCACGGCTCCGAGCACCCGACGACCCCTGAGCCCCCGGGGACGGTGCGTTCCCCTCTCTTCCTTCCAGATGGAACTACTCGTGTCGTATTTCATCCCCTTCTCTGAACGTAGTACGGCCTGCTAGCTGCCTCATGGATGGGTACTGTCTCCCAATTTCCATCCTCTTCTCTTATGCGGATGCAGTGTAGGCTCCATCAATGGAGCAGATGAATCGATCCAATGGAGGTAGCCGCTATGGTGTTTTCCACGCACTTGTCATGTTTGCTGAAATGCCTAGCCTCTACATTCTAGATTAGAAATTAGATACATTCACACTCCCTAATGAGTCAGAATGGTATTGGGTAAACTAAGGTACTGCTAGTCGAGTCTGCCAATGCCAGAATTAGAAACAGCTAGGCTTTGGAAAGTTTGGTGGATTGATCGTAAACCTTTTACCCAATCTTAACCCAGGCTGCACAGCATTTTACTTTACCAAAAGTTTCTCTGCTGCCGGGATTCTTACACATGGCTGGGAATAGGTGTAATTTACCGTTTCGGGAGATACTTTACAATTTTGCAACAACATCCAAGCTACTTGTCAGGATGTCGTTCTGTCCCTTGATAAAGATTCAACTAAATGGTCTTCGACTACCACTGATTTATCTTCCCTGTTAGCTCTCTATATAGATGATGGGCTTGAACAATATAAATACCCAAATAAATTTCCTAGGAAATTAAAGTTTACCCTGAAAATTTGAATTGTTGTATGGCCGATTTTGAAGAAAAAAACATTATAACCGAAGAAACTCATGGTCAGTTCTTTAGTGACTACCAAGGTATTGGTAGTCGAGTTTGACAATGCCGGAGTTTGAAACAGCCTGGCTCTGGCAAGTTCAGTGGATTGGTTGTAAACCTTATAGTCAGTCTTATCCCAGGCTGCACCACATTTTCCTTTAGCAAAGGTGTCTCTGCTGCCGAGGTTTTTTGGAAATGGTTGGGAGTCAGTGCATTTTACAAGGACCCTTTGGCGAGATAGTATTTTTACAGTTACGGACCAACATCCAAGCTACTTGTGAGGATGTGCTTCTTTCCATCGATAAAGAATTCAATTAAGTTATCTTTAACTACTAACAAGATTTTTTTCAATTTGCTCTTAAACAATGTTAATTCCCACATAAATTTCTTTTGGAAACTGAAGTTTTCCCTGAAAATCAAAGTTGATATGAACCATTTTGCAATGTGCCTGTAACCTTATAATGTTCATGACTTATTTAGCTCCTGTCCATCTAGATTGAGGAAGCATGATCAAAATTTCTATTAGAGTATGTTTGGCTGCTGTATTGTGAACGATTAAGAGATTTAGGATTGGTGCCTGTTTTTAGAAAAAAAGGTGTCTGCTCCTTTTTGTTTTTGATGATTCATGTGGTTGGTTATTCGTTAAACTCATGATCAATTCTACAGACAAGAATAAGGAAAACTGAGATGTGCTTATTTGGGGAGTATAGCTCTTCGAGCAAATGGCAAATGAAGTGTTTCGAGCATCTTGTGGATGGCGGCCTGGAGTCCTTCGACTGACAACCAAACCCCACGTTTCTCAGGCCAAGTCGACTAACACGAGGAGCTGAATCCCCTTTCTCCCGGGGCATTATTGCTGGAACAAATGCATACTTTTGAGTGCACCTAATATTTGACTGTGTTTGCTAGTAGCAGGAAGCAATTCCAATAGTCTTTCTTCAGAGCTGAGACTAGCATTATTTTGTTGTGGGTTTGGAGTGAATCACAAGCCGGTTATTTGTTGTCAGTTCCGACTAGGATATGCTATAGTACCAATGCATCACTAATGTTTGTGGCCGAGATCTCGGTTTCTTGGTTGAGAAGATGTATTACTATTCATTAATGCTGGGTACTTCTCTGATCCATTTGGTTGTGTTGCAGGCTTGTCATGGCATTCGCACTTGCTCATTATTGCTAATTTTGTTTGTCTGGGATTATGTGTAGATGTAAGGCAACAGTGATTTTACAGGCCAAATTCTCCACATGGACGGCCTTTGTACTTATTCTGGTTCAGTAAGGATTGGATACCAGCTTGGCTGGAGGTTCCTTTGCATAGCCTGATCATACCTGGGGCTAAGGGAATGAAGTAACTGTCAAGGGTACTAGGAGACATAAGTATGCATGGCATACTCCCTCTAGTAAATACCGCCAACTTGATTTTTGAAAGAAATGGAGTTCTGTAAATAGAAGTGGAGAAATCTGTTCTGTGAAATAACAAGCAGCTCGACGACAGAAACTAGTGAAATGGACTCTGGACAAGCACACAAAACAAGATGACATTTATGTGCATGCTGGCGATATATCAAGTTTATGGAGAGTTTTCTTATTCAGGTATGGCCTATGGATGATATTCCTTCTTGATGTTGTTACATTTGTCAGTGGTTCCATTATACAACAACTTTCTGATGCAACTACCGATTAAAAAAAATCCCTCGTACAGTAACTTGTGGTTGTCACTTCAATGGTAGGAAGATAATTAACCCATGGTTGCAGCACAAAACCAAAGCTTAAATTCAGGGATGGTTGGTTTGTGATAATATTTCAGGACAAGAGAGTCCGGTGGTAGAGTTTTTGTGTACAAGCAAGTCTATAAACACATGTGCTGCATTGCCCAGCCCCTCTCAAGACGTCACTAATTAAGAAGACCTAAGGACTTGGTTAAAATACAATCACATGATTAAGTACATATGCATGAATTGCGCAAATAGTTTGTACATATACGATCTGTGAAGAGTTGGCATTAGAGATGTCCAATATTCAAACAAGTGATGTATCCCCACAATTATGTGAGCCCCAAATGTTGTCCTTCGTATATTAGCAAGTTTTAGCATTCTTTAGATAATGCAACCCTATTTTATAGTAATCCCAATTCTATGTGATGAGTAAGTTTGTGTTTTAGTTCATAAAGAAGGTAGTTTGTGTTGCCCCTGTCCAATTAAGTGATGTATTTGTATTTGTTTAGACAATCATTTGACCAATAATTGAATTACTAATATGTGATTTTTCTATTATATATACTAAAAGCGCAATGAGAAAGAAAAAAATATATGCTAGAAATTTTCATAAAAAAAACAAGTAGTGGACTACAATTTCCTTGTTAACTTTGCCGATAGCGTGATGGATTGGGTGCTCAAGCAGGTCAGCTCAAGTTGGCATTATTAAGACGTTACATTTAAAATGACACGAGGACTTGGTTCAAATGCATGCACGCAATGCACGACGCCAACCAGATCGGCAGGACTAAATATATTTCTATGTACGAAGCATTCCTGCCAACTGCAAGTAGATGGCCCTGATTGAAATGTCGTCCCTTCATCTATCTATTGTCTGCAATCTTGTTTTAACTTCTGTTACATCATAGTTGGAGAAGCAACAAGTATGCACCCTATTTCATATCAGAAGCAGGGCAATTGATTGTTTTGAGTAATTCTGTGCATGTCATAGCTGCTGCATTATTGAATACAAGTAAGTAAATATTTTGCATTTTGCTTCAATTAAATACTATCTGAATGAAAGTTATTCATTATCGATTGCAAAGCCTTCACTACACATTTTGGACCGTTCAAAGATGCAATCACTCTCTCACGTTTCTGAAGCCAATTAGCTCTCTTGACCCGAAAGACGCGGCTTGTTATTCACTTAATCTTATAGTTTCCATGCTTGTTAGCTACTCACTAATTTTAAGTTTATTAGACTGTCAAAAGAAAAGTATAAGTTTGTTAGCCCTTGTAGCTTACCAATTCTTACGGCCATCCATTGATCCCATATTGCTAAAGCCAAGTTGCAGCTAGTTAAATTTCTGGGCCCAGATGCCAAGTCGCAGCTGATCCTCTGTCTAGCGTATAATACTTGATGAGCTGGAGGTCTGATACAAGTCGGCACGATTCCATACGGCAGCTCCTCACATCAGTCACATGGATGCATGTGCTGTACCGCTCCCAAGACCAGGCTAATTATATTGACTCAAAGACTTGATTAAAGTTAAGGCACGACACAAATTGTTGAGAAACCAATTGTTTTATCCTGCTCTAAACCAATGATACATCCATCCACCCTAAGCTGGCTGACACAAAGAGCTGACATTGTTTTGATTAAGCAAGGCATACATTTCAAGCTAAGCTGGCTGCAGATTGAGTGAGTCATTGTTGGTATTTAAAAACAAATGGCCAGCCGGGTGTGAAACTGCATATAACTACGAACCTGCGCAGATCTAGAGAAACCTGGCACTCTGATGGTGGAAACTTTGTACTGACATTTTTTTCATGCTGCCCATTGTATTTTGTTGCCCTGAATTATTACCACAAATCCATATAAGCCTGCAGCTTTAGCTTCCTACTTTTTTAAATATACTCATTGTTTAATTTTCTACTGCCTACATTTGAACTGTGAACCTCAAACTACGTATGACATAGTTAATAATTGTTTTTTCCAATCTTGCCTAGTAGATTTTGTGTGTCCACAAGAGGATCATAGATTTTACGTGTTTGCGTTAGAGTTTATGCATGACATTGAAAAGTTACTTCTATGTGACTGCAGATCAACTCTGCTTTTGTGGATTGATGGTCAACTCCTCTCGAGATGTGGAGAATAATAAGCGGATGGGCTTCAATCTCCTGGTGGCGTTAGTAGTCTGGTCTTTACGGAAGGAGTAACCTAGTCTTCCACAACACCGCCCTTTCCCTCTCGGCGCTGACTGGCAGTATCCAAGCTGAATAACAACTTTGGACTCGCCGGAGCAGTATTGCTGTAACAAATGCATCACTGTAACTTTGGTTGCACCTAATATTTTCCTGTGTTTGCTAGTAGCAGGTAGCAATTCTGGTAGTTTTTGTTCAGAGCAAAGGACTAGCATTATTTTGTTGTTGGTTTGGAGTAAATCACAAGGCAATTATTTTGTTGTCAGTTTCGACTAGGATATTGGTATCAAACTACACTTCTGCTTCCCTAATGTTTGTGGCCGAGATCTCGGTTTCTTGGTTGCGAAGATGTATCACTATTCATTAATGTTGAGTACATGTCTGATCGATTTGCTTATGTTGCAGGGCTTGTTGTGGAAACAGTAATTTTACAGACCAAATTCTACCTACTCCACATGGATTGATACGAGCCTGGCTGCAGGTTCATTTGTATAGCCTGATCCAGGCAAATGCATGGATCATACCTCGGGTAAGGGGATGTAGTAACTGTCAATGGTACCAGGAAACATAAGTATGCATGGATCATACTATCTTGATGATAAATACTGGCAGCTTGATTATTGAAGGAAATGGTGTTATGTAAATAGAAGCACACACAGTAGTGCTCTGTAAAATAACAAGCAGCTGGAAAACAGGCGCTTGTGCAATGGATTCTAGACAAGTACACAAAAGCAAGCCGGCGATATATAAAGCTCGTGGACGCTTTCTGATTCAGGTATGACCGATGTTCCTTTTTGACGTTTTTACATCTGCCAGTGGTTCCAATATACAGTAACTTTCTGAGCAACTAAGGATTATCAAATCCCTCTTAGAGTAACTTGGGGTTGACACTTCAAAGGTAATCAGATGGTTAACCCATGGTTGCACCACAAAACTACATCGTGACCACTTATTAAGAAACAACAAGCTTAAATTCAGGGTTTATTGTTTCCTGCTAATATTTCAGGTAAAACTCGGTGGTACGGTTTGTGCGTACAAGCAAGTCTTTGAACACAGATCTGTAAAATTTGGTCAGAATAGATTAAAACTAAGATGAGTTGATGACTAGAGATGCCTAGCACGTCGGTCAATAGGTGGATCGACATCTGACCGCACCGTAGTTGACTTATAGTACTCATTAGTAGCCATCACAGTTTCTTTAAGAGATAATGACTTAATCACTCTTGTATACAAAATTGCTCCGTGACGACTGAAAATTAATAACCATTCATATCTTCCAATTTTGGACCGTCCAAAAGTACAATCGCTTTCTCACATTTCAAAAGCCAATTAACTCTCTTGAGCTGTAAGAGGCGGCTTGTTGGCGACCTCCTCCTCTCGCGACCTCTTCCTCCTCTCGCGACCTCCTCCTCTCGCGACCTCCTCCTCTCGCGACCTCCTCCTCCCCTCGCGAGCCGCCGCCGCCAACAGATCACGGCCGCCCCTCCCCTCCCCTACTCCCCCTCCGCCGCCTCCCGCGCGGGCGACCGAGGGGCCCTAGACCTAGCCGCCGGTCCTCCCCGCCTTCCCCTCCCCCCCTCCGCCGCCGTCGGTGGTCGACTTCGGGCAAAGCCCGTGCGTCCGACGGCGGCGGCGGAGGTACTGCCTCCCCTCTCGGGTCTATGGGTGGCACGGGACACCTCATCTCGAGGGTGTGATCCTGATATGGATCGTGGCGGCACCGATCTGGACCATGGCGCCCGGTTAGACAACGATGGCGTGGCAGCCGGCCGGCGCCCCAGCGGTGGCCTTGGCGGCAGCGGAGGTACTGCCTCCCCTCTCAGGTCTATGGGTGGCGCGGGACGCCTCATCTCGAGGGTGTGATCCTGATCTGGATCATGGCGGCGCCGATCTAGACCATGGCGCCCAGATAGACAATGACGGCATGGCAGCCGGCCGGCGTCCCAGCGGTGGCCTTGGCGGCAGGGCTAGCGCAGCCCTTCCTAGTCTGGGGCGGAGGGCCCTGGATTAGGGGTGGCGGCCCCTAGGATGGCCTCCATGTCCAGTGGCGCGGCGGGGTGGGAGGGCTGCCGGGGATCGGGCCGGATGGCCGGAGATTCACCGGCGGGTTGGGGCCGCGGCTTGCTGCCCTGGTGGCCAATGGCGCTGAGCTGCTTCTTCCTAAAATCCATATTGCGTGCACTCCGTCTTACTGGACATGGCCGCGCTGCTAGCAGGTTACCGGGTTGGATGGAGCGGGAGGTGGGGATCTGGATTGGGAAAATTCCCAGGTCGGCTCATGCTGGCCACGAGGGCGACGACACCCGAGGGTGCCGTTTTTCTTCTTGGAGACGACGTTCAGATCCGCCCTACCTTTTCCCACCTCACTGTCTCTCGGGTGAAAACCCTAAGGTGGTGACGGCGCTCTTGGCGTCGTGTCCTTCTTGAAGGCATCGTCGTGAGAGCTATGTGGCGGTGGGCACCGCTTGGGTGCGTCGGCAGTTGCAGATGGCGTGCCCCTCTTCCTCCAGGTGGTAGCTGTTACGGGGGAAACCCTAGGTCTGGGACTCCCGGATCGGATGATGACGGAGACTTTCTGTTCTCCCTCCTGGGGGTATCGTCTTGGAGCAGTGATTCGCTGGAGAGGCCAATAGGTGGAGCGGTGTTACATCGACCGCATTGAAGACGGTGGGTCTCGGTGGCGTGGAGCAATGGAGTCTTAGAGTTGGGCGCGGTTTGATCGACACGCGCAGGCTGGTGGCGCTATCTGGTATCGTGGTGACATCGACGGCAGATGGGACTTGCAAGATCTATACAGTGATTCCTCCTGAAGATGGGATGGCGGAAGATGGCGGTGGCTGATCCTTCAGCGTGCGTAGGCGGTGTATGTTACAGGACGCCTAGACCGGATGGCATTAAGACCTCTCGATTAGATTGTGTCTGTTATGCGGACAAGGCACATATGTATTGGTGTAGGTGTAGCGACTTTGTTCGTCTAGAAGGGGGCTTCGGGTTGATCCTTGTATTAATTTTGTCAGACTCTGGTGAATAATTAATAAAGATGGTTGTGTGCATCATGCTGATGCAGAGGCCGGGGGTAATCCTTCTTTTCGAAAAAAAAGAGGGGGCTTGTTATTCACTTAATCTTCTGCTTTCCATGCATGTTAGTTGGTCATCAAGTTTAAGTTTATTAGACTATCAAAAAAAGGTTTAATTTTGTTAGCCCTTGTAGCTTACAAACTCTTACGGTCATTCATGCTCACATATATCACTAAAGCCAAGTTGCAGCTAAGATTAGTTACAGCTAATCTTCTGACTAGAGTATATTACTTGGAGAACTAGAGGTTGATACAAGTTGGCACATTTCCTCACATGCATGCATGTGCTGTACCGCTCCAAAGACCAGGCTAATTAAATTGACTTGAAGACTTGATTAAAGCTAATTCATAGACGCGACAAAACAAATTGGTCTAAACCAATAATGCATCTGTCTACCCTTCCACGAAGAGTAATAATGTTAATTTGATTAATTACATGGGAGTACTACTATACTAGATTTTAGCTGAAGATGGTCATCTCGCTTGTAAGAGCCGTCTACGACTGGAAGTAGCTGGTAACTGAACGTATACGCTTCAGTTTTGAGGCACTAAGAACTGAACCCCGTTTTGATTAGACAAGCCGCATATCGTTGAAGCTAAGCTGGCTGATGATCGAATGAGTCGCTGAGTCGTCCTTGGTATTCAAAAAACAAGTGGCTGGCCGGATGTGAAACTTCGTATAGTTAAGTCACTGACCTACAAACTCTTCGCAGATCTACAGAAGCATTGCATTGCATGCGCTAATTAATGGTAGTAAAATCATGTCGGCCTTTTTTGACAAAGGGTGGATTTTATTAAAGCATTAAGAAGATGCAAACACAAAAGACCATATGCCCTGCCTCTACATAGATACGATGCACACACACACACACACAAAATAATCACACTAACAACTAGCAAAGTCATACAAAAACGAAGTTATGCCAAGGCGAATAGAAAACAGAAAGAAAGAGGGAAGAAAAGAGCAATGATAATCCATGTCGAGTAGGTGTTGAGCTAACGAAGATGATGCAAGCGCATCTGATCCGGACGTGGACATGGCTACGCGGACTGATTGTGCACACACTATGCAACCAAAGACTGGCCGCAGAACCAGAACCACCATTAATGCTGGAATGATGTCATTCGCAACTCAACTGGTGAGAAGAGATGGTACCACCAAAATCTCGTGGAGACACTCTGGCACAAGTGTTTGTTGATGGTAAATCTTGGCATGACCACTGTTCCGATCGAGGTAATACACCATGAGGCTACACTCCACTGCCATAGTGCAAAGAAGAGTTATTTCTCACAAATTCAGGAATGGCTGGAATATCTTTTGTAACGCTACCTCGCTCAGAGATTTAGTTCCTGTAAAACAATGCTTTATATCTAAATCTAGACTACATACATCAAGAAAAGGTGATTTGGTCGGAGATTTTGGATTTGACTAAAAGAAAAGGATGCTTGAGCTCAAGAATCCTCAAACATTTTTCAGGCAATGTGACTATGTCAAACACATGGCAATTGAGGTAGCCTACTCAAGCGAAACAAGGAACAAGTTGGAATCGACCAAAGTGCGGGCTGTATGCCCTTGGTTCCCAACCATATGTACGCACACAAAAAGCGTGTTCTCTGCACTAGATTAGAACAAGAAGGATGTGGCTTGCAATAATAAGTACAGAAAGGGAGCAACCATAAAATAGAAGAATATCCGTGTACACAATTGGCTATATCTGCAACCCGAATTTAGCTCTAGATACATGCTGAAAAATCAATATCATCAGCCAAAAACCAATTTGTCAGTGCAAACATGTTTGTCATTATAGAAAGATACTACTACAACACAAGCAGACATTACATAGCCTAATACTAACTGCAAAAGGAACAGAATCCGGATTGTCAGGAGCAAAGATGAATGACACTCGCTCGCTAACCAACAGAGACATTAGATAGGCAGAAAAGCAAGAAAAGGCAAAGGGAAACAGAACATTGTTCATACATGATTATCCAGCGATGGTGATGTCTTCCCCGGTGTCAGTGATGTTTTCTGGACGGGCGGCTTGATGTTCCCTGCAGGAATAATCTGAACGAGTAGACTCTCTTCCGTCGTGATGATCCACCCTCTGCAGCCTGTCCGCCAAGGTTTCCATCCCCATGTAGTACATGAGGAGCCAGACGTAGCTGAGGTACTCGATGCCTGTGCCCAGGCCCTTGGCATGCAGGTACCCTCGGCATCTGGCAGCAGAAAAGCAGAGCATCTCCACCCACACACCTTGGATCACCTTCCACATCTTCTCTTCATCAGACAATGCCATCAGCACCTTGGCAATATCCCAAGCATCGTGCACAAATGCTTCCCCAAAGTCCTCCTGGCCTGCTGTTCCTCTACCATCCAGCTTTATCACTATCCTTTGAACAAGCTCTCTTTCCTTGAGCATTGGCTTCTTGGCTTTGCCCATGATTTCATCAAGTCCCTTATAGGCGCGTGTGAAAATGTCCCGTCTGGTACCTGCCATGAGCATATCAGGCTTCACAAAAAGCAGGTAGGTCATGTAGTTGGACATGTGTGTGCAGAGGACGGCCGTATCGTGATGAGCAGATGCTTCACACCAAGCAGGGCATCGGTACCCGTAAGCATGACCTTTGGTACACCGAGAACCATGGCGAGACGGGCCTGTGTAATGGTAGCAGAAATCCGTGGCGAGATGCCAGAGAAGAACACTCTCATCGAATGAACCTTGGAAAGTCCAGCCAAGCTTGTCGTAGCATCCTTGATGCCTGAGAGTAAACTGTCCCCTGTTCTCATTGAACTTCTTGTAGCTGGGAACATCATGCATGTGTCCTTCCTTCCACCCACATCTGACGTACTCCAGAACCAGAGCTGTAATACTGCGGGACGAGGAGCTGGACTTCATGCACCAGCGTTGCCAAAGGACGTCCCTGCACCCTATCGCCTCCACAATGCTCATCATGTTGGGGTACTTTTTGGTTGCGTGCGAATAACCCCAAGAGATTGTACTGGAAAACCATGTCATCCAGTTGCTCTGCGTACACATTCCGTGGCTTGTTCTCCGGCTGCATCTCCCTTAACATGCTTTTCTGACTCTCTTCTCTTTTTGTCTGACTCGCATCTTCTCTTAACCGACGTTCTCTGTCGAGTGTACTGTCCTTCAATTGAAATCCGAATAACTGCAGCCCAACAGTAGCACAAATCATGGCATATGTAACCTTGACATCATGATCAATATAGGTTGTTCTGTCACTATGATGAAATAGGGGGATCGCTGCAAACAGCAATTAAATACCTACTCCACGTAGCATCATACCAAAGAATTGCTTTCCACGAAACCTAGGGAGAAGTCTTGCTGAGGCACCACGGAGGATATCGGCGAACATCTTATGTTTGGTGTAGAGAAGATCGAAGGTGTGGTGAAGCCCTTCCTCCAATCTCAAATACGCAGTACTGGCATCAAGCGCAGAAAAACACTGCAACGCCTACCAGCTTGCTGACATGACTTAAACCACTAGCTTGCACTTGGAGGAGTTATTTAATAATATTTACTTCTATAATGATCTGCACCTACCAGCTTGCTGACATGACTTGGCTTACCCATATTCTTGGCAACCTGACCCAAAACTCCATAGACTTCTCTTACAAAAATAGCAAGTGTCTAGTTCCTCACGTCACCATGTTTTAGCTAGCTGTTTCATTTAATAATGGTCTTATTAGTTGTATATAGCTATAGGAACTAGCGCAGAAATTTCTAGGTTTCAAACGGGTACTAACTTGCACTACACTGTTTATTTATAAGGTGCGCCTCGTTCTTTTTATAAACTGTGTATTCTTAGTGATTCAAAATAATGTATTAAGGGGGTATAAACAAAATGAGCAATTGACCCCACAATCAACCTTTGTATTTTTTTTTCTTTGAAAAGGAGGTTAAAACCATGCCATCTGCATCATTGTGATGCACACGTCCATTTTTATTAATTATCGAACAAAAAAATTACACAGACAACCATGGCCTAACCGGTAGAAGCTATGAAATAAACACTACGACTAACTAAAGTCTACTTCTTTAACAACCACGCGTTCAAGAAAGGACGCTACGTCCAGCATGCCAGAGATGGCAGCCGACATCCTTGTCATGGTCATCGAGGGCAGCCGCTCTCTCCACAATGACCACTGAAGGCCGCCGTAGCCGCCTTGTCTAGCCCTGATAGTATTTGGCCCTCGCCGCCGATCCAGCTACGACAAGCAGAGGCCGTCCATGCCGCCAGTATTGCCATGAATCACTGAGGTTGCCAACCACCTATTCCCCGGCCTCCGTATCATACCCGGCCTTTGCATGACCAGAATGCACATAACCAACACTAACGCAAACACAAAAAGGTATCATGCCGGTATTGAGCAAAGTCATGCAAGAAGGAAGCTCTGCCCAGGCGGAGGAAAAATGAAAAATAATCTCCAAACTGATCAAAACAACTATCGAGGAACTACAACAACCATCAACACCAACCATCTATTCACATAAAAAATGAGAAAGGTTCTCCAACAGTAACGCCTTCAGTAAGGAAACGGTGCTCAAGCGCCGCCGTTGCTGGATCCAACCACCAGAGGTCAACTCCTAGGTTTCCACAATGAAGATATGGTCCGAGCAATATGCTGATCCTGAGCGTTGTTGCATCTCCTTACTTCACATTAAGCACATAAAGATAGGGTTAGTTTAGTTTGGTTAAGTTCTTCTTCTTCTTCTTTTTTTGCGATGGAGTTTGGTTCGGTTCTTGGAAATCTTACCTAGGTAGGGCAGCACTCCCAGGCTTCTAATTTGGGACAGGATACCTGGGGTGGAGATCGTGATCTGGCAAGCGAGCAGCCTGGCAGGTTCGGAACAAAACACCCCATAGTTTGCAGGCCAGTACTAGGCGCCGGCGGACCGGCGCTAGGTTCGGCCGGTCGGGCCCAGCCGTTCGATCTGGTACAGTACAGCCGTCCAAAAAAATCAATCGCCCCGATCTAGCCTTCCCTTGACCCGTCTTCTTCCTCCCAACGAATCCCAAAAAAAAATCCCGCGCCGCTGCCCCCGCGGCTCCGCCTTCGTGTGCAGCTCGGCGAGGGGAACGGCTGCCGGCCGCCGGCCGCCGGGCGCTTGCACCTCTATTCCTTGTAGCCCCTCTACTGCTCGCTGGAGAACCTTCTCGCTAGTTAATTTTCAGTTGCAAGCTCCACCTCAGAAGGTTGCAACTCCCCCCGTCGACGCTCCATGGTTGCGGCACCCAATGCGTCGCCGCCGCCACTCGTCGTCGATGCTCGCTGCGACCGACGACCACCAGTAAACGACATTGAGTGGATGTAGCAAAATACATCGCCGGTAGTAGCAAAAAATACCAACGGTGGCAGCACAAAAAAAAAATTGGTCGCCGGCGTCACAGCTCCGCCACCATGGATGTAGCAAATTACCTCGCCGATAGTAGCAAAATCAGACGACGGTTGCAGCAAAAAGAAATTTCGTCGCCGGCGTTGCAGCTCCGCCATCATGGATGTAGCAAATTACCTCGCCGATAGTAGCAAAATCAGACGACGGTTGCAGCAAAAATGTCACCGTGGTCACGGGGTCGCAGGTCCGCCATGATGAATGTAGCAAAATCGTTTGCCGGTTGCAGCTTTTTGCGCCGCTGCTTCCAGCTTTTTGCATCTTTGGTTCCAACATTGGCAGCGACGGCGCGGTTGCAGCTCGCCGCCGATTGTAGCACCGCCGACCGTCGATTGGCCGTTGTGCAGGTTGCAGCTTGCCGACCACCGGATGTAGCACCGCCTGATGCCGATTGTAGCGCCGCAGCCGTGGGGAGGCAAGAGCTGCGCGAGCACCGCATCAGCAAAGTCGCTCCTCGGGAAAGATTGCCGTGCTTGATGGAGCCTGGAGGAAGGGGATTTGGGAGGAAAGAGATGGGCGAAAAACGAGCGGATGCTGTTGTGTCAGGGAAGATAAGACGAAGAAGAAAGCGGTGCGTGTGGGGCCAGAGTGACGTGTTGCGTGCTCAATGGCACAAAGCGCGTTAGCGAGCGAGGCGTCCGGCCCAGTTTCGGCCGGTTCGCCGATTACAAACGTTTACCTAGTTTGCATTGCCGTTGGCTACCAATATGTTACCTTTTTTTTGTTAACATAAGGATTTATCAACAATTGCACTATTAATCTATTTTTTTCAAAACAATAGTATTGGGTCTTCATGCATTAGTCATTTTATTGCGACAATTTTACCTACATATAAAAAATAGAAAAAAACAATAGGCATGAACAACAGAGATTACATAAGGCTCTCCCTAATCCTATTGCTATGTCGCCATCCAAATAAAAATCGTGCAACCATCATGTGAATTACTCCAGTGATTGTCTTGGCAGCAGCATGACCACCAAGTGCAAAGGTTTATAGGTAATCAGCAAGTTTTCCCTCAGTAAAAGACTAAGTTATTAATCCACCGAGATTGTCTTGGCTTCTAGGGTTTCTGGAGAGGCAGCGGCTAAAAAACCATATATTACATTAACAAGATGTCCGTGAGATTGATATGCTAGAAATGTTCCCTTATTTTATCACAAATAATAACATAATGTAAGTAACTAGTCGATAGGGACATCCAAGGTGTTGGGTGCACACAACCTTCAGCAGATCATCATTGCATCATGCATAGTTTCTTTTCTTTAACAAACCATTAGATAACTCTCGCATTCCATAAAAAATGAACCCGAAGGAAGAACATACGTTCCTATGTTAACTTAGTTATAATAGTATGAGATTTATGGATTGGATGCTCCATCAGGTCGACATAGCCCTGATGAAGTTGGCATCACTGGAATGTGCCATTTAAAATGACACGAGGACTTGGTTCAAATACATGCACGCAATGCATGATGTAAGCCAGATCATCAGGACTGCACATATATCTACTATAGCAATCAAATGCCCCCCCCCCCCCCCCCCCCCCCCCCAAACCCCCAACTATCTTCTTTGCGCAATCTTAGTCTAAATTTATGTGACATCATGATTGCTGAAGCAACAAGTATGTGTCAACACATATCCTATGTCATATACTCCCTCCGCCTTTCTGCTCTGCGCATAACGCTTTTTTCCTGATTTGTTTTTCGTGAATACGCAAAGCTTGCGTATCATTTCATTAATAGAAGAAAGAGAAGTAATACAAGAGAGGATACATCACATGATAGGAGGGCGTGAACATGGTGCCCGAAGCAGAAAGACATGGGATGCTCGACCAAAAACAAGAAAAAACACAGCTAAACCCCCCCTAATCCGGCCTCTAGCCAAAGAAGGCGAGGTGGCGGGACACAGGAACTCAGACCGCGTCGCGACCTCACGAGAACGTCCGCTCCGCATCCATTGCTCCAGGCTCGATCGGATCAACGTACCCCCACCAATAGCGACAGTAGATCGGGAAGTGGGCAGCAGGACCCGGCCTAGTTGGAGCTAGAAGACATGGGAGAAGCACCGTGGAAGTCGTACATAGCGCCCTGAAAAACCACACCTTGAGCGGCAACCCGAACAACCATGACGTCCAACATCTCCAAAAACAAACACTGGGGACACCGCGAGCCAACAAGACGGCGCCTTCAAGAAGGAGGACGACGCCGTGGCGCCGTCGCCGTCCAATCCGAGGAATCAGACCTAGGGTTTCCCCTGGTGCTCGAAGAGGGGCACAGAAAGGGGGCCATAGCAGCACCTCCAAGGAGGGAACGGCGCTCGCAAGCGTCGCCGCTGCCAGCATCGGCAAGCCAAGCAGGGATTTCGCCCCGGCCCGAATCTAAGCAATCCCATAGCCACCGGATCATGATAAGGAGGCATGGAAACCAAACGCTGGTCGAAGCTGACACCACAAGGAGAAGAGCCATACTTGGTGCAGCACGAAGGCACCAGCGTCACCGGTCATGCGAGCTTTGGACATGGCGTAGGGACGAGGCAGGAGGTGACCGGGGTTGGGGTTGGGGAGGCGGCAAAGCATAGGAGGCCAACACGGGGGAAAGCGACGACTCCAGCGATGCCGACAAGCCCGAAACTGGAGAGACGCAGATCCGGACCGTCGGAGCCGCGGCGGTCAGGACACCGGCAAACTGAAGAGGTTGGAGAACGCAGCCTCTAAACTGTCGGGGACCGGAGAAGCACTGGCTGAGGACACCAGCAAGCCGAGAGAATCGGAGAACGCGGTCCAGGGCTGCCGTGGCCAGAGCCACCCTCGGCAGAACGCCCACCGTGGGTCTCAAACGCCCGCCTTGCCGCCAGGCCGGCGCGCCGCAAGAGCAGCCACCGGTGGGGAGCACCACCGTAACCAAACGAGGACGTAGTCCGGTAGCCATGACCGAAGCTCGGAGAAGACGGCCGCCGCTGTGACGCCACCACAGGAGAGATGGGAGGGCCCGAGGCAGCCGAGGAGGCCCCTGCCTCCAGCACAGCCAGATCTAGCAGAGAGCAGGAAGGGACGGAGAGCTTTGTCGGCGCCAAGCACGGGCAGCAGCCGGCTGACCGGAGGGGAGGGAGGCGATGAGGGGAGGGGCGGGACGGCCGGATCCGTGCCGGCGCAAGCAGCCGCCGCCGGCGGTGGCCGAATCGCGTGGGAGGCCTGGCCGGCGGCTGGAGGCCACCGCGCCGAGGGAAAGGCCTCGCCGCCGCCTTCACAGGCACCAGCGCGCACTTCGCCGGCTGGGCCTCTGGCGCCGGCGCGGCGGGGGAGGGGTGGCGGCGGGGGAAGGTGCGGCGGGTAGGGTTGCCCCCGAGCCGCGAGGGAGGCGACGCAGGGGGGGGGAGCGGGGGGAGGCGAGGCCTTTTTCGATGATTTTTTTCCTGATTTGAAGTGAAAGCCAAGTTGTAGCAAATTTAATTTCTTGTCGAAGAAGCCAAGTTACAGCTAATCTTCTAAATAGAATAATATTCCCTCCGTTTCTTTTTAGTCTGTATATAAGATTTGGTCAAAGTCAAACTGTGTTAACTTTGACTAAATTTATAAAAAAAATCAAGATTCATAATATAAAATCAGTATTGTTAGATGCATCATGAAATAAATTTTCATACCATATAACTTTAGTATTGTAGATGTCAATATTTTTTTCTACAAAGTTGATCAAACTTTACAAAGATTGATTTTGATCAAATCTTATATGCAGACTAAAAAGAAACGAATGGAGTACTTGATGAACGGCAGGCCGACACAAGTTGGCACGATCGATGTGCTGTACCCACTCCCAAGGCCACGCTACTCTACATCAATACAAGGACCACGCTTAACTAAATTGACTTGGAAGACTTGATTAAAACTAAGGAATGCATGACACAAAAGAGTTGTCGAAACAATTGTTCTATGCTTGTTCTAAACCGATAACATCTTTTCAGCCTTGCATGCAAGAGTACTTATTGTACGTAAAATTAATGTCATTTGATTACTTCTACAGTAGTAGTAGTGGTATTGTACTCTACTAACTGTAGCTCACAATGATAATTTCACTTGTAGTAAGAGTCATCCATGCATGACTGAAAAGAGATTATAATAATGAATAAACTTCACTTTTGAACTACTAAAAAAACTGTAACCCCGTTTGATTAACCAAGGCATATCGTTGGAAGCAATTAGCTGAAGATCGAGCGAGTCGTCCTTGGTATTCAAAACAAGCGGTCTGCCCGGTGTGAAATTGCATATACCTATGCACTAGTTAAACCACTAACCTACAAACTTTGCGCATATCTAGAGAAGCATTGCATGTGCGAACTAATACCTTTCTATACAAATTACTTCTTCGTTGGGAGCAGCTCCTCTTCTGAAGCCGACAAACGCCACTGTCAAACTTCTGTAGTTAAAACAATATTTACAGATGGACTAATCCGCAGGGCAGGAACTGCCCATCCTCTCCCTCCCTCCCTCTCTCTAAGAATGACTCAATGAGAGAGCTTTTTATTCTTAACTAGTACTCCCTCCGTCCCAAAACAAGTGACTCAACGTTGTACTAACTTTGTACTAAACCTAGTACAAAGTTGAGTCACTTAATTTGGGACGGAGGGAGTAGAATAAAGCCCATTAAGCTCGCCAGCCCAAAGGTCACCCCACTAATTGTGACCTTGTCTTCTTCATTGCCACGGGCATGCCATCTCTAGCTACTTAGCTCTACCCAGGAGGAGAAGGTTAAGGTAGGCCCTTTAAAAGGGATTGTAATCGGTTGCCCTTATAGTGCAAAGGGTATCTCTAACTGATCAAGTTCCTGGAGAATACTATTAAACCCATTCATTATAAAAGAACCATGTATTCATGAAACATACTGATTATTTATAAAAAACTACACCAATCGATAAAAGTAAGGGATGAATATAATATAAATGATGACTGAGATTCTAAAGTGTTATACTTGTGTTCACCAGGATCAGATCACACAACCCAAAAGTGTACAAAAAAGATTCATAGCTTATTGGTGGTTTAAGTTCAAAAACATGCTAAAAGCTGACTATAAAGAAGGGCCAGTAGTTAAGATACTGAACCAATACAATTAAATTTTAGTACTGATGTTGTGCAAATTATTAAGAACAGATTCACCACAAAAATGTATCAAAAGGTTCAGAGCCATTCTATGCTAGTCCATCACATTTAAGCCAAACAAGACATTTTTCTAAAATTATCTATGGACCGAGCTTCTATACAAAAGCTAAACAAAATTTTCATTATATAATATATAAAGTTCAGGTTCAGATTTGATGTTATGTAGCTAAAGGGCAGATGCAATAACAATGTTCACGATACGAAATGTTAACTCTTCCAAGAGGAAATATATTCCAAGGTACTGGTGTTACGTAGACAAAAAAAAAACTAATTCTTCGAATGAGAAGTATTGTGTCAAGGACTGAACAACAAAGCCGAATCCAGCATGACAGCAGAGTTAAACATTGCAGAGAAACAAAATGTGGGCTACTGAGTATCTATATTTCTATACACAGCTTACGTATCTGACTATCTCTCCATCTACGTAAAATCAAGCTTAGGAAACAAATAATTACTACTGTTTAAGTGTGAAGACCTGTGTATTTCTCTTGTAATACAAGGGATCAATCATGCGCAAGAACAGATGACTGCACGACATCAACTAAACTAAAACCAAGATACCGCACAAAACCACATGCACATAGAATTATTTAGGCATGGGTTTTCATCCATACGCAAACAAAGGTAAAGTGAATCGTGCATGTCCGCTTCAAATGATGGTGTTTTTACTCCAATGAAAATACAGCACGAGGATGTATATTAGCTGTCTGCCATTGATGCATACAGTATTATGAGGTCTAAGATGTTCATGAAAACAACAGTGGCACTACACATTTAGTAATGGCGTAGTAGTATGCAAAAGGATAAAATTGGAGCTGATTAAGACCTTTGTGAAATCCGATGATAAACAGAAACAAAAGTGTTCCTGATATATTGAGCTCCCTATTGAGTTGGCATCCTTACATATCAACAAATCAATTTGCCTTTCTTATCATGTCCTTGTTAACAGAAAAGATGCACACAAATTAAGGTGGTTCTATGAAAACATAATAAATGGGTTCCGCACAACAAAACTGAAATATGACAGTCAATGATGCTAATACTTCCTAGAACCTGTGGAAATTCACTCTGCTAATCTAGGATAGGAATAGGATCAGTTCCAAGTTTCTTTTACACTATTAAGTTGATCATGAATCCAGATTGAGGGAGGTATCAAGGCATATATGTCATCATTAATGCTATGTAGATTTTGTTTTAGATTGGTTAGTTGTTCATTTATTTGCCTTGGCAAACACCAAAGGAATGACGTTTTTGGGCTGTATCAAGTCTGAAATTAAGTGAGAATAATCAAAAGCATGTTTAAACGAAAATTCCGGTTTCAGAGCTAAGACGTGATTACTTTAGTACTTGTTTCGCACCCGGTATACCTTTGGATTTGCCTCGAATTATACATAATTGTGCACTGCCTTGAGTAATCACCTGCAGCAGGAGCTAAGGCCCCAAAGTAAGCTAATCAACATATCTGAACGAAAAACAAATATCAGGAACTACATGAGCTCTTCATTTGCTGTAAAAATGAACCATAGTCAGAGTGGTGAGTTATCAGAGGACCGCACAGCAGCACCTCTAGCACACGCGCAGGAATAAAATCGTAAACTTTCTCACCTGCAGCATCACCAAAGCCGAGGAAGTCGGACGTGCTGTTTGCTCAATGCCTTTGCCGACAGCACCCGGGAAGAGAGTCGGCGCCAGTGGCCAGATTCAGGAGGTACGGAGGGAGCCCCGGTGGCCAGATCCAGCATCTGGTGACAGAGAGAGATAGTGGCAGACCATGTAGGAGGACGCTCCGAGGAGCACTGCGAGGCCGGCCGCTGACAAAGTCGCCGCACATCCCGACCAACCGTGCCTATGGTTAGCCGCGGGGGAGGAACGAGGATGGAGCGCGACTACGCGAGGCGTGGTTAGAGCATAGTTTTAAATAGCCGGCTATAATTCCGCTATAGCGCGCTATAGTCTTTTCAGCAGGGTGCCGCTAAATGGCCGTCTTCACAAATAGCCTGCTATAGCTGATTTGAAGGTCCGCCGCTATTTTTCATAGCTCGCTATTTAAAACATTGGATTAGAGTCACTGCAGGAGGCTGAGGCGAGCAAGCGGAGACGCAAGAAGTCGCCGGAATTAGCCGCAACCGGGTGGCGAAGGCGGCGATGCCACGGGATCGGCGCAGAGAAATGGCCTCGGGAAGGGAAGGGAGAAAGAGGAGGGGCCGGTGGTGCGGTGTCGACTGGCTCTGCTCTGGTTCGTTTGTTTTTTTTTTTTTAGAAAGTGCCACACTTATATTAATATTAATAACATCAGCAAATTACAGCAAATGTAGCATCTCTCTCGAGATATCCAAAGAAATAGCACGCACAAGAGAAATTACAGGAAATACTCTCAATATACGAAAATTGCAGAAATATCCTTCTTCATCCCTCCAACCACCAACACATTGACCACCGTCGTCGCCAAAGCGTCTACCGAAGAGGAGAGAAACGGTCTCCACTAAGCCAAGATCCAAGAGAAAGCCATAGCTGCAAAGTTGCGTTGTGAGCCTCTGAACAGGCAAGGCCATGAACGGAGCCGCAGATGTCGCTGTGGGTTATCGGCCAGAGCAAATCTCCACCCATCTTGGATCGCGGCCCTGAAGGTCTCGGACGGCGACTCCGCCGAGAAGAGGCTCCAAAACTGTCAACCATCTTCCGCCGCCAAAGAAACACTTAGTGCACCATCTCTTGGATGAGACCGGAGCGGCAGCCCTAGTCACCTCCAACGCAAACACTTCCGACACTGCGATGGCGCTGGAGGAACCGCCGACTCGATGTGGATAGAGCCGAAGAAACAAGACCTTTGACAAGACCTCCACCGCCGTCTTGAAGGTCAGGCCTGGACACAAATCCGCGGCTCCTCAATGCCGTTGTAGAACGCCGTCGAGGCGGTGGCCCGAAAACTTTTATTCGAGATGACGGCACCGGCACCAACCAAGTGCACTCACCCGACACACAAATCCTATACCTAGACGATGTAGAAAAGGAACCCGGGCTCCCCCGCCCAGCCCCTGCCGCTGGATTGACAAGCGGAGGGAAGGGGAGCTGGTGGCGGCAATGGCGTAGAAATCGGAACTGCTTTCACCTCAATATCACCTGAGAAGAGATAGCAGCGAAAACCGTTTCGCGGGTGACAGTGGTTCGTTCAGTTGTGGAACCATCTAGCAGGTTTCTGTCCGGATTATCGGTATTGTGAACCCTCTAGGAGGTTCTTGAATCGATTATTTTCCCGCTTTTCTATTTTTATTTATGTTTTTTTACCTTTTCGTTTTCTGTTTATTTTTCTTCTTTCTCTTTAAAAAATGTTTTTCAAGCATTGTTTTGATTTTTCCAAAAAAGTTCAGAAATTTAAAATTTTGTGTGCATTTCCAAAGAAATTACAAAAATCTAAAATTTGTTCGCATATTCCAAAAATAAATCTTCTTTTAATAATATTCCAAAAATCTAAACTTCAAACAATGTTCCTGTTTTCAAAATTAGTTCAAAAAATTAAAAAGTTTGTGTTCTGCGCCGAATCTGACCAGACGTGGCCAGTTCTGCCTCCTGCGCTGGTGTTGCTATAGCCTTGTCGGCGGCTCTACACGGTGCAGGTGGCGGCAGCAGGGCTGTTCGGTAGCTCCGGGCTCTCGCGGTGAGCTGCGGTTCAGGCAGGTGGTGACCGTCGTGTCCGATTCGAGGGGAGGGCTTCTCTTGGCTGCTGGGGACTAAAGCCTTGGTTTGAGCCGATGACACCTTCTTCGAGGCATCATCGTTTGAGGGCATGTGGCCTCTTCTCTCGCAAGGGAAACCCCTGTTCCAGGTTCCTAGAGCAGATGATGGATGCGCTCTCGTGTCGTGGTGCTTCTTTGAGGCATCGATCTGGTGTGGTCTTGGCCTGGGAGAGCCATCGGCTCGGGGCCGGCGTGAAAGTCGGAGCAACGGCTTTTCCGTTGGGAGTGTGTTGTAACTGTTTTCTGCATGACTCTCGTTTTTTGTTCTCGTTGTACTCCTCTGCATTTTTTGATTTTCTACATTGTTTATTCATTTTTTGTTTTACTTTTCTTCTCTTTTTTTATTCATCATTTTTTTCAAAAAAATTTACATTATTTAAATTTAATGATTTCTAAAATTTTAAAAAAATTTAAAAAGAATTTCAAACATTGTGGAAAAAATATTTTTTGATTTTTAGTAATCATTTTTTTCAAAATTCTTGAACATTTTAAAATATTTCTAAAAACCCAGAATATTTTAAAATGATGGACTTATTTTTAAAAGTTCATAAATATTTTTCAAATCTAAAATATATTGTGGAACTTTTTAATTCTAAAACATTTTTGAAATTTTGAAAAACTTATCATATCCACAAACATTTTTGAATTCACATATTTTTTTTTAAGTTTACGTCGAGAGCATAATGTACACCAACCGCATCCATATTTTGTTTTGAGGGGAAACATGCTTTATTACCAATCGCATCCATATGGATACAGGCGAGATGAATCCATTAAAGTCCATCTTCAGAGCCCATTAAAGCCACTGGTCTAACAGTAAAGGCCTAGTGTGACGGCCTGTAATGTCGACTCATATCTAACAGTTAAGGCCCAGTGTGACTCTTTCTCAAAAAAAAAAATTCTATCTGCATGACTATCACAAAAAAGACTATCCCTAGAAAAAAAATCTTTCTGCATGACTCTCAAATAACTGAAAAAAAGGTCGGTGTCAAAATAATCTTCATAGGGTCCCTCTATGTCACATCTAGATGTGAGATAATATCTCACATTTAAATATGATGTCAGCGCCACCTTGTTTTTTATTGTTTGTCCTATTTTTCTTTTCTCCGGGGCTCAATCGCTTCCCGACAAGCCGCACTAACTATCCGCCTCGGCCTAAATACATTTACGCTCAATCGGCTGGAACCACTACCTCCTGGTGACCACTGGAGCTACCCCATGTAGCAACGCACCGCACTACACTACATCCGGCATGCAGTGGGAGTGAACAGGAATAAGAGCAACTTCAACATGTTTTTTTTTTTTTTTTGCGGGTGAACTTCAACATGTTGTTTGTTTGATTTTAATTTGTCAAAGCCCAAAACTAAAACCCAGCTCGTCCTGCGTCCTCCTTGGTGGCCGGCCTATACGCAAATCTAGTCACTACCTCCCTAAAAAAATTTGGTTGCTAGCTACCTGTAAAAAAAAAACTGATCGCGAGCTTTTTCTAGAAAAAAACTGATCGCGAGTGCTAACATCGATTTGTTAGCTTTTGCTTCTGATCGTTATACATTTACAAGTACATCTCTCATCGCTAGCTTCTAGGCTACCAACATTTTTTTTTTTGCCTTTTGGTATTGCGTCTTTCACTCTTATTATTTTATAATTAATTTCCAGTAAGGAACAAAGTTTGGTCAACACATGTTCATGAATTTACATCTTTTTTAAAATTATTAAAAAAATTAACGAATTCCAAAACAAATCTAATATACAGTGAACAATCCTTCAATATATGATGATCATTTTCTGAATACACACAATTTTTTTTGTAATATACAGTGAACATTCTTTTGTTGATATACGGGGAACTTTTATATATACGATGAACTAAAAGCGAACTTTTTAATATACATTGAACTAAAAGCAAATAGGAAAAAACAAAAAAACAAAACAAGAAAACCAAATAGAGAAAATAGATAAATAAGAAGAGAACAAAAAATGTACATTTGATTTGTTTTAAAAAAATTGATAAACACGAACAATTACAAATTTACATATTTGAACCATTTATTGAAACTTGTGGATTACCGAAATCCCTGGAGCTTAGTCTGCCTATCTATTCGTCTTGTCCGTAAATCGGTGGTGGCCAAGATGTGCTGACAGCTCACCTGCCTCTCCCCGTTTACCAATAAAATCAATGCAGCTCAAAGCAAAAAAATAACATAGATATATCTACCTGATGTAATTGCTTGCAACTCCAGGGTGTTGGTAGAGTCAAGAAGAGAACACCCAGCCAATGTTACAACAGATCGATGTGCAGTCTTTGTTAGGGACGGTCCCAGTTGTAAATCAATCTGCAAGAGATGGAGAGGAGTTGGGAAGCTGAGGGATTTGATGCATCGGAGCAGCCATGGCCCATGGGCAGTGGAGAAGTGCCGGTGGCTGGAGATCTGACGTGTCACAGCCAGCATGGGAAGAGGAGAGTCGGCGGCAGATCAAGCCTTGGTCACGGCACGCGGCAGCACACTCACCCCTGCCGCACCCTTCCTTCTTCCCCGTCCTTCTTCTCCTCCCTGGATCCTCCTCTGTCTCTCTTTTCTACCAGAAAAATCGAAGCACGCCATGACCTTTGACCTCTCCCTGCCAGCCATGAAGGCCCGCCTCCACCTGCAAGGACTTCACGCTGCTGCACCGGATCCCTCCTCCGGTGTCCGCTGGATCCCTCCGCCGCCGTGCGGGTTGAATACATAAAATTACAGGGGATTTTTTGCAAAAAACAACACGACGATGAGCAGGCAGAAGCGATAGCCGCTTTAGTATTAGGGAAAGATTTGTCAAAGCCCAAAACTAAAACCCAGCTCACCCTGCGTCCTCCTTGGTGGCCGACCTATATGCAAATCTAGTCACTACCTCCCTAAAAAAATTTGGTTGCTAGCTACCTGTAAAAAAAAAAACTGATCGCAAGCTTTTTCTGGAAAAAAAACTGATCGCTAGTGCTAACATCGATTTCTTAGCTTTTGCTTCTGATCGTTATACATTTACAAGTACATCTCTCATCGCTAGCTTCTAGGCTACCAACATATTTTTTGCCTTTTAGTTTTGCGTTTTTCACTCTTATTATTTTATAATTAATTTCCAGTAAGGAACAAAGTTTGGTCAAAACATATTTCAAAAACATGTTCATGAATTTATATATTTTTTAAAATTATTAAAAAAATTAACGAATACCAAAACAAATCTAATATACAGTGAACAATCGTTTAATATATGATGATCATTTTCTGAATATACACAATTTTTTTTGTAATATACAGTGAACATTCTTTTGTTGATATACGGTGAACTTTTTTATATACGATGAACTAAAAGCGAACTTTTTTATATACATTGAACTAAAAGCAAACAGGGAAAAACAAAAAAAAAACAAGAAAACCAAACAGAGAAAATAGATAAATAAGAAGAGAACAAAAAATGTACATTTGATTTGTTTTAAAAAAAATGATAAACACGAACAATTTTAGAAAAATGAACAAATTTACATATTTGAACCATTTATTGAAACTTGTGGATTTACGAAAAAAGAAAAAAGAATCATAAAAATGAGTTCGTTTATTTTTTAAAATAGAAAAATTAAAAGTAGAGGAAAACCAATGAAAAAAATGATATATAATAAACAAAAAAACATGAAGAAAACAAAACAAAAAACGTATCCTAGCAACTTGGGCCAGCTCATCTGCAGTTTGAGCCCTAGTTGCGAGTCGAGAGTGGACTTGCAACTTGGACAAAAAAGCTTGAGCCCTAGTTGCGAGTCAAGGGTGGACTTGCAACTCTGACAAAAAAGGTTGGGCCCCAGTTGCGAGTCGAGGGTGGACTTGCAACTCGGACAAAAATGTTGGGCCCTAGTTGCGAGTAAATGGTGGACTTGCAACTCGGACGCAAAAGGTTGGGCCCCAGTTGCGAGTCAAGAGTGGACTTGCAACTCGGACAAAAAAGTTTGGGCCCTAGTTGCGAGTAAAGGGTGGACTTGCAACTCCGACAAAAAAGGTTGGTCCTCAGTTGCGAGTCGAGGGTGGCCTTGTAACTTGGAAAAAAAGTCTACCCCCGTTTGTATCGAGAGTGAACTTGCAACAAGGACAAAAATGATTGAGGCCCAACTAAGAATCGAGGGTGGACTTTCAACTAGGACAAAAAAGGCCGGAGCCCCGTCGCGAGTCAACGGTAGACTTGCAATTAGGACCAAAAGTGTCGCGACCTGGTTGTGAGTCGAGAGTCCAATTGCAACCGGGAAAATAGGTCAGGCCCCAGTTGCGACTCGAGGGTGGACTTGGAACTCGGACAAAAAAGGTCGGATCCCAATTGCAAGTTGAGGGTGGACTTGCAACTGGGACAAAAAAAGGTCAGATCCTAGTTACAATTTGAGGGGGGTATTGCAACTGGGACAAAAAAGTTTGGGCCCCAATTGCGCGTCGAGGGTGCACTTGCTGCTAAAAAAAAATCAGACTCCTGTTGCGAGTCGACGATGGACTTGCAACTTGGAAAAAAAAGGTAGAGTCCCAGTTGCGAGTTGAGAGCGGACTTGTAACTCGGACAAAAAAACGTTGGGCTTCAGTTGCGAGTCGATGACCTACTTGCAACTGAGACAAGAAAGGTCAGGCCCCAGTTCCGCATCGAGGACCAACAAAAACGGAGCCAAACAAGCCTAGGACAACAACAGGATACGTAATAAACAAACAACAAACGAGGTGGAAGGTAGAGAGAGCGCTTGCATGAAAATTACAGGAACTAAATTAAATGGTGAATTTAAAAAACTTATAAAATTTTAAAAAACATGGATTTAAAAAGACCAAAAAAGGAAAACAAAAAAACAAAAGTTTATAAACCAAAATAAAATAAATGAAAAAACTAATAAGGAAAAAACAAACAAGGGAAAACAAACAAATCTTATAGCAAAGTGTTATCCTACAATAATGCACTTAGATGTGAGGTACTATTTCACATCTAGATGTGAAATAGCAAACCTGATCTTCATATACATGCACACTTGTTTGAACTTTGTTTTGGATCTTCTCCGTTACGACGCGACAGATATGTCCGTATTATCACAACTTGTTCCACTTGTATAGCACTACATGCGCAACTTGTCATGCGTATTTTTTTTCTTCTATCGAGTGATTTGGCGTTATATATAGCTGCTGCATTATTAACAGATGCGAACAAGCAACTTTGTGTGGCCATTACAAATAGTTCTGAGATTGAGCGATATATCTGTTCTGCAAGTTAATTGAACATATCTCTTGCCACCAATCAAATGATGCTTTAGGTCCTGCTTGTCACGCAAATCAAGATCGATCCATCAGTTTCAGAACTTTAAATGCTACTCCCTTCGTTCCTAAATATAAGTCTTTTTAGATATTCTAATATGGAGAAGAAAAAAAATGAATAACCCTCTAAAATACGTCTATATTCATTTGTAGTTTCGTATGTAGTCCATATTCAAATCTCTAAAAAGATTTATATTTAAGAACCGAGGGAGTAGTCAATAGATTCTCTAACATCACATGCATGGGCACGTGGCTCAAAAGTAGTATTTATGAGAACAATGCTTTACCTCCAACACTACAGTATGTAAGTGGAGAATCATCGATAAGGATTCTTATTAAACCTCTGGATTTTGGCAAAATATGGTCAATATGGATGCATAAATGGAAATTAGTCCAACTGTGCCATCATGACTACATACAGGAAAAACACGTACATGGGCGAGATCAGTTAATGGAGCAGACTTCTTGTCAACAAACCGGACCATTTTCTTCCTTCAAAAGTAATATATAATTTATTGCTTTTCTCTCAACCAATCATGCCTTGTTTCAGTGAGAAACATGCCTTTTTCTGGTATGCTCCAACTTCCAGTTAACTGGTGGTGTTTTAAACAAACCAATACCTTTTTGTGGCCGGGACAAACCAATATCTTGACTAGAGGTTAATCTTTGTGCGTTTAGCGCAAACCAACACCACTAATTAATGCACTAATCCGTTAATGCAAGAACATCATTCAATTTACTTTTGCCTTCCTCACTAGTAGAAAAACTACTTTACGTGAGCCATATTAGTGCCGGTTTGTAAACAGACCGGTACTAATGTGACCTTTAGTGCCGATTCCAACGGTTAGGGGTGCGGGCATTATTAGTCCCGGTTCGTATTGAACCTCTAGTACCGGTTCGTGACACGAACCGGGACTAAAGGGATGGTGGCAGGCTGGTGTCAGGCTGGGGCCTCACTAGCACCTTTAGTCCCGGTTTGTGTCACGAACCGGGACTAAAGATGCTCCTACATAAACCCTTCGTCGAGCCTGAGCTCTGTTCTTCCCCTTTCCTCTCCTCTCTGTTCTTCCCCTCTTGCTCAAGCTCATCCTTCATTTTTGCAAAAATTTGTCAAGGTTTGAAGTCACCCCATCCATCCAAGTGTTCACAAAGATTAGCAACTTTGTCCTTTCATCTCTCATTGCTAGATTAGCTCTTGCAATGCTCTATAAGTATAGTGATTTGTGGGTTTTAGTTTGGGAGTATTTATAAGTGGTAGTTTATTTGATTTATATGCAATTTGAGCTCAAATTAAATTCTTAGTTTGCATGTGTAGGTGTGGTTTACTTATTGCCTTCCCGTCCCCGTCCTAACCACCGTCGATCGCCCGCACCGTCCCGTCGCCGGCACCACCTTGGTGAGCATCTTGTTCTTATCCTTTTTGTAAAAAAAAATCATGTTTATGTGATTTAGATAGTTACTTGTATAATTTTCTTGTCCGTACGTTGTTTGTTATACATAGTGGCATGGTTTTGATATCCGTCCCCGTCGGCCCTCGTCCGGTTTATGATTCGGATGTGGTATATTCTCTTTTATAACTATTTGTTGCATTTCGTGTTTATGACAAATTATGCCCATCAAGTTGACATAGATATTTTTATCTAGGAGGTATGTGAACCTGAAATTCCAACCGACCCTTTTGTCGAGAGGTTAAATTTAGTTGAAAAAGAAAACAATTACTTGAAGAAAAAATTAAAAAGAAATTGAGGAGTAGAAGATAGAATTGGAGTTGCATGTTGCCGATGTCGTCGATGATCACAAGATCAAGATGGATAAAATGCGCTTGAAGATTAGAAAGATTAAAAAGTATGCCATTAATAGTGAGGCTTGGTACAATTATGCTGTTGGATTAATTGTTACCTTAGTTGCGATCTTGATCGCATTTGTTGTTGCATTTAAATGGTTTAGCTAGAGAGTTTGTATGTTGTTTTAAGAGAATAAGTGTGTATGAACTTTATGTATGAACTTTTATTAATTTGGTCTTTTTGGTGTTGTGTAATGAAGATGAGCCGGCAATGGATGTACGATGACCGATGCTCTCCCCAGTTCATTAATGGCGTGCATACTTTTCTGCTTGCAGCTGAGGCAAACAAGCGGGCGGATGGTTTTATGTGTTGTCCATGTGCTAACTGTAAGAATGAACGAAATTACTCTAACGCAAGAACCATTCACGTCCACCTGGTTGAGTCCGGTTTCATGTCCGACTATAACTGTTGGACCAAGCACGGAGAAAGAGGGGTCCTAATGGAAGAGAATGAAGAAGAAGAGGATGACGACAGCTATCCTGGCCATGGGTTCCCTGAATACGATGGTACAATAACAATGGGGGAAGAAGCTGAGCCGGCAATGCGGGAAGAAGGTGAAGAAGAGGCATCAGATGAGCCCGCTGATGATCTTGGTCGAGCCATTGCCGATGCAAAGAGAAACTGCGCAAGTGAAAAGAAGAGGCTGAAGTTGCAGCGCATGTTAGAGGATCACAAGAAATTGTTGTACCCAAATTGCAAAGCTGACAAGAAAAAGCTGGGCACCACACTGGAATTGCTGCAATGGAAGGCAGAGAATGGTGTATCTGACAAGGGATTTGAAAAATTGCGGATAATGTTAAAGAAGATGCTTCCAAAGGACAACGAATTGCCCGACAGTACATACGAAGCAAAGAAGGCTGTCTGCCCTCTAGGATTAGAGGTGCAGAAGATACATGCATGCCCTAATGACTGCATCCTCTACCGCGGTGAGTACGAGGATTTGAATGCATGCCCGATATGCGGTGCAATGCGCTATAAGATCAGCCACGATGACCCTGGTGATGTTGAGGGCGAGCGCCCAGGAAGAAGATTCCTGCCAAGGTGATGTGGTATGCTCCTATAATACCATGGTTGAAACATTTGTTCCAAAACAAAGAGCATGCCAAGTTGATGCGATGGCACAAAGAAGACCGTAAGAAAGACGGGAAGTTGAGAGTACCCGCTGATGGGTCGCAGTGGAGAAAAATCGAGAGAAAGTGGGAGGACTTTGCAGATGACGCAAGGAACGTATGGTTTGGTCTAAGCGCAGATGGCATTAATCCTTTTGGGGAGCAGAGCAGCAATCATAGCACCTGTCCTGTGACTCTATGTATGTATAACTTTCCTCCTTGGTTGTGCATGAAGCGGAAGTTCATTATGATGCCAGTGCTCATCCAAGGCCCTAAGCAACCCGGCAACGACATTGATGTGTACCTAAGGCCATTAGTTGAAGAACTCTTACAGCTGCGGAATGAAAAAGGTGTACGTGCGTGGGATGAGCACAACCAGGAGGAATTTAACCTACATGCGTTGCTGTTTGTGACCATCAATGATTGGCCTGCTCTCAGTAACCTTTCAGGACAGACAAACAAGGGACACCGCACATGCACGCACTGTTTAGATGATACCGACAGTATATATTTGGATAATTGTAAGAAGAATGTGTACCTGGGACATCGTCGATTTCTTCCGAGCAGGCATCCCATAAGAAAGAAAGGCAAGCATTTCAAAGGTGAGGCAGATCACCGGAAGAAGCCTCGCCACCGTACTAGTCGTGATATACTTGATATGGTCAAGGATTTAAAAGTAATCTTTGGAAAGGGTCCTGGCGGATAATCTGTTCCGAATGACGCTGACGGACGCGCACTCATGTGGAAGAAGAAATCTATATTTTGGGACCTACCCTATTGGATAGACCTAGAGGTCCGCTCTGCAATCGATGTGATGCACGTGACGAAGAATCATTGTGTGAACCTGCTAGGCTTCTTGGGCGTGTATCAGAAGACAAAAGATACACCGGAAACACTGGAGGACCAGCAACGTATGCACGGAAAAGACGGCATACATCAGGGTCATGCCAGCTACACTCTTGCCAAAGAAGAGAAGGAAATCTTTTTTGAATGCCTGCTCAATATGAAGGTCCCGTCTGGCTTCTCGTCGAATATAAAGGGAATAATAAATATGGCAGACAAAAAGTTCCAGAACCTAAAGTCTCATGACTGCCACGTGATTATGACGCAACTGCTTCTGGTTGCATTGAGGGGGCTTCTACCGGAAAATATTCGATTAGCCATTGTGAAGCTATGTGCATTCCTTAATGCAATCTCTCAGAAGGTAATCGATCCAGAAATCATACCAAAGTTAGAGAATGATTTGGTGCAATGTCTTGTCAGTTTCGAGTTGGTGTTCCCACCATCCTTCTTCAATATCATGACGCACGTCCTAGTTCACCTAGTCGAAGAGATCGCCATTCTGGGTCCTGTATTTCTACACAATATGTTCCCCTTTGAGAGGTTCATGGGAATCTTTAAAAAATATGTTTATAACCGTGCTAGGCCAGAAGGAAGCATCTCCAAGGGCCATAAAAATGAGGAGGTCATTGAGTTTTGTGTTGATTTTATTCCTGACCTTAAGCCGATTGGTGTTCCTGAATCGCGGCATGAGGGCAGACTGGGTGGAAAAGGCATGCTAGGACCGAAAGCAATAATATGTATGGACGGGCATTCTCTCACTCAAGCACACTACACAGTTCTACAAAATTCCTCCTTGGTGGCTCCGTATATCGAGGAACACAAGAATATTCTACGCTCCAAACACCCGGAGCAGTCTGACGACTTGATTACACGTGAACAAACGGGGACTTTCGCCGGTTGGTTGCAGACACGTCTCATTCATGACGACACTGTTGAAGATGAGCTGTACTTGCTGTCCAAGTTACCATCTTCGAATATATTGACTTTCAAAGGGTACGAGATAAATTGGAATACATTTTACACGATCGCCCAAGATAAAAAGAGCACCAACCAAAACAGTGGTGTCCGCTTTGATGCAGCAAACACCAATAGGCCAAAGGACACATATTATGGTTACATAGAGGAGATATGAGAACTTGACTATGGACGTGATTTGAAGGTCCCTTTGTTTCGGTGCAAATGAGTCAATCTGACAGGAGGCGGGGTAACGGAAGACCTGCAGTACGTAATGACAACAGTGGATCTCAACAATCTTGCGTACGCAGACGAACCATTCGTCCTTGCCAATGATGTGGCGCAGGTTTTCTATGTGAAGGACATGTCTACCAAGCCGAGAAAAAGAAAAGATAAGGAAGCGAATACATCATACGTTGAGCCAAAGCGCCACATAGTTTTTTCAGGGAAAAGAAACATCGTGGGAGTGGAGGACAAGACAGACATGTCAGAAGATTATGAAAAGTTTCATGAAATTGCCCCATTCACAGTGAATATTGACCCGAGCATCCAGTTAAATGATGAAGATTGTCCATGGCTACGACGCAAAGGGACACACGTGAAGAAAAAGTTTTATACCCAAAGATCCCACTCTGGGATGTGACCGGCATCACTGTCATTACTTTCTTCTCTAGTGAGTTTCCGGACTTATATATCTAGAAAGTGCCACTTCGGACAAACCGGAGGGAATCTTTGTAATAGTTAGGCTACTTATGTGTTTTGGCATTTGAAACGCGAAGAAATATTATGTACAAACAAATTTTCAACCCTTTCTGACTACATTTGTTATTTTTCATGCATTTACTGATTTTTTTTGAGCTAAATGACCCTGATATTGAAAAGCACTACAAATAAATTCTGAAAAGGTTGAAAGTTGGTATGGTATCATCATTTCACCCACATAGCATGTGCTAAAAAGTTGAGAGGGTTACGGCAAAAACTAGATGCACTTCGTGTACAAAATGGACAATCTCTTTCGAAGTATCAGGGTTTCGGACGAAAACTCATCTGTTACAAAGGCATTTCATTTTTTAACTTATTTCAACTCCAGACTTTTTGTGCGTTCAGTATGCACCATTCGAAGCCACGTCATCAATTTTCAACCCTTTCTGACTTCATTTGCTATTTTTCATGCATTTACTGATTTTATTGAGCTAGATGACCCTGAAATTGAAAAGCACTACAAATGAACTCTGAAAAGATTGAAAGTTGGCATGGTATCATCATTTCACCCACATAGCATGTGCTAAAAAGTTGAGTGGGTTACGGCAAAATCTGGATGCACTTCGTGTACAAACTTGACAATCTCTTTCGAAGTATCAGGGTTTCTAACGAAAACTCGTCTGTTAGAAAGGCATTTCATTTTTTAAATAACCAAAGAATTACCAAATTAAATATAATGATAAAACACACTAATATTAAATAGCAGAAAAAAGAATCACTGAAAAATCTATTTTTAAAGTAAAGTTATTCACAAACTAGTGATTCACATAAATTTCAAATAATTCAAATTTAAACTATTCAAATTTAAAAACTACTGGCACTAACAGAAAGTTTATAATTTTTTTTTACCTAAAGCGAAAAGATTCACAAAGAAACTCTAAATAAAGCAAAAAAAACTCGAAAACAAAAGAAAATAAATAAAGCAGAAAACAAAAAAAATGAAAAATAAATAAATTAAAAAAAGCCCACCTACTGGGCCACCACGGCCTACATACGACTAGAAACCCAACCTCTAGTTGGGCCAGGATGCAGGCCCGCAAGGCCTAGTAGGCCCACAGGGCAGCACAGGTGCGGTAGGCCCAGAAGGCCTGCATTAGAGAGGAGCTCGATGGAGAGGCTGCGCCGGGGCTTATAAACCGGTGATGGCGCCTCTCGCCAAGCGAGGTGGGACTAAACTTGCCCTGCACCGCGCTTGCGCGAGCACCAGCCTTTAGTCGCGGTTGGTGGCTCCAACCGCGACTGGGGGCCTTTAGTCGCGTTTGGCCACCAACCGCGACTAAGGCTGGTGCTCGCGCAAGCGCGGTGCAGGGCAAGTTTAGTCCCACCTCGCTTGGCGAGAGGCGCCATCACCGGTTTATAAGCCCCGGCGCAGCCTCTCCATCGAGCTCCTCTCTAATGCAGGCCTTCTGGGCCTACCGCACCTGTGCTGCCCACTAAAGGCCCTCCTTCCCGCCGCTTTGCCTGGCCAAAAGTGACCTTTAGTCGCGGTTGGTGGTTTCAACCGGGACTAAAGTGTTGGGTAACGCAGCAGAAAACAAATTTTTTTCGACCTACGCACCAGCCCAGGACCACTACGGAGACTGCATACAAGGTTTGATCATTTTCGTTACCGACTCGTAGCGCAGTGGAAGTAGAGTCGATGACGATCGTCGGTGCAGATCCCCGCAGCTAGGATTTACAACCTCCCAACCGCGAGGATGTATACCCTCATCCGCCACTCGGACAGCCCTCCGGGAGGCGGTGGGACAGTCCCCCAGACGGTGTCGCGGACAGCCCTTCGGGAGGACCTTCGAAACTCAGACGGTCACTCGGACAGCCCTTCGGGAGGACTCACAGAACTCGGACCGTCACTTGGACAACCCTTCGGGAGGCACTCTCGAATAGCCCCTCGGGCACTAAGATCGAAACTACGACGTCTCTACAGAGTTGCACACATACGGTGTCATCTATCCGGCAGGGCTTTGCCGTCCAGAACTAGTTCCCACCGGAACCCAGACAGCCTTTCAGCTCTACGAAACTATTTCGCGGGGAGGGAGAGAGAAGCCAGATCATTGGATGGCACTTGTATGTGAGAAGGGATGGAGTTTGTGGGCAGCCCACTCTCCTCTATTTATAGGAAAGACAAGGGGTAAAGTTGGCATTCACAAATACCAAAAGTACCCCCACTTTATGTCATTTACATAAAGAATAAAGCAAAAAGGAGTGCCATGTGGAGCTCCATGGAGCTCCACCCTCCATGGCCGACCACCCCTTGGGGGGGCCCCCCCAAGGGGGCTTCCTTAGTGCCCAAGGCTTCTAGAAGCCTTTTGGGAAATTTCCCAAAAGGTGCTTTCCATAAAAATTCCCAAAAAGCACTTTCACTATTCACGATGACATTTTTCAGCGTCCGTTCGAACTGAAAATAGTTATGTGGGCTTAGAACATTTCTAGTACCCACTAAAATAATTTTCAACGCGTTCTGGAACAATTCCAGATTAGTGATTTCATCTGCGAAAAGCATCTGAAGCGGTTCCGGCAGCTCCGGAACATTTCCGGTTTTCATCCCGGAGAATTCCCAGAAGTTTCCAGAATGATTCTGGCACCCTCCAAGAATTATCAGGCATGTGCCGAAACCAATTTGACTTTATGGTATCCTCTGAAACAACTTTTCAGTATCACCGGAACTCATCCGGTGACCTCTCTTTTCGGAACTTTTTCGTTGCGTCCGAAACTTTTTCGGTGATTTTCTCTCAGACTCCCTGTCTAGTATTCAGCAGATAGATGACCCTTAAGCGTGTGACCCTATAGGTTCGGTGAAGTATAGACATGACCTGGAACCCCTTCTGATCAATGATCAACATCGGAGCCGTGGACACCCATATTGACCCCTATACCCACACGAATGAATATTCGAGTGAACCTCCAGTTGTCGTGTGCTATTCCTTTTGCTTCGCGATATGTTACAAATACCCGAGGTGAGACATGTTGGCATTCCCGTGGATCAACAACTTGTCCACTATGCTAGTTACCTCGTTACCGGTATTGTTCTCTTTTCTTGTTACCGTGTTTCGGCATCCCCGTGATCAAATCACAAAGTGTTTGGCCAGACGATGATGGATACCGTAACACCGAGAGGGCCCAGAGATATCTCTCCATCGTCGGAGGAGCAAATCCCAATCTCGTGCTATCAAGTTACTTGACATACTTTTCCATGAACCCGTAAGCCGCCGTAATAGCCACCCATTTACGGATGACGTTTAACAAACCCCAAATTTCATGAAGCAAGCATGAAGAAACTCGATACTCTCATGGTCTAAGGAATCATGCAAACGTTAACCATCTCTGTGTTATTAACCATTAACTTGTGATGAATGTAACTCATAGCATAACATCAATCGGGTCGATTCAACACAAATGTTCTTCTAACATTGTGCCCTCAAAGCTGCTAGCATAGACATGCCCATGATTGGGAAAACATAATCATCATGCAACACTTGAGCTAGTCTTAGAGGCATGACTAGGAATACATTTTACCGTTTATTATTTCACACGTGCACATGGGTTTTCCCCAGAGCCTTTATGGATATATGGGCTCGGGAACCACAGCAGTTATAGCATGGAACATAAACATAATAATGAGCATGGAGATAAATAATAACATTTATTATTGCCTCTAGGGCATATCTCCTACAGACTCCCACTTGCACTAGAGTCAATAATCTAGTTAATGCTAATGCACTTTACACCTCTGGCACACCGGTGTAAATATGCTTCGCTTGTGGTATAGCCTGATGTCCAACGGATCTGACGACTTCAGCTCCATGTGTATCTTTTCATATCCTCGCGTTTTCACGCTTTCACAAAATTCATATTTTGTGTGGACTTGGTTTTGTATGTATGTGAATCACAGGTCGAACCTGGATTCCTCAGACTGAGTTATGGAGCAACTACCTGCAGCAGTGTCCCATTGACAAAAGCCATCTTGGAACCATACTAAGTTCATGAATGAACTATATGATTCAACATCTTCTTTGTCGCTTTTAAAAGCGGCAACATACTTTGCCTCTGTTATAGAATTCGCCACAGTAACTTGTTTGGAACAATTTCCAACTACTGTGCCACCATATTGTGTATTGCACAAAACCCTTAACTTAAATCGAAAATCGCTTGGAGCATGGATGAAGACTGTATCGATGTAACCTTTTACAACGAACTCTTCATGATCTCCGCTTGCGAGAAAACATGTCATCAGTGCTACTATAGTACTCAATGACCCTTTTTCACTGTTGTCCCATGATCAGTACTTTTGATCACTTTGGTATCTATACTCGCAACAAATTTGGGAGTATTGGACATATCTGGTTTGTTTTTACATACCATGGAATACATTATTAATCCAAACACAAGAGTGTGTGGAATCTCCATCATGTATTTTGCTCATCAGTGTTTTGGGACACCGAGTCTTGCAAAAACTCTTTCCATGTGACTTCGGCAAGAATCACTCCTTGACGTTTTTAATGCTAAAAGGTTTTAGCATCTTATCAATATGTATTTTTGCTCAGCCCCATTAGGTAAATCTATCTCCATAGATCATCATGACTAATATAAAGGCTATTTAGCCCAACCACTTCATCGAAAAACTATTTTCAAATGAAGTCCTAATTCGTGTCAAGATATTTATTTCCAATTAACAATGTGTCAAGAACACAACGTTTTTTAGAAATTTAATTATGCTCCCACTTACTTTCTTGAATCATAAGCATCTTCGTTACCCATTGATGAAGTCAAACCCCTTTGACTATTTCATCAAAACACGAAGATTCCAACTCCATTTTGCTCTCTTCTGTCCATTGCTGGAACTCTGAAGTTTGCATACTTACTAGCATCGTCTGGATTGACAAAATACCTTGGACTGTAACACATGCAAGTCCTTGGTTTCATTTCCATCAGATGAAAATCCTTTTGTCATCCTTTGTTTCATATCTCATGATTGAAATATGTATTAATTGCTAGTTCAACACAAACCGACTTTAAGCATCGCTACGATGAAACAACCTCATCGTAGTCAACTCCTTGAACTTGTTATTGCAACAAGTCGAGCTTTATGGATAAAACATTTTTATCCGTATCAGTTTTAAGTTCCATAAATATTCGTTAGACTCTAAGTCTTCCGAAAGGTGTACCAAGGTTTTAATCTTGAATCACTTATATGGAAACTAACTCGGGTTCTATTGGCATTTAGCCAATTCCGGAGTCAGGGCCCATCAACGCTTCCTTGTGTATTGTAGTTATATCGTTGTCTAACAACAATATCTTGTTTGCGCACCTGAGAGGTTTGCACGAGCTTTTGCCTACGTGGTTTAGCTGCAAGTTCGACCGAAGTCCATACATTTTATTGTAGAGACTTCCGTATTAGTCGCAGTAGGAAACTCTGGAATTACTTCCAAGGTCTCTTTTCTTTGATCTGATGACGAAGATACTGTTATCTTGTCGAGTTGCATTGTTCTCCCACTCACCTTTTTGAAAGAACCATTTTCTTCAAAAAGCATACCATTCTTTGTGGCAAACCTATTTGCCTCGGTATAGTGAGGGAGGAATACCCAATTACTTGGGATAACCTACAAAGTAGCACTTGTCTGATTTGGAATAGGTTTGTAACCTTTTACACAAGCCCCATATTCCAAATGTTTAAGAAAAGATATAACATGGTTGGGCATACCATACCATGGCGTCATTTCAACAAACCTGATGGAGCTCTTTTCAGTGTAAAAGCCACAGTCTCTAAAGCATCACTCTTTAAAAGGGGTAATGACAAATTTATTTATGTCATCTTTGATCTTACCATGTCATAAATGGTTCGATTACATCTTCACGGACTTTCCATTTGCAGTGGTGTTCCGGGAGGTGCAAGTTATGAAACCCCTTTCACAACTCATCAGACATTCGCTAAACTTGTAACTCAAATATTCCTTTCTGCAATCGAATTGTAGAAACATAATTTTCTTGTTACAATAACTTCTATTTCATTTTGAAAACCTTTTGAATGATTTCAAAAGATCCAGACTTACGTCTCATCAAGTAAATATCCATATATCTACTTGAGTCATTTTTGAAGGTAGACAAATCCACTGTTTGCAACAACATTTATCGGACTACATACATCAAAATGTATGATCACCAATAAGTTCTTTGCTCGTTCCTTATGGCCTGTGAACGGTATTTTAGTCACTAAACTTTTCGGAGGAAATTTGCAAGTGTTAGATGATTCAAAATCAAACGACTTCAAAATCCATCATAATGGAATTTATCCATGCGGGTTTCTCCAATGTGACTAAATGTAGTGCCACACTTATGTGGTATTCTCTTAGTCTTACGACATTTAGCGTCAGTGTTATGGATGTATCATATTACCATCAATATTCATAACATACATCCCATCGAGAATGGAAGCACAACCCTTCATGTTATTCATAATACTGAACAACAATTGTTCTTTTATGAACAACCCTTTTGCAACAAACATTTTGCAATGGGCTAGAGTGTATGAAACTCTAAAATGAATTATGAAAGTAAATTCAGAGGTAATATATTAATATCATTATTCATAACATACATCTCATTCTCAATGAAAGTATGGCCCTTATGTTATTCATAACTTTGAACATAAAAAGTTCTCTTATGAACAACCTTCTTGCAAGATACCTTATGCAATGGGCTAGTGTTTGTAAAACTCTAAATGAATTATGAAAATAAATACAGACAGTAATACACCGACGGAAGGTATAGTAACATTTACTATGTTCCCTGTGTATACCTAAACCTCATCCCTGGCTAGTCTTTCAGGCCATAGTAGTTCTTACATCGAGTTGCAACAGAATGCAATTGAGCGGGTATCTTTGTGATTAACTCACAATACCCAAGAATCAGTGATTAACAATTTAATCATAATTCCCAAGAACTATATCTTTGACCAGCCTTCTATACATCAAAAACTTGTATGACATTCATACATGAGCTGGATATTCCAGTCTTCTTTCTTATTGCCATTATACTTCTAACAGTTTAACTTTTAGCATTTCTCCTACTCTCAGAAGAAGCACCCAACTTAAGAGTGGCGTTAGCCCTGGACTTCCTAGGCGTGAAAGTTTCACTAACACCCTTCGGATACTTCCTTTCTCTTTAAGTTGTTGTTTTATTCACCTTTCATCATATGACAGGCGTTCTTCTGGATCCCTCTCTTATCAGTCTAATGCATAGTAAACTCCTTTACTAATAGTTTGCAAACAAACATTGCTTTGGATATCTCATATCTTTTAGCCTTTGTCTGTCTCTGAAAATGATTTTCAGATTCCATGAATATCACATAACTATCCAAACTTTCAAAGTTCGGGTCTCATGGAAGCAAACATATTGCACTTGACTGAAACGGAATTATAGCTTTTGGATCGAAGGACGAGAGTCACAAGATCCATAGCATAAGCGAGAGAATACCGAAAGTATGCGATAGGACAAAGTCCTTCTTGGCACTCTTGAGGACAATCCTCACATTACGTTACCAACCGTAAAGTTTTAACCAGATATTTAACAGCTATTCAATTTTAAATAGGGAAGGTGGAAATGTGAGCCATAAATCTGCAACTATTATGCAAATCACACTTAGACACTGTTCAAAATTAATTGCACTGAGAATTAAACAAGTTAATTCAAAAGTGCGCTCCCACTCAAATCAATATCTCTCATAATTGATTGTGAGTGATTCAATATCCAGACTTCAATTCATCGACATAGAATCATCATCTCATGACGGGAATTTTAATCGGTAGGCCAACTTGCCGATCACATCTCTATGTGACTCTTGTTCATCTTTCGATGCGTGTGTTCCGAGCTCAGGACGATCCTGCCATGAACGTCAAGACAACCAAGTGATCTTGCTGCGAGGTCTGACCTCACCCGCCTCACACATCCCTAATCGTTTGTACCCATGCAACCATGGCGCACCCCGAAAAGTTAGGTGCCGTGACGGTGCTACACTTGGGAGAACACTAACTACTTGATATTTTTGTGAGAGATCACCCTAATAAAAAGCGACTACCGCGCAATCAAGAAGGGTGCATCATAAGGGATAAACATCTCAGGCAATTCATAATAGCATGATATGGTATAGCCCTTTCTGACGGAGAAGTCTTGTATTTCTTCGTCTTCGGCATTCGCGTCGGTGTTCACCTTCACGAAGATTGCCACCACCTTATCGATGCACCAGATAATATTGCTATCTCTATAGCTAATAAAATAATGCATTACTTAAGGTTGACACGCAGGTCATGTATTCTAGATCGCAACCTGCATCTACGCATCGCACGGCTCATGATGCCACTGTTGGGTAACGCAGCAAAAAACAAAAAAAATTCGACCTTCGCACCAGCCCAGGACCACTACGGATACTGCATACAAGGTTTGATCATTTTCGTTACCGACTCGTAGCGCAGCGGAAGTAGAGTCGATGACGATCGTCGGTGCAGATCCCCGCAGCTAGGATTTACAACCTCCCAACCGCGAGGATGTATACCCTCATCCGCCACTCGGACAGCTCTCCGGGAGGCAGTCAGACAGTCCCCCGGACGGTGTCGCGGACAGCCCTTCGGGAGGACCTTCGAAACTCGGATGGTCACTCGGACAGCCCTTCGGGGGGACTCACAGAACTCGGACCGTCACTTGGACAGTCCTTCGGGAGGCACTCTCGAATAGCCCCTCAGGCACTAAGATCGAAACTACGACCTCTCTACAGATTTGCACACGTACGGTGTCATCTATCCGGCAGGGCTTCGCCGTCCAGAACTAGTTCCCACCGGAACCCAGACAACCTTTTAGCTCTACGAAACTATTTCACGCGGAGGGAGAGAGAAGCCAGATCATTGCATGGCACTTGTATGTGAGAAGGGATGGAGTTTGTGGGCAGCCCACTCTCCTCTATTTATAGGAAAGCCAAGGCGTAAAGTTGGCATTCACAAATACCAAAAGTACCCCCACTTTATGTCATTTACATAAAGAATAAAGCAAAAAGGAGTGCCATGTGGAGCTCCATGGAGCTCCACCCTCCATGGCCGGCCAACCGTTGGGGGGCCCCCCCAAGGGGGCTTCCTTAGTGCCCAAGGCTTCTAGAAGCCTTTTGGGAAATTTCCCAAAAGGTGCTTTCCATAAAAATTCCCAAAAATCACTTTCACTATTCACGATGACATTTTTCAGCGTCCGTTCGAACTGAAAATATTTATGTGGGCTTAGAACATTTCTAGTACCCACTAAAATAATTTTCAACGCGTTCTGGAACAATTCCAGATTAGTGATTTCATCTGCGAAAAGCATCTGAAGCGGTTCCGGCAGCTCCGGAACATTTCCGGTTTTCATCCCGGAAAATTCCCAGAAGTTTCCAGAATGATTCTGGCACCCTCCAAGAATTATCAGGCATGTGCCGAAACCAATTTGACTTTATGGTATCCTCTGAAACAACTTTTCAGTATCACCGGAACTCATCCGGTGACCTCTCTTTTCGGAACTTTTTCGTTGCGTCCGAAACTTTTTCGGTGATTTTCTCTCAGACTCCCTGTCTAGTATTCAGCAGATAGATGACCCTTAAGCGTGTGACCCTATAGGTTCGGTGAAGTATAGACATGACCTGGAACCCCTTCTGATCAATGATCAACATCGGAGCCGTGGACACCCATATTGACCCCTATACCCACACGAATGAATATTCGAGTGAACCTCCAGTTGTCGTGTGCTATTCCTTTTGCTTCGCGATATGTTACAAATACCCGAGGTGAGACATGTTGGCATTCCCGTGGATCAACAACTTGTCCACTATGCTAGTTACCTCGTTACCGGTATTGTTCTCTTTTCTTGTTACCGTGTTTCGGCATCCCCGTGATCAAATCACAAAGTGTCTGGCCAGACGATGATGGATACCGTAACACCGAGAGGGCCAGAGATATCTCTCCATCGTCGGAGGAGCAAATCCCAATCTCGAGCTATCAAGTTACTTGACATACTTTTCCACGAACCCGTAAGCCGCCATAATAGCCACCCATTTACGGATGACGTTTAACAAACCCCAAAGTTCATGAAGCAAGCATGAAGAAACTCGATACTCTCATGGTCTAAGGAATCATGCAAACGTTAACCATCTCTGTGTTATTAACCATTAACTTGTGACGAATGTAACTCATAGCATAACATCAATCGGGTCGATTCAACACAAATGTTCTTCTAACATTGTGCCCTCAAAGCTGCTGGCATAGACATGCCCATGATTGGGAAAACATAATCATCATGCAACACTTGAGCTAGTCTTAGAGGCATGACTAGGAATACATTTTACCGTTTATTATTCCACACGTGCACATGGGTTTTCCCCAGAGCCTTTATGGATATACGGGCTCGGGAACCACATCAGTTATAGCATGGAACATAAACATAATAATGAGCATGGAGATAAATAATAACATTTATTATTGCCTCTAATGCATATCTCCTACATAAAGGTACCCGCATATATATACAACACTTGAAAAATTTCACATCTCTCTCTGCTAGTTCTCGATGCCGCGCGACCACTACGACAGAGGACGCCGCCAGGCTGCCGCCGTCGCCTGCCCCGACGCCGGAGCTTGTCCAGCCTCGTCCCCGCGCGACGCGTCGTCGCCCGCGCCTCCTCCCCCGGCCGAGCCCCGTCGACGCCACCCGCGCCCTCCTCCCTGATCGAGCCTCACCGTCGCCTCACCCCGCTGTGAGCTCGCCGCCCCTCGATCTCCGGCGATTTTTTTCTTTTTTTTTTCATTTTTCGGAACTGTAATAGATATGCATGTTAATAAATGGATGAATAGAAATGTTAGGTTTTTTGCGTAGATGAATTAGTGTAGTATGTAATTTTTTTGTGTACATGAATGCATGTTAGATGGATATAATTAGTGTTTAATTAGTATAGAATTTTTTTATATAATGTTGTTTTTCTGTTTTTTAATGGATGTATAGAAGTATGCTTAATTAGTGTTTCTTTTTCTGTTCTTTAATTTTATATAATGTTGTATATCATAGTATAGAAAAAATTTGCATATAAAAAAGTTGTATAGGAAAAAGTTGACCATATATATATTTGTTAGAAGGACTATATATAAGTGGGAAAAGTTTCAGAATTTTTTAAGAAAGGAATATTATTAGGGTAGTTATAAAACCTAGGAATGGGAAATTATAATTGAAAAGAGAATATTTTGATCAAAATTTCCTAATAAAATGACATTGCATATATAGGAATTTTTTTTCATAAGAATTTATTCTCGACATCAACGATGCCCGGCCCGCATCCTCATTCATGACGACGTCCTGCTTCAGAGGCGCCATGTCCGGGACTGGGCTCTGCTGGGCTGGCACTGGGAGGTGCTACCTTCAGGGGCGCGCAGCTTGGTGAGGAACCCGGCCCCGGGTCCCGTCGTCGACCCGGAGCTTCTTTGGTCGCGTTCGCGTGGGCCACTTTCGGTGCGGAGGCAGCCGGCCCCGCCGGAGGTGGTACGTCACCATGTCAGGGAGGAGGACGAGCACGTCCGTTGCTACATGGATGCATTGGACATCAGGTTCTCCAATACCTGGCAGGTTCTTCAGGGATACCACCCAAGCTATGATCCTGTGATCGTTCCTTCTCTTTGGGTGTCCACCGCCCGCGCCTCAGGAACCGCGAGTGAACTAGATTCTTCGATAAGATTCGATCTGTATTAGCTGTGATGCCCCCGGCTCAATCGTGCAATAATCATACACGAAAATGCACACGATCAAGCCTAAGGACTCACGGGAAGATATCACAACACAACTCTAAAAAATAAATAAAGTCATACAAGCTTTATATTACAAGCCAGGGGCCTCGAGGGCTCGAATACATAAGCTTGCGTACAAGCGTCAGTGGAAGCATCAGATATCTGAGTACAGATATAAAAGAAAGCACAGATAGGCCCTTAAAAGGCGGGGCAAAAGAAAACACTACGATCGAAAGGCGCAGGCTTCCTGCCTGGGACCCTCCGAACCTACTCCTGGTCGTCGGCCAACTCGTAGTAGTATCCACCCATGTGGTAGTAGTAGCGATCGTCGGCGGGTGCAGCTATCTCAGGGGCTCTGTCATCTTGGTCACGACAAACTGATATGGGGAGAAAAGAAAGCAAAGCAACCAGGAGTACTCTGAAGTACTCAGCAAGCAAGGATCTACACTACATATGCAACATTATCAAAGGAAGGCTGTATATGTGGACTGGGCTGCAGAAATGCCAGAATAGAGAGGAGGCCTAGTCCTATCGAAGACTAGCATCTTCAGCGGTCTTGCAGCAATAGAAGAGAGTAGATCAGCACAGTATAATGTAGTAGTAGTGTCATCAACCTCACCTAGAGATCCTTTCTCGACTCCCTGCGAGAAAGCAATCCCAGAGCCATACAGTCATCAACCTCGTCCTGAGATCCCTTCTCGACTCCCTGCGAGAAGCAATCCCAGAGCCATAGTATCCAATTCTAGTTGTATCGATCGAGATACAACTCCAAGTGTCCGTTACCGAGGATCCGGCTATGCATAGATTAGTTCTTCCCTGCAGGGGTGCACCAACTTACCCACCACGCTCGCTTAGCTCCGGCTGGACACACTTTCTGGGTCATGCCCGGCCTCAGCCAAACGACACACCGCAGCCCTACCTAGAGCTCAGCAGAGAGGTCCCCGCCGGTCTACAACCTAAGCGCTCAGGGGTCTTGGGCCATCGCGCTGTGCTCTCCGGGTCGTTGCGAGCAGGGTGGATACCAGCGCCAACGGCACGATCCGACCCGGCCGCAATGCTGAACTGGACGTCTGACAAAGCTTTCGGCTGATGCATACGATGTAGAGTACCCATATTTATTCCCGCGTGATGGTTAGTGCTATCGGGCCAAAGGCCCACTCAGATCAAATATCCAAATCGTAGTGTGTTGGTAGTGCGGTAACGAGCAGAGACTCACGATCGATGTGACCCCGTCGCCCCGTCTCGAGGACTTGCGGCAAGGGCCAAGAAAGCCCAGCCACGCCTCGTATTCATCACTCGGGCACCATCCAGGTCAACCCGTCTCGCAAAAGACTGTCAGGAACTCAGGTCCACCTCTACTGGGCGGTACCGCCTGTCCCTCCAGTTCTGCAGTAAAAGTAACTCCCTCGGGTCGTCCTCGGGGCCGACCCGTTTCTAACAAGGTTCAGGGGTAAAGTCACAGTAACCGTGTGTTCATAACATCAGGGGAATCCAAGGTATCACCCTCGTTGGATTCCTGCTCGATGTATCTGTCAACGTGAACTCAGAGGAATCACCCTCGATGGGCTCACACTTGATGTGTTGCACGGCAGCGTTGTTATCGGAAGTGGAGAAGGAGGAATCACCCTCGATGACCATGACCGAATAGCTACTCTACAGTGTTAACATCAGAAGTGCTACACGAGGTATCACCCTCGGCACTCGATAGTAACGCTGCAGTGTCGTTACAACTAAGGGGGTGATGTGCGGTGCCGGGGCCTGGTCTTCGATCCCATTGATCGGGTCTTCTGATAATCCAGCGGGGCAATCGGGACAAGTGGGGTCACTGATAGGTCTCTGCCCAGCGTATACTAAGCAGTTTAGGATAAGCAGGTAAGGTATCAATAGCAGGTTACAATAAAAGGCTATGCATCAGAATAGGTAAAGCAGTAGCAGCAGCAATTCTAATGCAAGCATGAGAAAATAGAATGGGCGATATCGGGATGATCAAAGGGGGGGAGGGGGCGGGTGGGGTTGCCTGGTTGCTCGGCGGCAAGGGCAAGGTCGTCAACGGTGGCGTCGGGCTCCTGAGCTGCGTTGGTCTCGGGGACTACGTCGGTGTCGGGGTCTACCGAGAGAGAAGAGGGGGAAGAAATAGTAAATATAAAGCAAACAAGAGCATGACATGACAATACGCAGAGCTAGGGGTGTTCTGACGCGGTGTTACACGATATAGGTGAAGAGGGAAAACATCCGGGAATGTTTTCCCGAAGTTTAGCATTTTGGACAGATGAAACGGAGGGGGACGGTTGCATGTGCGCTATGCTAGGGACGTGTGGCGGACGAACGGACCACGTATTCGGATTCGTCTCGTCGTTCTGAGCTACTTTCATGTACAAAGTTTTTCGATCCGAGCTACGGTTTATTTTCTATGATTTTCTAAAGATTTAAACAATTTCTGGAATTATTCAAATTATTAAATCCAACATTATCCGAAATAGTGCTTGCTGACAACAGCATGACATCAGCATGACGTCACAGGTCAAACCCAGCTGACCAGGTCAAACCTGACGTGTGGGTCCCTCTGGGCCCCACATGTCATACACAGTAGCTTAATCCAGTGAGTTAATTTAACTAAAAGGGCTTAATTAGCACGTGGGCCCCGTTAGTCAGTGACACATGCTTAATTAGGATTTAATTAATTGCTATAGTGCACGGGCCACGTGTCAGTGACATGTTTTAAACCAAACGTTATTTTTACAGGGGCCCTACATGTCAGCTGCTATTTAACTTAACTAAACACAGATTAACCCTAATCTAACTAGCTGACAGGCGGGCCCGGTGAACTGTGCCGGCCGACGTTTAAACGCCGGCGCCACAGCACGCGGCGGCGACTCACCGGAACGCGCTACGAGCGGCCATTTGCGGTGGGGCTTGGTCCATTCGGACTGGCGCGAAGCCGCGCATCCAGTGGGGGCATTGGCTGGACGAATGGGCCTCCGGAGTTGGTCGGACGACGAGCCAGGCGACGGCATGGCTACGGCCGTAGTGAAAAACATGCGCCCGAGCTCAGAAGAGAGGGGGAAGATGCGTGCGCACACAGGGAACTCGCAGAGGGGCCGGCCAGGCGTGGGGAGGTCGGCGTCGATCGAATCGACCGGAAGAAGCCGTCTGTGCCGAAGACGAAGGCGAGCTCGGGGAGGAGGTTGCGGTGCGTCCCGGCCCGGTGCAGTGCGGGGAGTCGAAGGAGGAGACGCCCACGGTGCTGCAGGACACGGAGATGGGACACGAGGGATGCGGTGACCGTGAGATCTCACGGGGGCGCGGCCATGGCGTACGGTGAGCTCGAGGGAGAGAGAAGAGAGGCGGTGGAGCGGGGAGGAGAGAGACCAGAGGGTTCAGTGGGGAGCCAGGGGGGCCCTTATCCACCCACGGCGAGCGGCGGGGCGTGGTGTCGAGCAGCAGAGTGGGGGCCAGGGGTGAACGCGCGCGCAGGGGCGCTGTGGAGACGACAGAGAGGGGGGGGTGAGCAGCGCGAGGTGGGGGACGGCAGGCGGTGGGCTGGGCCGCCTGTGCTGACTTAGGCACAGGTGGCGGTGGGCTCTTTTCTTTTTCCCCTTTTCTTTTCTCTGTTTTTCTTTTGTTTTTCTGTTTTGCAAATAGTTTAGCCACCAATTGAGTTTTGCAAAACATGTGACTTAGCCCAATAATTACAGTGCAAAATTAGCCACTGCTAGAAATTGGTTTGGGGGCCATTGAATTTTATTTGGATTTTAATCAAATGGAAATGGATTAAATATCTCTGTTTTGTTGCTGTTAGAGGCACATAATTAATTTATTGAATGTTGGTTATAATTTTAGAATTGTCTCTGGATTATTTTCTATTTAATGAACATTTTAGTTTTTGTTTTGAACAATTTTTATTTTCCACTTTGAATTCATTTGAAGTTTGAATTTGGAGTCTGAAATGCAATATGATGCAAATGATAACTAGGCACTATCGAACTTGCTGACGTGGCATTATCAAAAGGGGAATTACTGTAGCTAACCACTGGGGGGTGTTACATTAGCTAGTGATGTTATATATATGATAATATTCGAGATGTATTAGTGATACTACTCGAGATGTATTCGAGATTATATTCGATAATATTCGAGACAATGTATTCGAGATCATATTATTCGATAATATTCGAGGCAATGTATTCGAGATTATATTCGATGATGCATATTATGTGGATTAATTATTCGAGATGTATTACCTACTATGATTCAGTTTTTCCTTATTGATTGCATGCATGCATTTTAATTTGAATACTAAATTGTTTTATCTTTCTTCTGGATTAGTTAAATAAAGGCTATGGACAATACCGGCAGAGAAGGAGAAGAGACTATGTTCGACATCATACACTCCCCGAGCCTAGATGAGAATAAAGAAGATGACGGCTTGCAATATCTGAACAATACCGGTGAGGGTATGATATTTGATGAAGACGAACGAATAGATGAAGTCCAGAACAATGACAACGAAGGAAATGTTGTTCTTCAAATAACAAAGACCGGCGAGATATATTTATATAAGGCATCTGGTGATCATCACATGTTTTAATTGATTTGTATATATATTAACGAATCGATCTTTCTTCTTTTAGCCCTTCGGATCGAGCAAATCTTCTACAAGCAGCAGGACAGTTCGAGGCCCGGCCAAGAAGTTGCAGGCTGGCGTAAAGTACAACATCGATGCCATCAAACCTAATGGCGAACTGCTTGAACCTAAGAAGAATGCGAAGAAGGTCATTCTTCAATGCGGAGTTATTATTAGGGACCAAATCCCGATCTCCGTTCAAGAATGGAAAAAGCCAGCAAAGGGAGATCCAGATGTTACTTTTGTCGACCAAAGAGCAAAAGATCTGCTTTGGGAATCCCTCGTGTCACATTTCACCCTACTAGATCATTTGACAGATGCAGATCTGGAGAAAGTCAAGAATAGTGCTCTTAAGAAGATGGCGATAGCATTCAACAACCACAAGAAAAATATATGGGCCGCGTACCTCAAAGCAGGAAAGCAGACTCCAAAACTCAAGGGAACACTGGAGAAGGCAAGAAATCACTGGGACGCTTTCGTGAACTTCAAGGAATTGGAAATAGCTCAGGAACAGTCAAGAATAAACAAGATTAATGCCGCGAAAAAGCAGTGGCACCATAAAATGGGGCCAGGTGGCTACGAGGTGGCCCCGCCTAAATGGGATCTCGCTGAGCAGGAGATGATGGATGCAGGGGTCACTCCAATTACATTGAGCTGGCCCCCCAGGTGCAGGATTTGGTTTTGTGCGCATGGGGGGAACTTAGACCCAAAGACAGGGTTGGTTTTGGAGCGAGCAAGTCTTAAAGGAGCCACCGGCAGTTGACTTGTTGCAATAGAAGAGGCTCGAACGGGGGTGTTCACGCCAATAGAGAGAACGACGAGCTTACGCGCGCCCTGAAGAATCCTGAACACCCGGGAAGAACACGAGGCAAAGGCGTTGTTCCATGGTTTGAGGGGTTTACGGATTGAAACGACACTTACAGAAGCCGTGCGAGAAAGAGGCAGGAGGAGGAGGAGAAGAGGAAGCTGGAGGAGAGAAAAGGAAGCAGGAAGCAAACCGCCTTCAACTAGTAGAATCAAAGCACGCGGAGTTGGAACGCGCTTTCCGGCGGCGGCAGCAGCAGATCAACTCACTTAGCCAGGAAATGGCGTCTCAGCTGCAGCAGCAAGCAGATCCAGCATTGGATAGCACCGTCCCATCCATGCCGAGAAGCAGCATAGGTTCCGCCCCGGGCGACGATGCACTGCTGGATAGATACCCTGTGGATGATATCATAGCTATGACAACTTGTGAGCTACACATGAAAATGAAGAACATATCCATGAAGGTGGCGGACGGCTATGCTTTAACAAATCCCCCTGAAGCAACCTTTCATTACAATCCGATTCCAGCTGGCCATGCTCGTGTCGGGGTTGATGAAGTGATGAAAGGATATTTGGGGCTAGATCTTGATATTCCTGGAGGTGAAGAGGAGCGCACACTGGGAGAGGCCATACATCGTATGGTTCTATGGAGAAAGGATTGCATCGTCTTTCCAAGGCCACCGCCACCGCGTCAGCCGGCTCCTCCTCCAAGTCCGCCACCGCGTCAGCAGACTCCCGCTCCTCCAAGTCGGCCACCGCGTAGATGCCATCATGTCTCACCTCGGGTATTTGTAACATATCGCGAAGCAACAGGAATAGCACACGGCAACTGGAGGTTCACTCGAATATTCATCCGTGTGGGTATAGGGGTCAATATGGGTGTCCACGGCTCCGATGTTGATCATTGATCGGAAGGGGTTCCGGGTCATGTCTATACTTCACCGAACCTATACGGTCACACGCTTAAGGGTCATCTATCTGCTGAATACTAGACAGGGAGTCTGAGAGAAAGTTTTGGAAAAAGTTTTCCGGAGACAGCGGAAAAGTTCCGACGAGAGAGGTCACCGGATGAGTTCCAGTGATACTGAAAAGTTGTTTCAGAGGATACCATAAAGTCAAATTGGTTTCGGGACATGCCTGATAATTCTAGGAGGGTGCCAGAATCATTCTGGAAACTTTCTGGAATTTTCGGAGATGAAAACCGGAAATGTTCCGGAGCTGCCGAAACCGCTTCAGATGCTTTTCGCAGATGAAATCACTAAACTGGAATTGTTCCAGAACGCGTTGAAAATTATTTTAGTGGGTACTGGAAATGTTCTAAGCCCACATAAATATTTTCAGTTCGAACGGACGCTGAAAAATGTCGTCGTGAATAGTGAAAGTGCTTTTTGGGATTTTTTATGGAAAGCACCTTTTGGGAAATTTCCCAAAAGGCTTCTAGAAGCCTTGGGCACTAAGGAAGCCCCCTTGGGCCCCCCCCCCCCAAGGGGTGGCCGGCCATGGAGGGTGGAGCTCCATGGAGCTCCACATGGCACTCCGTTTTGCTTTATTCTTTATGTAAATGACATAAAGTGGGGGTACTTTTGGTATTTGTGAATGCCAACTTTACCCCTTGGCTTTCCTATAAATAGAGGAGAGTGGGCTGCCCACAAACTTCATCCCTTCTCACATACAAGTGCCATGCAATGATCTGGCTTCTCTCTCCCACCCACGAAAAGAGTTTCGTAGAGCCGAAAGGCTGTCTGGGTTCCGGTGGGAACTAGTTCTGGACAGCGAAGCCCTGCCGGATAGATGACACCATATGTGTGCAACTTTGTAGAGAGGTCGTAGTTTCGATCTTAGTGCCCGAGGGGCTGTTCGTGAGTGCCTCCCGAAGGGCTGTCCAAGTGACGGTCCAAGTTCTGTGAGTCCTCCCGAAGGGCTGTCCGAGTGACCGTTCGAGTTTCGAAGGTCCTCCCGAAGGGCTGTCTGCGACACTGTCCGGGGGACTGTTCGACTGCCTCCCGGAGTGCTGTCCGAAGGGAAGACGAGGGTATACATCCTCGCGGTTGGGAGGTTGTAAATCCTAGCTGCGGGGATCTGCACCGCCGATCGTCATCAACTCTACTTCCGCTGCGCTACGAGTCGGTAACGAAAAGATCAAACCTTGTATGCAGTCTCCATAGTGGTCCTGGGCTGGTGCGTAGGTCGGAAATTTTTGTTTTCTGCTGCGTTACCCTACAGTGGCATCATGAGCCGTGCTATGCGTAGATGCAGGTTGCGATCTAGAATACATGAGATGTATGGGTGTTGCACAATATAATTAGGTAGTAGATGAGTTCTATTACTGAAAATTATTTGTGCGGGTAGCAGATGAAATCTGTTACCCGATGTTCTTGTTGCTTCCTTGGAATTTGCATATTTCTGATCTGGATAACAGCATGGTGGAGTTTCAATGTTCTGGCAATCCGCGATCCTGATTGATCAACGAAGTGCTAACAGTTCATTGAATTCCACTGTAGTTAAAAAGAAAGTTGAAATTTCGCAGACAAAAGGGCAATGCAGATATGATCTGCACGGGGGTCATGCGTATGACGAAGTTTAGTATGGGGTTCAAGATTTTATTATCTCGTGCTTCATACACCCCGCATTGTTAATCTAGCGACTTGAATTATCATACTTGATGATGGACGTTGGTAGCTTCGGTTTGTTTCGAAACCTTAGGAGCCACGAAAAACAAGTTTTTGCATGAACCAATTAGAGGCGTCTAACTTGGTTTTGCAGGAGGGTTTGCATGTGCATGTGATGTGGTATAGCAGTGCTCATAATAATTTGATTATGTATGAGATGACTATATAATGTAAATTTATTAACATGACCTGCGTGTCATGATTCGGCATGATGGCTGGAGCCATATGATTGCACTTTAATGACCTGCGTGTCAACCTTTTTGTAATGCATTATTTTATTAGCTATAGAGATAGCAATATTATCTGGTGCATCGACAAGGTGATGGCAATCTTCGCGAAGGTGAACACCGACGCGAATGCCGAAGACGAAGAAATACAAGACTTCTCCGTCAGAAAGGGCTATACCATATCATGCTATTATGAATTGCCTGAGATGTTTATCCCTTATGATGCACCCTTCTTGATTGCGCGGTAGTCACTTTTTATTAGGGTGATCTCTCACAAAAATATCAAGTAGTTAGTGTTCTCCCAAGTGTAGCACCGTCACGGCACCTAACTTTTCGGGGTGCGCCATGGATGCATGGGTACGAACGATTAGGGAAGTGTGAGGCGGGTGAGTTGAGACCTCGCAGCGTGATCACTTGGTTGTCTTGACGTTCAGGCATGAAAGTCATGAGCTCGGAACACACGCATCGAAAGATGAACAAGAGTCACATAGAGATGTGATCGACAAGTTGGCCTACCGATTAAAATTCCCGTCATGAGATGATGATTCTATGGCGATGAATTGAAGTCTGGATCTTGTATCACTCAAAATCAATTTTGAGAGATATTGATTTGAGTGGGAGCGCACTTTTGAATTAACTTGTTTTAATTCTCAGTGCAATTAATTATGAACACTGTCTAAGTGTGGTTTGCAAAATAGTTGTAGAATAATGGCTCGCGTTTCCACCTTCCCTGTTAAAATTGAATAGCTGTTAAATATCTGGTTAAAACTTTACGGTTGGTAACGTAATGTGAGGATTGTCCTCAAGAGTGCCAAGAAGGACTTTGTCCTATCGCATACTTTCGGTATTCTCTCGCTTATGCTATGGATCATGTGACTCTCATCCTTCGATTCAAAAGCTAGAATTCCGTTTCAGTCAAGTACAATATGTTTGCTTCCATGAGACCCAAACTTCGAAAGTTTGGATAGTTATGTGATATTCATGAAATCTGAAAATCATTTTCAGAGGCAGACAAAGGCTAAAAGATATGAGATATCCAAAGAAATGTTTGTTTGCAAACTATTAGTAAAGGTGTTTACTATGCATTAGACTGATAAGAGAGGGATCCAGAAGAACGCCTGTCATATGATGAAAGGTGAATAAAACAACAACTTAAAGAGAAAGGAAGTGTCCGAAGGGTGTTAGTGAAACTTTCATGCATAGGAAGTCCGGGGCTAACGCCACTCTTAAGTTGGGTGCTTCTTCTGGAAGTAGGAGAAATACTAAAAGTTAAACTGTTAGAAGTATAAAGGCAATAAGAAAGAAGACTGGAATATCCAGCTCATGTATGAATGTCATACAAGTTTTTGATGTATAGAAGGCTGGTCAAAGATATAGTTCTTGGGAATTATGGTTAAACACGTTAATCACTAATACTTGGGTATTGTGAGACAATCACAAAGATACCCGCTCGATTGCATGCTGTTGCAACTCGATGTAAGAACTACTATGGCCTGAAAGACTAGCCAGGGATGAGGTTTAGGTATACACAGGGAACATAGTAAATGTTACTATACCTTCCATCGGTGTATTACTGTCTATATTTATTTTCATAATTCATTTAGAGTTTTAAACTCTAGCCCATTGCATAAGGTATCTTGCAAGAAGGTTGTTCATAAGAGAACTTTTTATGTTCGAAGTTATGAATAACATAAGGGCCATACTTTCATTGAGAATGAGATGTATGTTATGAATAATGATATTAATATATTACCTCTGGATTTACTTTCATAATTCATTTTAGAGTTTTACACTCTAGCCCCTTGCACAATGTTGTTGCAAAAGGGTTGTTCATAAAAGAACAATTGTTGTTCAGTGTTATGAATAACATTTAGAGCCATGCTTCCATCTAGATGGGATGTATGTTATGAATATTGATAGTAATATGATACATCCATAACACTGACGCTAAATGTCGCAAGACTAAAAGAATACCACACAAGTGTGGCGCTGCATTTGGTCACATTGGAGAAACCCGCATGGAAAATTCCATTATGATGGATTTTGAAGTCGTTTGATTTTGAATCATCTGACACTTGCAACTTTTCTCCGAAAAGTGAAGTGACTAAAATACCATTCACAGGCCATAAGGAATGGACAACAAACTTATTAGTGGTCATACATTTGATGTGTGTAGTCCGATAAATGTTGTTAGTAGTGGATTTATCTATCTTCAGAAATGACTCGAGTAGATATATGGATATTTACTTGATGAGACGTAAGTCTAGATCTTTTCAATTCATTCAAAAGGTTTTTAAGAATGAAGTAGAAGTTATTGTAACAAGAAAATTATGTTTCTACAATTCGATTGCAGAAAGGAATATTTGAGTTACAAGTTTAGCGAATGTCTGATGAGTTGTGAAAGGGGTTTCATAACTTGCACCTCCCGGAACACCACTGCAAGTGGAAAGTCTGTGAAGATGTAATCGAACAATTTATGATATGGTAAGATCAAAGATGACATAAATAAATTTGCCATTATCCCTTTTAAAGAGTGATGCTTTAGAGACTGTGGCTTTTACACTGAAAAGAGCTCCATCGGGTCTGTTGAAATGACACCATGGTATGGTACGCCCAACCATGTTATATCTTTTCTTAACATTTGGAATATGGGGCTTGTGTAAAAGGTTACAAACCTATTCCAAATCAGACAAGTGCTACTTTGTAGGTTATCCCAAGTAATTGGGTATTCCTCCCTCACTATACCGAGGCAAATAGGTTTGCCACAAAGAACGGTATGCTTTTTGAAGAAAATGGTTCTTTCAAAAAGGTGAGTGGGAGAATAGTGCAACTCGACGAGATAAACAGTATCTTCGTCATCAGATCAAAGGAAAGAGACCTTGGAAGTAATTCCAGGTTTTCCTACTGCGACTGATACGGAAGTCTCTACAATAAAATGTATGGACTTCGGTCGAACTTGCAGCTGAACCACGTAGGCAAGGCTCGTGCAAACCTCTCAGGTGCGCAAACGAGATATTGTTGTTAGACAACAGTATGCCTACGATACACAAGGAAGCGTTGATGGGCCCTGACTCCGGAATTGGCTAAATGCCAATACAACCCGAGTTAGTTTCCATATAAGTGATTCAAGATTAAAACCTTGATACACCTTTCAGAAGACTTAGAGTCTAACGAATATTTATGGAACTTAAAACTGATACGGATAAAAAATGTTTTATCCATGAAGCTCGACTTGTTGCAATAACAAGTTCAAGGAGTTGACTATGATGAGGTTGTTTCATCGTAGCGATGCTTAAAGTCGGTTCGGGTTGAACTAGCAATTGATACATATTTCAATCATGAGATATGAAACATGGATGACAATAGGATTTCCATCTGATGGAAATGAAACCAAGGACTTACATGTATTACAGTCCAAGGTATTTTGTCAGTCCAGAGGATGCTAGTAAGTATGCAAACTTCAGAGTTCTAGCAATGGACAGAAGAGAGCAAAATGGAGTTGGAATCTTCGTGTTTTGATGAAATAGTCAAAGGGGTTTGACTTCATCAATGGGTAACGAAGATGCTTATGATTCAAGAAAGTAAGTGGGAGCATAATAAAATTTCTAAAAAACGTTGTGTGCTTGACACATTGTTAATTGGAAATAAATTTCTTGATACAAATTAGGACTTCATTTGAAAATAGTTTTTTGATGAAGTGCTTGGGCTAAATAGCCTTTATATTAGGCATGATGATCTATGAAGATAGATTTACCTAATGGGGCTGAGCAAAGATACATATTGACAAGATGCTAAAACCTTTTAGCATTAAAAACGTCAAGGAGTGATTCTTGCCGAAGTCACATGGAAAGAGTTTTTGCAAGACTCGGTGTCCCAAAACACTGATGAGAAAAATACATGATGGAGATTCCACACACTCTTGTGTTTGGATTAATCATGTATTCCATGGTATGTAAAAACAACCAGATATGTCCAATACTCCCAAAGTTGTTGCGAGTATAGATACCAAAGTGATCAAAAGTTCTCATCATGGGACAACAGTGAAAAAGGGTCATTGAGTACTATAGTAGCACCGATGACATGTTTTCTCGCAAGCGGAGATCATGAAGAGTTCGTTGTAAAAGGTTACATCGATACAGTCTTCATCCATGCTCCAAGTGATTTTCGATTTAAATTGAGGGTTTTGTGTAACACACAATATGGTGGCACGGTAGTTGGAAATTGTTCCAAACAAGTTACTGTGGCGAATTCTATAACAGAGGCGAAGTATGTTGCCACTTTTAAAAGCGACAAACAAGATGTTGAATCATATAGTTCTTTCATGAACTTAGTATGGTTCCAAGAAGGCTTTGGTCAATGGGACACTACTGCAGGTAGTTGCTCCATAACTCAGTCTGAGGAATCCAGGTTCGACCTGTGATTCGCATACATACGAAGCCAAGTCCACACAAAATATGAATTTTGTGAAAGCGTGAAAACGCGAGGATACGCAAAGATACACACGGAGCTGAAGTTGTCAGATCCGTTGGACATCAGGCTATACCACATGCGAAGCATATTTACACGAGTGTGCCACAGGTGTAAAGTGCATTAGCATTAACTAGATTATTGACTCTAGTGCAAGTGGGAGTCTGTAGGAGATATGCCCTAGAGGCAATAATAAATGTTATTGATTATCTCCCTGCTCATAATTAGGTTTATGTTTCATGCTATAACTGCTATGGTTCTCGAGTCTACAATAACCACGAGGCTCGGAGGAAGACTCATATGCACGTGTGGAATAATAAATGGTAAAATGTATTCCTAGTCTGGCCTCTGAGACTAGCTCAAGTGTTGCATGATGGTTCTGTTTTCCTGATCATGGGCATGACTATGCCGGCAACTTTGAGTGCACAATGTTAGAAGAACATTTGTGTTGAATCGACCCGAATTGATGTTATGCTATGGGATACTTTCGTCACAAGTTAATGATTAATAACACAGAGATGGTTAACGTTTGCATGATTCCTCAGACCATGAGAGTATCGAGTTTCTTCATGCTTGATTCATGAACTTTGGGGTTTGTTAAACGTCATCCGTAAATGGGTGGCTATTGCGGCGGCTTACGGGTTCATGGAAAAGTGTGTCAAGTAACTTGATAGCTCGAGATTGGGATTTGCTCCTCCGACGATGGAGAGATATCTCTGGGCCCTCTCGGTGTTACGGTATCCATCATCGTCTCGCCAGACACTTTGTGATTTGATCACGGGGATGCCGGAACACGGGAACGAGAAAAGAGAATAAATACCGGTAACGAGGTAACTGGCATAGTGGACAAGTTGTTGACCCACGGGGATGCCATCATGTCTCACCTCGGGTATTTGTAACATATCGCGAAGCAACAGGAATAGCACACGGCAACTGGAGGTTCACTCGAATATTCATTCGTGTGGGTATAGGGGTCAATATGGGTGTCCACGGCTCCGATGTTGATCATTGATCGGAAGGGGTTCCGGGTCATGTCTATACTTCACCGAACCTATAGGGTCACACGCTTAAGGGTCATCTATCTGCTGAATACTAGACAGGGAGTCTGAGAGAAAGTTTTCGGAAAAAGTTTTCCGGAGACAGCGGAAAAGTTCCGACGAGAGAGGTCACCGGATGAGTTCCGGTGATACTGAAAAGTTGTTTCAGAGGATACCATAAAGTCAAATTGGTTTCAGGACATGCCTGATAATTCTTGGAGGGTGCCAGAATCATTCTGGAAACTTTCTGGAATTTTTGGAGATGAAAACCGGAAATGTTCCGGAGCTGCCGAAACCGCTTCAGATGCTTTTCGCAGATGAAATCACTAAACTGGAATTGTTCCAGAACGCGTTGAAAATTATTTTAGTGGTTACTGGAAATGTTCTAAGCCCACATAAATATTTTCAGTTCGAACGGACGCTGAAAAATGTCGTCGTGAATAGTGAAAGTGCTTTTTGGGATTTTTTATGGAAAGCACCTTTTGGGAAATTTCCCAAAAGGCTTCTAGAAGCCTTGGGCACTAAGGAAGCCCCCTTGGGGGGGCCCCCCCAAGGGGTGGCCGGCCATGGAGGGTGGAGCTCCATGGAGCTCCACATGGCACTCCTTCTTGCTTTATTCTTTATGTAAATGACATAAAGTGGGGGTACTTTTGGTATTTGTGAATGCCAACTTTACCCCTTGGCTTTCCTATAAATAGAGGAGAGTGGGCTGCCCACAAACTTCATCCCTTCTCACATACAAGTGCCATGCAATGATCTGGCTTCTCTCTCCCTCCCACGAAAAGAGTTTCGTAGAGCCGAAAGGTTGTCTGGGTTCCGGTGGGAACTAGTTCTGGACGGCGAAGCCCTGCCGGATAGATGACACCGTATGTGTGCAACTCTGTAGAGAGGTCGTAGTTTCGATCTTAGTGCCCGAGGGGCTGTTCGTGAGTGCCTCCCGAAGGGCTGTCCAAGTGACGGTCCAAGTTCTGTGAGTCCTCCCGAAGGGCTGTCCGAGTGACCGTTCGAGTTTCGAAGGTCCTCCCGAAGGGCCGTCTGCGACACCGTCCGGGGGACTGTTCGACCGCCTCCTGGAGGGCTGTCCGAAGGGAAGACGAGGGTATACATCCTCGCGGTTGGGAGGTTGTAAGTCCTAGCTGCGGGGATCTGCACCGCCGATCGTCATCGACTCTACTTCCGCTGCGCTACGAGTCGGTAACGAAAAGATCAAACCTTGTATGCAGTCTCCATAGTGGTCCTGGGCTGGTGCGTAGGTCGGAAATTTTTGTTTTCCGCTGCGTTACCCTACACGCGTCAGCAGACTCCTGCTCCTCCAAGTCCACCACCGCGTCAGCCCACTCCTCCTCCAAGTCCGACACCGCGTCAGCCCACTCCTCCTCCTCCAAGTCCGGCACCGCGTCAGCCCACTCCTCCTCCAAGTCAGGCACCGCGTCAGCCGTCTCCGCCGCCTCATCGGGCTCCGCCGCCGCAGTAACAACGGAAGAGAGGCGCCGCAGCTACGGCGGCTAGCGGTACAAAAGGAGGCAAGAAATACAAATATGGTCCAAGCCTCAAGCCTCTTCTGAAGTTGCCTTACGACTATACTGAGGAGGAAAACGCGGCCATAGTGGAGGCCCAAGTGAGGGCCCATTTTGCACCGAACCCCCCCCCCCTCCCCCGTCGCCGTCGCCAAAGGAGAAAGTACCTGAGCATGTCATACAACACTTTATTGATAATGCTCAACCGGCTGTGAAGCATAGGGACTCAGACCATGAGCGCTCTATCAAGAAGTCATATTATGCACACAAAAATAATGAGTCGAGCTCGAGCTCGAGCCAAGCAGTTGGCAAAAAAAGTGAGAAAATTGTTCCCTAGCTGGGAGAACAGGCAGTGCAATTGATCCCCCCGCTCATTGTACAAACACATGTGAGTACCGGCGATGATCAGCTGGTAATAACCGACGATCATAGAAGGCAGGCTGAAGAGGCTGGTATCACTATTGAACAACTCCTAGGCATCGAGGAAGTCCGCAGGTTTACAGAGGAGGAACTACAATGGAAATATGTCCGCGGCCAACCTATGGTCAAGCCTGAGCAGATCCCGCTTCTATCAATGAGAATGTATGAATTGCAACAATGGTACCTGAGAGAAGTAGAGACTACCGATCGAGAGTCCCTCATGGTGAAAGTCAAGGAAGAACATTACTACCATGCAAAAGATCTGTGGGTTGAGTTTCAAGAAATGTTTCAGTTATTCAATCAAGACGCACTCGAAAAATCTATCGTCAGTTGCTATTGTCTGTAAGTGATTTATTTCTGTAATTTAAGTCTCTAGCTAGCTGTAGTGCTCGTTCATTACCTGTAATTATCCTCACTATATTCTTTTCTGTGGTATTATGCAGAATAAAGATGTATGAAATAAAAAGAGCTGAACGCTATGGCATTGGGTTCATTGACCCAAATACCATTAATCAAGAGACATGGTCACGTGAATATGATCGACCATACACAGAGAGAAGCTTGCTAGAGTTCTTCAAGCGACTAAATACACAACCAGAAATACTACTTCCTTACAACTTCGGGTGAGTGACACTGTCTTGTACTACAAATTCTGTTTTTGCTTACTAGATGTTAATAAGTGTAGTTGATGAGTTATGCACATGCCCGCTTAATTATATAAACGTGTGCGCACGCTATTTCCGCTGGATCTTGTTAATCATTGAAGTTGACGAGAAAAAAGTTCAAGTACTGGACTCACTATATAAAGATAGTAATGAATACGCAATCGTGAGGGAGATGGTCGACAGGTAATTTCAATCATTATCGCACTATGTCAGCCTCTTTAGTTCATTTCCTGATATCAACTAATTAATAACTCATTTATTTATTTTCTTTGCCCGCGGGCAGGGCTTGGGAAAAATTCATCAAACAGGTTAAAGACGAATGGAAACAACAGCTGAAATGGGTGCGGCCCAAGGTAATTAAGTACTACTAGCTACGTCTGCGCATCTCTTTAATTCTACTTTCATCAATATTATTATCATGCTTGATTAATTATTATCTGATTGAGTTCTATTCTCGTAAAGGCCATGAGGCAGGCGCCGGGGAATAATTTATGTGCGTACTACGTTTGCGAGAACATTCGCATGATGACGTCCGAAAGGAGCACATCTGATAGAGCACTTGGTTACGTTTGCCAGAACACAATTCATAATTTTTTTTTCATGATCTAATATATATACACACAACTAATATATTCATATTGATCTCCTTCTTTTATAAAGATGACGGAGATGCGGGATAAGCTCCTATCAACGGATCGCGTATGAGCAATTCAAGAGGCAATAGCGGGATGTTTGCTCGACCAGGTCATAGATCCCAAAGGAGAATACCATTACAAGTTGTAATGCCTCCATGTGTAATGATCTGCAAATTGTAGGAGAAATTGTATATACCAAATTGTATATATATATATATATATATATATATATATATATATATATATATATATATATGTGTGTGTGTGTATGTGAATGGTCGTGCGAGAAATTCGATGATATATATATGATCGGTTCTACGAGAAATTCTATTTATATATATGCATAACGTGTACAATATGTAGTAGCGTAAAATATGTTTGAAATGAAAAAGAATTAAATAGAAAACACAAAATTAAAAGAAAAATAAACCATAAACCCCTAAACTTTTTAGTCCCGGTTGGTAGGCCCCCAGCCCCCCGGCGCGGGCTCGTGCCACGTGGTGGGCCTTTGGTCCCGGTTCGTCACGAACCGGCACTAAGGGGGGGGGGGCCTTTAGTCCCCACCCTTTAGTGCCGGTTGGTCCTTACGAACCGGGGCTAAAGCCCGATTCTGCACTAGTGCCTGCGGCTATTGGAGCTAGTAAGGCTGGTCATAGTGAGGAGTATCATATACTATACAGGTGAACTACATACACGTGCTCTCCGAGTAGGGAAAGTAAGAAATCTACGGTCTTCCATCCGCGGATGTGACAAAGCCAATCCAATTTGGTCTTGTCCCGTAGCTCGGACCCGGCCAATCCAATATGGTTTTGTCCCGTGGCTTGGACCCGATCGCGTAAATGCAACTACCACTACGACGGAATACTCTATTTATTTACTCTGTTTCAATCCCTATTTGGCCATTCAACAGTAGCATAGTACTAACTAGTATCATGTATATTTCTTTCGTCCGCGAATAAATGTACATCTAGCTTTTGTCCTAAGTCAAAGTTTTAAAATTTTAATCAACTATATAGAAAAGAGTAATAACATATTATGAAAGTACATTTCAAAACGGATCTATTGATACTAATTTAGTGTCATACATGCTACTATTTTTCCCTATAAAGTAGGTCAAAGTTTCAAAACTTTGAATTAGGACAAAAGCTAGATGTACGCTTACTCGTGGACGAAGGGAGTATGATACTAGTCTATAAACTACTCCCTCCGTCCGATAATATAAGAGCGTTTTTGATCCTACACTAGTGTAAAAAACGCTCTTATATCAAAGGACGGAGGGAGTACCTTCGTAGTGCATATTATCGTAGACTAGTATCTTAAGTGGTCTTATTTATTGCTATGCATGACACATAGTAGAATAGAATTTATTAGGATACAGTATCATAAATATAATATTCAACCCTCTCTTTCTTAATTTAATTCCACGCCATCTCATCAAAATTGACTAGTTGCATGTATGATACTAGCTATTATACTCCCATTACGGGTAGCCTAAGACAGTGTCGACCAGTCGTCGGAGCGTGAGAGGACCAAGCGGATCAGCCTTTTGCTCCAAAGCATTCTTCACCAGTGCCATCGTCAACGTCGAGATTAGATCTAAGGCTAGCATTCCCACCACTAGCCTCCACTCCTAGACCAACATTGTAAGATTGTTGCTACAAGATCACTGATGCTAATTAACTGTCGGATTATATATAGCCCTGCAATGATACTCACTGCTCAAAAGTGGTTGCTCTCATTCATCCAAGGAAAATGCAAATGCTAATATGCTATCAACATGCTTAATCATTTTCTCTCCTATTTTGGGACAACTTACTAGTAACACTGAAGAATTATAATTATAATATATGAAATGGCATATCACGAGACAGTGGGAATTGTAGTGCGAGTATGAAAATGAAAGTAAAATACACTACCTTTGTCCCAAAATAAGTGATTTCAATTTAGTAAATTGCACTTATTTTGGTGTAAATTGCACAAACCCACCACATTGAAGGCCAGGTTAGTTGAAAACATGAGTTTATAATCTTTTTAATTATAATAAAAAACACTTATTTTAGAGTAAATTGCACAAACCCACCACATTGAAGGCCAGGTTAGTAGAAAACATGAGTTTACAATTTTCTTGGCAGAAAACACCATGTCTATGGTAATCTTTTTGCGAATAACACTGATCCGCGGCTTTGGCTCGGTTGAGCGCGTTTATGACAGATGGGGCTTCCCAGTCAGGCTGAAGAACATTGCAAACTCATGTTTTCTGCTAACCTAGCCTTCAATGTGCTGTGTTTGTGCAATTAACTCCTTATTTGGGGACTGGGGGAGTATGTCCTGATTCAGTCCCTTATATTTTGTGGTGCCAAGAAAGTGTAAAAAAGATGGAAGCACCGAGATTGCAACAACTCTTTTTTATGTAGTCTTGTCCTCTCACCTCCGAACATCAACATATGTACTTTTAGCATCTAAAAGAAAATAATACTTGGCATTAGTAATAAGTAACCTCATATTTGTCATAGAGTCAGGAATACTATGACAAGATGCAATGATTTGCTCAACTGAAAACAGCACTACTGATCATTCAGCTTTGTGCTCGTTAGTGTGATTTTGCCCCACTGCTCAACTGTCATTTTCAATGACAAGTTAGGGATAATTTCTCATTCGAATGAGGGCCGTAAAACTATCCAACAAGCTTCTCAAATCACATGGCACACTGTTCAAGACTACAGGCATAGAAGGCAGCCTCAGCATGCACCACAACCAAAAAGTAAAGTGCACAATGATCACAAATATGACATTGACTTATTCAAAGTCATAGCAGCATACATAGGGCATGGGCCAGGAACCCCGCAAAGAAATGGGCATGGGCCATTTAGGGCTATTCTTGACATTAGAAAGACTAACTACTGAGAATGCCCTTTCTAGAATTCACAAATTTGCTCATGTCTCCTTATCTTCTTCCACTCCTCTCTCTGATAATAAAGTCACTGATGATGCATCCTTGTCCTTCCCCCATAGGAGAAGATAAGAGGCCTCCACTGACAAGAGCAGCACCTACCACACTTGAAAGACAAACGGGAAACACAAGTATGAATTTCCAATTATTTTGTCGGAGTTCTATGCCTTCAAGCAAAGTTGTCGTTTGGCCAAGATAGTTATTTACACTTGCAACTTCTTACAATATGTCAATCTAGTCCTTTCGTGATGGCAACATATCAGATCTTAGTCCTTACAGGTGATAAATCATGATACAAATGTACAACAATTTTGCATCAGAAATATTTTTCTACAATATTTTGTGCCAGACTTTGACACCGTAAATATCTAAATTAATAAGCATGATATTTCATGTGAGTTGCTACCAAATAACTAAATAGAGATTAGGGTTTCATGTCCTATTCAAGTTCTTGTGCTTATTTTGCATATTTCCAAGCCATAAACTTATTCTTATAAACTATTCGTAAAAGCTAATACCTTCCCGGTAAAGCTGTTCATGAAGGACATATATATCAAGGACTGTGGTGAATACTGACCCTCCGTTCTCGATGCAGCATGTCATCGTCACATAATCTATCTCGGATGCTCCCAGTCCCTTCACAATAGAAGTGAAAAGTTTCATTGGAATCCCAGGACATTACATTGAACCCGAGCCATACTTAGTGGTAAAAATTCTTGTTCCTAACTGAATTCACACTTCTTTGTGCCAGACAAAGGCACATAGCTTGTGTGGAGTCATGGAGCCATGTGTTCATAACTATCACATATGTGGAGTGCCAGACGAGGTCGTCCGAGCTTGGCTCCTCGCCGGAATGTGTCGTACAAAGAAGTGACCGTGTCACGGCCCAAACAAAACTTCCCTCTGCAACTTTAACAGATCGTACCATCCCATGATCCAGTCCTTGTAGTGTGTGGACTATGCCTAAACCGGTTAACACGGTTGATCCATTTGGCCGTGCCATCACACGACCAGGTCCTACCGAGTTAAATAAAGAACTGGATGCATGACTACCAGTCGGCATGCAAGCTCTGTCACGTCATAACTTCTTGGGAAAGACTAAACTAGAAACCGATTGAACAACTAAGTTTACGGTTTCACTTCTTCGTCTTCAGATATTGATCCAGCGGATTTGGAATTGCTCGGACTAGCCAGGCCGAAATCCCCACACTCGACTTGTCGATGCTGGCAGCGGCAATAGTTGCGGGTGTCATCCCCTTCTTGGAGGCGATGTTGTGGCCTCTATTTGTGCCTCTCTTCAAGCACCATGGCTTGCCCTTTGGGAGGGAAGAGGCGCAAGCTTGGGCACCTGTGTGGACTCGCCATCAGAGGAACGGGCGAGGTTGTTGATGCCGACAACATACTCGATGGCAGTGAAGGCGACGCCATCACCGACCTGGTAGAAGAGCTCGTAGTGGTTGTTGTTCGGGGCGATCCGTACATGGCTGGCGAGCGGGTAGATAAGGATGAGGGTCTCGGAGAGGGTGGCCTTGGGAACAGAGATGAGCTGCTGGACGGTTCTGTTGTGCCGGAGCTGGTAGAGGAGGATGTGCTAGATGGGCGGTGGGCGGAGGCATTTGAAGTCGAAGAAGGTGAGAGCGGGAGGGAGCCTGGCGAGAGATCGAGGTCGGATGGCCTGACGACGCCGGCCCACAGGACGCAGAGATTACTATTGGCGCCCACCTTGATGGATCAATCAGAGTTTTGCTTGTGCCCGTGGATGCAGGTACCTGTGCATGCAGATGTGGCGTCGGTCGGTCCTAGAAACGGCGACAACTAGCGAGGAGTTAACGAGCGGACGTGCATGAATATCTCATACTCGAGTGTATGTTATATCATTGGTGCAAGAGGTAGGTAGGTAGCTGCATGGCAAAGTAGGTAATGGAGCAAACCCCGTGATGGTTGGTTGGATTATCCGTCTCGAATCGATCCAATGCCTCCGTTTGTTGTCTCAACAGATTTATTAGGCCCTCTTATATTTTAGGAAACTGCTTCTAAACATCCGTGCGAGCGACCACCTCGCCCGCCGTCTCATCCTTCTCGATCGTAGGGTGCGTGGCGCCTCCTGTCCCACGCGTGAAGGTGTTCTCCTAGTTTGATGTGTCTGTGGTCCCAGCTCCCACAACAGTCGTCCATTGCGCAGCATGCCGTCCCATCCTCTTCATTCTACTCTGTATACAGTGCGTACTAGCCCAATACTCTCCCTTGTACGTGCATGTGGATGCATAACAATCAGGTCTCCATGGGCCCTACCTTATCCCTGGCCATGTCTGTCTTTTGACTCCCGTGCATGGCATCCTACTTAGTGGCTTGCTGCCACGAAAAATGCTTTTGGTGCATTCTTGTGTTGCTGCAACGGCGTGCTTCCAACGGATGCTGCGACTGCATCTCGCTGCTCTGGCAATGTTGTGACTGGATGCTTCGACGACACCAACGATGCTGTGATGATGGCCCGGCTGCTCCGGCGTGCTTCAACGGATGTTGTGACGGCGTCTCAGCTGCTCCGGTGATGTTGTGATGCATGCTTCAATGGCATACATGTCGCAACGACATCGACAGCCTTGACGACGAGGTGTACGTGCCTCGACGGTGTCGACGGCCGCGGCGATGCTTGGCGGCCACTACGCCGACAACCATCGACGTTGCGGCACGTGCTTTGACGGTCACGACAACATACGTGCCACGATGGCATCGATGGCCGCGGTGATGCATCGACCGCCACGACGGCGAGGCGTACGTGTTGCGATAGTGTTGATTGACGACCATGGCAGCGAGCCGCATGTGCTGAGACGGTGTTGATGGCCATGGCGATGCTTTGACGACCATGACAACATTGCTTCGACCGGCACGACGTCGACAACCGTCAACGCTACGACGCGTGCTTCGACGGCCACGACATCGACACCCATCTACGCTGCAATGCATGCTTCAACGGTCGCGGTGATGCTTCGACCGCCACGATGAGGTGTATGTGCTGCAACTGCATCGGCGGTCGCGGCGATGCTTCGGCGGCCGCGATGCACAACGCCCACAACCACTGACGTTGCGATGCATACTTCGACGGCCACGACTTCAACAACTGTCGACGGTGCGATGCGTGCTTCAATGGCGTGACGGTGTCAACGGCCATGATGACGAGGTGTAATTGCCGTGGCGACGTCCATAGCCATGGTGATGATTTGACGACCACAACAACATTCCTTCGACGACCATGAAGATCAACAACCATCTACTCTGCTGCACGTGCTTCGATGGCCACAACGACAATATTTCGACGGTCATGGCGTCGACAACCATCGACACTGCAACGCGTGCTTCAACGGCGTACGTGTCGTGATGGCATCGACCACGACGATGAGGCGTACGTGCTGCTACGGCGTTGACGAAACGATAATGGTTGGATGGCCATGACACCAATGCTTCGATGACCACGACGATCGACAACCATCAATGATGCAACACGTGCTTCAACGGCCACGACGACAATGTTTCGACGGCCCCAACATCGGCAACTGCCGACACTGCGATGCTTGCCTCAACAGTGTACGTGCCATGACGGCGTCGACGGCCACGGCGATGCGGCGGCGACCACGACATTGAGTCGTATATGCCGCGACGGTGTCCACGGTTGTGGCGGCATTGATAGCCACGACAACAATGCTTCTACAATCACGAGGACCGACACCAATCGATGCTGCCACGCGCTTCGATGGCCACAACGACAATGTTTACGGCCGTCACGTCAACAACCGTCAATACTGCGATGCATGCTTCAACGGTCGTGGCGATGCTTCGATGGCCACGAGGACGAGGGATACATGCTCCAATGCGATCACCATGCTATCGGGGCTGCGGCGAGCTCGTGAATAGGATTGTGAGTCTACTGGCACCGCTAGAACGGACGGCTTCGGTGATGTTGCCACGACGGCCGACCAGGTGCTATGTGGTGTGGGCCAAGGTGCTACGGCGTTCGAAGGCACTGCGATGGCCATCGATGCTATGAAGCATTCCACGAGGCTGCTATGTTTAACATCTACATGACGTGCGTGCACAGTTGGTAATGAAGTGGCCGTGTGAGTCGAACAAGGCAAATTATTGACATTAACGTTGCAAACAAGACATGCGCCGCCGATGCCCATTTCTTTTTGTTGCCGTAAATGTCGGAATGATATGTTGCAAAGCTAGTCGCATGTAAAACTTGTTGTCGTTACTGCAAAGAATCATTCCTGCTTCGGCTCGGTGATGTTGCACAACATGACAGATGTTGTGATGAATGGGCTAGGGACATTTCCATGGTGGTGATGTTGCAATGAGATGTTGTGCAACATGGTAGATTGTGCGACGATCTAGATTTGTGGGCTGGCGATGCTTTTTCGACAATGTTGTTGCAATGAGCAAAATGGGAGAGGGGTGCTGCGAGCAAGCGGCGTTTCAATGCATTGAGATGTTACGCAACATGGATGATGTTTCTAGGGAAATGAGAAATGAGATGGATGATCAGATTGCCGTGGTTGATGTGATCGAACGACATGTGGGCGGCAGATTTTTGTCTGTGCGTTAGCCGCGTGGCGTTGCCATTTTTTGGTTGCAACAATACCTCATTGCATAGGCGTATGCATGTCTCTTTTTTGTGTTTCCATTGACTTTTGGTGGGTGAAAAAGCTAAAAGCTAGCATACAAGAAAGTGCTAGGCGAAGAGCAAGAAAGTGCTACAGGGTGGTGGACAGCGACCGGGACATGCAAACCATGCGGGGACCGCGACAGGGACCGAAACATGCAGTCATGCGAGCCATGCCAGACGGATCAATCCGATGGTAAACAAGACCGATGCTGTTTCCAGTTGGTACATCCGGATGACGCCTAGCGCTCGCCTATATTTTATGCCAAATTTTGATCATAGTCAAATTAGGCCCTCTTATATTTGGTACCAAATTTTTTATCATACGTTTGACTAAGAAAATATGAAGTTTTTGGAAAAGGAGGTTAAGACCCCCGGCCTCTGCATCAATCGATGCATACGGCTATCTTTATTTATTATTTAACAAAGGTCTAACAAGAACATACATCAAGTCACCCGAAGCCACCACTCACACCTACAAAACTCGATCATGTGGAGTGCTCTCACTCCCCATATCAAAATCCGGTGTCGTCGCACCAACAGCCGGTGCAGCGGACCTAAAGCGTACACCACATGCATATGTTCTAGACGTCGCCATCTTCATCGGACCGCTGACCCATCTTCAGGAGCGAGATCCGTATCATCCTTGCCAGTCCGTCCATCCGTCGACGCCACCACAACGCCCAACAGCGCCACCGCCCCGCGCTCGTCCATCCAGACGCGAAGATTCTAGAAGATCTGTCATGCGTAGCACCAGCCGACCAGGCATGACACAGCGTAGCACCTGTCGGCCAGGCATGACTTGACATGTCTACTGAAAGCTCCGTGCAAGACGAAGCCGCTCCACCTCCTGCCTCTGACTTCCAGCGCAGCTCCACAAACGATGCTCCCAAGAGAGAAAACGACACCGCAGTACCGTCATCGTCCGATCTGTAAGACCAGATCCTAGGTTTTCCCCCGGAGCAGCACGAGTGGGTCGACAGCAGTTACACGACGATGCCTTCATCAAGGTAATGACACAGAACGCCGCCATCGCCTGCCACCGGCTCGGTTTTCACCGGCACCTATGTCTTCCCGACTCGCAGCTGGAGCTAGATGGCGGATCCCGAGATCTGCCCATCCTGCGTCAGGCCGACCACCTCCGGCGAAGGAGATGGCCACCATGGCCGCGCCCAGGGCTGGAGCCCCTGACATCCTTGTGTTGCAGGTCCAGCCCAGAAGCCGCTTGACGTAGCCGGATCAACGGAGATGCACGACAGCGTGTGAAGCAGCCCGTTGAAGCCCATCTGGGCCCAGTTCGGGGCGCCCTAGCCGCCGCCGCCGCGGAGATCTCGCTGTCGCCGGCTCCAGCACGCCGACCATGGTCGCCGCCGGCCCACGCCACCGCCCTTGATCCGACCGGAGTAGAACGCCGCCACCCAGATCCAATCGCGGGCCGAGGAGGATTGCCGCCGCCGTCGCTGCGACCCGCAAGCTTAGCCTGCGATGCCCTCGGCGACGGCGGCGGGAGGTGGAGGTCGCTGGTGTTGACCGGAGGCGGCCGGCGGGGTTGCCCTGGTGCGGCGCGGCGCCGCCGCACCGGGGGAGAAGGGGTCGGGGAAGTCTTTTTACTGTAATATGAAGTATATTCTACGAAAACTATATTACTGGCTGTGTATTCGAAAGATGTTTGGAAAGGTATTGTCGTAGTGACATATAGTTTATATTTTATTATTTAAATCGATGATCAAACTTTAGCCCAAAATGAGAATAGGGCTAATAAACCCGCACTGAGTAGCAGCTTGTGTGTTGCCTCTTCAAGTTTAGCGCCGGTCACTCACACCCATAGTCCCGCTTGCTGTGCTTAGGCATTTTCTTTGCCTATTCTTAGTTATAACTCAGTTGACATACTACAAACCAACAATAAAATAAGCGTTTAACTTTGGAGTAAGCAAATTACAGTCATCCTCGCTAGGGCATTTAAGACAATTCCTCAGCTCGTAGACACTCTACAGCCGGATTGCCACACGACCAACCTTCATCGTGACCTATTCGCAAACACAACAGCTTTACTGCCACGGCCAACACACAGTAGCTTTTTGCACAACCACAGTAAACGTCTGCCTTGAGGTTAACCATCACTAGCATTGAAATATCTCTCTCACGTTGCAGTCCGCGAGGTCCCAATCATCGAAGCCGACCTCACAAGGGTGGCGGCCCCTGCCGCTGTTGTCGCCTTGGTGTACTCCTCTTTGATCTTCTTCAACCTCACGGACACATCGATCATCGTCATCCTCTCCTCAAGTGTGTCACTGGAGCAGAGTAAGCCCAACTCAAACACTGGCACAAGAAAGCCTTCCAAGCTGATGCTAGAAGAACAGTTCTGCAGTAGCTGTTCATCCACGACATGGACAACCTCCCTAGGAAAAGCCTCGAGAACCCACTTTCTAAGGCTCAGATCTCTGACAAAAATTGCATCTGTGGGTCTCCTTCCAGTGAAGACTTCAAGGAGCATGATTCCGTAGCTAAAGACATCGCTCTTTCTCGATGCTTTTCCAAGGGACCCATACTCTGCTTATGGCATTAATTTAGGAACAGAAATAAATCATGACTGATTAAAAATATTAAACTAAAATGCAAAGTATGTGTGTCATTTAAATACCTGGTGCCATGTAGCCAATTGTGCCTTCCATGCTCGCTAAAATCATGGAGTTTTCATCACCAAGTAACAGCCTTGCGATGCCATAGTCCGCAACATGTGCCGTCATGTGCTCGTCAAACAACACATTGCTCGGCTTTAGGTCGCAGTGCAAGACCACATCATGAAGCTCATGGTGTAGATACTTCATTGCCATGGACACATCGAGCATTATGCCCAACCTCTCGAGGAACCCCAAGTTTCTTGTGCCTCCAGAGTAGTGAAGGAGCCTCTCTAAGCTGCCATTGGGCATGTATGGTAGCACGAGCACTCTAAAATCCAGGTTGGAGCAGGTCGTGACTATCCTTATCAAGTTGCCGTGTCGCACCATGCGTAGCACACCACACTCGACATCGAAGCTTTTAGTGGCTTGTTCCAACTGCATGTCAATAATTTTTATTGCAACCACCACACCATTGAGTAGTTGCCCTTTAAAAACTTTCCCAAAGCTTCCAGACCCCAACAAATTGCTCTCGCTAGGATTTTCAGTGGCACGAATGATGTCCTGATAGGTGACCAATTGATTACTAATCAAGTAAGCCATACTGGTAGAAGGAGCCACCCCTTGCCGCTTCTTGATTTTCTTTTTGATCATTACATATATGCATGAAGCTGCAACTCCAGTTACTATGATGATTGTAGGGAGCAAAACTTTTAGCATGTGGTCATTTGCTCTTTGGGTAGTGTTACTTGGACACCGTGAAAATCCTAAATTTGAAGCTCCACATATCCCCAAGTTCCCCATCAAGGATTGTATGCTGATGTTTGAGAAGACACCTCCTTCTGGTATGGGGCCTTGTAGCTTGTTGTAAGAAAGGTTCAAGCTGGTTAGGATAGTAAAATTGGCTAGGTACTCTGGGATGGCACCGGAGAGATCATTATGGGATAGGTCCAAAGTTTGCAAGCTTGCTAGCTTGCCGAAAGAGTTTGGAATCGAATTACCAAGAGAATTGTGCGATAGGTTCAAGTAGGCTATCATTTGGAGTTTTCCAATTGAATCGGGGAGTCTGCCAACAAAGTGGTTGGTAGAGAGATCCATGTAGTTAATTTGTTTCAAATAGCCTATATCAGCCGGTAATGTGCCATTGAAAAGGTTTTGAGAAAGATCAAGTTGGAGGAGACTATCAAGGTGTAACAAATTTGGTTGTATGGCGCATGATAACTGGTTACTAGATAATTTCAGGTATTCTAACTTGCTGAGGTTACCAACATCCTCAGGTATGCAGCCAGTGAACCCATTGTCGTTAAGGAGCAAAAAATCTAATTTTTTTAGCATTGCAATCTGAGATGGGATGGGTCCAAACAAGCTGTTTCTATTGAGGTCAAGAGTTTGTAGATTTTGCAACATCATGACTGTTTGTGGAATTACACCATGCAGTTGGTTTTCAGAAAGATCTAGGAGAAGGAGACCACTCAAATTCGAAATCGTAGGCGGAATTTCACCAAGTAAGTTGATTCTACCTGCCAGGAAAAATTGCAGTTGGCTTGATAGATTCCCTACATAGGCAGGGAGGGCACAACTAGTAAAGTTATTCGACCTGATGTCAAGAAACTGGAGATTTCTAAAATTGGTAAACATGGACAAGAAATTGAGATCCCCGTGTAGGTGATTTTCTGAAATATCAAACCTCTCCAAAGAGTGCATGTTACCAATTGTTGTGGGAACTGATCCAACCAACGTATTTTGTTGTAATTCTAGGTTTACTAATTCAGATAGGTTACCAAGAGAAGCTGGAATGGATCCTATTAGCTTATTTCCTACGAGAGCCAAAGCCAATAGTTGGCCTAGCTGACCGATTTCTACAGGTATGGCACCAGACAGGTTGCATGAATCTAGGTCCAGAATCCTAAGAGAAGTGAGGTTGCCAAGTATAGCAGGGATTGTACCCACGAGGTTATTACCACCCAAGGAAAGGTAGTAAAGATGAGTGAGCTTGCCCAGCCATGTTGGTACAACACCCTCAAACGAATTAGTTGGAAGGGAAATAACCTGGAGGTATGGACAAGATGCAAAACCCGATGGAATCTGACCTGTGAAACTGTTACCACTCATGGCAATTATTTCTAGCATCGGGAGACTGAAACTTCCATTGTCGGGGATTGGACCAGTCAGGTCGAGGTTGGAAGAAAGAGACATAGCATATAGTTTAGACATGTTGAAGATTGCCTGGGGTACTGGTCCAGCAAGATGATTGACTTGTAGATCAAGGGACTCGAGCAAAGGCAAGGAGCCAATGCAAGATGGTATTCGTCCTGTCAAGCTGTTGTTGCCAAAGTCCAAAAATCTTAACAAACGAGTGCTATTGAATAGATTAGTTGGTATTGAACCACTGAGGTAGTTCGCAAAGAGACTTATCTTGACAAGACTATATAGGTTCTGGAGCTCTGCCGGAATTGGACCAGAGAGATGGTTATGCTGTAGGGTAAGAACTTGAAGCCTCGTCAGGTTTCCTATGCTAGGAGGGATGCTACTTGAAAAGCCATTGAAGCCAAGATATAGAAATTTGAGGCGGTGCAATCTTCCCAGCTCATCTGGAATTGACCCGGTGAGGTTGGTGTTGTTGAGGTTTAGGACAGAGAGGAAAGAGAGATTACCAAGGTGAGAAGCGAGCGATCCATAGAGGGGAACGCCCGGCAGCTCAACAGCGGTGACCCGCTGCCTCCGTCGGCTGCACGAGACACCAACCCAGTTGCAGAAGGACGTACCAGTAGTAATATTAATTATGTGTATAAAATTGTTTCTGATGTACATGAAAAATGCACAATGTGAATGAAAACACTCGACGAAAAAACATGTAGTAATCCTCTTTATTATTTTAAAATTGATAATGATAGTATCCTAATTAATACACGTCATCCTTAATCAACATCATTAATAAAGATTCACTAAAGTTGCAATTATAACCATCAATTTCAACCGCTGCCAGAGTAAAGAAACTGATCAAGAGGCCACGTTGTTTTCCTTTCCCATACTAGCAAAACAGCTCGTGCGTCGCAACGGGAGAAAAAAATCATAATCTTCAATGGCCAAGATCACATTTTGCTGTATCACCTAGATATACTATCACCCTCATTTTTGTGAAAATTGTGAACTATTTTTTAAAATCATGAACAATTTTTAAACTCATGATCATTTTTCAAATTTGTGAACATTTTTAGAGATTTTCGAGCATTTTCTAAAATCATGAACAATTATTGAATTCATGAACATTTTATACTATTTGCAAATATTTTATTTAAAATTGTGCATATTTTCAAAAACATTTTTCTTGAATAGGCGAACATTTCTAGAATCGACGAATATTTTTTTTGGAAATTGGTGGAACAATTTTTGAAAGTCACGAACATTTTTTTGATTTAAAGAAAGGGTCGTGCATTGCAACAGGAGAAAAAAAATGAGTAATTACACCGGTGATGCTAGAACTTGGGATGAACGGTCACTTTGGTGCTAGAACTTGCGGTATACATTGAACTGGTGTAAAAACTTGCCTCAGGCATGCAAATACGGTGCATATCACATTTGGATACAAAAGCGGCGCTGACTAGGCTTGCTTGTGTGGCGCCGGTCCCACTGTCAGTCGCCGGATGATGTATGGCCAGTTATTTTGCAAAAGAAAGAAAAAAATCTCTCACGAAATGGCCCTTGGTGCGGATCAAAATATATGACAATATATTAGCTCGGAATCGAACCGGGCAGCTTATTTTGCTGTAGCGCCAGCAAATTATTTATTTATCGAACCAAGTCAAAATGGACCACATCGACCAGAGTTCCGTGCGGTCAGTTCACTATATATCGTTTGCGTCCTATGTGGGCGGAAGTTAGTGGGCCCATTTTGCGCTGTTATTTACTAATAACATATATGTATATTAGAATCATGTATTTTGAATAATATATATTAATAAAATACGTTGAATTATAAAAAAGGGTTTTACATAATGCACGAAAATTTATTAAAACATTGAACATTTTTCTAAAATTCTAAAAAGTAATAGTGCAAAATGGGCCGCACGAGTGCGTTCCATTATAAGGTTTAAAGGATATAAAATGTACCACCTTCATTCCTAAACAAAGGGTGTATTTATTTAATTTTAAGAAATACACAAATGTATTAAAACACGCGAACACTTTTTATAACAACAAAAAAACTCTTAAAGCATGAAAACTTTTATATAATACATCAATTAATAAATTTTTAATACGCTGAACATTTTTAAAATTATATAAGAATTTACTGAAATATACAGAAAATATATATTAATCTCATATTTTTTTTATTCAATATGCATATTATTACATGAATATTTTAATTTGTAATTTAGTCATATGAATATTTTAAATTATTTTTTTCATAAATACTATTTTAAATATATGCATACTTTTAAAATAATACATAACAATTTTGAAAAGTAATTTATTTCATTTGTATTTATAATAATTATACTGCAAGTATAATGAAAAATATAATTTTATTACTGATATTAGAGCATCTCCGATAGAAGATGTAGATCAAAAAATAACTAATTTTTGCATCTTCAACGTGCAGAACCCCCTCTCCAATAGATGATGTAGATGCAAAAAGAATAACATCTCCGGATCCCGGAGATGCAAAATACAACACCTGGCGATGCAAATATACATCTCCACCTACAGGAGATGTAAAAATCGCGGCCCGTGCGCCAACTGTCAACCGCTCTTCCTTTTCCTTCCCTTCCTCCTCTGTCCACCCGCCGCACTGCCGCCGCCGCTCTAATTCGCACTCGTCCCCGCTGGCGATGCCCGCCCGTGCCAGATTCGGCCGCGCCCGACCCCTGCCTCCCTCCGACGCTACTCTGTCGCTCTCTACCTCGACTCGCCGCTCCTCCGCCGCTGCTTCGCCGCCCCGATTCGCCACTCCTCCGCCCCTTGGACGCTCCTCCGACGCCCCTCCGCCACTCCTCGTCCTCTCTCCGCCTCGATTCGCGCCGCGCCACACCTGTGAGCTTGTCGGCGCTGGCCTTGTTACCATCATTGCTAGAGCTCATGTTTGCCACGTCCGAGCATGCACTTGAACTCCTGGAGTTCCCAGGAGCCCGCAGCGCCCTTCATCCGGCCTTCCCATGCCTTGCAGCCTCGTGCCCGAGCAAGCCGTGCTCCGGCCGCCGCGTCGAGCTCGCTCCCTTCCAGTTTATGTAGGAGATATGACCTAGAGGCAATAATAAATGTTATTAATTATCTCCATGCTAATAATTATGTTTATGTTCCATGCTATAACTGCTATGGTTCTCGAGTCTACAATAACACGAGGCTTGGAGGAAGACTCATATGCACGTGTGTAATAATAAACGGAAAAATATATTCCTAGTCTAGCCTCTAAGACTAGCTCAAGTGTTGCTGATGGTTCTGTTTTCCTGATCATGACTGTGTCGGCAACTTTGGGGACACAATGTTAGTAGAACACTTGTGGTTGAATCGACCCGTTTGATGTTATGCTATGAGATACCTTCGTCACAAGTTAATGGTTAATAACACAGAGGAAGTTTACGTTTGCATAATTCCTTAGACCATGAGAGTATTGAGTTTCTTCATGCTTCCTTCATGAACTTTGGGGTTTGTTAAACGTCATCCGTAAATGGGTGGCTATTACGGCGGCTTACGGGTTCATGGAAAAGTATGTCAAGTAACTTGATAGCTCAAGATTGCGATTTGCTCCTCCGTTGATGGAGAGGTATCTCTGGGCCCTCTCGGTGTTACGGTATCCATCATCGTCTGGCCAGACACAATGTGATTTGATCACGGAGATGCCGGAACGCGGAAACGAGAAAAGAAAACAATACCGTTAACGAGGTAACTGACATAGTGGACAAAGTTGTTGATCCACGGGGATGCCAATACATCTCACATCGGGTATTTGTAACATATCGCGAAGCAACAGGAACAACACACGGCAACTGGTGGTTCACTCGAATATTCATTCGTGTGGGTATAGGGGTTAATATGGGTGTCCACGGCTCCGATGTTGATCATTGATCAGAAAGTGTTCCGGTCATGTCTATACTTCACCGAACCTATAGGGTCACATGCTTAAGGGTCATCTATCTGCTGAATACTAGACAGGGAGTCTAAGAGAAATTCGCCGAAAAAGTTTCGGAGACAACGGAAGAGTTCCGGAGAGAGAACACCGGAATAGTTTCGGTAAAACCGAAAAGTTGTTTCGGGGTATACCATTAAGTCAAATTGGTTTTGGGACACGCCTGATAATTCTTGGAGGGTGCCAGAATTATTCTAGAAACTTCTGGGAATTTTCCGGGATAAAAACCGAAAATGTTCCGGAGCTGCCGGAACCGGTTTGGTTGCTTTTCGCAGATGAAAATCACTAATCCGGAATTGTTTCGGAACGCGTCGAAAATTATTTTAGTGGGTACTGAAAATGTTCTAAGCCCACATAAATATTTTCGGTTCGAACAGACGCTGAAAAAATGTCATTGTGAATAGTGAAAGTGCTTTTTGGGTGGCTTCTTGGAGAAGCCACCTTGAGGGCCCTTTGGTATTTTCCCCCTTGGCTTCTTGGAGAAGCCACCCTTGGGCTTGGCCTATAAATAGGGGTGGAGGGGGCTGCCTAAAGACTCACTCTTTCTCACATACAAGTGCCATGCATGATCTGCCTTCTCTCTCCCTCCTAGCGAAATAGTTTCGTAGAGCCGAAAGGCTGTCTGGGTTCCGGTGGGAACTAGTTCTGGACGGCGAAGCCCTGCCGTATAGATGACACCGTATGTGTGCAACTCTGTAGAGAGATCGTAGTTTCGGTCTTAGTTCGAGAGTGCCTCCCGAAGGGCTGTTCGTGTGACCGTTCGAGTTTCAAAGGTCCTCCCGAAGGGCTGTCCGAGTGACCGTCCGAGTTTCAAAGGTCCTCCCGAAGGGCTGTCCGCGACACCGTCCGAGGAACTGTCCGACCGCCTCCCGGAGGGCTGTCCGAGGGGCAGACGAGGGAATACATCCTCGCTTTTGGGAGGTTGTAAATCCTAGCTGCGGGGATCTACACCGCCGATCGTCATCGACTCTACTTCCGCTGCGCTACGAGTCGGTAACAAAAAAGATCAAACCTTGTATGCAGTCTTCATGGTGGTCCTGGGCTGGTGCGTAGGTCGAAAAAAAAATTGTTTTCTGCTGTGTTACCCTACAGTGGCATCATGAGTCGTGCTATGCGTAGATGCAGGTTGCGATCTAGAATACATAGAGATGTATGGGTGTTGCACAATATAATTAGGTAATAGATGAGTTCTATTACTGAAAAATATTTGTGCGGGTAGCAGATGAAATCTATTACCCGATGTTCCTGTTGCTTCCCTTGAATTTGCATAATCTTGATCTTGACGGCATGGTGGAATCTCACAAAGTTCTGGCAATCTGCGATCCTTTCATGCTGCTCCTGAGTATGCTGACTGACAGATCAATGAAGTGCTAACAGTTCTTTGGGTTCCACCATAGTTAAATAAAGATGGATGTTTCGCAAATGAAAGGGCAATGCAGATATGATCTGCACGGGGTTCATGCGTATGACGAAGATTAGAATGGGGTTCGAGATTTTATTATCTCGTGCTTCATACACCCCGCAAAAGTTAATCTAGCAACTTGAATTATCATACTTGATGATGGACGTTGGTTGTTTCGGTTTGTTTCGAAACCTTAGAAGCCACGAAAAACAAGTTTCTGCATAAACCGATTAGAGGCGTCTAACTTGGTTTTGCAGGATAAACATGTGATGTGGTATAGCAGTGCTCATATTAATTTGATTATGTATGAGATGACTATATGATGTAAATAAATTAACATGACCTGCGTGTCATGATTCGGCATGATGGCTGGAGCCATATGATTGTCACTTTAATGACCTGCGTGTCAACCTTAAGTAATGCACTTATTTTATTAGCTATAGAGATAGCAATATTATCTGGTGCATCGACAAGGTGGTGGCAACTTCACGAAGGTGAACACCGACGCGAATGCCGAAGACGAAAAAATACAAGACTTCTCCGTCAGAAAGGGCTATACCATATCATGCTATTATGAATTGCCTGAGATGTTTATCCCTTATGATGCACCCTTTTTGATTGCGCGTAGTCGCTTTTATTAGGGTGATCTCTCACTTAAAATATCAAGTAGTTAGTGTTCTCCCAAGTGTAGCACCGTCACAGCATGTATCCTTTCGGGGTGCCACATGCTACCATGGGCACGAATGACTGGAAAGTGTAAGGCGGGTGAGGTCAGACCTCACTGCAAGATCACTTGGTTGTCTTGACGTTCAGGCAGGAAAGTCCTGAGCCCGGAACACATGCATCGAAAGATGAACAAGAATCACATAAAGATGTGATTGGCAAGCTGGCCTACCGGTTGAGATTTTCGTCATCTGTGATGCTACCATCATGGCGAACAATCAAAACTCGGGTCTTGAATCATTCACAATCAATTATGAGAGATATTGATTTGAGTGGGACCGCACTTTAGAATTAACTTGTTTAAATTCTCGGTGCAATTCATTTTGAACACTGTCTAAGTGTGATTTGCAAAATAGTTGTAGAATAATGGCTCGTGTTCCCACCTTCCCTGTTAAAATTGAATAGCTGTTAAACATCTGGTTAAAACTTTACGGTTGGTAACGTAATGTGAGGAATGTCCTCAAGAGTGCTGAGAAGGACTTTGTCCTATCGCATGCTTGCGGTATCCTCCCACAAATGCTATGGATGATGCGACTCTCGTCCTTCGATCCAAAAGCTAGAATTCCATTACGCTCAAGTGCAAAATGTTTGCTTCCATGATACCCGAACTTCGAAAGTTTGGGATAGTTATGTGATATTCATGGAACTGAAAATCGTTTTCAGATACAAACAAAGCAATGTTTGTTTGCAAAGAATTAGTAAATTGTTTACTGGGCATTTGACTGTTAGGAGAGGGATCCAGAAGAACGCCTGTCATGTGATGATGATGAATAAAACAACCACTTAAAAAGAAAGGGAATGTCCAAAGGGTGTTAGTGAGACTTTCACCCCTAGGAAGTCCGGGGCTGACGCCACTCTTAAGTTGGGTGCTTCTTCTGAGAATAGGATAAATACTAAAAGTTAAACTATTAGAAGTATAAAGGTAGAAAGTAAGGAGACTGGAATATCCAGCTCATGTATGAATGTCATACAAATTTTTGATGTATAGGAGGCTGGTCAAAGATATAGTTCTTGGGAATTATGGTTAAACATGTTAATCACTAATTCTTGGGTATTGTAAGTTAATCACAAAGATACCCGCTCGATTACATTCTGTTGCGAATCGATGTAAGAACTACTATGGCCTAAAAAGACTAGCCAGGAATGAGGTTTTAATACATGCTGGGAACATACTAAAAGTTACTATACCTTCCATCGGTGTATTACCTATGTATTTTCTTTCATAATTCATTTTAGAGCTTTAGACACTCTAGCCCTTTGCATAAGGTATCTTGCAAGAAGGTTGTTCATAAGAGAACTTTTGATGTTCAGTATTATGAATGAACATAAGGGCCATACTTTTATTATGAATGAGATGTATGTTATGAATAATGATATTAATATATTACGTCTGTGTTTACTTTCATAATTCAGTTTAGAGTTTCATACACTCTAGCCCATTGCACAATGTTTATTGCAAAAGGGTTGTTCATAAAAGAACAATTGTTGTTCAGTATTATGAATAACATGAAGGGCCATGCTTCCATCCAAGATGGGATGTATGTTATGAATATTGATGGTAAAATGATACATCCATAATACTGACGCTAAATATCGCAAGACTAAGAGAATACCACACATGTGTGGCACTGCATTTTGTCACATTAGAGAAACCCGCATGGAAAAATTCCATTATGATGGATTTTGAAGTCGTTTGATTTTGAATCATCTAACACTTGCAACTTTCCTCTGAAAAGTGAAGTGACTGAAATACCGTTCACAGGCCATAAGGAACGAGCAACAAACTTATTGGTGATCATACATTTTGATGTGTGTAGCTCAATAAATGTTGTTGCAAGTAGTGGCTTTATCTATATTCAGAAATGACTCAAGTAGATATATGGATATTTGCTTGATGAGACGTAAGACTGGATATTTTGAAATCATTCGAAAAGTTTTCAAAAATGAAGTAGAAGTTATTCTAACAAGAAAATTATGTCTTTACAATTCGATTGCAGAAAGGAATATTTGAGTTACAAGTTTAGCGAATATCTGATGAGTTGTGAAAGGGGTTTCATAACTTACACCTCCTGGAACACCACTGCAAGTGGAAAGTCCGTGAAGATGTAATCAAACCATTTATGACATGGTAAGATCAAAGATGACATAAATCAATTTGCCATTATCCCTTTTAATAGTAATGCTTTAGAGACTGCGGCATTTAATTACACTGAAAAGAGCTCCATCGGATCTGTTGAAATGACGCCATGGTGTGGTATGCCCAACCATGTTATATCTTTTCTTAACATTTGGAATATGGGGCTTGTGTAAAAGGTTACATACCTATTCCAAATCAGACAAGTGCTACTTTGTAAGTTATCCCAAGTCATTGGGTATTCCCCCACCACTATACCGAGGCAAATGATTTTGCCACAAAACGGTATGCTTTTATAGAGAATTGTTCTTGCAAAAGGTGAGTGGGAGGAAAGTGCAACTCGACGAGATAACAAGTATCTTCGTCATCAGGTCAAAGGAAAGGAACCTTGGAAGTAATTCCAGAGTTTCCTACTGCGACTGATGCGGAAGCCTCTACATGAGATGTATGGACTTCGTTCGAACTTGCAGCTGAACAACGTAGGCAAAGCTCGTGCAAACCTCTCAGGTGTGCAAAGGAGATATTGTTGTTAGACAACAGTATACCTACGATACACAAGGAAGCATTGATGGGCCCTAACTCCGGAATTGGCTAAATGCCAATATAATCCGAGATAGTTTCCATAAATGATTCAAGATTTAAATCTTGATAAACCCTCCGAAAGACTTAGAGTCTAACGGATTGTAATGGGACTATAAAGTGATACTGATAAAAATGTTTTATCCATTAAGCTCGACTTGTTGCAATAACAAGTTCAAGGAGTTGACTACAATGAGATTGTCTCACCGTAGCAATGCTTAAAGTCGGTTCGGGTTAAACTAGCAATTAATACATATTTCAAACATGAGATATGAAACATGGGTGCCAAAAGGATTTCCATGAGATGGACATACAACCTAGGACTTGTATGTGATACAATCCAAAGTATTTTGTCGGTCCAGAGGATGCTAGTAAGTATGCAAACTTCAGAGTTCCAGCAGTGGACAGAAGAGAGCAAAATGGAGTTGGAATCATCGTTTTTGATGGAATGGTCAAAGGGGTTTGACTTCATCAATGGGTAACGAAGATGCTTGTGGTTTCAAGAAAGTAAGTGGGAGCATAATAATATTTCTGAAAACCTTGTGTGATTGACACATTGTTAATTGGAAATAAATTTCTTGACACAAATTAGGACTTTATTTGAAAATAGTTTTTTGATGAAGTGCTTAGGCTAAATAGCCTTGATATTAGGCATAATGATCTATGGAGATAGATTTACCTAATGGGGCTGAGCAAAAATACATATTGACAAGATGCTAAAACCGTTTAGCACTAAGAACGACAAGGAGTGATTCTTGCCGAAGTCACATGGAAAGAGTTTTTGCAAGACTCGGTGTCCCAAAACACTGATGAGCAAAATACATGATGGAGATTCCACACACTCCTGTGTTTGGATTAATCATGTATTCCATGGTATGTAAAACAACCAGATATGTCCAATACTCCCAAGCTGTTGCGAGTATAGGTACCAAAGTGATCAAAAGTACTGATCATGGGACAACAGTGAAAAAGGGTCATTGAGTGCTAGAGTAGCACTGATGACATGTTTTCTCGCAAGCGGAGATCATGAAGAGTTCGTTGTAAAATATTACATGGATACAGTCTTCATCATTTCTCCATGCGATTTTCAATTTAAATTGAGGGTTTTGTGTAACACACAATATGGTTGCACAGTTAGTTGGAAATTGTTCAAAACAAGTTACTGTGGCGAATTCTATAACAGAGGCGAAGTAAGTTGCCGCTTTCGAAGCGACAAAGAAAATGTTGAATCATATAGTTCATTCATGAACTTAGTATGGTTCCAAGATGGCTTTGGTCAATGGCACACTATTGCAGATAGTTGCTCCATAGCTCAGTCTGAGGAATCAAAGTTCGACCTGTGATTCACATATATACAAAGCCAAGTCCACACAAAATATGCATTTTGTGAAAGCGTGAAAACGTGAGGATATGCAAAGATACTCGCGGAGCTGAAGTTGTCAGATCCGTTGGACATCAGGCTATACCACATGCAAAGCATATTTTACGCCAGTGTGCCATGGGTCTAATGTGCATTAGCATTAACTAGATTATTGACTCTAGTGCAAGTGGGAGTCTGTAAGAGATATGCCCTAGAGGCAATAATAAATGTTATTATTTATCTCCATGCTCATAATTATGTTTATGTTTCATTCTATACCTGCTATGGTTCTCGAGTCTACAATAACACGAGGCTTGGAGGAAGACTCATATGCACGTGTGGAATAATAAACAGCAAAATGTATTCCTAGTCTGGCCTTTAAGACTAGCTCAAGTTTTGCATGATGGTTCTGTTTTCCTGATCATGGGCATGACTGTGCCGGCAACTTTGGGGACACAATGTTAGTAGAACACTTGTGGTTGAATCGACCCGTTTGATGTTATGCTATGAGATACCTTAGTCACAATTAATGGTTAATAACACAGAGGAAGTTTACGTTTGCATAATTCCTTAGACCATGAGCGTATCGAGTTTCTTCATGCTTGCTTCATGAACTTTGGGGTTTGTTAAACGTCATCCGTAAATGGGTGGCTATTACGGCGGCTTACGGGTTCATGGAAAAGTATGTCAAGTAACTTGATAGCTCAAGATTGGGATTTGCTCCTCCATCGATGGAGAGATATCTCTGGGCCCTCTCGGTGTTACGGTATCCATCATCGTCTGGCCAGACACAATGTGATTTCATCACGTGGAGGCCGGAACACGGAAACGAGAAAAGAGAACAATACCGGTAACGACGTAACTGGCATAGTGGACAAAGTTGTTGATCCACGGGGCTGCCAATACATCTCACCTCGGGTATTTGTAACATATCGCGAAGCAACAGGAACAACACACGGCAACTGGAGATTCACTCGAATATTCATTCGTGTGGGTATAGGGGTCAATATGGGTGTCCACGGCTCCGATTTTGATCATTGATCGGAAAGTGTTCCGGTCATGTCTATACTTCACCGAACATATAGGGTCAGACGCTTAAGGGTCATCTATCTTCTAAATACTAGACAGGGAGTCTGAGAGAAATAAGTCGAAAAAGTTTCAGAGACAACGGAAGAGTTCCGGAGAGAGAACACCGGAATAGTTTCGGTAAAACCGAAAAGTTGTTTCGGGGTATACCATTAAGTCAAATTGGTTTCGGGACACGCCTGATAATTCTTGGAGGGTGCCAGAATTATTCTGGAAACTTCTGGGAATTTTCCGGGATAAAAACCGAAAATGTTCCGGAGCTGCCGGAACCGGTTTGGTTGCTTTTCGCAGATGAAAATCACTAATCCGGAATTGTTTTAGAACGCGTCAAAAACTACTTTAGTGGGTACTGGAAATGTTCTAAGCCCACGTAAATATTTTCAGTTTGAACGGACGCTTAAAAATGTCATCATGAATAGTGAAAGTGCTTTTTGGGTGGCTTCTTGGAGAATTCACCTTGAGGGCCCTTTGGTATTTTCCCCCTTGGCTTCTTGGAGAAGCCACCCTTGGGCTTGGCCTATAAATAGGGGTGGAGGGGGCTGCCTAAAGACTCACTCTTTCTCACATACAAGTACAATGCATGATCTGCCTTCTCTCTCCCTCCCATCAAAATAGTTTCGTAGAGCCGAAAGGTTGTGTGGGTTCCGGTGGGAACTAGTTCTAGATGGCGAAGCCCTGCCGTATAGATGACACCGTATGTGTGCATCTCCGTAGAGAGATCGTAGTTTCGGTCTTAGTTCGAGAGTGCCTCCCGAAGGGCTATCCGTGTGACCGTCCGAGTTTCGAAGGTCCTCCCGAAGGGCTGTCCGAGTGACCGTCTGAGTTTCAAAGGTCCTCCCGAAGGACTATCCGCGGCACCGTCCGAGGAACTGTCCGACCGCCTCCCGGAGGGCTGTCCGAGGGGCAGACGAGGGAATACATCCTCGCGGTTGGGAGGTTGTAAATCCTGTTGGGTAACGCGACAGAAAACGAAAATTTTCGGTAGCGAGCACGCCCAGGACCACTATGGAGACTGCATACAAGGTTTGATCTGATCCGTACCAACTCGAAGCGCAGCGGAAGAAGAGTCGGTGGAGATCGTTGGTGCAGATCCCCGCAGCTAGGATTTACAACCTCCCAACCGCGAGGATGTACTCCCTCGTCGGACAGCCCTTCGGGAGGCGGTCGGACAGTCCCCCGGACGATGTCGCGGACAGCCCTTCGGGAGGACCCTCGAAACTCAAACGGAGACTCGGACAGCCCTTCGGGAGGACTCTCGAATAGCCCCTCGGGCAAAAGACCGAAACTACGACCTCTCTATGGGGTTGCACACATACGGTGTCAGCTATCCGGCAGGGCTTCGCCATCCAGAACTAGTTCCTGCCGGAACCCAGACAGCCTTTCGGCTCTACGAAACTCTTTTCATGGGAGGGAGAGAAGAAGCCAGATAATGCATGGCATGTGTATGAGAGCAAGGGATGAGTGTGGAGGGCTGCCCCTCCACCTCTATTTATAGGAAATCCCAAGGGGTAGGGTGGTTTTACAATAAAACCCAAAAGCACAAGAATGAAGTCCTTCCACCAAGGGTTTAAGGGTGAAAACAAGGAACAAGAGGGGCTCCAAGGAGGAGCCACCTACTTGGCCGGCCACACCCCTTGGGGGGCCCCCATGAGGGCCTCCCAATCCATCCATGTCATCCCTAGATATTTTGGGATAAAGCTCAAACAAGTGGCTTTCCAAAAAGTAACCCAAAAAGCACTTTCACTATTCACGACGACATTTTTCAGCGTCCGTTCGAACTGAAAATATTTATGTGGGCTTAGAACATTTCCAGTACCCACCATAATAATTTTCAACGCGTTCTGGAACAATTCCAGATTAGTGATTTTCATCTGCGAAAAGCATCTGAAGTGGTTCCGGCAGCTCCGAAACATTTCCGGTTTTTCTTCCAGAAAATTCCCAAAAGTTTCCAGAATGATTCTGGCACCCTCTAAGAATTATCAGGCATGTGCCAAAACCAATTTGACTTTATGGTATCCTCTGAAACAACTTTTCAGTATCACCGAAACTCATCCGGTGACCTCTCTCTTCGAAACTTTTCCGCTATCTCCGAAAAAAACTTTTTCCAGAAACTTTCTCTTAGACTCCCTGTCTAGTATTCAGCAGATAGATGACCCTTAAGCGTGTGACCCTATAGGTTCGGTGAAGTATAGACATGACCTGGAACCCCTTCCGATCAATGATCAACATCGGAGCCGTGGACACCCATATCGACCCCTATACCCACACGAATGAATATTCGAGTGAACCTCCAGTTGCCGTGTGCTATTCTTGTTGCTTCGCGATATGTCACAAACACCCAAGGTGAGATTTATTGCATTCCTGTGGATCAACAATTTGTCCATCATGCAAGTTACCTCGTTACCGGTTTTGTTCTATTTTCTCGTTTCCGTGTTCCGGCATCCCAGTGATCAAATCACAAGGTGTCTGGCCAGACGATGATGGATACCGTAACACCGAGAGGGCCCGAGTATATCTCTCCATCGTCGGAGGAGCAAATCCCAATCTTGAGCTATCTCGTTACTTGCCATACTTTTCCGTGAACCCATAAGCCGCCGTAATAGCCACCCAGTTACGGATGACGTTTAACAAACCCCAAAGTTCACGAAGCAAGTATGAAGGAACTCGATACTCTCATGGTCTAAGGAATTATGCAAACATTAACTTCTCTGTGTTATAAACCATTAACTTGTGACGAATGCATCTCATAGCATAACATCAAAATGGGTCGATTCAACACAAGTGTTCTACCAACAATTTGTGCCCTCAAAATTGCCGGCATAGACATGCCCATGATCAGGAAAACAGGATCATCATGCAATACTCGAGCCAGTCAAAGAGGCTTGACCAGGAATACATTTTTCCGTTTATTATCCCACACGTGCACATGAGTTTCCCTCCAAGCCTCATTTTATTGTAGACTCGAGAATCATTGCAGTTATAGCATGGAATCATAAACTTTCATTACAAACCAGGAGATACAAAATAACTGATATTACTGCCTCTAGGGCATATCTCCTACAGACTCCCACTTGCACTAGAGTCATAATCCAGTTACATGGCTTCCCTAACACCAATGGCTATCCGGTGTTGCTCATGCTTTGCTCGTGGTAGAGGCTTTGTCATCGGGTCTGACACATTCAGATCCGTGTGAACTTTGCGTACTTTCACTAAACCCTCTTCGACATGATGTCAAATGAGTTTATATTTGCGTTGAATATGTCTTGTCTTATGGTGCGAACTTGGCTCCCTTGCCTGAGCCACGGCGCCACTATTATCACAATAGATCCCCACCGGGTCCAGAGCACTTGGAACCACACCAAGGTCTTCAAGAAATTGCTTGATCCATACCGCCTCCTTGGAGGCTTCTGAAGCTGCAACATACTCCGCCTCCGTCGTAGAATCCGCCACAGTCTTTTGTTTGGAACTTTTCCAATCAACTGCGCCACCGTTCAACATGAAAACATAGCCTGATTGAGATTTGAAGTCATCTGGGTCAGTCATGAAGCCTGCATCAGTGTAACCACTTACAATGAGCTCTTCATCACCTCCGTACACAAGGAGTAAATCCTTGGTCCGTCTGAGGTACTTAAGAATACCCTTGACTGCGGCCCAGTGTTCCAATCCTGGATCACTTTGGTACCGGCTGCTAACACTTAGCGCATAGGAAACATCCGGTCTTGTACATAGCATGGCATACATAATAGAACCAACTGCCGAGGCATATGGAACATCATTCATTTGTACTCGCTCATCGAGAGTTCGAGGACTCTGATTCTTGCAAAGCACTGTGCCAGGTGACATGGGGAGTAGGCCTTTCTTGGAGTTCTCCATGTTGAACCTTTTCAACACCTTGTCAATGTACGTGCTTTGGCTAAGCGCTATCAGGCGTTTTGATCTATCTCTATAGATTCTGATGCCCAATACATATGCCCCTTCGCCTAAGTCTTTCATTGAAAACCTTTTCTTCAATGATTCTTTTATTTCGCTAAGAAAATTCATGTCATTTCCAATCAATAATATGTCATCCACATACAAGATTAGAAATGCTTTTGCGCTCCCACTAAACTTCTTGTAAACACAAGATTCTTCGTCATTCCTGATGAAACCAAACTCTTTGACCACTTCATCAAAACGAATGTTCCAGCTCCTTGATGCTTGCTTCAGACCATAAATGGCTTTTTGAAGTTTGCATACCTTTCCAGCATCCTCATGAATGACAAAACCTTCCGGCTGTATCATGTATACATCCTCTTTGAGGTTTCCATTTAGGAAAGCCGTTTTGACATCCATCTGCCATATTTCATAGTCGAAATAAGCAGCAATTGCTAGCAATATCCGAACAGACCTAAGCATAGCTACGGGCGAGAAAGTCTCGTCGTAGTCCACTCCTGGAACTTGCGTGAACCCTTTCGCGACAAGTCTAGCTTTGTGGATAGTAATGTTACCATCCGCGTCCGTCTTTCTTTTGAAAATCCATTTACAACCAATCGGCTTTGCGCCTTCTGGAAGTTCTTCCAAGTTCCAAACTTGGTTTTCATACATGGATTCCATTTCGGATCTCATGGCTTTGTGCCATTCTTTTGAGCTGGGCCCCGCCATCGCTTCCTTGTAGTGCGCAGGTTCATCGTCTTCAAGAATGAAGATTTCGTTATGAAACCATTCAGGTGGCTGGATAGCCCTACCTGATCTGCGTGGTTCAGTTACAACATTGTCTGAAGTCTCCGCATCGCATGCGACAACTTCCGGCTCGGTTGTAGGGATAATTAGCGGAATTTCTTCCGGTTCCTTAGCCGTATCAACAGTTGCCGAAGATTCACTAATCTCATCAAGTTGTACTGTCCTCCCACTTAATTCTTTTGCGAGAAACTCTTTCTCGAGAAAGACTCCGTTTTTAGCGACAAACACTTTGCACTCGGAGGGTTGGTAGAAGAAATACCCAACGGTTTCCTTGGGATAACCTACAAAGTTACATTTGTCTGATCTGGGATCGAGTTTGCTTGGTTGTAAATGTTTTACATAAGCTTCACAACCCCAAACTTTGAGATGCGACAAATTGGGTTTCTTCCCATGCCATAACTCGTATGATGTCGTCTCAACAGATTTAGACGGTGCTCTGTTTAGTGTGTGAGCTGCAGTAAGTAGTGCGTGGCCCCAAAAAGATATCGGTAGATCTGTAAGAGACATCATCGACCTTACCATGTCCAACAAGGTTCGGTTACGTCGTTCCGATACTCCGTTTCTCTGTGGAGTTCCAGGAGGCGTAAGCTGTGAAACGATTCCACGGTCACTTAGATGTTGGCCAAACTCATGACTAAGATATTCGCCTCCGCGATCAGACCGCAGAAACTTAATCTTTTTGTCACGATGATTTTCTACCTCATTCTGAAATTCTTTGAACTTTTCAAAGGTTTCCGACTTATGCTTCATCAAGTAGATATAGCCATACCGACTTAAATCATCAGTAAAAGTCACGAAGTAAAAATACCCACCCCGTGCGGCCGTGTTCATTGGACCACATACATCACTATGTATTATTTTCAATAATTCACACGCCCGTTCAGGATGACCCGTGAACGGCGTCTTGGTCATTTTCCCCATCAGACAAGCTTCACATGTGTCGAATGATTCAAAATCAAAGGACGGTAAAACTCCATTTGACTGGAGTTTTTGCATGCGTTTCTTTCCGATGTGGCCAAGTCGACAGTGCCACAAGTAAGTGGTGGTGGTAGCATCCTTCTTAAGGCGTTTAGCATTCACGTTAAAGACATCATTTCCACATTCAAGATTTAGTATGAAAAGGCCCCCAACAATGGGTGCAAATCCATAAAACATATCCTTACAATAAAGTGAACAACCATTGTTCTCAGACTTGTACGAATACCCATCGTGCACTAAACATGATCCGGAGATAATGTTTCTACACAATGCCGGAACAAGATAACAGTTACTAAGTTCCAAAATAAATCCCGAAGGGAGACATAGAGGCATAATGCCGACGGCTTGCGCGGCGAACCCAGCGCCGTTCCCGACCCGCATCACAACCTCATTCTTTGCCAGCCTGCGCACCTTCTGAAGTCCCTGTATCGAGTTGCAAATGTGAGCAACCGATCCGGTATCAAATACCCAAGACTTAGAATTTTCGCCAGCAAGCAAAACATCAATGACATTAACTTGTATAACAATTATACCTTTTCCGGTTTTCCCGGACTTCTTATCTTCCAGATACTTCTTGCAGTTTCTCTTCCAGTGTCCTGTGCCCTTGCAGTAGAAGCACTCAGTTTCATTCTTGGCTCCGCCCTTAGAGTTGCTTTGGGATCCAGTCTTACCGGCGCCCTTGCCCTTCTTTGGCTTGCCTTTTTTCTTTTTGAAACTGGCGGTTTTATTCACAAGCAACACTTGTTTGCGATTTTTCTGCAGTCCTCCTTCTGCAGTTTTCAGCATGGCGAGCACCTCTTCCGGTTCCTTCTCCATCCCACTCATGTTGTAGTTTAATACAAAACCGTCGTAAGACGGGGGGAGTGAAGAAAGCAACATGTCCATCGTATGGCCAGGTGGAAGTGGAAATTCCAGGGTTTTAAGCCTTTCAGCATAGCCAATCATTTTGACCACGTGTTCGCCAACTGAACTACCCTCAGCCATCTTGCAATCCATCAAAGCCTTCATGATATCAAATCGTTCAGACTTTGCGGTTTCCTTGTACAGAGCATCCAATTCCCGGATCATATCACGGGGTTTATGGAGTTCAAAACGTTTTTGAAGGTCTGTACTCATGCAAGCTAGCATGAGGCACTGCACTAAGTTGTGATCATCATCCTTAGTGGCCCAGACATTTTGTTCATCTTCCGGGGCCTCTGCTGCCGGTTTAGCTGGAAGAGCATTTTCAAGCACATACAGTTTCTTAGCGCTCCTGAGGACAATCCTCAGGTTGCGGACCCAGTCCGCATAGTTGTTTCCAGTCGCAGTTAACTTCTCTTTCTCTAACATCGGGCCTAAGTTGAATGCGGTGTTGCGAGCCATTTGATCTACAACGGAAAACACAAGTTTTCACTTAGACTTTGTTTATAATGAAAAAGCACTAGTGAATAAACAATTTTATTCTAAAGTGCGCTCCCACTCAAATCAATATCTCTCAAAATTGATTCTGAGTGATACAAGACCCACACTTTGATTCAACGCCATTGATGTGGACATCACTGATGACGAGAATTTCAATTGGTAGGCAAACTTGCCGATCACATCTCCATGTGACTCTTGTTCATCTTTCGATGGGTGTGTTTCGAGCTCAGGACGATCCTGCCTGAACGTCAAAGACAACCAAGTGATCTTGCTGCGAGGTCTGACCTCACCCGCCTCATTCCTCTCGATTCGTTCGTACCCATGTGGACATGGCGTACCCCGAAAAGATACGAATTACAGATGGTGCTACACTTGGGTGAACTCTAACTACTTTGATATTTTGAAGTGAGAGATCACCCTAATAAAAAGCGACTACCGCGCAATCAAGAAGGGTGCATCAAGAGGGATAAACATCTCAGGCAATTCATAATAGCATGATATGGTATAGCCCCTTCTGACGGAGAAGTCTTTCATTTCTTTGTCTTCGACATTCGCGTCGGTGTTCACCTTCGCACAGATTGCCACCACCTTGTTGATGCACCAGATAATATTGCTATCTCCATAGCAGGATAAAATAAATGCATTACTTAAGGTTGACACGCAGGTCATTAAAGTGCAATCATATGGCTCCAGCCATCATGCCAAATCATGACACGCAGGTCATGTTAATTACATCATATAGTCATCTCATACATAATCAAATTTAATATGAGCATTGCTATACCACATCACATGCAAACCATCCTGCAAAACCAAGTTAGACGCCTCTAATCGGTTTATGCAAAATTTTATTTTACGTGGCTTCTAAGGTTTTGACTTAAACCGCAGCTACCAACGTTTTATCATCAAGTATGATTATTCAAGTTGCTAGATTAACATCTCGGGGTGTATGAAACACGAGATAATTAAATCTCGAGCCCCATACTAAACTTCATCATACGCATGACCCCCGTGCAGATCATATCTGCAATGCCCATTTATCTGCGAATTTCATCTTTCTTTTGACTATGGCAGAACCCAAAGAACTGATAGCACTTCCATGATCAATCAGGATCACGGATTGCCAGAACTTTGTCAAATTCCACCATGCTGTCTCGAGATTGAGCAAACGCAAATTCCAGGGAAGCAACAAGAATGTCGGGTAACAGATTTCATCTGTCACCCACATAAATAATTTTCAGCAATAGATCTCATCTACTCCAAAATTATATTATGCAATACCCATACATCTCCATGTATTCTAGATCGTAACCTGCATCTACGCATAGCACGGCTCTTGATGCCACTGTTGGGTAACGCGACAGAAAACGAAAATTTTCGGTAGCGAGCACGCCCAGGACCACTATGGAGACTGCATACAAGGTTTGATCTGATCCGTACCAACTCGAAGCGCAACGGAAGAAGAGTCGGTGGAGTTCGTTGGTGCAGATCCCCGCAGCTAGGATTTACAACCTCCCAACCGCGAGGATGTACTCCCTCGTCGGACAGCCCTTCGGGAGGCGGTCGGACAGTCCCCCGGACGATGTCGCGGACAGCCCTTCGGGAGGACCCTCGAAACTCAAACGGAGACTCGGACAGCCCTTCGGGAGGACTCTCGAACAGCCCCTCGGGCAAAAGACCGAAACTACGACCTCTCTATGGGGTTGCACACATACGGTGTCAGCTATCCGGCAGGGCTTCGCCGTCCAGAACTAGTTCCTGCCGGAACCCAGACAGCCTTTCGGCTCTACGAAACTCTTTTCATGGGAGGGAGAGAAGAAGCCAGATAATGCATGGCATGTGTATGAGAGCAAGGGATGAGTGTGGAGGGCTGCCCCTCCACCTCTATTTATAGGAAATCCCAAGGGGTAGGGTGGTTTTACAATAAAACCCAAAAGCACATGAATGAAGTCCTTCCACCAAGGGTTTAAGGGTGAAAACAAGGAACAAGAGGGGCTCCAAGGAGGAGCCACCTACTTGGCCGGCCACACCCCTTGGGGGGCCCCCATGAGGGCCTCCCAATCCATCCATGTCATCCCTAGATATTTTGGGATAAAGCTCAAACAAGTGGCTTTCCAAAAAGTAACCCAAAAAGCACTTTCACTATTCACGACGACATTTTTCAGCGTCCGTTCGAACTGAAAATATTTATGTGGGCTTAGAACATTTCCAGTACCCACCATAATAATTTTCAACGCGTTCTGGAACAATTCCAGATTAGTGATTTTCATCTGCGAAAAGCATCTGAAGTGGTTCCGGCAGCTCTGAAACATTTCCGGTTTTTCTTCCATAAAATTCCCAAAAGTTTCCAGAATGATTCTGGCACCCTCTAAGAATTATCAGGCATGTGCCAAAACCAATTTGACTTTATGGTATCCTCTGAAACAACTTTTCAGTATCACCGAAACTCATCCGGTGACCTCTCTCTTCGGAACTTTTTCGCTCTCTCCGAAAAAAACTTTTTCCAAAAACTTTCTCTTAGACTCCCTGTCTAGTATTCAGCAGATAGATGACCCTTAAGCATGTGACCCTATAGGTTCGGTGAAGTATAGACCTGACCTGGAACCCCTTCCGATCAATGATCAACATCGGAGCCGTGGACACCCATATCGACCCCTATACCCACACGAATGAATATTCGAGTGAACCTCCAGTTGCCGTGTGCTATTCTTGTTGCTTCGCGATATGTCACAAACACCCAAGGTGAGATTTATTGCATTCCTGTGGATCAACAATTTGTCCATCATGCAAGTTACCTCGTTACCGGTTTTGTTCTCTTTTCTCGTTTCCGTGTTCCGGCATCCCAGTGATCAAATCACAAGGTGTCTGGCCAGACGATGATGGATACCGTAACACCGAGAGGGCCCGAGTATATCTCTCCATCGTCGGAGGAGCAAATCCCAATCTTGAGCTATCTCGTTACTTGCCATACTTTTCCGTGAACCCGTAAGCCGCCATAATAGCCACCCAGTTACGGATGACGTTTAACAAACCCCAAAGTTCACGAAGCAAGTATGAAGGAACTCGATACTCTCATGGTCTAAGGAATTATGCAAACATTAACTTCTCTGTGTTATAAACCATTAACTTGTGACGAATGCATCTCATAGCATAACATCAAAATGGGTCGATTCAACACAAGTGTTCTACCAACAATTTGTGCCCTCAAAATTGCCGGCATAGACATGCCCATGATCAGGAAAACAGGATCATCATGTAATACTCGAGCCAGTCAAAGAGGCTTGACCAGGAATACATTTTTCCGTTTATTATCCCACACGTGCACATGAGTTTCCCTCCAAGCCTCGTTTTATTGTAGACTCGAGAATCATTGCAGTTATAGCATGGAATCATAAACTTTCATTACAAACCAGGAGATACAAAATAACTGATATTACTGCCTCTAGGGCATATCTCTTACAAATCCTAACTGTGGGGATCTGCACCGTCGATCGTCATCGACTCTACTTCCGCTGCGCTATGAGTCGGTAACGAAAAAGATCAAACCTTGTATGCAGTCTTCATGGTGGTCCTGGGCTGGTGCGTAGGTCAAATTTTTTTTTTTGTTTTCTGCTGCGTTACCCTACAGTTTAGGCCTCCCCAACTCCTCTCGTTTGCCCCAAAGGACGCGGCTCGCTCCCAACTATCCGTAAAGCCAAACCCCGCTGCAAACCGTCGCCCGCAGAGCAAACCTGAGGCACTACGCCGTGCTTGGTGATCGCCGGTGGCATAACTAGTTAACATCTCCATTTGCATCATCTATTGAAGTTGCACTTTTACATCACCAATTTACATCTTCTGTTGGAGTTGCCTCTTTTTTGAAGATGTAAAAAGCACTTTTTGGAGATGTAAATCTCCTGTTTTACATCTCCAAATTTGTATCTTCTATTGGAGATGATCTTAGAAAATTGGACATGGAGTATTTGATCCCGAGCTCATATGCTCCTGCATGAACAGTAAAATCGAAAAAAATTATAAAAACATTCAAAAAAATCTGAATTTTTTTTGTGATGAACATTGATAAATTTTCTAACTACGTGCAAAATTTCAGGTTGAAATGACATTCATGGAGGTCTGGGAAAAAAATCGATGGTCCAAAAAGACTATTGTTGGAAGCATTTTGGAGCATTGATTTTGTTATTTTTGCCCAAACCTCCACCAATGTCATTTTTACCTGAAATTTTGCACGCACATCAATGTTCATCACAAAAAAAATTCAGATTTTTTTGAATTTTTTACTATTATTTTCAATTTTACTATTCATACGGGAGCATATGAGCTCGGGATCAAAAGAGCACTTTCGGAATTTACATACCTTTTATAAATTTCTAAGAAAAAAGCAGGTGCGAATGGAAAACACTGCTGGTAGCCCATTTCAGCTCCAGGAGAGACTTTATTCTTCTACATTTAGACTTTATTCTTCTACATGAAATATGAGTTATGTAATGAGGACGTCAAGGCGTAATCGGTGGAATCGCCAAGTTCGTCTGTGTGCTAGCCATGGTCGCGTGTTCCAGACCCGGGGTTTACATTTTTCGTTCAAATTTTAAATACTGCTCTGACATGCGGGACCTACTGGTCATAGAGGCGGAAAAATGGAAATGCCAACATCAACAAGGGCTTTTGTGTGAGAAATAAAAAAAGTGAGGGGGTTTGTGCGAAAATACAGGCCACATACCCTCCTCCGTGCCTATCAGTCACTGACAGCGAGACCCGCGCCACGCAGGCGAGCCTAGTCAGTGCTACTTTCGTATCCAAACTCGATTTGCACTATATTTGCATGCCCGAGCCAAGTTTTTACACGTGTTCAATGTATGTCGCAAGTTCTAGCACCAAAGTGACCGTTCACGCCAAGTTCTAACACCACCAATGTAAGTGACTAAAAAAAATCATAATCTCCAATGGCCCTGACTACATTTTGTTGCATCACCGACATAGACTATCACTCATAATTTCATGAAATCATGAACAACATTTTTAAATCATAAACATTTTTTTAAACTTATGCAAATATCTGAAATCATGAACATTTTTCAAATTCATGAACAAATTTCAAATTTTCAAACATTTTCTAAAATCAAGAACATTTTTTGTATTTATGAAAATTTTACATAATTTACAAACATTTTTTTTAAATAGTGAACATTTTTAAAACAATTTTCTTGAATCGACGAACATTTCTAGAATCCACGAATATTTTTTGGAAATTGGTGGTAATAAGTTCTAAATTTTCTTGAATCGACGAACATATATTTTTTGTGTGGTAATAAGTTCTAAATTTGTAGATGAAATGACGCTTTCGAATCATAATTTTTATACACCACATGGTGGTACTTTCATTGGTTAGTTATCTATTCAATCGCACGTGCATAACATTAAAGCTGCACAGTTTGAGTTATGGTTTTAGCATAAGAAGAGTAAATTGATGTGGATCACCCGAAGTCGACGTTTATGACTGTTTGTTTATGTCCTTGCCACAAGCCTTGCCCGAGATGCCTATGAAAAATCAAGTAGCAATCTACACTTACGGTTCTACAATGCCACTGAAAACAAATCATTGATGACCAAGCATTATTTCATTGTACATCAAAATTTTCGACTTTGTAGTAAAAAAGCATGTTTGCAATATTAGTTTTGTCCAGTTATGCTTGGCTGATTCTGCTATGGATTTTTCTGTATAATTTACACAATGGTTGATTGAGGTTAATGTTTATAGAGTGTAGTTCAGGTTGCTGAGAGTCTGAGATGCAGAATGCGTTGGCATGTGATGCTTTCAACGCTGAGATTGTCACATACATGAATGACCGTAGGCGAGCTTCTAAGCGAAAGCTTTGCGTTTCTGGTGCCGGCGACGGCGACGCCCGTGGGTGCCGCTAGCTTCCTGAAGACGTCATCGTGGATCTTGCCTTGTGCCATGGCTCCGGGGTGAAAACTCTAGTCCGTTTGGATGCGGCAGTGGCGACACTTCGTGCCGTCACCCTCTTGGGGGTGTTTCTGTGGAGCTCATGTGTCTTTGGTCGGGCATCAGCTAGGTGTTAAGCTTATTCTAGTTTCTTGGTTATCTTGCGATCTGCTTTGTAATTGGGCCTCCCAACCATATTGTATTGTGGGGACGTATACTTTATTGTGTTGGTGCTTTACATATAAAGCGGTGCGGAAGCCTATTTCGTGGACAGGTAAGTAGGCATAGCTTCCGTTTCAACCTCCTCCGGTTCAGGTCGTTGGTCTCATGTATGTCTGAAGCACGAGTGACACGGTGCCATCCAAGCAAATTGCGGGAGTAGCAGAGCCAAAGACAAGCCCAGTATACTCAGTATACTTCTTGCGTAGACATTTCATGTTTCCCCCGTATAAAAACTTGCAACATATATATTGTCAATTTTTTTTTGGTTGAAGCTCTTGGAACTTGGATCATACATTGATACATATATCATGGTTCAGTCGGATGTACATGTACAGACCTTTCGAACTGACACATTGATGAGCCAAGTAGAGCCTCAAGTTCACACACTGACACTACATAGGCAGGAAGAGGCTGCTCGGTTCGAATCCCGTCGAGCGTCAGCACATGCGCCAACGACGCGCGCGTCCTTCCGACGCAGTGGAATGGATCACAACGAATCTTGGCACGAGTGACTCAGAATATCTGTGATAAGCAAATTGTGCAATCTACCGCGTGCTTGACTCCAAGTCTCCTCGTCCGGCGTACTGCCTAATGAGTCATGTGATGCACAGAGCATGAAGAATTCTCCAAACAAGCGTATCACTGAATTCAAGTCTCCCCCGTCGTCCTCCAGCCGTACTATGAAATGAATTCTGTGACAAAGAGCGTAAGGAATCATCCAACCTGGCGCATCATTGGCTCAAAGTCTCCTCCTCTCGTCTTCCATGTATGTAATCATACGCCGTTGCTTCCCAGTTGGATTGGAAACCTTCTTGTGGTTTTCCAGCCGTACTTTGTAACTGGCTGTGTGATGCACAGAGCCTGATGAATTGTCAGAGCGTGTGCTTGACTACAAGTCTCCTCCCGTCATCATTGTCATGCATACTAGCTAGTTTGAACTTTCTTTTGATCATCTTCGAAGCACACACGTATGTATGATCACACAACTCATTCCACATGTATAATACTACTAGCACATCAGGTCATGCATATTTTCCTGTAGAGTTATTTGCGGGGACACACTTATATATGTGTGGCCATTAAAACTGAGTAATATACTTGTTACACAATATTGTGTGTGGCCATTTGGAGTATATTGGTTTGGGTTTGCAGCTCACCCCCAGCTAACTAAAATATAGTGGTAGTAGTAGGAGTATAGCAATTTGGAGACCCAGCTCTATCGAGGCCTTCATTTTAGAAATTTCAAAATTCACACTTTTCAGTTAAAAAAAATCTGAAAATAAAAACACATGTATAATGCAGTGTGTGTGTAAAATTTAAGGGTGAAATACCATGAATTGCGAGCTGCACAAAACAAAACCAAAATGATGAACGTGCTTATGCTAAAAAGCCTAGATTTGTTTTTATGTAGCTCACATTTTAATGTATTTCGGCCTGATAATTTACAAACATGTACATCAGGTCTCTAGGTATATGTATATTTTTTCAGAATTTATTGAAACTAAAAGTTCGAATTTTAAAGTTTTCAAATTAAGGCCTCCATTAGCTCGGCTCCATTTGGCATTTTTGTATATATATAGGTACCAGCCACATCAAACGACCTAGCGAGTAAGCTAGAAAGAGCGTCTCAAAAACACAGAAAAAAAATTAAAGGAGATAAAAAAAACGGAAGCAGCTTGTAAGAGAGAGGGGTAGAGGGTGAGAGTAGAGCATGGAATTCACCATATGCATGGGGTGATGAGCTCTCTCCTGCCCAAGCTGGGGGGCCTACTCATGGAAGAGTGACCATCTACAAGGCTTTAGGCATGTCAGCAATATAAAAAAATGACACTGCAAGAATTGTTGCTTCACAGGCGGAGGGGTATCCGCTGCATGCGGGGTTTTATTAGGGAAATAAACTCAATCCAGTAAGGTACCGTCGCCCTTATAAGCCACACGGTTATGCGCACAAAGATAGACACAAATGTGGAAGGGAAATACATTCCTTCACAATTCACATGATGTGGTTTTGGTTGTAGCAGGCAGGAAGGAGAGGCTTTATTACTACCTCGTGAATTAGTGGTAGCACTTTTGTGTTCATAGAAATAATCATGGCAGAGTCATACGCTATGGGATTCGAAAAATATGTGCGCCGATGAAATTGTCCTGCATATCAATCATCCTAAACAGCAGAAGCCGAATTGGGACCTCTAGTTGTACAAGCAAGACCACTAACATGGCTCTTTCTGATATCTTAGAACAGTGCCTTTAAGAGCTGCACTTAATACATAAACCATATTTAGGGTCGATTGCTTATCAAAACAAATTAAGATAACAAATTTCAAGTAAAAAATATTTCAAATAAAAGTAATGGTCTTAAGTTTGCATTTTTTTTGTAAGTTAAAATGTATAAATTTGTTCCTTAAACTTGTGCATCATTGAAACTTTAGTATTCAATTTGTTAAATGTTCTACCCTGTGTTACAAAAATGCATATGGATGTTTATGAAATGAACCATAGAAAAGCAACTTTGTGCACATTTTCTCACCAAATTCTTGTGTACATAATATTTTGTATGGGCCATTGATACATGGAGAGCCCACTCACATTTTTATAACCTTATACCGGTCACGGCCACATATATTTTTCCAAGATACCACCCTAGATTCATCTACCTTGCTCTTTTGCTAGGCGTTATCCACTCACCCTGGTGATTCTCGTGATAGTTGTCACACATATTCCTAGAATGCTAGGTGCATGTCCCTTTTTTCTACTTAGAAATAATTATCTTAGTTGATATTTGTAGCCTCTCAATAAAGATCTTCTCATCCATTTGTGCTTGCATAAATTGTAGTGGTCAGATCGGATGATTTACAACGTTGACTTACAAATAGTTACTTTTTTTAGAGAGAGAGAGAAGAAGTAGTTACTTCTAAGTCACCTGAGAAAATTGTTTTTATCAGACCACGATCTGGCCCTTAAGCAATGAATTGGTGCCAAACCACCACAAGAGCTTCTACATGGGCTGGCAACTAGCACGGTCCACTAACAAATACAATTTTTCATGTTTTTATAAGTTGTGAGAATATGTATTTTTATTTTCTACATATTTAAAAAATATTATTATAAATAACTTTAATAATAAAAATGTTCACGTGTTGCGAAAAGAAAGTTTTCATGTATTTGAAAATAGATGTTCATATTTATGAAAAAGTAAATGTTCATGTCAATTTACAAAAATAATTGTGCATATGAAAATAAATATTCATATACTTAAAATGACGTACATGTATTAGAAAAAGAGCATGCCAAAAATAAATGTGCATATTCTCCTAAGAAAGTTCATGTATTTGCTAAAAAATAAAAAGAAATAAAAAAGGAAAAAATAAAAAATAGAAAGGAAAAATAGAAAAATAAAATAAATAAAAGAAGGCGAAATGGCACATATCCTTCGTTAAAGGCAGAGAACAGAACTCACTAGCAAAAAGTTTCCCCGGGCTGGGTTTGGATTGTGCAGTACACACGGGCTGTGATCTGCGCAGGCCCCTTTTGTGGGAATTCTCTCTGTTGGATTTCTCTTTTTTGGGTACAAATGCTCCTCTGCATTGTAAATTTCTATTTGACGCTCACTGCATCAAAATGACGCTGGGCGTATGAGCTGGGCCGGCCCATTTACATACGGTTCTTCTCGTTACGCATAGATGCGTGTGGTTTTTTTCTTTCGGTTTTGTTCCTTTTTTTGGGTTTCTTTTTCTTTTATTTTTTGTTTACCGAGAAAAACAAAAAAAAGAAAAACCCAAAAAATAAAGAAAAAGAGGACAAAACCGAGCAGAAACCGGGGAACAAAAAAAATCTGAAAAAACCAAGCAAAAACACACACAAAAAACAGGTTGTTGTGCAGGGTACATCCAGCTCGCGACATGTGGCGGCGCTAAAGCGCTCCCCCCGCGAGCCCACCAGTGCCTCCGGAAAGCCCATCTGAGGGCACCCCTTAACTAGTTGCTCCCAAATTTATTCGTATTTGCTCTTGCTCATTCCCTGAAGACATACTTTTCTCACCTTTCATGGCACAAGTTAAAATAATTTTGGCTTGTTGCTTAATTTTCCAATATATCTTTTTCTTTCAAGGAAGAAATTACCAACATTTCTTGCATGGCATGTTTCTATTGCTATATATATATGCCGGTGTAACTGAATTCATCCATCCAGCATTGGCATTGCAACATCTCTCTTCACCATATCGATCTTACAGCACAATTCAGGATTCACTAATTTCAACTCTCACACAGATACTTGGTTTAATTAATTAATTTAGATATGAAAAGAATAATTAAGACACCACACGCAGATCGACCTCGCGATCAAGCCTGTTAATTATTTTTGCATCGCTATTACACAGCAGTCTCACACTGACCTATTTAAACTGGTTATATATAAGGATGTTATATATATGGACACAAATATTTGATCGATATTTGTATCGATCTTCATCAACCGACCGAGCAGAATTACTCACGCAATTTGCTATTGCTGCTAGTTAGACGTCCCGGGCCTCCCGATGACCAGCTCCGTCTCCACTTCCATGTACCTTCGCAGCTCCTCGTCGTCGTCGTCATCGTTCGGTACTTCTTCGTCCCCGGCGCCGGACGATCTTGAAGCAGCTGTGGCCAGCTCTAGCAGAGGCAGCGCCATATACTCTTCATGGAGCACCGAGTTCTCCATCAACAGCTCCCTCTCCTGAATTAATGTATAAATATATATAACCATCATGTCACGTATGCACTTAAGTAGCTAGATCATGCTAATTTTCATAAACTAGCTAGCTGTATACACCTTCTCCTTCAGCTCCAAAATTTGATCCAGGAACTTCTGTTCCTGCTCTTCCAGATCCACGAATTGACACACGAAACAAAAGATCTCATCAGCAATTGATCGTAGCTTGGAATATACTGGATATATAGACATTGTGATATTGGCTAGAGCAGAATTATTTCAGCTTTGCTAGCTTGCCTTCTTTTGCCGGATGCGGCTGAGGCTCTTCTCCAGTTGCAGCTCCAGCTCTTGCAGCTCCTGCGCCGAACATGATCCCAGGCCTTCTCCGGACAGCTTCCTATACATGCATACGTCCATGTGTTCATATCATTAATTTAATTTGTTTCCCAAGAGGCCAAGATCGATCGGATTAAATATAATTACATATATATTTTCTTTGTTTTCATGTGTAAGAACTAATTAAGAACACTTGATAAGCAGACAAGTTACCTCTGGTAGGTCTCAATTGTGTCTATCTTCTGTTTTAAGGCCGTAGCCTCAGATCTGCACATCTGCGCGCGCATATGTATATAATTCATCAAATACACAATAACGATGTGACTACTATATGTTAATATGTAATGTATCTAGATTGCAGTGGTATAAGAGGGATGGGGACCTGCACCTGGACGCCAGCAGCTGGACGTTCAAGAGCTTTCTCATTGGCAGGTGTCCCTTTTGTGTGGTTTAGGTAGCGATTAATCGTCTTCTGCAAACTGAGAATTTCCACATGTTAACAAAAGTTAATCAATACTTAAGTGACACGAGCCCGCATCTATAGTGTGAGCAGTGGTCAAGGTTGAAACTTAGGATAAATACATAATTATTTTGGTTCGGACCGGAAGTTTGGAATTCTTTCGGACAAATTTAATCAAGTTTTGACGACTTTTAAACCAGAATTTGGAACTTATTTGAATTAGACTGAAGTTTCGAGATACAAGATATTTCAGTACCAACCAAAGTTTTGGTGAAGTTCCCCGCAAAAAGAAAAAGTGTTGGTGAAGTTCTAAACTCTGGCAGTCGGTACTCTTGCAGGTTGTACAACTTTTTTCTTAGGTAAACTGCAAGGAAGCACCTACAGTATAATAGGAATCTAAATTAATGTCCACGAGGACTTCAATCCACTTGAAACCAGGTGGGCAGGATTCTACATCCACAACCAAGTTTGCTAAGCTCAATTTCTTAGGACGTACAACAGCTTCGGTGAGTGCATTGGCTGTTAATGCATGGAATGAATATTTCAGCCGTGTATATTTTCTGTACAAGTATGGTACATTTTCTGGTATTCAAATGAATTAAATGCCACAGACTTAGGGTTTCAGCTTCCATTACGAAAAATTGTTGAAGCCTCTGTTTTTATGGATAAGTTAAGAAAATGTTACGAAAATCTCGGAAAAAAATTACAATTTCTGTTTGAATCAGTTAATCAACAAAACGCTCGAAATTTAAGTTTCACATATATATGATCACGCATTTCGTTTGATACGTGAGGAGATCACTCACCTGTCATACATGACGCAGGTTCAACAAAAATCCACATATCGAACAATATTATTTCAACTACGTACTTTTCTTTTCTTTTTTGTGCAAGAGATGAGTCAATGCGAGAGAACCACGTATCTGATATATCATATATTACAAAAAATATCTAACGATGTATGTACAGAATCCTAATTAAACACATGTTTAACATTAATTAATATCATTCATCACGCTACTTTAGAAACTCTAAATACATATTTTCCAACTAACAAAATTCTAGATCAAGAGACAGGATAAGCTGCTAATTAAATCATGAGACAGAGAAAATGCTAAAAAAAAGATTTGAAGGCCTAAACCATTTGGGGTATTTTGAAAAATTAATCACACTGCCCTCTTAAAAAATATTGGTATTTTCTCTCGTATGCTTCTGTAATTACATAACAGTGAGCATTTGGGGTATTTTGGAAAAGTAATCAAACTGCCCTCTTAAAAAATATTGGTATTTTCTCTCATATGCTTCTGTAATTACATAATAGTAAGCAGTGAGAGAGACCAATCTTACATACTGATGCAAACAAATGAAACATGCTACTTTAATTTGATCATCAAATATTCCTTATGAAAAGGAAAATAGCTTGACATCAGATACAGAAATTAACTAATGTCATTCCGACTTCCAAGCTATTCCTAAGAACCTGATAAAATGTGATAACAAGCAAAATCATAGGTTTACATCACGTGGTGACGAGTAGTTTGTGGGATGATTAGAGCAGAGGGGATAATTGTGGGAAGTAATACGCTCAACCCTTGGACCTCTGCGACGCGACTCCAGCCAGGGAGAGGGCTGCCGCACGGCTGAGGTGCGCGCGGGGGGGGGGGGGGGGGGGGGGGGGGGGGCGTATTTGAGGGAGATAATTGGTTCTGTATTGCTTGCTCGATCTAACTAGGAGGTAGGCATTATAAAGCCCACGTACATAACTTGAGACCTAAGGTCAGGATCCTAACAAACTTGGAAACAAACTCTAGAGATTCGATCCTAGTAAACTAGAGATACATACAATAGATTGATTCCCCTATTCATCCAGTGATGGCCATCCAATGGCGGTCGTGTCATCATCATCAAGGAACGGATCAACCTTCGTGATATACAGCTTCAGCTTCTTGCAGCGGTGACCCGGAGCAGTGCGCCGCTTGCGCCCAGCTCGTGTCGTAGCCACTCCTGGTGGTGGGAGAGCCAAAACAGGGAAAACATCGTGGTCGTGAAATAGACCGTTGGCGGCACTCGCGTTTGGTTCGTGAGCTAGAACTGGCCTGACGTTCACAGGTGCCCGCTAAACTCGTCACCTCTAGATGAGAAGTCGGCCGACACATCTCCACATCAATTCTGAGCGGTTCCTGGAGGTTAGTGTTGTAAATAATCACTTGCTGGTCAGTTGGCAGGCGCGGCACACGACCAAGTAGGGCATTGAATTGCATGCACATGTACCTGAGGGAGATGAACTTGCCGAGGATGTTGCTGCAAGACGATGGGCCAAATTGGGTGTTAACGAACTCGATGAACTATTGCCATGGCGGGAGGACATGGGCGTCCTTGTACTAGTTGTACCACAGCTGGGCTTAGGCGTCGCCCACCAGATGGAAGGAGATGATGCCTACCTTCTCAGTTTTCGACGTCTGTTGCGCGTGGCAAAGAAGACAGAGCAGCAGTTTAACTAGGGTAGCGTGTCGACCTCGCTGTCGTAGGTGGGGAACTCCCATCTTGAAGTAGCGTCATGGCCTATGTTCCGCTGTGTTGTTGAAGGAGAGCAATGGCAGGCCGACTGATAGTAGGATGGCGTCTTGGCCAATGCTATAGCTACTAGCTAGCAGAAGGATGCTGCCCCTTCTCCAGCCTGAGGATTGTTGCCACATAGTGCGCACTCGTCTGCTGATCAATGTCGTGCACGGTACCACAGAGGCTGTCCACTTTGGCGGCGAGGGCCTTCTGTTCGGAGGCGAGTTTCTTCTAGTTGTTGATGATGATCGCATGTGCATCTCACAAGGCGAGCAGCTTCTCGGCAAGGGGCATTGCTTCGTTGGTGATGGTGGACATGGTGGGGGAGGAAGGTCCGGAATTTGATACCAACTGTCACGTGGTGGGTAATTTGTGGGAGGATTAGGGCGGAGGGGGTAACTGAGGGAAGTAATACACTGAACCCGTGGACCTTTGCGGCATGACTCCAGCCAAGGAGGGGGCTGTCGACGGCAGAGGCAGGGGGATAAGTATTGAGGAAGATAATTGGTTCTCTACTGCCTGGTCGATCTAACTAGGAGGTAGGCATTATAAAGCCCACTGCATGACTTGAGACCTGAGGCCAAGATCCTAACAAACTTGGAAAGGACTAAACAAAGTTGGAAACAAACTCTAGAGATAAGATCCTACTAAATTGATACAGATTGATCCCCCATTCATCCACTGCTGACTCCACCATCTCGAGCCCATATGTTAACAGTTTATCGCCTATGCTCAGTATTATTTTTCATCGAACCACTGTAGCATGTCATGCAAAATCTTTCAAAGTTGATTTGATAACACTAAGAATAAGAGTAGATGATGGAATTGGTACAAGAAGCTTTTGTGTTGGTATGAGGAACCAACAAGTTAGGACTACTGAAGATATGTAAACTACTAGCAATCGACCATTTAACCTTATATTACCCAGAACGTGACAAATAAGACCTTATTCTAAAAAAGCTAGGTAAATTATTATCTATTAAGTGTACTATACTTTTTTTTGCTGGGAAGTGTACCGATATTTGACTTTGTAAGATTTTCAAAAACAGATTGATTATGTTTTTGTTTTATGTATGGAGAATATATTGTTATTTTAAGTGTAGTGCATAAATATGTGCCTGTACATCCATGTTAGGTTGGAGGCTTGCAATTGTAGGCCCGGGTTATATTGAAAGCTATGGCAAATACAAGGTTTATACTGGGGTTTCTAGTTACATTTCGATAGCATAACAACAGTATGACATATATACTTAACAAAAGTATCCTTCAAAATGAGAGTTATTTGCAGAAGAGAAGCGAATTGTCAAGAAGAGTTTGTCCCAAAGAAAAGGAACCTTATTGCAATATTAGTCCAAAAATATATCAAATGAGCTGCCAAAACGATAAGATGCACAAGTCACTGGTGGAGAATTAGTGAAGATATCATCATCTAAAAAAAATGACAATTCAACAATGTAGTATCACGTGCGATTAGAGGTTTTCCTGTTCCAATCCAAAAATTAGCCTCACAATGATATTAACAAAATCATGAATCATTTGAGTATCTTAAGGCCTGTGATCTCTCACATCATGAATATGTCGATCAGGCTAAACGAATGCATGTTCGTCATTAATTCCACATATATAACATGCATCCCAACTAAATATGTGTATTTCATTACCATTTTTTCCACTGAAGATTCGTCACAGCCGTACAAAAAGGGCTGAAATTACTGTAGATGTGTTCACTGTATTTCATGTACTATCTGATTACCAGCGACATACTCCCTCCGTCCCAAAATTCTTGTCTTAGATTTGTCTAAATACGAATGTATCAAGTCACGTTTTAGTATTAGATACATCCGTATCTAGACGAATATAAGACAAGAATTTTGGGACGGAGGAAATACTAATGTATGGACTAGCTAGAGTTTGCAAATGCATTTGTGACTGTGTTTGCAGACCAATACAAGTGCATTTATATATGTGCATTAAAGTGAACTAGTGAAGTACAGTTCAAGATATAGGCTGATCCGTACACAGGACACCTAACTAGTAGTACTATTTGTGACTGTGTGGTGGATTGATGGGTGCTGAGCCAGCTCTTGTACGAACTCGTGTCCAAGATCCAAACAAAAGCAAGCTATAGGGATCATGTTACCTCCACTGCTAGGTAAAGAATAGTGAATAATGAATGGACAGGAACTATTTTATGGTACGAAACAAACTGTGCAACGACGTATTAGATTGATGTGTTCACAAACAGCTGATAATTAAGGTGACTTAGATTTCTCTTTTCGTTTAACCCAGCCCTAGAGCAGTAGTTTAATTATCCAAGATCGGCCGATCTGCCTTGCCTGCATCCATACGATCGAACTCGAAGAAGAAAAGTTCTTGAGAGAGAGAGAGTGGTAGTGGACATATGTATTTCATGTGTACGGGCGGCCAGTGCTGCCCTTGATTAACAAATCTCGAAGCGAAACAGAGATTAGGCAGAAGCGGAAGAAATAAACTGCCGGCTCTGGCGCGGAGAGCCGGTAGAGGCGGTAGTGGACATATGTATGGATGGAAGGATTGGCTACGTACTCTGGCGCGGAGGCGTACTCGTAGAGGCGGCCGCGTGGGGAGAAGACGATGAGGGCGACCTCGGCGTCGCAGAGCACGCCCAGCTCGAACGCCTTCTTCAGCAGCCCGCTCCGCCGCTTCGAGAACGTCACCTGCCGGCTGGTCGCGTCCTCGATCCGCCGCATCTCCCGCCGGCCCCTCCTTCCAGTCGTCGTGTTCCTCGCCACAGCCGCCGTATCCACGATCCGCTGCTGCTGGACGCCTTCGCCTCCCTCAACAGGCGCCATGGACGCACGGACGGACGGATGGATCTAGGAGGAGGAGGAGTATAGAACAGCAAGGCAGACTTGATCTGGTGGAGAGAAGAGGGATTTTTGGGGAGGAAAATGAGGGGATTTTTGCCCTTGTTACTTAGAAAGGAAAGGTTCCGAGGACGGGGAAGGAGGGGGCCGCCCACAAATGGCAACACCCGGTTGGACCTGATGGCACTACCACGAAGAACTACTCCTCCCACACATATGTGTATGTACGTGTGTAACTCGATTGATTCCCCACTCTCTCTCTCCTTTCCCAATTGGCTACACCCTTCTCTCTGCCCTTTCCCAATTGGTTACACACTTCTTATTGCTATCCCTACCTCATTGGTCTCCCCACCCGGGTGCTCCACGCCCCTATACGAACATTAAATTCAAAAAATATCGAGAAATTTGAAAAAAAAATCTGGGATTTTGGAATATCAAACCTGGGTTCCCGATCTACTCCCGTGTGGAATTTCAGGAAAAAATACTAGGAAACGTATTCGTGGCAAAAAAGACAAAAAAATCCTATGTATAGAAAAAAACTGTTTGGATGGATTTTTGTTCGGACAGTATTTCCTTCGCCACGGATACGTTTCCTAGTGTTTTTTCACGAAACTTCACAAGGGAGTAGATTGGGAATCCAGGTTTGATATCCCCAAATTTCAGATTTTTTTGAATTTTTTTGGTATTTTTTACGTTTAATATTCGTATAAGGGTGTGGAGCACCCAGGAGCACCTGTGTATTTTTCCAGAACTTACTCCCTATGCTAATTTGATCTTGAGGGAGGAGCTATTCTAGCAAATACTAGATTAGGGTTATCAATGGAAGATATGGTTAGGATATTGTACAAGATAATGTCTTAATAATGCGTGACATGACCCGTCAACACGCCGAACGGGTGAACGCGGACTAATATAAAATGTCGGTTGCCACAGATGACCATAAAGAGGCGAGAATATATACATCTCTATATGCCCCCCGTGGTTACGGGGATAACATATCATGTACGTACTTTATTTTTAAGATTTGTGTACGTGGCCCCGATAAGATAAGAGCAAAACTATTCATATGATTCCGCACAAACATTTTTTTAATTATTTTTATTTTGTGCTTTTAGCCTTGGCGTAGCGGTAAATCTATTGCCTTGTGACCATGAGGTCACGGGTTCGAGTCTTGAAAACAGCCTCTTGCAGAAATATTGGGAAAGGCTACGTACAAAAGACCCAAAGTGGTCGGACCCTTTCCCAGACCCTGCGCAAGCGGGAGCTACGTGCACCGGGCTGCCCTTTTTAAAATTTTGTGCTTTTAGTCCTTTTTAGAGCGGGCCTAGAGTGCTTGGGCCAATGCTTTGTTATACCTTTCAGTCACCTGTCCCTCCCTTCCCAATTCGCCACACTCTTCTTATTGCTATCCCTACCTCATTGGTCTCCACAAAAGTGAAGATTGCTGCCACCACCGAACTTACTCCCTATGCTAATTTAATTTTGGGGGAGCAACTATTCTAGCAAAGACTAGATTAGGCTTATCTAGGAGTACTAGATACTGTCTTAATAATGCGTGACATGACCCGTCAACACGCCAACGAGTGACCGTGGACTGATATAAAATATGGGTTGCAACAGATGACCGCAGAGAGGCGCATATATACATATCTATATGCTCCTGGTGGTTGCGGGGATAACATATCATGCACTTTATTTTTAAGATTCGTATATGTGGTCCTAATAAGATAAGAGCAAAACTATTCACAAGGTTCCTCACAAACAATTTTTTATTCCTTATTTTGTGCTTTTAGTCTTTTTTACGAGCGGGCCTAGGGTGCTTGGGCCAATGCCTTGTTATACCACGACTCGTCGCCCGACCAACTAGAGCACACATAATGCCCAACAAAACTATTAAGAAAAAGGTACAGTGAGAGTTGAGCTTGTTCAGCTCTTTGAGGGTTATTTTCTTCAATGAATCTATTTATGAATAAGATAATTGCTATTGCTACCGTGCAACGCGACACCCGTGCAACGAGGACACTATTAGATTATTTGTTTTACCATGTTTTTTTTAGATCAAGCAGGTTATCAAGTTAACAATAACTTGCTGCCAATGAGAAAACAAAACTTAGTACTCCCTCCGGATGGGAATATAAGTCGGGCATGGGAATTTAGGTCGTGGATTTAACTAGCGAAATATGTATAATATGCCATAGAAAATATATGTTTAAAAAGTTCATTGACCAAGAATCTAGAGACATACTCCCTCCGTTCCAGAATATGAGGTGTATTGATTTCCGTGCAAGTCAACCATTTGAATGTTTGACCAAGATTATAGAATAAAATAAAAATATCTGCAATACCTAGTAGATAAAATATGAAACTAATTTTCATGGTGGATCAAATGATATAAATTTCGTATTGTGGATATTGATATATTTTTCTAGAAACTCGGTCAAACATTCATTCGTTTGCCTTTTGAAAAAACAAATACATCTTATATAAAGGAACAAGGAACAGAGGGAGTAATTTTTATGGCATACAACGTATGTTTCGCTAGTCATATCGATGACTTAAAAACCCGACCCTAAAAAAAAAACCCATGCCCGACTTATATTCCGCAGACAGTACCGCTAAAACTGTACCAACGCATGCATGCATCTAAACTACTTTTTTAAAGTAGGCTGATGCAGCTAAACTGAACCAACGCATGCATGCTGTGGTAGCATGCTCGTCTCAAAATAATTTCAGTACGAAATCATGCACCGCAACCTCAAAAGACAACATCTGACTTGACTTGTATAGATGCAGTGTGTGTGTGTGCCCGTTGTTTACTAGTACTCCGCAGAAAGGGCAACTGGTGTTCACCCATTCGCGGCGGCCACAAAAGAGACAGTGGGGCAGCGACAAGGACTACTCGGTCTTTTCTCCACGTGCAGGCAGTTGAGGTGGGACCCTTGCCGTATGACAGGGCGCGTGGGTCTGTACGGACAGCATAGGGCGCAGGACCACCTCGAGCAACCCGCGGCCCGATCCAGACCCGTGGTCCGGTCCACTAAACAATCCCTAGAATTCTACCCTCCACGGAGCTCCCCCGGATTGGCGCGTTCGTGGCCATCGGATGAGCTTTGACTTCAGCAGCTGGACGTTGGATCGGTTGACCGCGTGGTAATTTTTTTTTTACTTCTTCTTTGCTTTCACGTTTGGCTGACTTGTGGCCCTTTTGCTTCACCACCACACCAAACCCCATAGCGGCTCCTCCGCAGCCGGCCGCAACCCTTTCCCCTTTCCACCAAACCCCGCAGCCGCCCTCCTCCTCGGTCCTCTCGCACCCCCTCCCGCATCTCATCCACCCCCCTCATATCTGACCTGATCCGAGACATGCAGGCGTGAAGGTGAGCTTCTCCGGCGGCGGCGACCTGCAGGCCAAGGGCGACGGCGGCGACGCTTGATTTGATCTGATGCAGCTCCATGGTTCAGTCCCTGCTGAGCGACGAGGTTGCTGGACTGCCACCATCCCTCCTCCACCGTGCGGTGCCTCCTGCGAGTGCCACCTCGCCCCACCAGTTTCCAGCGCCATGGATCCGCCGGAGATGGCGGGCAGCAAGTGAGAGGGAGCAGGAGAAGAGGTGAATCGAGGGAGTGAAAGTAGGAGCTCACACGGGAAGGGGAAGAGGGACTCTAGAGGCGTATCCTCATCTCATCCCCGTCTGCAGCTCTTTTGACGCCATGGCATCAGTGGTGGCTCCTCGATGGAGTGCCTCCTCCCATGTCGGCATGACCAACGGCTCTTGCTCGACGCCGCGATACACAACACCGAGGTAGGCTCGACTCCCTTTCTCCTCTCTCTCGTGTGTTTTGTTCTCTGTTGATTTAACCTCTTGCCTGTTCTAATTCGTGGGCAAAGCAATGACGGATTTCTTCATTGCTTATCTGATTTGGGGCTGATTTCCCCCTAGATTCCTTCCTTTTTACAGTTCCTCTTTGACTTGTTGTTCATCACGGCGATGGCTTCCATGGAGCAAAGGAAAGTATGCCCTCTTCGTCTCGGCAGAAGAGCAGGACGGCCAGGAGCTGGCGGCCTGCTACCCTATGCCAATGGATGCGCCTCCCAGATGGCTAGCAACGTCAGATCCGGCTGGAAAGGGCTCTATGGTAGGTTTGGTTTGTTCACCACCCATGAAGTATTGTTTTTTCTGTAATTTATTTGTGTGGATTTAACCTCAGATCTCACTGAGGTAGTCATCTTAAATTACTTTCAAGTATTGTTATTGGTCACATGTTTATTAGGTTTAGATACACCCCATGTGTATGTTTGCTCATGAGAGGGTAAGAATATGCAGTACAATTTTCTCAACAATGTGCGCATCAGTACAAATTGAATGAATGTCCTCTTAGTTTAAAGGATCCCGTATATTTTGGTTTATACTTAAGTTCCTGATAAAACAACTAGATGTTAAATTGTAAAAAAAGCAACTAGAGGTTATCAGCATAGGATTCTGACATTTACTACTCCCTCTATCCCACAATATAAGACTTTTTTTTAAACTATGTTAGTTTACAAAAACGTCTTATATTGCACTAGTAGAAAAAGGGCCTAATGTGAAGCACATTAGTCCCGGTTTGTAACTGAACCGGCACTAATCTGCTCATTAGTGCCGGTTCCAACGGCTAGGCGGGCGGCGATCATTAGTACCGGTTCGTGCCACGAACCGGTACTAAAGACGTGATGGCAGGCTTGTGGCAGGCTGGGGCCCACCAGCACCTTTAGTACCGGTTGGTTATACGAACCGGGACTAGAGATGCACCTTTAGTTCCGGTTCGTATAACCAGCCGGTACTAAAGGTCATCCTATATAAACCCCTTCGTCGAGCCCGAGCGCTCTGTTCTTCCCCTTTCCCCTCTCCTCTGTTTTCTTCCTCTTCCTCTCGAGCTCACACTCCATTTTTGCCAAAATTTGTGAAGATTTGAAGGCACCCCATCCATCGAAGTGATCACAAAGGTTAGCAACTTTGTCCTTTCATCTCTCATTGCTAGATTAGCTCTTGCAATGCTCTATAAGTATAGTGATTTGTGTATTTTATTTTGGAAGGAATTATATGTGGTAGTATTTGATTTATATGCAATTTGAGGTCAAAATAACTCTTAGTTTGCATATGTAGGTGTGGTTTACTTAGTGCCTTCCCGTCTCCGTCCTAACCACCGTCGATCGCCCGCACCGTCCCGTCGCCGGCACCACCTTGTGGTGATCCTCTTGTTCTTATCTTTTTTATATAAAAAATCATGTTTGTGTGATTTAGATATATAGTTACTCGTATAATTATCTTATCCGTACGTTGTTTGTTATACATAGTGCCATGGTTTTGATATCCGTCCCCGTCGGCCCTCGTCCGGGTTATGTTTCGGATGTGGTATATTCTCTTTTATAACTATTTGTTGCATTTCGTATTTATGACAAATTATGCCCATCAAGTTGACATAGATATTTTTATCTAGGAGGTATGTGAACCAGAAATTCCAACCGACCCTATTGTCGAGAGGTTAAATTTTAGTTGAAAGAGAAAACGAGTATTTGAAAGAAAAATTGAAAAGAATTGAGGTGGAGAAGATGGAATTGGATTTGCATGTTGCCGATGTCGTCGATGATCACAAGATCAAGATGGAGAAAATGCGCTTGAAGATTAGAAAGATTAGAAAATATGCCATTGATAGTGAGGCTTGGTATCATTATGCTGTTGGATCAATTGTTACCTTAGTTGTGATCTTGATCGCATTTGTTGTTGCATTTAAATGCTTTAGCTAGAGATTTATTTGTATGTTTGTTTTATGAGAATAAGTGTTGTATGAAATTTATGTATGAACTTTATGTATGAAGTTGTATTAATTTGGTCTATTCGATGTTGTGTAATGAAGATGAGCCGGCAATGGATGTACGATGACCAATGCTCTCCCCAGTTCGTTAATGGCGTGCATACTTTTCTGCTTGCGGCTGAGGCAAACAAGTGGGCGGATGGTTTTATGCCTTGTCCATGTGCCGGCTGTAAGAATGATCAGAATTACTCTAAATTAAGAACCATTCACGTTCACCTGTTTGAGTCCGGTTTCATGCCCCACTATAATGTTTGGACCAAGCACGGAGAAAGAGTGGTTATAATGGAAGACAATGAAGAAGAAGAGGATGACGACAGCTATCCTGGCCATGGGTTCCCTGAATACGATGGTACAACAATGGGGGAAGAAGCTGAGCCGGCAATGCGGAAAGAAGTTGAAGAAGAGGCATCAGATGAGCCCGCTGATGATCTAGGTCGGGCCATTGCCGATGCAAAGAGAAACTGCGCAAGTGAATAGGAGAAGAAGAAGTTGCAGCGCATGTTAGAGGATCACAAGAAATTGTTGTACCCGAATTGCGAGGCTGACAAGAAAAGCTGGGCACCACACTAGAATTGCTGCAATGGAAGGTAGAGAATGGTGTATCTGACAAGTGATTTGGAAAGTTGCTGATAATGTTAAAGAAGATGCTTCCAAAGGACAACGAATTGCCCGAGAGTATGTACGACGCAAAGAAGGCTGTCTGCCCTCTAGGGTTAGAGGTGCAGAAGATACATGCATGCCCTAATGACTGCATCCTCTACCGCGGTGAGTACGAGGATTTGAATGCGTGCCCGGTATGCGGTGCATTGCACTATAAGATCAGCCACGATGACCCTGATGATGTCGAGGGCGAGCGCCCCAGGAAGAAGATTCTTGCCAAGGTGATGTGGTATGCTCCTATAATACCACGGTTGAAATGTTTGTTCCAAAACAAAGAGCATGCCAACGCGATGCGATGGCACAGAGAAGACCGTAAGAAAGACGGGAAGTTGAGAGTACCCGCTGACGGGTCGCAGTGGAGAAAAATCGAGAGAAAGTACAGGGAGGACTTTGCAGGTGACGCAAGGAACGTATGGTTTGGTCTAAATGCAGATGGCATTAATCCTTTTGGGGAGCAGAGCAGCAACCATAGCACCTGGCTTGTGACTCTATGTATGTATAACCTTCCTCCTTGGTTGTGCATGAAGCGGAAGTTCATTATGATGGCAGTGCTCATCCAAGGCCCTAAGCAACCCGGCAACGGCATTGATGTCTAGCTAAGGCCATTAGTTAAAGAACTCTTATAGCTGTGGAATGGAAAAGGTGTACGTGCGTAGGATGAGCACAAACAAGAAGAATTTGACCTACATGCGTTGCTGTTCATGACCATCAATGATTGGCCTGCTCTCAGTAACCTTTCAGGACAGACAAACAAGGGATACCGCGCATGCACGCACTGTTTGGATGATACCGACAATATATATTTGGATAATTGTAGGAAGAATGTGTACCTAGAACATCGTCGATTTCTTCCAAGCAGGCATCCCTTAAGAAAGAAAGGCAAGCATTTGAAAGGTGAGGCAGACCACCGGACGAAGCCTCGCCACCGTACTGGTGATAATGTACATGATATGGTGAAGGATTTGAAGGTAATCTTTGGAAAGGGTCCTGGCGGACGCTGACGGACGTGCACCCATGTGGAAGAAGAAATCTATATTTTGGGACCTGCCCTATTGGAAAGACCTAGAGGTCCGCTCTGCAATCGACGTGATGCACGTGACGAAGAATCTTTGCGTGACCCTGCTTGGCTTCTTGGGCGTGTATGGGAAGACAAAATATACACCGGAGACACGGGAGGACCAGCAACGTATGCACGGAAAAGACGGCATACATCAGGGTCATGCCAGCTACGCTCTTGCCAAAGAAGAGAAGGAAATCTTTTTTGAATGCCTGCTCAGTATGAAGGTACCGTCTGGCTCCTTGTCGAATATAAAGGGAATAATAAATATGGCAGAGAAAAAGTTTCAGAACTTAAAGTCTCATGACTGCCACGTGATTATGACACAACTGCTTCCGGTTGCATTGAGGGGGCTTCTATCGGAAAACGTTCGATTAGCCATTGTGAAGCTATGTGCATTCCTCAATGCAATCTCTCAGAAGGTAATCGATCCAGAAATCATACCAAGGTTAGAGAATGATTTGGTGCAATGTCTTGTCAGTTTTGAGTTGGTGTTCCCACCATCCTTCTTCAACATCATGACGCACGTCCTACTTCACCTATGCGAAGAGGTTAACGTTCTGGGTCCTGTATTTCTACACAATATGTTCCCCTTTGAGAGCTTCATGTGAGTCTTAAAGAAATATGTTCATACCGTGCTAGGCCAGAAGGAAGCATCTCCAAGGGCCATGAAAATGAGGAGCTCATTGAGTATTGTATTGACTTTATTCCTGACCTTACGCCGATTGGTGTTCCTGAATCGCGGCATAAGGGCAGACTGGGTGGAAATGGCACGCTAGGACCGAAACAAATAATATGTATGGACGGGCATTCTCTCACTCAAGCACACTACATAGTTCTACAAAATTCCGCCTTGGTGGCTCCGTATATGGAGGAACACAAGAATTTTCTACGCTCCAAACACCCGGAGCAGTCTGACGACTGGATTACATGTGAACAAACGGGGACTTTCGCAGGTTGGCTGCAGACACGTGTCATGCATGACGCCGCTGTTGAAGATGACCTGTACTTGCTGTCCCAGTTACCATCTTCGAATATAATGAATTTCAAAGGGTACGAGATAAATGGGAATACCTTTTACACGATCGTCCAAGATAAGAAGAGCACCAACCAAAACAGTGGTGTCCGCTTTGATGCAGCAACCAAGAGGGGAAATGACACATATTATGGTTACATAGAGGACATATGCATGAGAACTTGACTATGGACGTGGTTTGAAGGTCCCTTTGTTTCGGTGCAAATTGGTCAATATGACACGAGGCGGGGTAACGGAAGACCCGCAGTACGGAATGACAACAGTGGATCTCAATAATCTTGCGTACGTAGACGAACCATTCGTCCTATCCAATGATGTGGCGCAGGTTTTCTATGTGAAGGACATGTCTATCAAGCCGAGAAAAAGAAAAGATAAGAAAGCAAATACATCATATGATGAGCCAAAGCGCCACATAGTTCTTTCAGGGAAAAGAAACATCGTGGGAGTGGATGACAAGACAGACATGTCAGAAGATTATGAAAAGTTTGATGAAATTGCTCCATTCACAGTGAATATTGACCCGAGCATCCAGTTAAATGATGAAGATTGTCCATGGTTACGGCTCAAAGGGACACACGCGAAGAAAAAGTTTCACACCCAAAGATTCATCTCTGGGATGTGATCAGCTTCACTGTCATCACTTTCTTCTCTAGTGAGTTTCCGGACTTGTATATCTGGAAAGTCCCACTTTGGACAAACCGTAGGGAATCTTTGTAATAGTTAGGGTGCTTATGTGTTTTGGCATTTGAAACGTGTACTTTTGTGCTTCGGACAAACGTGTACCTTTCTGACTTCATTTGCTATTTTTAGAGCTAAATGACCCTGAAGTTGAGAGGGTTACGGCAAAAATTGGATGCACTTCGTGTACAAAATGGACAATCTCTTTCGAAGTATCAGGGTTTCGGACGAAAACTCATCTGTTACAAAGGCAATTCATTTTTTTTAACTTATTACAACTCCAAACTTTTTGTGTGTTCAGTATGCACCATTCAAAGCCACGTCATCAACTTTTAACCCTTTCTGACCTCATTTACTATTTTTCATGCATTTACAAAAGTTGAGAGGGTTATGGCAAAAACTGGATGCACTTTATGTACAAAATGGACAATCTCTCTCGAAGTATAAGGGTTTCGGACGAAAACTCAAATGTTACAAAGGCATTTCATTTTTTAAATAACCTAAGTATTACCAAATTGAATATAATGATAAAACACACTAATATTAAACATAAAAAAAATAGAATCACTGAAAAATCTATTTTTAAAGTTAAGTTATTCACAAACTAGTGATTCACACAAATTTCAAATAATTCAAATTTAAACTATTCAAATTTGAAAACTACTAGCACTAACAGAAAGTTTGTAATTTTTTGTACCTAAAGCAAAAATATTCACAAAGAAACTCTAAATACAGCAAAAAACAACTCAGAAATAAATAAAAGAAAATAAATAAATCAGAAAAGAAAAAAACTAAATAAAAAAAAGCCCGCCTACTGGGCCACAGCGGCCTGCATACGACTAGAAACCCAACCTGGGGTTGGGCCAGGATGCAGGCCCGCAATGCCCAGTAGGCCCACAGGGCAGCGCGGCAGAGTTAGGCCCAGAAGCCTGCTATGGAGAGGAGGTCGAGACAGCAGCCGCGCCGGGGCTTTTAAACCAGTGCGGACGCCCCTCGGCTAGCAAGGTGGGACTAAACTTGCCACACCGCACCTGCGCCAGCACACCCCCTTTAGTACCGGGTCGTGGCTCCAACCGGTACTAAGGGGGGGGGGGTCTTTAGTACCGGTTGGAGCCACGACCCGGTACTAAAGGGGTGCGCTTCCCGCCGCTTGGCCTGGCCAAAACAGACCTTTAGTACCTTTGGTGGCTCCAACCGGTACTGAAGGTCCAACCTATATATACAACACTTGAAAAAATTTCAGTTTCCCTCTGTTCTTCCTCTGTTTCTTCCTCTCCGTCGACGACACACCGCCTGCCCGGCCCGATCGATGCCGTCGCCGCACCCGACGCGCCGTCCATGCCGTCCCCCGTCGCGCCGCCCGCCGACCTCGACGCGCCGCCCACCGCCCCCGTCGCGCGCCGCCCCTCCCTCGAGCTCGCACGCCGTCGCCGTTGCCGTCGCCGCCCCCGACGCCCCGCTGTGAGCCCCTACCGCTATGGCCGCCCTCACACACACACACACACGCGCACACACACACACACACACACATATTTTCTTATTTTCTGTTTTTTAGTTTTTTATAGTTTTAGTTATAGAAATGTTAGATGAATTTTAGATATAGAAATGTTAGTTAGATGAATTTTGACATTTTCTTTCACTAGATGATTAGTGTATATAGAAAAAAGTGAAGGAATTTGATACTTTTAGTTATATATATAATATATAATATATATATATAATATATATATTATATATATATATAGTTAGATGAATTAGATATATAAATGTTAGATGCATGTTTTTTTTAGTTTTTTATAATTTTAGTTATAGAAATGTTAGATGAATTTTAGATATATAAATGTTAATTAGATATATAAATGTTCATTAGAAATATTATATTGTTAGTTTTTTATACGTGAACGATGCCCGGCCCGCATCCTCGCCGTTGACCCAATCGCGACGACGTCCTGCTTCAGAGGAGCCATGTCCGGGACTGGGCTCCGCCGGGCTGGCACTGGGAGGTGCTACCTTCAGGGGCGCGCCGCTTGGTGAGGAACCCGGCCCCGGGTCCCGTCGTCGACCCGGAGCTCCTTTGGTGGCGTTCGCGTGGGCCACTTTCGGTGCGGAGGGAGCCGGCCCCGCCGGAGGTGGTACGTCGCCGTGTCAGGGAGGAGGACGAGCACGTCCGTCACTACATGGCTGCTATGGACGTCAAGTTCTTCAATACCTGGCAGGTTCTTCGGGGATCTCACCCGAGCTATGATCCTGTGATGGTTCCTTCTCTTTGGGTGTCCACCGCCCGCGCCTCAGGAACCGCGAGTGAACTAGATTATTCGATAGTATTCGATCTATATTAGCTAGCTAGCTTGTGATGTATTCGATATATAATATTCGAGACGATGTATTCGAGATTATATATATTATTCGATAATATTCGAGACGATGTATTCGAGATTATATTCGATGATGCATATTATGCACTATGATTCAGTTTTTCCTTATTGATTGCATGCATGCATTGTAATTTGAATACTAAATTGTTTTATATTTGTTCTGGATTAGTTAAATAAAAGATATGGCGGATAGTACCGGCAGAGAAGGAGAAGAGGCCCTGTTTGAGATCATACGCTCCCCTCGCCGGCCAGATGATCAGAATGAAGAAGATGACGGCTCCCAATATCTGAACAATACCGGGGAGGGTGATATGATATTCGATCAAGACGACCGAATTGATGAAGTCCAGAACTATGATTATGATGACAAAGAAAATGTTGATCTTGAAATAACAGAGACCGGCGAGGTATATTTATATAAGCAGGCATCTGGTGATCATCACATGTTTTAAATGATTTGAAGATATATTAACGAATTGATCTTTGTTCTTTCAGCCCTCCGGCTAGAGCAAATCTTCTACAGGCAGCAGGACAGTGCGAGGCCCGGCCAAAAAGTTGAAGGAGGGCGTAAAGTACAACATCGATGCCGTCAAACCTAATGGCGTACCAAGAGAGCCTAAGAAGAATGCGAACAAGTTCATTCATCAGTGCGGAGTTCTTGTGAAGGACCAAATCCCGATCTCCATGCAAGAATAGAAAAAGCCAGCAAAGGAACATCCAGATCTTACTTTTGTCGACCAAAGAGCAAAAGATCGGCTTTGGGAATCTCTCATGGAACATTTCACCCTACCAGATCATTTCACAGATACAGATGTGCAGAAAGTCAAGGACGCTGCTCTTAGGAAGATGGCAATTGCATTCAGCACCCACAAGAAAACTATATGGGCCAAGTACGTCGAAGGAGAAAAGAAGACTCCAGAATTCACGGGAACACTGGAGAAGCAAAGAGATCACTGGCCCGCTTTCGTGAAATTCAAGGAATCGGAATTATCTAAGGAACGGTCGAGAATAAACAAGATCAATGCCGCAAGAAAGGAGCATTTCCTTACGCTGGGGCCAGGTGGCTACGCGGTGGCCCGGCCTAAGTGGGATAAGTCTGAGCAACAGATGCTGGATGTAGGGGTCACTCCAGTTACATTGAGCTGGCCGGAAAGGTGCAAGACTTGGTTCTATGCGCATGGGGGGGCGTTGGACCCGAAGACAGGCCAGGTTTTGAAGAAGGCAAGTCTTAAAGGAGCCAACGACAAGTTACTTGTTGCAATAGAAGAGGCTCGAACGGGGGTGTTCACGCCCAACAGAGAGAACGACGAGCTTACGCGCGCCCTGGGAAATCCTGAACATCCGGCGAGAACATGAGGCAAAGGCGTTGTTCCGTGGTATGAGGGGTTTGCGGACTGGAACACCGACTACAGAAGCCGTGCGAGAAAGAAGATGGAGGAGGAGAAGAAGAGGAAGCTGGAGGAGGAGCAGAGGAAGCAGGAAGCAGAACACCTTAAAGGCCTAGAATCAGCGCACGCGGAGTTGGCACTCCAATTCCAGCGGCAGCAGTAGCAGATCGACTCACTTAGCCAAGAAAGGGGGTCTCAGCAGCGGCAGCAGCTAGCGGATGATCCAGCATTGGATAGCACCGTCCCATCCATGCCGAGAAGCAGTGTGGGTTCCGCCCCGGGCGAGGCACTGCTGGATACATACCCTGTGGATGACATCATGGAGAACACTAATTGTGAGCTACACTTCAAAATGAAGAACATATCCATGAAGTTGGCGGACGCCGTTGCTTATACAAATCCCCCCGAAGCAACCTTCCATTGCAACTCAAAAAAAGCTAGCTATGCTCGTGTCGTGGTTGATGAAGTGGTGGCACAATATTCGGGGCTAGAGCTTGACATTCCTGGAGGTGACGACGAGCACACACTGGGAGAGGCCATACATCGTATCATCCTATGGAGAAAGGATTGCATCATCTTTCCAAGGCCACCGACACCGCGTCAGCTGACTCCTCCTCGAAGTCCGCCACCACGTCAGCAGACTCCCGCTCCTCCATGTCATCAGCCATCGCCTCAGCAGAGTCCTGCTCCTTCAAGTCCGCCAATGCGTCAGGCCACTCCTCCTCCTCCAAGTCTGGCACCGCGTCAGCCCACTCCTCCTCCTCCAAGTCCGGCAACGCGTCAGCCCACTCCTACTCCTCCAAGTCAGGCACCGCGTCAGCCGTCTCCGTCGCCTCAGCGGGCTACGCCACCTAAGCAACAACGGACAAGAGCCGCCGCAGCTATGGTGGCTAGCGGTACAAGTACAGGTACAGGAGGCAAGAGATTCCAATTTGGTCCAAGCCTCACGCCTCTTCCGAAGGGGCCTTATGACCTAACTGTGGAGGAAAATGAAGTAGAAGTGCAAGCCCAAGTGAGGGCCCATTTTGGACCGAAACCGCCACCGCCGCCAAAGGAGAAAGTACCTGAGCATGTCATTGACCACTTTATTCGTATGGCTGAACCACCAGCTCCCAGGCCTATTGACTCAGACTATGAGCGCCAAATCAGGAAGGCATATCAAGCACAAAAAAAGAAGGAGTCGAGCTCGAGCTCCAGCTCCAGCCAAGCAGCTGCCAAAAAAAGCGGGAAAACTGTTCCCCAGCTGGGAGAACAGGCGGTGCAATCGATCCCCCCGCTCATTGTACCAACACATGCGAGTACCGGCGCCGATCAGCTGGTAATAACCGACGAGCATAGAAGGCAGGCTGCAGAGCTCGGTATCACTGTTTATCAACTCCTAGAGATCGAGCCCATGGATACGCTTAGAGAGGAGGACATAAAACGGAAATATGCCCGCGGTGAACCTTTGGTCAAGCCTGAGGAGGTCAAGAAGCTCCCAACGAGAATGTATGAATTGTATGAATGGTACATGAAAATTACCAAGACTACCAATCGAGAGTCCCTCATGGTGAGAGTCAAGCCAGAGCATTACTACAATGTGAATGGTCTATATGTTGAGTTTACAGAACTGTTTCAGTTATTCAATCAACACGCACTCGACAAATCTATCGTCAGTTGCTATTGTCTGTAAGTGATTTCTTTCTGTAATTTAAGTCTCAAGCTAGCTGTAGTGCTCATTGATCATTACCTGTAATTATCCTCACTATATTCTTTTCTGTGGTATTATGCAGGATGAAGATCTATGAAATGAAAAAAGCTGGACGCTATGGCATTGGGTTCATTGGCCCAAATACCATTAATCAAGAGACATGGACATATGAATGGTATCGAGAAGTAGAGAAAAACATGCTAGAGTTCTTGAAGAAACTCAACAGCAATCGAGATATACTACTTCCTTACAACTTCGGGTGAGTCACACTGTCTTGTACTACAAATTCTGTTTTTGCTTACTAGCTAGATGTTAATAAGTGTATAGGGTTTAGGGTAGTTGATGAGTGTTATGCACATGCCCGCTTAATTTATACATGCAAACGTGTGCGCATGCAGTTTCCACTGGACCTTGTTAGTCATTCAAGTTGAAGAAGGAAAAGTTGAAGTACTGGACTCACTACTTAAACCAGTTACTGACTACGAAATAGTGAAGGGGATAGTCAACAGGTAATTTCAATCATTATTGAACTATATGTCGGCCTCTTTAGTTCGTCATTTTCTGATATCAACTAATTAATAACTCCTTTATTCATTTTCTTTGCCGGCGGGCAGGGCTTGGCAAAAGTTCATCAAAGAGGTTCCAGCCGAATGGAAACAAAAGTTGTTTTGGTATCGACCCAAGGTAATTAATTAAGTAGTACTAGCTAGCTACCATCTCTTTAATTCTAGTTTCAATATCATTAATTATCATGCTTGACTAATTATTATCTGATTGAATTCTATTCTCGTAAAGGCCATGATGTAGGCGCCGGGGACTGATTTATGTGCATACTACGTTTGTGAGAACATTCACATGATGGCGTCCGAAAGGAGCAGATCTTCTAGACAGCTATGGGTACGTTTGCCAGAACACTATTCACAATTTTTACATCATTATCGATATCTAATCACACAACTAATACATGCATATTGATCTCCTTCTTAAAAGTTCAATGAGGTGTGGGATAAGCTCCTACCAACGGATCGCGTACGAGCAATTCAAGAGGAAATAGCGGGATTTTTGCTCGACCAGGTCATAGATCCCAAAGGAGAATACCATTACCCGCTACCGCAGTAATGACTCCATGTAGGAGAAATTGTATATACCAACTTGTATATATACATGTGTATGTGTGAATGGTGGTGCGAGACATTCGATGATATATATATATATATATATATATATATATATATATGATCGGTTCTACGAGAAATTCTATTTATATATATGCATAACGTGTACAATATGTAGTATCGTAAAATACCAGCAAATGAAAAAGAATTAAATGGAAAACATAAAATTAAAGGAAAAAGAAATCATAAACCCAAAACCCACTAAACCTTTTAGTACTGGTTGGTGTTACCAACCGGTACTAAAGGTCTCCCAGCCCCCGGCTCTGGCTCGTGCCACGTGGTGGCCCTTTAGTCACGGTTCGTGTTGAACCGGTACTAAAGGGGGGGACCTTTAGTCCCCACCCTTTTGTGCCAGTTGCAGAACCGGCACTATAGAGCCTTACGAATTGGTGCTATAGCCCGGTTCTGCACTAGTGTTGTGGGACAGAGGGAGTATCAGTTATACTGCTACTGAATTTGAGTGACTGCTCAGGTTTGTAACTTACCCCGGATGCTGCCTCAACCAAAGCCCTGTTTCTACTAGTGTACAAATTCATAATAAGATTTCGATTTCCTTTCTAGAGGTAATTGTGCTTAGAGCAATGACATGGCTAATGAAAGAGAATAGGGCAGGCATATTTGATAGTAGGGACCTACTCCCTGACAACATTTCAGTTCAAAATATCAAACAGTTATTATCTTTGTAGAATAACAAATTATGCATGCTCAACTATGTGTTTTGAAAAAAACTATGTATTTTGAAACAGAAGTCTTTCTTAAATTTTCATATAAAAAGGGTTACAATCTGTACCCTATGTGCTTCCTCAAACCTAAAGTTACTAATAAATACAAATATTTTCAAAGCGCTCATGGTTTTAAATGAGACTCTGCGCCATTTGGCCTGGTCTGAAATATAAATGGATCTAACTAACACAGAACCAATGGATAGAAGACTCCTTCGTTTTTTATATACACAGAGGAGCTAAACTTTTACTGAAACCTGAAGCTGTTAAGTAATGCAAATATTTTAAAAGCACACATGATCATATGCATAAATGATTGAAAATGGTGTCCGAATGGCGCATTTTTAGCCGATTCTTACCATACACCTAAATGGTTTCTAAAACTGAAAAGATATTAAAGAAACGCAAATTGTCTCAAAACACTCCAGGTTTGAATTTGGACCTTGCGTGGCTCTATGTTACCTGAATAATATAACAAAAAAATGTATGCTCAATTATTTGTTTTCAAAGATAAATTATCCTTCATTCTCATCTTAATGGGTTTTAATTAGTACCCTAAGTAGTTGCTAAAAATGCAAATATTTTCAATGCGTAAATGGTTTCAGATGGGACTCTGCGCCATTTGGCGCAACGGGTCATCTAGTAAAAATAAAAGGCACGCTTTATTCCACGAGTGCAGGCTTGTTGTGCTTGTTTAGCTCCTTTTTTTTCGAATTAAGGGATTTCCCAAAACACACATGCAGGACCGCAGTATCGGTTCCTAGTTCCTTTACATCACGTCGCACCTCGTCACAGTTCAACACTCCACAACCGGTCACAAATAAAGAAACTGCTGGGAACATCCCTATTACAGGAAACCACACATACGACGGCCACAAACTACATACCACAGGGAAATAAAACTACGTAGTTTTTGACATGTATAAGGATCAAAAGCTTCATAGAACACCCATGATATCCTCGGATTTTTCAGCTCAGCCAGCAATCCGCAAGAGCATGGGGCCCCATCCTCTCCTCATGCTAAACACCTCCGCCGCCACCTGTAGCATTAACCTTGCCCCTTTGACTTGTACCTCTAGTAAATCTCGTCTCTGCAAAGGTGACCAAAATTCCATCCAATGAGCAGTCTGAGTTACAACACTAGTTGGATCATATGGGTATATATTATCAAAGCATGCCCTGTTCCTGGCTTTCCAAATAGCACATAGAACAGCAGCCACTCCTGCAACTATCACACCCCTAACTCTCAAAGAGAATCCCATTACCCATCTACAAATGTACTGTACCGAATCTAAATTCATATAAATCCTGAAAGCGCATTTAACTACCCCATACATATCTGGCTAAAGAACAACTTATAAAAAAGTGATTAATAATCTCTTCTCTATCACAAAATCTATATTTTCTAGACCCTTTCCACCCTCTTTTTAGCAAGACATCTTTTATAAGTGTACTGTTCTTGAACATTAACCATAGAACACTTTAATTTTGAGAGGAACTTTGACACACCATAACTTCCTAAAAGGGCATTGGAATTGCACAACTTTCAACATAGTATACATGGAACTTACAGAGAAAATGCCAGATTTAGTAAGTTGCCATTTACAGCTATCTTCCTCATTCAACTCCACCCCTACACAAATGTTCTTAATCTTCTCCCAACTTTCTAGCAACACCCCCCTGAGTGTTCTTCTGAAAGAAACATTGCTCCAATTTGAATTTAAAACACTAGCTACAGAAATATCTATACTATTAGTAACACTATACAACCTGGGAAACCTGTCACACAATGGCTTATGCCCTATCCAATCATCCTCCCAAAACCTAGTCCTTCTACCATTCCCCACTACTTTCTTGTAATATTTGTAAAAAAACCTCTCTACAATTCATAATCCCCCTAAAAAACTATGACTGACCCACTTGAATTTTAGCATCAATCAAGAATTTCCTCTTACAATATTTTCTCATAATACAATCCTGCCACACACCTCCACTAACTTATAATTTCCACAACCATTTACTAAGCAAGCATACATTCATGCTTCCTAGATCCACTACTCCCAAGCCCCCTTGATCAATAGGTCTACATACATATGCGCAATTTACCAAGTGATATTTATTAGATTTCTCATCCTCCTGCCACAATAATCTTCTCATGTAAAATTCTACCTTATGCATAGGTCCTTTAGGCATGGGGAAAATAGACATCATGTAATAAGGTATACTAGCCAGACAAGATTTAAGAAGAATCGATTTACTGCCATAATCTAGGAACCTGCCTTGCCATGTACCCAATCTATTCTCAACTTTACTTTCTACAGGATTCCAATCACTGTTTCTCAGAGCTACATTATGCGAAGGATCCCCAAGTACATCATAGGTAACTTTCCAACTGCACAAGAAAAAATATCTCTATATAACTCCACCTGATCACTAGCCTCACCTAAACCAAATAAAATCACTCTTATTAAAATTTATCTTAAGACCAGACAGATGCTCAAATAAACACAAGATATCTTTTAAATTCCTTGTACTATCTAGGTCTGCTTCAAACATAAACACAGTCTCATAAGAATACTATAGCATGGTTAAACCCCCATCCACTAAACTAGTAGTCACACCAGTAATTAACCCATGGTTTCTAGCTCTACACACTAACACTTGTAGCACATGTATGGCAATGTTAAACAAAATGGGGGAAAGAGGGCCCCCCTGCCTCAATCCTTTCCTAGTCCTAAAATAAGGTCCTAGTTGCCCATTCATCATAACTGCTACACTACCACTCTGCACAATTTGCTTAATCCACTCTATGTATTTATCTGGGAACCTTTCATTTTCAATACATCAAGCAAACAAAAAAACAATTAATCTTATCGTAGGCTTTCTCAAAATCTATCTTAAAAACAACAACACTGTACTTCTTCCTATGTATCTCATTCAAAACCTCCTGTAATAAAATCACACCTTCCAAAGTAAACCTCCCCTTAATGAATTTTGTTTGAACAGGAGCTACTATTTTGGGCGCTAGCACTACAGTTCTATTTTCACTACTTTTGTTAGTAATTTGAAACTGACATTAGTCATACAAATAGGTCTAATTTTTTTAATCACATCAGCACCATCACACTTTGGAAGCAAGGTCAAAATACCATAATTTAATCTGGACAGATCTATTTGGTTATAAAAAAAACTCACTAAACAGTAGTACCAAATCACCACCAACTAAATACTAGAAATGCTAACAGAACTCAGCAGGAAGGACATCAGGGCCTGATGCTTTGTTGTGTTTCATCTGAAATAAAGCATTTTTTATTTCCTCTACTATGAACTCAGCTATTAAAAACTGTCTATCATTATCATTCAAAACACATTCTACAGGGGTATCTAGAGTAATAAAAGTATTATTATCTACTGGACCAAACAACTCCTTATAAAAACTAGTAGCATAATTCAGTAAATTCCTACCCCCCCCCCACCCCCACCCCCTTTCTAATATTCTCATTCTCTTTAAGAGAAACTATTCTATTTCTCCTCCTCCTACCATTTGCTGTAGCCATGAAATAAGAAGTTGGGGCATTTCCAAAAAGTAACTCTTGCGCTTTGGCCCTCTGAATCCATTTCAACTCTTCCTCTTTAATAATCCTCTTCAACTTCTCTTCTATGAATTTTCTAAGCATAAATTTATTAGCAGTAAGACCAACTACCTCACTTTCCATATCAATCTTCTCAATGTCTTCAGTTAACATTTTTCTATCTCTTATTCTGAGCAATACAGTTAAGGCTCCATCCTCTTAAAACTCTCCTTAAATTTCTAGCCTTATTCTGCCACTTATCCAAAAAAGACCTTCCCACTACTGCTCTGTTCCTAACATTAGTAACTATTTCATCTAATTCCTCCCTAAGAAACCACCCAAGCTCAAACCTAAACATTTTACTGCTTGTATTATTTCTAACAGATACGTCCATAACAAGAGAAGTGTGATTAGACCAAATCATAGGTAAAGCAGTAAGAGTTACCATAGGAAAAAAGCTTTCCCAAGCTGGGCAAATAAGTACTCTACCCAATTTTTTGGGTTCTCCTGTTTATTCGACCAGGCATACATTCTCCAAGCAAGTTCTAGTTCTTTCAGTTCATTACTTTGAATAATAGCATTAAATAATTCAGACCATTTGCTCACCCCTAATAATATCAAAGTCTCCCCGAACAACGTAAGGAAATTAATTATGATTTAAAACATGTACCAATTCTAACGGAAACATATCTTTTTCTCTATTATGCGCTGCTCCATAAACCGACACAATATTCCACACAACCCCAGTTTGTTTAAATCGAACTAAACATCACTAGTAGGGAAACCCTTATAGGTGTAGATAATTAGTGGCGGTGGCCCAAAATGTACGCCACTGGTAATTAGGCAAAATATCAGCAAAGTGCAGACTTACATAGGCACTACTGATAATACATCACTAGTGGCGTGCGAAACTGCCCGTGCATACCAAACAGTCATGCCAGCCAGGTCATACTAGTGGCGTAAGGACATCATCGTCGCCAGTAGTACTTCCTTTACTAGTGGTGTGGGCCATTTCGTTGAGCGCCACCAGTAGGAAAACCCGGGCCCGCTGCCAGGCCCTACTCACTAGTGGTGTGGTGCGATGACAAATCGCCGCTACTATGTCCGATTGTAGTGGCGTTGGCTCATGGTTGGTGCGCCACTAGAGACAAATGTGTTAGTTCTAATCTTGTTGTAGGTTTAGTCAGTGGTTTGTTTAGTCGTGTCATCCACATGGTGTTACGTTTAGCATGGTAATAAGTTAGCGAAGTACTAGTGGGCTAGCTGCGCATGGGGATGGACGTGTGCATGTTGGGTCGTAGTGCTCCAGTAGAGTCATGCATGTTTATCTTTGAGGTCTGTTTGCATGTAGCCTGAGACGTGCGAGTTCACGTCGAGGCATCTTTTTCTGATGGTTGTTTTGGTCACCCGCCAGACTCGGATCGTGGGATGGCACGATCATATCGAGCTGCGCTAGGTGGGTTAGTTATGCATGTAACGGTGAGCTTGGCTCCCGGGAGAATAAGAAGAGAAGAAAGCAAGAAAAGAGGAAGGAAGTTGGCCTCGCAAAAAATCTGTGTTTGTCTTCCTCTCTGGTTTCCTTCGTCTCCACTGCGCTCGCGTGTGTAGCCTCGCGTTTGTGTTCCAACAATTGGTATACAGAGCTAGGTCGTGAGGTGTTTGGCGGCGGCGCGATGGGGGACCAGTCGCCGACGAAGAACGGCGATGCAGGCAAGGGCGGCGGCAGCGGCGGCGGAAAGTACATGCCGCCGAGCAAGAGGCTCGGAGCAGGTGGCTCTGAGGAGGGTGCCGTCGTGGTGAGGGCTGCATCGAGGGTTGCCGTCCCTATCCAGTACCCGCAGCTCACCAAAACCAACTACGCCCTATGGGCCGTGAAGATGAAGGTTCTTCTCCGACCCCACGGTGTCTCGTCGGCGCTTGAACCTGAGGGGGAGGTGGACGACGACAAGGACGCAGCAGCGTTCGCCGCCATCTCTCAGGCTGTCCCCGACGCGGTCATGATGGCCATCGCGGGCTGTAAAACCGCGAGGGAAGCGTGTCAGACAATCCGATGCATGCGCGTTGGCGAAGACAGCGTCAAGAAGGCCAGGGTGAAGCAGCTGAAGCGACAGCTCGATCATCTCGAGATGGACGATGGTGAGACGATGACCGTGTTCGCGCAAAAGCTCACTATGTTGGTGAGCGAGATTCGCTCCCTTGGTGAGAATATTTCAGACGAGGCCGTCATCGAGCACCTGTTCAGTGCAGTACTAGATCGGTTCAGCGACATCGTCAACACGATTGAGCAGTGGGGCGATCTCTCCACCATGAGCATGGCTGAGGCCGTTGGGCGCTTGGCGGCCTTTGAGGAAAGTCATTGAGGACGCCGTCGTGGGCGCAGTTACGGCGGCGACAACGACGGCGAGAAGCTGATGCTGGTTTCACGCGCCCAGCTGGAGGCGTTGGTCCTTAAAGAGAAGAAGAAAGGGGAAGGTTCCAACAGCAGCAACAAGAACGATGATGAAGGGCACATTGAAGGCCGTGGCGAGAAGAAGAAGGAACGTCGCGGCAAGTTTGACAAGTCGAAGATTACGTGCTTTGAATGTGGCGAGAAGGGCCACTTCGCCTAAGAGTGCGAGGCCTTGAAGAAAGAGAAGGCGCTGCTCGCCGAAGCCGACGTCGACTACGAGCCAGCGCTACTAATGGCCGTGGCATGTGAGCGTGCTCCAGCTCCATTGGTGGAGCACGCCAAGGTCGAGCCTGAAGAGAAGGAGCCTGAGATCACGTCCTTTGTTACATCCATGAAGGAGTTAGAAGATGCCAAGGCCGAGGCAGGGCTGCTGCGTGGCAAGCTGGTCACAGCTGAAGTGAAGTTCCAAGCCATGTCCAGTGAGTGCAGGGCAGAAGCGGAGAAGACTGCGACAGCCATGAGCCGCGAGCATGACCACGCGTTCCTGCTCGAGTACGTGCACACATTAGAGGAAGATTCAAGGCTGATGAGAGAGGAGAATGCCAAGCTGCTGGAGGTGCAGCGTGTACTCCGCGAAGAGAACAGCGGATTGCGTGATCTCATGAAGAAGGCAATAGCAGGAGCCATGCAAGCCAGTGCAGTGACAGCGGCAGCAACGCCGGTAGCTGCGACGATGGCCGTGAAGTCGCTGGATGTGGAAAAACTGGTCGTGAAGGTGCCAGCAGTGAACTGCAAGGAGAACCACTCTGGTGTCGTCGAGCTGAATGAAGAAAAAATCAGTCCTAAACTAGGTGCCCGAGAGGACAATGGTGAGCTTTGGTATCTTGACAAAGGTGGAAGTAATCACATGTCAGGTAATGAGAAGATGTTCAGCAATCTTGACACTAGCATCAAGGGGACTATGCGGTTCGGAGATGGGTCCATTGTTGAAGTTTGTGTCCATGGAAGTGTTTTGTTCAGTTGGCGTGCTGGCAAGCAACATGTGCTCAAGAATGTGTATTTCATTCCAAAGCTCAGAAGCAATATAGTAAGTCTGGGCCAGCTTGACGAAGAAGGCTACAAGTCAGTACTACACCGAGGGATCTTGAGCGTGTTTGATGGCTCCAGAGAGCTAGTAGCCAGAGCACCGAGATCCAAGAATCGACTCTATCCTCTGAATCTGAAGAAATCTATGAGCCTGTTGGGTAATATGGAGAGGCTGTATGAGGGAGCTCCCATGGTGGCTGAAGAAAAAAAGACGAGCCGTGAAGGCTCTTCCAGCACGAGACGGCGTCGCCGACGCCAAGCCATGACGATCAATGCGTAAGAAAGCAAGTTGAGTAACAAGATTAGGGAGGTGAATGTTAGTTCTAATCTTGTTGTAGGTTTAGTCACTGGTTTGTTTAGTCGTGTCATACACATGGTGTTACGTTTAGCATGATAATAAGGCCCAATTCTTTTGACCCTATTATGGAGATTCTGGGTCTGAAAAATCAAAAGCTAGAAAGAACTCGTTTTGATTCTGTAGAATCGTCAAAATCAGTCCACAATCGACAGTGCAACTGAAAAGCAGCGTTTTGGGTCGATTCTGGACCTCCCGCAAATGAAAACGTTTGGGTTTTCAGACTGTACCCCTATTTCAGCACGAAATTACAGGCAAAATGCCCTTCCACAGCCCGACCGACCGCGGCCCAGAAAACGCATCGGCCGCGCTCGCTCCCCTGTCCTCGCTCGATTCCCCCCTCGCTCCAGGTTTCCTCCAGCCGCCGCTAGCGTTCCTGAGCCTCACCCGCCGCCCCTCCTCCCTCGACGAACGGCGGCCTTATCGGAACCCTGCCGGAGCAGACGAGCGCGGCCCCGACGCGCCCATCCGGCCGGCCGAAGCAGTGCTCAGCGCCGCCTCCTCCGACCCCCATCCCGCCAGCCCCTGAGGTCCTCCGCCCCGCCGGCCCCGACGAGCCCATCCAGCCGGCTGCTGCTGTCCTCTGTCCGCTGCCTCGGTGAGCCTCTCTCTCTCTCTTGTATTCCTCTCTGTACATGGAAGAGTGGATGGATAGATGGATGTAGATGATTTGTAGCTCTTTTCTGTACATGGAACAATGGATTGCTAGATGGATGTAGATGATTTGCTTGATTGATGGATGGATGATGTTAGTTTATTTGTTAGATTCTTCTCTGTACATGGAACAAGAGTTCTTCTCTGTACTGTGTAGGTAGATGATTTTTTAAATTATTTTTTCTACTACAATTGCTCAATGCTACTTGTGAGTGGTTCTGTTTTGCTACTGCTATGTGCTAATGATAGACGTTGTAGATGGAGAAAGAAAAGAAAACCAAGCCCCCTAAAGCAAACTGGGACAGTGCAGCGCATACCATTTTTATGGATGCATGTGTAGAGGAGGTGCGAGCTAATAACTGTGGTGGCACCACTTTAACCGACATTGGAAAAGCTAATTTGGTTAGAAAGTTCAATGAGCGCTCCGGGAGAAATTATTCTTCCGACCAACTGAAGAATAGATGGGATATATGTAGAGCAGACTACAGTGTATGGAAGACATTGACTCAGAAAGCAACTGGCATTGATAGAGATGAATATACGAAGACCATTGCAGCTACAGATGAGTGGTGGGCATTGGAGATAAAGGTATTTTCTTGCCATGTCATTCATTCAAGTAGTGAGTGATGTTCTTCTATCATTATTTAACCGTGAGTCCTGGTATTTGATTGCAGGCAAATCCGTTAGCTGCCAAGTTCCGGTATGCTCCACTAGCAGAGGAGGACAAAATGAGAGAGGTGTTTGATGCTTGCTGTGTCACAAATGAACATGCTAGGGTGCCAATTCCCACATATTAAAGTGGTTCATCTCGCTTTAATATGGATGATGATTCAGGTTGTGAAAGTCATGATGTCGAAGCTACACCTCGTACGAAGCGTGCCAAGAGTGGGAAGAAGATGCCATGTTCTTATTCGCCAAGTCCTAGGATGAATGAGAAGTGGTCAAATGAAAGTGTTAAAACTGATGCACTTGTACGTATGGTTGACCTCTTTGGTGCAAGGGAACACGTGATGCTATTGCTACCAGTCTTGTAACATGAGATTAGTCAGTCTATTTGTAATAATATTTAGCAACTTCTTTTGTAGCAAAGGAAACTTGGAAACCTTCTTTATTGTAATATTTAGCAAGCTAAAATATTCATAAATCGTATTCATGCTCATATTCGATGATAATTTGTTCGAAACAACCAAGTGTTAGCAATTCAACACTCAGTTTTAGTTCAGGGACATTACAGACATTTCAGCATACAACTCATCCCATAATCAGAGACCAAAATCTCAGAAAAGAACTCGACGGCTGATTCTGGCTGATTCTGAGAGAAGCTGATTCTGTGGGAAGTTTCCCAAAAGCTAATTCTGGAGAATCAAAAGCTAAAAAGAACTGGGCCTAAGTTAGCGAAGTACTAGTGGGCTAGCTGCGCATGGGGATGGACATGTGCATGTTGGGTCATAGTGCTCCAGTACAGTCATGCATGTTTATCTTTGAGGTCTGTTTGCATGTAGCCTAAGACGTGCGAGTTCACGTCGAGGCATCTTTTTCTGATGGTTGTTTTGGTCACCCGCCAGACTCGGATCGTGGGATGGCACGATCATATCGAGCTGCACTAGGTGGGTTAGTTATGCATGTAACGGTGAGCTTGGCTCCCGGGAGAATAAGAAGAGAAGAAAGCAAGAAAGGAGGAGGGAAGTTGGCCTCGCAAAAAATCTGTGTTTGTCTTCCTCTCTGGTTTCCTTCGTCTCCACTGCGCTCGCGTGTGTAGCCTCGCGTTTGTGTTTCAACAAAATGGTCCCACCAGCCACGTGATTTTCTGGGCCCCATTTATTGGTGGCGATTGTAACAGAGATTCTAGTGGCGCTTGTGTTGTTGACCACGCCACTAATGACCACCAATCTGGTCCAAAATTTAAAGCGTAATGTGAAGGCACCGTAGTGTGAAACCAAACAAGCTTGGGGTTTATATTGTCCGATGTGCTTTCACTCGTGGGAATCCATTCCATCTTCTCATTGAGGTTGCTGTCACATTGACGATGATCAATTTCCACTAATGCTCCTCCTCTCCCCGTTCCACTACGAATACCATGCCAATTGTTCGATGAGAGACATTTTCTCCCCCATCTCTCTCTCCAACCAAAGCAGCGGAAGTTCGTCGGAGAAGACAATGGCATCCCAGAACAACAACGTTCGCGTGGTGCCGACCATCATCCCCGATTCATCTTGGTTCGCGCCGAGACAAAGAACGTCCCACCGCAGAACCACGAGACGGAGGTTTGGGATGTTCTGATGATGGAGTTTCCGGATCCTCGCTTCTACAACCTCATCCCCCGAACTGACGGCGCCATCTTCGTCCAGTTCTTCTACACGAGCTCCGTGAAGAAGGTCCACGACCACGTGTGGGGCTGCGGCCCCGAGACCGTCACCTTTTACTCCGTCCAGTTCGACGCCAAGGACAAGAGGCCTCTGGCATTGAAGAGCTGGATCAAGATTGCGTGAAGACCATGGCGCATCGAAGAGCTTAATAGTTATTTTATATATTTTTATATGTATTTCATATTTTCTATGTATTACGTATGTCCCATGCTGTATGCCCCGAATTATATATAATCATTATTATATTACCAACCGATCAATTTATATATAGATGTGCCACTTCAATTTTTATTTTTCAATATCATAAAGTGAAATTTAGGATCTAATGTCAAATCCCTAATGCGCGGGACTTGGACAAAATCCGCATTCTCTTCCCCAATTCTCAAATCCCTAATGCGCGCGGGACTTGGCCGAAGTACCGTGGCCTCGCCACCCCGAGCTAGCCGACCCGACCGAGCTCCTCCCCTATATCTCTGGCAGCACCGCCGCATCGCCTTCGTCGGCCGCCTGCTCTTGCTCGACGACCTCGCCCGCGCTTGGCGCGACCTCCTCCCGCGCCCGATGACCTCGATCCCGTGCCCGGCGACCTCCTCCCACGCCCGGCACGACCTCCTCCCCCGCTCCAGCAACCTCATCCTGTGCTCATCCCAGACCGCGCTGGCTCCCACGACCTCCACCGGCGCCGCCCAGCCACTGCTATCCAATCTGGTGAGTACCATGCCTCTCTGTATTTTTTTTAATTATTAATAGTGCTAGGTTTAGTTCGTTCTAGTGCTACTAGGTTATGTTAGCCTTAATCTTGATTCTATTGCTATGTATACATATGCATGTTTGTTTTCGTTCTGCATGTAGTTAGGTGTACTTGTGTAGTATGTTGTAGTCCGGCGAGTGTGCATGGTGTGAGTGCCAACCTCCCTTGTAAATAAATATTGCATATTGAGTAATAGAAAAGTGAGGTCTGAAGAAACAATGTAGCCATGGCTCACCAAGGATGTCTGTGTTGGTACCGGCCATCGAGCAGGGGGAGGGGGCTATTTGTCTTTTTTTCAAGGATTCAAAATGAGTGCCAATGTTTTGGCAAAACATTGATTCATTTTCGTTTCGTTAAATTTTTGGCACTCAATATGTCCAATTTTGAGCAAAGGTCATGCCAAAAATATTCGTCAATTTTTATTATTTTATGCTTATTTTATAGTTCTTTACTGCAATTCTATATGTCCAACAATAGCCGCGGAAGTGGATAAGAAGTTAGGTCAAATGTTCTCGGACGAGAATCACCCAGCCAATACGCCGCTAGCAAGGCATGAAGGTGTGGCCGCAGACTCGGCGGGCCGGTCAGGGTGGCAAAAAGAAGAGAAAGCGACCGAAGAAACCGGCCACCGGAAAGGCACCAAAAGAACAGGTGATTCCTAATGGGCGCACATACCTTGGCATATCCCTGGTGAAAAGATGGTACCGGAGGCTGAGTTGAGGTACCTCGTGACGGAACTAAGGCTTCTACACCAGCACGTGGTAACGATGGAAATTGAAAGAGATGTTGATTGTTACACTACGAAGGTGAAAGAGGGGCTTCATTTGGTCGAACATTACCCCGCGGACAAAATATATCTACACTTTGAGGGGGTCTACAACAATATTTTCCACCTCTTTGAGATGTATCGGTCCTTCGTAAGGTTCTGGGTACTTTATCAAGCCACACAAGCCATACTCGAGAAGTCTAATATCGTCATCCTTGATCTTTATCAAATGTACATCCACTAGTAGAAAATAGGGCTTTCGTCACAGCCGGATCGGAGCATTAATCCCGGTTGCATTACGAACCTGGACTAATGTGAGCATTAGTCCCGGTTCGAGCGGCGCAAGCATCAATCCCGGTTCGAACGGGACCTTTAGTCCCGGTTGGAGACACCAACCGGGACTAAAGGGTTTGCGACCGGCTTCGAACGGTGCCAGCCCCTTTAGTCCCGGTTGGTATCTCCAACCGGGACTAAAGGTCTATCTTTAGTCCCGGTTGGAGGTACCAACCCGGACTGAAAATAATTTCAAATTTTTTTTTTTCAAATTTCAATTTTTTTCTCCCAGCCCTTTAGTCTCGGTTGGAGTCTTTAACAGGGACTGAAGGTCTATCTTTAGTCCCGATTGGAAGCCTTTTACAACATTAAACTTGGAAAAATCATAACTAAATCATCCTAATTCGGAAAAATACAAATAATATATCAAAATTTGCAGAAAAAAAAGAGTTTTCCGTTTTGACAATTTTTTAAAATCACCAAATTCCAAAGGGAAAATAGAGTTTTTGGACGTTTTAGATGTTTTTAGGGTTTAGATTTCAGAGTTTAGGGTTAGGTTTTATGGTTTGAACCCGAGGTGTTTATTGTTTAGAATACAGTTTCGGTCATTTTAAATCCCGGGTTTAGGTTTTTGGACAATTTTTTAAAATCACCAAATTCCAAAGGAAAAATAGAGTTTTTGGACCTTTTATACGTTTTAGGGTTTAGGGATAGGGTTTAGATTTCAGAGTTTAGAGTTAGGTTTTATGGTTTGAACCCGAGGTGTTTACTGTTTAGAATAGAGTTTCGGACGTTTTAAGTCCCGGGTTTAGGGTTTTCAGAGTTCATTTGTAGTGCTTTTCAATTTCAGTCAAATTTAGCTCAAAGAATGATAAAATGCATGAAAAAATAGCAAATGAAGTCAAAAAGGGTTAAAATTTAAGAATGTGGCTTTGAATGGTTCATATTGAACACACAAAAATTATTCAGTTGAAATAAGATTAAAAAAAAATGTCTTTGTAACAGCTGAGTTTTCGTCCGAAACCCTGTTACTTCGAAAGAGATGGTCCAGTTTGTACACGAAGTGCATCCAGTTTTTGCCATAACCCTCTCAACTTTTTATCACAAGCTATTTGGGTGAAATAATGATACCATGCCAAGTTTCAACCTTTTCAGAGTTCATTTGTAGTGCTTTTCAATTTCAGGCTAATTTAGCTCAAAGAATCATTAAATGCATGGAAAAAATAGCAAATGAAGTCAAAAAGGGTTGAAATTTAAGGACGTGGCTTTGAATGGTTCATTTTGAACACACAAAAATTCTTCAGTTAATATAAGTTTAAAAAAATGAAATGTGGTCAAACTCTGGTCAAACAGTGGTCAAACTACTTATTCAATAAATATTAGTGTTACTAAATAATTATTGTTTTTTAGAATAATAATTTCAAACTCAAACGGTGAAGCGTGTGACATCATGGTCACATTTTTCTGATAATAATGGATATATTATTTGTCGAATTTTGATTTTCAGATTTAAAGATATTAAATGAATAAATGGCATAATAATAATAATAATATTATTACTTATTTTATTTTTATTGAAATTCAATATTATTATTACTTATTTTATTTTGAACTTTTTGTATTATTTTGGATTTTTTTAGATTTTTTAATTTTTTTTAATTTTTTCCTTTTTTTGAAGTATTTTTGAGTTTTTAAATTAATCATTATTGTTTGTTAATCATTTTTAATAATTGTTTGGAAATCAAAAAATTAAATCATGTGACATCAAGACCTAAGGGTTAACAGGATTGATAGCTTACTATTGTCAGGAAAACAACAAGTGCAGACTTGGAAACTAGGGGTCATAAGCGTGCTCGGGCTGGAGTAGTGAAAGGATGGGTGGCCGGCCGGGAAGTTAGACGATTTGGAATGAGTGCTGATTAGAGATTAGAGATTAAATTCTGAAGTAGTGAGGAGGGGTGATTAGAGATTAAATTGTCAAATAATTCAAAGATCTGAAAATCAGAAAAAAAAATTCAAAAAAAATATAAAAAAAATAAAGAAAAATTCCTTTAGTCCCGGTTGGAGTTTCCAACCGGGACTAAAGAGCCTTTAGTCCCGGTTGGTAACCGGGACTAAAGGTCCTCCAGCCCCGCTCCAGCCGTCGGCCACGTGGAGCCCCTTTAGTCCCGGTTCATAAGCGAACCGAGACTAAAAGTTAGAGGCTTTAGTACCGACCCTTTTGTCCCGGTTCCAGAACCGGGACTAAAGGCCCTATGGAACCGGGACAAATGCCATGTTTTCTACTAGTGATCATGGTGAACTACCTATGGCAAGGCATGCTAGCGAATGTGGACAAGGAAAACATACTCGTGCCCTACTTTACCAAGTAAGTCTTTCACTCCTTTATGCTTGCACATATATATACCGAACTTTGTGGGTTGATCTCATGCATATTACTTTGTTCAACTCTTTGCGCAGCGACAAACACTGGATCTTAATCTTGCTGTTGCCCGGCATAGCCGGTGTTATTTCTTCATTTCGAAGAGACACCCTAACAAGGGCTGGACCACACTGAGAAGTTCAAATTCCACGCGAGCTTCTGTTGCAACCAAGAACCACCTGAGTTCAGCTCCAACATGTCTGGATACTATGTCATGTCCCTCATGGACGACTTTGTATGCATGGAATCACTGTTGAAGGATCATGCATCCTTGACCACGTGGTCCACATAGCTCAAGAGTGTGGAACATAACTTCTTGAGAGACTGTGCGCGCCTTCAAAACGTGATGGCGGAGATCATCAACAAGGATGTCGTAAGGGCAGGCGGTATATTCTACAGCGTGGGAGAGACGAAGGAGGAATGAGATGCTCGAATAAAAGAATCAAACATAGCACATGCATCAAAACTGTTCAACATACGGGACAGCGGCCGGATCTGGAGTTCGACCGGAGGCAGAAGATAGAAATAGGGGCAATTAATTGACTTGCGATGTGCACCTTGGCAGAGGTAGTCATGGATGTAATGATGAATACCATCATTGTAATGTGATGCATGCATGTATTGCAATTTTGATATATGGATATGCATGTTAACTTGAATGTGGATACATTAGTTTATAAATGCAATGCAATTATAATGTAATGTGATTTGATGCACAAAACGCTACCGTGGCAGAAATAAATAGCTGCCACAATGCAGTAAAGGTTACCAGTAGCGTTCGGGAAACGCGGTAGCCTGTACTAGTTGCGAGTGCATGGTGCAACACCACTACTGTTCATTGTACTAGTGGCGCTCCGGCAGCACGCCACTAATGCGGTTGTTATTAATGGCATGGGTAGGGTGCGCCACTACTAACCACATATCAGTGGCATGATACTAGTGGCGCGCGCTGAGTGCGCCACTAATGATGTTTTTCGAACGCTGCTAGTAGGCTTTCCTGTACTAGTGCATCTCACATAGAATACACCAATGTCATGGTCCAGCGACTCATAAACATCCAGGTCAATTACTAACAAAATTCCTCCTGACAAACCCCTAGCAGGGGAAAAGAACATGTCAGTACATGAAACCGGCAGATCCCTTGATAGGGTTACTCATGGGGCAGAGTATGTAGAGAGGATCAGATTGGGAGCACACGAGACGCACGATTTTCCTAGGTTTAGGCCCTCACAGTGGAGGTAATACCCTACATCCTGCATGTCTGATTGTATTGATTGGTGTCTTGTATGAGAGATCTTGTAAAAGATTGGCCACCGACTTGGGAGGCCCCTACCTCCCCTTATATATGTGGATGAGGGGTAGGGTTACATGGGCACAAGTCGGTTTACAAAGTAGAGTCCTATTAGATCTACTAGTATATATGTCTTCGAGTACAAGTTGATGGCGTCGTGGGAAGCCGGTCTTCTGGGGAAGGCTGGTCCTGGGAAGCCAGACTTCTCGGGATGCCTTTGGGAGGCCTGGTGATTGACTTCACCTTAGGTCAGATACCCCCCGGTATGTCGCACCGTTAGTAGCCCCCGAGTCCATCATGAGCTTGGCGACATAAGGTTTGATGTCGAACAGGTTACGCCGTCTTGAATTGTTTGACGAGGTCTTGAGGGACTCCTGATTATTTTTCGGCTCACATTGGAGAGGTTGGAGATGACACAATTTGTCGGGCTCACTGGCCCTAGAAGGAAGTCGAAGATAGCCGTGCATGGTGAGCAAGGTATTCGACCTCCCTATCTTCTTTGTTGTTGGAGACATTCTGTTTCACGGAAAATCGCCTTCAGAAATGCCGATCTAAAAGAAGCAAGGAGCATCGTGAATTTTTCTTCTTTTGTAGACAATGGGGGCATGATAGTGCACCCGGTGGGTGTAGGCCCCGAGCCTTCGGCCGACTCGCGAGGTCGGCGGAGGGTCTTTCAATGATGGTAGCTGCATAAAGTTCATCGCGGCGGGGAGGAGCCGTCGAGCTGGATGAGGCGAGGCCAGAGCATTCGAGCGGGAAGAGGAGAGGCTGGAGCCCTGAAGCCAAACGATGTGGCGAGGAGAACCCGTCGGGGCCAGATGCGGCGAGGCAGAACCTTTGAGCCGGATGCGGTGAGGCCGAAGCCTTCGAGCCAGATGAGGCGAGGCTGGGGCCCTGAAGGTAGACGACGTGGTGAGGATAAGCCCCCAGGACCGGGTGAGGTGAGGCCGGAGCCTTCGAGCCGGATGAGGCGAGGCCGGAGTACCTGTAAGGCCAAGAAAACATGGTGAGAATAGCCCTCGAGCCAGACGTGTCGAGACGGAATTTGGAAGCCGGACTTCCGGGAGGCTTCTGCGGAGGGCATGTAGGAGATATGCCCTAGAAGCAGTAATAATAGTTATTTTGTATCTCCAAAGTTTGTAATGAATGTTTATGTTCCATGCTATAACTGCAATGATTCTCGAGTCTGCAATAACATGAGGCTTGGAGGGAAACTCATGTGCACGTGTGGTATTATAAACGGTAAATTGTATTCCTAGTCTTGCCTCTAAGACTGGCTCAAGTATTGCATGATGATCCTTTTTTCCTGATCATGGGCATGGCTATGCCAGCAATTTTGAGGGCACAATGTTGGTACAACACTTGTGTTGAATCGACCCAAAATTGATGTTATGCTATGAGATACTTTCGTCACAGGTTAATGGTTAATATCACAGAGATAGTTAATGTTTGCATAATTCCTTAGACCATGAGAGTATTGAGTTCCTTCGTGCTTGCTTCATGAACTTTGGGGTTTGTTAAACGTCATCCATAACTGGGTGGCTATTACGGCGTCTTACGGGTTCACGGAAAAGTATGGCAAGTAACAAGATAGCTCAAGATTGGGATTTGCTCCTCCGGCGATGGAGAGATATTCTCGGTCCCTCTCGGTGTTACGGTATCCATCATCGTCTGGCCAGACACATTGTGATTTGATCACTGGGATGCCGGAACACGGAAACGAGAAAAGAGAACAAAACCGGTAATGAGGTAACTTGCATGGTGGACAAATTGTTGATCCACGGGAATGCAATAAATCTCACCTCAGCTATTTGTAAGATATCGCGAAGCAACAGGAATAGCACATGGCAACGGGAGGTTCACTCGAATATTCATTCATGTGGGTATAGGGGTCAATATGGGTGTCCACAGCTCCGATGTTGATCATTGATCGAAAGGGGTTCCGGGTCATGTCTATACTTCACCGAACCTATAGGGTCACACACTTAAGGGTCATCTATCTGCTGAAAACTAGACAGGGAGTCTGAGAGAAAGTATCCGGAAAAAAGTTTCAGAGACAGTGGAAAAGTTCCGGAGAGAGAGGTCACCAGATGAGTTTCGGTGAAACTGAAAAGTTGTTTCAGGGGATGCCATTAAGTCAAATTGGTTTCGGCACACGCCTGATAATTCTTGGAGGGTGCCAGAATCATTCCAGAAACTTCTAGGAATTTTCCGAGATAAAAACCGGAAATGTTCCGGAGCTGCCGGAACCGATTTGGTTGCTTTTCGCAGATGAAAATCACTAATCCAAAATTGTTTCAGAATGTGTTCAAAATCATTTGTGTGGGTACTGGAATTATTCTAAGACCCACAAAAATATTTTCGGATTTAACAATCATGGAAAATTGGTTCTGTGAATAGTGAAAATCACTTCATGGATATTTTTTTGGAAAGCCACCTTTTAGGGCTTTTGCAAAAAGGCTTCTAGAATGGATTGGGGGGCCATGGGAGCCCCTCATGGGGGGCCCCCTAGGGGTGGCCAGCCAAGGGTGGAGCTCCACATGGCACCCCTTTTTCCCCAATATGACCTTTATGTGTGACATATAGTGGGGGTACTTTGATATTTTGAATACGCATCCTATCCCTTGGTTTTCCTATAAATAGGAGGTGAGGGGGCTGCCCAAACTTCATCCTTGCTCTCATACACATGCCATAGACTTGTCTGGCTTCTCTCTCCCCAGCGAAAAAGTTTCGTAGAGCCGAAAGGCTGCCTGGGTTCTGGCATGAACTAGTTCTGGACGGTGAAGCCCTGCTGGATAGCTGACACCGTATGTGTGCAACCACGTAGAGAGGTCGTAGTTTTGATATTTTGCCCAAAGGGCTGTTCGAGTGTCCTCCCGAAGGGCTGTCTGAGTTTCTGTTCGAGTTTCGAGGGTCCTCCCGAAGGGCTGTCCGTGACATCGTCCGAGGGACTGTCCGACCGCCTCCCAGAGGGCTATCCGACGAGGGAGTACATCCTTGCGGTTGGGAGGTTGTAAATCCTAGCTGCGGGGATCTGCACCAACGATCTCCACCGACTCTTCTTCCGCTGTGCTTCGAGTCGGTACGGATCTGATCAAACCTTGTATGCAGTCTCCATAGTGGTCCTGGGTGTGATGCCCGGATAATCATGCTACATAATCTCATGCCTAATGATGCCATGTCATCATATTTAATTTGCTAATCCTCACTTTGTTTCAAATCAAACTCAAATTCAAATTTAAAATGCAAGTAAAATATTTATTTTCTTCGATCAGTAAAACTTAAATGTTCATATTATCCTATAAATTCCCCTGATCATTTTCATGTTGAAACCAACCTCATTTGAGTTCCCAAAATGCCCCTAGGATTTTATTTTGTGGTCCAAGAATAATTAAATTGGCCATTCCAATTTCTACAAATGGTTAGCCAACTCCTTCTGACCCCAAACTTTTTATGCAGCTTCACTTTGTTCCTATCTATTTTTGTGCAAAGTGCCACATTTAACAAAAATATTTCAGTAGCTCTTTAAAATAGGAAACAGAGGTAGAACAAAAGAAAAGAAAGGAAAAGAGGCCCAAGTGGGCTGGGAGGCCCACACCCCACTCATCTCCTTGCTCCTGCTACAGGAGGAGCGGGAGTGCGTGGCGGCCATCCAACGGCCTTGGCCACGGCGGCGCGACGTGCCGGCCATCCCGCGGCCTCCCCGACACCTACAAGACCTGCCTCGCAACGCCCGAACTCTAATCCCCTCATTCTTCTTTCTCGTCTCTCTCCCTTGATCTGAACCACGCCCGAGCTCCACCGTCGACATGTTGCTGTCGATGTCGCGGCCACTGTGCTCCCCGCGCCGCGAGAAGATGTCCAGGAAGACCGCCATCGACGACTCCTTCTTCTCCTAGCACCAGGACAAGCCGGGCCGTACCGTACGCTCGGCATCGAGCCATTCCTCGCTTGCGGCCGTCGCATCTCGTCGCCGGTTGCCACTGATCCGGGCCGCCCCTGACCTCCCAACCTCGTCCACAAGCAGCGGGGTGAGCCCCTCTACCAATCCTCTCGCTTTCCCCTTTCGATCTGTGCCGTTTGACACTGCCCCCGTGTTCGTCCGTGGTTGACATGGCTGCAGCTCTGCCGAGGCGCTCGCGTCGTGCGCCCACCGAGCCAACGCGCGCTCGGCCGCTCCTGACCGCACCGTGCCCTGCCGCCCTCCGGCTGCGTCCCTCGCGCTCCCGTTGCTGCTGTGTTAGCTGCTGCTCTGCGTACTGCTACTAGTGCTGCTGCCGCTGCTCTGTGTGCCCGCTTGCTGCTAGCCACAGCTGCTGCCGCTCCTATCTGCTGCGTGCGCTCGCCTGCTGCCGTTGCTCGCCCGCGCGTGCGCCCGCTGCCGCCGCTTGCTGCTGCTAGCCACGGCCATGGCTATGGCCGTGTGTGTGTCGTGTGTGTATGCTGTGTGTGTGTGTGTGCTCGCCTCCGGCTGCCGCTGCTCCGCTGGTTGCTGCTCTCTGCTACTGCGCAGCTATTGCTACTCTGCTACAGTAACGTTTAATTACTGTAGCAGTAGCTAGCTTCGCTGATAATACACTGACTAGCCCTCTAAATAGCCCCTAAACAGCGATAAGACAAGTCCAAACATGAGTAAAAATTATTTGAACAGAAAGTAGACGTAACAAGCTACATTTTGATCCATTGGACCAGTTTTAGATAATGCGTGGATTAATTCCTACGAAAATCACAAAATGCTAAGTTTAGTTAAGTGAAGAACTAAAAAATAGCTTTATTTTCATAGCTACTTTAGAGCTGTTGATGATCAAGATAATGAACTCTAATATGGATGAAAGTGTTACTAACGTGTAGATCGCAGAAAAATGCTCACAATTGATATAAGGCACAAAATCCGCTATAACCTCCGGAAAACAGCTAAGTGATGTTTTAAACTGAGCAATTCTCAGACTTAACAGAATTTCAGAGAGTTATCGGATATTTCTTAAACTTTGGAAATTCATAGTAATTCATCCGTAGCTCGGATGGGAAAACTTTGTACATGAAAGTTGCTAAGAACAACAAGACAAATACGATTATGCCCTCCTCATACCTGTCACATGCCTCTAGCATGATGAACATGAAACTTTCCCCTCCGGTTCCGCTGACCGATAATTGCCCGGAGCTGGTAAAATACCTCCGGATGTTTTCCCGCTCCGTCTGCAACGTGTAGCCCTTCGCTAGGTCTCCCCTAGCACTGCGTATCTGCCTTGTTATGTTTTGTGATGCTTTGATTGTTCTGTTATTTATTGTTTCTTCCCCCTCTTCCATCCGATAGACCCCGAGACCGATGATGTCCAGATGATCGTCTACCTCGTCGAAGACCCGTTGGTGTTTGCAAAGCAACCAGGCAAGTACCCCCTTTTGAGCATACCGATATCGCCTATTCTTCTCTCTCTTATGCTTGCATTAGAAATTGCTGCAGTTACTGTTATCCTATTTCTGCTGCATAACCTATTTATTGTAACCTGCTGTTGTTACCTACATGCTAATCCTAAACTGTTTAGCATAGACTGGTTGGAGACCCATCAGAGACCCCCACTTTGTCCCGACTGCCCCGCTGGATTATCAGAAGACCCGATCAATGGGATCGAAGACCAGGCCCCGGCACCGCACATCCCTTCCCCCTTAGTTGCTCGACACTACTGGGTTACTATCGAGTGCCAAGGGTGATACCTCATCAGCACTTCTGATGTTAACCTTGTAGGTTAGTTCATCGGTTATGGTCATCGAGGGTGATTCCTCCTTCTCCACTCCCGGTAACGACACTGTCGTGCAACTCCTCAAGAGTGGACCTCGAGGGTGATTCCTCCTTCGTTCACCTTGACGATAACATCAGGTAGAATTCCATCGAGGGTGATTCATCAGGCTTCGCCTTGGTGTTAGACACATGGTTACTATGGTTACTATGACTTTACACTGAACCATGTTACTGAAGACGGGTCGGCCCTGAGGGGTACCCGCGCGAGCATATTGCGAGTGATGTGGAGTCGGGTTGACCTGGAAGGTGCCCACGAGATAATTACGAGGCGTGGCCGGGCATTCCTAGCCCTTGCCGCAAGTCCTCAAGACGGGGCGACGGGGTCACATCGATCGTGAGTCTCTGCTCGTTATCGCGCGCTCCTAATCCACTAACGGTTTGGATATTTGATCCGAGGGGCTTCTGGCCTGATAGCACTAACCATCACATGGGCATAGTATGGGCGTTCTGCGTTGTATACATCAGCCGAAGCTTAATAGACATCAGCAAGGAGCGGCACACGCTGGGTTGGACTGGTAACGCCCTGCACTTGTATAAGGGGGGCTAGGTCTGCTCACCGGCGGTGCACGTAATGTGCAGGAGTTCCCGGGGCGATGGCCCAAGACCCCTGGGGCGTAGGTTTAGTCCGGCATGCTGACCTCTCTGTTAAGCCTAGGTCGGGTTGCGGCGTATTGTTTTGCCGAGGCCGGGCATGACCCAGCAAAGTGTGTCCGGCCGAAGTTAATCGAGCGTGGTGGGTAAGTTGGTGCACCCTTGCAGGGAAGAAAACATCTATCGATAGCCTATCCTACGATAACGGACACTCAGAGTTGTATCCCGATTGATACAACTAGAACTGGATACTTGTGATGAGAACTGGATAGTATGGCTCTAGGATTGCTTTCTCGTAGGGAGTCGAGGAAGGATCACTGGGCGAGGTTGATGACACTACTATTACTTTACATTATGCTAATCTGCACTCTTCTAATGCTGCAAGACTGCTGAAGATGATGAAGATGCTAGTCTTCGATATGACTAGGCTTTCCCCTCTATTCTGGCATTTCTGCAGCCCAGTCCACATATACAGCCTCCCTTTGATAATGTTGCAGATGTAGTATAGATCCTTGCTTGCTGAGTACTTCGGATGAGTACTCACGTTGCTTTGCTTCCTCTTTTTTTTCCCATATCCTTTTTGATGCAACCAGGTGACGGAGCCCCGGAGTCAGCTGCCCCTGTCGACGACCACTACTACTACCCCGAGGGTGGTTACTACTATGAGCTTGCCAATGACCAGGAGTAGGTTCGGAGGGTCCCAGGCAGGAGGCCTACACCTTTTGATCGTAGAGCTTTTGTTTTGCCCCGCCTTTTTAAAGGCTTGTCTCTGTTTCTGTGTTATATCTGTACTCAGATATCTGATGCTTCCGCTGAGGCTTGTACGCGAGCTTATGTATTTGAGCCCTCGAGGCCCCTGGCTTGTAATATAAAGCTTGTATGATTTTGTTTATGTTTTAGAGGTGTGTTGTGATATCTTCAAGTGAGTCCTTAGGCTTGATCATGTGCATTTGTGTGTATGGTTAGTGCACGATTAAGCCGGGGGCACCACATGTTGGTATCAGAGCCTACTGCCTGTAGGAACCCCCTTTACAGCTCCTTGGCCGAAGTTGATTCTAGTCGTCCAAAACTGTTTTACTAACATGGCTGTGTGGCTTACGGGCCCACGTTGCCAATTGGGTGGTATTAGGATCTTTTATTCCTCTTCTTTACTCTGGGACTCTGATCTCTCTTCTACTAGGGTTAAAGATTTTACTAACTCTGACATTAGGTTCTCGTAACCACATCATCCCGGAGAGCCCCTGCACCACAGATAATCGTCTGCTCCATCAGAAGACTCTGAAGATACTCCTCAATGATTCCCGAGACCCTGTGCCCACTGCTTTGCAGTTCCTGACCACCGATAAATCCTGACGAATAACTACTTACACTTGTTGTACATATATATTCATTCTGGTTACTCTTTTGTTCCATCCGACATATCGAAATACTATCCGACATTTCGAGAATTCTCTGAACCTACTGCCTTGCAGTTCCTTTCCGCCTGAACATACTTATGAATAATTCCTCACATTTCCGGGGATCCATTCATCCCAAGTTGTTCTTGTGTTTCACGAAATACTTCGTATTGCTATCTGATCTCCCGAAAATCCACTGCAACCTATTGCTTTGGAAAGTCTTGCCCGTCTGCATTATGGTTAACGCCATATGACTGGCAATATTCATTAACATCCTCTGTCATAGTCATCCTGAGCCTATTGATTCATTATGTATGAAATGCTTGCCTACTGGCCTTATGGTTAATTCCCTATGTCTAGTAATCTCCGTTGACATCTCTTGTCATTACCATTTTGAGCCCCTTGATTCAATCTGCTAAGAATACTCGCAATCATCAGTTATTTCCTACTAATTCACCCTTCCGACTCTGACGTCATTCTGGACATGAACTGGTTCTCGGTAAATCAATGCTTGATTGATTGGCCATCTAATTCTATTCAACATACTCATCTTTTATCACAGCCTTTGCCTCTAATCCCCCGACTTTGGAATCGTAAACCCCTCGTATTCAAGCTTTGGCTTATTCAGATGTTTCCATAAACCGATTGCTTTGCATCCCTTCTTCTTCTGGTTGAGGACCGTTACTCACATCAGATTCCTTGTGGACCGCCAAATCCCTGTTGGATTATATCCGACAGTGTCCATCGTATTCAATAACCTTGTGAGTTCTTCCCTGATACAAATACCTTTTGTAAATTGTATCATCTGCTTTGACTTCGACACTTTGCTTTCGAACTCGTATCCCTTGCTTTGGTTGATGGTTGTATATATTCGTAAAATGTCCCGGTGGGTTGTATCTATGCTTCTGCCATCTGCGAGAACCCAGAAACTTCTACCGGTCACTCACTACTGGTGTTACGCCAGATAAATTTTCAACATTACAACTTCATTGAAAACGAGGAGTGAATGACAGGTGATGCATTGAAGAAGTGGGAGTCGACCTTGAACCTTTATGTTCATGCCCATGGAACCAATGTAGAACTTATCATGGAAGCTGATCGTAAAAATAATTACTTCCTTGGTACAAGTTCATCTTGTATCTATGAATTGATCCTTTGAAATCGTGGTTTCGACCATATTTCCTCCTTGATTCCATTTCCCGGATAAGTTAAAATACTTATCCTCTGCAAATCATTTTCCCCCGTCCAACCTCTACTCCAATTTACCTTCCAGTATTACCCCTAGTACTGTTTCTGGGAGGTTTAATACCCCATCACATCATTCCTAGCCTGATCGGCTATATTTTTATCGTGCCAACTTTTAATTGTGCTACCTGGTCCTTATGCCCGGAACAACTTCCGACGATGAGCGAAGCTTACGTTGACCTTCCTCATCTTATCATTTCACCTCGAACAACAAGCTTGATTTCGAGCTTGTGTCGTATCCGTGGTTCCAATAACCTTTCGCTTTGGCATTCCTTTTGCTTGATGTCATCGCTGACCGATTACATCTTCTTGAAACCTCTCAACAAATGTGTCGATATCAATCGAATTCATGAGAGAAATGCCATCCTTGCCTCGATGACTTGTGTTATCATCGACAACACTCTTGTCTCCTTTCCAACACATGTTCGATCATGTCTTGGTTATACTTTGAGCTCCTTGCTATTCTTGTAATTGTTCCTTTGTATCTCTTGAGATCTTCAGACCGAACCTTTACTTCAAACACCATATTATTGCTACCTCGAAGCATGACTGTGGTATTCCGAATATCAACCAGAACATTGGAAGCACATTGCTAAATGTTTCTTGATCAATTATCCAAACACCGTGGTGTGGGTAATATCACGATTCTTCCCTCGCCCCTTTGTCTAAATACTTTTGAACTTGCTGTCCTGTCATGTATATCTTGCTTCGCCTTTCCTTGGGAAGGATATACCCTCAATTCTTGTGTGCAAACACATTTTTCCTTTCCTTTGGTCTGATTAATTTTGGTAATCACATTTTCCTTTCCATTGGTTTGTTTAACCTTTCTTGTGATATATATGATATAAGCAGAAATAATTCCCTGCTTATGTAAACACCCCGGTGTACAACCTTGTCAGTGAGACCATGTTACTATTGTTGATGACATTTCGGTAACCCTCGATGGACGAGAACTTTGCCTATTGGCCCGCCTCATTATAACGAGCAAGAAAATGGTTCTCTTCGTCCCTCGCCCTTGGTACCTACATTGTCGTCGACATAACTGACAGGCTAACCTCTGACATACCTGGTTGCCGTGACCGGTAAGGTGACACTATTCTCCCTACCTTGATCGACCCCCTCACAGCTCCATAGGATTGGAACCAGACTCTCCTGTATATCCTTGATTTCGATGTATCCTATGCCCTTGGTTTTGTGTGTTATCCCAAGTCACCCTCCGAGAGATGATCTATTCCCGATGCTCTGAACCCCCCCTTCTCACACTCTGTTCAGGTATCGATCATTTGTCCATTCGCTTGAAACTTCCTATTGTACCTTCATACTTTGCTCTCGATGTTTTCTTAAGTTTCAACTCGAGAGGTACTTCTACCACGCTCCCTGAATTGTCCATCAGATAATCAACCCTATAAGGGTCAGTTCTCTCGAAGTTACCCTATTCTTCCCCCTTAAATCTCGGGATGAGATTTCTTGTAGTGGAGGAGAATTGTGACGCCCGGATAATCATGCTACAGTAATCTCATGCCTAATGATGCCGTGTCATCATATTTAATTTGCTAATCCTCACTTTGTTTCAAATCAAACTCAAATTCAACTTTAAAATGCAAGTAAAATATTTATTTTCTTCGATCAGTAAAACTTCAATGTTCATATTATCCTATAAATTCCCCTGATCATTTTCATGTTGAAACCAACCGCATTTGAGTTCCCAAAATGCCCCTGGGATTTTATTTTGTGGTCCAACAATAATTAAATTGGCCATTCCAATTTCTAAAAATGGTTAGCCAACTCCTTCTGACCCCAAACTTTTTATGCAGTTTCACTTTGTTCCTATCTATTTTTGTGCAAAGTGCCACATTTAACAAAAATATTTCAGTAGCTCTTTTAAATAGGAAACAGAGGCAGAACAAAAGAAAAGAAAGGAAAAGAGGCCCAAGTGGGCTGGGAGGCCCACACCACACTCATCTCCTTGCTCCTGCTACAGGAGGAGCGGGAGTGCGTGGCGGCCATCCAATCGCCTTGGCCACGGCGGGGCGACGTGCCAGCCATTCCGCGGCCTCCCCGACGCCTACAAGACCTCCCTCGCAGCGCCCGAACCCTAATCCCCTCATTTTTCTTACTCGTCTCTCTCCCTCGATCTGAACCACGCCCGAGCTCCGCCGTCGACATGTTGCCATCGATGCCGCGGCCACCGTGCTCCCCGCGCCGCGAGAAGACGTCCAGGAGGACCGCCATCGACGACTCCTTCTTCTCCTAGCACCAGGACAAGCCGGGCCGTACCGTACGTTCGGCATCGAGCCATTCATCGCCTGCGGCCGTCGCATCTCGTCGCCGGTTGCCACTGCTCCGGGCCGCCCCGACCTCCCAACCTCGTCCACAAGCACCGGGGTGAGCCCATCTACCGATCCCCTCGCTTTCCCCTTTCGATCTGTGCCGTTTGCCACCGCCCCCGTGTTCGTCCGTGGTCGACATGGCTGCAGCTCCGCCGAGGCGCTCGCGTCGTGCGTCCACCGAGCCAACGCGCGCTCGGCCGCCCCAGACCGCACCGCGCCCTGCCGCCCTTCGGCTGCGTCCCTCGCGCTCCCGTTGCTGCTGTGCTAGCTGCTGCTCTGCGTACTGCTAGTAGTGCTACTGCCGCTGCTCTGTGTGCCCGCTTTCTGCTAGCCACAGCTGCTGCCGCTCCTACCTGCTGCGCACGCTCGCCTGCTGCCGCTGCTCGCTTGCGCGTGTGCCCGCTGCCGCCGTTGCCGCCGCTTGCTGCTGCTAGCCACGGCCATGGCTATGGCCGTGTGTGTGTGCAGCGTGTGTGTGTCGTGTGTGTATGTTGTGTGTGTGTGTGCGCGCTCGCCTCCGGTTGCCGCTGCTCCGCTGGCTGCTGCTCTCTGCTACTGCGCCGGTGCTGCATTCTGCTGCTACTCTGGTTCAGTAACGTTCAGCTACTGTAGCAGTAGCTAACTTCGCTGATAATACACTGACTAGCCCTCTAAACAGCCCCTAAACAGTGACAAGACAAGTCCTAACATGAGTAAAAATTATATGAACATAAAGTAGACGTAACAAGCTACATTTTGATCCATTGGACAAGTTTCAGATAATGCGTGGATTAATTCCTACGAAAATCACAAAATGCTAAGTTCTGTTAAGTGAAGAACTGAAAAACAGCTTTATTTTCATAGCTACTTTAGAGCTGTTGATGATCAAGCTAATGAACTCTAATATGGATGAAAGTGTTACTAACGTGTAGATCACAGAAAAATGCTCACAATTTATGTAAGGCACAAAATCATAGGATGTACAGAACAATAGCTATAGCCTCCGGAAAACAGCTAAGTGATGTTTAAAACCGAGCAATTCTCAGACTTGGCAGAATTTCAGAGTTACCGTATATTTCTTAAACTTCGGAAATTCATAGTAACTCATCCGTAGCGCGGATGGGAAAACTTTGTACATGAAAGTTGCTCAGAACGACGAGACGAATCCGATTGTGCCCTCCTCATACCTGTCACATGCCTCTAGCATGATGAACATGAAACTTTCCCCTCCGGTTCATCTAACAGATAATTGCCCGGAGCTGGTAAAATACCTCCGGATGTTTTCCCGCTCCGTCTGCAACGTGTAGCCCTTCGCGTGGTCTTCCCTAGCACCGCGTATCTGCCTTGTTATGTTTTGTGATGCTTTGATTGTTCTGGTATTTATTGTTTCTTCCCCCTCTTCCATCCGATAGACCCCGAGACCGATGATGTCCAGATGATTGTCTACCTCATCGAAGACCCGTTGGTGTTTGCAAAGCAACCAGGCAAGCACCCCCTTTTGAGCATACTGATATCGCCTATTCTTCTCTCTCTTATGCTTGCATTAGAAATTGCTGCTGTTACTGTTATCCTATTTCTGCTACATAGCCTGTTTATTGTAACCTGCTGTTGTTACCTACCTGCTAATCCTAAACTGTTTAGCACAGAATGGATAGAGACCAATCAGAGACCCCCAATTTGTCCCGACTACCCCGCTGGATTATCAGAAGACCCGATCAATGGGATCAAAGACCAGGCCCCGGCACCGCACATCACTTCCCCCTTAGTTGCTCGACACTACTGGGTTACTATCTAGTGCCGAGGGTGATACCTCATCAGCACTTCTGATGTTAACCTTGTAGGTTAGTTCATCTGTTATGGTCATCGAGGGTGATTCCTCTTTCTCCACTCCCGGTAACGACACTATCGTGCAACTCCTCAAGAGTGGACCTCGAGGGTGATTCCTCCTTCATTCACCTTGACGATAACATCATGTGGAATTCCATCGAGGGTGATTCCTCAGGGTTCCCCTTGGTGTTAGACACACGGTTACTATGGTTACTATGACTTTACACTAAACCATGTTACTGAAGACGGGTCGGCCCTGAGGGGTACCCGCGTGAGCATATTGCGAATGATGTGGAGTCGGGTTGACCTGGAAGGTGCCCGCGAGATAATTACGAGGCGTGGCCGGGCATTCCTAGCCCTTGCCGCAAGTCCTCAAGACGGGGCGACGGGGTCACATCGATCGTGAGTCTCTGCTCGTTATCGCACGCTCTTAATCCACTAACGGTTTGGATATTTGGTCCGAGGGGCCTCTGGCCTGATAGCACTAACCATCACGTGGGCATAGTATGGGCGTTCTACGTCGTCTACATCAGCCGAAGCTTAATAGACGTCAGCAAGGAGCGGCACACGCTAGGTTGGACTGGTAACGCCCTGCACTTGTATAAGTGGGGCTAGGTCTGCTCACCGGCGGTGCACGTAACGTGCTGCAGTTCCCGGGGCGATGGCCCAAGACCCTTGGGGGCCTAGGTTTAGTCTGGCGTGCTGACCTCTCTGTTAAGCCTAGGTCGGGTTGCGGCGTATCGTTTGGCCGAGGCTGGGCATGACCCAGCAAAGTGTGTCCGGCCGGAGTTAATCGAGCGTGGTGGGTAAGTTGGTGCACCCCTGCAGGGAAGAAAACATCTATCGATAGCCTGTCCTACGGTAACGGACACCCGAAGTTGTATCCCGATCGATACAACTAGAACTGGATACTTGTGATGAGAACTGGATAGTACGGCTCTGGGATTGCTTTCTCGTAGGGAGTCGAGGAAGGATCTCTGGGCGAGGTTGATAACACTACTATTACTTTACATGATGCTAATCTGCACTCTTCTAATGCTGCAAGACTACTGAAGATGATGAAGATGCTAGTCTTCGATAGGACTAAGCTTTCCCCTCTATTCTGGCATTTCTGCAGCCCAGTCCACATATACAGCCTCCCTTTGATAATGTTGCAGATGTAGTGTAGATCCTTGCTCTCTGAGTACTTCGGATGAGTACTCACGTTGCTTTACTTCCTCTCTTTTTTCCCATATCCTTTTTGATGCGACCAGATGACGGAGCCCTGGAGTCAGCTGCCCCTTTCGACGACCACTACTACAACCCCGAGGGTGGTTACTACTACGAGCTTGCCAACGACCAGGAGTAGGTTCGGAGGGTCCCAGGCAGGAGGCCTGCGCCTTTTGATCGTAGAGCCTTTGTTTTGTCCTGCCTTTTTAAAGGCTTGTCTCTGTTTCTATGTTATACCTGTACTCAGATATCTGATGCTTCCGCTGACGCTTGTACGCGATCTTATGTATTCGATCCCTCGAGGCCCCTGGCTTGTAATATAAAGCTTGTATGATTTTTTTATGTTTTAGGGTTGTGTTGTGATATCTTCAAGTGAGTCCTTAGGCTTGATCGTGTGCATTTGCGTGTATGGTTAGTGCACGATTAAGCCGGGGGCGTCACACTGGGCGTGCTCGCTATACCAAATTTTTTGGTTTTATGTCGCGTTCCCCTACAGTGGCATCAAGAGCCGTGCTATGCGTAGATGCAGGTTACGATCTAGAATACATGGAGATGTATGGGTATTGCATAATATAATTTTGGAGTAGATGAGATCTATTGCTGAAAATTATTTATGCGGGTGGCAGATCAAATCTGTTACCCGATGTTCTTGTTGCTTCCCTGGAATTTGCATATTTTTGATCTTGAAACGGCATGGTGGAATTTCAAAAAGTTTTGGCTATCCGCGATCCTGATTGATCAACGAAGTGCTATCAGTTCTTTGGGTTCCACCGTTATTGAGAAAAAGATGAAATTGCGTAGACGAAAGGGCAATCAAGATATGATCTGCATGGGGGTCATGCGTATGAGCCTCGAGATTTTATTATCTCGTGTTTCATACACCCAGCGATGTTAATCTAGTGACTTGAATAATCATACTTGATGATGAATGTTGGTAGCTGCGGTTTAAGTCAAAACCTTAGAAGCCATGTAAAATAAAATTTTGCATAAACAGATTAGAGGCATCTAACTTGGTTTTGCAGGATGGTTTGCATGTGATGTGGTATAGCAAGTCTCATATTAATTTGATTATGTATGAGATGACTATGTGATGTAATTAACATGACCTGCGTGTCATGATTCGCCATGATGGCTGGAGCCATATGATAGTCACTTTAATGACCTACGTGTCAACCTTAAGTAATGCACTTATTTTATTAGCTATAGAGATAGCAATATTATCTGGTGCATCGACAAGGTGGTGGCAATATTCGCGAAGGTGAACACCGACGCAAATGCCGAAGACGAAGAAATACTTGACTTCTCCGTCAAAAAGGGCTATACCATATCATGCTATTATGAATTGCCTGAAATGTTTATCCCTTATGATGCACCCTTCTTTATTGCGCGGTAGTCACTTTTTATTAGGGTGATCTCTCACCTAAAATATCAAGTATTTAGTGTTCTCCCAAGTGTAGCACCGTCACCGCATCTATCCTTTCGGGGTGCGCCATGGATGCATGGGTACGAATGATTGGAGAAATGTAAGGCGGGTGAGGTCAGACCTCGCAGCAAGATCACTTGGTTGTCTTGACATTCATGGCAGGATCGTCCTGAGCTCGGAACACACGCATCGAAAGATGAACAAGAGTCACATAGAGATGTGATCGGCAAGTTGGCCTACCAATTGAAATCCTCGTCATGAGATGATGATTCTATGACGTTGAATTGATATTTGGATCTTGAATCACTCATAATCAATTTTGAGAGATATTGATTTGAGTGGCAGCGCACTTAAGAATAAAAATGTTTGTTCACTAGTGCAAATTTAGTGTGAACAAAGTCTAAGTGAATTGTGTTTTCCGCTGTAGATAAAATGGCTCGCAACACCATGTTCTTCTTAGCACCGATGTTAGAGAGAGGGAAGTTAACTGCGACTGGAAACAACTATGCGGACTGGGTCCGTACCCTGAGGACTGTCCTCAGGAGCGCTAAGAAAGACTATATGCTTGATCAAACTCTAGGTGATCCCCCCACGCCAGAAATGGCTCAGGATATCGTCAACGTGTTTGACACACGAAAGGATGATTTCAGTGCTGTTAAAAACCTTATATTATCTTGCATGGATCCTATGTTACAGAACCGTTTTGAACGACTTAGTACCTTTGAGATCATCGAGGCACTAGATGTTCTGTATCACAAACAGGATTCAGGTAAAGTTCATGAAATGACTGAGACCTTGAAAGAACGCAATATAACTAAGAAATCTCTGGTTGATGAGCAGGGTGTCAAACTAGGAAACTATTACGATGGTATTGCTGAAAAGGGAATTAATTTTCCGAAGACACCTGGTATGGATTTGATCCTAACTTCGCTTTATGAAGCGATACACAAAACAAATGAGATAGGACTGTAGAATCAGCAAAAGTTGCTGGTGAAGAAGATGAAGGAAATATGCCCCAGAGGCAATAATAAAGTTGTTATTTATATTTCCTTATATCATGATAAATGTTTATTATTCATGCTAGAATTGTATTAACCGGAAACTGGATACATGTGTGAATACATAGACAAAACATTGTGTCCCTAGTATGCCTCTACTAGACTAGCTCGTTAATCAAAGATGGTTAAGTTTCCTAACCATAGACATGTGTTGTCATTTAATGAACGGGATCACATCACTACAAGAAATACGTCAACTTGCGACCATCACTATTGGTCACTGAATGGTCATTGTTTTCCATTTGCGACCTTTTTTTGACCAAAAACAGATGGTCAAAAGCTGGCGGTTGTAAACTGAAATTAACGACCTTCTTTGTGATATGTAAAAGGTCGTTAGTTCTATGACCAAATTCTTGGTCATTGGCAGCCTCCCCAGACCACGTAGGATCTAGCGTGGCAAGCTGACATGGATAAGAATCAGCCCGGTCCAGTTCTGCCTTTTATATGGGCCGAGCCCACTGATTCAGCCCATTTCAATTTATTTGCCCTGTTAGTTCTGATTAGCAACATGGGCCAGGCCCAACAATGCGGCCTTTTCTCTTCGTTTTTGTCAAATGATGTTTTCCCGTTCAAGTCAGGCCCAATATTTTCAAGCTTTTTCATTCCTGCGCCTTGGCCTTTCCATATTTATTTCTTTATGTTTTATTTTTTACCTAAAATATATTTGTCAAATATAATTTGGGCCTTGGCCTCTTTACGGTCCAACTCCATCCCATTTCACGAACATTTTCAAACTAGCTTGAATAAAAATATGAATCAAGTTACTACCAATTAGCTGAGTGTTACAGAAATATCTCAAATCACACATTCTACAAATTTTCGTCACATCCGTATTTTATACAGGTCCAAGCAACCTACATCATGTTGTATTCGAGTGTACAGCTGCTGAAATACTCCAGGATAGTGAAAAAAATAGAACTAGCCTATCTGGTACTTCACAACAACCAAACATGCAATCTGCTTAATGGAAAGATTTCTTCTCCAAGTCCCGCTTCTCCCTTAGCAATGACAGGCTGATGCAAAACATCTGAGCATTCAAAAGAGAACAAAAGGTATGTCACTGATAGAAGAAATATTACAGAGTACTTTTAAAATAAAAACTAAAGATACACCAGTATATTATCATTCTACTTATTATTAGTTTTAACCAGATCATTCTACTTATCTAGAATATGGCTATTCATCAAAATTGGGAATTGAACTGGCACATATGACAAACTTAGCAGCAAACTAGCATGGAATGTTTCACATACACGACAAGGTTTAAAAACCATCATTCAAAGTTACAGCAGATCAAAGTTCCATTTGAGTATAAGGAATAACATTCATATTCAATCAATAGTACCTATTAAAGTACCAGGTGCATGATTGAATTAAACAGACACTAGCTATTCATCTTGCCATCTACTGTATAGGTGTAACAGAGCAACTATGTCAAAGTTAATTCAGGTTTACTAATGTGTGTGTCACATGACACATGCATCAGGCATAAGGACATCAAGCATCAGGCCAATATCTGTTCAGCAAGACGAGTACATACCTTTGTGTCGATGCAATGGATGGGGCTGCAGTTGAACATATGGTCCGCATCATCGTTGACACTGGACGTCGCATGTACTTGTCCATTTAGAAGTATGCCATGCAAAATGTTACACAAGCAGGTATTAGCATAAAGTAGAGCTTCTACAGTACATGCAAGCTTTAGATATGAAGGACCAAGCAAACTATTCTGGAAAATATCTAAAGTTACAGAAAAGCATGTATTGGTCAATTAGCACGAACATGAGTAAATCACATAACTAAGTACAATTCAAAATCCTAGCTGCCATTTGAAAACAGAGAGGGGAGGGGAGGGGCGCACCTTGAGGTGCTGCTGCTACTGAGCGTCATCGTCCTCCTCTCCATGGCTGCATCTGTTGCGGTCGCTGCCGCTGCTTGTCCTTGTGCTGAATGGAAGAAGATGCTGCTACCGCTGCTTGTCCTTGAGGAGCACTTGGCGTCAGGGACTGCTTGTCCTCCTCTCCTTTCCTCGTCCATGGAGGCCGCTTACAGCCCCAGATCGAATCAATCGAGCAAAGGGGGGAACGCGGGAATTAGAGATACAATGAAGGAGGGGGTTTGGATCCAGGAAAGAGAGAGCTCACCGTGCCATAACTAGACACGTTCCAACATAAAAGAAAAAGCAATTATAGAGGTGTGACTTTAGGTACAAACATAGCAAGGCCACAACGGCCACACAGTCACTTAACTACAATGATTCTTCCTACTGGCATCCTTAGAAGTGAAAGCTTCTGCTAACCAATCTATTACTTCATAATGTCATGGCATGTCAATATATTCAGTAAAATAAATATAGTAGTAGGTATGTAGGACAACAGCATGCATTGCCCTTCTCACACAAGAAGAGGCTCCCAATGTATCTACCAGCAGGAATCTTAAAACACATCCATCAACTCTTTTCATTATCTTGGCCAAATTAATACTCGCTCACTTAGCTATTGCATACCCACATGTCAAAATAATACAACACAGCAACTAAACAACCTCAGGCATTGTGGATTCCGAGTCCAGCGACGAATGAACAGGCAAGTTTCGTATATACCGAGGTTCTTGTCGAGGGTGCAGGTGAACTCGTGGAGCGCCGGGGGCACCTTGAGGCGCTGCTTGAGGATGCGGCGCTGGCGCTGGATGCGCCCGACCTTGGGCCACTTGACAAACAGGTGGAGGTCCTTCTTTGGCAGCAGGGCGCCACCGATGCCGAACTGCTTCGGCCTCTTCTCGAACAGCGGGTTCACCACCTTGTCCTGCAACCACACACCAACGCAACCCAGTCAGATCACACGCGCCAGGACCGGGAGATTCCAAGCAGGTGTTATTTCTGCCATTTATTAATTACACATGCAACACTTATAATACCAATATAGTCAATTCCCACGAGCTAATTGATTAATATAACATTGTCATAGATCTAGCATGAAAGAGTCAAAACTTGTCTCACATATCACGAGTACACTTATAGCAAGCGTAAATGCAAAAGGCAATCTTCCTATGTGGCATAACTTGTACTAGTAGAAATCAGGTTCAATTGAGCTCATGTAGTCCTATGTGACGACCATCCAGAATGGATATGTAAAGCAATTTTGGTGTATAACAAACAAAGTGCAAGCTCAATAGGTATATGTAATAACATTTCATACAACGGATATGTAAACTTGTCTTACAAGGACACTAGGAGCACGACAACCGCCAGGATGAACCAAAACAAAATGTAAATAAGCCAGCACATGATGATGACACTACCAATCTAAGCTATTCAGTACTCAGACAACATAAGTTTACAAGCGTACAGCTGCGACATCACTAGAGCAACGGCTCTAGGTGATCAATTACTATCTGTGCTGTTTTACAACACATCTGCAGACATTTTTACAAGCAGAAGATAGCACATACAAAGGCCACAAACAGATACATAATAATACAAGTAATCAGAATATAGCAGCAACAATTGCAGTACCCCCATAGCATTGCAGGATAGAAAGCACATAATACTGGTAGGCACACTATTTCAGCAGGGGAAACAAACAATATATTATATGATAAGAAAGGCATATATATCCTGAGTGTTGTCCATGGCGGCCATGGCTCAAAATCAAACGGAAAGACGACTACGGGAACAAAACGCACAGGAGACGGGGGCTAGGAGGAGCGGAGCGTCATCGTGGGGGTGCTGCTGGAGTAGATCGAGCCCGACAGCGAACAGAGACGGCGGGAGGACACGTTGACGAAGACGGAGCTCTGTCCGCGAAGCAGACGAAGCAGGGGAGGCCATGGCAAGGAGGCAAACAGCGGCGGCGCTTGCACTTGGGCGAGGCTTCGGCTCGGCGGCGCAGGAACGGCGAGGAGGGACTTGGCATCGGGGCGGCGCGCTGCAAGGTTTGGGACGCGAGCGTCCATGGCGGCGGAGTGCACTGTTTGAGACAAAGAGAGAAATCAAGATGTGTGAGAGAGAAAAAGGAGGAAGAAAGACAGCATGGGAAGAAGGGTGGCACTCATCTGCTGGCTCCAGCAAGCTGTGGCTGGTGGTCGCCGGCGGCAGCTTGCAAAACCATAGGAGGAGCTCCTCTCGTGGGGCTCGGGTGCGGGGAATCGTGGGAGTAGGCTGTGAGGACGGGCGCGCTTGGGCGCTCGCTCGATCTCCTCGGGCGTAGAGGTGGCCGGGAGATGCGTGGAGGGGAGGGTGGACGGCGAGGTCGGCGGTGGGTGGGAGAGGACTGGATCTGGAGGGGCCGGGTACGGGGAGGAGGTGGCGGCGGCGGCGGGGAGATTGGGAGCAGGGAGGAGGGGTGCGATGGGGGGATCTGATCTAGGGTTTGGGCTGCGGGGGGGGGGGGGGGGGGGTATCTCTTTTTCCTTTTTTCTGTAGATAGATGGATGGATGGATGTGGATGGAGATATGTATGGATGGATGGATGGGCGCCATGTCATCGATCCGTGAGAAGAGTTTTGATTGGTTCGGAAAATCAGTGATTTAAAATAGTTTCTAAGTACTAAAAATAGAGGGATTTTGTGAAGTAGCTACCAAAACTATTTTGCAAAACGGCATCACCCAAATTTTCACTCAAGTTAGACCACATTTTATGGATGAGCACCAATTTGTATGCATTTTTGATCTTTCTATCTATTTTTAATCATTTTTCGAGCGCCCAAAATGAGTTTTTTGTGTGAAGGACCTACCATATATTTGTTGCAAAATTGGACCAAATCATTTTTATAAAATACTAGGCCATATTTAATGCACAATTGACCAAATGGTTGGGTGTCAAGAGTGTTGATCCACCTCTGGTGAAAAAGACAAATTTCCGCCGATTCTGTAGGAAACGGGTCAAATTTGAACTGCAGCTGCCTCATAGTTTGCTCTTTATTTTTTCCAAAAATCATTTCTAGGTACATAAGTATCTATTTAATCAGAGAAACATCAAAAGTTTTCCAAGATTCAACCACTAGCTAGGAACGGTCAAGCCCGCCATTTTGACAGCATTTTGAAACGGGCATAAAAAATTCAAAAAAAAATCAAAAAATTGGAAAACCTTCTCATTGTGTCATTATATGTGACCAAGTTGCCAGAAAAAATAATAAACTTGTAATACGGCAATTATTTTAAAAAAGTGTTCTCAGAAATGAGCTATCATGCGTGAAGATTCATGGCTTTCAAGCCAAATGATCAATCTTATGGCCACATTCATGGCATAGTTTCTTCAAATGATCTCATATTGTGCACAAGGGCGCATCTTAGAATTCCAAACAAGGTTGCCTAAGGGAGTTTTCATTTTCTTTTCACGGAAATTTCATTTTCCATTTTTTGAGTGCCCGAAATGAGTTTTTTTTGTGAAGGACCTACTATATATTTGTTGCAAAATTGGATCAAATCAATTTTCTAAAATACTAGGCCATATTTAATGCACAATTGACCAAATGGTTGGGTGTCAAAAGCCTTGATCCACCTCTGGTGAAAAAGACAAATTTCTGCCGATTCAGCAGAAAGCAGGTCAAATTTGAACTGCAGCTGCCTCATAGTTTGATCTTTATTTTTTCCAAAAATCATTTATAGGTACATAAGTATCTATTTAATCAGAGAAACATCAAAAGTTTTCCAAGATTCAACCACTAGCTAGGAACGGTCAAGCCCGCCGTTTTGACCGCATTTTGAAACGGGCATAAAAAATCAAAAAAAAATCAAGAAATTGGAAAACCTTCACATTATGTCATTATATGTGACCAAGTTGCTAGAAAAAATAATAAACTTGTAATACAGACATTATTTTAAAAAAGTGTTCCTGGAAATGAGCTATCATGCGTGAAGATTCATGGCTTTCAAGCCAAATGATCAATCTTATGGCCACATTCATGACATAGTTTGTTCAAATGATCTCATATTGTGCACAAGGGTGCATCTTGGAATTCCAAACAATGTTGCCTAAGGGAGTTTTCATTTTCTTTGCACGGAAATTTCATTTTCCATTTTTTGAATGCCCGAAATGAGTTTTTTTTGTGAAGGACCTACCATATATTTGTTGCAAAATTGGACCAAATTAATTTTCTAAAATACTAGGCCATATTTAATGCACAATTAACCAAATGGTTGGGTGTCAAAACCTTGATCCACCTCTGGTGAAAAAGACAAATTTCTGCCGATTCAGCAGGAAGCGGGTCAAATTTGACTGCAGCTGCCTCATAGTTTGCTCTTTGTTTTTTCCAAAAATCATTTATTGGTACATAAGTATCTATTTAATCAGAGAAACATCAAAAGCTTTCCAAAATTCAACCACTAGCTAGGAAAGGTCAAGCCCACCGTTTTGACCGCATTTTGAAATGGGCATAAAAATTCATGGCATAGTTTGTTCAAATGATCTCATATAGTGCACAAGGATGCATCTTGAAATTCCAAACAATGTTGCCTAAGGGAGTTTTCATTTTCTTTGGACAAAAAATCAATTTTCCATTTTTTTAGTGCCCACAATGAGGTTTTTTTGTGAAGAACCTACCATATATTTGTCGCAAAATTGGACCAAATCAAATTTCTAAAATACTAGGCCATATTTAATGTACAATTGACCAAATGGTTGGGTGTAAATAGTTTTTGATCCACCTCTCGTGAAAAAGACAAATTTCTGCATATTCATTTTCCATTTTTCGAGTTCCCAAAATGAGTTTTTTTGTGAAAAACCTAGCAAATATTTTTTGTAAAAAAACTTCTCCATTTTTCAAGAATATTAGACCACATTTTATGAACAAATTTGTGTACACTAGAAACATTTTTTTACAGATATTAAACGGTTTTTAGTTACATCATTAACATTTTTAATAAATATTTTGAAGCCTAATATTTTGAACACATGTCTATATTTTTTAAGACACATTGTACATATTGTTTAACATATTTTCATATATTCCCAACAAAAAAACATCTTTTTATACATACGTTTTGATGTCTATATTTGTTTTTACACATTGTACATTTTTGTATACATATAAAACATTGTTGATATTGGTTAGAAAAATTTAAATACATGAAAAACTTGTTATTTTCCCATTTTCGTTGGGCCGAATATATGTTTTTTTGAGTAATATGAGGGCATACCACATTTCTTCCTGGATGGGCCGAGGCCTACATGGCACACAGAATTTAAAAAAAAAAGAAGGTGGCCTCGTTCCACCGAGGCCCAAGCCCACCTTGAGCGACACCTTAAGTACCAATGCATCCACGTTCACAACCTCATGACCATTTATATTGGTCGTAATCAGGTAGAAATAAGGTCGTTGACCACTCTTGTCTGCTTTATGACCATTTGGTGTAAGGCAATTTCAGGGTTTGAGCCCTTCCAAGCGAAATGGCCATGGATTTACGACCAATTCAGCCGGGGTCACTGAGAGAAGGTCACAAGTTGACATATTTCTTGTAGTGCATCATTAGGAGAATGATGTGATGGACAAGACCCATCCGTTAGCTTAGCATAATGATCGTTGAAGTTTATTGCTATTGCTTTCTTCATGACTTATACATATTCCTTTAACTATGAGATTATGAAACTCTCGAATACCAGAGAAACACCTTGTGTGCTATCAAACGTCACAACGTAACTGGGTGATTATAAAGATGCTCTACAAGTGTCTCCGAAGGTGTTTGTTGGGTTGGCATAGATCGAGATTAGGATTTGTCACTCTGAGTATCGGAGAGGTATCTCTGGGCCCTCTCGGTAATGCACATCACTATAAGCCTTGCAAGCAATGTGACTAATGAGTTAGTTACGGTATGATGCATTACGGAACAAGTAAAGAGACTTGCCGGTAAGGAGATTGAAGTAGGTATGAGGATACCGACGATCGAATCTCGGGCAAGTAACATACCGATGACAAAGGGAATGACGTATGTTGTCATTGCGGTTTGACCGATAAAGATCTTCAAAGAATATGTAGGAACCAATATGAGCATCCAGGTTCCGCTATTGGTTATTGACCGGAGATGTGTCTCGGTCATGTCTACATAGTTCTCGAACCCGTAGGGTCCGCACGCTTAACGTTCGATGACGATTTGTATTATAAGTTGTGTGTTTTGGTGACCGAAGATCGTTCGGAGTCCCGGATGAGACCACGGACATGACGAGGAGTCTTGAAATGGTCAAGAGGTAAAGATTGATATATTGGAAGGTTATATTCGGACACCGGAATGGTTCCGGAGTGGTTCGGGTATTTTTTGGAGTGCCGAGGGGTTACTGGAACCCCCCGGGGAAGTAATGGGCCTCATGGGCCATCGTGGAGAGGAGGAGGCAGGCCGCAGGAGGTGGCGCGCGCCCTCCCCATGTGGAGTCCGAATTGGACAAGGGGGAGGGGGTGTGGCCCCCCTTTCCTTCTCCCTCTCTCTCTCCCTCGACTTCCCTCTTTCCCCCTCCGTTGGAAAGGAAGGGGGGGCCGACTAGGACTGGGAGTCCTAGTTGGACTCCCCCCACTTGGGCGCACCCTAGGCCGGCCCTCTCCCCTCTCCTCCTTTATATACTGGGGCAAGGGGGCACCCCAAAGCACAACAGTTGTTTCTTAGCCATGTGCGGTGCCCCCTCCACCGTTTACTCCTCCGGTCATATTGTCGTAGTGCTTAGGCGAAGCCCTGCGCGGATCACATCACCAACACCGTCATCACGCCATCGTGCTAACGGAACTCGTCTACTCCATCGACACTCTGCTGGATCAAGAGTTTGAGGGACGTCATCGAGCTGAACGTGTGCAGAACTCGGAGGTGCCGTACGTTCGGTACTTGATCAGTTGATTCGAGAAGACGTTCGACTACATCAACCGCGTTAAGTTAACGCTTCCGCTTTCGGTCCACGAGGGTACGTAGACACACTCTCCCCCTCTTGTTGCTGTGCATCTCCTAGATAGATCTTGCGTGAGTGTAGAAAATTGGCTAAGGACGCCGTTCAGAAGGCTGATACCACCACCACTTACTTGTGGCACTGTCGGCTTGGCCACATCGGAAAGAAACGCATGCACAGACTCCAGAGAGATGGAGTTTTACTGTCCTTTGATTTTGAATCATTTGACACATGTGAAGCTTGTCTGATGGGGATAATGACCAAGACGCCGTTCACGGGTCATCCTGAACGGGCGGGTGAATTATTGAAAATAATACATAGTGATGTATGTGGTCCAATGAGCACAGCCGCATGGGGTGGGTATTTCTACTTCGTGACTTTTACTGATGATTTAAGTTGGTATGGATATATCTACTTAATCAAGCATAAGTCGGAAACCTTTGAAAAGTTCAAAGAATTTCAGAATGAGGTAGAGAATCATCGTAACAAAAATATTAAGTTTATGCGGTCTGATCGCGGAGGCGAATATCTTAGTCATGAGTTTGGCCAACATCTGAGTGACCGTGGAATCATTTCACAGCTTACGCCTCCCGGAACTCCACGGAGAAACGGAGTATCGGAAAGACGTAACTGAACCCTGTTGTACATGGTAAGGTCGATGATTTCTCTTACAGATCTGCCAATATCTTTTTGGGGTCACGCACTAGAAACTGCCCCTCACACTCTAAACAGAGCATCGTCTAAGTCTGTTAAGATGACACCACATGAGATGTGGAATGGGAAGAAACCCAGTTTGTCGCATCTTAAAATTTGGGGATGTGAGGTACATGTAAAACGTTTATAACCTACCAAACTCGATCCCAGATCAGACAAATGTAACTTTGTAGGTTATCCAAAAGAAACAATTGGGTATTCCTTCTACCTACCCTCCGAGCACAAAGTTTTTTTCGCTAAAAGCGGAGTCTTTCTTGAGAAAGAATTTCTCTCTAAAGAATTGAGTGGGAGGACAGTACAGCTTGATGAGATTAGTGAATCTTCGGCGACAGTTGATATGGCTAAAGAACCAGAAGAAATTCCGGAAATTATCCCTACAACCGAGCCGGAGGTTGTCGCATATGATGCGGAAACTTCAGACAATGTTGTAACTAAACCACGCAGATCAGGTAGGGCTATCCAGCCACCTGAGTGGTTTCATAACGAAATCTTCATTCTTGAAGACGATGAACCTGCACACTACAAGGAAGCGATGGCAAGGCCCAGCTCAAGCGAATGGCAGAAGGCCATGAAATCCGAGATGAAATCCATGTACGAAAACCAAGTTTGGAACTTGGAAGAACTTCCAGAAGGTGTAAAGCCCATTGGTTGTAAATGGATTTTCCAAAGAAAGACGGACGCGGATGGTAACATTACTATCGACAAAGCTAGACTTGTCACGAAAGGGTTCACGCAAGTTCCAGGAGTGAACTACGACAAGACTTTCTCGCCCTTAGCTATGCTTAGGTCTGCTCGGACATTACTAGCAATTGCTGCTTATTTCGATTATGAAATATGGCAGATGGATGTCAAAACGGCTTTCCTAAATGGAAACCTCAAAGAGGATGTATACATGATACAGCCAGAAGGTTTTGTCAATCCTGAGAATGCTGGAAAGGTATGCAAACTTCCGAAAGCCATTTATGGTCTGAAGCAAGCATCAAGGAGCTGGAACATTCATTTTGATGAAGTGGTCAAACAGTTTGGCTTCATCAGGAATGACGAAGCATCTTGTGTTTACAAGAAGTTTAGTGGGAGCGCAAAAGCATTTCTAATCCTGTATGTGGATGACATATTGTGGATTGGAAATGACGTGAATTTTCTTAGTGAAATAAAAGACTCATTGAAGAAGAGTTTTTCAATGAAAGATTTAGGCGAAGCGGCATATGTATTGGGCATCAAAATCTATAGAGATAGATCAAAACGCCTGATAGCGCTTAGCCAAAGCACGTACATTGACAAGGTGTTGAAAAGTTTCAACATGGAGAACTCCAAGAAAGGCCTACTCCCCATGTCACCTGGCACAGTGCTTTGCAAGAATCAGTGTCCTCAGACTCTCGATGAGCGAGTACAAATGAATGATGTTCCATATGCCTCGGCAGTTGGTTCTATTATGTATGCCATGCTATGTACAAGACCGGATGTTTCCTATGCGCTAAGTGTTAGCAGGATTGGAACACTGGGCCGCAGTCAAGGGTATTCTTAAGCACCTCAGAAGGACCAAGGATTTACTCCTTGTGAACGGAGGTGATGAAGAGCTCATTGTAAGTGGTTACACTGATGCAGGCTTCATGACTGACCCAGATGACTTCAAATCTCAATCAGGCTATGCTTTCATATTGAACGGTGGCGCAGTTGATTGAAAAGTTCCAAACAAAAGACTGTGGCGGATTCTACGACGGAGGCAGAATATGTTGCAGCTTCAAAAGCCTCCAAGGAGGCGGTATGGATCAAGCAATTTCTTGAAGGCCTTGGTGTGGTTCCAAGTGCTCTGGACCCGGTGGAGATCTATTGTGATAATAGTGGCACTGTGGCTCAGGCAAGGGAGCCAAGTTCGCACCATAAGACAAGACATATTCAACGCAAATATAAACTCATTCGACATCATGTCGAAGAGGGTTTAGAGAAAGTACGCAAAGTTCACACGGATCTGAACGTGTCTGACCCGATGACAAAGCCTCTACGACGAGCAAAGCATGAGCAGCACTGGATAGCCATTAGTGTTAGGGAAGCCATGTAACTGGATTATGACTCTAGTGCAAGTGGGAGTCTGTAGGAGATATGCCCTAGAGGCAGTAATAACAGTTATTTTGTATCTCCAAAGTCTGTAATGAATGTTTATGTTCCATGCTATAACTGCAATGATTCTCAAGTCTGCAATAACACGATGCTCGGAGGGAAACTCATGTGCATGTGTGGTATAATAAACGGTAAATTGTATTCCTAGCCTTGCCTCTAAGACTGGCTCAAGTATTGCATGATGATCATGTTTTCCTGATCATGGGCATGGCTATGCCAGCAATTTTGAGGGCACAATGCTGGTAGAACAATTGTGTTGAATCGACCCAAAATTGATGTTATGCTATGAGATACTTTCGTCACAAGTTAACGGTTAATATCGCAGAGATAGTTAATGTTTGCATAATTCCTTAGACCATGAGAGTATCAAGTTCCTTCATGCTTGCGTCGTGAACATTGGGGTTTGTTAAACGTCATCCGTAACTGGGTGGCTATTATGGCGGCTTACGGGTTCATGGAAAAGTATGGCAAGTAACAAGATAGCTCAAGATTGGGATTTGCTCCTCCGGCGATGGAGAGATATTCTCGGGCCCTCTCGGTGTTACGGTATCCATCATCGTCTGGCCAGACACATTGTGATTTGATCACTGGGAAGCCGGAACACGGAAACGAGAAAAGAGAACAAAATCAGTAACAAGGTAACTTGCATGGTGGATAAATTGTTGATCCACAGGGATGCAATAAATCTCACCTCGACTGTTTGCAACATATCGCGAAGCAACATGAATAATACATGGCAACTGGAGGTTCACTCGAATATTCATTCATGTGGGTATAGGGGTCAATATGGGTGTCCACGGCTCCGATGTTGATCATTGATCGGAAGGGGTTCCTGGTCATGTCTATACTTCACCGAACCTATAGGGTCACACGCTTAAGGGTCATCTATCTGCTGAATACTAGACAGGGAGTCTAAGAGAAAGTCTCCTGAAAAAAGTTTCGGAGACAGCGGAAAAGTTCCGGAGAGAGAGGTCACCGGATGAGTTTTGGTGAAACTGAAAAGTTGTTTCAGGGGATGCCATTAAGTCAAATTGGTTTCGGCACATGCCTGATAATTCTTGGCGGGTGCCAGAATCATTCTGGAAACTTCTGGGAATTTTTCGAGATAAAAACCGGAAATGTTCCAGAGCCGCCAGAACCGATTTGGTTGCTTTTCGCAGATGAAAATCACTAATCTGAAATTGTTTCGAAACATGTCCAAAATCATTTGTGTGGGTACTGGAATTATTCTAAGACCCACAGAAATATTTTCGGATTTAATGGTCGCGGAAAATTGGTTCCGTGAATAGTTAAAATTACTTTATGGATTTTTTTTGGAAAGCCACTTTGAGGGCTTTTGCAAAAAGGCTTCTAGAAGACATTTCTGGAAAGCCTCCCCTAGGGGCCCTCAAAGGTGGCTTTCCAAAAAATATCCAAAAAGTGGTTTTCACTATTCATGAAGACATTTTTCCGCGTCCGTTAAATCCGAAAATATTTATGTAGGTCCAGAACATTTCCAGTACCCACTAAAATAATTCTGGATGAGTTCTGAAACATTTTCGGATCAATGATCTTCTTCAGCGAAAACCAATCAAAGCGGTTCCGGCAGCTCCGGAACATTTCCGGTTTTATTCTCTGGAAAAATCCCAGAAGTTCACAGAACAATTCTGGCACCCTCCAAGAATTTTCAAGCGTGTGCCGAAACCATTTTGACTTAATGGTATACTCCGAAACAACTTTTCAATTTTACTGAAACTCTTCCTGTGTTCTCTCTCCGGAACTCTTCCGTTGTCTCCGAAACTTTTCCGGTGACTTTCTCTCAGACTCCCTGTCTAGTATTCAGCAGATAGATGACCCTTAAGCGTGTGACCCTATAGGTTCGGTGAAGTATAGACATGACCGGAACACTTTCCGATCAATGATCAACATCGGAGCCGTGGACACCCATGTTGACCCCTATACCCACACGAATAAATATTCGAGTGAACCTCCAGTTGCCGTGTGCTATTCATGTAGCTTCGTGATATGTCACAAATACATGAGGTGAGATTTATAGGCATCCCTGTGGATCAACAACTTTGTCCACTATGCCAATTACCTCGTTACCTGTTTTGTTCTCTTTTCTCATTTCCGTGTTCCGGCATCCCCGTGATGAAATCATATTGTGTCTGGCCAGACGATGATGGATACCATAACACCGAGAGGGCCCAATAATATCTCTCCATCGTCGGAGGAGCAAATCACAATCTTGAGCTATCAAGTCCCTTGACATACTTTCCCATGAACCCGTAAGCCGCCGTAATTGCCACCCAGTTACGGATGACGTTTAACAAACCCCAAAGTTCTTGAAGCAAGCATGAAGAAACTTGACACTCTCATGGTCTAAGGAATTATGCAAATGTTAACTTTCTCTGTGTTATAAACCATTAAATTGTGACGACTGTATCTCATAGCATAACAACAAATCGGGTCAATTCAACACAAGTGTTCTTCTAACAATGTGCCCTCAAAGTTGTCGGCATAGTCATGACCATGATCAGGAAAACAGAACCATCATGCAACACTTGAGCTAGTCTTAGAGGCCAGACCAGGAATACATTTTACCGTTTATTATTTCACACATGCATATGAGTCTTCCTCCGATCCTCGTGGTTATTGTAGACTCAAAAAACATAGTAGTTATAGCATGGAATCTAAACATAATTAGGAACCTAGAGATAAATAATAACATTTATTATTGCCTCTAGGGCCTATCTCTTACAGACTCCCACTTGCACTAGAGTCAATAATCTAGTTAATGCTAATGTACTTTTCACCTATGGCATACCGGTGTAAAATATGCTTCGCTTGTGGTATAACCTGATGTCCAACGGATCTGACAACTTTAGCTCCGTGTGTATCTTTGCATATCCTCGCGTTTTCATGCTTTCACAAAATTCATATTTTGTGTAGACTTGTCTTTCTATATATGTGAATCATTGGTCGAACCTTGATTTCTCAGACTAAGCTATGGAGCAACTATGGTCAATAGTGTCCTATTGACCAAAGCCATCTTGGAGCCATACTAAGTTCATGAATGAACTATATGATTCAACATCTTGTTTGTCACTTCCAAAACATCAACACACTTAGTCTTTGTTATAGAAGTTGCCACAGTAACCTGTTTGGAACAATTTCCAATCACTGTGCCACCATATCGTGTATTTCACAAAACCCTTAACTTAAATCGAAAATCGCATAGAGTATTGGTGAAGACTGTATCGATGTAACCTTTTACAATGAACTCTTCATGATCTCCGCTTGCGAGAAAACATGTCATCAGTGCTGCTTTAGTACTCAATGACATTTTTTCACTGTTGTCACATGATCAGTACGTTCATCACTTTGGTATCTATACTCACAACTACTTGGGAGTACTGGACATATCTGGTTGTTTTACATACCATGGAATACATGATTAATCCAAACACAAAAGTGTGTGGAATATCCATCATGTATTTTGCTCATCGGTGTTTTGGGACAACGAGTCTTGTAAAAACTCTTTCCATGTAACTTCGGCAAGAATCACTCCTTGGCGTTTTGATGCTAAAATGTTTTAGCATCTTGTCAATATCTATTTTGGCTCAGCCCCATTAGGTAAATCTATCTCCATAGATCATTATGCCTAATATTGAGGCTATCTAGCCCAAGCACTTCATCGAAAAACAATTTTCATTGAAGTCCTAATTCGTGTCAAGAAATTAATATTATTTCCAATCAACAATGTGTCAAGCACACAAGGTTTTTAGAAATATTATTATGCTCCCACTTACTTTCTTGTAACCACAAGCATCTTCGTTATCCATTGATGAAATCAAACACTTTTGACTATTTCATCAAAACGAAGATTCCAACTCCATTCTGCTCTCTTTTGTCCATCGCTGGAACTCTGAAGTTTGCATTCTCACTAGCATCCTCTGGATTGACAAAATACCTTGGACTGTATCGCATGCAAGTCCTAGGTTGCATTTCCATCTCATGGAAATCCTTTTGGCATCCATGTATCATATCCCATGATTGGAATATGTATTAATTGCTAGTTCAACCCGAATCGACTTTTAAGCATCACTACGGAGAGACAATCTTGCTGTAGTTAATTCCTTGAATTTGTTATAAGCAACAAGTCGAGCTTGATGGAAAAAACATTTTTATCCGTATCAGTTTATAGTTCCATTAATATTCGTTAGACTCTAAGTCTTCCGAAAGGTTTATCAAGATATAATTTTGAATCACTTATATGGAAACTATCTCGGATTGTATTGGAATTTAGCCAATTCCGGAGTCAGGGCCCATCAAAGCTTCCTTGTGTATCGTAGGTATACTGTTGTCTAACAACAATATTTTGTTTGCGCACCTGAGAGGTTTGCACGAGTTTTGCCTACGTGGTTCAGTTGCAAGTTCGATCGAAGTCCATACATATCATGTAGAGGCTTCCGTATTAGTCGCAGTAGGAAACTCTGGAATCTCTTCCAAGGTCTCTTTCCCTTGACCTGATGATGAAGATATTGTTATCTCGTCGAGTTGCACTGTCCTCCCACTCACCTTTTTGTAAGAACCATTTTCTACAAAATCATACCGTTCTTTGTGGCAAACTTTTGCCTCGGTATTGTGAGGGAGGAATACCCAATAATTTGGGATAACCTACAAGCAACACTTGTCTGATTTGGAATAGGTTTGTAAATATTTTACACAAACCCCTTATTCCAAATGTTAAGAAAAGACATAACATGGTTGGGCGTACCATACCATGATGTCATTTCAACAGATCTGATGGCGATCTTTTTAGTGTAAAAGCCGCAGTCTCTAAAGCATTACTTTAAAAGGGGTAATGGTAAATTGATTTATGCCATCTTTGATCTTACCATGTCATAAATGGTTTGATTACATCTTCATAGACATTCCACTCACAGTGGTGTTCCGGGAGGTGTAAGTTATGAAACTCCTTTCACAACTCATCAGACATTCGCTAAACTTGTAACTCAAATATTCCTTTCTGCAATCCAATTGTAGAAACATAATTTTCTTGTTACAATAATTTCTACTCCATTTTGAAAAAACCTTTTGAATGATTTCAAAAGATCCAGACTTACATCTCATCAAGTAAATATCCATATATCTACTTGAGTCATTTATGAAGACGGACAAATCCACTACTAGCAACAACATTTATCGGACTACACACATCAAAATGTATGATCACCAATAAGTTTGTTGCTCGTTCCTTATGGCCTGTGAACGGCATTTCAGTCACTTCACTTTTCGGATGAAAGTTGCAAGCGTTAGATGATTCATAATCAAAATGACTTCAAAATCTATCATAATGGAATTTCTCCATGCGGGCTTCTCCAATGTGACCAAATGCAGTGCCACACATTTTGTGGTATTCTTTTAGTCTTGTGACATTTAGCGTCAGTGTTATGGATGTATCATATTACCATCAATATTCATAACATACATCCCATCCTTGATGGAAGCATGACCCTTATGTTATTCATAATACTGAACAACAATTGTTCTTTTATGAACAACCCTCTTGCAACAAATATTATGCAATGCACTAGAGTGTATAAAACTCTAAAATGAATTATGAAAGTAAACACAGAGGTAATATATTTTTATCAATATTCATAACATACATCTCATTCATAATGAAAGTATGGCCCTTATGTTATTCATAACACCGAACATCAAAAGTTCTCTTATGAACAACCTTCTTGCAACATACTTTATGCAATGGGCTAGAGTGTATAAAACTCTAAATGAATTTTGAAAATAAATATAGACGGTAATACACCGATGGAAGATATAGTAACATTTACTATGTTACCAGCGCGTATCTAAACCTCATTACCGGCAAGTCTTTTAGGCCGTGGCAGTTCTTGTATCGAGTTGCAAGAGAATGCAATCGAACGGGTATTCCTGTGATCAAATATCAATCACAATACCCAAGAATCAGTGACTAACAGTCTAATCATAATTCCCAAGAACTATTTCTTTGACCAGCCTTCCAAACATCAATAACTTGTATCACTTTCATACATGAGCTGGACATTCCAGTCTTCTTTCTGTTTGCCTTTATACTTCTAACAGTTTAACTTTCAGGATTTCTCCTACTCTCAGAAGAAGCACCCAACTTTTAAGAGTGGCGTTTGCCCCTGACTTCCTAGGTGTGTAAGTCACACTAACACCCTTTGGACATTTCCTTTCTCTTTAAGTTGTTGTTTTATTCACCTTCATTACCTGACAGGCGTTCTTCTGGTTCCCATTCTTATAAGTCTAATGCATAGTAAATACTTTTACTAATAGTTTGCAAAACAAACATTGCTTTGGATGTCTTATATCTTTTAGCCTTTGTTTGTGTCTAAAAATAATTTTCAGTTCCATGAATATCACAAAACTATCCCAAACCTTTTAAGTTCGGGTCTCATGGAATCAAACATATTGCACTTGACCGTAACGGAATTCTAGCTTTTGGATCGAAGGACGAGAGTCTCATCATCCATAGCATCAGCGGGAGAATACCGAAAGCATGCAATAGGACAAAGTCCTTCTCGACACTCTTGAGGACAATCCTCACATTACCTTTACCAACCGTAAAGTTTAATCAAATATTTAACAACTATTCAGTTTTATTAGGGAAGGTGGAAACACGAGCCATTCTTCTACAAATTTTAGGCAAATCACACTTAGACTATGTTCATAATTAATTGCACTGAAAATTAAACAAGTTAATTCTACAGTGCGCTCCCACTCGAATCAATATCTCTCATAATTGATTGTGAGTGATTAAAGACCCATATTGTAATTCAACGCCATTGATGTGATCATCACTGATGACGGGAATCACAATCGGTAGGCAAACTTGCCCATCACATCTCTATGTGATACTTGTTCATCTTTCGATGTGTGTGTTCCGAGCTCAGGACGATCCTGCCATGAACGTCAAGATAACCAAGTGATCTTGCTGCGAGGTCTGAACTCACCCGCCTTACACCTCCCCAATCGTTCGTACCCATGTATCCATGGCGCACCCCAAAAGTATAGATGCTGTGACAGTGCTACACTTGGGAGAACACTATCTACTTGATATTTTTGTGAGAGATCACCCTAATAAAAAGCGACTACCGCGCAATCAAAAAGGGTGCATCATAAGGGATAAACATCTTAGGCAATTCATAATAGCATGATATGGTATAGCCCTTTCTGACGGAGAAGTCTTTAATTTCTTCGTCTTCGGCATTCGCGTCGGTGTTCACCTTCGCGAAGATTGCCACCACCTTGTCGATGCACCAGATAATATTGCTATCTCTATAGCTAATAAAATAAGTGCATTACATAAGGTTGGCACGCAGATCATTAAAGTGACAATCATATGGCTCCAGCCATCATGCCGAATCATGACATGCATGTCATGTTAATTTACATGATATAGTCATCTCATACATAATCAAATTTATATGAGAACTGCTATACCGTATCACATGCACATCTCATGTCATCCTGCAAAACCAAGTTATACGCCTCTAATCGGTTTATGCAAAATTTTATTTTACGTGGCTTCTAAGGTTTCAACCAAACCGCAGCTACCAACGTTTATCATCAAGTATGATTATTCAAGTCGCTAGATTAACTTTGCGGGGTGTATGAAACACGAGATAATAAAATCTCGAGCCCCATACTGAACTTCGTCATACGCATGACCCCCGTGTAGATCATATCTGCATTGCCCTTTTGTCTGCAAAACATCCAACTTCCTTTAATTATGATGGAACCCAAAGACACTGAAGCACTTCGTTGATCTGTCAATCAGCATACTCAGGAGCAGCATGAGAGGATTGCAGATTGCCAGAACTTTGTCAGATTCCACCATGTTGTCAAGATCAGGACTACGCAAATTCAAGGGAAGCAACAGGAACGTCGGGTAACAGATTTCATCTGCTACCCGCACAAATAATTTTTAGTAATAGAACTAATCTACTACAAATTATATTGTGCAATACCCATACATCTATATGTATTCTAGATAATAACCTGCAACTACGCATAGCATGGCTCATGATGCCACTGTAGGGGAACGCAGCAGAAAACAAAAATTTCCGGTACTGCGAATGCGCCCAGGATCACTATGGAGATGCATACAAGGTTTTTGATTTGATCGTTACCAACTCGTTGCGCAGCGGAAGAAGAGTTGGTGTAGATCGTCAGTGCAGATCCCCGCAGTTAGGATTTACAACCTCCCAACCGCGAGGATGTACTCCCTCATCAGCCCCTCGGACAGTCCCTTGGACAGCCCTCTGGGAGGCGGTCGGACAGTCCCCCGGACGGTGTCACGGACAGCCCTTCGGGAGGCGCTCACAGAATCTCGGGTGGTCACTCAGACAGCCCTTTGAGAGGCACTCTTGAGCAGCCCCTCGGGCAAAAATATCGAACCTATGACCTCACTACGGGATTGCACACATATGGTGTCAGCTATCCTGCAGGGCTTCGCCGTCCAGAACTAGTTCCCACCGGAACCCAGACAGCCTTTTGACTCTACGAAACTATTTTGCTGGGAGGGAGCGAGAAGGCAAGATCATGCATGGCATTTGTATGTGAGAGAGAGTGAGTGTGGAGAGTGCATCTCCACATCTATTTATAGGGAAAACCCAAGGGGTAGGGTGGCACTTGAAATACCCAAAAAATCCATCACATGGACCTTCCAAAGGGGCATAATGGGGAGGCAAGTGGATAAGTGGGGCTCCCCCAACTTGGCCGGCCACACCCATGTGGGGCCCCCCATAAGGGGCTCCCAATCCATCCATGTTATCCCTAGATATTTTGGGACAAGGCCCAAAAAGGTGGCTTTCCAAAAAATCATCCAAAAAGTGGTTTTCGCTATTCATGAAGACATTTTTCCGCGTCCGTTAAATCCGAAAATATTTTTGTAGGTCCAGAACATTCCCAGTACCCACTAAAATAATTCCGGATGCGTTCCAAAACATTTCTGGATCAATGATTTTCTTCAGCGAAAACCAACCAAAGCGGTTCCGGCAGCTCCTTAACATTTCCAGTTTTATTCTCCGAAAAAATCCCAGAAGTTCCCAGAACAATTCTGGCACCCTCCAAGAATTTCCAGGCATGTGCCGAAACCATTATGACTTAATGGTATACTCCGAAACAACTTTTCGGTTTTACCGAAACTCTTCCAGTGTTCTCTCTCCGGAACTCTTCCGTTGTCTCCGAAACTTTTCCGGTGTCTTTCTCTCAGACTCCCTGTCTAGTATTCAATAGATAGATGACTCTTAAGCGTGTGACCCTATAGGTTCGGTGAAGTACAGACATGACCGGAACACTTTCCGATCAATTATCAACATCGGAGCTGTGGACACCCATATTGACCCCTATACCCACACGAATAAATATTCGAGTTAACCTCCAGCTGCCGTGTGCTATTCCTGTTGCTTCGCGATATGTTACAAATATCCGAGGTGAGATTTATCGGCATCCCCGTGGATCAACAACGTTGTCCACTATGCCAGTTACCTCGTTACCGGTTTTGTTCTCTTTTCTCGTTTTCGTGTTCCGGCATCCCCGTGATCAAATCACAATGTGTCTGGCCAGACGATGATGGATACCGTAACACCGAGGGGGCCCGAGAATATCTCTCCATCACCAGATGAGCAAATCCCAATCTTGAGCTATCAAGTCCCTTGACATACTTTCCCATGAACCCGTAAGCCGCAGTAATTGCCACCCAGTTAAGGATGACGTTTAACAAACACCAACGTTCATGAAGCAAGCATTAAGAAACTCGATACACTCATGGTCTAAGGAATTATGCAAACGTTAACTTTCTCTATGTTATAAACCATTAACTTGTGACGAATGTATCTCATAGCATAACATCAAATCGGGTCGATTCAACACAAGTGTTCTTCTAACAATGTGCCCTCAAAGTTGCCAGCATAGTCATGCCCATGATCAGGAAAACAGAACCATCATGCAACACTTGAGCTAGTCTTAGAGGCCAGACCAGGAATACATTTTACTGTTTATTATTCCACACGTGCATATGAGTCTTCCTCCGAGCCTCGTGGTTATTGTAGACTAGAGAACCATAGCAGTTATAGCACGGAATATAAACATAATTAGGAACCTGGGGATAAATAATAACATTTATTATTGCCTCTAGGGGATATCTCCTACAGCAGGGTGAGGGGCCTAAGCCGTAGCTGGGCCCGAGGGAGAAATAGCAACTGCATTTAGTCAAACACTGAGATACCGAGTGGACATTTATATGCATAGTTAATATAAGACATTTTGTTTAACTGTTGGGTTATTTTGCCCCATGTAATATGTTTCCCTTGGAATCCTTTACGTGTAGGTCGGCTTTAGCTTTAGCTCCCATCAACCAAGCAATACTTTTGTTGCCTGAGGTTGCATCAAGGAGTGCCATTTCGAGGTCGGTAAAACCGGGTTCCAGACTACGGCTACATCTAAGGGTAGGCTATTGGCTTCTAAACAAAATTAAGGATATTTTGCAATGAATCATAAGCGATTAAAGGGAGACCAGAAATACTGGCTAATGTTTTCGATGCAGCCCCCGGGTGTACCCATAGGGAGGGCGGCTTTGATGCAGTCCCCGGATCCAACATTTAGAAAGATCTCTTTGACTCAGCCTCTGAGCTGGCAATGAGGAGGTCCACTTTTGTGATGCAGCCCCCGAGTCTAGCTTCAGAGAGATCAATTTGGATGCAGCCTCTAAGTTTACCCCAAGGAGTTCAATGTTTTTGATGCAGCTCCCGTGTCCGGCCTCAGAAAGATCACTTTGATGCAACCTCCGAGCTGACTACGGGGGTCCATTTTCGTGATACAACCCCCGAGTCTGGCTTCAGAGAGATCAATTTGGATGCAGCATCTGGGTTCGGCCTTAGAGAGATCGCTTTTATTGCAGCCTCCAGCTGACCGCAAGGGGATCGGTATTCGATGCAACCTTGGGTCTCAGCCTTCGAGTGATCAATGCAGATACAACCTCTAAGCTGTCCTCAAGGAGAACAGTTATGATGCAATCTCTGGGTCCAGCTCTAGAATGATCTCGTTGATGCAACTTCAAGTCTGATAGCGGGGAGATCAGCCCCCGGGTTCGACCTTAGAGGGATCGGTTGGATACGAGCTCCGGCCTGACCTTAGAGGGGTCTCCGTGATGCGGCCTCCAGTCAGCTTCGACCTTGGACGGATCAATATGATGTAGCGTCAGGCACTTTCTACAGAGAGATCGGTGTTTTAGTTAGTAAGTTTGATGCAGCTCAACCGGGCGTTGCCTCAGGAGGATCAATTTTCAGAGATAACTAGTCAATGTGTACGTGCACTGCACGTTAATTTGGAAGTATATTAAGTGCATGCGGATATTAAGTAGGATATTATTTACGTGTTATTATGTGATTAGCACTATATTTGGCATGAAATTAACTGCATTATTTACGTGTTATTATGTGATTAGCACTATATTTGGCATGAAATTAACTGCACGCTAAACATGTTGGATTGATATGATTTGATGGCCAAGATTAATTGGATCTGTTCTTTTGGATCTTTTTATATTGATATAGATGCGCTAGGGCGCAGGTGTGGGTGTTGAGTAGCAATCGAGCGTTGCTCAGAAGACTAAAAAAAACTCTTTACAGAGTAAAATATGGAGCTTAAGCATGGAAGTAACTTACCTTTTTTATATGCTCTAGGCATCATCGACTAGCCCAAGTTGTTGAGGCGTCGAGGTCTGAACCCACGAACCGGTGGCGGTGAGGCGGAACTCTCGAAGCCGAATGCCGTGAGGATTCTGTCGAGTCATGTTGCACGCTTGTTTAGATCCCCCCGACTTCAGTCTGCACTGCGGGCGCTTCGGATCTGGCCTCCGGCAGGCGTACGGTGGCGCGCGTGGGGCGCGTCGGCGCACCTAATGTATGGCTGCAGCCTGGAACCATGGTGGTTCTTGGCCTCGGGCAGCGCCCCTCTGCTCCTTGCCAGCATGGTGCTTGGCGGGGCACGGTGGCTTGCGTTGCGTCCGGTGGCTCTGCTTTCGGCCGGCCATTGGTGGATCTGGCGTCTAGTGTTGAGTTTGGCCGTCAGTGGTCTCCGCGAGGTGCGGCTGGCTGCGGCGGGTCGTCGTGCTTCTTCATCGATGGAGGGTTCGACGACGGTGGTGGTCGGCTGCCGTCTTGCTGTAGGGATGTGCTCAAACTCCGGGTGAGAACCCTGCATCGGCTATGTCTATGCCGGTGGCAGCGGCGTCTATGGACGTCGTTTTGCTCGTAGGAGGTGCCGTCGTGGAGCTACTGCACCTACAGTTCTTTGTTTTGTGGTTTCCGGGTAAAAACCCAAGATCGGGCTTGCCAGATCGGATGACGGTTTTGTGTCCTCGACAATACTACCTCCTTGGAGGCGTCATCTTGGAGACCCAAGCAGCGTCATCTTGGAGACCCAAGCAACGGCTTCTATTTCTGCGGGTGGTTGTGGGTGGTGCGTTTGGTGGTGGTGGTGCGACCAGCTTGGGGCCGACGGTGGTGTGTTTTCTTCTTCGTGTGTTTCTCTTTGGCTGCCCTTCGTGTGGTCTCCGTCCTGTTGATGTGCATGCTCAAGACCCTCCCTTGGTTGCCGTGGTGTTGCGGTGAGCTTCGGGCTCTTGGTGTTGTCTTGGTTCACCTTTGCTCAATGACGATGCAATGATGCCTCCCCAACCTGCTAATCGTTTCGACCGCCCGTGGCGGATCTCCCAGTCAAGGTTCGTGTTAAGGTTTGGCACTCGTTGATTTTGGTTGATCCTCTGTTGTGCCGTGGGGCTCGGTACGCACGCCGGTGTGGTGCGTTAGGTTGTTTGCTGATTCTTGGTATTGTGATCCCTCGACAGCACCCCACATCTACTTGTGTCTCTCGTGGTGTTGGTCTTTCTGCGTGCTAGCTAGGTCATGCCTTCTCCTGGGTGGCAATTTTTTTTCATCTTCTGTAACCTTGTTACCTGTACGGTTTTTGGCCTGGTTTTCCTCATAAACGGGGTCAACTTGTTTAGGTTTTTGATTCGGTTTCCCTTATAAACTGGATCAGCCAAAGCTTAAGGGGTGACTCTTGGATTTGGCAGCTTTTTGAGCAATATATTCAGGTGGGGTTCCTCTCCCCCGTGACGGTTCAAAAAAATGTTGCACGCTTGATGAATTGACGGCGTGGTGTTGGCAAAGCGACAAGGTCGACTCGGCGAGGTGACGGCGTGACGCGGTTATAGTTGATTTATCTCCGGGCCGGATGCCCTGCAAAGCCGGAACCCTAGAGCCGGACACAGCGAAGCAGGAGCCTTCGAGCTAGACACGGTGAGGTCAAATGTGACATAGGGAGTTGGCGTGGGGACGATGAGCTCCGTGCCTGCGAAGCGACGAGCCCGGTTCGAGGAACCAGCGGCGTGACAGGAACGAAGTTGATCTATCTGCATACATAAGGTAGTACTAGCATAAGTACAAAAATTCTTTTTAAATTTAATTTACGCAAGGTAAATAATCATAAAGGTAGCGCCTGGGCGAGGCCAGCGCGTTCAAGCTGTCGAATCGAGGTCGACATGACGTGGTCCGAGGCCGTGGAACGACAAGGTCGGCTCGACGTGCTGACGGAGCAATGAAGTCAGTGCGGCCGAGGCCCAAATGGAGCGGCGAGGGCCGAGGTCGGCCCGACGAAGCCGGAGAAAACTGGTGCCATGATCTGGTGGCATCAATTGGCGCACGTCACCGTGCCATGAATTAATTGAGCCCCGAGCCTTAAGCGGTGAGTCGGATCCCTCAAGCCAGATGCGGCGAGGTCGGACGTCGGCCGCGGGGACTCGGCATGGTTGCGGCGCGACCAGGTCTGAGTTCTACGACGTCGTCAGGAAACATGGACATGGAATCCACGGAAGGTCGTACCCGAGGTGGTCCTGAGTAGATGAACATGTACGCATAGAATTGTACAAGTCAAGAATACACAAATTCTTGATAGAATGAATATGCGTGAATAATTTTACGGTTTTGCTGAAACTCAGCTAGCTGAGAAATAAATTGGTCTCATTCACTTTTTTGGCCGTCCGATCTAGAGGTTGGAGATTCATGTCGGCTGTTTGTTTTTTTACAAATTCGAGCTGAGAAATGACGCGGGCGCAGTATTTGCTTCGTTTGACGTCCCTCTTTATCTACACTGATGTCCCCAGTCGCATGCACCAACACACTAGCAGCTATCACTCATGTTTTTTCTTTTTTTTTTTGTTGTTGTCTGCATGGGTCTTTTGACATCACGTCCTAGCCAGGGGTGCATGTTAAAAGGGAAAGCGCCCCCGCCATTCTCCCTTGCTTATTTTTTCTACAGGTCACTTTTTCTGTGGTTATTATCATTTGATTTCTTTTTCATTTATTTTGTATTTATTATTATTTTACTTTACGTTATATTTTCTCTTTTATTTTTATTCTTATATATGTAAACACTTCGTTAGCCGTCGGATTAAGTACGTTGTGATTTGTGCATTCCAGCCCATGAATTTGTCAGGCGGACGTTCACGATTGGTCCGTCACGACATGTTTTTATTTTTTTCTCATGCTTGTCAACTGCTCGCATTCTTTTTATCATGATCAAATGCCAAACCCCATGGCCCGTCGATATTTCTTTTTAGTGGCATGTTGGTGAGGCGGACAAACAAATCTTTTTGCTATTTTTATTGTTTTGTATGAGGAATACAAATGTTTCTTTTTATATTTTTATCACCTAAATACTTACATAGTGTGTCAGTTGCATGTCTACCATTAGACATGCAATTGCAAGCGTTGTAATCCAACTGCAACTGCACAGAGGCAAAACAAACGCAACTCAGATCTGGTAGGTAATTGCGGGTCAGTTGCATTTCTACCAGTAGACATGCAAATGCAAACGTTGCAACCCGACTGCAACTGCATGAGGAACAAATCGACTGCAATTGGGGTCAGCAAGAGAGTTGTTAGGTTAGTTGCATGTCCACCACTGGGCATGCAACTGCAAGTGTTGTGACCCGATTGCAATTTCTTGGGCACAAAAGCGACTGCAACTAGGTCCCAAATTGGAGTTGCCGAGTCAATTGCATGTCAACCACTAGACATGCAATTGCAACCATTATAACCCAGCCGCAACTGCACTTGCTCACAACGACTGCAACTGGGGTCAGGAGGGGAGTAGTCAGGGCCAGTTGCATGTCCACCACTAGACATGCAACTGCAAGCATTGTAACCTGACTGCAGTTTCACGGGCACAAAAGCGACTGCAACTAGGGTAGGGAGGGGAGTTGTTGGGCCAGTTGCATGTCCACCACTAGACATGCAACTGCATACGTTATAACTCGACCGCAACTGCGGGTGCACAAAGCGACTGCAATGGGGTCGAGAGGGGAGTTGTCGGGGCTAGTTGCAAGCGTTGTAACCCGACTGCAACTGCAGGGGCACGGAAGTGACTGCAACTGGGGTCGGGTGGTAGTTGTCAGGGCCAATTGCATGTTAATCAATAGACATGCAACTGCAAAAATTATAACCCGACTTCTACTACATGGGATCATATTGACTGCAATTACGGTTGGGAGGGGGTTGTCAAGCCAGTTGCATGCCCATGACTAGACATGCAACTGCAAGCGTTGTAACCTGGCTGTAACTGCACGTGCACGAAGCGACTACAACTGGAGATAGGCCAAGTGCATGTTTGCTTCTTTTTTTTATGTTCTCATGTCAGTCGTACGTGGGCAAAGTTGGTGCATATGCTCGATTTAATTTTCTTTTAGATTTTTCTATTAGTCGCATGTGCATGAGTTGCATGTGACGCACACATGCAAAATTTCATCCGTCGCAACAATTGTGCAACATGTGCGACTCAATTTTTTTCTTTCAAACATAACATTTTTTCTACTAGCTCACCTTCGTGCAACTACACACGACACACATCATGTTTGATTGCAACCACAACTATTTGAGACGGGATTGCTACATCCAATTTGTATTGTACTTATATGTACGGTTGCGAGTACAAGACACGCGTCCCCATGTTATCTAGGGGAATAAAAGGACATGATCCATGCAATGCAAATGCAAAATGGAAGAAGACACAAGCAGCAGTGAACATGATGCGTATATCCTACTTGACATGCGTAAAAGATTTGCGTGTAAGCACTTCCTTCCATTTTTCTCAAATACTTCAGCCATGCAAATGTAAAAAAAAAAACAAGACTCAAGCAGCGGTGGTCGAGGAGTATATAGTGCGTAGTACAAAGCAAACCCAGCCCAGCCTACATAACAACAACAAAAGGCAGCACTAGGGAAAAAACAATGACAGCCCATATTAGTGATGTATGGACAAAAAAAAAGATGAATGAGACGAAATTATATCTTATCTATATGAGTTCTAGGCACTTCCATAAATTTAATAGAAAAAAACACCTGGAGCCTTAAGCGGTGAGTCGGATCCCTCGAGCGGTCGCGGCAAGGTCCGAATCTGCAGGACAGTAAGGACGGCCCGACATAATCGTGTCCTTTTTTTTTAATATCCAGCGGCATCGATTGCCGTGCGTCACGGCGGCCACGAATCAATTGATCCGCGGGGCTACGAGGTCGAATTCACGGGTCGGCCCGATGTTATGATGGCGCGACGAGGTTGGCCCGGTGAAGGTGCGTCGTCGGAAGATCTAGCATCACGATCCGGCCAAGGCCGTACGTCATGGTGCTTATGAGTCGACTGACCTGCGTATCGAAACATAATACCAGCCAGAGTAAAAGTTTTCTTTTAAAACATATTTTTACGCAGAATAAATAATCAAAAAGCATAGCACCTGGGTGGCGATGTGGGCCTGTCGGAACGGCGGCGGAGCCGGTCGCGGTGAAGCCGGGGTGATGAAGCCGGATTCCGCGGAGCCAATCGTAGCGAGCGTGGAGTCCGCGAAGCTGATCATGGTGAGGCCGGATTCCGCGGAGCCGGACTCGGCGAGGTCGGAATCCTTGGAGCAGTCTTGGTGAGGTCGGATTCCGCGGAGCCAAACTTGGCATAGTCAGAATCTTCGCAGCCGGTCTTGGTGAGGACGGCATGGTGAGGCCGGAGTCCGCGGAGCGTCAAAAAATATTGGTAGACCTCGATCTTAGACAAATCTGCGAACACAAAATAGTGCGAGCCGGAGTAAAAAATTTATTTGCAAAATTAATTTACCCAGAGCACATAATCGAAGAGATAGTGATTGGGCAATGAGGTCGGCCCGGTGAGGCCCAATCGACGAGGTCCGTGCCGTCCTCTGCACGGGAGGTCCACGCGGTGAAGTCCGATCAATGAGATCCGCGCGATGAAGTCCGCTGAGGAGCTCCGCGCGGAGAGATTCGCAAGGGAGTGTCACACCCCTATGTATTAAGCACTGTGACTTTTTGCTAAACATATCAAGTCATCATCATTGCAACTCTTGATCACAGTGGATAAGCAACTCATTTCAAACTTCTTCTCTGAGTTCTATTCAAATTCAAGTGAAATTTTAAAGTTGCTTAAAAGTTGCTGAAAAAATGTTCATCATTTAGCCAAAATTCCATAACATTTAATCGTTAAGGAAAACAACATCACCATTGAGCTAAGATGGACAGTAGCAATTATTTCATTGCAATTTTCAGCATTTTGAATGCCATTTTATTTGTGAAAAATGTAAATGACGTTCCCTGGCCTCCAAACTTTTTGTGCCACTGACTAAAAATGCCTTGGATTTTATGGGCCCAGTTCCATTATTTATCTAAGATATTTGGTTGCCCAATTAACTTCCTTTCTCTCTATGTTTACTAAACAAAAGAAAAACAGAAAGAAATAACGAAAAAGGAAAAGGGCCACTGCTGGCTGGGCCTTAGTGCACAGTGTGCAGGCCCAGCCCAACAGAGCCCTCGTCGTCTCCATCCTTCCCGTGTCGACGCCGCCGTGGACGCGCGCGCTCGCACCGGCGAGCGGCCGACACCGGGATGCCACAGTGGCCGCGGAGGGGATAAGGCCGACCTCCTCAGCCTCCCTGTCGTCCTCATCCACTCCCCTTTCCCTTCTTTCCCCTTGCGCTCGCCCCTCTCCTCCTCTGTCCCGAGCGCTCGCCGCCGCGCCGCCGTCGTACCCGCGGCCACCGGCGGCCCCGTGCTCGCTGGACCCGTCCGTCTGCTCCGCCTGCGTCTGCCTCATCCTCTGGTGCTTCCAGGCGGAGCCGGAGAGACCTCCCTCACGCGAATCGGGCCGGCTCCCCACCTCTGCATCGCCGGCGAGCTTCACCAACTCCGGCCTCCTCTGCTGCTACTAAACCCCTCGCCGGCCTTTCTTGACCGCACGGTGAGCTCCTGCTCGATCCTCTCTCTTCCCTGCTCCTCTCCGCGCGCTATAGCTGCCGCTTCCGCCATTGACGTAGCTGGTCGCCTCCGCTGAGGGAGTCCTGGATTAAGGGGTCCTCGGGCGTCCAGGCTACGTAATGTGGGCCGGACTGATGGGCCATGAAGATACAAGACAGAAGACTCTCTCCCGTGTCCGGATGGGACTCTCCTTGGCGTGGACGACAAGCTTGGCGTTCGGATATGAAGATTCCTTTCTCTGTAACCGACTTTGTACAACCCTAGTCCCTTCCGGTGTCTATATAAACCGGAGGGTTTAGTCCGTAGAGGCAACCATAATCAGACAGGCTAGACTTCTAGGGTTTTAGCCATTACGATCTCGTGGTAGATCAACTCTTGTAGTACTCATATTCATCAAGATCAATCAAGCACGACGTAGGGTATTACCTCCATAGAGAGGGCACGAACCTGGGTAAACATTGTGTCCCCCGTCTCCTGTTACCACCGACCTTAGACGCACAGTTCGGGACCCCCTACCCGAGATCCGCCGGTTTTGACACCGACATTGGTGCTTTCATTGAGAGTTCCGCTGTGCCGTCGCTAGAAGGCTCGATGGCTCCATCAATCATCCGCAACGATGTTGCCTTGAGGGATGTCTTTCTCCCAGGCCAGATCTTCGTATTCGGCGGCTTCATACTGCGGGCCAACTCGCTTGGCCATCTAGAGCAGATCGACAGCTACGCCCCTGGCCATCAGGTCAGGTTTGGAAGCTTGAACTACGTTGCTGATATCCGCGGAGACTTGATCTTTGACGGATTCGAGCCCACGGCAGCCGCTCCCTGCCACCGCGATGAACATGACCTAAATCTGTCATCGGACCATATCCGGGAGATAGCGCCTGTAACTGCTCTGGCCCTAGGTCCAGAGCAGATTGCGCCATCCGAGTACGGGAAGCTCAACCCCGCCACGGAAGCCGCAGACTAAGCGGCTTTGGAGCCGCACACAGACCCAACTTCGAACGGGATCTGTGTCACCGGAACCTCGGATTTGTCTCCGGCCACAGGTTCCGAACCGCGTGCGTCCGCGCCCATCGAGCTCGATCGGGCGCCGATCGTCGAGTTCAGCTCCGCGGACATCTTTCGGCACTCACCTTTGGGTGATGTGCTGAACTCATTAAAAACCCTCTCCTTAGCGGGGGACTCCCAGCCGAATTATATCCGGTTTGAACTGGAGGCTGATGACGGATAATTTCGCTTCCCACCCACCGCCCACTTCATTGCCACTGTCGAAGACTTAACCGACATGCTCGATTACGACTCCGAAGATATCGACTGTATGGGCGACGATGCCGGAGAGGAGCAGGCCCAAAACCCGCCGTTTACTGGGCGCTGGACAGCCACCTCCTCGTATGACGTGTACATGGTGGATACTCCCAAAGAGAATAACGGTGATAACGAGAAAGATCCAGTCGAGGATAAACCTCCTGAGACACAGCCAAAGCGCTGACGTCAGCGGCACCGCTCTAAATCACGCCGTGGAAAAGACAGCAATACCGGCACGAGAGAAAACAATACTCCGGACGATGCCGAAGACAAAGAAGATCCCGTCGAGCCGACTTCCGAACAGGACGATAGGGAAGATGGGCAAGTCAGCCCTAACAAACAGGCCGTAAACGAAGACTCAGAGGACAGCAACTATCTTCCACTCTCTGAAGACGAGGTGAGCCTCGGCGACGAAGACTTTATCGTGCCTGAGGAACCCGTCGAGCAGGAGCGCTTTAAGCGCCGGCTAATAGCCACTACGAGGAGCCTGAAAAAGAAACAGCAGCAGCTTCAAGCTGATCAAGATCTACTCAACGATAGATGGACTGTTGTCCTGGCAGCCGAGGAATACGGACTCGAGCGCCCCATTAAAAGTTACCCAAAGCGTAAATTGCTACCCCAATTCGACGACGAGGCACTTAAGCCCATGCCATCAACACGTAATGCGGCTGACCGACCACCACGTGGCCGGTACAAAGTGGCAACCCAAGCCGAACACCTGCCCACACTACCTCACCGTAAAGGCAAAGATACTACAGCTCGGGAATACACATATGACCTGCGGCAAGACCTGGAGAACAGAGCAGGTCAGTCCAGATCGATCTACGGATCGCGGGGGCATAACCACGTCCGGGCCGAAAACCACAGACGGACTACATCCACACTACGTCGCGACTTGGCCCGATATAGAGGCGCCGCACATCCCCTTTGCTTCACTGATGAAGTAATGGAACACGAATTTCCGGAAGGGTTTAAACCCATGAATATCAAATCATACGATGGAACAACAGATCCCGTAGTATGGATTGAAGATTTCCTTCTCCATATCCACATGGCCCGCGGTGATGACATCCACGCCATCAAATACCTCCCACTAAAATTAAAGGGACCAGCGTGGCCCTGGCTTAACAGCTTCCCAGAGAACTCCATTGGCAGCTGGGAAACTTAGAAGACGCCTTCCACGATAACTTTCAAGGTACATATGTCTGGCCTCCGGATGCCGACGACCTAAGTCACATCATCCAGCAGGCCAGGGAGTCAGCCAGGAAGCTCTGGACTAGGTTCCTAATTAAAAAGAACCAAATTGTCGATTTTTCGGACGCCGAAGCCCTTGCGGCCTTTAAACATAGCGTCCGAGACGAATGGCTTGCCCGCCACCTCGGTCAAGAAAAACCAAAATCCATGGCAGCCCTTACCATTCTCATGACCCGCTTCTGCGCGGGAGAAGATAGCTGGCTCGCTCGTAGAAGCAACAGCACCAGTGATCCGGGCACTTCCGAAGTTCGAGACGGCAACGGCAAGCCACGACGCAATAAACACAAGCGTCGAAATAATAAAGGAACGCAAGACACGGCGGTAAACGCCGGATTCAGCGGCTCCAAAACCGGTCAACGGAAAAAGCCATTCAAGGCAAACAGAGACGAACCATCCAATTTAGGCAAGATACTAGATCGGCCCTGCCAGATTCATGGCACCCCCGATAAACCAGCCAATCACACCAACAGAAGCTGTTGGGTCTTCAAACAAGCCGGCAAGCTTAACGCCGAACACAAGGGGAAGGGGCAGCCCAGTGACAGCGATGACGAAGAGACTCGCCAACCGAACACCGGGGGTCAGAAGCAATTTCCCCCCGAAGTAAAAACAGTTAACATGGTTTACGTGACACACATCCCTACAGAGGAGCGCAAGCGCGCACTACAGGACGCCAATGCCATAGAGCTAGGCACCCCAAAATTAAGTCAATGGGTGGCCTGCCCGATCTCTTTTGATCGCAAGGACCACCCAGCCAGTATCCGTCACGAAAGTTCAGCTCTGATCATCGATCCAATTATCGATGGGTTCCATCTCACGAAAGTCCTTATGGACAGTGGCAGTAGTCTTAATCTACTCTACCAAGACATTGTCAGCAAAATGGGCATTAATCCTTCACGAATCAAGCCCACCACAGCTACCTTCAAGGGAGCAGTGTCCGGCGTAGAAGCTCGCTGCACGGGCTCAATTACATTGGAAGTCGTTTTTGGCTCGCCGAACAACTTTAGAAGCGAAGGCCTGACCTTCGATATTGTACCGTTCCGCAGCAGCTACCACGCACTACTTGGGCGTACCTCTTTTACTCGTTTTAATGCGGTCCCACATTTCGCCTATTTCAATCTTAAGATGCGCGGTCCACGCGGCGTCATCACGATAAATGGAAATACGAAATGCTCCCTCTATACAGAGGAGCGTACTATGGCTGCTGCAGCCGAAGTACAAAGCGGCCTTATCAAGCCGCGTATCTCATCGGCCGTCAAGCCGCCGGTCTCTACTAAACAGGACCAATCAATCTCAGAGCTGGATTAGCAGTTCAGCCTCCGTCGTCCGCCCCATATAGCCGCGAAGTTTTCACCGCGCATGCATAATTATGCACTTAAAATACCATGGTCATCGGCGAAGGCACAGTACGGACAGGCCTACAATGCGGTCCGCACCCTCATAGTCTTTTTACTTTTTCTAACTATTTTTTATCCTTTACGACAGGTGATTCCAAGCCTAGTCATCTTACGGACTCTTTCTAAAGTTCGGCTTCGTATAAATAACCAACGGCTATTCCTAGTAAGGAATCCTTTAACTGAGGCAAGGCAGCGCAGACGTGCGACAGGAGGTCCTAATGATTTTTGTAAGACCGCACTCTTTATTTTAAACCTGTAAAGTGCATTTTACCTCAGCTCTCGGCCCCCGGCAAGTTAAATAGCCCGGGTAGGGGCGTTATAATCTGTAGAATTGCGTTTGACGTGCCAATCAGATTCCAGTGAACATAACCCGTATTCAGTATTCGCTTTTTCTACGTACTGAATTTTGCTTCTTCGGTTGTTTCACGAACGCACCTCGACACAAATTGCCAGGGGCTCGATACAGCAACACATGAGTTGCCGACAAGTCCGAACAGCTTTTCAGCACACTTCGGCGTCATGAGTTTGGCCTTATATGCATCAGCTCCGAATCATGTCTTTGGTCAATTGTTGGGTTGCCCGGCTCCTGTGCTTACTACCTTACGTTCCGCTATATCGGCTAGGGTAGTAAAGGGAGAACTACTGCGATTGTGTCCTGGTTTATCCGGATGAGCACCTCAGTAGAGAAAGCCGAAAACTGACTGTCATGATGTGGCGAGAGCTGGTCAACCACTCGATGACTCATCAGAATCCTTTACAATTCTTTCCGTATTACACGAAGGACCGTTTTTCTGGTCGCCTATGTAACGCACCGTATTCAGGTAAACGCGTACATACCAGGGGCTATATCGTAGACCCACCGTCAAACTCCTATGGCTAAGTGAAAGTGTTAAAGCCCTATAGTCCGATTGCCTAGTTCGCCGCATTGACACCTCGTTCACGGACCAAGACGTTGGGTCAAGAGTGATCAAGTGCTTTTCCGAACACCCCCGTATTATATGCGAGGGGGCTGAAGCCGATGACTGGCAAACTTTCAGATTATACGAAGAACGGCCGCACAGGAGGAACCAAAACTTTCAGGCAAAAGTATAAAAATATGGCCTTAATATATCATAATATTGTTTTTACAAAGTCGGTATATTCACTCGAACATCATATTTTTCGAGCACTGACCCTCTATCAAGCGGGCACCCTCTAGGACATCCTCAAAATAATGCTCCGGCGTGTGATAGTCCTGGCCCTCGGGTGGAATCTTCGCTGCAATATCGGTGGCCTTCATCTTCGCCCAGTACGCCTTGACGCGGGCAAAGGCCATCCGTGCACCCTCAATGCACGTTGACTGCTTAACAGCGTCGATACGCGGCACCGCATCAATAAGTCGCTGCACCAAACCGAAATAACTATTCGGAATTGGCTCAGTCGGCCACAGCCGGACAACGACGTCCTTCATGGCAGATCCGGATATCTTGTGGAGCTCAGCCCACTGGGCCATCTGTTCGTTCAGCAACAGCGGACGCTTCGGCATGCTGAATTGCGACCAGAAAAGCTTCTCCGTTGCACATCCTTCTTGCGCTTGGAAAAACTGCGCCGCATCGGAGACACTCTTCGGCAAGTCCAAGAATGCGTCTGGAGAACTCCACATTTGATTAAGGGGGGCATACTTCGGATCGCCGAATTTAGTCTGTAATAAGAATGGCTTACCAGCCGCTATCTCCCCAGCTTGCCGGATCTCTTCCCGAGCCGCTCTAGCCTCGGACCATGCTTCTCTCGCCTCTTGTAAGGCCTTGCCGAGTTCGACCGTTCTGGCTTTGTTATCCTTCTCGAGGAATTCGCATCGAACGTTGGCATCCTTTAGCTCATGCGTCATGGTAGATATTCTCTCCTCGCACTGGCGCCGAGCAGCCTGTTCGGCCTTTAGCTCAGCAGCTGCCTTCTTGGCAGCCGCCTCACTCATCTTGGCTTGCTCCTTGGCCCGGGCAAGCTCAGCCCGTAGGGCCTCAACTATGGCAGCATTATCTGCAATTATGCATATCTCAGTATACAATTTTCAGCGTCATGCTCATATTATCATACTTACATATACTGACTGCCCCAAAAACATACCTTGCGCCTCGTCGAGCCGCCTGTTAATAAGTGTGAGGTCGTCATCCGCCACATCAAGTTTTTACTTCAGCCTTGCAACCTCTGTAGCTTGGGCAGTCGTCATGGATGAAACTGCCTGTGTTCCAATCCATCAGATTATTTCCTGGGAATATCTTTTTTGATCCTCTGATCGCCTCCCTTTTGGACGCCAACCAGAGTCTCAGGGGCTACTATCTATACACAGGTGCATTTTGCATGTAGAAGTGCAATTAAAGATATTACATTGCATACCTCGAAACCTCTTAGCAGGCTCATGAAGGATTCATTCAATCCGCTTTTCGCGGACAGAATCCTCTCAACTACCGTACCCATTAAGGTACGATGTTCCTCTGAAACGGACGCATGATGCAGCATGCCCGTCATTGTATCCGGCGCCCCCGAATACCTGGGAGCGGCCGCGGGAGTACGGACTCCCTTCGAAAGAATATGTTTACCCGGCTCTAGAGTCGTCCCCGGCTATAAACCGGATAGTCCGGCCCTTTATTGTTGGTCCCCATAGGGTCCGCATGCCACGGGCTCTAGATGGCCGAAGTATCACCTTCGGGCGAAGTTTTCATTATCCCTCGCACCGCTTGTTGGTCGGGAGAGATCCTCCGGGACGACACCTCGGAGTCGTCTGCCCTGTCGGGCGAGAAGGTATGTTGAGGCGTCTCGCTTTCCATCATCTCCGGAAGAAGATCCCCCGAGGAGGAGGACTGTCGAGGAAGACTGCGTGCCGGACTGCAAACATATATTTTAAATGTTACCCTGGTAACCGGAAAGTAATGCGATATGTTTCGGACGCCCCTGTTCACTTACGATTCTGCTAAAGGCTTGTCCCTACGGAGGAACTGCGCGACAACGTCGTCTTCTGAACCCGAGCCACCTGACAGGGACATCTTCCCTTGCTTAGGAGCCTTTACTTCCAAATCTTCGGAGGCAGCCCTCTTCTTCCCATCGGGAGAAGGGATGTCAGTTTCTCCTTCTCTTTTGTCTTCGGACGAGGGAGTTCCAATCTCCCCGGACATAGTGTCTGGTGTACCTTTAGAATAGAGGCCATCTTTGGCCTTCTTGCTCTCCTCTTTGTCCCTCTTCGCCGACACTTGGTATGGCGCCGGAGCCAGCATCCTTGTTAACACAGGATCTGCTGAGTCTTCGGGAAAAGGGGCTGAACACCTAATTCTTTCCGCCTTGTTGATCCAGCCTTGGTCGGAGATGGTTTTTTCAGTATATTGTTATGAGATATTTAACTAAGTTGTGTTCAGGAGTTGAGGGCCTACCGAGGTATCCGGATGGTTGCAGTCGAGGCCGATGTCCTCAGTAGTATCCGGCCACTGTTTTCGGGTCCCAAAGAATAACTTCCACATTCCATTGTGCGTCGTGCCAAAGAAGTGCTGAAGAGTCCGTGGTCCTTCCGGATTGAACTCCCACATGCGGAGGGGCCGTCACTGGCACGGCAGGACCCGGCGGACTAGCATTACCTGGATTACGTCAATGAGGCCGGTGTCCTTCTCGAGGAGGCTCCGGATGCGGCTTTGTAGCGCCTGCACTTCATCCATTGATCCCCAGTCCAGCCCCATATTAATCCATGATGCGAGCCGTAATGGAGGGCCAGGCCGGAACGCAGGTGTAGCTGCCCACTTGGTACCACGGAGTTCAGTGATGTAAAACCACTCCCGTTGCCATGGGTTGGAGGTTTCCATGAAAGAGCCTTTTGGCCATGGCGTGTGGGTGAGTTTGCTCACCATCGCACCGCCGCACTCCGCTTGCTTCCCATCGACTACCTTCGGCTTCATATTAAAGGACTTGTGCCATAAACCGAAGTGTGGGGGAATATGGAGAAAGGCCTCGCACATGACGATGAACGCCGAGATGTGAAGGAAGGAGTCCGGGGCTAGATCATGAAAATCTAGCCCGTAATAGAACATGAGTCCGCGGACGAAGAGATGGAGAGCAAACCCTAGCCCTCGGAGGAAGTGAGAGATGAATACGACCCTCTCGCCGGATCTGGGAGTAGGAATGACCTGCCCTTGAGCAGGGAGCCTGTGGGGGATTTTCGCGGTCAGGTATTTTGCCGCCCGGAGCTTCGCGATATCCTCCTCTATGATGGAGGAGGCCACCCACTGGCCTTGAACGTTGGGTCCGGACATGACTAGAAGACTCGGAACAAATAAATTGAACCTTGGGTGCTTGAACTCGAGGTTGGAAAGGATGAGGAAAAGGGAAAGCATAGAGGAGAAAGACGGGTCTATGCCCCTTTATAAAGGCGATGAATATCTAAACGCCTCCTCCTAGGCCTCAAAACCTGCCTATTCCCAAGGAATTATACCAACGGGACGGTTGGATTACCCACGCCCGCATTGATGAGGATCCCGTAATGAAGGGACACGATCTCTGCTGTGACAAGACGTACCACTGGAAACCGCATCTTAAAGCATGGAGCGGGAGGCTAAAGAACGGTTCGAAATAATGACCTTGCAGGAACGTGGTGTCGCGTTACAAAAAGTTATCAGCGGATTGGACTCGTGAAAGATTATACTCTCTGCGGTTATGTGTGGTACTTGTTTTGCAGAGCCGGACATGTTTTCTGTGCTCGAAGTCTGTTTTGGAGTATTCGGAGGAGGAACCCGCCTTGCAATGCCGAAGACAATCTGCGCGCCGGACACATCGTCATTGAAGCCTGGTTCAGGGGCTACTGAGGGAGTCCTGGATTAAGGGGTCCTCGGACGTCCAGGCTACGTAATGTGGGCCGGACTGATGGGCCATGAAGATACAAGACAAAAGACTCTCTCCCGTGTCCGGATGGGACTCTCCTTGGCGGGGACGACAAGCTTGGCGTTCGGATATGAAGATTCCTTTCTCTGTAACCGACTTTGTACAACCGTAGTCCCCTCTGGTGTCTATATAAACCGGAGGGTTTAGTCCATAGAGGCAATCATAATCAGACAGGCTAGACTTCTAGGGTTTTAGCCATTACGATCTCGTGGTAGATCAACTCTTGTAATACTCATATTCATCAAGATCAATCAAGCAGGACGTAGGGTATTACCTCCATAGAGAGGGCCCGAACCTGGGTAAACATCGTGTCCCCCGTCTCCTATTACCACCGACCTTAGACGCACAGTTCGGGACCCCCTACCCGAGATCCACCGGTTTTGACACCGACAGCCGTCGTACTTGCTGCCGCTGCTGTGGTCCATCTCCGGCTCAGGCGAGCACACCACGGTGCTCCTCGCATCGCGTGGGAGCTGCCTAGCCCTTCGCTGCCACGCCTGCGTGCTCCTAGCGCCGTCCCCGTCGAGACCCGAACGCCGCCGCCGCCGTAGCTCATCGACGGCGCCGTTTCCGGTCACCCCAGCCGACGCCATCGCCACCGTTCGATGCGCCATCATCTTCTCGTTCGAATACGACCGAGAACGCGCGCACAAACACACTATAGCCGCGTGCCCGTTTTCGTCCAAAGATCGTCGCTGCCATGGCTCAACGCCGGCGAGTTTTCGGCCACCGCAGCACGTTCAGACGCCGTAGTTAGACGCGGGGTGATGCACCCGTTCGAACAAGCCCAAGAACGCGCGAAATGGTGCCCCGTGGAGGAATTCCGAGCTTGCCGGAGTTCTCTGCTGCGTCCGACGCTCGCCGGAGCTCCTCCAGCGGCCGCGCTGACCTGGCGCCGCGTGGGGCCCCCTAGAAACATTGCCAGTGGGCCCCGCCGAGTGTTTGACCAGGTTGACCAGGTCAACGTGCGAGTTACTGTTCACACCTGTCACTGATGTGTGGGCCCCTGTGCTTAATCAAGTTAATTAGGCTTTTATAATTAATCTGTTAATTAGTATAGTCACTGACACATGGGGCCCACACCTCTAATTAGTTCTGTTAGATTAGTTTAACCCACTGTTAAACTCACACTAGTAGAAAAAGGCCCATTTGTCCCGGTTCCAGAGGCCCATTTGTCCCGGTTCTGGAACCGGGACTAAAGGGTCGGGACTAAAGCCCAACACCTTTAGTCCCGGTTCGCTTATGACCGGGACAGATATGGCTCCACGTGGCCGCTGCGGCGAGCCCAGGCAGGAGGGCCTTTAGTCCCGGTTGGTAACACCAACCGGGACCAAAGATCATCCACGTGTCAGCAGCTCAGGAGCTGGGGTTTTTCTTTTTTTTGAAGGGGGGGGGGGTTGGGGGTTTTGTAGGGTTAATTTAGGGGTTTCGTATATTGTGTTAGCTAGCTAATAGCTAGAGAGAAGTGTCCTCTCTTATCTCCGTGCTTGGTCGACGCTACGTACTATACGTATAGAGAGGACTCGACACGCTAGCTAGTAAGCAAATGAAGGAAACCATTAAGTACACAGGATCGTCATGAACATATACAGAGAGAAGTGATCGACCTCCTCCTTCTCCGAGAGATTGGTCGAACCCCGCACTGAGCAGAAAATGCTTCCTTGGTCCGGCTGGGTTCAATCGGTTGGCCATCGCCCTTGATTGCTGTGATCGTGAACCTTTCATCCTGGCTCAACCTTTTCTTCGGGCCTCGTCTCGTTACCGAAGTTTGGCTCGATCCGGAGGGCTAGAAAAGAAGAAAGAAGAGAGTTAATATGTGTACATACCAAAACAATTAATGCATCAATTAGCTAGTCAGCACAGGATTAATTAATATATATACCTCGCCGGACTTTGCAACATCTCCTTCCTCCGTTCGCTCACCGGAGCAGTCATCACGGTCTCCTTCTTCCACCGGCATTCCGTCACCGGAGCCATCATAATCATGTCCTTCCACCTCCATTGTTCGATCACCGGAGCCTGCTTCACCCTCTCCTTCCAGACCATCGGTGTCGTTGAGAAACGACAAGACATCACCTCCGCCGAGGATTATGTCCCCCAACAACTGTTCTGCTTCGATGTCTCGGTGCTCCATAGTTTCTGCAAATATTACAACATGGCAATTAATATACAAACATGACAGATGGATATATTAGTGCAAACATAGACCTAGCTAGCTCGACGCTTCTACGGTTTGGGGTAGCCTTGACAATGCTTCTAGGGTTTGGGGTGGCCTAGGCAACGCTTCTAGGGTTTGGGGTGGCCTCGACAACGCTTCTAGGGTTTGGGTCGGACCACCTCTCTCATGAATGTCCGACGTCCGGACCGACAAGGGATTTAACAAAATGATGCCATTCTGGATGTGCAGAAAATGGTCCATATTTTTCCTGATCTCATCTACCCTTCTATATATCACGTTGTCTAGTGTCAAAGAATTCAAGAAAACCATGACTTCATCATTAGCCGGAAATGACAGGCGTATAATGGTACGAAGCTCTTCAAAGTTGTTTTGGAACGGAGTTCCCGATAGAATAATTCGCTTTTTGGTACAAAGTTCAGCAAGAGCCTTCCGAATATCGCTATTTGGAAGGCCTTTGCTGAAATTCGTACCAAAAAGCGAAGTATTCTATCCGGAACTCCGTTCCAAAACAACTTTGAAGAGCTTCGTAGCATCATACGCCTGTTACTTCCGGCTAATGATGAAGCCATGGATTTCTTCAATACTTTGACTGACAACATGACATATAGAAGAATATATATATAGATGAGATCAGAAAAAAATGGGATCAACTTGTGCACATCCATAATGGGGGCATTCTTGATAAATCTGGACCTTCGACCCCTGGACGACCCTCGACCCTCGACCCCTCGGCGACCCTCGACTCTCTACCCTAGCTCACGACCCTCGACCGCTCGGCGATCCATGAGCCTCTACCCTAGTTCCCGACCCTTGACCCCTCGGCGTTCCTCGACCCTTGACCCCTCGGTGTTCCTCGACCCTCTACCCTAGTTCCTGACCCTCGACCCCTCGGCGTTCCTCGACCCTCGACCCCTCGGCTTTCCTCGACCCTCTACCCTAGTTCCCGACCCTCGACCGGTCAGTGATCCTCGATACCCTCGTTCCCGATAAAAATTAAGAAGAGGAAGAAGAACAGAAAACAAAAGAGGAAGAAGAACCTCTATACCTTCTTCTTCTCCTCTTTTTTTTTCTTCTTCTTCCTCTTCTTATTTTTTTCTCCTTCTTTTTCTTCTTCTTCCTTCTTCCTTCTTCCTCTTTTCTTCTTTTTCCTTATTTTCCTTCTTCCTCACGACCCTAACCCTAAACAGTACAACTAACGACAACGACTTCGCTTGCATACATATGAAAAATGATCGATCATCTATGACACTAAAAACATCATATGATATATGAAAAAAAAAATCACATGATCTATGAACAAAAATTCATATGATCAGATATATATGCAAAAAAAACATCATATATGACCTGAACAAAAATCATCATATATGCATCTATATATCCATACATCAACTACATCAACATATATGCAAAAAAATCATATATAACAGAAAAAAAAACATATATGTGGGGCCACGTCCATGGCGGCGGCGGCGGCGGGGGGGGGGGGGGGGGGGGGGCGGTGGCGGCGGCGGCGGCGGCGCGGTGGCTCACTGGGGGCCGTCGGCGACGGCGAGGTCGGGGCCGGGCTGAGGCAGAGGCGGCGCGCGCGGGGCAGGGCAGGGGCCGGCGCGGGGACGCGACGGCGAGGTCGGGGAGGCTGTCGGCGACGGCGAGGTCGTGGAGGCATCGGCGATGGCGACTGCGACGGCGATGAGGAGCGGGCGGCGACGGGGCAGGGCGCGGCGATGGGGGCGTCGACAGCGACGAGAAGCAGGCTGCGTTGGGGCGCAGGGGAGTTGGCGACGGCGACGGCGACGAGGCGTGGGCGGCGGACGGCGTCGGCGTGGGCTCGGGGTCGGGGCACGGGCACGGGCGACGGCGACGGCGTCGGGCAGCCTGGCGTCGTCGAGGAGGTCGGGGCCGTCGGAGGGGAACTGCGATGAAACTGAAAATTTTCACAAGTCTTGCTTATATACACGAAGCATTGGTCCCGGTTCGTGGCATCAACCGGGACCAATGCCCCCCTTTAGTCCCGGTTGGTGCCACCAATCGGAACCAAAGGTCTCTTTTCAGCAACCCAAAGGGCGGCAAACAGAGACCTTTGGTCCCGGTTGGTGGCACCAACCGGGACTAAAGGGGGCATTGGTACCGGTTGGTGCCACCAACCGGGACTAAAGCCCACCTTTAGTCCTGGTTTGGTGGCACCAACCAGGACCAAAGGCCTTGTGCTGCCCGCGGCCAAAAGTTTAGTCCCACCTCGCTAGTTGAGCGGGGCGTGGAGTGGTTTATAAACCCCACTGCTGCTGCCCTCTCGAGCTCCTCTCAAATGCAGGCTTACGGGCCTAACCTAATTCTCCTCTGCCTGTGGGCCTACTGGGCCTTCTGCGGGCCTGAATCCTGGCCCGTGGTTGGGTTTCTAGTCGTATTCAGGCCGTGGTGGCCCAGTAGGTGGCATTTTTTTCTATTTTTTTCCAGTTTTTCTGTTTTGTTTTTTGCTTTATTTATTTTCTTTTATTTTTTAATTCTTTTTGCTTTTAGGTAATAAATATTATAAACTTTCTGTTAGTGCCATTAGTTTTCCAATTCGAATAGTTTTTGTGTGAATCACTAGTTTGTGATTTATAAACTTTCTATTTGTGTGAATCACTAGTTTGTGATTAACTTTACTATAAAAATAGATTTTTGAGTGATTTTTTTACTGCTATTTAATATTACTGTGTTTTATCATTATATTCAAAAACAGTTTTTTTATGTTAGTTTCTAACAAAAAAAATCTTTTTGCTTTTTGTTATTTTTGAGTGATTCACACAATTTTTTTTCTATTTTTTTCCAATTTTTTCTGTTTTGTTTTTTGCTTTATTTATTTTCTTTTGTTTTTTGCTTTATTTTTTAATTCTTTTTGCTTTTAGGTAATAAATATTATAAACTTTCTATTAGTGCCATTAGTTTTCCAATTCGATAGTTTAAATTTGAATTCTTTGAAATTTTTCTGAATCACTAGTTTGTGATTAACTTTACTATAAAAATAGATTTTTGAGTGATTCTTCTTACTCTGCTATTTATTATACGTGTTTTATCATTATATTCAAAAATAGTTTTTGTTATTTTAGTTTCTAACAAAAAAATCATTGTGAATATTCTTTTTGCTATTAAAGTTTCTAACAAAAAAAGTTCTTTTTGAAAATTCTTTTTGCTTTTAATGTTTTGAACAGAAAATACTTGCTAATTTTTAGTTGCATAAATTTTAGTTGATTCCTTTTGCTATTAGAGTTTCATTAAAGTTTTCTAGTTCATTCTTTTTTCTATTAGAGTTTCATTAAAGTTTTCTAGTTCATTCTTTTAGTTTATTATTTTTGCTATTAGAGTTTCATAAAAGTTGAGAGGGTTACGGCAAAAACTGGATGCACTTCGTGTACAAAATGGACAATCTCTTTCGAAGTATCAGGGTTTCGGACGAAAACTCATCTGTTACAAAGGGATTTCATTTTTTTGAACTTATTGTACTCCGCACTTTTTGTGTGCTCAAAATGAACCATTCAGAGCAACATCATCAATTTTCAACCCTTTCTGAGTTCATCTTTTTTTTTCATGCATTTACTGATTTTTTTGAGCTAAATGACCCTAAAATTGAAAAGCACTTCAAATGAACTCTGAAGAGGTTGAAAATTGGCATGATATCATCATTTCACCCACATAGCATGTGCTAAAAACTTGAGAGGGTTACGGCAAAAACTGGATGCACTTCGTGTACAAAATGGACAATCTCTTTCGAAGTATCAGGGTTTCGGAGGAAAACTCATCTATTACAAAGGGATTTCATTTTTTTGAACTTATTTGAACTTCACACTTTTTCTGTGCTCAAAATGAACCATTCAAAGCAACATCATCAATTTTCAACCCTTTCTGATTTCATCTATTATTTTTCATGCATTTACTTATTTTTTGGAGCTAAATGACCCTGAAATTGAAAAGCACTTCAAATGAACTCTGAAGAGGTTGAAAATTGGCATGATATCATCATTTCACCCACATAGCATGTGCTAAAAAGTTGAGAGGGTTACGGTAAAAACTGGATGCACTTCGTGTACAAAATAGACAATCTCTTTCGAAGTATCAGGGTTTCGGGCAAAAACTCATCTGTTACAAAGGGATTTCATTTTTTTGAACTTATTTGAACTCCAGACTTTTTGTGTGCTCAAAATGAACCATTCAAAGCCACTTCATCAATTTTCAACCCTTTCTGACTTCATCTGTCTTCACTTTTTCTTCGCTTGTGTCCTTTGCTTATTGCGCCGTAACCATGGATATTCTTCATCGCTTAACAGGGTGCTTGGGTCAGCCTTGACTTTGAAGGGAGGAATTTCATGAAACTTTTCATAATCTTCAGACATGTCTGTCTTACCCTCCACTCCCACGATGTCTATTTTCCCTGAAAGAACTATGTGGCGCTTTGGCTCATCGTATAATGTATTCGCTTCCTTATCTTTTCTTTTTCTCGATTTGGTAGACATGTCCTTCACATAGAAAACCTGCGCCACATCATTGGCTAGGACGAATGGTTCGTCTGTGTACCCAAGATTGTTCAGATCCACTGTTGTCATTCCGTAATGTGGCTCTACCTGTACCCCACCTCCTGACAGATTGACCCATTTGCACTTAAACAAAGGGACCTTAAAATCATGTCGGTAGTCAAGTTCCCATATGTCCACTATGTAACCATAATATGTGTCCTTTCCCCTCTTGGTTGCTTCATCAAAGCGGACACCGCTATTTTGGTTGGTGCTCTTTTGATCTTGGGCGATCGTGTAAAATGTATTCCCAGTTACCTCGTATCCTTTGTAAGTCAATACAGTCGAAGATGGTCCCCTGGACAACAAGTATAGCTCATCAGAAACAGTGTTGTCACCTCTGAGACGTGTTTCCAACCAACTGCCGAAAGTCCTGATGTGTTCACATGTAATCCAGTCGTCACACTGCTCCTGGTGTTTGGAGCGCAGAATGTTCTTGTGTTCATCGACATACGGGGTCACCAAGGTAGAGTTCTGTAGAACTGTGTAGTGTGCTTGAGACCAAGAATGCCCGTCCCTGCATATTATTGAGTCCCCTCCTAGCGTGCCTTTTCCAGTCAGTCTCCCCTCATACCGCGATTGAGGGAGACCAATCTTCTTAAGGCCAGGAATGAAGTCAACACAAAACCCAATGACATCCTCTGTTTGATGGCCCATGGAGATGCTTCCTTCTGGCCTAGCGCGGTTACGGACATTTTTCTTTAGGACTCCCATGAACCTCTCAAAGGGGAACATATTGTGTAGAAATACGGCTCCCAGAACGACAATCTCGTCGACTAGATGAACTAGGACGTGCGTCAGGATATTGAAGAAGGATGGTGGGAACACGAGCTCGAAACTGATAAGACATTGCGCCACATCACTCCTTAGCCTTGGTATGATTTCTGGATCGATCACCTTCTGAGAGATTGCATTGAGGAATGCACATAGCTTCACAATGGCTAATCGAACGTTTTCCGGTAGAAGCCCCCTCAATGCAACCGGAAGCAGTTGCATCATAATCATGTGGCAGTCATGAGACTTTAGGTTCTGGAACTTTTTCTCTGCCATATTTATTATTCCCTTTATATTCGACGAGAAGCCAGACGGGACCTTCATACTGAGCAGGCATTCAAAGAATATTTCCTTCTCTTCTTTGGTAAGAGCATAGCTGGCAGGACCTTCATACTGCTTTGGAGGCATGCCGTCTTTTTCGTGCCAACGTTGCAGGTCCTCCCGTGCCTCCGGTGTATCTTTTGTCTTTCCATACACGCCCAAGAAGCCTAGCAGGTTCACGCAAAGGTTCTTTGTCACGTGCATCACGTCGATTGAAGAGCGGACCTCTAGGTCTTTCCAGTAGGGTAGGTCCCAAAATATAGATTTCTTCTTCCACATGCGAGCGCGTCCCTCAGTGTCATTCGGAACAGATAGTCCGCCGGGACCCTTTCCAAAGATTACGTGTAAATCATTGACCATAGCAAGTACATGATCACCGGTACGCATGGCGGGCTTCTTCCAGTGATCTGCCTCGCCTTTGAAATGCTTGCCTTTCTTTCGACATTGATGGTTGGTCGGAAGAAATCGACGATGCCCCAGGTACACATTCTTCCTGCATTTGTCCAGGTATATACTTTCGGTGTCAGCTAAACAGTGCGTGCATGCGTGGTATCCCTTGTTTGTCTATCCTGAAAGGTTACTGAGAGCAAGCCAATCATTGATGGTTACAAACAGCAACGCATGCAGGTCAAATTCCTCCTATCTGTGCTCATCCCACACACGTACACCGTTTCCATTCCACAGCTGTAAAAGTTCTTCAACTAATGGCCTTAGGTACACATCAATGCCGTTGCCGGGTTGCTTAGGGCCTTGGATGAGTACTGGCATCATAATGAACTTCCGCTTCATGCACAACCAAGGACGAAGGTTATAGATACATAGAGTCACGGGCCAGGTGCTCTGATTGCTGCTCTGCTCCCCGAAAGGATTAATGCCATCCGCGTTTAAACCAAACCATATGTTCCTTGGGTCACCTGCAAACTCAGCCCGGTACTTTCTCTTGATTTTTCTCCACTCCGACCCGTTAGCGGGTGCTCTCAACTTCCCGTCTTTCTTACGGTCCTCTCTGTGCCATCGCATCAACTTGGCATGCTCTTTGTGTCTGAACAGACGTTTCAACCGTGGTATTATAGGAGCATCCAACATCACCTTGGCAGGAACCCTCTTCCTGGGGGGCTCGCTGTCAACATCACCAGGGTCATCTTGTCTGATCTTATACCACAATGCACCACATACCGAGCATGCATTCAAATCCTCGTACGCACCGAGGTACATGATGCAGTCATTAGGGCATGCATGTATCTTCTGCACCTCCAATCCTAGAGGGCATACGACCTTCTTTGCTGTGTACGTACTGTCGGGCAATTCGTTATCCTTTGGAAGCTTCTTCTTCAATATTTTCAGTAGCTTCTGAAATCCTTTGTCAGGCACAGCATTCCCTGCCTTCCACTGCAGCAATTCCAGTACGGTACTGAGCTTTGTGTTGCCATCTTCGCAATTGGGGTACAACCCTTTTTGGTGATCCTCTAACATGCGATCGAATTTCAGCTTCTCCTTTTCACTTTCGCACTGTCTCCTTGCATCAACAATGACCCGGTGGAGATCATCATCGGGAACATCGTCTGGTTCCTCTTGATCTTCAGCTTCCCCCGTTGCAGCATCACCGTATTCAGGGGGCACATAGTTGTCATCGTCCTCTTCTTCTTCGCTGTCTTCCATCATAACCCCTATTTCTCCGTGCCTGGTCCAAACATTATAGTGTGGCATGAAACCCTTCTCAAGTAGGTGGGTGTGAAGGATTTTCCGGTCAGAGTAAGACTTCATATTCCCACATATAGGGCATGGACAACACATAAAACCATTCTACTTGTTTGCCTCAGCCACTTCGAGAAAATTATGCACGCCCTTAATGTACTCGGAGGTGCGTCTGTCACCGTACATCCATTGCCGGTTCATCTGCGTGCATTATATATAATTAAGTGTGTAAAAAACCATTACAAAACATCATCACATTAAAACCAAAGTACATACATAGTTCTCATTGAACAACATATAGCTCTCCAGAGCATCTAATTAAACCATACATTGAAACTATGTAAAACATTTCAATGCAACAACAAATGCGATCATAATCGCAACCAAGGTAAGAATTGATCCAATGGCATAATGATACCAAGCCTCGGTATGAATGACATATTTTCTATACTTTCTAATCTTGAAGCGCATTGCATCCATCTTGATCTTGTGATCATCGACGACATCCGCAACATGCAACTCCAAGATCATCTTCTCTTCCTCAATTTTCTTCAATTTTTCCTTCAAGTAATTGTTTTCTTCTTCAACTAAATTTAACCTCTCGACAATAGGGTCGGTTGGAATTTCCGGTTCACATACCTCCTAGATAAAAAAATCTATGTCACGTTGGTCGGCATAATTGTCATAAACAATAAATGAACCAAATAGTTATAAAATATAATATATACCACATCCGAATCATAGACAGGACGAGGGCCGACGGGGGCCGATACCAAAACCATCGCACTATATAATAACAAACAATAATAAAAGTAAGAAAATTAGACAAGTATCTATCTAAATCATACAAGTAAGAATTTTTTTCTTTTAGAAAGAAGATAAGAACAAGAGGCTCACCACGGTTATGCTGGCGACGAGATTGGCGCGGGCGATCGACGGCGGTGAAGACGGGGACGGGACGTGATGGACCGCTAAACCTAGACAAATCTTCAGTAAAATGGAGCTTGAAGGTCGAGTTTGGAGAGGAGAAAGCTTAAGTAGTGTTGCTCGGGCATTTCATCGAACACCTCATGTGCATAGGAGGTGAGCTAGAGCACCACAAACCCATCCCCTCGCCGGCCAGAAAAAAACACAGTAGTGGAGTGCTCTGCTCGCGGGCGAGGAGTATATATAGGCACAACATTGGTCCCGGTTCGTGGTTGGAACCGGGACTAAAGGCCACCCTTTGGTCCCGGTTCCAGCCACAAACCGGGACCAATGGATGTGGGCCAGGAGCGAGGCCCATTGGTCCCGGTTCGTGTCTGGAACCGGGACCAAAGGGTCCAGATGAACCGGGACCAATGCCCCATGAGCCCTGGCCGGCCCCCTGGGCGCACGAACCGAGACGTATGCCCCCATGTGTCCCGGTTCCTGACTGAACCGGGACTAATGGGTTGGGCTGGCCTGGACCAAAGCACTATTTTCTACTAGTGTCACAAAGGATGACAGGTGGGTCCCACCTGTCAGTTTGACCAGTCAACAGCTCAGTTGACTGCTGACGCAATGCTGGCATCACTGCTGTTAGTTCATTTCTGTTAATTTATATAAATCTAGAAATTACTAAAATCTTTGAAAAATCATAGAAAATAATCCGTAGCTCGGCAGGAAAAAAACTTTATATATGAAAGTTGCTCAGAACGACAAGACGAATCCGACCATGCCATCTGTTTCCGTGTCGGGACCCTCTACGGAGGTGAACCCGCAACTTTTAGCCTGTTTCCGGTAGATGAATAGTGCATATACACCGGTTAATAATTCCAACTTAAATCCTAAAATAACTAATATGACTTAGATAAGCTTTTAGGCAACCCTGCACTGCATGTTAGCATAGCATGCTCTGTGTTGCATATGTTTGCCGTGTATTTATCTGTTTCTTCCCCCTCTTCTCGCTCGGTAGATCTCGGTACGGACGTAGTCCCCGAGACCGATGCAGCTCCGGAGATCGACGACCGCACTGATGACTCTGCCTTTGCCGCCGAGCAACACGGCAAGCACCCCCCTTTTGAACATGCCGATATCGCCTATTCTTTCTCTCTTGTGCTTGCATTAGAAATTGCTGCTGCTACTGTTTATCCTATTTCTGATGCATACCTACCTGCTTATCCTAAACTGCTTAGTATAGGCTGGTTAGAGACCCACCAGAGACCCCAATTTTTCCTAGTTGCCCCGCTGGATTATCAGATGACTCGATCAGCGTGATCGACAACCAGGCCCCGGCACCGCACATCACCCCCTTAGTTGTACGACACTGTAGCATTACTATCGAGTGCCGAGGGTGATACCTCGTTTAACACTTCTGATGTTAACTCTATAGAGTAGCTATTCGGTCATGGTCACCGAGGGTGATTCCTCCTTCACCACTCCCGATAACTACAATGTCGTACAACACCTCAAGTGTGAACCTCGAGGGTGATTCCTCCTAAGTTCACCTTGACGACTGCATCAGGTGGAATCCATCGAGGGTGATTCCTTGGGTTTCCCCCTGGTGTTTGGACACACGGTTACTTTGACTTAACGTAGAACCATGATGACATCGGGTTGACCTAGAGAGTACCCGAGAGATAATTACGAGGCACGGTCGGGCAATCTTAGCCCTTGCCACAAGTCCTCGAGACGGGGCGACGGGGTCACATCGATCGTGAGTCTCTGCTCGTTACCGCACGCTACCAATGCACTAACGATTTGGATATTTGATCTGAGTGGGCCTTTGGCCCGATAGCAGTAACCATCACGCGGGAATAAATAAGGGTACTCTGCGTCGTATGCATCAGCCGAAAGCTCTGTCAGACGTCCAGTTCAACATTGCGGCACGGCTGGGCCGGCGCCATCCTGTAGTGGTGGTACCGAGATTCGCCCTGCTCGCAACGACCCAGAGTGCACAGGGCGATGGCCCAAGACCCCTGAGTGCTTAGGATGTAGACCGGCGGGGACCTCTCTGCTGAGCTCTAGGTAGGGCTGTGGTGTGTCGTTTGGCCAAGGCCAGGCATGACCCAGAAAAGTGTGTCCGGCCTGAGTTAAGCGAGCGTGGTGGGTAAGTTGGTGCACCCCTGCAGGGAAGAACTAATCTATGCATAGCCGGATCCTCGGTAACGGATGCTCGGAGTTGTATCCCGATCGATACAACTAGAACTAGATACTTGAGATGAGAAATGGATAGTATGGCTCTGGGATCGCTTTCTCGCAGTGAGACGAGAAAGGATCTCTGGGTGAGGTTGAGACTTATTATTTGGATATTATGGCTCTGGGATTGCTTTCTCGCAGGGAGTCGAGAAAGGATCTCTGGGTGAGGATGATGACTACTACTACTTTATATTATGCTTTTCTGTACTCTTCTAAATGCTGCAAGATTGTCGAAGATGCTTGAAGATGCTAGTCTACGATAGGACTAGGCCTTCTCTCTATTCTGGCATTTCTGCAGCCCAGTCCACATATACAGCCTTCCTTTGATAATGTTGCATATGTAGTGTAGTTCCTTGCTTGCTGAGTACTTAGGATGAGTACTCACTGTTGCTTTGCTTCCTTTTTTCCCATATCCGTTTGATGCAACCAGATGACGGAGCCCCTAAGACAGCTGCCCCGCCGACGACTACTACTACCACCCCGAGGGTGGTTATTACTTCGAGTTGACCGACGACCAGGAGTAGGTTCGGAGGTTCCCAGGCAGGAGGCCTGTGCCTTTTCGATCGTAGTGTTTGGTTTTGCCCCGCCTTCTTAAAGGCTTATCTGTCTTTCTTTTATATCTATACTAAGATATCTGATGCTTTCACTGACGCTTGTATGCGAGCTTATGTATTCGAGCCCTCGAGGCCCCTGGCTTGTAATATAAAGCTTGTATGACTTTATTTATGTTTTAGAGTTGTGTTGTGATATCTTCAAGTGAGTCCTTAGGCTTAATCATGTGCATTTGCGTGTATGGTTAGTGCACGATTGAGCCGGGGGCGTCACAGGTTGGTATCAGAGCCGACTGCCTGTAGGATCCCCCTTTCCAACTCCTTGGCCGAAGTTGAGTCTAGTTTATGAAAATTGTTTTACTAACATGGTTGTGTGGCTTACGGGCCCACGTCGCCAATTGGGTGGTATTAGGATCTTTTATTCCTCGTCTATACTCTGGGACTCTGATCTTTCGTCTATTCGGGTTGAAGATTTTACTAGCTCTGGCATTAGGTTATCGTAACCACTTCATCCCGGAGAGCCCCTTCACTACAGATGATCGCTTACTTCACCAGAAGATTTTGCAGATACTCCTCGATGTTTCCCGAGACCCTGTGCCCACTGTTTCGTAGTTCCTGACCACCGATAATCCCCGTGAATAACATCCTTGCCGCTTGTACCATCATCCCTAGTTGCTCCTGTTGTTACAAGATACCCCTTGTACTCTCCGTTGTTCCGAGAATCCTTTGTGCCTTCTGCTTTGCAGCTTCTTTTTTTGCACTACGGATAATTCACTTAAACGGGGTCCGTTCATCCCCAGTTGTTCATATGCTTTACAAAATACTTGGAAATGCTATCTGATCTTCCGAAAATCCTCTGCAGCCTATTGCTCTTGATTCTCCTTGCCTGCTTGCATTAGGATTAATTCCATATGTCTAGCAATATTCTTTAAAATTCTTTGTGATTGTCATTCTGTTCCTATGGATTCAACGTGTGTGCGAATACTCGCAATCATCAGTTCTTTCCCAGAATTCATCCTACCGGCTCAGACGTCATTTTGGACATGAGTTGGATCTCAGCCAATCATGTTGCAATTGATTGTCCATCTAGTTCCCTTCAACTTGAACGCCGAATTATTCAGCCGTTTCTATAATCTGATGCCTTTGCATTCTTTCCTTCTTCTGATTGAGTACTGATACTCATATCAGATCCATTGAGGACCATTGAATCGTTTGTTGGATTATTATCCGGCAGTGTCCTTCATATTCAAATTTTTTTGCGCTCTTCCCCTGATACATATTGCCTTTGGTAAATTGTATTATCTGCTTTGTGAACCTTGTTCTGCTCTCGAGCTTGAGTTATTTACTCCTGAAGTTCATGGTATATGTTCTTAAGATGCCCCAATGGGTTTAACCTATGTTTTCGCTAATCCGTGTGAACTCGAAAGTTATGCGAGTCATACTCTTCTGGTACTTCACCAGATAAATCTTCCGCACTACAATTTCTTCAAAAACGAGGAGTAAATGAAAGGTTATGCATTGAAGAAGTGGGAGTCGACCTTGAACCTTTGTGTTGATGCCCATGGACCCGATGTAGAACTCATCATGGAAGCTGCTCATAAAAATAATTATTTCCTTGGTACTAATTCATCTTGCATCTGTGTATTGATCTTTTGTAATCATGGTTCCGGCCATATTAATATCCCTTGTTTCTTTTCTCAGACAAGATAAAATACTTGTCTTCAGCAAATCAATATGCATGTCCAACCTCTATAATGAACTACCTCGAGTATTAACCCCCTACTATCTCGAGTATATCATCCTATTGTACTACGTTCTATGAATTTTTCCAATGGAGTGATACTTTTCCCTGACATAGTCACTCCACGGGTTCTGGGTTGTCGTCAACCGAGACCACCGAGCAATGAATCGATTCCGCTCGGTGATTCAATACCCCTAGTACTTGTTGCTGGGAAGTTTACTACTCCATCATGCAATCACTAGCCTGATCGGCTACATATTTATCGTGCAAATCCTAACCGTGCTATTGGGTCATCCTTTCCGGTGCACATTTTTGGCAATGAGCTAAGTCAGTGTCAAACTTTCATCATCCTATCGTTTTGCTTGCACAGCCTGAGTTCGAGCATAATATCCGTGGTTCCATTGACCTTGAACTGTATTCCATCTGCTTTGATCATTTTGCTGATCGACTTCATCTTCTTGTAAGCTCTCGACAAATGCGTCGGGATCAGCATCAACATTTTGACTTCTGTTGCGATGTCAATTGAAATTCATGGTGAGGGATACCATCCTTGTCCTTCGATGAATTGCATTATCATCCACAATATCCTCGACTTCCTACCAACACAGACTTGGTCGTGTTGGGTTATACTTTACTTTTCGTGATATTCTTGGAAATGTTCCTGTCGGCATACGACACCTATGGGATCCCAAGGGACCCCTTTACGGTTCGGCAGGGAGAGAGATATGCACAAAGAGCAGAACCAACGATCGATGCGGGGCAATTTTACCCAGGTTTGGGCAGCTAATCAGTGTAAAACCCTACTCTTGCCTTGTTTTATTATGGGTGTTCTTGAGCCCAGGCTCCAGGAGTGCTTGCAATGAACAGTACGTTCAAAGAGCGGCTACGCATGCAGAATGGGCCAGAAGATCCTCCTCCCTTGTAGCAGTTGCCTTGGGCCTCCTTTTATACGCTCAAAGGGGTCACCACAGTGGCAAAATGTACATACATTGAGGTGTAAAGTAGCTACAGGGTTATCATACCTAACCACTGACGGATTAGGACGAATGCATTTAATGCATGGTGTGGTGTCCGTTTAGGTGTCCTCACTTTCTTGCGGATGGAAAAAGGGGCCATCCCATCAGCACCGCTTAAGCTCTCCTCCACTGGCGCGTTGCCACGCATCCAGAGAAGGACCCAGAATGTCAAGCTTGTTGCTGTGCTGAAGCGGTGGAATAGTGATAGAATCTTGCCGGGTTTCGTGAGCCACCCCGGCAAGATCTTGCCGGGGGCCTGGTCTTCGGTCTTCAGATCTTATTAACTCCTGATCCTTTGATTCTCGGTCTGAGTGTCCCCTTGACAATCTTGCACTAATCTCCAATTACTCCCCCGGCAAGCTTTGCCGCGGGCTTGGCTACGACTGCCCGTGCACATGTATGGGGTACTAAAGTCCCAATACTTAGTACACCGACAGGAGCCCCCGGGCCTAGGCCATACACGAATGCGAGGCGTTGTTGGGCTAGGCCCAAACAGTGCACGGGTACGCGTGGGAGGGGATTAACTGCTTGTGATGATTTCGCTTACTGCATCCCACCACTACGCACATTGAATGCGCGACGTGGGGCGCATGCGCTGAACGGCCGCGGCCGCAGCGCGCTTGTAGAGGCATATTCACATTGGGCAGTAAAAGAGGCGGCCTCGCTCCTTCCCCATAAAAAGGAAACTACAGAGGCGCTGCCTATTTACCCCCTCTTTCTGTTTCTTCTCAATCTGAAATCCGCCATTGCCTTCCTTCTCTCAAGCTCGGAGCAAAGCTTTCCCTCATCTGCTCGTCGCCTCCACGCCCACTCTATCCCTGGCTTCCGCCCCTGCAGTCGCCATGCCGCCCAAGACCAGCAAAGGCAAGGGCAAGGAGACGAAAGCCAATGTCCCGGAGAGCAAGCTGGTGAAGATGCGGAAGAAGTACGTCGTCTTCGCCCCGTCGCTTGATGCGAAAGCTCTGAAGAGCCGGTACCAGTGTATGTGGGCGAGGGAGACGCAAGCTCACCCCGCCACTCGCGTGATTCCAGGTTCTTGTTCCAAAAGCGGATCAGACAGATATCCCTTCTTCGTCGCTTATTTCTATTGCGGGCTCTGTCGTCCATTCTCTGACTTCTTCAATGACATTATGTACACATACGGCTTCCATCTTCTTGATTTCATGCCGAATGCTGTACTGTGTATGTGCATCTTTGCTCACCTTTGTGAAATTTTTGCCGGAGTGGTTCCCAATACTGCCCTCTTGCGCCATTACTTTATTCCATGTATCCAAAAAGGGGAGGCCCTCTCTAGTTCTATCGCCTGGATTCCAAGGGCTTGGAACAAGGAAATATACCCAGAAGGGGTTTACCGCGAGAAGTGGGATGAATGGCGGTCTGAGTGGTGCTGGATCAAAGAAGCAGATCCCCATCCGTTCTGTTTGCCTCAACAGCAGAAGGCGGTCCACGGCAATGACTGGAGCGATTTCGCTGCTGAAGACGAAAAGCTCATGATTGCCACCACCAGGATCCTTCGCCTGAAAGCTGTCGGGCTCACAATGGAGATGATTGGCTTCGATTTCCTCCGCCGCCGCATCGCCCCCTTGCAGAATAAAGGGAGATCAGCTTGGGAACACTGGAACGCAGCAGACATCATGAGACTGCGTCCTGGATTGAACAACAATTTGACTGCTATGCAGCTTGGCGCTCTCCGTCAAAGGCTATTCCAGCACAACAACAAGCATCGGTTGCCGGCAAGAATTGTACCTCTGTGCAACAACTCTGCCCTGGGGTTGATTATCGCCACCATGCCACTGTTCAATGCCCACAGTCTTGACGCGACTTGGGTCAAGCCATCCAAGGAAGAGGCACAAAAGTTCTTTGATAACTTGACGGAGAGAGCCGTCCGGGAAGAAGCAGACCTCATCCGAGCCACCACGGACGAAGAAGTGGCATACATCACCACTAGGGCGGAGGAGGCGAATCTTGCGCTGAGGCTGGTAGTGTCGGCTTCACAGAATGGGAAACCAGTGACGCAGAGGTAGTGGTGGAAGAAAATCCTGCCGGGGAGGACAAGGCTGCCGGGGAACAGAGCAGCAAAGCCGCTGAGAGCTCGTCCGACGAAGATGCGGTTGAAGAAGAACCGCAACAAGAGCTCCCAGCCCCGAAGTAGACAAAGCGTGTTCTTCGAAAAGTGCATCTGGCATCCCGACAAGCCAACCTTCTTCGAGCAGCGAGGCTCCCGGCAAGAAGGCGGCCGGCAAGGCTACACTGCGGCAAGGAGTCCGACAACAACCCGTGCGGCGCGCGAGACACACACCTGCGGCAACTACTTGGGCGGCAGGGACGTCTCACACAACCGCATCGGAGGCTGAGGCGGCAGAGCCACACCAACCCCTTGCACCTGCTACAACCAAGCGACCCAGAACCCCTCCTCCGCCCCCCATACGGACACTGCAACGGAGGTCGATTTCGACATCTCCGGCTTTAGCTCGGGGCAAGAAGAGGAAGAGTAAACATCCTGTCACAGCCTTTATCTTCCAAATTCTGGATCAATCTTATTAACTTGCTTGTTTTGTCTCTGCAGTGATGCAGAAACCTTGGCAGAAAGGATGGCGAAGAGGGCAAAGACCTCCACGGGCAACGAGCCCCCGGCAGGCTTCACAAGCGCGCCGGAAACTATTACCATCAGCCCGGAGCTTAGCCCTCGACGCAGCCCCCAGCACAGCCCCCAGCGTGAGTTCATTACTCTTTTTCCGTTGGCGAATGCTGAGGTTTCTATCTTTGCTGCTGATATCTTTGGGCTTGCAGGAGGAGGACGGCAACAAGGGGAGTTATCGGGAGATACCCCCGTCGTGCCACCTCCGTCAACCACGCCGCCCACAAGCGCATCCCCGGCAAGAGATCACACCGACGAGCTTATCTTGGTCGAGGAGGAGCCGACAACCATGGGTACTGGCATCCTACCACCGGCAACCGAGGTTGCCGGGAGGGGCGAGGCCACCTCTCAACAGCTCGATGCAAGTAACCAATTGCCTCAGAGCGCTTGCTATTCTTTCCTTTATCTCTCTTTCTTTTGTCCTCTTGAACTTCAATCTTGATCTCATTATATTTCTCTCCTTTGTCCTTTAGAATTCCCTGTAATGGAACACATGGACATCGATGCTGTCATCGAGGAGACCGCCAGGGATGTTGCTGCTGAAGCCGACAAAATCGCTGCCAGCGAGGCCGCCATGGATGCCACCGTCGAGGCCGGCGGTGCCTTTGCCGATGAGGCCGCCAAGACTGCACAGGAGGAACCCGTCAAGGAATCTGCTAAAGAGGACGGCAAGGAGGCTGGTGACCGTACTGACGGCATTCTTGCCGCAGGAGTGCCAGGCGCTACACCGGCCACGGAGCCCCCAGCTACTGGTGAGGCGGTTGCTGAGGATCAACCGTCAACATCCGAAGTCCCCTCATCAAGCAAATATCTCAAAGTTGGCGAGAACCTGTTTGTCAACTTGCCGGGGACGGCAAGCATTGGGGCACCGGCCGAAGGGGAAACTTTTGATGAAGAAATCATCACTGCTACTGGGCTCGAGATCGTCAACGAACCAAGTGTCAGCAGCAGCAAATCTGAGGAAGATCAACTCCTTCAGGCCATGGGCGATAACTTCCGCAAGCTCCAAGCACTCCACCGTGCCCAAAAAGAGAAGGTAGATTCCAGAGCTACAGTTGTTGAAGCAGCTGAAACAGATTTCCAAAAGCGCATTGAGCAAACACAAATCTGTTATGCCGAGGCCTATCAAGAGCTGACTGTCAATCGGGAACAAGTGAGCCAAAGCTGGACGGAGCTCCTCTTGAAGCAATCTGACATGGAGAAGGCGCAAGAGGAAGCTACGCAAAGAATTGCTGCTGAAGATGCCCTCCTGACGGAGCGTCGCATTGCGCTTGATGCTCACGAGGAAGACCTTGCCGCACGTGAGCAGGCGCTCGCCGCTAAGCTTCGCAGCAAAGATGAAGAAATCGAGAAGCTTGTTGCGCGGAGGACCCAGGAACTGGAGCAGAAGCACAAGGAGGCGCTGGAAGCTCTAACTGTAGATCACGCCGGCAAGCTCAAGGAGGCCGTCGATGCTGCCGAGGCCGCAGAAGCTGCCAATAATGAGCTGAGCAACATAGTGAAGAAACTGGAAGTGGATCTTGAAGAACACGGCAAGGAGCTCTCGACGCTCAAAGGTGACAGGGAAAAGACCCTCCACACCCTGGCGGAGATGCAAGTTGCCATGTCCAACAAGACCAAGGAGCTCTCTTCAGCTAATGATGCTATTGCCGATTTGAGGCTGAAATTGACCACGCTGGAGAAGTCACTTGAGGACAGCAGGGCCCGCGAGAAGGCCCTGAGCAAGGATCTCCAAGACAAGAAGAACCTGCTCAAGAGCGCCGCCGCCGCCCAAGTTGACTACGAAAAGGGGGCAGAAATCTTGACTGAATGTCTCGTCGACACTACGGAGAAGCTCACGGCACAACTGTCAACCATGGGCCTGTCAAACTTCAAGTATTCCTCCGAAGAAAGAATATCTTCGAGCGCCAAGTTGACCATGTTCTTCGAAAGCATCATTGTTGCTCTGAAGCTGCTTTAGTCTAACTGGGCCACCCAACTGGCCAACGAATCCCGCCAGCTTTGCCGGGCCGTCCTCCGCAAGGTACTCATCAAGGTGGTGCATAATAATCCTGGTATCGACCTCACCAACGTGCTCGGCCGCCTGCCAAAGGACGCAAATCTCAAGGCACTTGAGGAGCTTGTCGCGCCTATCCTTGAGAAGGTGGATTCAATCAAAAGGGTCGAAGGCCAGCGCAGAGATTAGCTGCTCCGCCTCGTCTTGCCGTCGTCATTCCATGCCAAAGACAATTAAATCTTAAGTTAGAACTGCGGCAACTTATTAATGTAATATAACTTGCTTATGTTTGGGTACATGCATGCTATTTCCCTTGTCTGATTCCTTTATGTATGGAGTATACCCTACGCTTACTGAAAAACATACCGGCGCGCAACCTGCAGCGAGCGCTAGGTGCGGGACTTCAGCAGCCTACTGGAGGTGCAGCGGCCGGCAAAGCACCTTGGCGTTCTCAGCGCAGCCACTTAAATTGTTAAGCGGACTCGAAACAAAATAAGGGCGCAACCGATTACGACAAGGGTTCCTTCGCGTGCAGGTTTTCCATACAAAAGTCGAAATCGTCTAAGGAAAATAACTTTGTAATAAAAGAGACTTGCTCTAAGTTTTAGAACTTAGCTTTCCGTCGCTATTCTTCCTCCGGTAAGGTGCCAATTCTGAATGTCGCCAACTGGTACTCATATCTTCCTTCCCCCCCGGCAAACATGCACGCGAGGAATCCTTCTATCTTTTGAGAAAAAGAAAGAAGAGAAAATAAAGATATGGAACCTTGGCGGTTCGTTAGAACTTACCGGGAACAAGTGCCATACAACATCTTTGACAAACATGCATATATATATAAACATGGAAATCGATAAGGAAATGCACAACACTTAAACTTATTCATCTGGTCTCACGGTCTGCGCCTAGCTTTGTACAAAGGATTACATGCCTTGCCGGCAAGACTTGTACAAAAAGGTGGTTGCCGGGGGCCCCCGGCAACCGCGCCTTATGGGTAGAACTTGCGAAGATGTTTGATATTCCAGGAGTTGCTTACTGGAACGCCATCTTCGGTCTCCAGGCGGACAGCGTCGGGCCTGGTGACTCGTACTACCCGATAAGGGCCTTCCCACTTCGGCGTCAACTTGTTTGAATTCTTGTCGGAATGAATCCGTCGAAGAACAAGGTCGCCTTCCTCAAGGCTTCGGGCATGAACTTTGCGGCTATGGTAGTGGCGCAAAGCTTGCTGGTAGCGTGCAGCTCGCACAGCAGCCTGAAGACGATTCTCCTCAAGGAGCACATCGTCATCTTGCCGCAGTTGCTCTTGCTCAAGCTCATCATAAGCGAGCACTCGAGGTGATCCGTATATGAGTTCCGTGGGGAGAACTGCTTCCGCTCCATAGACCAGAGCGAAGGGTGTCTGGCCGGTGGCTCGATTCGGTGTCGTTCTGATTGACCAAAGAACCACCGGCAACTCATCAATCCAGCGTCTTCCGCACTTCCTCAGCCTATCAAAAGTTCTGGTCCAGAGACCGCGCAGCACTTCAGCATTAGCACTCTCCGCTTGGCCGTTGCTTCTCGGGTGAGCAACAGAGGCAAAACAAATTTTGCCGCCAAGGTCTTGGACGTACTGCATGAAGGTGCGACTTGTGAATTGCGTGCCGTTGTTGGTGATGATCCTGTTGGGCACACCAAAATGGCAAACTATCCCTTTAAAGAACTTGACGATTGATTGTGCTGTCACCTTCCTCACCGCTTCCACCTCCGGCCACTTTGTGAACTTGTCGATCGCAACGTACAAGTACACAAAGCCCCCGGTAGCATAGGGGAAGGGGCCCAGTATGTCGAGCCCCCAGACAAAAAATTGCAAAGAGAGAGGGATCGTCTGAAGAGCTTGAGCTGACTGATGTGATTTCTTCGAATGAAACTGGCAGGCTTCACACTTGGTTACTAGTGCAGTTGCATCCTGGAGAGCGGTGGGCCAAAAGAAACCTTGCCGGAATGCTTTCCCGACAAGTGCCCTTGATCCTATGTGAGAGCCACATACGCCTCCATGTATCTCTGCCAATAGCTCTAGTCCATCCTCCCGAGGAATACACTTCAATTTCACACCGTTTGGTCTTTTTCTGTACAGGACGTCATCGATGAACTTGTACATAACAGACCGACGGGCTACTTTTTCCGCCTCTTCCTGTTCTTCAGGGAGTTCTCCTGTCTGAAGGAAATGGACAATGTGCTGCGCCCATGCTGGAGCCTGGGGCTCGACAGCTAGGACTAAAGGCATCTCCTCCGCCAGGGGAACATTTGTCTCGACAGCGAAAGCATGAGGTTCCGCCGGAGCCTGTCGTTCCCCGCGCAGGCTTGTCGTTGATCCTGGCATGTTCCTTGCCGGCGGCTCCAGGGAGCTCTGCCGGAAAGTACTGTCCAGAATTCAACTTTTTTCTCTTTTCTTGCCGCATTGATGGCGCCACAGATGGTTGAGTCAAATGGAGCACAAAAGTTCCTGGTTCCACAGGCAACTTGAGGGCAGCGCGCTTTAACAAGTCATCAGCAATACTGTTTTCGGCACGAGGAATGTGCTTCATTTGCAGACCGTCAAAGCGCTCTTCCATTTTTCTCACTTCATCCACGTAAGCTTGCATCAATGGACTCTGATAATTCTTGTTAACTTGCCTGACGACAAGCTGCGAATCGCCTCTGATGACGAGCTTCTTGATACCAAGGTTTGCCGCGATCCTGAGACCGGCAAGCAGGCCCTCATACTCTACAGTGTTGTTTGTCGAACTCTCCCTGGGAAAATGCATCTGGATTACATACTTGAGGTGCTCTCCGGTGGGTGCGACAAGCAGCACGCCAGCACCGGCGCCTTGCTGCGAGAAAGCCCCGTCAAAGTACATTACCAACTCTTGATCAATTTCCTTGCCGGGGAGAGTCATTTCTCGAACCTCTTCGTCTGGCGTTGGGGTCCATTCCGCAATGAACTCTGCCAAGGCCCATCTCTGAATTGTCGAAGTGCTTTCAAACTTGAGACAAAAGCTCGACAACTCCAAGGCCCACTCCACAATCCTGCCGGTTGCTTCTGGATTTCGCAAAATCCGTTGCAACGGAAAGCGAGTGACGACGGTGATTTCATGTGCTTGAAAATAATGGCATAGATTCCTTGAGGCCATCAGGAGGCCGAAGAGCAACTTCTGCACGCCAGAATATCTTGACCTAGCTCCTTGCAAAAGAGAGCTAACAAAATAAACTGGGCGCTGCACCACCTTTTTCTTTTGCACTGGTTCTTCTGACTGCGCAGATCCTATCTTGCCGGGATCAACCCTTGCCGGGGAAGATCCTGCCGCGTCGCTTGGCGGTCCTGCCGCTAGTGTTGCCTCCTCATCAGCTTCTCTCTGTGCCACTAACGCAGCACTAACCACTTGATTTGTCGCTGCCAGATATAGCAGCAACGGCTCTCGTGGTTTAGGCGCGACTAGTGTTGGTGGAGAAGAAAGGTATTTCTTCAAATCTTGCAGCGCAGCCTCCGCTTCCGAAGTCCATTTCATTGGACCTGCCCTCTTCAAAATTTTGAAAAAGGGCAGGGCGCGCTCAGCAGATTTGGAAATAAACCTGCTTAGGACAGCAACACAGCCGGCAAGACGACGTACATCCTTAACGCGTCTTGGCGCTTCAATCTGCTCAATAGCTTTGATCTTGTCGGGGTTCACTTCGATCCCCCGTTGAGATACAAAGAATCTGAGAAGCTTGCCGGAAGGAACACCAAACACACACTTCTTAGGATTGAGCTTTAAGTTGATCTTGCGCAGATTTGTAAATGTTTCTTCTAGATCTTGTATGAGCGTCGCCTTGTCCTTGGTTTTGACCACAATGTCATCCATGTATGCCTCCATATTTCTATGGAGCTGAGGCTCGAAACCAATTTGGACCGCTCTCGCAAATGTAGAACCAGCACTTCTCAACCCGGAAGGCATTCGTATAAAACAATACGTACCACATGGGGTGATAAATGCGGTATTTTCTTCATCTTCTTGTGCCATGAAGATCTGATGATACCCTAAGTAGGCATCAAGGAAGGACAGTAGATCGCAACCAGCAGTGGAGTCCACAATCTGGTCGATGCGCGGCAAAGGAAAAGGATCTTTTGGACAGGCTTTATTGATATCTATATAATCAATACACAACCTCCATTTCCCATTCGCCTTGCGCACTACAACCGGATTGGCCAACCAGGTTGGGTGAAGCACTCCTTTGACCAATCCTGCCGCTTCCAGCTTCTTGATTTCTTCGGCAATGAATTCTTGCCGCTCCAAGGCTTGCTTCCTGACCCTCTGCTTGACGGGCCGCGCGTGAGGACAGACAGCAAGGTGGTGCTCAATTACCTCCCTAGGAACACCGGGGATGTCAGACGGTTGCCATGCAAACACGTCGGCATTTGCCCGCAGGAAGGCAATGAGCGCGCTTTCCTATTTGTCATCTAGGGTGGAACTTATGGTGAAAGTTCCTCCCGTTCCGTCCTCCCTGACGGGCACCTTCTTGGTCTCTGGTGGAGTAGCCTTGGATTTCTTGTTCTTGCCGGTGGAACTCTCTGGTGCGTCCTCAACGGAAGCGTAGCACTCCGAGGAGGTGCGCTTGCCGGAGTTCGTGCCTAGATTCTTGCCGGTCTTCTTCTTCCCCCCGGGAGATCCAGCGGCAGGAGCAGATGCCTTGACGGCAGGTGCTGCAACTGCTTCCCGGTAGAGTTGGTCGGCACAGATGAGCGCATCCTTTTTGTCGGAGTGGATAGTGATGACACTCAACGGCTCGGGCATCTTTAACACATTATACGCGTAGTGTGATGCCGCCATAAACTTAGCCAGCACTGGGCGGCCAAGGATCCCATTGTATGACATAGGAATCTTAGCGACATCAAACACCACCTTCTCTGTCCTGTAGTTGAGCTCGCTACCAAACGTCACCGGTAGCGTAATCTTGCCTTTTGGCTGGGTCCTTCCTGGATTGACCCCTTGAAACGTGCCCGTTTCCTCGAGATCTTCATCAGGAATTTGGAGCTTCTTGAGCACGTCCGGCGAGATTAGGTTCAGTCCGGCCCCACTGTCAACTAGCATTTTCGTCACCTTGAGGTTGCGGATTGTTGGTGAGACCAACAATGGCAAGCACCCGACCGCGGTTATGCGATCAGGGTGATCCTCGGCGTCGAAAATGATAGGCGTGTTGGACCAGTTCAGGGGCTTACATGCGTCGAATGATGGCTCTGTTGCATTAACTTCTCGCACCCACTGTTTAAGCCGATGGTGGGAAGAATGCAACGAGGCGCCTCCGTCGATACACATGGCCTCTGTAGCTTTCTGAAATACTTGCTCACTGGACTCATTATCTTCCCCATCATCATCATCACCCTCTTCTTTGTCACGGCCTCGAGCGGGCCTCTCCCTCTGTTGCTTGGCCTTGCCGCGGCGACCCCCTCGGCCACCGCGCTTCTTGCCGGACCCATCAGCACCGTCTTGGGCCTTCTCCTTGTCCCGCTTTTCATACTCAGCTCTCTGCTTCTCGACAAGCTGCTCAACTTGCCGGCAGTTTTGGAGATGTAATACTGCTTGCTGGGGCTTTCCGACTTGTCGGCAGCCGCCAAAGCCTGGCAGGAGGCGCACCCGGCAAGTTCCTTGCCGGGGTCGTCAACCTTGGCCTTCTTGGCGGCGCCGGGGTTGCCGGATTCCTCGACAGCAAGCATGGCCTTGCCTCTGCGCTTCTTGTTCCGCCGCCGGCCTTTCCTTGACGGGGTTGCAGCGTCTTCATCTTCTGATTCGTCCCCCGCGCCAATAGCCTCGCCATGGTGTTTCCTCTCCTCTTCAGCTCGAGTGCACTTGTCGGCCAAAGCGTAAAGCTCGGCAATACTCCTGACTTTGTTCATTGCCAGCACTTCCCGCATTTTGCGGTTACGCTCGTTCTGATGAAACGCGCTAACGACAGCGGCAGTGTGAACGTCAGGAATATTGTACTGCACCCGGCCAAATCTCTGGATAAACTTGCGCAGGGATTGACCCTCCTTCTGAGGAATGATATGCAAATCACTCTCTTGGCCAGGAGCTTGGTGGCCTCCGACAAAGGTGCCAACGAACTGATGGCACAGATCTGAACAAGAAGAAATAGAATTCTCCGGCAGATGCATCAACCACGACCTGACGTTGGGTTTGAGCACCAACGGGAAGTAGTTGGCAAGTATCTTGTCGTCTCGGCCCCCGGCAGCCTGCACGGCAATGGTGTAGATGCTCACGAACTCCGAGGGGTGAGTCTTGCCGTCATATTTCTCCAGGATCTCTGGCTTGAAGGTTCGGGAATTGTGCCACTGGACTTGCCGCAGCTCACGGGTAAACGCTGGAGTACCTACCTCGTAAGACAAGTCTCGTGCGTCCCCTGGCGCAGGCTCGTCGACAGCGGGCCCTGCGCACTTATCAGATTGATCGCGCGCCTCCCGTCATCGCTCGATGGTAGTTTGAGCGTCCTCTTTGCTTCGTTCCTGGAGAACTTGACGCTGGTTGTCGGAGTAAAAGACCATGGGTAGCACCATCAGCTCCCTTTGGTATTTCAAGACATCGGGCCAGGCTACGCCCCTCAAACATCAAGGACAAGGGCCGCCTTCTTGATGCCGGCTGGTCCAAGCAGCCGGTTGCCGGGAGGCGGCGGAGTCCACAAGGCGGCCATGAAGTAGGCCGACTCCTGGCGGGCGACCTCCGGGGATGCTGAATCCTAGCAGGTGGCCCCTCGCGCCCTCAAAGTCAACACCAACATAAACATGATAAGACAGGGCATGGCAATAGTATAGGCCTGCCACCCCCGAATCCAGGCCGGTGCGTCGCCACTGTACTGCGTACCGGGCAGGCATCCTGAGCCCAACGCAGGATTGTTGCCATGCCACCCATGACATCACCCATGGCAGAGGAAGCCATGCTCCAAGGACGGGCGACCAGTACGGCCCGCAGGCGGCAGGCCCTACCTGTCCGTGACAAGCCAGAAGGCGGCGAGCCCAGACCTTTCGGCTCAATGGGAGGCCGGCTCCCAGCAAGCGGCCCTCCTCCTCCCTCGAAGTCCGTGCGCCATTAACCAGATACGACGAGGGATGGCTACAGTGAGTTCCCGCCAGACGGCGGGACTGTATCCACGTTATCCCCGACCAAGCATGCATCATCAGTGGCACGGCTACAGTGCTACACAGCCGACAGGACCCGCAAGCGGCGGGCCCAGCTTGTCGGCCGAGGACAAGACCGCCAGGGGGACCCACAAGGCGGCGGGCCCCTGCAGTCAGCGGAGAAGCCGGCGACCAGAGACACTGACGGCCGGGTCCTACGCCCGGCCGGATTACCATTGTATCCCTGGGGGGTAGGCCTATATAAACCCCCCAGGTCACCCCATGCAAAGGGGTTGGCAGTTGGCTCCTGGGCAGAGGCCTTGTCGAGCACTCATAGCAACACACACACACACACACGCAGAGAGAGTGGAGTAGGGCTAGCCTTGCCCTTCTTCCTCCTCCAGCCAGGAAGCTCAAGGAGCAAGCTTGTAGCCACCTGTTGAGATAGTGATCATGCGGAGACCCCGCAGAGCAGGACTAGGGGTGTTATCTCCTAGGAGAGCCCCGAACCTGGGTAAGATTCGCAAGCGTACGCGGTCTCGCTCACTCCCGCTTCTAGAGCCCGGCGATGTACTTTTGTCCCCATCCACGATAAGCCATCCCCTGGCATATGTCGCACGGTACCCCCGACATTTGGCGCCCACCATGGGGCTAGGTGCACCGTCGTCCGGAAACACGTTCTGGACGGGAACCCTCTTCCTCCCTAGCGATCGTAGCCAGCCCGGCACGCCCGACGGCGTTTGCGCCGACGCGCTGCGCGGCGTGGAAGTTGTTTATGCCGCAAGCAACCTCGCCAATCTCATCGGCGGGATCCGCCTCTTCGACGAGCCCGCACTCGACGCGGGCGCAACTAGCTCCGAGAGCTGCCTCGTCGATCTCCTTGGCAAGCTTCACATCGCCGACGAGCCGGTCTCCGACCCGGAGTGCGTTGGCTCCATCGACTCGCTCGTCGACATGGTCGTCGACGCCGACGTCGCGCTTCCTGATGCCTTCCCCGGTGACGTGGTGATCTTCGACGATCCACTTCCCGCTGCAGACAGCAGCGTTGGCACCAGCACCGTCATTGAGGTGCTGGTCATCAGCCACGATGGAACCTTCGACCAGGCCGGCCGGGATCCGTTGCAGGCGGCAATGCGGGACCTGTCTGCTCCCGTAGCGCCCGGTGCGAGCGGTGAAACGCTGGAGGCATGCCATATCGCACTTCTCGACAGCGCCAACAAGTTGGCGGCCATGAGACGCCTCACTGAGGCTTACCACCGCGAGATCGACCGCGCCGTTTGCGGCACACCGGCTGATGACGAGCCCAGCCGCATGAGCACGGTCCGGCAGCGCGGCACCGCCATCGCCAGCATGTTGGGGGCCGACCGCCCGGTATACGCCATGCCCATGGAGAACCTGCGCGCCGCCCAGGCAGCGGCAGACGAGCTGGATCACCTGGAGGGCGACGAACATCGCTGCATGACGGAGCGCGTCCAGCAGCTCATCGACGCGGCCGCCGCGCAGCAAGAAGCCGACCGCCGCGTGGTGGAACCCGGCCTACTGGCTGGGAACCTTCCCTCGCCAAGAGCATGACGCGACCTCCCGGACGCCGACAGCCGGCGCCCGTGACCAAGAGCCGGCCGCTAGCCGCAGCCGCACCCGCATTTCCATTGAGCGCGACCAAGACGGCCGCCCACGAGTAGTGGAACGGCGGGACGGTCGTCCGCCTCTCCCGCGCAGGGAGAGGTGCGCCTCCCCACCGCCTGTTGAGCATCCGACTCTCGGAGGCCGGCTAGGCCCCCGCGAAGGAGTCGGAGAGAACGACGCCCGCAACCGGATTGACTGCTTGGCTCGGTCCCTGGCGTTGGAAGAAGAAGATGCAATCGGCCCGCCTTGTTTCGGCCCCTGCATTCGCGATGAGCCCTTCCCCAAAGGGTTCTCGATCCCTCGGGACACTCCTAAGTACAACGGCTCTGTGAAGCCGGAAGATTGGCTGGTCGACTACTCCACTGTCGTCAACATAGCGAATGGCAACAAGCGTGTCGCCGTGAAGTATGTTCCGCTCATGCTCCAGGGCACGGCTCGGACATGGCTGAACAGCCTCAAGCCCTACAGCGTCAAAAGCTGGCTAGACTTCACCGAAGTTTTCATCCGCAACTTCACCAGCACCTACAAGCGGCCGCCCAAGCCTCGCCAGCTCTCCCTGTGCATCCAGGGCCCGGTCGAGTCCACCCGCGAATACTTAACGCGGTGGGCCGAGCTGCGCAACTCCTGCGAAGGGGTTCATGAGGTGCAAGCAATTGAATACTTCACTGCCGGGTGCCGGGAGGGCACCTTACTCATGCACTGGCTCCTCTGCGACAAGCCGGCCACGCTCGATGAGCTTTTGATCATAGCGGACAAGTACGCCACTACCGACTCCTCCATGAAGTCGGAACTCCGAGTGGATGCGTCAGGAAAGATGCTCCCTCCGGCTCCTCAAACACCGGCTGGTGACTCTAGTCGGCACCAACAGTCAAACGACAATAAGCGGAAGGCCCCGCAGCCAGCTACCACCAGCCGGCAGGTGGCGACAGTCGAAGACCAGCAGCCAGAAGAGCAGCCCGGCCCCAAACGCCAGAGGGGCGGCAAGCCTGCCTGGTTGCCCGCCTTCTCGTTTGAGCAAACCCTCGACGCTCCCTGCAAGTTCCACAGCGGCACGAAGCCATCCAACCACACCACCCGGAAGTGCCACTGGCTCACCCGCATCGCCAGAGTTGAAGGGCTGCCTCCGCCGCCTGCTGGCCCGCCGCCTCCGCCTCCCCAGCAGCCGGCGGTCCGACCAGTCGGCGCGATCCAAGACGAGTTTCCTGAAGAACATGGAGCTTACGTCGTCTTCACCAGCGTGACTGACGACAGGCACAGCCGGCGTCAACAGCGCCGAGAAGTGAATACTGTCACCTCTGAAGCCCCAAAGTTCATGCACTGGTCGGAGAAGCCGATCAGTTGGAGCCGGGCTGACCACCCGGAGGTGATGCCTTCTCCGGGTTCCTATGCCCTGGTGTTGGATGCCACCTTCGCAACAGAGAGGCGAGCTGCTCGTTTCTCCCGAATTCTGATAGACGGCGGTAGCAGCATCAACATCCTCTACCGCGACACCATGGAGAAATTGTGCATCGAAGAGAAACAGCTCCAGCCCAGCCGGGCTGTCTTCCATGGCATTGTGCCTGGCCTATCCTGCTCACCAATCGGCAAGATCAAGATAGATGTCCTCTTTGGAGACAAGAGTCACTTCAGCCGAGAGCCAATCTGGTTCGAGGTGGTTGACCTTGAGAACCCCTACCATGCGTTGCTTGGCCGGCCTGCTCTAGCCAAGTTCATGGCGGTCCCCCACTACGCCTACCTCAAGATGAAGATGCCGGGCACCAAGGGCATTATCACCATAGCCGGCAACTACCAGAAGTCTGCCGAGTGTGCTGCAGCCAGTAGTCGGCTGGCCGAGTCCCTTGTGATTGCTGCCGAGAAGCGGCTCCTTGACAGGGTTGTGGCCATGGCCGGCAAGCAGCCGGACCTATCGCCAGATCCCAAGGAGTCAGAAGCTCAGGGCTCTTTCCAGCCGGCCAAGGAAACCAAGAAGATACCCGTGGACCCAGAGCACCCGGAGAAGTTCGCTGTCATAGGAGCTCACCTTGACAGCAAATAGGAAAGCGAGCTCGTCGATTTCCTCCATGAGAATCGGGACATCTTTGCGTGGTCTCCAAAGGACATGCCGGGTGTTCCGACAGATTTCGCCGAGCACAAGCTACATGTCAGAGCAGATGCAAACCAGTCAGACAACCCCTCCGCCGCCTGTCGGAGGAGAAGAGAGGAATTGTTGGTGAAGAGATAGCCCGTCTTCTAGCAGCCTGCTTCATTATGGAAGTATTCTTCCCAGAGTGGCTAGCCAACCCAGTCCTTGTGCTAAAGAAGAACAACAAATGGCACATGTGTATTGACTACACCAGCCTCAACAAAGCTTGCCCGAAGGATCTGTTCGCCTTGCCTCGGATTGACCAAGTGATAGACTCCACAGCCGGATGCGAGCTGTTGAGTTTCTTGGATGCCTATTCGGGGTACCATCAGATCAAGTTAAGCCCGGCCGACCGCCTGAAGACCGCCTTCACCACACCATTCGGAGCCTTCTGCTACCTGACCATGACATTCGGCTTGAGAAATGCCGGTGCCACATTCCAGCGTTGCATGCAGAAGTGCCTCCTCAAGCAACTCGGCAGAAATGCCCATGTCTATGTAGACGATGTTGTGGTGAAGACGGAGAAGCGCGGTACCCACCTTGAAGATCTCAAGGAAACTTTTGATAATCTGTGCCGTTTTCAAATCAAGCTCAACCCAGAGAAGTGTCTCTTTGGAGTGCCAGCCGGCCAGCTCCTCGGCTTCCTTGTCTCGGAGCGCGGCATAGAGTGCAACCCTGTCAAGATCAAGGCCATCGAGAGGATGGAGAGGCCCACCCGACAGCGAGACGTTCAGAAGTTCACCGGCTGCTTGGCATCCATTAGCCGCTTCATCAGTCGGCTGGGCGAGAAGGCTCTTCCCCTGTACTAGCTGATGAAGAAGACCACTCATTTCGAGTGGAGCCACAAGGCGGACGAGGCGTTCCTCCAGCTCAAGAAGATGTTGACCACGCTGCCCGTCTTGGCCGCCCCGGCTGCCAAGGAGCCTATGCTTCTCTACATCGCCGCCACCAGCCGGGTGGTCTGTACAGTTATGGTGGTAGAGCGCCAAGAGGACGGCAAGGCGCTGCCGGTCCAGAGGCCCGTCTACTACTTGAGTGAGGTGCTGTCAGCTTCCAAGCAGAACTACCCCCACTACCAAAAGTTGTGCTATGGTGTGCATTTTGCCGCCAAGAAGCTCAAGCCGTACTTTCAAGATCATTCCATCACGGTCGTCTGCACCGCCCCGCTTGCGGAGATCATAGGTAGCACAGACGCATCGGGCCGAGTGGCCAAGTGGGCCATCGAGCTGGCCCCCTACACCATCTTCTACCAGCCTTGCGCCGCCATCAAGTCCCAAGCACTGGCCGACTTCCTCGTCGACTGGGCCGAGACCCAGTACCTGCCGCCAGCTCCAGACTCCTCTCATTGGCGGATGCACTTTGATGGCTCGAAGATGCGCACCGGTTTGGGAGCCGGCGTTGTCCTCACCTCTCCTAAAGGCGACAAGCTCAGATACACGCTGCAAATCCACTTTGCCGCCTCCAACAACGTGGCTGAGTACGAGGCGCTAGTACACGGACTCCGGCTGGCCAAGGAGATTGGCATCCACCGGATTCTGTGCTACGGTGATTCGGACTTGGTGGTCCAACAGTCGTCCGGCGACTGGGACGCCAAGGATGCAAATATGGCGAGCTACCGCTTCCTCGTCCAGCAGATCAGTGGATATTTTGATGGGTGCGAATTCCTTCACGTGCCACGAGCCGACAACGAGCAAGCAGACGCCCTGGCACGGATCGGCTCAACGAGGAAAGCCATACCAGCCGGCGTGTCCCTTCAACGCCTCCGCAAGCCGTCCATCAAGCCTTCCCCGGAATCAGAATCCATCTTCGTGCCGGCTGCTCCCGAGGCAGCCGAACCCGGCCCGGGGGCTGCAGCAGCCGGCCTGGGGACTTCGGCAAGCGGCACGGGGACTGCAGCAGTCGCACCCGGCCCGGGGACTTCGCAACCCGGCCCGGGGGCTGTGCCAGCCGACCCGGGGACTTCGGCAAGCGGCTCGGGGACTGCGGCAGTCGCACCCGGCCCATAGACTCTACAGCCCGGCCCGGGGGCTGCAGCGGCCATCCCGGGGACTTCAACAACGCGGCAAGACGTGGCCGACTCTGCCCCACCACCTCCAGACCCAACCGCCCTGGTTTCAGTAACCGTAATGACAGTGGATGAAGTCAAAGCACCATCATGGGCACAGCCCATCCTCAACTTTCTGGTAGGCGGAGAGCTGCCAGTTGATGAGATCTCGGCCTGGCAGGTGCAACACCGGGCAGGAGCTTACACGATAGTAAACAGAGAGCTCGTCAGGCGCAGCGTGACCGACGTTTTCCAACGCTGCGTCGAACCAGAGAAAGGCAAGGCAGTCCTCAGAGACATACACCAAGGCGAGTGCGGCCACCACGCGGCCTCCAGGTCCCTTGTCGCCAAAGCTTTCCGCCATGGTTTCTTCTGGCCGACTGCTTTGGAGGATGCCAAGGATCTGGTCAAGAAATGCAAGGGGTGCCAAAAATTCAGCTCCAAGCAACATCTGCCGGCTTCTGCACTCAAGACCATCCCCCTTACCTGGCACTTCGTCGTCTGGGGGCTGGACATGGTGGGCCCATTCAAAACAGCACGCGGTGGCATGACCCATCTGCTGGTCGCCGTGGACAAATTCACCAAGTGGATTGAAGCAAAACCAATCAAGAAACTAAATGGTCCGACTGCTGTGACCTTCATTGCGGATTTCACCGTCCGGTACGGTGTACCACACAACATCATCACCGACAATGGCACTAACTTTGCCAAAGGCGCCTTGGCCCGTTTCTGCTCGACATAGGCCATCCGACTAGACTTAGCGTCCGTTGCCCATCCGCAGTCAAACGGCCAGGTAGAACGAGCAAACGGCCTCATCTTCTCCGGCATCAAACCCCGACTGGTCGAGCCGCTGGAGCGCTCGGCCGGCTGCTGGATCGATGAGCTGCCCGCCGTCCTCTGGAGTCTCCGCACCACTCCGAACAGATCAACTGGTTTCACTCCCTTCTTCCTCGTATACGGGGCCGAGGCCGTCATCCCAACCGACATCGAGTTCGACTCGCCTCGCGTCACCATGTACACGGAGGCGGAGGAGAAGGAAGCACGAGAGGACGGCATCGATCTGCTGGAAGAAGGCCGGCTGTTAGCACTCAGCCGGTCCACCATCTACCAGCAGAACCTGCGCCGCTACTAAAGTCGGAAGGTCAAGCCACGATCCTTCCAAGAGGGAGACCTTGTGCTCTGGCTGATCCAGCGAACAGCCGGCCAGCACAAGCTCTCGGCCCCTTGGGAAGGCCCCTTCATCATCAGCAGAGCCTTGCGCAACGACTCCTATTACCTCATCGACGCGCAGAAGCCCAGGGCGCGCAAAAGGGATGGTTCCGGCAAGGAAGCAGAGCGCCCATGGAACGCAAATCTTCTCCGAAGATTTTACAGTTAAATACAGTATGTACCACGCTACCTTTTGTACTAAGGGCAAAGGCACCGGGTCCCTCGAGGAGCACTTGGGGGCTACCTTTCTTATCTGTATGATAAGTTTCATGCCTATGAGTATGTTATTTCATTCCTCCGCCCGGCATCGGGTCTGACCAGTCGGCCCGGGAACTTGCCGCCTTGTACTATGTTGCCTCTACCTGCAGTCGGACAAGTAGTGTGCTGGCATCTAAGCCCACCCTTGCCATAAGCCGCAGCTCGCAGAGCGACTGTCTGGCCTGCAAGGGTCAAAGGCAAGAAATGGTGCTCACATGAAAAATGGCTAAGGGTGAAAACACCCACATAGGCCAAGTCGGCTCCTCGCCTAGCCGTCCGGTTGCTGAGCAGCCGGCTGGCCAGCTTCTCACTTAAATTGCTACATTCTAAGCGGCCAAAGTACTTGCCTTCCCAAAATGGCCAAGTACTTGACCCGGCCAGTAGATCGAGAATGGCTGTCTGGCCGGCAAGGCGGCAGCCAAGGGAAAGCGGCAAAGGAAAAAGCCAAAAGAACAGAAAGCAAGACAAGTCAGAGCTCGGCGAAGCACATCTTGTGCGAGAATTAAATCACTTAGCAAGAGGCCCTCGGCCAGCATTCAACAAAGTTTGAATACACCCAGCAGGTCGAACTGCGCGAATTTAACAAAGTTTGTTCTAAAGATTACCAAAGCAGGAAAAGATAAGATAAGTTGGCAGCCTAGGCCAAACAAGCAACAGGCGGGTCCGGCAGGTTGGTGGAGTTGGCGGCGCCACTTGGTGGAGTGGCCGTCTAGCGAGTCTCGGCTTGGTCGCCTTCAGCAGCAGTCGGTGCACTCGCACGCGGCTCGTTGCTCGACGCGCGATCGAGCTGAAGCTGGGCGTCCACTCCGCCTTCCGGTGCATCGCCTTCACCATCCTCATCTTCCTCGTCCTCGCCTTCATCGCTTGAGGCGATTTCTTCCGCCGAGTCCTCACCGCCATCCGGGTTCAGCCCGAACCAGTCGATCGGCACCTCGGCACCTTCCTCGTCAAGCTCGGGGAAGAAGACGCCGGTGTCGGTGTACTCGGCGATCGCCACTGCGCGATGGGTGAGCGCGGGCCCCGCTGCCACCAACTCTTCCATGGCCTCCTGTCGGAACATGGCCAACTGGGCTAGGTCCAGCCCAGGATACCACGCCTTGGCAAATTCCAAGGCTCTTCGGGCGCCTGCCCGAGCGGAGGAGCCCCTCCAAGCCTCAAAGCGGCCGATTGCCGCCAAAAACCAGTCAGCGGTCCGACTGGGGGTGCGTGGAGCCTGGCCGCCTGGCCAGAGGGCGGAAACCAGTTGAGACCCGGCACGCTGAAGGCGGCGGAGCAGACGGTGAACCGGCTGTAAACGCGTCCTGACGGCCAGGAGCTGCTCATTCATGTTCCGAGGCACGTCGGGCGGGATCTCCACTCCTTCCCTCCTACGCCGGCCGCGCCGCGCCTCGATGGCCTGGCTCATGGCGACAACATGGCTAGGAAAGAAGTCTACGCAAAAGAAAAATAGAGATCAGAAGCCGACTCCCGATGCAGTCGGCAGCTATTCCAAAGAAAGAAGCTTACCGTCGATCATGTCCTCAATCTCGCCGTAGCCAGCGGCGAGGATCGCCTCCTTCTCGGCCCACTTTGAGTGTTCGACCCCAAACTCGGCCTGAAGGGCGCCTTCCGCCTCCTTGAGCTCTGGAGCTCCGCCTTGTGCTGGTCCGCCTGGTCCGCCAACTTCTTGGCCAGACGGTCGCGCTCCAGGGCCGCCTTACGGCGCTCCTCCTCCTTGACGCGCATCTCGGTCTGGACTTCGCCCAGATGCTACAGTGTGGCGTTGGCTCCTGCGAAACTGAGAAAGAGAGGACAATCAACAAAGATGACCAAAAAAGAAAGTGGTTGCCGGAAGATCCGTCCCGACTGCTCAGCAGTCGGCCCGAATCTCGGGGGCTACACCCAGCGCGTGCGCTGACGCGCCCCCGCGAGGAAGAAGACAGAATGCTTACGCCGGCTTTCGGTGAGGTCGGCGGTCCGCCTAGCCAACTCCTGGACCTGGGAGTTGAAGGCGGCTGCGCGGATGTTGTGGTAGTCCTGCAACGAAGACAAAAGAATAGGAAACAAGTTAGCACTCGGAACTTACCTTAAACTTCCGAGCCGCCTGCTCAGCAGCCGGCCCGAAACTCGGGGGCTACACACAGTGGGTGCGCTGACGCGCCCCCACGGAAGACTGCAAGAATCAAAAAACAAAGCAAAGAAGCATACCCGAACGGCCGTCCGCGTCGCCAAGAACGCCTTCGTACACTGCTGGAGGGCGGCACCTTGGGCCTGGAGCTGGGCCTGAACGTCCTGCGCAGCCTTGTTCAGTACGCCCGTCCCGCCCCCAAGCGTCCATTCCGGTGGGGGGGCACTGGTGGCCTATGCGTCTAGGGCCGACGAGCTCGCGGCCCCGACCTCCTGCGCCCGCGGCGCCGAGGCCGCCTTCGCCGCACGCCGGCGCACTGAATGGCGAACCACGGGAGTCGCCCCCACCACCAACTCGACACCGATCGGCGATGCCGGTGGCACGTCAGGCCGATTGCCTCGGGCCTCGGCAGTCGCCGCTTGCGGGGGCACCTCCGCCTCTGAGACAATGGCATCGCCTCCTCCCCTCTCCACGACCGGCTGGTCATCGCCGGCTCCTCCAGTCGGCTCCGGGATCTCTGGCGCTGGCGGCGCCGCGCGCAACGGAATGACAAGTTGCGGGGCCTGGCCGCACGCGGTTTCTTCCGCCTGCGCCCTAACAGCCGCGTCCGCCCGAGCCTTGGCGGCGACGTCCGCCCGCGCTGCCTTGGCCGCCTCCACCTCCTGCCTCTCCGCCTCCTCCCGCTCCTCGCGCGCCTCCCGTGCGTTCCTCTCCGTCGCCGCCCGGAGGTCGGCGAGAGGGTCCACGCGGCGGTTAATGGCGGAGCCTTCCGCCTCCCCGATCACGGAGGCGGCGGCAGACCGCTCAAGAGTGAGTGGGGCCCTGATTCAAGCAAGACAAGAGAAAACTTAGAAAAAGTTTGCAAGGAAAAAGAAAGGAAAACACAGCCAAGCACTTACGCGGACACCATCGGGGGCTGCTTCGGGGCCCTCTGGAACTGGGCCGCTCTTGTGGTGGCCTCCTGCCGCCTGGTCGCGGCGGCCGCGTTCTTGGACTTCTTCTGCCGGCTGCCGAAGAGCAACGAGCTGGCCCGGCGCTTTTTTGGGCCGCCTGGTGCGGTCGGCGCGGCTGAGGAGCTCGCGCCTGCCCTGTCGTTGCCGTGCAGGCGGCGCTGCTTGTTCTCCTTCTTATCGTCGTCCGGCCAGTCCTCAAGGCCGCCTCCTCCCCCGGAACCGCCTGCTCCACCGCCGCCACCTGTGGCGTCGTCCTCCTCCATGGCAGCCGCCCCCAAGTCGGGGTCTTCCGCGTCGCTCCTTGTTCGATCTGGCATATACTCCTGACCTGGATCAAGAGCGCCGGCGGCCGACTAGGCCGGGAGGACCTGCACCATGGCCGACTAATCAGACGGCGAAACAAGAACTCGGACCAGCAAAAGAGAAAAAGAATTACGAAGACTTACCGCAGGCGGCGGATGTGCGCCGTCGTACGGCTGCTTGCCGAACCGCCAGTCCATCTCTGACAGCTTACAGTCGGAGATATAGTTGACCAGCCGGACCACCTCCATGTCCGGCAGCTCCCGCGTGCACATCCGGGACGGGTCCTGGTGCCCGCTCATGCAACTGATGATGTGAGGCCGGGCTTGGAGGGGGAGAACTCGGCGCGTCACGAAGGCGGCCAGCAAGTCCGAGCCCTTTAGGCCCTCCGACTCCGTCATCACATGAAGTCGGGCAAGGGCGGTGGAGGAGGCGGCCGATAGAGAGCTCGGCTTGAGCCGCCAGTTGGCGCGCGGCTCGGCCGGCGGGCCGGCTGTGTAAGCCGGCAAGTTGACGTAATCGCTAGTCGGATGGATGTTTCTGACATAGAAATAAGATTTCTACCACAGCTTGGCGGACTGCAGCAGAGAGATGGAAGGGAAGCGGTTCCCGGTGCCCGGGCGCCGCACCGCCACGCAGGCTCCGCACTAAGCCGCCTGGCCCTTGGCGGCGGTGCCAAGTTTGAGGTAGAAGCACTCCCCCCAGAGTTCGAGGGTGGGGAGAGTGCCAAGATATCCTTTGCACATGGCGACGAAGGCGGCCAGCAGCACCACCGTGTTTGGCGTGAGGTGGTGCGGCTGGACTTGGTAGAAATCAAAGAAAGAGCGGCGGAAGTTGCTTGCTGGAAGGCCGAAGCCGCGAAGGAAATGAGACCGGAAGACGACGCGTTCGTCGTCCTCCGGCGCCGGCGAGATTTCTGCCTCGGGAGGGATGCGCACCTGTACATTCGCCTTCCGGGGCAGCCAACGTGTTTGGCGGAGAAAGGAGAGGTGGTCTTCGTGGACGTTGGAGCAGTCCCAGTCGCCGCCTCATGAACGCGCCATGGGCGACGGAGCTCGTCGCAGGCGCGGCGCGGTGGCGACCGGACGAGGCTGCAGCGGAGCAAGGAAGCCGCTGCGAGAGGACGCACAGTGACGGCGAGCTGCGGCAGTGCTTCAGCAGGAGGAAGGAGCGCTGCGGCGGCAGGAGAAAATGAAGAACGACGATGGGAGAGGAGGGCGCGCGTGCGTCTGCCACCGCCCTCCTCCCCCTACTTATATCCCCAGGCGGCGAAGTCGAGGGGGCGGGGACGTGGGGGGCCATGGGGATTAACTGTGCCCACTCCCCCACGATTCCCGCGATTATGGCGCCAGTAAAGGCGTGCATTAACTGCCACAAAATACCAACCGACCGCCTCGGCCATAGTGGATCCGCGCGCGCGCCAAGGCACTGTAGTGGCGGGCCCTGGCCTGCGACGCAGTCCCGTCACGCGCATGGGCTGACAGGCCGGCTTGGCCTGACGACGCCACGTGGCCGACCTGCGCGGGCGGCAAGTCTGATGCCTGGCTGGCATGCCACCTGGTTCCCACTACGACGTTTCGAAATCGCCAGGCGGCCTGCCTGGTCATGGCCGACACCTACCAGTCGGCACCTCGGAAGATGGACGAAGCAGAATACCAGACAACCTGGAATATGAAGCTGCTGAGGCTTCTCGCCCCTTCAGCCACAACGCCTCATCAGCTTCGGGGACTACTGTCGGAGTAAATGACCATGGGTAGCCCCATCAGCTCCCTTTGGTATTTCAAGACATCGGGGCAAGCTGCGCCCCTCAAACATCAAGGACAAGGGCCGCCTTCTTGAGGCCGGCTGGTCCAAGCAGCCGGTTGCCGGGAGGCGGCAGAGTCCACAAGGCGGCCATGAAGTAGGCCGACTCCTGGCGGGCGACCTCCGGGGATGCCGAATGCTAGCAGGCGGCCCCTCGCGCCCTCAAAGTCAACACCAACATAAACATGATAAGACAGGGCATGGCTACAGTACAGGCCTACCACCCCCGAATCCAGGGCGGGGCGTGGCCACGGTACTGCGTACCGGGCAAGCATCCTGCGCCCAACGCAGGATTGTTGCCACGCCACCCATGACATCACCCATGGCAGAGGAAGCCATGCTCCCACGATGGACGGCCAGTACGGCCCGCAGGCGGCGGGCCCTACCTGTCCGTGACAAGCCAGAAGGCGGCGAGCCCAGACCAGTCGGCTCAATGGGAGGCCGGCTCCCAGCAGGCGGCCCTCCTCCTCCCTCGAAGTCCGTTCGCCATTAACCAGATACGACGGGGGATGGCTACAGTGAGTTCCTGCCAGGCGGTGGGACTGTATCCACGTTCTCCCCCGACCAAGCATGCATCATCAGTGGCACGGCTACAGTACTACACAGCCGACAGGACCCGCAAGCGGCGGGCCTAGCTTGTCGGCCGAGGACAAGACCGCCGGGGGGACCCACCAGGCGGCGGGCCCCTGCAGTCGGCGGAGAAGCCGGTGACCAGACACACTGACGGCCGGGTCCTACGCCTGGCCGGATTACCATTGTATCCCTGGGGGGTAGGCCTATATAAACCCCCCAGGTCACCCCATGCAAAGGGGTTGGCAGTTGGCTCCTGGGCAGAGGCCTTGTCGAGCACTCACAGCAACACACACACACACACACACACGCAGAGAGAGTGGAGTAGGGCTAGCCTTGCCCTTCTTCCTCCTCCAGCCAGGAAGCTCAAGGAGCAAGCTTGTAGCCACCTGTTGAGATAGTGATCATGCGGAGACCCCGCAGAGCAGGACTAGGGGTGTTATCTCCTAGGAGAGCCCCGAACCTGGGTAAGATTCGCAAGCGTACGCGGTCTCGCTCACTCCCGCTTCTAGAGCCCGGCGACATACTTTTGTCCCCATCCACGATAAGCCATCCCCTGGCATATGTCGCACGATACCCCCGTGGATCGGACGACACCGCGGAATCATCATCACGGCCATCAGTCTGCCGGGTTGTCGACCGCCGCTGGTGTCGTGGAGGGGAGTGCACCGTGGTTGCACCACCTCCGGTTTTCTCCACATCGGCTCGCGCCGGATCGATGGACCGCCGCTGCGAATGCCCTGCCTCCTGTGGCCCATCTTTGTTGGCGAAGCCAATGAGCCTCTGGATAGTAGCTTGCCACTCCTCCATCTTTTCCAGAGTAGGAGGGAAATCGAGGAGCAGCTGCGCACATGCCAAAGCTTCCGCTGGCGTAGGCGGCGGCGACAGGTGCGAGGTACGTGAGGTGCTCTGACTCCTAACAATGGTAGAAGGAGCACCGTCATGATCACGCGACCGCGCGCCACTTCCGCCGGCAGTTTGGCGTGCATGCTGGGCCTGAGCACCTTGGGATCGATGCGCAGAAGTCTTTTCATGGGGACGCCCTGAACCACTAGCACCATGACGCTGCTCATCGTACACGACCTGGGAAGGCCGTGACGCTTGCGCTGGTGCGGGAGCCCCAGAAGGCGTCCTCCGATCTCTGGAGTTCGTTGCGTCACCCGTAGGCAGCACAGCTCCATCTCTGGATCCAGCTGCGTGTGGATTGCCGCTGCCGCTGTGAATGACGCCGCTCGCCTGGCTTGGATCACCGGAACATCATGGAGTCTCTAAACCTCTTCCTTCTTCATCCGCGCCATCACCCGTACGCGAGGGCACAGGCAAAACGGACATGGATGGTTGCGCTGTTGCGGCACTCTTCTTCTTGGGTGGCATGATGATGAAGAAACTAAGGCGCCGATCACAGGATCAGGTTCACACAACCTCGATCCCCCTACCTGGCGCGCCAAAGATGTCGGCGTACGACACCTATGGTATCCCAAGGGACCCCTTTACGCTTCGGTAGGGAGAGAGATATGCACAAAGAGCAGAACCAACGATCGACGCGGTGCGATTTTACCCAGGTTCGGGCCGCTAATCAGCGTAAAACCGTACTCCTGCCTTGTTTTATTATGGGTGTTCTTGAGCCCAGGCTCCAGGAGCGCTTGCAATGAACAGTACGTTCAAAGAGCGGCTACGCATGCAGAATGGGCCAGAAGATCCTCCTCCCCTATAGCAGTTGCCTTGGGCCTCCTTTTATACGCTCAAAGGGGTCACCACAGTGGCAAAATGTACATACATTGAGGTGTAAAGTAGCTATAGGGTTATCATACCTAACCACTGACGGATTAGCACGAATGCATTTAATGCACCGTGAGGTGTCCGTTTAGGTGTCCTCACTTTCTTGGGGATGGAAAAAGGGGCCATCCCATCAGCACCGCTTAAGCTCTCCTCCACTAGCGCGTTGCCACGCATCCAGAGAAGGACCCAGAATGTCAAGCTTGTTGCTGTGCTGAAGCGGTGGAATAGTGATAGAATATTGCCGGGGTGCAAATCTTGCCGGGTTTCATGAGCCACCCCGGCAAGATCTTGCTGGGGGCCTGGTCTTCGGTCTTCAGATCTTATTAACTCCTGATCCTTTGATTCTCGGTCTGAGTGTCCCCTTGACAATCTTGCACTAATCTCCAATTACTCCCCCGGCAAGCCTTGCCGCGGGCTTGGCTACGACTGCCCGTGCACAAGTATGGGGTACTAAAGTCCCAATACTTAGTACACTGACAGTTCCTTCGTGTCTCTTGTGATCTTCATATCCAACCCTTACCCGAAACACTATGTTATTGCTACCTCGAAGCATAACTGTGGTACTCCGAACATCAATAAGAACATTGGGAGCGCAACGCTAAATGTTTCCTGATCTAATATCCAAACACCGTTGTATGTGTAATATCATGAATCTTTCCTCCCCCTTTTATCTACATACTTTTGAACTTGTTGTCCTATCAAGTATATCCTACTCCGCTTTTCCTTGAGCAGGATGTACTCCCAATTCTTGTGTGTAAACACATTTTCCTTTCCATTGGTTTGTTTAACCTTCTTGTGATCTATATGATATAAGCAGAAATAATTCCCTACTTATGTAACACCCCGGTCTACAACTCTGTCAGTGAGACCCTGTTACTATTGTTGATGACATTTCGGTATCACCGATGGACGAGAACTTTGCCTTATTGGCCTCGTTCTTACGAGCAGGAAAATGGGTTCTCTTCGTTCCTCGCCCTTGGTACCGATGTTGTCATCGACATAACTGACAGACTATCCTCTGACATACCTTGATGTCGTGACCGTTAAGAAGTCACCCTTCTCCCTACTTTTGATCGACACCCCCCACAGTTCCACAGGATCGGAACCTGACTCCCCTGTATATCCTTGGTTCCGAAGTATCATATGCTCTTGGTTTTGTGTGTTATCACAAGCCACCCTCTGAGAGATGATCTATTCCCGATGCTCTGAACCCTCTTCTCACACTCTATTCAGGTATTGATCGTTTGTCCATTCGCTGGAAACTTCTTATTGTACCTTCATACTTTGCTCTTTATGTTTTCCTAAGTTTCAACTTGAGAGATACTTCTCCCACATTCCCTAAATTGTTCACCAGATAATCAACCCTATAAGGGTCAGTTCTCCCGAAGTTACCCTTTACTTCCCCACTTAAATCTCGGGACAAGATTTCTTGTAGTGGAGGAGACTTGTAACACCCCTATGTATTAAGCACTGTGACTTTTTGCTAAACATGCCAAGTCATCATCATTGCAACTCTTGATCACAGTGGATAAGCAACTGATTTCAAACTTCTTCTCTGAGTTCTATTCAAATTCAAGTGAAATTTTAAAGTTGCTCAAAAGTTGCTGGAAAAATGTTCATCATTTAGACAAAATTCCATAACATTTAATTGTTAAGGAAAACAACATCACCATTGAGCTAAGATGGACAGTAGCAATTATTTCATTGCAATTTCAGCATTTTTGAAGGCCATTTTATATGTGAAAAATGTAAATGACGTCCCCTAGCCTCCAAACTTTTTGTGGCACTGACTAAAAATGCCTTGGATTTGATGGGTCCAGTTCCATAATTTATCTAAGATATTTGGATGCCCAATTAACTTCCTTTCTCTCTCTGTTTATTAAACAAAAGAAAAACAGAAAGAAATAACGAAAAAGGAAAAGGGCCACTGCTGGCTTGGCCTTAGTGCACAGTGTGCAGGCTCAGCCCAACAGAGCCCTCGTCGTCTCCGTCCTCCCCGTGTCGACGCCGCCGTGGACGCGCGCGCTCGCACCAGCGAGCGGCTGACACCGCGATGCTACAGTGGCCGCGGAGGGGATAAGGCCGACCTCCTCAGCCTCCCTATCTTCCTCATCCACTCCCCTTTCCCTTATTTCCCCTTTCGCTTGCCCCTCTCCCCCTCTGTCCCGAGCGCTCGCCGCTGCGCCTCCGTCGTACCCGCGGCCACCGGCGGCCCCGTGCTCTCTGGATGCATCTGTCTGTAGGAGATATGCCCTAGAGGCAGTAATATCAGTTATTTTGTATCTCCTGGTTTGTAATGAAAGTTTATGATTCCATGCTATAACTGCAATGATTCTCGAGTCTACAATAAAACGAGGCTTGGAGGGAAACTCATGTGCACGTGTGGGATAATAAACGAAAAAATGTATTCCTGGTCAAGCCCCTTTTGACTAGCTCGAGTATTGCATGATGATCCTGTTTTCCTGATCATGGGCATGTCTATGCCGGCAATTTTGAGGGCACAAATTGTTGCTAGAACACTTGTGTTGAATCGACCCATTTTGATGTTATGCTATGAGATGCATTCGTCACAAGTTAATGGTTTATAACACAGAGAAGTTAATGTTTGCATAATTCCTTAGACCATGAGAGTATCGAGTTCCTTCATACTTGCTTCGTGAACTTTGGGGTTTGTTAAACGTCATCAATAACTGGGTGGCTATTACGGCGGCTCACGGGTTCACGGAAAAGTATGGCAAGTAACGAGATAGCTCAAGATTGGGATTTGCTCCTCCGACGATGGAGAGATATACTCGGGCCCTCTCGGTGTTACGGTATCCATCATCGTCTGGCCAGACACCTTGTGATTTGATCACTGGGATGCCGGAACACGGAAACGAGAAAAGAGAACAAAACCGGTAACGAGGTAACTTGCATGATGGACAAATTGTTGATCCACAGGAATGCAATAAATCTCACCTTGGGTGTTTGTGACATATCGCGAAGCAACAGGAATAGCACACGGCAACTGGAGGTTCACTCGAATATTCATTCGTGTGGGTATAGGGGTCAATATGGGTGTCCACGGCTCCGATGTTGATTATTGATCGGAAAGTGTTCCGGTCATGTCTATACTTCACCGAACCTATAGGGTCACACGCTTAAGGGTCATCTATCTGCTGAATACTAGACAGGGAGTCTGAGAGAAAGTCACCGAAAATGTTTCGGAGACAACGGAAGACTTCCGAGAGAGAGAACACCGAAAGAGTTTTGGTAAAACCGAAAAGTTGTTTCGGAATATATTATTTGGTCAAAAAGGGTTTCGGCACCGCCTGGAAATTTTCAGAGGATGCCAGAATTGGTCTGGGAACTTCTGGGAATTTTCAGAGAGAAAAACCGGAAATGTTCCGAAACTGCCATAACCGCTGTTGATGCTTTCCGCTGATAAAAACCACCGCACCGAAAATGTTTCGGATCATGCCCAGAATAATTTTAGAGGGTGCCAGAAATGTTCTGGGACCTTCTGGAATTTTTCAGAAAAAGTTTCGCGGAAAACATCTTGTCTCAGCGCGAGGGGACAAGATCCAACGAATCGGGGGTTGCATGTTTGGTGGCTTTTTGTCTAGGGAGCATGAATGTTTCATGGAGACATGTTGGTGGCTTGTTGGGGGGGCCCCCCCATGGGGGGAGACAAGGTGTGGGCCGGCCCAAGGGCTGCCATGGTGGTGTCCCCTTGGTGCCCCCCTTGTGTTACCATTATGCCCTTTCATGTGTGACATGAAGCTTGGGTATTTTGGTATTTCAACATCCCACCCCACCCCTTGCCTTGGCCTATAAAAGGAGGAGTTGGGGCTGCCATCTCCTTCATCCCTTGCTCTCATACACATGCCATGCATTATCTGGCTTCTTCTCTCCCTCCCACGAAAACAGTTTCGTAGAGCCGAAAGGCTGTCTGGGTTCCGGTGGGAACTAGTTCTGGACGGCGAAGCCCGGCCGGATAGATGACACCGTATGTGTGCAACTCTGTAGAGAGGTCGTAGTTTCGATCCTTTTGCCCGTGGGGCTGTTCGAGTGTCCTCCCGGAGGGTTGTCCGGGTGTCCGTTAGAGTTTCGAGGGTCCTCCCGGAGGGCTGTCCGCGACATCGTCCGGGGGACTGTCCGACCGCCTCCCGAAGGGCTGTCCGGAGAGGGAGTACATCCTCGCGGTTGGGAGGCTGTAAATCCTAGCTGCGGGGATCTGCACCGACGATCTACACCGACTCTTCTTCCGCTGCGCTTCGAGTCGGTACGGATCAGATCAAACCTTGTATGCAGTCTCCATAGTGGTCCTGGGCGTGCTCGCTATACCAAAAATTTTGATTTTCTGTCGCGTTCCCCTACACAGTCCGCGCCGCCTGCGTCTGCCTCGTCCTCTAGTGCTTCCAGGCGGAGCCGGAGAGACCTCCCTCGCACGAATCGGGCCGGTTCCCCACCTCTGCATCGCCGGCGAGCTTCACCAACTCCGGCCTCCTCTACTACTACTAAACCCCTCGCCGGCCTTTCTTGGCCGCACGGTGAGCTCCTGCTCGATCCTCTCTCTTTGCCGTAGCTGGTCGCCGCCGCCGTACTTGCTGCCACTGCTGTGGTCCATCTCCGGCACAGGCGAGCACACCACTGTGCTCGTCGAATCGCGTGGGAGCTGCCTAGTCCTTCGCTGCCACGCCTGCGTGCTCCTAGCGCCGTCCCCGTCGAGCCCCGAACGCCCCGAACACCGCCGCAACCGTAGCTCATCAATGGCGCCGTTTTCGGTCACCCCAGCCGACGCCATCGCCACCGTTCGATGCGCCGTCCTCTTCTCGTTCGAATACGACCGAGAACGGGCGCGCAAACACACCGTAGCCGCGCACCCATTTTCGTCCGAAGCTCGTCGCCGCCACGGCTCAACGCCGACGAGTTTCCAGCCACCCCAGCACGTTCCGACGCCGTAGTTAGATGTGGGGTGATGCGTCGTTCGAACAAGCCCAAGAACACGCGAAATGGTGCCCCGTGGAGGAATCCCAAGCTTGCCGGAGTTCTCTGCTGCGTCCGGCGCTCGCCGGAGCTCCACCGGCGGCTGCGCTGACCTGGCGCCGCGTGGGGCCCGCCTAGAGATACTGCCAGTGGGCCCCACCACGTGTTTGACCAGGTTAACCAGGTCAACCTGCGAGTTACTGTTCACACCTGTCACTGACGTGTGGGCCCCTGCGCTTAATCAAGTTAATTAGGCTTTTATAATTAATCCGTTAATCAGTATAGTCACTGACACATGGGGCCCACACCTCAAATTAGTTCTGTTAAATTAGTTTAACCCACTGTTAAACTCACAGAGGCTGACAGGTGGGTCCCACCTGTCAGTTTGACCAGTCAGCAGCTCAGTTGACTGCCGATGCAATGCTGACATCACTGCTGACATAATAATTCATTTTTGTTAATTTATATAAATCCAGAAAATACTAAAATCTTTGAAAAATCGTAGAAAATAATCCATAGCTCGGATGGAAAAAAACTTTATATATGAAAGTTGCTCAGAACGACGAGACGAATCCGACTGTGCCATCTGTTTCCGTGTCGGGACCCTCTACGGAGGTGAACCCGTAACTTTAGCCTATTTCCGGTAGATGAATAGTGCATATACACCGGTTAATAATTCCAACTTAAATCCTAAAAGAACTAATATGACTTAGACATGCTTTTAGGCAACCCTACACTGCACGTTAGCATACCATGCTCTGTGTTGCATATGTTTGCCGTGTATTTATCTGTTTCTTCCCCTCTTCTCTCTCGGTAGATCCCGGTACCGACGTAGTCCCCGAGACCGACGCAGCTCCGGAGATCGACGACCCCACTGACGACTCTGCCTTCCCGCTGAGCAACCAGACAAGCAGCTCCCTTTTCAACATGCCGATATCGCCGATTCTTTCTCTCTTATGCTTGCATTAGAAATTGCTGCTGCTACCGTTTATCCTATTTCTGATGCATAGCCTGTTTTTGTAACTGCTGTTGATACGTACCTGCTTATCCTAAACTACTGGTTAGAGACCCACCAGAGACCCCAATTTGTCCTAGTTGCCCCGCTGGATTATCAGATGACTCGATCAGCGTGATCGACAAACCAGGCCCCGGCACCGCACATCACCCCCTTAGTTGAACGACACTACAGCGTTACTATCGAGTGCCGAGGGTGATACCTCGTTTAGCACTTCTGATGTTAACTCTGTAGAGTAGCTACTCGGTCATGGTCACCGAGGGTGATTCCTCCTTCACCACTCCCGATAACTACACCGTCGTACAACACCTCAAGTGTGAACCTCGAGGGTGATTCCTCCTAAGTTCTCCTTGACAACTGCATCAGGTGGAATCCATCGAGGGTGATTCCTTGGGTTTCCCCCTGGTGTTTGGACACACGGTTACTTTGACTTAACGCAGAACCATGATGACATCGGGTTGACCTAGAGAGTACCCGAGAGATAATTACGAGGCACGGTCGGGCATTCTTAGCCCTTGCCGCAAGTCCTCGAGACGGGGCGACGGGGTCACATCGATCGTGAGTCTCTGCTCGTTATCGCACGCTACCAATGCACTAACGATTTGGATATTTGATCTGAGTGGGCCTTTGGCCCGATAGCAGTAACCATCACGCGGGAATAAATAAGGGTACTCTGCTTCGTATGCATCAGCCGAAAGCTCTGTCAGACGTCCAGTTCAGCATTGCGGCACGGCTGGGCCGGCGCCATCCTGTAGTGGTGGTACCGAGATTCGCCCTGCTTGCAACGACCCGGAGTGCACAGGGCGATGGCCCAAGACCCCTGAGTGCTTAGGATGTAGACCGGCGGGGACCTCTCTACTGAGCTCTAGGTAGGGCTGCGGTGTGTCATTTGGCCGAGGCCAGGCATGACCCAGAAAAGTGTGTCCGGCCGGAGTTAAGCGAGCGTGGTGGGTAAGTTGGTGCACCCCTGCAGGGAAGAACTAATCTATGCATAGACGGATCCTCGGTAACGGACGCTCAGAGTTGTATCCCGATCGATACAACTAGAACTGGATACTTGAGATGAGAAATGGATAGTATGGCTCTGGGATCGCTTTCTCGCAGGGAGTCGAGAAAGGATCTCTGGGTGAGGTTGAGACTTATTATTTGGATATTATGGCTCTGGGATTGCTTTCTCGCAGGGAGTCGAGAAAGGATCTCTGGGCGAGGATGATGACAACTACTACTTTATATTATGCTTTTCTCTACTCTTCTAAATGATGCAAGATTGTCAAAGATGCTTGAAGATGCTAGTCTTCGATAGGACTAGGCCTTCTCTCTATTCTGGCATTTCTGCAGCCCAGTCCACATATACAGCCTTCCTTTGATAATGTTGCATATGTAGTGTAGATCCTTGCTTGCTGAGTACTTCGGATGAGTACTCACGGTTGCTTTGCTTCCTTTTTTTTCATATGCGTTTGATGCATCCAGATGTAGGAGCCCCTGAGACAGCTTCCCCCGTCGACGACTGATTGCGGCTTGAAGCTACGTCGGTATTTCCCCAAAGAGGAAGGGATGATGCAGCACAACAACGGTAGGTATTTCCCTCAGTGATGAGACCAAGGTTATCGAACCAGTAGGAGAACCAAGCAACACTACGTGAACAACACCTGCACAGAAATGGCTAGTGGCCGGGAGAAAGTTGAAATAGATTGAATGAATAGATCGCAAATAGAGTAAAGTGAAGCAAGGTATTTTTGTATTTTTGGTTTAATAGATCTGAAAATAAAGTTGCAAATAAAGAAAAGAGCGAAAAGCAAAACAGATCTTGAAAGCAAATATATTGGAAAAGAAACCCGGGGGCCGTAGGTTTCAATAGTGGCTTCTCTCGAGAAAAATAGCAAACGGTGGGTGAACAAATTACTGTTGGGCAATTGATAGAACTTCAAATAATCATGACGATATCCAGGCAATGATCATTATATAGGCATCACGTCCAAGATTAGTAGACCGACTCCTGCCTGCATCTACTACTATTACTCCACACATCGACCGCTATCCAGCATGCATCTAGTGTATTAAGTTCATGGAAAAATGGAGTAATGCAATAAGAATGATGACATGATGTAGACAAGATCTATTTATGTAGAAATAGACCCCATCGTTTTATCCTTAATAGCAATGATACATACGTGTCGGTACCCTTTCTGTCACTGGGATCAAGCACCGTAAGATCGAACCCACTACAAAGCACCTCTTCCCATTGCAAGATAAATAGATCAAGTTGGCCAAACAAATCCCAAATATCAGAGATTAAATACGAGGCTATAAGAAATCATGCATATAAGAGATCAAAGAAGACTCAAATAACTTTCATGGATATAAAAAGATAGATCTGATCATAAACTCAAAGTTCATCGGATCCCAACAAACACACCGCAAAAAGAGTTACGTCATATGGATCTCCAAGAGACCATTGTATTGAGAATCAAACGAGAGAGAGGAAGCCATCTAGCTACTAACTACGGACCCGTAGGTCTACAAAGACCTACTCACGCATCATCGGAGAGGCACCAATGGAAGTGGTGAACCCCTCCGTGATGGTGTCTAGATTGGATCTGGTGGTTCTGGACTCTACGGCAGCTAGAATTGATTTTCGTCGACTGCCCTAGGGTTTCTGGAATATTGGGGTATTTATAGAGTAAAGAAGCGGTTCAGGGGGCACCCGAGGTGGGCGCGCCCTGGTGGGTTGTGCTCCCCTCGGAGCAGCCCCCAGGTGCTTCTTCGGGCCACTGGATGTCTTCTGGTCCAAAAAAAATCCACAAAAATTTTCGCTGCGTTTGGACTCCGTTTGGTATTGATTTCCTGCGATGTAAAAAACATGCAAAAAAACAGCAACCGGCACTTGGCACCATGTCAATAGGTTAGTACCAAAAAATGATATAAAATGACTATATAATGATTATAAAACATCCAAGAATAATAATATTACAGCATGGAACAATAAAAAATTATAGATACGTTGGAGACGTATCAACGACTACTACTACCACCCCGAGGGTGGTTACTACTTCGAGTTGACCGACGACCAGGAGTAGGTTTGGAGGGTCCCAGGCAGGAGGCCTGCGCCTTTTCGATCATAGTGTTTGGTTTTGCCCCGCCTTCTTTAAGGCTTATCTGTCTTTCTTTTATATCTGTACTCAGATATCAGATGCTTCCGCTGACGCTTGTATGTGAGCTTATGTATTCGAGCCCTCGAGGCCCCTGGCTTGTAATATAAAGCTTGTATGACTTTATCTATGTCTTAGAGTTGTGTTGTCATATCTTCAAGTGAGTACTTAGGCATGATCGTGTGCATTTGCGTGTATGGTTAGTGCACGATTGAGCCGGGGGCGTCACAGGGAGGTCCGCACGGTGAAGTGTGATTGATGAGATCCTCCTAATGAAGTCCAGCAAGGATATACGCACGGTGGACCGGCTTCCCGGTGAGGTCCGTGCAGTGAAGTCCGATCGGTGAGATCCGGGCAACGAAGTATGCCTAGGAGGTCCGCCGGGGAGGTCTGCGCAGTGAAGTCCGGTCGGTGAGACCCTCGTGATGAAGTCCACCAAGGAGTTCCGCGCGGAGAGGTCCACAAGGAAGGCCTGCGTGGTGAAGTCCGATCGATGAGATCAGCGCCGTGTGGTCCGCCGGGAAGATCCATCGGGGAAGTCTGCGTGGTGAGGTCCGTGCGATGAGATCCACCGGGAAGATCCGCGGGGGAAATCTGCGTTGGGGAAATCCGCGCTGTGAGGTCAGCGCGATGAGATCCGCTGGGAAGATCTGCGTGGTGAGGTCCGCCGGGAAGTCCGCGCGGTGAGGTCCACATGGTGAGATCCGCCGGGATGATCCGCCGGTAAAGTCCGCGTGAGGAGATCCACCGGGAAAATATGCGAGGTGAGGTCTGCATGATGAGATCCACAGGGAAGATCCGTCGGGGAAAACCGCACGGTGAGGTCCACGCGATGAGATCCGCCAAGGAAGTCCGGCGGTGATGTCCAGGTTTAGAGAAGAGGACCCATCTGAACATAGTCTCTATGCGCACAGCCCCTACCTGGCGCGCCAACTATCGGTACATGAAACCAACAGATCCCTTGATAGGGTTGCCCATGGGGCAGAGTACGCATAGAGGAGCACATTGGGAGGTAATACCCTACATCATGCATGTCTGATTGGTGTCTCGTATGAGAGATCTTGTAAAAGATTGGCCGCCGACTTGGAAGGCCCCTACCTCCCCTTATATAGGTGGATGAGGGGTAGGTTTACAAGGGCCCAAGTCAGTTTACAAAGTAGAGTCCTATTAGATCTACTGATATACATTTCTTGGAGTACAAGTGGATGGCGTCATCGGAAGCCGGACTTCTAGGGAGACCTCTGGGGAAGCCAGGCTTGGGAAGCCGGTCTTATGGGGAGGCCTCTTTGTGATGCCCCCGACTCGACCGTACACTAATCATACACGCAACATTCACGATCAAGCCCAGAGACTCACGGGAAGATATCACAACACAACTCTAGACACGAATTATCATAAATATTTATATTACAAGCATCAAGAGCTACCACACGATAGAGTCAGCATTGAGAGTGAAGTACGAGGAATCACCCTCAGTAAGCCACACATGATGTGCTACACTACAGAGTCATCATCGAGAGTGAAATACGAGGAATCACCCTCGGCACTTGATAGAAGCTCTACAGAGTCGTACAACTACATGGTACTGATGGTGGTCTCAGGTCTCGATACATCGATCAACTGTTAGAATCACCCAGGTGGTAAACCATGGCAACATGGACAAGGGTGTAGGGCCACCGATGGGGTACTAGCACACCTATACTAAGCATATAGGATAACAGGAATAGTATCAATAGCAGGTTACAAAACAGGCTATGCATCAGATTAGGAGCTACCGGAATAATAACAGTAGCAAAATCTAATGCAATAATAAGAGAGAAAGAATGGGCGATATCGGAATGATCAAGGGGGTTTGCTTGCCTGGAAGCTCTGCTGAGAGGAGTTGGTCGTCAGGGGCGTAGTCATACTCGGAAGCGGTGGCAGTCGTCTCAGGGTCTACCGAAGAAAAGGAGGGGGAAGAAATAATGAATATAAAGCATACAAATGCAACACAGATGCATGACATGACAAATCGTTATGCTAGGGGTGCCCTAATGCATTACTAAGTATTTTAGAAGAGGTGGGAAAATATTCAGCTCCGAGAATTATCGGATGAATTGATCTGGAGGGGAAGGTTCCATGTTTGCCATGTTAGAGGGGTGTGGCAGGTATGTGGATGGCATTTTCGGATTCGTTATATTTTTCTGATCAATTTTCATATATAAATTATTTTCATCTTAGCTACGGTTTATTTTCTATGAATTTTTGAAATTTAAATGATTTTTTGAATTTATCTGATTTATTTTAATTCAAAAATACTAATTAACTAAACTGCTATGGGTACACAGAAGTGTACCTAGCAGAGTGGCACAGGGGCTGACAGGTGGGGCCAGTCAACTGCCCAGTCAGCAGTTGACTAGTCCATGGTTGACTGGTCAAAGGTCCAGTGGGACCCATATGTCATTGACACAGATTATTTTTAACAGAGTCTAATTATTTTTATTAGCTAGATGGGGTCCACTAGTCAGTGTCTAGGATTAATTCCAAGGATTATTTGCGGTGGGGCCCGCATGTCAGCAAGTGCTTAGCACTAAAACGTAATTAGAACTAATCTAATGGCCTGGGGCCCACTAGTCGGCGGCACATAGGCCGGTTCAAAGCGCTCGCGCGCACCGGCGATGACCAGAGGCACGGCGGCGTGCACGCGGCGCGGCGGGGTGGGAGGGGGGGGGGGGCGGTACCTGCGACCAAATGTTCGCGGCGATGCGCCAAACGGACCAGACGGGTGCGCCGCGTCGATCTACGGTGACTAGAGGCGCGGGGGTGGCCGGTCACGACAGCAACGATGACAACCAGTGGTGACAGTAGGCGACACCCATCGACGGCGTGGCTACAGGACACGGGAGAGAGCGAGAGGGAGTCCAGGAGGAGCGGCAGCTCACAGTGAACGCGCCGGAGTTCTCAGTGAAGCCGGAGGGGGTCGGGGTGGAGCGAATCGAGCGGTGGGCCGTGGCGATCCAGTCGGTGGCGATCGATGAGGGCAACGACTTGACGTCGTCCTGGCTCGTGGCGCTCCTCGTAGACAAAGAAGACGATGGCGTGCAGCTCTTGGACATGGCCTCACAGCTTGGGGAGGCCACTAGCCGCGGTAAAGACGACGGCGCGGCGAAGGTGGGCTCGGGCGAGCTCGTGCGAGAGGGAGAGGGGTGAGGAGAGGGCAAGTGGGCGTCCTAGCGTTTGCTGGGGGTCGAGGGGGATCTTATCCAGCGAGGTCAGGCGACGGGAGGCGGCCGGTGTCGAGCATCGCGCGGTCGAGCGTGATGTCTACTATGCAACTTTATTCTTGTAGACACGTGTTGGGCCTCCAAGCGCAGAGTTTTGTAGGACAGTAGCAATTTTCCCTCAAGTGGATGACCTAAGGTTTATCAATCCGTGGGAGGCGTAGGATGAAGATGGTCTCTCTCAAACAACCCTGCAACCAAATACAAGAAATCTCTTGTGTCCCCAACACACCCAATACAATGGCAAATTTTATAGGTGCACTAGTTCAGCGAAGAGATGGTGATAAAAGTGTAATATGGATGGTAGAAATATATTTTTATAATCTGAATAAATAAAAACAGCAAGGTAGCAAATAGTAAATGGTCACAAAAACGGTATTGCAATGCTTAGAAACAAGGCCTAGTGTCCGTACTTTCGCTAGTGCAATCTCTCAACATTGCTAATATAATTAGATCATATAACCAACCCTCAAAATACGATGAAGAATCACTCCAAAGTTGCTATCTAGCGGAGAACATAAGACGGAATTGTTTGTAGGGTACAAAACCACCTCAAAGCTATTCTTTCCGTTCGATCTATTCAAGAGTTCGTACTAAAATAACACAAAGCTATTCTTTCCATTCGATCTATCCTAGAGTTCGTACTAAAATAACACCAAAGCAAATTCAGATTTATAATATTCAATCCAACACAAAGAACTTCAAAGAGTGCCCAAGATTTCTACCGGAGAAACAAAGACAAGAACGTACATCAACCCCTATGCATAGATTACCCCAATGTCACCTCGGGAATCCGCGAGTTGAGTGCCAAAACATATATCAAGTGAATCAATATGATACCCCATTGTCACCGCGAGTATTCAATTGCAAGACATATATCAAGTGTTCTCAAATCCATAAAAGTATTCAATCCGATAACAACGAAATCTCAAAGGGAAAACTCAATTCATCACAACAAGATAGAGAGGGGAAAACACCATATGATCCAACTATATTAACAAAGCCCGCGATACATCAAGATCGTGACATCTCAAGAACACGAGAGAGAGAGATTAAACACATAGCTACTGGCACAAACCCTCAGCCCCGAGGGTGGACTACTCCCTCCTCATCGTGGTGGCCGCCGGGATGATGAAGGTGGCCACTGGTGATGATCTCCCACTCCGGCAGGGTGCCGGAACAGGGTCTAGATTGGATCTCGTGGATACAGAGGCCTTGCGATGGCGGAACTTCTGATCTAGGGCTACCATCGAGGGTTTTGGAATATTTGGCAATTTATAGGGTAAAGAGGTGGTGCGGGAGGCCACTGAGATGGGCACCCAGGCGCGCCCAGGTGGGTTGTGCCCCCCTCGGGGCACCCCCCAGGTGCTGCTCTGGCCCATTGGTGGTCTTCTGGTCCATAAAAAATCCACAAAATGTTTCGCGGTGTTTGGACTCCATTTGATACTGATTTCCTACGATGTAAAAAACATGCAAAAAACAGCAACTGGCACTTGGGACTATGCCAATAGGTTAGTACCATAAAATGATATAAAATGACTATAAAATGATTATAAAACATCCAAGAATGATAATATAACAGCACGGAACAATAAAAAATTATAGATACGTTGGAGACGTATCAGCATCCCCAAGCTTAATTCCTGCTCGTCCTCGAGTAGGTAAATGATCAAATTAGAATTTTTATGTGGAATGCTGCCTAACATGTCATCTCATATTCTTTTCTTTATAGCATGGACATTTGGACTTTTATATGGTTCAAAGCAATAGTCTAGTTTTGACATGAGGACTTAAATACACAAGCATACCAACAAGCAACCATGTCTTTCAAAATATCAACGCTAAAATAAGTTATCCCTAGCCCATCATGCTCAATCATTGATCCATTCATGAAACACATTCGCATATTAGCTACACCCAATGCTCAAGTACGATCATAGTGCCCCCTAGTTGGTGCTTTTATAAGAGAAGATGGAGACTCAAATTAAAAAAATAAAAATTGCATAAAGTAAAAGAAAGGCCCTTCGCGGAGGGAAGTAGGGATTTGTAGAGTTGCCAGAGCTCAAAGCAAAAACTGAGAGATAAAAACATTTTGAGAGGCATAATTTTCCCACCAACGAAAACGACATAGAGCTCCCAACACTTTCCATGCTAGATATATCATAGGCGGTTCCCAAATAGAAAATAAAGTTTATTCCTTTTTCCACCATACTTTCACTTTCCATGGCTAGCCGTATCCACGGGTGCCCTCCATACCAACACTTTCCAAGCAATTTATTATTTGACAACATAAAGTAAATTTCTTTTTCATTTCGGGACTGGGCATCCCTATTACCTTTGCCGTACTCTCGTGAAATGACAAGTGAATAAACACTCATCTTGAGAATAACACATCTAGCATGGAAAATATTGACCACCCCTCACCACGTCGCAAGCGGTACGAGCACACAAAATAGAAATTTATTTTGAAAATAAGAGATGACACATACAAATTTGCTTAGAACGGCAAAAGAATACCGCATATAGGTAGATATAGTGGACTCATGTGGCAAAACTGGTTTAAAGGATTTTGGATGCACAAGTAGTGATCATACTTAGTGCAAAATGAAGGCTAGCAAAAGATTGAGAAGCAACGAACCTAGAAACGAATAATCTCATAAGCGAGCATTGAGCATAATTAACACCGAATAATGCACCATAACTAGGATGTAATTTCATTGCATAACTATTGACTTTCGTGCTTGCATAGGGAATCACAAACCTTAACACCAATATTCTTACTAAAGCATAATTACTCATCAACATGACTCACATATCACATCATCATATCTCAAAACTATTACAAGGAATCAATTTTATTTTTTCCAATGATCTTCATGAAAGTTTTTATTATATCTTTCTTGGATATCTATCACTTTGGGACTAATTTTCATGTGTCGCTTTTGATAAGCTCAAACAAATATAAGTGAAGATCATGAGCATACAATTTTATTCTCTCAAAATAATATAAGTGAAGCATGAGAGAATTTCTTCAAAAATACTAAAGCACACCGTGCTCAAAAAGATATAAGTGAAGCACTAGAGCAATTCCATAGAAAAGAGCTTCGTTGACGGGATGTGAGTGCCGCTTACCTAGCCTCTCTGGCAACTATTTGAGGACTATATTTTATTTAACAACTTTCAGATCTAAGTACTTTATTAAAACACCAAGCAAAATAAAACAAAATGACATTCCAACAATAGCACACATCATGTGAAGAAGCAAAAACTTAGGCTCAACCGATACTAACCGATAATTGTTGATGAAGAAAGGCGGGATGCCTACCGGGGCATCCCCAAGCTTAGTTGCTTGAGACTTCTTGAAATATTATCTTGGGGTGCCATGGGCATCCCCAAGCTTGAGCATTTGTGTCTCCTTAATTCCTTTTATATCACGGTTTCCCTAATTCTTAAAAACTTCATACACACAAAACTCAACAAGAACTCATGAGATAAGTTAGTATAAACCAATGCAAAAACCTTATCATTCTCTACTGTAGCAAATCACAAAAATTATTATTCAACATTGCATACTAAATGCCTCTGCATATTTATTACTCCTATCCTCAAATAGAATCATTAAACAAGCAAAGATATGCAAACAATGCCAACATAACAGCAATCTGCCAAAACAGTACAGTATGTAAAGAATGCAAGAGTATCAATACTTATTGAACTCCAAAAATTATGAAAATTTACCAGACTATAGATAATTTATCATAGATTACTGTGCAAAAAGTTTCAACCTTTTATCACATTCTGACTTTCCTAGAGAATTTTTGCAACAGCGATAAACTTTCTGTTTTGAAACAGCAACTCATATACTTGCAAAATGAGCATGGTAAAGGCTATCCTTGACATTTTTATTGAAAAGGAAGATGCCAAACATTATTGTAAATAACATAAATCAAATCCTAATAAAATAAAATGACTCTCCAAGCAAAACTCATATCATGTGACGAATGAAAATATAGCTCCAAGTGAGGTTACCGATAATGTCGGAGACGAAAGAGGGGATGCCTTCCGGGGCATCCCCAAGCTTAGTTGCTTGGATATTCCTTAAATATTACCTTGGGGTGCCTTGGCAATCCCCAAGCTTAAGGTCTTCTCACACCTTATTCTCCTCATATCAATATCTCACCCAAAACTTGAAAACTTCAATCACACAAAACTTAACGGAACTTCGTGAGATAGGTTAGTATGATAAAGACAAATCATTCACTTTGGTACTGTCAAAGACAAGATTCATAATTGTTATCACACCATGACTAATGTAACTTATCATTTCTACAATTTATATTGAGCAATATAGGCCATAGAAACTAGGAAACAAGCAAACTATGCAATGAAAACAGAATCTGTCAAAAACAGGACAGTACATAAAGATCTGAATTAAGGTCATACTTATTTAACTCCAAAATTCTGAAAAATTAGGAAAACGTAGACAATTCGTTTACCCATCAGCTGTAAAAAATTCAGAGTTTTTATACGTTCCAGTAAAATATAAGAATTTCTGCACTGGACGTAAAAGTTTCTGTTTTTGCACAGAATCAAGCCAACTATCATCCACACTATCTCAACGGCTTTACTTGGCACTTTATTGAAACAAAAGATACAAAAACATGATTACTACAGTAGAATAATCATGTGAACACACAAAAACAGTAGGTAAAAGTGTTGGGTTGTCTCCCAACAAGCACTTTTCTTTAATGCCTTTTTAGCTAGGCATGATGATTTCAATGATGCTCACATAAAAGATAAGAATTGAAACACAAAGAGAGCATCATGAAGCATATGACTAACACATTTAAGTCTAACCCACTTCCTATGCATAGGGATTTTGTGAGCAAACAATTTATGGAAATAAGAATCAACTAGCATAAAAAGGAAAAACAAGCAAAACTTGAAGATTTTCAACACATAGAGAGGAAACTTGATATTATTGAGATATGTAAAAGCATATGTTCCTCTCTCATAATAATTTTCAGTAGCATCATGAATGAATTCAACAATATAACTATCACATAAAGCATTCTTTTCATGATCCACAAGCATAGAATTTTTATTACTCTCCACATATGCAAATTTATTCTCAAGAATAGTAGTGGGAGCAAACTCAACAAAATAACTATCATGAGATTCTTGATTGGGAAAATTGAAATCATGAAGACAAGTCTCATGGATATCATTATTCTTTATAGAATACATGTCATCACCATAATCATCATAAATAGGAGGCATGTTATCATCATAATAAATTTTCTCATCAAAACTTGGCGGAGTAAAAATATCATCTTCATCAAATATAGCATCCCCAAGCTTGTAGCTTTGCATATCATTAGCATCATGGATATTCAAAGAATTCATACTAGCAACATTGCAATCATGCTCACCATTCAAAGATTTTTGTGCCAAACATTTTATTGACTTCTTCTTCTAACAATTGAGCACAATTTTCCGATCCATCATTTTCAAGAAAGAAATTATAAAGATGATCAATAATATGATGCAACCTCAATTCCATTTTTTTTGTAGTTTTCTATTATAAACCAAACTAGTGATAAACAAGAAACTAAAAGATTCAATCGCAAGATCTAAAGATATACCTTCATGCACTCACCTCCCCGGCAACGGCGCCAGAAAAGAGCTTGATGTCTAATATGCAACTTTATTCTTGTAGACACGTGTTGGGCCTCCAAGCGCAGAGTTTTGTAGGACAGTAGCAATTTTCCCTCAAGTGGATGACCTAAGGTTTATCAATCCATGCGAGGCGTAGGATGAAGATGGTCTCTCTCAAACAACCCTGCAACCAAATACAAGAAATCTCTTGTGTCCCCAACACACCCAATACAATGGCAAATTGTATAGGTGCACTAGTTCGGCGAAGAGATGGTGATAAAAGTGTAATATGGATGGTAGAAATATATTTTTATAATCTGAATAAATAAAAACAGCAAGGTAGCAAATAGTAAACGGGCACAAAAACGGTATTGCAATTCTTAGAAACAAGGCCTAGGGTCCGTACTTTCGCTAGTGCAATCTCTCAACAATGCTAATATAATTGGATCATATAACCAACCCTCAAGGTGCGATGAAGAATCACTCCAAAGTTCCTATCTAGCGGAGAACATAAGACGGGATTGTTTGTAGGGTACGAAACCACCTCAAAGCTATTCTTTCCGTTCGATCTATTCAAGAGTTCGTACTAAAATAACACAAAGCTATTCTTTTCGTTCGATCTATCATAGAGTTCGTACTAAAATAACACTAAAGCAAATTCAGATTTATAATATTCAATCCAACACAAAGAACTTCAAAGAGTGCCCAAGATTTCTACCGGAGAAACAAAGACAAGAACGTGCATCAACCCCTATGCATAGATTACCCCAATGTCACCTCGGGAATCCGCGAGTTGAGAGCCAAAACATATATCAAGTGAATCAATACGATACCCCATAGTCACCTCAAGTATTCAATTGCAAGACATATATCAAGTGTTCTCAAATCCATAAAAGTATTCAATCTGATAACAACGAAATCTCAAAGGGAAAACTCAATTCATCACAACAAGATAGAGAGGGGAAAACACCATATGATCTGACTATATTAACAAAGCCCGCGATACATCAAGATCATGACATCTCAAGAATACGAGAGAGAGAGATTAAACACATAGCTACTGGTACAAACCCTCAGCCCCGAGGGGGGACTACTCCCTCCTCATCGTGGTGGACTCTGGGATGATGAAGATGGCCACCGGTGATGATCTCCACCTCCGGCAGGGTGCCGGAATGGGGTCTAGATTGGATCTCGTGGATACGGAGGCCTTGCGGCGGCGGAACTTCTGATCTAGGGCTACCCTCGAGGGTTTTGGAATATTTGGCAATTTATAGGGTAAAGAGGCGGTGCGGGAGGCCACCAAGGTGGGCACAACCCACCTGGGTTTCGCCCCCCTCTGGGCACCCCCCAGGTGCTGCTCTGGTGCATTGGTGGTCTTCTGGTCCATAAAAAATCCACAAAAAGTTTCGTGGTGTTTGGACTCCATTTGATATTGATTTCCTGCGATGTAAAAAACATGCAAAAAACAGCAACTGGCACTTGGCACTATGTCAATAGGTTAGTACCAAAAAATGATATAAAATGACTATAAAATGATAATAAAACATCCAAGAATGATAATATAACAGCATGGAACAATCAAAATTTATAGATACGTTGGAGACGTATCAGAGCGCCATCCAGACGCGGACATTGCGACACGCACATGAGGAGGACGAAGACCTCCTCAATGGGCTGGGCCGGGGCACTGTTCCACTAGAGCCCGAACACACCGTAGATCTTTTCTTTTTCACTTTTTCCATTTCTTGTTTTGGCTTTTCTCTCTATTTTGCATATATTTAGTGCACTACATGAATTTAGTTGAACATGGGATTTTGCACATAAATCAAGCACAATATTTTGGCATAGCACAAAAAGTTCCAAAGCACTTGGGATTGTTTAACTATTTTCCGAAATTGAAAAGGTCCATTAATCGGCTGATGGTCCACTGTTTTAATACCTAGGGTTATTTTAGTAATTTAGGTGATGTTGTTTTCCTTAACATAATTACCTAGGGATTATTTTTAATATTATGAACACTTTTGTTTTTGTGTTTGAAGAAATAATAATTTGACTTTCATTTGAAATTGATTTAATTCTTTATTTGCATTTTAATTAGGTAAATCATGATGACATGGCAAGGTTAATTTGCATAAGTAGGGCTTAGTAATCTGGGGATGTCACACTCTTGGAGGCCGGACTTTTGGGAGGCTTCTCCTTGGAGGCCTGGAGATTGACTTCACCTTAGGTCAGATACCCCCGGTATGTTGCACCGTCAGAACCATCTAAAACTTCTAACATTATGCATTCCCATAAAAAAACTCTATCAAAGATCTGTTTATTGGTATCTTGAACAGCCACAAAGCTCAGTCTATGTTCAACTTGTTTAGCTCTTTGAGGGTTATTTTCTCCCATGAATGAATCTATTTATGAATACGACAATGAATTGAACTACCATGCGATGAGGGCGGTGCCATATACGTCAGGTCGGCTGTGATCATGTTGGTGTGCAAGCAGGAAAGCATGACCGATCACACGGTGTGAAGCCGGGTCGCGCCGTAATGCTTCGCTCCGCACGTTCACGTGTTATCTTTTCTTTACGATAACTAGCCACATTGTAAGGTAAAACAGAAAACCTAGCTATGTGGAGCCGTGGTTCTTTTATTTTTTTGGTGCTCTAGATAGAGCGAGGAGAAATAACATGTCACCGACCTTGCTGGCTGCCATAAGGCTGGGACTTGAGCCATGGGCAACGGGCTTGGCCCAACTCACAAGAGTGCACTATAAGTCACCAGGAGGGTTTGATCGATGGGGCATCCGACAGATCACGAATTGACGGCAAAGGCGGCGGCTTTCTCTCCCACCTCTGGCTCTCTTCTATTTTTTTTGTGCGAAGAACTTTTGAACTATTCATCAAACATCATGGCAGTAAAAGAACACCAGAAGTAACAGAAATTACATCTATGTCCATAGACCCCCTAGCGACTACTACAAGCACTGGAGCAAGCCGAAGGTGTGCTGCTGTCATTGCCACTCCCTCATCAGAGCCAGGAAAACCTCGTTGTGGTAGACAGTCGAGAAGTCAGCGTGCTAAGGCCCCAAAGGACCAGCGCACTGAAGGAAATATGCCCTAGAGGCAATAATAAAGTTTTTATTTATATTTCCTTATATCATGATAAATGTTTATTATTCATGCTAGAATTGTATTAACCGGAAACTTGATACAAGTGTGGATACATAGACAAAACACAGTGTCCCTAGTAAGCCTCTAGTAGACTAGCTCGTTAATCAAAGATGGTTAAGTTTCCTAACCATAGACATGAGTTGTCATTTGATGAACGGGATCACATCATTAGGAGAATGAGATGTGATGGACAAGACCCATCTGTTAGCTTAGCATAATGATCGTTAAGTTTTATTGCTATTGCTTTCTTCATGACTTATACACATTCCTTTGACTATGAGATTCTGCAACTCCCGAATACCGGAGGAACACCTTGTGTGCTATCAAACGTCACAACGTAACTGGGTGATTATAAAGATGCTCTACAGGTGTCTCCGAAGGTGTTTGTTGGGTTGGCATAGATCAAGATTAGGATTCTCCGAGTATCGGAGAGGTATCTCTGGGCCCTCTCGGTAATGCACATCATGATAAGCCTTGCAAGCAATGTGACTAATGAGTTAGTTACGGATGATGCATTACGGAACGAGTAAAGAGACTTGCCGGTAACGAGATTGAACTAGGTATGGAGATACCGACGATCGAATCTCGGGCAGGTAACATACCGATTACAAAGGGAATAAAGTATGTTGTCATTGCAGTTTGACCGATAAAGATCTTCGTAGAATATGTAGGAACCAATATGATCATCAAGGTTCCGCTATTGGTTATTGACCCAAGATGTGTCTTGGTCATGTCTACATAGTTCTTGAACCCGTAGTGTTCGCATGCTTAACGTTCGATGATGATTTGTATTATGAGTTATGTGTTTTGGTGACCGAAGATTGTTCGGAGTCCCGGATGAGATCACGGACATGACGAGGAGTCTAGAAATGGTCAAGAGGTAAAGATTGATATATTGGACGATAGTATTCGGACACCGGAAGTGTTTCGGGATGTATCGGGTACGTATCGGAGTACCAGGGGGTTACCAAAACCCCCGGTGGAAAGATATGGGCCATATGGGCCATAGGAGGGAGGCTAGGCAGCCCACAAGGGGTGACCGTGCCCCCTCCCCCATGGGGAGTCCGAATTGGACAAGGGGAGGGGGCGGCGCCCCCATTTCCTTCTCCTCCTCCCTCTCCTTCCCCCTTTCCCCTTCCGGTAAAAGGAAAGGGGGGCCGAATTGGACTAGGGGTCCAAGTGGGACTCCTCCCACTTGGCGCGCCCTAGGCCGGCCTCCTCCCCTCTCCCTCCTTTATATACGTGGGTAGGGCACCCCTTGGAGACACACCAATTGTTCCAAGCCGTGTGCGGCGTCTTCCTCCATGGTTTACTCCTCCGGTCATATTGTCGTAGTGCTTAGGCGAAGCCCTGCGCGGATCACTTCACCATCACCGTTAACACGCCGTCGTGCTAACGAAACTCTCCCTCGACACTTTGCTGGATCAAGAGTTCAAGGGACGTCATCGAGCTGAACGTGTGCTGAACTCGGAGGTGCCGTACGTTCGGTACTTGATCGGTTGAATCGAGAAGACGTTCGACTACGTCAACCGCGTTAATCTAACGCTTCCGCTTTCGGTCTACGAGGGTACGTGGACACACTCTCCCCCTCTCGTTGCTATGCATCCCCTAGATAGATCTTGCGTGAGCATAATTTTTTTTTGAAATTACATGCTCCGTTTCCCAACAGTGGCATCCGAGCCAGGTCTTTGCGTAGATGATATGCATGAGTAGAACACAAAGAGTTGTGGGCGATGATAGTCATACTGCTTACCACCAACGTCTTATTTTGATTCGGCAGTATTGTAGGATGAAGCGGCCCGGACCAACCTTACATGACCGCGTTCATGAGACCGGTTCCACCGACAGACATGCAACTTGTTTTGCATAAAGGTGGCAGGCGGGTGTCTATTTCTCCAACTTTAGTTGAATCGAATTTGACTACGGCCGGTCCTTCTTGAAGGTTAAAACAGCAAACTTGACGAAACATCGTTGTGGTTTTGATGCGTAGGTAAGAACAGTTCTTACTAGAAGCCCGTAGCAGCCACGTAAAACTTGCAACAACAAAGTAGAGGACGTCTAACTTGTTTTTGCAGGGCATGTTGTGATGTGATATGGTCAAGACATGATGTGATACACGTTATTGTATGACATGATCATGTTTTGTAAAAGTTATCGGCAACTGGCAGGAGCCTTATGGTTGTCGCTTTATTGTATGAAATGCAATCACCATGTAATTGCTTTACTTTATCACTATGCTTTAGCGATAGTTGTAGAAGCAATAGTTGGCGAGACGACAACGACGCTACGATGGAGATCAAGGTGTCAAGCCGGTGACGATGGAAATCATGACGGTGCTTTGGAGATGGAGATCAAAGGCACATGATGATGATGGCCATATCATGTCACATATTTTGATTGCATGTGATGTTTATCTTTTATGCATCTTATTTTGCTTAGTACGGCGGTAGAATTATAAGATGATCCCTCACTAAAATTTCAAGGTATAAGTGTTCTCCCTGAGTATGCACCGTTGCGACAGTTCATCATGCCGAGACACCACGTGATGATCGGGTGTGATAAGCTCTACGTTCACATACAACGGGTGCAAGACAGTTTTGCACGTGCGGAATACTCGGGTTAAACTTGATGAGCCTAGCATGTGTAGACATGGCCTCGGAACACTGAGACCGAAAGGTCGAACGTGAATCATATAGTAGATATGATCAACATAGAGATGTTCACCATTGAAAACTACTCCATCTCACGTGATGATCGGACATGGTTTAGTTGATATGGATCACGTGATCATTTAGATTACTCGAGGGATGTCTATCTAAGTGGCAGTTCTTAAGTAATATGATTAATTGAACTTAATTTATCATGAACTTAGTCCTGATAGTTTTTGCATATCGATGTTGTATATCAATGGCCCGTGCTACCGTTCCCTTGAATTTTAATGTGTTCCTAGAGAAAGCTAAGTTGAAAGATGATGGTAGTAACTACACGGACTGGATCCGTAACTTGAGGATTATCCTCATTGCTGCATAGAAGAATTATGTCCTTGATGCACCGCTAGGTGACAAGCCCCCTCCCTCTAATGTAGACGCTTTGAACGTCTGGCAAACGTGGTCTGATGACTACTCTATAGTTCAGTGTGCCATGCTCTACGATATAGAATCGGGACTTCAAAGACGTTTTGAACATCATGGACCATATGAGATGTTCCAGGAGTTGAAGTTAATATTTCAAGCAAATGCCCGAGTTGAGAGATATGAAGTCTCCAACAAGTTCTATAGCTGCAAGATGGAGGAGAACAGTTCTGTCAGTGAACACATACTCAGAATGTCTGGGTACCATAACCACTTGACTCAGCTGGGAGTTAATCTTCCGGATGATAGTGTTATTGACAGAGTTCTTCAATCACTGCCACCAAGCTATAAAGGCTTCGTGATGAACTATAATATGAAAGGGATGGAAAAGACAATTCCCGAGCTCTTCGCTATGCTTAAAGCTGCGGAGCTAGAAATCAAGAAAGAGCATCAAGTGTTGATGGTTAACAAAACCACTAGTTTCAAGAAAAAGGGCAAGAGAAAGAAGGGGAACTTCAAGAAGAATGGCAAGCAAGTTGTCACTCCCGGGAAGAATCCCAAGTCTTGACCCAAGCCTGTAACTGAGTGCTTCAACTGCAAAGGGACTGGTCACTAGAAACGGAACTGCCCCAAGTATTTGGCGGAGAAGAAGGATGGCAAAGTGAACAAAGGTATATTTGATATACATGTTATTGATGTGTACCTTACTAATGCTCGTAGTAGCGCCTGGGTATTTGATACTGGTTCTGCTGCTCATATTTGCAACTCGAAACAGGGGCTACGGATCAAACGAAGATTGGCTAAGGACGAGGTGATGATGCGCGTCGGGAATGATTCCAAGGTCGATGTGATCGCCGTCGACACGCTACCTCTACATCTACCTTCGGGATTAGTTTTAGACCTGAATAATTGTTATTTGGTGCCAGCATTGAGCATGAACATTATATCTTGATCTTGTTTGATGCGAGATGGTTATTCATTTAAATCAGAGAATAATGGTTGTTCTATTTATATGAGTAATATCTTTTATGGTCATGCACCCTTGAAGAGTGGTCTATTTCTGTTGAATCTCAATCATGGTGATACACATATTCATAATATTGATGCCAAAAGATGCAAAGTTGATAATGATAGTGCAACATATTTGTGGCACTGCCGTTTAGGTCATATTGGTGTAAAGCGCATGAAGAAACTCCATGCGGATGGACTTTTGGAATCACTTGATTATGAATCATTTGATGCTTGCGAACCATGCCTCATGGGCAAGATGACTAAGACTCCGTTCTTCGGAACAATGGAGCGAGCTACAGACTTATTGGAAATAATACATACCGATGTATGCGATCCGATGAGTGTTGAGGCTCGCGGCGGGTATCATTTTTTTCTAACCTTCACAGATGATTTGAGCAGATATGGGTATATCTAATTAATGAAACACAAGTCTGAAACATTTGAAAAGTTCAAAGAATTTTAGAGTGAAGTGGAGAATCATCGTAACAAGAAAATAAAGTTTCTTCGATCTGATCGCGGAGGCGAATATTTGAGTTACGAGTTTGGCCTTCATTTAAAACAATGTGGAATAGTTTCACAAGTCACGCCACCTAGAGCACCATAGCGTAATGGTGTGTCCGAACATCGTAACCGTACTTTATTAGATATGGTGCGATCTATGATGTCTCTTACCGATTTACCACTATCATTTTGGGGTTATGCATTAGAGACAGCTGCATTCATGTTAAATAGGGCACCATCTAAATCCGTTGAGACGACACCGTATGAACTGTGATTTGGCAAGAAACCTAAGCTGTCATTCCTTAAAATTTGGGGTTGCAATGCTTATGTGAAAAAGCTTCAGCCTGATAAGCTCGAACCCGATCGGAGAAGTGCGTCTTCATAGGATACCCAAAAGAAACTGTTGGGTACACCTTCTATCACAGATCCGAAGGCAAGATATTTGTTGCTAAGAATGGATCCTTTCTAGAGAAGGAATTTCTCTCAAAAGAAGTGAGTGGGAGGAAAGTAGAACTTGATGAGGTAATTGTACCTTCACTCGAATTGGAAAGTAGTTCATCACAGAAAACAGTTCCCGTGATGCCTACACCAATTAGTGAGGAAGCTAATGATGATGATCATGAAACTTCAGATCAAGTTACTACCGAACCTCGTAGGTCAACCAGAGTACGTTCCGCACCAGAGTGGTACGGTAATCCTGTTCTGGAAGTCATGTTACTAGACCATGACAAACCTACGAACTATGAGGAAGCGATGATGAGCCAGGATTCCGCGAAATGGCTTGAAGCCATGAAATCTGAGATGGGATCCATGTATGAGAACAAAGTATGGACTTTGGTTGACTTGCCCGATGATCGGCAAGCCATAGAGAATAAATTGATCTTCAAGAAGAAGACCGACGCTGATGGTAATGTTACTGTCTACAAAGCTCGACTTGTTGCGAAAGGTTTTCGACAAGTTCAAGGAGTTTACTACGATGAGACCTTCTCACCCGTAGTGATGCTTAAGTCTGTCCGAATCAAGTTAGCGATTGCCGCATTTTATGATTATGAAATCTGGCAAATGGACGTCAAAACTGCATTCCTTAATGGATTTCTTAAAGAAGAGTTGTATATGATGCAACCAGAAGGTTTTGTCGATCGTAAAGGTGCTAACAAAGTGTGCAAGCTCCAACGATCCATTTATGGACTGGTGTAAGCATCTCAGAGTTGGAATATACGCTTGGATAGTGTGATCAAAGCATATGGTTTTATACAGACTTTTGGAGAAGCCTGTATTTACAAGAAAGTGAGTGGGAGCTCTGTAGCATTTCTAATATTATATGTGGATGACATATTGTTGATTGGAAATGATATAGAATTTCTGGATAGCATAAAAGGATACTTGAATAAGAATTTTTCAATGAAAGACCTCGGTGAAGCTGCTTATATATTGGGCATCAAGATCTATAGAGATAGATCAAGACGCTTAATTGGACTTTCACAAAGCACATACCTTGATAAAGTTTTGAAGAAGTTCAAAATGGATCAGTCAAAGAAAGGGTTCTTGCCTGTATTAAAAGGTGTGAAGTTGAGTCAGACTCAATGCCCGACCACTGCAGAAGATAGAGAAAAAATGAAAGTCATTCCCTATGCACTACTAGGAAAAGGGCTATAGATGATATGGCCACTAATGGCGCACCAGACATGTGGTGCGCCACTACTATATAGCAGTGGTGCACCATGTGTTGGTGCGCCATTAGTGTGAAAGACACTAATGGCGCACCAGACCCATGGTGCGCCACTAGTAATAATTTTTTTTTAATTATTTTTCCAAAAATACTAATGGCGCACCATGCCAGAGTGCGCCATTACTAGTTTTAACTAGTAATGGCGCACCAGCCACAGAGTGCGCCACTAGTAACAAATTTTTTTTATTATTATTTTTCCAAAAATACTAATGGCGCACCAGGGCAGAGTGCGCCATTACTAGTTTTAACTAGTAATGGTGCACCGACCACACAGTGCGCCACTACTATATTTTTTTTTATTATTTTTTTTGCAAAACTACTAATGGCGCACCACCAGCTGGTGCGCCATTAGTAACCAGGGTTACTAATGGCGCATTTGTAGGTGGTGCGCCATTAGTAACCTGGGACCAGCTAGATATTTTGGACAGCCACACCTACACACTCACTTTCCCCACTTCATTCTCTCCACCTCCTCCTCCAACTTGTGTCGGCTGCCTCCTCCTCCTCACCTCATTTGCACCATAGATTCATCAAAATTAAGTGGTTAAATTACCTTTTTTTGATAGGTAAGTAAGGGGAAAGCTATCTTTATGTTGTAGCTAGATCTACTTTTTTTCTCCCTCCAACAACGTGCACATGCACTTTTTATGGCCTAGCTAGATCTATGTATGTTTGTGGTGTTGCATATGTTTGTGGTGTTGCATATATGTTTGTGTTTGTAGGTACCGGTATTTGAAATGCGATAGTTGCCAATATTTTGCCAGAATGTTGATTCATTTCCGTTTCGGCGAGAATTTTGGCACTATGCATTCTTTTTGGTCCTATTTTTAGGGAAAGTCATGCCAAATTTTTTCTTGGTTCTAAAATATCGTTTTGCTCTACCCCGCAGGCGACCATGGTCCGCACGATGACCGAAGGCATCGTGAATAGGTTTTTGAGCTCCGCGAAGGCCGAGATGCTTCAAAAGAACGAGACGGAGATAAGATGTCCGTGTCGAAGATGCAAGCTGAAGAGCCTTATTGCGGACCCGGATTCCGGGCAGGTGCGGGACCACCTGCTCTTGCGTGGTTTCATGGATGGCTATCGGTGGCAAGGTGATGAAGATGACTATGAAGTCGTCCATGGGGGCCGGGCAAGAAATGAGGAAGGGCAGCAAGACAACCACCGCGGCAAGGGCGGGCGAGAAGACGAAGAATCTCCAGGACATGATCACGATGGTGATGCTGTACACAGTCATCATGTAGAAGATGCCGGACATGATGATGAGGAAGATCAAGACGAAGGGCATGATCATGAAGATGAAGATGCCGGAGGAGACGATGATGGAGGCTGGGTGCAGGACCCTCATATTCAAGAGCTGCTTCTCAAGCAGACGGATAACGCAAGAGCTGCCGCCCGAGAGAAAGCCAAGCTGGATCAACTGGAGATAGACGCGGTTACTCCATTGTATGAAGGATGCAGGCCCGAGAATACCAGCCTGAAAGTAACGCTCATGGCTCTGGAGATGAAGGTAAAACACAAAATGACCGACGCATGCTTCGACGAGAACATGTCATTCTGGCACGAACGTCTTCCCAAGGGGAACAAGTGCCCGACCAGTTTCGAGGAGGCGAAGAAAATCGTGTGTCCTCTGGATTTACCGCACGTGAAATACCATGTGTGCATGAACAATTGCATCATTTATCGGGACGAGCACGCGGAGTCTACCATATGTCCGGTGTGCGGCGTCACTCGATACAAGAAGAGGAAGAAAGCTCCACGAAAAGTGGTGTGGTACTTTCCGATCACTCCTCGTCTGCAGCGGTATTTCGCGGACCCTAAGGTAGCAAAGCTCCTGCGTTGGCATGCGGATAGGGAGGAGAAGAAGCGAGAAGATGACGGAAATGATCCGGAGATAAATAAAAAAGACAAAATGCTGAGTCACCCTAAGGATGCGAGCCAGTGGCAAGCGTTGAACTTCGAAGACCCAGAATTTGGGAACGATCCAAGGAACATCGTGCTGGGCGCGAGCACCGATGGAGTCAATCCGTTTGGCAGCCAGAGAAGCACACATAGCACCTGGCCTGTGTTTGTGTGGATGTACAACCTTCCCCCCTGGTTGTGCATGAAGAGGAAGTACATTCACATGAGTATGCTAATTGAAGGGCCGAAACAACCAGGGAACGACATCAATCTGTATCTGGGGCTGCTGAAAGAGGAGCTAGACACGCTGTGGAAAACACCAGCCAATACATGGGACGCCGCAGAGAAAGAATATTTCCCTATGAGAGCCGCACTGCTCACGACGATGCACGACTATCTCGGTTACGGATATCTCGCGGGGCAGGTGGTCCACGGATTTTCTGGATGCGTCAGGTGCATGGATGACACAACGTATCGCCAGCTAGATAGAGATCCCGGGTCTTCGAAAACCATGTTCATGGGACATCGAAGGTGGCTTCGCGACGATGACCCGTGGAGAAAACGCAAGGATCTGTTCGATGGTGAAACCGAACCCCGAAGACGCCCGCGTACGAGGAGCGGCGAGGAAATAGACAAGCTGTTGAAAAATTGGAAAGATTGCCCACTGCCGGGAAAGAAGCAAAAGGCGCCAGAGCCGGGAAAGAAGCGAAAGGCGCCAGAGCCGCTGCTGAAGGTATGGAAAACGAGGTCTGTTTTCTGGGACTTGCCATACTGGAAGATCCACCGTGTGCCTCACAGCCTTGATGTCATCCATATCACGAAGAACGTGTGCGAGAGTCTGCTTGGTACCCTGCTCAACATGCCAGAGAGGACCAAAGATGGGCCGAAAGCAAGGGCAGACTTGAAATCAATGGGCATCAGGGAGGAGCTTCACGCTAATGATGATGATGATGAGGCGAAGCAGGACACAGAAAGTCGTCGCAAAGGCAAAAAGGCCAAGAAGACCGGAAATGACTACCCTCCCGCGTGCTTCACTCTAAGTCAGGAGGAGATCGAGCAGTTTTTCACCTGCCTCGTAGGAGTAAAACTTGCTTACGGTTACGCGGGGAAGATAAGCAGATACCTAGACCCAGCGAAGCAGAAGTTCAGCGGGATGAAGTCTCACGACTGTCACGTGCTGATGACGCAGATACTTCCAGTTGCAATCCGTGGGATCATGGACGCGCACGTCCGTGAAACGCTATTTGGCCTATGCAACTTTTTCGACGTCATCTCTCGGAAGTCGGTTGGCATGAGGCAACTCAGAAGGCTACAGGAAGAGATCGTGGTGATACTATGCGAGCTTGAGATGTACTTCCCGCCCGCATTCTTCGACGTTATGGTGCATCTTCTGGTCCATATCGTGGAGGATATCATCCAACTCGGGTCGACGTTCCTGCACAGCATGATGCCGTTCGAAAGGATGAATGGTGTCATCAAAGGATACGTTCGCAACATGTCACGTCCAGAGGGAAGCATAGCCAGGGGCTTTCTGACCGAAGAGTGCATCTCCTACTGCAAGAATTATCTAGGCATCGAGAACCCCGTTGGTCTGCCCGTGAACAGGCACCTCGGCAGGCTCGCTGGATGGGGTCACTGCGAGGGTCGCCGCGAAATGCATGTCGACTTCGAGGGTCGACTCGCCGACTTTGAAAGAGCAAACCTAGTCGCGCTACAACACATCGACGTGGTCGATCCTTGGGTGGTAGATCACAAAACCTTTATTGAGAAGACGTACAATGACTGAGGCCAACAGAGGACGGACGGAGATATAATCAAAGAGCACAACTCATGTTTCACGTGTTGGTTCAATCAGAAGCTTCTGTCGTACCCTTTACATGAGGATTCTTCCGCGGAAGAACAACTCATATTCGCCTTGTCACAGGGCGCCGAGCACAACCTGATGACCTATGAGGCGTACGATATCAACGGCTACACATTCTACACCGACGACAAGGACATGAAGAGCAATGGTTATCAGAACTCCGGGGTAACGATGGAATCCTACACCGGTAACGACAAGGACAGATACTACGGAAGGATCGAGGAGATCTGGGAGCTGAGCTACGTTGGAGAGAAGGTCCCGATGTTCCATGTCAGATGGGCCAAGAGCGTCCTAAAAGAAGACCGGTATTTCACCACCATGGTTATACCCGAAGCCAAATCCAAGACCGCGGGCGCAAACGTCACCGCAAAAAATGAGCCATGGGTACTGGCTTCCCAAGTGGACCAATGCTTCTTCATTACCGACCCGTCAAAGCCCAGTCGTGTTGTTGTGAGGAGAGGCAAAAGGAAGATCATCGGAATGGATGGAGTCGCCAATGAGCAAGACTTCGACAAGTACGGCGACCCGAAGATGGAACATGACGACGACGATGAAGTAGCAGCATACACCACAAGAAGAAGCAGGACCACCCTACCTAAAGGACGTCTGTTCCACAGAAGAACTCCATTTGCGAAAAAGAAGGGCAAGAAGATTGTGAACAGATAGCTAGCTAGCTAAGATCGATTGTATTTAAATTGTAGCCTTCATTTCTCGATTGTATTTCATGGGCACTTTTTGAACTCATGAATATTTTTAAATTTCATGGGCACTTTTTGAATTCATGAAAAAATATTGAATATTCATGAGGACACTCGATCTCGATCCCCCTCCATCTCGATCGCTATCCCCCCTCGCCAGATCCCCCTTGCCGCCGAGCACCCCCCGCACCCTCCCCCGCTCCACCACCACCGACGAAGCCCGCACATCCCACCGCTGCCACCGTAACAATGAATGCAAACTAAAAATTATTATGTTTTTTATAAAAAAATTATTACTGTTTCATATTCATATTCATTTTCTAAAAAAATATTAGATGCAACAAAAAATAATAATAATAATAAATTACTTATGGGGCACCGCTGGCTGGTGCGCCATTGCTATCTAAAAAAAAGATTACTTATGGCGCATCGTCCCGGTGGTGCGCCATTGCTATAAAAAAAACATTCTAATGGCGCACCGCCCGGGGGTGCGCCATTAGTAACTTCCCCCTATGGCTAGTCGCCCCGATCCCTTCGTCCCTCCCTCGCCAAATCCGCTCCCCTCGCATTACTTCCTACCGCCAAGTTCGTCCGACCCACTGCGCCGCCGCCGCCGCTGCCCCGACCCACTGCGCCGCAGCCCGCCCAGCGCCCCCGCCGCTCCCTTCCCCCATCCTCCCCTTCCTCCCCCTCCGACCCCACCCCGACGCGTCTCCGTCTCCACGCCGCCCACTGCATCTTCCCCGGCACCGCGCGGAACAGATCGGAGGAGGAGAAACAGAGACAGGCGAGAGGAGAGGAGGAGGCCCGCCGCCTCCTCGACGCGTGCCGCCGGATCTTCAACGCCTAGCCGCTGCCGGAGCTTCAGCGCCTCGACGCGTGCCACTCATCGTCGACCTGCCCCGCAGCCGCCACAACCTCCACATCGTCGTCATCGAGGCCGGGACGCCAGGTGAGAGGCCCTCTCCATGTCCCCAACATCTTACTTGTCTTCGCTACTGTCTGCCCTCTCCATGTACCTTTTTTATCAGTGACAATTTGTCTGAATATTATCTGAAAAATGCAAGTGTTTGTCTGTCTGAAATCAGTCTGTATGTGTGTTTTCAGTTTGACAGCAAAAACAAAATTCTGCCATACGCCACAACAACATGAAGCAATGAACTTGGCTTTCAGAACAACATCCATCATATACAAAAGATTATATAATATGCACTAGTGTCTTTCTAGTTAGTCAGACTGATTTTGACATATTCTAAAACATAAACTGAAGTTTAACATGTCCAAAAGACAGCTACAGCCACTAGATGTTTGACATCATCTTCACCTGTCCAAAAGACAAAGCTACAGCCATTTTTTCATGTCCAAAGACACATGTTTTAACATGATGTTTCACATCAACTCCCACGTCCCCAAAACCACCCTCCCAAACCACCAAACTAGGTGCCAGGGGGTGTTTTGCCCGGTTTAAGCAGGTTCAGCGGATTAAGTAGGCCGAAATCAAGTCCAGGGGGTGATGTGGTCTAAATGTGAGAGTTCAGGGGGGGTATATACATTTAACTCAAAAATCAATCTGTATGTGCCCATGTGTTACTGACAAAAATGCATTTTCTAAATTTTTGCTGTCAAAAACTGTATGTGCAAGCTCCAGAACAATTATGCTTATGCTTTTCTCTGAAATTGTACTGAGTAAAACTGAATTTTTGCTGTGAAAAACTACATATAACATCTCCAGAACAAACTGATGCCTAATAGTGACGAAAACTGATTTTTTGTAGCCAAAACTGCATACACAAAAGATTGGGGGACTGGGATTCAAACCAATGATCTTATGGATTTGCAGTATCATGGATTTGCAGTTCATGCCATATATGCTTATGGACTTATTGCCAAGATTATGAAATACAAGTTGCTATTCTTGTAGTGGAATAAATAATTATATTGCCCATTTGCATATCAGTAGAACTAAATCCATGTTTTAATGCTTAGTTGCATTTAAGGAGGAAATCATTATCTGCCATCTTCTTGGAGAGTGGATCAGTTATTCTGAACATCAATATGAGTAGTCATTACCTTACAGTTAGTTAGCGCGGCTGGATTTTCTTCTTCTTAAAAGCTTCAACTTCAAAGTATAGTTTTACAAGCTTCTGCAACTTTTTCTTAAAAGCTCCAGCTATACATTTTATCACTTGTTCTTTTCTCAAAATATGGAACCTATTTGTGTAATCTGACCTATCTCTCCTTCTTTTTGCCTGCATTATTGTATGCTCCTATGAAGATCCAAATGTATCATCATAATGTAGGTGTTGTGTTGTGTGATTCTTCATGCTGAGAACTTCAGCTTTTTCAACTTGCTGGACTATATGTTCATTGGTACTACTTGTGATGCTGCTGCTGTACTACTTGGGAATTTTGTCAACTTGTGATGCTGCTGCTGTACCCCGAGAGGCCCTTGAGTTTGCCGGAATGTCGATTAACTTCCGTTCCGGCAAATTCGGGTACTCCATATGTCCTATTTTCAGCAAAGGTCATGCTGAAATTTTCCGTGAATTTTAGCATGACTTTGCTAAAAATAGGACATATGGGGTACTTGCGACTAATGCATGGGACGGGGTATCTTAGTACTTAATTAAGTAGGATCAACTGCCCCTTTATTCTTGCTGCATTAAACACATATGATGAATTCATGTGTGGACAGACGAAAAAGCAACTACCATAGGTGGCAATAGAGCCAAGTGATTAGGCCCTAAATGATAAAACCTTGGCTTTTAGGGTGCCTCGGTGTCGATAAGAACCTAAATGATGAAAGCTTAGGCTTTTAGGGTGCCTCGGCGTTGACAAACCCTAAATGATAAAACCTTAGCTTTTAGGATGCCTCGGTGTCGACAAACCCTAAATGGTGAGACCATGATAATTCCTCACAAACCCTAAATGATGAGATCTTGTTCCTTGACAATAACCAACTTTTTGACAAAACTTTTTTCCTATTTAGAGGGAAACATGGCCCACAACGATGAGGCCGGTGGTTCGGGCGGCAAGGCATTCTGGGAGCTGTCCCAAGAGATGGAGGAAGAACCTCACCGCTATGAGGACGCCGCGGAAGACACCGATCCTGACTACACAACCCCTAGTGGCATCGGGGATGACACCACTGATGGTGCCGCTGAGGATGCCACCACTGATGGTGCCGCCGAGGATGCCACCACTGAAGATGGCAGCGCACGCACAGATGGCAGCCAACCGAAGAGGCAACGGAAGGACCGGCGCCCGAACGTGCTCCGCACCGTCAAGGCGGAATTTACTGAAGTGAACTCCGACGGGCATCCAACGGCACCCAAACAAATAGTCAAGTGGTACTCGGTTCAGCTCGGGTGCATTCTCCGGAGCACCGTCTCGATCAACACCGAGAACCTAAGGCATAAGGACCGAGGGAATTTGCGCACCCTCCTCTTCACGAAGCTGCACGAACGATACAAGTTCCCTGCTGAATTTGAAAATACACGCCTCTCAGGGAATAAAGTGAACAGTGCCGCCCTCACGAGGATGAGCACGGCCCTGTCTACTTGGAGAAGCGCGGTGAAGAGAATGATTGACAAAGGTGATAGTTATGAGAAGATCAAGGCGAAAAATCCTTCGATCAGCGAAGATGACTACAAGGAGTTCAAGATCAAGTGCGAGAGCAGCGCAACCTCCGAATCAAGTCAGTGGGGGAAAGAAATGCGGGAGTTGAACTTAGGGGAACACAAACTCGGTCCCGGCGGTTACAGAGTGGCAGAGCCTATATGGGACAAGGAGGACGCGGAGCGTGCCGAGCAAGGCCTACCGCCCCGCTTCGAGAAATACCGTGACAAGCAGACCAGGAACTATGTCAGGGCCCGGTACAAGGAGGACCCGGTAACAAAGGAGCTTACCACGGATCCGAAGACCAGGGCGCTTGAGCTTGTTCTGGTAAGGAATACACCCCCGCGTAATTAGCTCCATATGGTTGCATTCTAATTAATGAAGCCAAATTTCTAAATGGTTCGCATTCCTTCCGCAGGAGACTGAAAGCAGTAGCGCGGGGTCGGCTCAGAGCACCCCTTGGGACAGCACTCTAAATAGGGCGTTGAACGTAATGAAAAACAAGGATAAGCTAAGTAAGCCGTCGTCAGCTGGTCGTGTGGCCGGCAAAGGCTTGTCCACAAAATGGTCGTCATACTGTAACGCTGGTGGGCGAAAGGAGAGAAAGACCAGCTCGGAAAGCCAGTCGCGCGAGGTTCAAGAATTCAAGGCACAAGTGGCGCGGATTCCGGAGATTGTCCAAGAGCAAGTGCAACAACAACTGGGATCGACGCTCACCGGCATTATGCCTACCTTGATTCATGGGCTGACGACGTGGATTGCGGGCGGCCAACAAGGGCCGCCCCCGATTCCCAGCTTCACGGCCAGCAACTCGCACAACGCGCAGGCGGCGCCATTGGTGTCTCCGGCGGAGGCGGTATTGGTTTCTCCAACGCCGGCACGGGCATTGGAGCTTAATGCACCCGGGTGTACACCGGCCGGCACCTCGGCAGCAAGCGGCCCCTCCGTCAATTGCACGCCCGCCGTTGGCGGTGCCTCGACATTAGCCCAGCTCGACGCCATCATCACGGTAACTAATTAAGCCTCTCGGCCGAGGACTTCATCTCCTTGCCTTTAACTGGGCATCCCTGACGCCCTACATGTTTTCGCAGGGCGCCGCCGACGTTCCGTGCACTCTCCTGCACTTCGTGAATGACGAGTTGGTCGATGTCGCCAAGGGCAGAATTGTTCAACTGGGCAACCCCATGTTCCACGGTAATCCGATGCCACCCACCGTGTATAGGGTTCAACTGGTTCGGGTGCTGCCAGGCTGCGACGAGTTGTTACCTACGATTCGACCCGCCGGGGCCGACGAAGATGATGTGATGACCCTCAGCGCCTGCCTAAGCTGGCCCCTGCTTTGGCCGAAGAGCCAGATTCGTTTGGGGGCGGGGGACACCACCCCAAAGACAACACCGCTAGTCGTGCCGGCGCCAAGCCATGGCAAGACCGCCGCAACGCTACCGGACATGCCGGACATCCCTACGGCACAGGATCCGAACATGCATATGGCACAGGATCCGGACGACGACGACAACGACGACGGTACATTTACCAACGTCGGTAAGTACTTTGCCGAACATGGGTACGATGACGAATTCTTGGGGCCTCCTTCTCAAGAACCCAACCCTACAAAAGACGATCGCGATCTAGCTGGTACCGCGGAGAAACCCAATTGCAACAGGCGTCGTCTGGCGTTCAGTTCTCAGGAGACGCCTCCAGCTGCCGACTTCACCGAGCCTCAGATAGCCGAGGTGCAAAATATTATCAGCCCCAACACACTCAAGAAGGCGGTCTGTGAGCAGAACTCGGTCCCATTACAGCAGAAGAAGAAGGGACGGAAAAGAAAGAATAACAAGGGTGCGAGCCAGCCGGCACCGAGTACGATCCATGCTCAGGACGGGCCACCTTCACCTAAGGATATCTCGAGGAGGGTGCATGTGGCGGGTAGGCCGATGCTACCGACTAATATGCTCAATGCTGCAACCGGTGCTATGCGGAGTCTGCATGACAGTGTTCTTTCTTTGGAGAAGCGGCGTCTCAGAGAGAATGATGTGGCATACCCGGTTTTCGTGGCCAAGGTGCCAGAGGGCAAGGGCTTTGTGGATAACTCCATCGGGGGTACGATCGTCCTGCGGTTTGATGACATCCTATGTTTAACCTTCATCCTCTGCACTACACCTTCGTTCAGCTATTTTCGCTGAGTATGGAGATGCGGATCATTAGAGACAAGACCCCGGACATCGTGATAGTCGACCCCTTCTACATGCGTGCCAAGATCTTGGGCAGCGCTGGGGACCGGCAAGCCGCGAGTTCTTACCTCGAAGGCGTCATTCTGGCAAACCCAGATAAGGATAACTTCCTCGTGCCTTACTTTCCCGAGTAAGTCGTCCCTTCAACCGCCCCGTAACATATGATTTCTTAGATTTCGATCGTTTTTTTTACATTCCGTGTTTTGTGCAGTGACACACATTGCACACTCATCCTCTTAAGCCCGAAATATTCCACGGCCACGTATTTCGACTCGGACCGTCAGTCGAAGAAAGACTACACAAATATCAAGAAAGTTCTTGATGATGTTCTCCCCGGCTACGCCAAATCTGGAGGCACCTTCACCAGGCCAGTTCGTAAGTACGGCAAGCACGTGTTCGCCCACAATACGACGTTCTGCTGCGTCAAGCAGCCGCCTGGCGGTCAGAAGGATGCCTACTACGCCCTCCATCACATGCGGGCGATCGTACGGGACCATAATCACCTTCTGCTACCAAATAATCTCAAAGATTGGGCCGCGAGCTTGTCGGCAATCCAGGACGCGGACATCAGACAAGAATTCTTTCGCATCCAGTCGGAGTTTGCGGAAATCATCCATCAAGATGTCCTTCATACCTCGGGGCAGTTCAACCTCAGAAATCAACCGTCCAACAGTGAGATAGACACAATGCTACAAATGCAGGCTGACAATGCCCGGGATTTCATGACAACGCTCCGGTCCCTTGAGTCGAGTCGAAAGTAGTGATGCTATGTGTAGTTCTAAAACATCGATTGGCTCATGTTGTAATTAAACTTTAATGAACTTGTATGTCTCTTTGGTTTGGACAGTCGTTCAACTTAGATGTAATCGATGCTATTAATGTCTTGCTTTTCTCTTCCGATACTTTTGTTGCATACTTATATATTGCTTATGTATTGTCTGTGAATTGCTACTAACGTTTTGTTTGGCTAGTGCATAGAGATGCCGTCGTATGTCGTGTACAAGGGTAAGGTTCCCGGAGTCTACGACGACTGGGAGGAGTGTCGGAGACAGGTTCACCGTTTCAGCGGTAACAGTTACAAAGGGTACACCACTAGGGCGGAGGCGGAATCTAGATACGCGCGCTATCTAGCGGGAGAGAGGAGGGAGCGTTGGAGGAACCGGATGAAGACCAGTTTCATCGCGATTATGCTCATCGTGATGACCGCAGCTCTCTTCTATGTGATGGTAGTTTAGATGATCGATATCGACTTGTAATGTGAAGACAAACTCGCTACTCGCGGTCTCGAGACTTGTAATGTTCTATCTTTGTTCGGTCTTTTGAATTCGGAGACTAATATGATGAATTGTATTCGGAGACTAATCTTCTATTGTATTCGATGAATCTGCTGTTGCTGTGTGGTGCTGTCTATATTCTGTCCAATAATATATTTTGTAACCTGTGAAAATATCAGAAAAGAAAAAAAATTAATCCCTAATATTCATACTAGTGGCGCACCACTCAGCACACTAATGGCGCACTGCAAAAATGACACTAATGGCGCATCACCCACTAGTGCGCCATTAGTATGCCAAAGCACATGGGTACATATGGCCCCCGAGAGGCATACTAATGGCGCACGGTGGGCTATACTAATGGCGCACTGCGTGGTGCGCCATTAGTATACCAGATACTAATGGCGCACCAGGGGTGCGCCATTAGTATTTAATTCTAATGGCGTGGTGCTAGTGGCGCACCAGTAGTGTGCCATTAGTAGGCAAAACTGGTGCGCCACTAGCAGGCCTTTTCCTAGTAGTGATGGCTCAGCCATAGGTTCTATCATGTATGCAATGCTGTGTACCAGACCTGATATGTTCCTTGCTATAAGTTTAACATGGAGGTACCAAAGTAATCTAGGAGTGGATCCCTGGACAGCGGTCAAGAACATCCTGAAGTACCTGAAAAGGACTAAGGATATGTTTCTCGTATATGGGGGTGACAAAGAGCTTGTCGTTAATGGTTACGTCGATGCTAGCTTTGACACTGATCCGGATGACTCTTAAGTCGCAAACCGGATACGTATTTATATTGAATGGTGGAGCTGTCAGTTGGTGCAGTTCCAAGCAAAGCGTCGTGGCGGGATCTACGTGTGAAGTGGAGTACATAGCTGCTTCGGAAGCAGCAAATGAAGGAGTTCATATCCGATCTAGGTGTAATACCTAGTGCATCGGGTCCAATGACAATACTAGAGCAATTGCCTTAGCGAAGGAATCCAGGTTTCACAAGAGAACCAAACACATCAAGAGACGCTTCAACTCCATCCGTGATCAAGTCAAGGAGGGAGACATAGAGATTTGCAAAATACATACGGATCTGAATGTTGCAGACCCGTAGACTAAGCCTCTTCCACGAGCAAAACATGATCAGCACCAAGACTCTATGGGTGTTAGAATCATTACAATGTAATCTAGATTATTGACTCTAGTGCAAGTGGGAGACTGAAGGAAATATGCCCTAGAAGCAATAATAAAGTTGTTATTTATATTTCCTTATATCATGATAAATGTTTATTATTCATGCTAGAATTGTATTAACCGGAAACTTGATACAAGTGTGGATACATAGACAAAACACAGTGTCCCTAGTAATCCTCTACTAGACTAATCAAAGATGGTTAAGTTTCCTAACCATAGACATGAGTTGTCAGTTGATGAACGGGATCACATCATTAGGAGAATGATGTGACGGACAACACCCATCCGTTAGCTTAGCACAATGATCGTTAAGTTTTATTGCTATTGCTTTCTTCATGACTTATACATATTCCTTTGACTATGAGATTATGCAACTCCCGAATACCGGAGGAACACCTTGTGTGCTATCAAACGTCACAACGTAACTGGGTGATTATAAAGATGCTCTACAGGTGTCTCCGAAGGTGTTTGTTGGGTTGGCATATATCAAGATTAGGATTTGTCACTCCGAGTATCGGAGAGGTATCTCTAGGCCCTCTCGGTAATGCACATCATGATAAGCCTTGCAAGCAATGTGACAAATGAGTTAGTTACGGGATGATGCATTACAGAACGAGTAAAGAGACTTGCCGATAATGAGATTAAACTAGGTATGGAGATACCGACGATCGAATCTCGGGAAGTAACATACCGATGACAAAGGGAATAAAGTATGTTGTCATTGCGGTTTGACCGATAAAGATCTTCGTAGAATATGTAGGAACCAATATGAGCATCCAGGTTCCGCTGTTGGTTATTGACCGGAGATGTGTCTCGGTCATGTCTACATGGTTCTCGAACCCGTGGGGTCCGCACGCTTAACGTTCGATGACGATTTGTATTATGAGTTATGTGTTTTGGTGACCGAAGATTGTTCGGAGTCCCGGATGAGATCACGGACATGACGAGGAGTCTCGAAATGGTTGAGAGGTAAAGATTGATATATTGGATGATAGTATTCGGACACCGGAAGTGTTTCGGGATGTATCGGGTACGTATCGGAGTACCGGGGGGTTACCGGAACCCCCGAGGGAAAGATATGGGCCATAGGAGGGAGGCTAGGCAGCCCACAAGGGGTGGCCGTGTGCCCCCCCCCCCATGGGGAGTCCGAATTGGACAAGGGGAGGGGGCGGCGACCCCCTTTCCTTCTCCTCCTCCCTTTCCTTCCCCCTTCCGGTAAAAGGAAAGGGGGGCCGAATTGGACTAGGGGTCCAAGTGGGACTCCTCCCACCTGGCGCGCCCTAGGCCGGCCTCCTCCCCTCTCCCTCCTTTATATACGTGTGTAGGGCACCCCTTGGAGACACACCAATTGTTCCAACCCGTGTGCAGCGTCTTCCTCGACGGTTTACTCCTCCGGTCATATTGTCGTAGTGCTTAGGCGAAGCCCTGCGCGGATCACTTCACCATCACCGTCAACACGCCATCGTGCTGACGAAACTCTCCCTCGACACTTTGTTGGATCAAGATTTCGAGGGACGTCATCGAGCTGAACGTGTGCTGAACTCGGAGGTGTCGTACGTTCGGTACTTGATCGGTTGAATCGAGAAGATGTTCGACTACATCAACCGCGTTAATCTAACGCTTCCGCTTTTGGTCTATGAGGGTACGTGGACACACTCTCCCCCTCTTGTTGCTATGCATCTCCTAGATAGATCTTGCGTGAGCGTAGAATTTTTTTGAAATTACATGCTCCGTTTCCCAACACGCATTAGAACAGTAACCGTCGTCGATGAAGAGAAACGTAGATCGGAAGGATCCAACCTGTAGACACACCAATGCAGACGAACGAAGACCGTATCGAAGCAGGTCCACCGAAGACAAACACCGATCGAATCCCACGAGATCCACCAGAGACACACCTCCACATGCCCTCCGACGACGCTAGACGCACCGCCGGGATGGGGGCTAGGTAGGGAGAAGCTTATACCAACTTCAGGGAGCCGCTGCCGCCTCGCCTTCCTAAGCAAGACACATATCCTAAACAAACTAAAAAACCCTAAAAACGGAGCAGGAACCCTCCCGCCGGCAAGGGCCGGGATCCATCGCGCCTCCATGACCCTAAGGCCACAGGAGACGAGATAGATCGGCGGTGGTGGCAGCTCCGGAGGGAGGCAGGAAAACCCTAGTCGCCTGGGAGTCACTCGTGGGGAGGAGGAAAACGTTTGCATCCTCCTCTGGCTCTCTTCTCTGCCCCACTTTCTTGCTGCTATCTTGTACTCCCTCTGTAAAGAAATATAAGATCGTTTCGATCACGATCGTGATCTAAACGATCTTATATTTCTTTACAGAGGGAGTATTTAGCTACCAAAATCCCTGTAATCTGCTACTCTTGAGTGGTTAGAAGAAGCAACGTACTCCATATATGTATATATATATATATACCAACAATACAACAAATCTTTGGGTATATAAAATGGATATTCTATATTTGATCGCTGAACGCGGTCTTAATTAGCATATGTTATTAAATGCGAATTTCAGTTTACTGTTCACTACTATTCAAATAATTGGCACATTTACTGTTCTTACTGTACCAATAATCGGTGTTTACTATTCATTACTATTTCAATAATATGCACCTGTCTAGTTAATTATTCGTTTACTATTCGTGATTATTTCAAATTTAACAGAAATTTATATTTATATGTGGGATCTTATCAGGGCTGGCGAGGCCTGTCAGTTCGGTGCTTGCAGAGGTGTAATATTCCTACTTGGTACTCACCATATTTATCATTATGTTGCATCATATGTAGCTAGTTACATTCACTTGATGGTTTTAATTGCAAATTTAAAAGCTAAGTTCTTATCGTCTTCCCAGGCAGTTCCACCCGAAGGGAACACTTCTCTACGGCCACAAGGTTCTCATTCAACGCCACTCTGGGCTACACAGAGAGCGACACACGCAGAGGTTTCTCCTATAGGATCCCTAGCATAAGAACTCTTCCCGTAAATTCATAAGTAAAAAACCAAGTGAAACCAAATAAACTACATCATTTCAACAACATAATTTACATATGGTTTTCCCTTTCGGGAAACCCCGAAGAGATTACACATGAACTAGGAAATTACCTAATATTCTTGGCGATCTCAGCACCTTCTTGGCTATACTACTAGGTGGTGGTGGTGGCTAAGCTACAAGGAGGGAGTGCTCTGTCTCTTGCTTCGCTTCGCTTCGACTGACTGAGGTGTTGTGCTTCACTCTGCTGTGTTGTGTGTCTCCCCATCTCCTCCTCTCCTACTCCTTTTATAGCTGCGAGACGGCTGCCAGCGATGCCTTCGGGAGCCTTTGCTCGACTACCAGCGAGACCCTCACTTATATATTTTACATATGGTAGCATGCACGCGTGTCCTACTAGGGTACATGCGTGTCCTTCTAAAATATGGATAAGTGCGAGAGAGAGTGCCCGACAAATTTCAATCTTCAGGAATCTTCACTTTTTTCACGTGGGCATTGTCTCTCGGTGGATGATTGGCTTGCCTCCAGTGTCTTCTAATTATATGAGCAATGCACAGGGATTGCTCACACCGTTGGCTTGAATCTTGAACTCCGCCTTCTTCTTCGATGCAAATATTCTGGCATCTGATGCATGACAATTTTGTTTTTGTGGGGGGTCTTCCCTGCCTATATAATTGATATACCATATCAATATTCTGGTTGTACCAATATTCAAGGGAGGTCCTCCATGCCCGAAAAATTGATAGCAATATCAATTCAAGTATATGGCCTATTGATTAATACCAATATTCATGTATCATTAACTGCTAATCAATATGCTGTCCATGCCCAGCGATGTCCATATGATCATCGTCAGACAAATGAGAAACATATTTTTGATCACATTCTTTCTTTATTTCTTCAACTATTTCTTGTCTTAATTCCTTTAATATTTCTTCTTTTAATTCTATTTTCAATTCTTCTTTCCACTTTTGACATATCTTCCCATTTTTCATCTATTTTCATATCTATAAATTCCCCATCTAAAGGATCCACTCCTTTGACAAGGCATTCTTTATATGTTTTATATTTTGGAGAAATATTATCTTTTTCATGGTCGGAGCTTGATTCATTTATTTTCAACTTCCTGAGAACTGCTATTGCCGGATTGGCATTATTTATCCTATTAACCTTGTGGATATATTCTTCGGCTGATGGCTGTATATAATATTTAGTTCCTATGACAGGCTCTGCATATTTTAAAGCTTCATCTGCACAAGCATAACTTTTCCAGTTTATGCTTTCTCCATTTTTCTTTGCTATTAGTTTTTTATATATATTTCTTCATATGAAGTATATATTCCTGGCCTTTTTCCTTCAAACAAGACCTATAGCGTCTTGTGTTCTGGATATTCCATATTCTCTGCGGACGTTTGTCCTTTATTCATCATTTCTCCTTTATTTAACATATTGAAATATTCTCCTAAACTATTCAGGATTGATAGCATATATCCTTTATCATCTCTTTTGTTATTATATTGATTCCAGAAATTATCAAGTATGCATGTTTGAAGTTCATCTAGATATATATACTTCTTGGGCCTGAAATTAAAAGTATTTGGCTCAAATATTTTCAAACTATTTTCAGCCCCAAAGCTGATTGTCTCAAACCCGTGGGGGTGTAATCCCTGCTTCATACCTGTAAAATTAATGATCATGAGGATATGTCAGATAAAATATTATTTTTTAATATGCTCACATATTATTTCATAACCATTCCTTCTTTTAAATCTTTCTTTCTTATTTTTGAAAATTCTTCCAATCTTTTATTCTTGATCTATGTATTCACTATCTAAAGGGTCAAGCCCCTTTAGAAGGCATCCTTGATATGCTTAATATTTTGAAAATTTTACTTTATATTCTATTTCTTGAAACTTGAAATAACAACTATTCATTATTGTGACGCCCCCGGCCCCATCGTGCACTATCCATACACGCAAATGCACACGATCAAGCCTAAGGACTCACGGGAAGATATCACAACACAACTCTAAAACATAAATAAAGTCATACAAGCTTTATATTACAAGCCAGGGCCTCGAGGGCTCGAATACCTAAGCTTGCGAACAAGCGTCAGCGGAAGCATCAGATATCTGAGTACAGATATAAAAGAAAGTACAGAAAGGCCTTTAGAAAGGCGGGGCAAAATAAAACACTACGATCGAAAGGCGAAGGCCTCCTGCCTGGGACCCTCCGATCCTACTCCTGGTCGTCAGTCAACTCGTAGTAGTATCCATCCTCTGGGTAGTAGTAGTAGCGATCGTCGGGGCATCTGTCTCAGGGGGCTCCGTCCTCTGGTCACGTCAAACTGATATGGGGAGAAAAAGGAAAACAAAGCAACCGTGAGTACTCAGAAGTACTCAGCAAGCAAGGATCTACACTACATATGCAACATTTTCAAAGGGAGGCTGTATATGTGGACTGGGCTGCAGAAATGCCAGAATAGAGAGAAAGCCTAGTCCTATCGAAGACTAGCATCTTCAGCGGTCTTGCAGCAGTAGAAGAGAGTAGAACAATACCATATAATGTAGCAGTAATAATATCAACCTCATCCTGAGATCCTTTCTCGACTCCTTGCGAGAAAGCAATCCCAGAGCCATACATTCATCAACCTCGTCCTGAGATCCCTTCTCGACTCCCTGCGAGAAGCAATCCCGGAGCCATATATACAGGTCTCATCACAGGTATCCAGTTCTAAATTGTATCAATCAGGATACAACTCCGGGTGTCCTTTACCGTAGGACCGGCTATCGATAGAAATGTTCTTCCCTGCAGGGGTGCACCAACTTACCCAACACGCTCGATTAACTCCGGCCGGACACACTTTCCAGGGTCATGCCCGGCCTCGGCCAAACGACACATCGCAACCCTACCTACAACTCCGCAGAGAGGTCCCCGCCGGTCTACATCCTAAGCGCAAGGGGGTCTTGGCCATCGCCCCTCGCCCTCCGGGTCGTTGCGTGCCGGGCGAACCAGGCTCCACCCCTCAGGATGGTGCCGGCCCAGCCCGGCCGCAGTGCTGAACTGGACGTCTGACAGAGTTTTCGGCTGATGCATACGATGCAGAACGCCCATACTATGCCCACGTGATGGTTAGTGCTATCAGACCAGAGGCCTGCTCGGATCAAATATCCAAATCGCTAGGACTAGGGGCTTGCGGTAACGAGCAGAGACTCACGAAAGATGTGACCCCGTCGCCCCGTCTCGAGGACTTGCGGCAAGGGTCAAGAATGCCCGGCCGCGCCTCGTATTCACCACTCGGGCACCACACTGGCAACCCGCCTTCACATCACACGCGGGTACCCCTCAGGGTCGACCCGCCTTTCCAAGTAACATTGTAAAGTCCAAGTATCCGTGTGTCCATAACATCAGGGAATCCGAGGTATCACCCTCATTGAATTCCCACTCGATGTATCCGTCAAGGTGAACTAGGAGGAATCACCCTCACTGGGTCCACACTTGAGGTGTTGTACGACAGCGTCGCTATCGGAAGCGGTGAAGGAGGAATCACCCTCGATGACCACGACCGAATAACTACTCTACAGAGTTAACATCAGAAGTGCTACATGAGGTTTCACCCTCGACACTCGATAGTAACGCTGCAGTGTCGTTACAACTAAGGGGGGGGTGATGTGCGGTGTCGGGGCCTGGTCTTCAATCCCGTTGATCGGGTCTTCTGACGATCCAGCGCGGCAGTCGGGATAAGTGGGGTCACTGATAGGTCTCTACCCAGCCTAGACTAAACAGTTTAGGATATGTAGGTAATTATCAACAGCAGGTTACAATGAACAGGCTATGCATCAGAATAGGTAAAGCAGCAGCAGCAGTAATTCTAATGCAAGCATGAGAAATTAGAATGGCGATATCGGTATGCTCAAGGGAGGGGCTTGCCTGGTTGCTCGGCGGCAAGGGCAAGGTCGTCTATGGTGTCTTCGGGATCCGGAGCTGCGTCGGTCTCGGGGACGACGTCAGGGTCGGGGGCTATCGAGAGAGAAGAGGGGGAGGAAACAGTATAAATATATAGCAAACATGAGCATGACAAATACGATACACGGTGCTAGGGGTAGTCTAACGCAGCATCACACTGATACCAACTTGTGACGCCCCCGGCCCGATCGTGCACTAATCATACACGCACATGCACACGATCAAGCCTAAGGACTCACGGGAAGATATCACAACACAACTCTAAAACATAAATAAGTCATACAAGCTTTATATTACAAGCCAGGGGCCTCGAGGGCTCGAATACATAAGCTTGCGAACAAGCGTCAGCGGAAGCATCAGATATCTGAGTACAGATATAAAAGAAAATACAGAAAGGCCTTTAGAAAGGCGGGGCAAAAGAAAACACTACGATCGAAAGGCACAAGGCCTCCTGCCTGGGACCCTCCGATCCTACTCCTGGTCGTCAGTCAACTCGTAGAAGTATCCATCCTCTGGGTAGTAGTAGTAGCGATCGTCGGCAGGGCAGCTGTCTCAGGGGCTCCGTCATCTTGGTCACGACAAACTGATATGGGGAGAAAAGGTAAACAAAGCAACCGTGAGTACTCAAAAGTACTCAGCAAGCAAGGATCTACACTACATATGCAACATTTTCAAGGGGAGGCTGTATATGTGGACTGGGCTGCAGAAATGCCAGAATAGAGAGAAGGCCTAGTCCTATCGAAGACTAGCATCTTCAGCGGTCTTGCAGCAGTAGAAGAGAGTAGAACAATACAATATAATGTAGCAGTAATAATATCAACCTCACCCAGAGATCCTTTCTCGACTCCCTGCGAGAAAGCAATCCCAGAGCCATACATTCATCAACCTCGTCCTGAGATCCCTTCTCGACTCCCTGCGAGAAGCAATCCCAGAGCCATATATACAGGTCTCATCACAGGTATCCAGTTCTAAATTGTATCAATCAGGATACAACTCCGAGTGTCCTTTACCGTAGGACCGGCTATCGATAGAAGTGTTCTTCCCTGCAGGGGTGCACCAACTTACCCAACACGCTCGATTAACTCCGGCCGGACACACTTTCCAGGGTCATGCCCGGCCTCGGCCAAACGACACATCGCAACCCTACCTACAACTCCGCAGAGAGGTCCCCGCCGGTCTACATCCTAAGCGCAAGGGGGTCTTGGCCATCGCCCCTCGCCCTCCGGGTCGTTGCGTGCCGGGCGAACCAGGCTCCACCCCTCAGGATGGTGCCGGCCCAGCCAGGCCGCAGTGCTGAACTGGACGTCTGACAGAGTTTTCGGCTGATGCATACGATGCAGAACGCCCATACTATGCCCACGTGATGGTTAGTGCTATCAGACCAGAGGCCTGCTCGGATCAAATATCCAAATCGCTAGGACTAGGGGCTTGCGGTAACGAGCAGAGACTCACGAAAGATGTGACCCCGTCGCCCCGTCTCGAGGACTTGCGGCAAGGGTTAAGAATGCCCGGCCGCGCCTCGTATTCACCACTCGGGCACCACACTGGCAACCCGCCTTCACATCACACGCGGGTACCCCTCAGGGTCGACCCGCCTTTCCAAGTAACATTGTAAAGTCCAAGTATCCGTGTGTCCATAACATCAGGGAATCCGAGGTATCACCCTCGTTGAATTCCCACTCGATGTATCCGTCAAGGTGAACTAGGAGGAATCACCCTCACTGGGTCCACACTTGAGGTGTTGTACGACAGCGTCGTTATCGGAAGCGGTGAAGGAGGAATCACCCTCGATGACCACGACCGAATAACTACTCTACAGAGTTAACATCAGAAGTGCTACATGAGGTTTCACCCTCGACACTCGATAGTAACGTTGCAGTGTCGTTACAACTAAGGGGGGGGGTGATGTGCGGTGTCGGGGCCTGGTCTTCAATCCCGTTGATCGGGTCTTCTGACGATCCAGCGCGGCAGTCGGGATAAGTGGGGTCACTGATAGGTCTCTACCCAGCCTAGACTAAACAGTTTAGGATATGTAGGTAATTATCAACAGCAGGTTACAATGAACAGGCTATGCATCAGAATAGGTAAAGCAGCAGCAGCAGCAGCAATTCTAATGCAAGCATGGGAAATTAGAAGGGGCGATATCGGTATGCTCAAGGGAGGGGCTTGCCTGGTTGCTCGGCGGCAAGGGCAAGGTCGTCTGTGGTGTCTTCGGGATCCGGAGCTGCGTCGGTCTCGGGGACGACGTCGGGGTCGGGGGCTATCGAGAGAGAAGAGGGGGAGGAAACAGTATAAATATATAGCAAACATGAGCATGACAAATACGATACACGGTGCTAGGGGTAGTCTAACGCAGCATCACACGTAACAGACGGAGCGGGAGAATATCTGACGATATTTCCCGGGTCTTTGGAATTATCGGACAGAGGATAAGAGGGGAACGGTTGCAAGTTCGGATAGTTAGGGACGCGTGACGGACGAACGGACGGCGTATTCAGATTCGTCTCGTCGTTCTAAGCAACTTTCATGTAGAAAGGATTTTCATCGGAGTTACGGTTTAAAAGATATGATTTTCTAAAGTTTAAACAATATTCTGAAATTACAGATTTATTATTAATTCGAATTATCCAGAACAGTAGCAGGGTGACGTCAGCATGACGCATGGATGACGTCAGCAGTCAACAGGGGGCCGGCCAGGTCAAACCTGATATGTGGGGCCCACATGTCAGTGACTCAGTTAACTAAACAGAGTTAGCTTAATCTATTTAAACTAATTAGCAGGCGGGGCCCAGCAGTCAGTGGGTAATTAGTGTTTTAAATCACTAATTAATTTTATTAACGGATTATTTATTTAATAAAACGTTTTACCGAGCGGGACCCACATGTCATAGACACAGGGCCCGCCCAGTCAGCGTGGACTAGGTCAACGGGACCCAGTGGGGCCCAGAGTCAGTGGCTGGGCCGTGGAGCCCGCGGCGCCACGTCGGACCGGCCGCCAGAGTCGCGCCGGAGTGCCCAGACGCGGTGGCGAGCTCCGGCGAGCTCGGGTTTCGCCCTCAGGGCGTCTCCGGGGCCGTGGCTTGGCCCGTTCGAACGGGCGGCGAGCGCCGCGTCACGTGGTGGTGTTGGCGTGGTTGGGGGCCGCCGGGAACGGCGCCCGCGATGACCGCAGCGGCGATGGCGTTCGGGTGGTGCACGGGGTCGGCGCTACGGCGCGCTAGCGAGCGAAAGGAGAAGCTGGGTGTGGCCTGCGCGATGCGGGGAGCACGATGCGCACGGGCCCGAGGCCGTTTGGTCACCGGAACGGCACCGGCGACGAGCTAGGCGGCGGTGCGTTCGGGCGAAAGAGGGGCGACGCGTACGGGCACGAAGAGCGCGCGGGGAGAGGGGGAGGGGGACGAGGTGCTCACAGCGAGTCTGTAGGTGAGCTTAGCGTGCGCGGGGAGGGCTCGGAGTGGCCGGAGTCGGCGATGGCGTGCGGCGGCCGATGGTGGAAGATGACGGCGCCGGCGACGCAGCGACGCGTTCTAGCTCGTGGGGCTCGGGGGAGAGGCGTAGTCGACGGAGGCGAACCATGCGGGCACGGTCACGCGACGAGGCAGAGGCGGTGGCCGCGCGTGCTACGGCGGCGGTGCCATGGCTGCGCACTGGAGAGAGAGGAGAGGTGGTGTCCAGGGGAGAGTGAGGCGAGGGAGAGCCAGGGGGTCCGGGGTGCTGCTCATATACGCGGCAGTCGCGGCGACGCGCTGTCGACCGCGAGGGAGGGAGGGGCCTGGGCGTGCGCGCGTGCGTGCGCCAGGTGCTCGACAGCGAGCCCCGGGCGTGAGCAGTACGAAGAGGACGAGCGAGTTGGGCTGGGCCGGCCACTGTGCTGACTTAGGCCCAGCACAGTGGGCCTTTTTCTTTTTCTTCTTTTCTTTTCTGTTTTCTCTTTTTAGTTTCTGTTTTGACTTTTGTTTTGATTTCAAAATACTTTTGTAAAATATGAAACTAGCCCAGATAAATATGGTGCATTATTAGTCACTGCTAGAAACTGGTTTGGCGTCCATATCTTTTTGGTTTGGATTTTATTTAATTGAAAAGGGGTTGAATAGTGCTATGTTGCTGCTGTTTCTTTTTGTTCGAGTCCTTTTACAATTCCAACTAATGTTGCAATCATTTTTATAAATGCTAGGGGAATATTTGCAACATGATGCACATTTTAGTTTTCCAGTTTGAACAACTTTTATTTTCCACTTTAATTTAATTTGAATTTGAGTTAGAAGTTGAAATGCATTATGGTGCAAATGATGATCATGCACTGTTAATCATGCTGACTTGGCATAATCAAAAGGGGGGATTACTGTAGTTAACCACTGGGGGTGTTACAATTATCTTCTCCCAATTTGAGGCATAATTAATTTTATCACGCCTTATTTGGATTTCTTCCCATGTCATAGGTATTCCATCGAACATAATATATACTAGTCTTGGTGTAAAATATACTGCAGGGGTATTGATATTAGATCGCATATAACCTTTCTCTTGTCTTTTGATTATGTCCTTAATATCTAATAAGCATCTTTCGATATCATCAACATGGATATGATATTTTGGTTTGAAATTGAATGTGCTTAGCGGCAATATCCTTAATCTGGTGTTATTTCCAGATATGTAGCCTTCCCTTTCTCCTGCGAGTGTACTTCTCTTCATCCTATAGAAATGGTGATCAGAGGAATATGTTTGGTAAACTATTTAATTTGCCTTTAATATGTTGATATATTACATTATATCTATTCTCTGCTATGGTGTCTTTCATGTTCTGGTAGAACCTTTCTTGCTATTTATTTGGTTCTAATATTTTTTTATCTCTTTCCGTTACCATTTGTTCCTCTATTTCTGTGTTTCTATTAACCTATTTTTCTTCTAACTTATCCATTAGTTTTTCTAACTCTGCTTCTAATGTATTTATCCTATTTTCTAGATTTCTGACTCTACTAGATAATATTCTTTCTTCTGGCTCAAATTCTATTTCCTGTCTCCATATTTGATTTTTGGCTTTTAGACAGGAGGCACAAGCTTGCCTTAGGCATTTGCTGCATGTGGACCTATTATCTTGGCTTGGATAATATATACAGAAATCACATTTGATATTATAATCATATTTTCCTTTAATCCAATCATGTGCGTAATCTACTTGGTTCATCATTTCTATTTTTAAACCTAATAACTCATCTATTAAGTCTATCTCATCTTCGCTTGAATCATATTCTTGAGTCTCATTTTCTACTTCATCTGTTTCTATGATTGAATATATTGACTCATCATCTTTTATTTCATCATCACATACCAGTATATTTTCATTAACACTATCTATAATTAGAACTCTTTCTTGCTCTTAATATTTACTGGAGTATCTTTTCTGGTCTTTATTAGGGAAATTTCTACTTAGGTGATCTGGAGAGTTACATATAAAACACCTACATGTTTTATCATAACTTTTTCTAGAATCATATCTTCTTACATTTCTTTTATGTAGAAATGGGGCTCTATTATCTGACCTTCTTAAGAAAAACCTTGTCTTAGTCTAAAATTTCTATTATCTCTCCTTTGGGATTTATATATTTTATTTTATACCTTTCTTCTCCATATGTTAATGGTATTTGGACAATGTTATTGCAGAAATTATAATCTGTTTTCTTCATAGAACTTTGAGCTTGTATGCCTGTACATATCTTTCTTAGCTGTTTAAAGACAAATGTTATGGCTTGAGATATGTTTACAATATTTCCACCTGAATCCTTTTTATATTACTCAAATATTATAGACCCTAGAGGGTCAGGCAACTTATTAAAATATCTTTCTACTACTCCTATATTAAAGCCTTGCTTAGCAGTGGTAGCATTATATAAGTAATGCTGAGGGAATTCCATTATGCCTTTCCAGCTTGTCAGCGTTAATTTTTCTATTTCTCTTAATCTTTCATTTTGTAATGCGGTATGTCCTAATTCTGGATCTTCTGCTATGATCATATTTGAAATAACATTTGCAAAATTATTCGGGTTGCTTCCTGCTCTTTTTAATTCTTGGTATTGATCAGGGCATGCTTCTACCCATTGTTCCCATAGGACTTTTACAGATTCTCCTAAAAATGTTTCAAGATATGTTAACATATCTTCAACCTTAATGCCAATATTATGCTGGTTTTGTATATATTTTTGAACTATTAAATTTTTCCATATGCTAATTATATTCGGCCAATCTATCGGGTCATGGGCTGCTAAATTTAATATAGCACCAGCATTTTAATAATTTTGAAATTGCACTGGCCTTTCAAAATCTCTTGTCTTGGTACCCATATATCTATATTGTCCAGGGATATATGTGGGTTGGTAGTCATCTTTTTCTGGGGGCCATTGTCCAGCTGATCTGGTAGGTCTCTCCCTTTCTTCATCTCTTCTTATTGAAGATTCCACATATCCCCTTCTTCTTTTTTCACTACTTTCTACTTCCATGGCTTCCATTGCATTATCTAAATTATGCAATCCCACATCATCTAGTGTGTTATAAAAATCATTATTTTGCTCTGAATCATTATAATTTTTATCTTCTAGTTCTTCTAAATTTTCTTCATAACTTTCTAGTAATAGCTTATTATTTATATCCCATTGCTCTTCTTCGTTCACAACTTCATCTTTGTGACTCTGAGCAATATTCTTATTCTTATCATTATTTTCAATAGTAACCTTATTATTACTATTAATAATATCTTTATTTACTTCTGCTGCTATTGTGTTATTTATGACGCGAGAACAACTAATTACTGGCTTTTTCTCAATTTGTAATCTAGCAATTTCTCTAATAAAAAATAATTCTCTTTCTCTTATCTTAGGCCAATCCATTGTCCATGTATGACTATATTCCCATTCTATATGCTTTAGTTTCTTTTCCCAATGAATTATTTCATCATCTATATTAGTTTTTTCCATGCATTCGGTTACACCTTTATTCTTATTATCGTTAATTTCTGTTTCTGACATAAAAGATTATGTGTCTTCTATGGATGCAGATCTATAATTCATGAATCTAATACTACTACCTCCTTCACAATTTTGATAACTTATGTAGTTTTCAGGTAGCGTTAATTCCTTTTTTTCTATTAATTCATCTATCTTCCATTCTTCTCCTGCCCTTTCTTTAGAACTAATTGTAAAATGATTCATAAACTGTATGCCTTTTGATTGCATGCTATCGATTATGTTATTTATGTTTACCCTATATCTGGAGTTACTTCTGTTAGTGAGCCTACCTATAAATTCTATGCTTACTAACAAATTTGTTCCTTTAAAACATTCATATCCTTTAGTTTGGAAACCAAAACTTATTTTTTTCAATAAATTCTTTAACAGGCATTATTAGGTCTGGAGCTATGTATGTTATTAGCCTATTTTCATTCATATCTCCTTCCAGAAAGCCTAATGCCGCTATATCAATTGATTCCCATCTTCGGTCTAATAATGTTATTAGCACTTTTGCTCCTAATTTCTTTCTTGTCATGCCTTTAACTCCTATGATATACATTCCTTGATGAATATATTTATAACCACAATATCTTAATTCATTTTCAATATTCTTGCTTATAATTCGTAAATCTACTGGATGCGTTAACACACTTAACTCTACTTCTCTAGATATTCTGTATAGACTACTCTTGCTTTCAAACAAACCCATATGATATACTTGCTTTGGTTTTATTTTTCTTAGGATATCTTTTTGATATCTTTCTAAATCTTTTTGCAAATCTATAACTTCTTCTATACTATCAACATCACCAGCTTTGCATGATAATCTATGCTTCATTGCAAGAGGTTTTGAGTCTTGCCTTACTACCTGGAGGAATTTGTCTCTTCTGGAGACGTTGTTAGGTACATCCATTTTTTTGAATTAATATTTCTTGATGAGGATACTATTCCAGATGAGGATAACACAATATCTTTGTTGCTTTGAACACTATTTAGCTTTTCTAAAACTTGAATTAAAAGCTGAAGGATTGTATTATTCTGTCTTATTATAATTTTAGAGTCTTCTTTTGCTGAGTCATGATCAGAAAATCCGACAGGGGATGACAAATATTTAGCAACTTCGTTTAATGCTTTGCTATATTCGTTCATATAACTATGAGAGGATAAGAGTTTTTACCTTTTTATTTTAGGAATATCTTGACTTGATTCAGTGCGTGACGACGAGTCTTTACCTTTACTTAGGTAACGGTCTATTGTCAACACTTCTTCTTTAATATAGTCGTTATTCTTGCAACTTATATTCTGTCTTGCTTTTGCTTCTTGTAGCTTATGCAGAATGATATCTATTTTATTATTTAACCAGGAGCACTTGTCTGCGAGCTTTTGATATTCTTTGAATATGCCTTCAAATTTTTGATCAAGTATATCTTGCCTTTTTTCCCAAGATATATAAAAATTATATATCAAATCGACCACTATATTTAGCTGACTAAGAGATGTATGCCAAATATGCTCCTTAGAGGGATTTATTCTGCACCTTATGTTAATATTCTCTTTAGTATTTATTACCTTACCTGTACTAAATTCTAAATTTAAATATTCTAACCTTTCAATGATTATATCCTGGACCTGATACCAACAATACAACGAATCTTTTGGTATATAAAATGGATATTCTATATTTGATCGCTGAACGCGGTCTTAATTAGCGTATTCGGTTATTAAATGCGAAATTCAGTTACTGTTCACCACGGAGAGGCAAAACGCTATTCACTATTCACTATTCAGAACAGTAATTACTGCTCACTACTATTCAAAAAATTGGCACGTTTACTGTTCTTACTGTACCAATAATCGGCGTTTACTATTCGTTACTATTTCAATAATATGCGGCTGTCTGGTTAATTATTCGTTTACTATTCATGATTATTTCAAATTTAACAGAAATTTATATTTATATGCAGGATCTTATCAGGACTGGCGAGCCCTGTCAGTTCAGTGCTTGTAGAGGTGTAATATTCCTATTCGGTACTCACCATATTTATCATTTTGTTGCATTATATGTAGCTAGTTACGTTAACTTGACGGTTTTAATTGCAAATTTAAAAGCTAAGTTCTTATCGTCTTCCCAGGCAGTTCCACCCGAAGGGAATACTTCTCTACGTTCATAAGGTTCTCATTCAAAGCCACTCTGGGCTACACAGAGAACTACACACGCAGAGGTTTCTCCTATAGAATCCCTAGCATAAGAACTCTTCCCGTAAATTTATAAGTAAAAACACCAAGTGAAACCAAAGAAACTACATCATTTCAACAACATAATTTACATATGGTTTTCCTTTTCGGGAAACCCCGAAGGGATTACACACGAACTAGGAAATTAACTTAATATTCTTGGCGATCTCAGCGCCTTCTTGGCTATACTACTAGGTGATGGTGGTGGCTAAGCTACAAGGAGAGAGTGCTCTGGCTCTTGCTTCGCTTCGCTTCGACTCACTGAGGTGTTGTGCTTCACTCCGCTGTGTTGTGTGTCTCCCCGTCTCCTCCTCTCCTCCTCCTTTTATAACTGCGAGATGGCTGCCAGCGATGCCTTCTGGAGACTTCGCTCGACTGCCAGCGAGACGCTCACTTATTTATTTTATGTACGATAGCATGCACGCGTGTCCTACTAAGGTACATGCGTGTCCTTCTAAAATATGGATAAGTACGAGAGAGAGTGCCCGACAAACTTCAATCTTCAGGAATCTTCACTTTTTTCACGTGGGCATTGTCTCTCGGTGGATGATTGGCTTGCCTCCAGTGTCTTCTAATTATATGAGCAATGCACAGGGATTGATCACACCGTTGTCTTGAATCTTGAATTTCGTCTTCTTCTCCGATGCAAATATTCTAACATCTAATGTATGACAATTTATTTACGTAGAGTTTTAATTAGGAATAAAGAAAAAATCACTTTTAAATCAGTTCGCTATTATGAACATGTTTAATATCTACGTGTATACTAGTATAAAGGAACCTCTATCTGCATGTCTCATGCAAAGCATGTCCGCTGTAGTTGCTAGCTCGTGTGTGCACCCACGCGAGGTCTTAAGATCGAGTACATTTAGCTTTATATGTTTTGTGCGTCTATTTATTTCTTCCATCACTCACAGGCAGGTCCCACACAGTTCGAGTAAAAAACCACTCCACGCCAGCAAGAAAATCACCAAAAGCACCATGAAGAACTAAACTTATCCGGTTTTAAAAGTTGAGGGGCTAAAGTTTACTGGTTTTTTAGTTGAGGACCATTCCTATACTTTCGAAAAAGTTGATGGACGGAAAATATACTTTTCCCAAAAAATACGGCTGCACCTGCTATTTTGATGGATGGAATCCTTAAATTGCGTTGAAAAAGTAGGTAATCTTTTAATCGTAAATTTGACAATCGGCAAGCTCCACGACCTCAGTGTTCGAGATGCGTTGTCTGACACGTATGGTTAATTATGTGTGTGGGCCGGCCTACATGTTTATATTAAGATTATCTACGGAGTATTTTACTGTGCATTTGGATCAGGGAGGTTTGTACGAAGTTAACTATAACCTGCTAATGAAAAAACCAAAACTTAGTACTAAACTGAACTGAACCAACGCGTGCATGCATTAATCAATTTGTCATGCGCCGTTGATTCGGTCATCGAACCAACGCGCGCATGCAACTAAGACGCATGCATGCTGTGCTAGTATGCTCGTCTCAAAAGGATTTTAGTAGCAAATTAAACATGTATGCATCGCGACCTCAAAAGACAAGTATTTTTTTAGCCTCAAATGAGAGTATAAGCTATAGAATCTGTTTAGATGCACAGACACACACGCACACCACCACTTACACCCCGACTATGCGCCTAATCATGACTTACAACCTACATCTTCAATACATATGTACAACCTATATGTCCAATACTCCGGGAACATCGCCTGTGGCTCGTATACGTTCGTGAGACACCTGCGAAATTTTATTGCACTGTCCTAATGAACAGTGTTACTAAAGGGGCTTGTCGACAGGACTTCCCTACAACGATTCATGTACAGCAGGACTACAATTCATCCATGAATACTGTTCACCCGTGAGCACTGTTCACCCACAGCATTTTTTCCGTCCGTGTTTTTCTTGTTCATTCGTGAGCACTGTTCGCGGATGATCACGGACTCACGGTTCACCCGCGCGGGATGTTCGCGGAAGGTTATTGTTCACCAGTGGTATTGTTCACTGATGGCGACGGAAATTGAACAGTAGCCTTCCAAAAAAAATCAGAAAAACCAGAAAAAGGGAATCGCTCCCGCTTAGTATTAGTACTGATTTGTATACATATCTAGTGTGTGTGCACTTTGTTTACTACTCCCCAGAAAAGGGCAACCGGTGTTCACCCATTCGCAGCGGCCAGACAGTATGGCAGCTCACCCATTCGCAGCGGCCAGACAGTAGGGCAGCGGCAAGGACTACTCGGCTTCTCCACGTGTCCGCCAGCCATTGCAGGCGGCTGAGGTGGGACCCTTGTCCGTACGACGGGCGCGTGGGTCTGTACGGACGGGCGAGCCTTCGGTCGACACGCATGGGCAGGACCACCACCAGCGGCGCGCGGCTCGATCCAGACCCGTGGTCCGGTCCACTAAACAATCAAAAAATAAAAGGCTTGCTTTTTTCCACGAGTGCAGACTTTGCGAGGGCGTACTACTTCACGCTATGGGTAAATCAGTACATATACTAAAGAGTGAAGCATCCAATTTTTCTGATTTTTTTGAATTTTTTTCGGCATTTATTGTTCATTTTCACGTCAACATTAACATCAATGAATAGTAATTGTGAACAGTAATAAAACACAAACATCAAAAGGATGTGTAGTATTAAAAAAATGTGAACAGTAATCAGCACACGCGCGGTCGTGAACAGCACCAGTCATGGACATTAGACCGTATATCTTCTACTGTTCACTTAGGTGTCCGGTAGTGAATAGTAATGTTCTTTTTTTTTCTTTTTTTCAATCCTCTACTGTTTATTTAAGTGTCCAGCAGTGTATAGTAATCATGTGTGAACAGTGCATTTAAAAAAATGATCATTTTTACAAACAAAAAACATCATAGGTTTCACATTTTCCAAAAGGATTTTTATGAAAAGTATTCTTTATGAATAGTACCATTTATGAACAGTATCCAAAAAAATTACTTCTTCTTTTGCGTGTTGTATATCATCATAGGTTTTACATTTTCAAAAGGAGATCTTCATGTATGTTTTATTGCCTCTTACACGTACAAGTACTATGATATTATTATTATTATTCCGGCTCTGTAAACTTTTTACGGGTTTCCTCTAATACAATTATGTCATGCTATCTTTTAGACTTACTTATAGATAATTACCTAAAGTGAAAAACGCACAGATCTATTGGATTACTTAAAAACACAGAGGTAAAAAAAGCCGAATAAATACCAATTTAGTTTGATCTGATCTATATTCATATTATGTGATAATTAATTTTACATATTAGCATTGCTCTTAGTTTTTTTAAAAAGGGCCTAATAAATACCAACTTAGTTTGATATGATCTATATTCATATCATGCAATAATTAATTTTATCTATTGACATTGCTCTTAGTGATAATAAAGTGATCGTCCTTTCACTGCAATTTTACTACCAAGTCAAAATCCAAGGACAAGATCGCATATTCGGGGCCAACCTTTTTTTAATTGTTTAAAAAGGTATTGCTTATGTTATTTTCCTTAGATTCGTTCTTGTGGACTGTTTACCCACGATTTTATTTTCCTCTAACGGTTTGAGTGAAATCTAATTTCAAGAGAACAATAAACCTAACAAACCGGAACAGCTAACCCGAATAAACCAAAACACTGTTTTCAAAACAATAACTTCGTATGCAACAGTGCTTCATGTGACCAGTGTTTCCATGCCCACCGAATAAACTCGAATATACCCATGTCCACCAAAAAAAACTTTGTAGAAACAGTACCTGAAATGTAAACCAGAATAGTACCAACACAGTGCACCCGCGTGAACAATAATCGGAGGAAAATACAAAAAGAAAAACATGAGTTTTTTATAAAAAATATTAAGGATTGTTTTCCTCTTTTTTTTGATTTTTTTGGTATTACCTACTACTGAGTTACGATCTATTAAAGCTCTACAACCATTATGGTCATCGCTAACCCCACCATCCTTCGCTCACCATACAAGATAAGAAAACTCTCACTCTATCGGCAGTACTCACACCTAAAAACGCCTTTGATGCTACTGATTCTAACATGCTCGCCTACTAAAACTCCCAGATCAGTGCGATGAAGACATGGCAGGACAGATACAAAAAGAATACACAGAGATCATGAAAGAAGAAGTCCTTGCCACCAAGATAAGAAACAATACAGTTTAAAAAACAATATAGCACTGATTCTGCTTCTCTTATTGAATGCCGCCAGGCCTCACATGTTGAAGAAATTTCACGAGGACAAAAAAGGCAAAACACTAATGATTTACCCACAGGTAGACTAAAAAAAGATTTTCAATTTGTTGCACCGTATTTAGAATGATTTGTTCTGTACCGCAGCTGTACTATTTAACTCTTTGCCATAAATAAATCACGGTTCGTTCAAAACTTCAATCGCATGATCCTTAAAACACTTCCGTTCTATAAAAAACATGAAATGGATGCCACCGACAACGGTCTTTGTCGCTCTATACAAAAAACAAGTCAAGCATCTCTACACGCAAGGACAAAAACAACAACTATGCCGGATGTAAACATGTTATAAACAAATTTATTGCACAAATGAACCTTGCCAAAACGAATATACACCTCCTTTCCTTCCTATAAAACCCAAACAAAACAAAACAAATCCAACCAGCTAAACATGAAAAAAGACCTGCATGCAATAAAATAAAAATTAAAGTATTTATTCGAAATATAAATGAGGCTACCCACAGGCGCGGCGTGCGCCGCGCATCTTCAGCGCTAGTGTGTATAATCTTTCAATCATTTCTCTGTTAATGTATATTCTTAGGTTTCTAAGACCTCTTGTAGTGGGAAGTATCATAAACTAGTATCATACACATGATACTAGTCTATGATCCTACCTCCACATAGTATCATATACAAGTATCATATTTTCTCTTCCTTTATTCATTTGTATAATCTTAATACAAAGTTATGTTTAAGATTTATTTTTTATTAGCTTTTCTCGTTTGACATGCTATAATACCGTATCATAATATGATACTAGAACCTTCTCTCACATCATTAATTATAGTGTCACATCATACTTTTGCTAGGTGGCGGTGCATGATACTCTTATTTTTGTATCGTGTAAAACATGAAATGCCTATTTTTAATATCGTCTGACTGTATATATCTTCATGTTGTGAATTGCTGGTAGTCTTTTTTTTTGGGGGCTTAGGACAAGGGTTTTATTCATTCACTAGTTAAGTGTCTATGCATTGCTGCGGATCTAAGGCAAAAATATCATATATTTCTCCCCCTCTCTCCATCTCCTCGTCTTTTTCTCCCTCTGTAGGGCATAAAATAGCAAATAAAATCAACTGATTCGAGCTCACATCAAGCAATTCAATCCAACCAAAACATACAACTAATATAGTCCAGTTCGGTCAAGCTGGACGGTGGTGACAACTAGATCGACGTGCGGGTTAAGTCATGGTGATCGACATGGCGTAGGATTTCGCTGGTGCCCCCTGATGTGCATAGGCATGGTGATCCACGTGGTGGGCAAAGAGTGGACAAGCCATTGACTCAAACACTCTACGTGCAGCCCTCACAGTCAATACTCCCACCATCCCTACAGGCATACACCCGTCAAGGCGGTGCCAGGATCAGCCCACGTCCCAGGCAAGCCCTTATAGCTACAGTAGCTACCTCGCGCTACAGTGCTACAGTCAACGAAGAACTTCTCCACCACGCCCCAGGCCGCGGCCCGGGCTGCCGCTCCCATCAGTGCACATCTCATAGTGTCTTGCTTCAAGCGGTGGGTTGCTATGAAGGGGATGGAACCTGCAATTGCAAGACAGACAAGGCATTGGCTGAAACATCCTAAGCACAACCTAAACAACCAAATGCCAAATTCATCCACCACGCACCAATACAATATGCTCAAGTGTAGCAAGTATAATTTAGATCGTACATGATCCTCACTTTTCGATCATTGGTAAGTCACAAATGACCGACGCCATTGCCTTCCTTGACTCCTCGAGGTAAACATCGGTGGCAACGACGCGACACCTCATCACGGACTGCAATCCCCACATTATGTTCTCGCCAACCTCTATACCGAGGATCACTAGTAGAAAAAGAGCCTAATGTTCAGCTCATTAGTCCCGGTTTGTAAATGAACCGGCACTAATGGTACCATTAGTCCCGGTAAGAACGGCTATGCATTAGTCCCGGTTTATTTGTGATCTATAGTCCCGGTTTGTGTTACAAACCGGGACTAAAGGGGTGGTGGCAGGCTGGCATCAGGCCGGGGCCCCACGAGCCCCTTTAGTCCCGGTTTGTGACACAAATCGAGACTATAGGTCTACCCTTTAGTGCCGGTTCGTGTCACAAACCGGGACTAAAGGGGTCTAACCTTTAGTCCCGGTTGGAGATTATAAAAACTTCAAAAATTAAAATTCTTCGAGATGTAGTTATGTTACTACATCTACTAGTTAGGTAAATTTAGAAACATAAATTTCAACATGTTTTGCAAAAAAGTGTTATGAAAAAGTAAAACGACTATATCTTTTGCATACGATGTCGAAAAAAAACGTATAATATATCAAAATGTTCAGCACGAAAATTCGCATCCGATTTTGACGGCCGTAGCCCATTTTGCAAATTTTTAGAATTCTCAAATTCTAAAAGAAAAAAAAGTTATGCTCAAATTTTAGTTTTTTTTGAATTTTGGTTAAATCTAGTCAAACTACTTATTCAAGAAATATTAGTGTTACTAAATAATTATTCAAGAATATTAGCGTTACTAAATAATTATTTCATTTTTTTGAATTTTGGTTAAATCTGGTCAAACTGTGGTCAAACTACTTATTCAAGAAATATTAGTGTTACTAAATAATTATTTAAGAATATTAGCGTTACTAAATAATTATTTCATTTTTTTGAATTTGGTTAAATCTGGTCAAACTACTTATTCAAGAAATATTACTGGTACTTAATAATAATTATTTTTTAGAATAATAGTTTCAAACTCAAACGGTGAAACGTGTGACTTCATGCTTAAGCTAAACTCCTGAGGGTTAATAGGATTGACAGCTTAGTATTGTCAGGAAAACAACAAGTGCAGACTTGGAAACTAGGGGGAATAGAACTCGAAAGTTAAGCGTGCTCAGGCTGTAGTAGTGAGAGGATGGGTGACCGGCCGAAAAGTTAAATGATTTAGAATGAGTGCTCCACACTTGAGCAGTGATGAGGGGTGATTAGAGATTGAATCGTCAAATAATTCAAAAATTTGAAAATCGAAAAAAAAAATTCAATTTTTTCTCAAAAAAATCATTTTTTTTAAATTAAAACCTTTAGTCTCGGTTGGTGTTACCAACCGGGACTAAAGGTCCCTCAGACCCCGGCGCGGGCTCGTGCCACGTGGTGGCCCTCTAGTGATGGTTCGTGTTGAACCGGTACTAAGGGGGGGAGGGGGGGGACCTTTAGTCCCCACCCGTTAGTGCCGGTTCCACAACCGGCCTTACGAACCGGGATTATAGCCCTTTCTGCACTAGTGGATGCACTCCTCGTACTCGCCGCGAGTTCCCTTCACTGGCATCCCTAGTGCCCATCTTAAGGAACCGTCCCACCCTGACTCCGCTGCTCGGACGCCGAGAGAACTTTGCCACGGGAATCTTCCTCGGCTAATCCACTCAATAACTTTCCAAATATTTTGCCTAGCGACACCATCAGAGAAAAGTGAGAGGTATGTGGTGCTGCAGGGGATCAATCCTTCCGCTCACACGACGGCGCCGATGTTGGAAGCAGGGCCGACGATGCTGATGTTGGAAAATAGGGGCGATGATTGGAGGTGTGAGGGTAACTGTGTCGGTTGTTGTGCAGATGGATTGACACGGAGCTTGTTAGGGGTTGTTAGAGCTTAGGCGTGGTACAGGGAGAGGTAAGTGCTAATTGCGTCCGGGTGTTCAGGAAAAATTGCGACACAGGCCCACCAGTTGACGCACACGAGCGGGCTGAGAGTAGTGCGTGGATGGTTGGACGTATCACCGCTAACACGACCGCATACTTCCCTTTAATAGTAGTAAAGAGAAGCAATACATACCTGACATCAAAATGCAGATTCTCTTTTTTCAAGCGGCGCCTGGGAATATTTGATTACTTTTAGGAAGTCATTTATTGATTCAATCGCCCTGAAAGGATGGTTGTGGCAAGTCAAGATCATATTTTACCTTTTTAAGCGGATTCAGATTCACCTTTTTTAAGCGGCAGCTGGGAATATTTGATTACTTTTAGGAAGGCAATTATTACTTTTAGGAAGGCAATTATTGATTCGATCACCTTGAAACGACGGTTGTGCACGGCAAGTCAAGATCAGATTTTTACCTGCAAAAAATGAGAGGTGTGACACCAACCACCACCCCGACATACCACCAGCCCACCAGGGTTCAAGTCCTAGACTTGGCGCTGGTGCTCGCATTTCCTTGAATTTATTTCAGGCTTTCCAGCGATGTTCATTCAGTGGGACGAGACGTTCCCGTCGACTACGAGGCGCCTAGGGTTCAAGTCCTAGAATTGGCGCTGATGCTCGCATTTTCTTGAATTTATTTCAGGCTTTCCAGCGATGTTCGTTCAGTGGGAGGAGACGTTCCCATCGACTACGTGGCGCCTATGGCGACTTCGTCAATCTCAAGATGTTGTGTCGGCTCAGTATCTCGGAGGTGCTCATAGGGGTAGATTATGTGTGCGTGCGTTCATAGAGGTGAGTATATGTGCGTGTGTGTAAGCATCTGCGATTGTACTGTGTTAAATAAATATACATACGTGTTTTCAACATTTTATAAGTATCAATGAACGTGTTTGTGTTAATACAGTACAGACGCAAGCACTCATATATACGCGCATACACTCACCCCTATGAACGAACACATGCACACCTTACCCCTATGAGCACCTCCGAGAGACTGAGTCGGCGTATCATCTTGAGATTTTACAAAGTCACCGTAGGCGCCTCGTAGTCGACGGGAACGTCTCCTCCCACTGAACGCGCATCGCTGGAAATCCTGAAATAAATTCAGAATAAATGCGAGCACCAGGAATTGAACCCTGGTGGGCTGGGGATACCACTGTCCTCCTAACCATCCAACCTGAAATGTGCCTTGGGTGTATTGGATGGAGCCTTTAAGTTGAATGATGGTGTACGTGTGGATCTAGTATATTTAGCATCTTCTAACAATTGTCTTTCGGCCTTCTTAGCTTGGTGTACCAATTCTACCACGGTGTCGTATGGTTGGTAGATGACAATTCGCTTGATATCATGGCGTAGTCCATGCAAGAAATGTGACATCGTTTGCTCTTCGTCTTCTCGAACACGTGCACGAATCGTGGCTTGCTCCATTTCCTTATAGTACTCCTCCACAGTACTAGTTCCCTGTTTTAAAGCTTGCAATTTATCGAATAAATCACGTTTATAATGTGATCATGAGGTTGGTCTAGTCAAACATGGCGGCCTTGATCAAAAGAATGAGAAAACTTTGCCAGGTTGTGAGCTCCAAAGTTTGAAGAGCGACTTTCAAATGTATAGCTGCATTCGGTGAAGCTCGATTTCCTAGCTATGATCTCCTTAATGATTGAACTATATGTTCCTCCGGTTCCTTGAGAAACATTTCCGACAATTTGATTCGAATCAGATGCAATGAGCATCTTTTGCAGGGACAAATTCTCCGCTAACGCTAGAGCCTCTCGACAAGCGATTGCTTCCAATGTTGCTAGATCAGTCACGCCATGAATAACAATAGACGAAGCTCCCAGGAACCTTCCTTCGTCGTCACGGCACACAGCTGCAGCAGCTCATCCAATACCCGAACGGGCGACACCACCATCCACTTGGATTGTTGCCAGCCCTGCCGGAGGTCGTTTCCATGAAACATTGCCAACTGTCGATCTTGCATTGCTTTTCGGTTGCACAGCCTGGACGTTACCGATTTCCCTGAGCTCAGCTATGTATCTGGTGATAAATAAATTAGTAGACAGAGGACTTTGAAAGATGCTTTCATGGATGGCCTTCCTCCTCGCAGTCAGGGGCGGAGCTATGTGGTCCTTCCGTGGTGCACTGGCACCAGGGCCAAAAGAAAATTAGTACCAATTAGATGTTAAAATTAGCACGTGCATCAGGCAAATATCCGACGAGTGCATCAGGTACAAAAGAATTTCACTCTGGAAACTTAAAATCCAGGCCCATGAAGGGCTAATGCGGGCGTGTGGCCCATTTCTACCTATAGCCTGTTGTTCTTGCAACCTTGTACGTGGGCTAGTGGGCATGACCATGACCATCAAGTAGTTTTTTTGTTTTGAGATGACCATGAAATCTCTACTCCTAATGGAGTTGGTAGTCTCCGTTCCAGAATTTTTTTGTCCCACCTACCACTTTTGATGGTTTTTTTTCGTCGATTTTTTTCGTCCTCGTCTCACCTCTCACTTTACGTCCCGCTCGCTCGAAAAAAAAAACAGGCGAAGACAGCCCCCCTCGCACGACAGAAATTTGGAGGAAGAGCGAACGGAAAAAACCGTACGAAGCGGGAGCGAGCCCCCTCGCAGGAACCAGAGATCCATGCCCTATGCCGCCGCCGCCGCCGATGCCTCCTCCTCCACCTCCATTCCCCAAGCGACGGCGCCCGCGGCCGCGGTCTTCTCCCCCAGCCACCATGGCTGCAGATCCACCCACGGCCGGTCGTCTAAGCTGCAAGCATGGATGGATGGATCCAGGAAGGTATCCTTCCTCCCTGGGTGGAGCGAGCTGCAGATCCGGTCCGGCCCTCTGGAGCCGGCCATCTCCGCCTCCTCCTCGCCGCCGCCGCCGCCGAGGATCAGGTCTTCACCAAGCGCGAGCTCCGCCCCATCCGACCGACCGCAAAGGGGTGAGTTTTCTTCATCCCGAACCCTCCTGATTTGCTTACTGCACTCTTGCCATTCCAGTGGAGACCAACCTCCTCTGGCCGAGCCCCAACTCTGCATCTCTCTCCCAATTACCCTCACCCCATCAGTTTGCTGCAGGTTGTCCATTGTAAATTTTCAAGGAGATTCAAATGTTCCTCTTCTGGCCGATTGAAGGTACTACTTGGTCCAATTTTGCCACAAAAAATAATGCTATCTTGTCATAGATTACACGTATATGCTTATGAGAATTTTCATGTTTGTTAGATTAAAAAAACTGTATTTTCTCCTTTTAGCCAGTGGTTAATTTAGCAGAGCATTAGCATAGTATTGGTCTGATCAGCGAGATGATGATCACGAAGTCCTATTGATAATCATCATGTTGTGATTTTTCAGTGTCCAATAGAACTTGTTGTGTCCTCAAATCAGCAAAGATAGTAGCAGTTTCCAGTAGACCTTTTCTACTGCAATAGGAGCTTCAAGCAGGGCACTGATGATTTGACGGTGATATTGGTTAACATATTGATTTGTTAATATTATATTGATTTGTTATAATTTTTTAAGTATAAAAGCTAACTGTAATCTGCACAAGAGCCAAACCTGCAGAAGGTTAGAGTGCGTGCCGCAGTTTCAGAACCTAGGGAAAACTAGCCTGACTGGTCTCTTTAATATTTAGTGAGTCTGTCCATGCACTTTTAGTTCTACTCACCACTAAAGATATCTACAACTTTCATGTTGAACGCATAGTTTAATTCGAACAGTAACATGGTCTAAGTCCGCATACAAGGATACTGTACACAGAATCACATAAAGATTAATTTTTGGACTGTGAAACTAAATTGGACTGCTACTTTTAAACCGTACATCAAAATAGTGCAAATAGATAGTCTATAGAAAGCATGGGACGTATCTCTCCTTTTTTTTGCGATTGATCTCCACATTATGTTTGGAGTCCAAGTCAAAATTATGCAGTTTTTGATAGAGGATTTGGAAAGACCGAATCTGTTTAGTAGGTGGATTACCCAAAACAGTTGACTTCATCCAACCCAACCTCACATCAATGTGTAAGGTTTGTAGCACTTATTTTATATGCAGAGCACTTGTGAACTAGGATTTTGACCAAAAGATTTCGAGTGTTTTATGTGAGCTTGCATTGCAGGGATACTTGAAGCTAGGGCAATCCAAGTAAGATAGCTTCATCCTCGGACAACAGGTTTATGTTATCTTATCATGGAGTCATTTTTAAGTTTGTGCCCAACGCCTTCATCCTTAGAATGGCCGCCCAGATGGCAAGCCACCGTACTCAGGCGACTGCCGCGCTAGGTATTCTCGACCACTGCTGCTGTTTTTCATTGCTGTGCTTATTCCATTTGCACCAACCTTGCTATTTAGTAATATGAACGTCTATGTTTCTTCTACTACAATGACAGGATAAGAGTACCTTATCCCTTTCAGCGGGGTGCTCCAACTTTTGATGCTGGCGAAGCTTTTGGAATGATGGCTGCATCATTTGTTAGTCTCCGTTGGAAGCTTAATTAAACTGAGGTAAATATGCCAGATTCTTTTGTCAAATAATAACATGACTGTCTATTTTGTTCTCAGGACCAATATCTGTGCCTATCAATGAAATTTTGAGAGTAGTTTTTGTTGCCTCTATGTAACCCTGATAGCAGCTTCTCTGAAGGTTCAGATGTGTGGCAAAGGATTTCAATTTTCCTGTTTACACAAAGGAAACTTGAGGAAGGTTCAGATTTCTCATGCTCGGTGCTGTGCTCTCAAGGTTACATAGACAAAAATGCCTCCTATTTACACAACGACAACCCGACGAAGGTTCAGATTTCTCATGACTGGTTCAATGGGTATTTCATGCCTGTGCCATCCTATTAGGAAAATGTAGTTTGTTTTATAGCTGATGATGCTCGATGCTTTTTACCTCAGTTTAGTAAATGCTCAGTTTTAGCTCATAAACTACATGGCAAACAGGATGACGGGGCGGGGCGGGAGGCAGGGAAAGCCGTCCATGGCGATCCTGGCGGCGTTGCTAATGGCTTCAGTGGCGCTGCCGCTCCTCATGGTGCCCGACACGCTCTCTATGCCAGGCTCCGACGGCGTGGATCGCGGCGCCGCCCTGTCGCTCCCACGCCCGCGCTTCAGCGGACCCGTGTTCGGGTCGTGCATACCTTTAGCCGCCTCCCCTCCAATGTCCATGACTCTGATATACCGTGTTTGTTAGTATTGACTGGTGTTTGTTCTCCGTATTGTTGTGCAGGAGGCTGGAGAAGAGCAAGGAGAAAAGGGAGTCATGGATGGAGGTTCTGTACTTCTGTTGTATCAACATCTTCTCCATGAGCCTTTTGCCCCCACTCTGTTTTTGGTTTGGGCCGAAACGTCATCGTCTTGATTCTTTACGTGGTTCATTGGCTCAGACTTGTCCTACATGGCCGAGCGAGATCGAGGCTAGCCGCCGGTAATGTTCTTCTCCCGTGCAAGTTCCGCACTGCACTGAAGCATCCAACACATGGTGAGACATCTTTTTAGCGTTTAAAAAATGTGCACCATCCTTTCTCATCCAACATATTTTTCACCCCTGATTTGTGACCTCCTAATGAACATGAAGATTCATATGCTAGCTAGAACACAATATATATTTGAAAGCAATGTTTTCTGATGTACTATCCGATGAAATTTTATTTTCGGAGACGTTCATTCATAATTTTGACGACCTCTTGATTCATGTCATTAGTAGTTATTTCAACAGAACAAAGATGTTTTTCAGCACTTTTCAGATAGGAAATATCCCTACGAAATATTTTGGACAATATACAACATGTTCTGTGGGCTTGAAGAAAATATATAACATGATATGTCACATACTTTATTGTTAAGTTACAAGAATAGTTGTGGACACCATCCAATTTTACATAGATTTCTATTTATTGTGCACTGATATTTTTGTAGTGTGATGATATAAAGAAGGAATGTACATTGTAGGGTGTTTGCTACGTGCTATATATATCTTACTCAATAGCAGTTAGTCGGCTTATATTCCAGTAATGAGAAATGGCACAATCATCTCGTGCCATTTCATGGGAGCAGTACACGTGGCATCTATGCTATGGTCTGAAGTAGAAGTGTAGAACACTAATTGTATGCTATGGTCTGAAGTAGAAGACATTAAGGCGGTTCAGCTGTCATCCGAGCATTCAAATAGGCAATGTTCTGTCCGCTAGAACGCATCAAGTTTTTGGCTGATGTTCATACTTTTGCGTAATGTTCCTACTTTGGCTGCGCACAGATGTAGCTACGTTATAGGTGGGACATCAGCCAAGTATGTTTCGAGGTGAGACATCCATCAAGTTTGTTTGGAGGTGAGACATCCAGCAAGTTTGTTTGAAGCCTCTGCAGACCTTCTCACAGATGTTTGTTCATATATAAAATTGACTATTCCAAACAGTACACTGATAATTTTGCCGAACGGATCTTGTTTGAAGCAAATAAGGGCCTTAGAAGAAAAGAAAAAAGTAGGTCCCCTTGCACCGTTGCACGTATTTAGTAGCTTAAATATGTTTTTCTTAAAAAAGATTTTTTTATGAATGTTAGTGTTTGCAAGCACTTGTTTGAAAGCCATTTACACTTACTTTTGGATGTACCTCCTGTTTTTGAAGTGAAGGCCATTTACACTTACTTTTGGGTGTACCTCCTGTTTCGAACCCATTAACTTAGATTCTGTTTTAATTTGTGGATATATATTCCTTCAACCAATTGTTCTTCGATATTCTGATGGTTATAAGAAAATGTAAGTTCTGGTTTAGGATTTACATTGAGTAAAAGTCAACCTTGCTTAGCGTTTCAATTGAAGAATTTGTAGCAAAATGCTCAACAGTAAGGAAAAGTGTTTTTTGTTTGTTGTGTGTATCTGATTTGATTAGCACCTGAAATCTTGTTGAACTGATAAGGTTGTACATTTTCCAAATTGTTTGTCGGAAGGGTAATTTCTTTTATTGCTCATGAACAGAAACTGTGCAGTCCAGCTCCTGCGTGCTGGTCGCCGAGCTCCACTGTGTCCAGCTCATCCGACCATGTGCTCCACTGCATCTAGGTCAGCCGATCTTGTGGCAGAGCTACACTAACGCAAGAGCAAATAGTTTTACAATTTCTTTGTTGTTCCTTTGTACTGGATAACTGTGCATTTTTAGAGGTGTGAAGATGTAATGCAATAACAGTAACTGGGCGTAGGCGCATCCGTCTCGATAAGCATTATGGGAACGGCAAAGGCAAGGCATTCCGATATAAGAAATGGATGAAGGCAAGGTATGTCATTCTAAAAAAAGGCAACGCATACCAGGATGCTGCATTGCTTAATGTCCAGTTCTCTACGCTTTCCCTATAGCAACCTTTTTTAGAGCTTATGAGTTGTGTTTTCCTAACAAAAAAAATGTCCATATGGATTCACTGAAACAAGATTATATTATCAGCAATTTTGTTTGCATGTAATTAATTAGTGATAGCCTATGCCTCACACGACTGTTTTTTTTTTCAGTTCAGTTGTATCCTTCAATATGGGTGCAATGAAGTGTAGATAGACAAACACATTTCTTTTACTGTGATATCATTGACCTTCTTGATTTATATTTTCAAAACTGATAGGAATGAAATCCATATGAATCTTGTGATGCCAAAGCTCTAAGTGCGGATGATTTAAATTCCTATTAAAAAATCCTTAAATAGAAAGTGGACCTTATAGCGGAGAATAATGTGTAAGCTACAGGTGGAGTCCGTCTCAAGGGAAGTGAAACCGGAAACATAGACCACATGAGAGTCAAAGATAAGGTGAATGCAATCACAGATCCACATGAGAGTCAGACAAGATTGGTGAATGCAATCAGAACTGTCAAATGTGTGTTTTCCAATTTTTCATGCCGCATGATCTCTGCCCACTTTACTAGAAGAAGAGCCTTCCTACAGGGTGAAGGTGGATAAGGAGTCATTCAACTTAGAGGAAGTGTCTCAATAAATGTGTGTGTTACCAAGGTTGAATTGTCTACTCACTCTCTTGGAGGTTATGTTCCTTGTAGCTTACATAGTTGATCCCGTCTATTAAGCTGTTAGTATCCTTATCACCGTGTCTGGCTCCACTGAAAAGCTCACATCGCCATGCTTGAAGAACATAAATGGTGGTACATTATTCTGATATATTTTATGTGCCGCCATTGTGGTAGAGCCCGGCATGAAGGGTGGGTCCAGTATATAAGCAGGTGGTACTAGCACTAAGATAGGAAGGTGATTTCCGCCCTTGTCCTTTGCTGATGGCCTGCCAAGGCGGCGTCGATTACTGGTTCAATTTGAACACGAGTTAGTGGATTTTATTATAAGAGTGAGGTTTAAGAGTGGGTGGGATGGTTGTTTGGGTTGATCTGTTCAGTTATGGCTGTCTGAGCGGAATAATTTCCATACCTTAGAAAATATGGCAAAGTGCATTTAATTAGAGATGGCATTGCAGCAAATTGCATGAGCGAGCGGTTTGTATTTTTTTATTAAGTCATACATTTTTTTTGGTTAGGATGAAAGGGTATATGCATTGGGGGGTTGCTTCAAGAGTTAATAATGGACACGGTGGTGTATCAGTTGCATGCCAACAGCTATATCATATTTTTGTTTCATCGTAATACACGACATTCATTTGTGTGTTACAACATGGCAATGGATCAGGAGACATCGGATCCACCTTCTTGGCTCGGGGGTGTCATGGGCGGCGCATGCCTCGCCCCCCTTGCTGGCGGTGGGATCGGCGTGAGCACGGGGAGGGAGGATTAGGGCAGAGAGTAGGGCGGTTGGTGGTGGACTCTTTATTAGCAGTCCGTGAGGAAGTACGGTGCGAAGGAGAGAGGTGTCATTGCGATGGTGATGTGGGCGTCATCTGCCTTTGAAGGAGAGTGCTCCAGTGAGAAATGTCCCGCTACAGCAAGAAATCAAGCGGGAAGGGAGGGTCCTGCAGGAAAAGGGAAGGGTGCGTCATGGGGTGGAATTTTTATGTTGGGACTTGGGACCGCCTGTTTAAGATAACATGACAGATAGTGCGGACAACCATATGTCTCCCCCATGGGCTGGATTTGGGGGTGGATGGACTGTCCAGATGGTTGGATTTTGGATAGCCTGTTAGGCGCTTGTTTGATGCTCAAACACGCCCGGATGTAAGAGAAATGAATTTCAACCTTGGAAACGGCCTTAATCGTTTATTTGATTTATTTATATGCACTATAGCTCGTATCATACATAAAGAAGCACTCGAAATAAAGCAAACATGGCTGAACTTAATCATTTGTTTGATTCATTTATACATATTGTAGCCCGTACCATACATACAGAAGCACTCGAAATAAAGCAAGCCGACTGGGATTCCGATATATCTAAACAACAACGTTTATATCTGTATGGTATTCCAATGAGCATAGGCGGGTAACAAATTGGAATACAAACATTTATTTTTGTCATCACTATATATAATATAATATTAATTTTGGAAATTGCGGGGATGTGTCTCGCTATTTTGGTTTTCATTTTATGCTCTGGTGGAACGGTAAAGAACTGGTTAAGCCGGTTTGCGCGATGAGTATTGTCTGTTAAATGTTTTAAGACCTTGGATGTGAAGTACTCGTGCTAACTACATTTTTTTGCTTGTGTGGGATGAGTATGAATTGAGGAAGCATTTTTTATTATACTTTCTAAAACATCATGCGAATGAAGCTAAAGAACCCTTTCCATTGGGCGAGAATTTCTTAAGCGCATCAAGTAGTAGATCTTAATAATTTGTAATGAATTTTTAGTTGGATCATTGCTCTATATGTATACATCATCAATTTGCCTTTTTGTTATCAATTATTGTAAGTGAAGTGGACTTCAATTATTATGCAATTGTGTTCGTGCTATATTGTCTCTACATGTGAAATTTAACATGCATTAACTTTATATAACATCAGCAAAATATTTCAAAAGCCCGTAGCAACGCACGGGCAGTCTAGTTGAAGTAGTTGGTTAGATAGGAACCGAAAGGAGTCCATCGATCGACGCACGTGCTTCCTCGAGTGGACGCAGGTCTTTTTCAGTTTGATATTCAACCTCCGCACAGCCGCAAGGCACAAGCTGTCGGACCAGATCAGCCGCTCCCTACATCCTACCTCGATGTGCCATGAAGTAATCTTGATTTCATAATACTTCTCCCATCTCCTCCCCCTCCTCACCCAGTGGCGGAGCTGCGGCTGGGCCAACCCCCCCCCCCCCCCCCCCCCCCCCCCCACGCCCCAAACAAGCAAGCTCATGAAATATCTTCCAAATAGCTAGCAGTAAATGGCCCATATACCTAGTAATCCAAGCCCAAATCTCTTTTTTATCCCCCCCCCCCCCCCCCCCCCCCCCCCCCATCTCAAAAAAAGGTGCAAGCTCCGCCACTGTCCTCATCTCTAAATCTCTCTCAATTCAAGTCTTGTGGGTCTCGTGAGAAATAGAGAATTCGGTTCATCAGTATGTTTTTTTTATTTAGTAAATGGCAAGCTTTAGTTAATCATGTTAAGGTTTTAATTATGGATTGTGGATGAATCACCAAAAATAATTCAATCTATCATGTGTGTTGTTTATTTAGGCTAAGTTTACAATTAGTGAATTTTGCTGCATTGAACTGATTATACAATATATTGTGAAAAATAGAGACAAAAGAAAAAAGTTAGTTACTCAAACAGTAAAATAGACAAAAAAAAGATTGGCTAAATGAAATTATGATACCCCCCACCCCGCCCCCGCGCGCGCGCGCGCGGTGGGGGGGGTGGGAGGTGTCAAACGTAAGTTTAGTCAATATCGAGTGCCAGTAACTTGCTTATTTAATTTTATTTGCAATTTTACTATTTTTCACTTGATAATTTGAACCCAAATTGCTATTTCATAAATTACCAAAGACTTTCATATCAGCCTTTTTTGTAAGTTAAGTTAGGGATATATGTTAACTTCTAATAGTTAAGGAACAAGTCGCTAGTTAGTACATTTTTTATTGCATATTTGTGTGTGCATGTTAAGGTTGTGCATCAGACTCGGGTCCCTACCGTGCACCTGTGCAGAGTGTTCGACTGCATAGGGCCCCCAATTTCCTTCTTGAAGGCATCGCTTTTGGAGACGTTTTATATTTTTTGGGTGTTGTCTTTAGTGGTGGTTTGTGTGCTGCTGCTGTGAGGAGTTGATTACTGTGGCGAGGCCTTTTTTTTTTTTTTGGTTGTGTGCAACCTCGATGTCTTTGTGACATCTTGTTGGTGCAGAGACCGGGTGTAATTGATATCTTTGCGATATTAATATATTCCCCTTTTCAAAAAAATAAATCAATGCATGGAGCAAACGAAATAACTCCAAGGCCCCATGTCATGCACATCTCCTCTCTCTCTCCGTTCTCTTTCTCTTCGGACGCAGACAACTTTCTCTTTCTGATCAAATCACACTACCAGAGCTCGCGATTCTACTCCGGTGGATTAATTCCTTCGCATTTTCCCTAAAAGAAATCGGCTAATGCAGTGAAATAGGTACTGTTTCACCGTCAATCCATCTATTCATTCTGTGTTTTCAGTGTTGCTTGCTGCTGGCCCTGCGACCTGGGTGCACTGATCGGAGTTGGAGGCAAGCTGCGCTAGGTTTCCGATTCATCAAGAGGAGCAACCGGACTACCAGAGCCACACACGCTGCCGCCCAATGGTCTTCTTTCCAGATCAATCAAAGGTTGTTTCATCCCTTTACGTTTCCATGTTCTGTTTTGAACTTTTAATGCATGATATTTGTCTCCTAATCTTGATTTCTCAAATTTTCTTGTAGTTCTAGAATTAGGAATCTTGAGTCAGGAACTCGGGGTATGGAAAAAGTAAAAAGAAAAGGTTATAAAAATTCGACCTTAAAAAGGCGCTCTTGATAAATTTTTAGCAAAAGAATCGAAGTTTCTTTTGAAAACCCGAGCCCTGATACAAGTGCTGATGAGGTTCATGGCCATGACACAATGGATTTTTTTTTTTGAACATCAGTACAGATACAAGCACTCATATACACGCGCATACACTCACCCCTATGAACGCACACACGCACACCCTACCACTGAATGCGCATTGCCAGAAATCCTGAAATAAATCCAGGAATAAATGCGAGCACCAGAATTTGAACCTTGGTGGGCTGGGGATACCACAGTCCCTCTAACCATCCAACCACAGGTTGGTTCACGGCCATGACACAGTGGATGATATATGTACCAAAGCCTTGTTTTTTCTAATTTTCCATTTGTTATGTTGAGGGCCTAATGTTTGATCTTGCACCGGGCCTCTGTTTTCTTGGGTACGGCCCTGTCGAGTGGACATGCCCTGCCGCCGCCATCCGCCGTGCGACGGCCTCCTCCGGCGGCGGCGTGGTGAACAGGGAGGCAGGGAAGGGCCCTGTAAGGTCCCGGCGGTGGCCCCTCCGGAGTCGCCCTAATCGAAGACTTAGATATTTGGTCCAATAGATTCAACAGGCCCAATGATAAGGAGGCTGCTTTTTTTTTCGAAAAGGAGGTTAAAACCCCCGGCCTCTGCATCAATGCGATGCATATAGCCATTTTTATTAATTATTCAGCAGAGTACAAAACGAAGGCAATCATGGCCGAACCATTAAAAGATATGAAATTAACACCTACGACTAATTCTGCTATGTAATCACGTGTCTATGTAATTCTGCTATGTAATCAGCTACCATGGTCACCTGCCTCCCCCCCCCCCCCCCCCCACACCCCGATTCCTAAAAAAAAATGCTGTTGCGTTTCGTAAAAACAAAATGCGAATCTAATCTCAGTCAATTGAGCATAAGCAGTTCCGATAGAATGTTTGCTTTTCAGGTAGTGTGATTGCATCATTGGCTGAATGGCTGGTGCGTGTTTAATTAATTAATATTAGGAGATCATCATGAACTTTGAGTAAATTCAAGTTATCAGTGAATCACCATTCCCCTGTTGATGTTGGTAAATGGTTTAATGAGTTAGGAGGACTAGCTTACATGGTACTGACGGCTTTCTTTCTGCTGGTTTTCTCCTCCTCCAAAACCAAACGCACGTTACAATGAGAAGCAGAAGTGCAGCAGCTATAGGCAGTGTAATGGCCAAGATCAATTCTGTCTTATGTCTTGTTCGTTCTGCCAAAAAAAAAAATGATGTGGATTTCAGACGAGGCGCCTCTTAATCATAGAGTGTACTGCAACAAAGTTTTTTTTTCCTCTGCTCTGTTCCACCATTCAAGTATGTAACAATGCAAACAAAAATAATCTGCAGAATCTTTTTGCTCGTTTCGGTGAAACTGCGCCGACCCCTCCTCCTCCACACACCTGACGCCTCCATCCACTGGATTCAATTAACCTCCAGGTCGTGACACTTGTGATGTTTCAATGAACTTCTGATGTTTCAATGAACTTGTGATGATGTGAACTTGATCTTGTTTGCGACACTTGTGATTACGTGATGTGAACTTGTGATGATGTGATGTGAATTTTGTATGATATGAAATGAAAAAAATAGCGCGCTATCAAATATAGCGTGATCCTTCTCCAGGTGCTATACAAGTTATAGCGTGCTATATTTTAAAATAGTGTTTGCATAAAAATGTCAATATATCACAGAATTGAAGGATTTCAACAGCTAAACACAAGGTCTCTTATTTTGTTATGAAGTAGCCTATTGTGTCCCTTTGTGTGAGTCTGTAGGTGACGTACTGATGTAACAAGCAAACAAATAAGCAACACGGCAAGTTTCTGTTTTGACAAAGACCAGACCAAGGATTTCTTAACATTTAACAGCAAGGAAAGAAGTATATAATATAGGTATGGATTTCTTAATATGAAACAGCAAGGAAACATGGAAATAGATTCATCCGTCCAAGCTTTTCTTGCCCTCTCACTAATCGTGTGGGACTAATCGTTTTCATTTACCATCTCATATTCAAGAGCACATTGTAAATAGAGAAGCTGATGATGCAGGCATTCAGTTTCAAAAGAAGTAAAACAGAGAAGCAATTAATTGGCAAATGCAATGCCCATCTGATACAGCATTAGAGTCTGACATCAATAGCACCAAGAAAAATTCAGTGAAGCATGTTAGTAGATTCAGACCAGCAGCAAATCAAGCAAATTCTTTCAGATTGTAGCATTTGGCAAACGAGAAGGAATCGGTAGGTTCCAGTGCCTAAGCATAATTAAAAAGGCAGAGTATTTATTGAGTTGAAGCACATGACACATAGGCTGCCAAAGCCCAAACCGTAGCTAATCTGGAAGGCCACGACATAGAGCAGCAAGCAAGCAAATTGACCAGCAAGCACATGAGGGAACCCATTCTATGAAATCAAAACGAGAGAGAGGGGTAGAGGGAGGCGTGGAGGAGAAGGGACCTTGAGCTGTTGCTGCTCAAAATCCATGGCTGGGCGTCGTCTTCCTTTCCCTGCATGCGTCGGGTGAGTTGGTGATGTTGCAGGCCATGGCTTGGTCCTGGTCGTCGTCCGTGGAGGACGCCTGCTGCTCCAGATCAAATCCAACAATGAGAAAAACAAGGGAAACAGAGAGAGAAGGAAGGAGAGGATTTGGATCGAGGGGAGGCAGAGGCGCCATGGTAGTCGCTGCAAGTTGGAGGAGGTGACCCTGGCTTCTGCGCTGCTGGTTGGGCCGATGTCCGATGGGCTGCTTGTGTTGCCCGCGTCTGAGAGAGAGTGCACGCAAAAATTTTGTTTAGCGGCGAAATAGCGCGCTATAGCGCGAATAGCGCCGTAGCGAGCAAATTATCTAAAACGTAACGTGACTCTTCCACATACGCTATAGCGACGCTATAACGTCGAAATAGCGTGCTATTTTTTTCATTGAATTGTGTGATGATGATGTGATGTGAATTATTATGATATATGACTTGCTATATATTTCTCTGGAATATTTGAATTGCAGGGCTATTTGAAAATGCAAACAACAAAAAACCTGTTGTGGGGCAAAGAGGTGGTATGGCGAGTGTTACAGTCGGCAAATAGGACCCGTGGCGTCAGCTGGTTCACCATTCCTGGGTGCTTTGCTGAGAGCCCCACGGATGACACTAGGCAAATGGTTGATACGTGGCGCGCTGTGGTGGGCCGAGCTTTGCCGAGTGCCTCACAGCCGACTCTCGACAAAGGTGTGCACGCGGCATGCCATGGAGGGCCGAGCTTTGCCGAGTGCCGCACCGTTGACACTCGGTAAAGCCGGGACACGTGGCACCGCCATTTCCATTCCCGTTCCATCTATTCACTTTTTTTTTGCCAAGTGCTGGCTTTTGATGCTCGGCAAAGCCTTTGCCGAGTGTCCGAGGAAAAGTACTTAGCAAAGCCAGCTTTGCCGGGCCGGGTATGGCCGAGTACTCTTCCCTGAGTGTTAGACTCGGCAAAGGATTTGCCGAGTGTATTTCACCCATAGCTGAGTGCCTGTAGTGTCCCCTGTATTTGTAGCGCATGTCTCCCCGAGGCTTCTAAGCGGCCCAAGCCCAATAGCAGCAACCCATTGTCCAACCCAAGCGTCGAAGAAGTGTAGGTCGCTGACAATCCCTCCCCCATAAAATTTGGCTTGCCCTCAAGCCAATACCTTGTATGACCTCCAGGATCCCATGGCAGCAGCAACGGCATATGGAAGGGAAGTTCACTTATCGCAAGAAGACTCATACCAACGAGATGGAGACTATCACATGGATCCCAATGGAGAAGCAATTGTTGCATAGGAAGTCTAGCCATGTTCCTGGTAGTCACTTCAGGCGGTATCTGAATATGCAGGAATCTAGTGCCATCAATAGAACGGGTGCAAATAAGGACCCCTGGATCCTAAGGAAGAAGCAATGCTTGCAGAGATATCACACCAGGGAACAAAATCAGTAGCATACCACTTGGTTGACCCTTCGTGGACCAGTAATTCAATGTTGCGAAAAATGCACATTGGAAGATGTATCTATCAGCCTTACGTACAGCACAGAGCACCCAAGCAATCTTCCAGACCATAACATGAATGAATTCCGACCCCAAATGTGCAACCGAACCAATATAGAAGCCAGAGGCACGATCTTGTGGGAATTTACAGTTCACTAGCTCCAAGGCAGGGCAGTCCACCAATATTTTCAGATATACATTGTCAGGAACAGAGCATTCATAGGAATAGTGAACTTGGCCACTAACAATCCTCTCACCGTGAATTTCGGCTTGCCCTCGAGCCGAGCTCATGCCAAACCCATATGTCTGCACAGGCAAAGGAAATGCCCCTAAAATTCCCTTCTCAGTTGTAGCAGTTGCTGGCTGCAGCTCTTAAAAATTTACTCTCTCAATCAGATGTCAATACACCCCCTCTACCAAAATTCCCTTGCTTGGAAGCTCACAACGTAAATTGCCCCATGACAAGCCCACGTGACTTTGTGTATAATGATAATTAGTGGTCACTTCCCTTGAACAGTTCAAAACCATAACTGCAATTAGGCTGCATTTCAAACTACAAGCGCACTCTGCCACAAGGTTGTGCAGACCTTCTCGCATCGGTAGCGGCCAAGGTGGTCGCAGCACCTGAAAAGTACAGTAGTCTCTGGCGTGCTTCAGCTGCTCATGTTGGTGACAGTCCAGTACGCTGATCAGCTGCATTTAGGTTGGGATTAAGAGGAATGATGACCAATGAACATGCTGCCACTACCATGCACTACCTTGAGAATAAATTGTCTTAATAAAGTTCTCCATGTTGGATTCTCCAGGATCAATATAGCTAAGCTTGAGCCACCAATTAATTGAGAAGATGGATTATACCTTGGTCTGAGGATCCTGCCATCTTCTCAACTTGATCCTTCTCCTCCAGCAGCTTGATCTGCTGTGTGTAGCTATCCTTCCTGGTGCTTCAGTGCAGCTCTGATCGGTGAACTCCCGATCAGGGCAGCTCATCAGGTTAGGTATACACTGTAGCTACCAGCATATTGTAGTATATTGTAGCAGCTCTTTAATTAAACTTAAGTTTAGGCTTTAGATCATAATATCCAACATTCTCCCCCTTGATCGTAAAGCTAAACTTATAAACTCACTTTTCAACAAAGTAATGTACCAAGACGAGAAGATTGCCGTGGCTAATATGAGATACCACTGAACCCAGAGACTATAATACATCACTTCATATCAAAATGAAACTTTTTTTAACTTATGATCTCCATAAACTTTACTCACATAATTCATTAACTTAATTTACATAATTCTTTGCATAAACATTACAGACTCATATCTCGATAAAATGGTACACCAAGGAAATAGATTGCAACAGTCAATTAAGTACTGCTGAACCAAGTGACTATGGTTCCCATCCGATGTCAAAATGAACCTTTTGGGGAGATGGTGTCATAATAGTCCGAATTTCTCCAGGATCAAAGGCTTTCAACCAAACCCATACCGGTAACGTGCTCTTTAAATACACTGGGTGGTAAGCCTTTCGTGAGCGGATCCGCCAACATCAGCTTAGTACTTATGTACTTAATATTAATTGTCTGATCCTGGACTCAATTTTTCACAACAAGATACATAATGTCAATGTGTTTGGCAGCATCACTTGACTTGTTGTTACTCGAAATGATTACTGCGGGTTGATTATCGCAGTACAGAGTGATTGGCCTGGAAACACTATCAACCACTCTCAGACCCGGGATAAAATTCTTCAGCCATACTGCCTGCCCGGTAGCCTCAGAACATGCCACAAATTCTGCCTACATTGTCGACGATGTAGTGACAATTTGTTTGGAGCTTTTACACGATATGGCTCCTTTTGCGAGGGTGAAAATAGAACCTGACGTGGATTTCTTAGTGTCAACACACCCCACAAAATCAGCATCTGACTAACCCACCACCTCGAGGTTATCAGATTTCTTATACGTAAGCATGAGGCCTTTAGTGCCTTGCAAATAACGCAAGAACTTTTTAGTAGCCTTCCATTGATCCAGGCCTGGATTAGACTGATATCTGCCAAGCATCCAGGTCACAAATGCTAAATTAGGGCGAGATGCATACTTGTGCATACATAATGCTTTCAACAATTGAGGCATAAGGAATTGACTTCATCTGTGCAGATTCATAATCATTTCTTGGGCACTGAAAAGTCCCAAATTTATCGCCCTTAACAATAGGAGCAGGCGAGGCTGAGCACTTATGCATATTGTACTTTTTCAGTACCTTATCAATATACACTCTCTGAGATAGCCCCAAGATCCCTCTGGATCTGTCTCGGTGAATTTCAATTCCTAAGACATAAGTTTCTTCACCGAGATCCTTCATATCATACTTAGAGGAAAGAAACTTCTTAGTTTCCAGCAGCATATTTTTATCACTGCTAGCTAAAAGTATGTCATCAACATACAGTATCAGGAAGACAAATTTGCTCCCCCTGAACTTAACATAAACACAATAGTCCACTTTATTTTCTTCAAAACCAAATTTCCTTATGACTTTATCAAACTTGAGACACCATTCTCTTGATGCTTATTTCAAGCCGTAGATGGATTTCTTGAGATGACATCCTAAATGTTCATTTCCTTCCACAACAAAACCTTCCAGTTGTGCCATGTATACATCTTCATGTAAGTCACCATTTAGAAATGCCGTTTTGACATCTATCTGATGTAGCTCCAAATCATAATGAGCCACAAATGCCATAATTATTCTGAATGAGTTTTTAGAAGAGACGGGTGAAAATGTTTCTTTATAATCAATCCCTTCTCTTTGAGTGAAACCTTTTGCCACGAGTCTCGCTTTAAACCTTTCGATATTCCCTCTAGAGTCATGTTTGGTCTTATAGACCGATTTGCATCCAACTATTTTGGCTCTTTTGGGAATTTCTACTAAGTCCCATACGTCATTAGTGCTCATGGACTTCATTTCATCTTTCATAGCATTAAGCCATTAAGACGAATATTCACTTTGCATGGCTTCTTTTAATGAGGTGGGATCATTTTCCAGCACCGACTCATTCATTTCCTCACTCATGTAAGTGAGGTACTCATCAGGAATAGCAGGCTTTTTTGTCCGCTGTGACCTTTTGAGAGGTTCATTATTTGGCACATCATCAACAATCTGAGGCTGCTGAGTATTTTCAATAGAAACATCATCAGGTGTGACATCTGAAACAGTCACAGGGGTCTCAGCAGGCTTTGCATTAGTAGTCCTCTCAACATGAGGTGCAACATCACTAGTAGAAAACGGCCCATTTGTCCCGGTTCCAGAGGCCCATTAGCCCCGGTTCTGGAACCGGGACTAAAGGGTCGGGACTAAAGCCAAAACCTTTAGTCCCGGTTCACTTACGAACCGGGACAGAAGGGGCTCCACGTGGCCGCTGCGGGGCGCCCAGGAAGGAGGACCTTTAGTCCCGGTTGGTATTACCAACAGGGACCAAAGGGCATCCACGCGTCAGCATCTGGAAGGAGCTGGGGTTTTTGTTTTTTGTTTTGAAAGGTGGGGGGGGGGGGGGTTAGGGGGTTTTGAGAGGTTAATTTTAGGGGTTTCATATTGTGTTAGCTAGCTAATAGAGAGAAGTGTCCTCTCTTTCTCCATGCTTGGTCGACGCTAGCTACTATACATATAGAGAGAACTCGACACGCTAGCTAGTAAGCAAATGAAGGAACCATTAATTACACAAGATCATCATGAACATATACAGAGAGGAGTGACCTCTCTTTCTCCGAGAGATTGGTCGAACAATAAGTTTTCGTATATCTATCCGACGCTACTAGCTACATATATACAATATAAGATCTCTTACAATCCCTAGCTAACATCTCATGTCTATATCAATTTCCACATGGTATTCTCCGGCTTTATGTATGACGTGGTCAAGAAAGAATCCCGCCAATTCCTCTTGAATTGCTCGTATGCGATCATGTGGTAGGAGTTCATCCTGCATCTACCACATCTAATTTAAAGAAGGGGGTCAATACATATATATGAATGAAACTCAACACAAATGATGGTAATAAAATAAAATTGTGAATATTATTGCTTACGCACTTCATATTGTTTATCAGAGTAGCCCCGCTTAGAGTCCGTCGTGTTGTAGATGAACTCGCAAATGTAGTATCCACATAAATCATTCCCGGCTTCCTGCCACAAGCACTTTACGAGAAATAGAGTTCAATCGAACTGATAATCAAGCATGATAAATGATATTGATGAAACTAGAATCAATGGGAGATGCGTGGAACTAGGTAGTAGTACTTACTTTCGGGTGTGTAAATCGCAGCTCACTCGGCAGTCCCGGAGCAATTGCGGTGAACTCTTCCCAAACTCTGCCAGACAAAGAAAATAATTACTTGATCAAAGCATGATAAATGATATCAGGAAATGAAAAAAGTTGCCGATATGGTGCGATAATGATCGATTGAACTTACTTCTGGAGCATTTCAGTCATGTCCGCATAGTCCTGGGGATCTTTTCGTCTCGAGTCAAAGACGGTTATTACTCCCGGGTCAAGCTTAATCTCTAGCAGAATAAAGTGGAACCTGCGCACGCATGCATAACTCATCAATTACATTACTATAACCTCGAGTAATAAGGGAAACCGAATATGCACAAGACAGTAACACTCACTTGAAGTTGTAAGGAAAGAGTATTTTATCTTTGTTTTGATTTTTAAGCAACGATTGTAGCAAGTTGTCCTTGGTATCTGTGACTCTGTTTTTAACCGTCCATTCATGTATGATATTTGGGTTAATGAACCCAATGTCATAGATTTGTGCTTTTCTGCATTTGACGATCTTCAATCTGCATAATATTGTGAGGATAATTATATATACATGCAATAAAAGAGCTGAGCTATATATAGAGACTTAATTACAGAAGTAGTACTTACAGACGGTAGCAAGTCACGAGTGTTTTTTCGAGGGCCTTTTGATTGTATAACTGGAATAACTCGTCAAATTCAATAGACAACAGATCCATTCCAACGAGGTCGTGCTCCTCTTTAATTCTCAGCGTCAAAGTATCCTTCCCAGACTCCCTGTAGGTTTTCATGTACCATTCATGGAATCTTCGCATCATCGTTGTTAGAGGAGGATGACCACGTTTGACGAGAGGCTTCCCGTACTGGTATCTGAATTCGTCCACCTCCATTGTTTCAAACTCTACACCATCGCTCAGGTAATCAGCAGGATTGGTACCGGGCACCATCCCCGGATGATTAGCGACGATATCGCTAGACACCTTGAGCGGGGGGCACGATTGGTTCACCTGTTCACCGAGCTGGGGAATTTTTTTCCCACTCCTTCGTTCCACTAACCTTGCATGACTGCAAGTACTTCCCGACCGCTCCGCTTGCTTATATGTCCTTTCAAGAATGCGCTCATAGTTGGATTGCGGCGGAGGCGGTGGTGGTCGCTTCAGGGCATCGATAGTGCGCTCACCGGATCTATCGTTTCCTTCGGAGGTGGACGTTTCCGTGCAAAATGTTCATGCACTTTGGCAGCACTGATTTTCGCGTTTTCCTCGTCGGTCCTCTCATATGGTAACTTTTCCAGAGGCTTGAGAGATGGATCGCATCTAAATTGCTTCCCGCCTCTGCTTGTACTGCTAGCGGCCGGAGCGGCGGCGGCTCTCTTCCGCCATTGCTGACGAGGCGGAGGAGGAGGCGGAGTGCTCCGACGCGCCGGAGGAGGCGGAGTGCCCTCACGCGCCGGAGGAGGCGGAGTGCCCTAATCACTTGCCGGAGGAGGAGAAGGAGGAGGCGGAGTGCCCTGACTCACCGGAGGAGGAGGAGGCGTCCAGTTTGGAAGCTTGATGTACTCCTTCCTCCATAGACATGTACTCCTCAAAGCATTAACCAGCTGATTCTCCCCTTCACCTGTAGGGTGGTCAAGCTCCAGCTCCTCAAATCCCTCCATTATTTCATCCACCTTCACAACAACATAGCCATGTGGAATCGGACCGCAGTGAAAAGTTCCAACGGGTTGAGGATGTGCAACAGAGCCGACAGCCGCCTTCAAAGTCAGGTTCTGCCATTTTGTCATAAGCTCGCAATGTTGAGCCTCTGTGATAGTATCCACGGGGTAGCGAGGAGCCGTGGAATCAGGCTGAACGAGCTCCGTGGAAGCCACGCTTCTTCTCCGCTGAGATGGCGGGGTAGCTTCTGGGGTAGCTTCGTGCCGCTGAGATGGATGGCCGGCAGCTGCAAGTTCCTCTAGCTTTACTAGTCTTGCATTGAGCTTTTGCATTTCGCTCAGCTCCACTTTCCTCTTTCTCTCCCGTCTTCTGTAACCGCCTGCGCCGGCAAACCCAACCACCCACGGAACGGAGCCTGCTGTGCCTCGTGTTCGTCCAGGGTGCTCAGGATTCCTGAGGGCCTCAGTCAGCTTGTCCTTCTCTCTGTCGGGAATGAACGTCCCTTCCTGCGCTGCGGTGATATAATCCTGAAGCTTCTTCATTGCTATTGCAAGTTGCTCGTCCGTCCAATGACACTCCCCTATTTCTGGGTCCAAAGTTCCCCCAACCCCAAAGAACCAAGTCCTTGAACGGTCTGGCCAGTTCAATGTCGCTGGTTGGACCCCTTTAGCAAGCTGGTCTTGCTCAGCTTTGTCCCACAACGGCCGGGCATTGAGGTAGCCACCTGATCCCGTGTGATGGTGATACTGCTTCTTTGCAGCATTTTTCTTGTTTGTCTCTGACATTTTCTTACTCTTGTCCGATGTCTTGTAGGCCACAAATGCGGGCCAGTGATCTCTTATCTTCTCAAATCGGCCGATGAATTCTGGAGTCTTCCCTTTGTCGACAAACTTTGTGTTCAACTCTTTCTTCTACCTCCTGAATAGATCTGCCATCTTCTTAAGAGCACACGCCTTGACCTTTGGCTCTATAACTGGCTTATTCGGATCCTCCTCTGGCGGTAGGGTGAAATTTTCCTTCAGCGAGGTCCAAAGATCATCTTTCTGTCTATCGGTGACATAAGAAACTTTAGGGTCGTCGTCCTTAGGCTTATTCCATTTCTGTATGCTGATCGAGTTGCTGTCCCTAATAATAGCTCCGCACTGAGCAGAAAATGCGTCCTTGGTCCGCTTGGGTTCGATCGGTAGGCCATCGTCCGCGAGTTGTGTGATCGTGAACCTTTCATCCTGGCGCAACCTTTTCTTCGGGCCTCGTCTCGTGATGGAAGTTTGGCTCGTTCCGGAGGGCTATAAAAGAAGAAAGAAGCGTTTATATATGTACATACCAAAACAATTAATGCATCAATTAGTCAGCATAGGCTTAATTAATATATATACCTCGCCGGACTTTGCAATAGCTCCCTCCTCCGTTCGGTCCCCGGAGCCTTCATCATGTTCTCCTTCTTCCTCCGCCATTCGGTCACCGGAGCCATCATGATCATGTCCTTCCTCCTCCATTGTTAGATCACCGGAGCCGTCATCCTCTCCTTCCAGACAATCGGTGTCGTTGAGAAACGACAAGGGATCAACACCGGCGAGGATTATATCCCCCAACAACTGTTCTTGTTCTAACTCTCTTTGATCCATAGTTTATGCAAATATTACAACATGGCAATTAATATACAAACATGAGAGATGGATATATTAGTGGCAAACATAGACCTAGCTAGCTAATCACAACAAGGAATCGTATTAGTGGCCTCGACGCTTCTAGGGTTTGGGGTGGCCTCGACAACGCTTCTAGGGTTTGGGGTGGCCTCGACAACGCTTCTAAGGTTTGGGGTGGCCTCGACGCTTCTAGGGTTTGGTCGGGCGAGATGGGGTTGATCGACGTCCCCCCTCATCTCGAAGTTACCGGGGATACGTTTCGAGAGAAAATACAACACTTGATATGTTTCGAATATATATGAACATTTTAACTTAGTAACTTATTAACTTTCGAGAGAAAACTTTCTATTAACATCATTTTAACTTAGTAACTTAGTAACTTAGTAACGTTTCTAGAGAAAACTTAGTAACTTAGTAACATTTTAACTTAGTAACGTTTCGAGAGGAAACTTTCTATTAACATCTCTCTCTCCCTCCTCATGCATGTCCGACGTCCCCCCCTCATGTCGAAGTTATCGGGGAGGGGGTAGATCGACAACGACTACATACATACATACATGCAAAAAAAATGCTATCCATCCATACATACATAGCCACATACATACTTGAAAAAAATGCTATGAACAAAAAAATACATATAGCTATCCACATATATGAAAAAAAACATATACATGAAAAAATGCTATGAACAAAAAAATACATATACATCCATCCATACATACATACATATAGCCACATACATATATACATTATATATGAACAAAAAAATTCATCATATAAAAAAATCAACATATATATAAAAAAACTATGCACATAGCCGGGTGCGGCGGTGGCTCACAGCGGGGGCGACTGGCGAGGGCGACGGCGGGGGCGGCGAGGGCACCGGCGAGGGCGACAGTGGGGGCGGGCCGGGGCAGGGGCGCGGCCGGGCGCGCTCGGGGGTGGCGGACGGCGACGGCGTGGGCGGCGGACGACGTCGGCGAGGGCGGCGGACGGCGTGGGCTCAGGGGCGGGGCACGGGCGACGGCGACGGCGTGGGCGGCGGACGGCGTCGGGGCAGACTGGCGGCGTCGAGGAGGTCGGCGTCGTCGGGGGAAGTGGCGATGAAATTGTGAAATTTGCTAAGTGTGGGCTTATATAGCAACCACCTTTGGTCCCGGTTCGTGGCACCAACCGGGACCAATGCCCCCTTTAGTCCCGGTTTGTGCCACCAACCGGGACCAAAGGTCTCTTTTCGTCAGCCCAAAGGGCGGGAAGCAGAGACCTTTGGTCCCGGTTGGTGGCACGAACCGAGACCAAGGGGGGGGGGTATTGGTCCCGGTTGGTGGCACGAACTGGGACCAAAGGGGGGTATTGGTCCCGGTTGGTTCCACCAACCGAGACTAAAGGTTGGTGCTGCCCGGGGCCAAAAGTTTAGTCCCACCTCGCTAGCTGAGATGGCTCGAGAGTTGTTTATAAGCGCTTCTGCGCTGACTCTCTCGATCTCCTCTCAACTGCAGGCTTACGGGCCTAATGTCACACTTCTCTGCCTGTGGGCCTACTGGGCCTGCTGCGGGCCTGAATCCTCGCCCAATGGGTTTCTAGTCGTATTCAGGCCGTGGTGGCCCAGTAGGCGGCAATTTTTTTTAATTTGTTTCCATTTTTTTCTTTGATGCTTTATTTATTTTCTTTTGTTTGTATTTACTAAATACTTACAGTTTTCAGTGATTCTTTTTGCTTTTAGGTCACAAAAATTATAAACATTCTGTTAGTGCCATTAGTTTTCAAATTTGAATTCTTTTAAATTTGTGTGAATCACTAGTTTGTGAATAACTTTACTATAAAAATAGATTTTTGAGTGATTCTTTTTCCTGCTATTTAATATTACTGTGTTTTATCATTAGATTCAATTTGGTAATTTTAGGTTATTTTAAATGTCTGTTTTAATAAAAAACAGATTTTGTTATTTTAGTTTGCTATTAAAGTTTCTAACATAAAAATTCTTTATGAAAATTCTTTTTGCTATTATTTTTAACACAAAAATACTTTGATAATTTTAGCGGTTGCATAAATTTTATAAAAATTTAGTTTAAAAAATACTAGAGGTTTATAAAATCTTTTTAGTTGATTCCTTTTGCTATTAGAGTTTTATAAAAGCTTTTTAGTTGATTCTTTTTGCTATTGAAGAATATTATAGTTTTGTTTTAGTTGATCTTCACAGAATATTTTAATTGATTATTTTTAGTTCATTCTTTTTGCTATTAGAGTTTCATAAAAGTTTTCTAGTTCATTCTTTTTGCTATTAGTTCATTCTTTGAGCTAAATGACCCTGAAATTGAAAAGCACTTCAAATGAACTCTGAAAAGGTTGAAAGTTCGCAATATATCATCATTTCACAAACATAGCATGTGCTAAAAAGTTGAGAGGGTTACGGCAAAAGCTGGATGCACTTCGTGTACAAAATGGACAATCTCTTTCGAAGTATCAGGGTTTCATACGAAAACTCATCTGTTACAAAGGGATTTATTTTTTTGAACTTATTTGAACTACAGACTTTTTGTATGTTCAAAATGCACCATTCAAAGCCACATCATCAATTTTCAACCCTTTCTAACTTCATTTGGTATTTTTCATGCATTTACTGTTTTTTGAGCTAAATGACCCTGAAATTGAAGAGCACTACAAATGAACTCTGAAAAGGTTGAAAGTTGGCATGGTATCAGCATTTCACCCACATAGCATGTGCTAAAAAGTTTAGAGGGTTATGGTAAAAGCTAGATGCACTTCATGTACAAAACGAACAATCTCTTTCGAAGTATCAGGGTTTCGGACTAAAACTCATTTGTTACAAAGGTATTTCATTTTTTTTGAACTTATTTGAACTCCAAACTTTTTGTGTGTTCAAAATGAACCATTCAAAGCCACATCATCAATTTTTAACCCTTTCTGACTTCATATGGTATTTTTCATGCATTTACTGATTTTTTTAAAGCTAAATGACCCTGAAATTGAAAGGCACTACAAATGAACTTTGAAAAGGTTGAAAGTTGGCATGGTATCATCATTTCACCCACATAGCATATTCTAAAAAGTTAAGAGGGTTATGGCAAAAACTGGATGCACTTCGTGTACAAAACAGACAATCTCTTTCGAAGTATCAGGGTTTCGGACGAAAACTCATCTGTTACAAAGGTATTTCATTTTTTTGAACTTATTTGAACTCCAAACTTTTTGTGTGTTCAAAATGAACCATTCAAAGCCACATCATCAATTTTCAACCCTTTCTAACTTCATTTGGTATTTTTCATGCATTTACTGATTTTTTAAAGCTAAATGACCCTGAAATTGAAAAGCACTAGAAATGAACTCTGAAAAGGTTGAAAGTTGGCATGGTATCATCATTTCACCCACATAGCATGTTCTAAAAAGTTGAGTGGGTTACGGCAAAAACTGGATGCACTTCGTGTACAAAATGGACAATCTCTTTCGAAGTATCAGGGTTTCGGACGAAAACTCATCTGTTACAAAGGGATTTCATTTCTTGACATGTAACTGCAGTGATATTCTAGATCAAAGGCATCATCATAATAGTTGTGGAGAGAAAGTCTTCACTTTTTCTTCACTTGTGTCCTTTGCTTTTTGCGCCGTAACCATGGATAATCTTCATCGTTTAACAGGCTGCTTGGGTCAGCCTTGACTTTGAATGGAGGAATTTCATGAAACTTTTCATAATCTTCAGACATGTCTGTCTTGCCCTCCACTCCCACGATATCTCTTTTTCCTGAAAGAACTATGTGGCGCTTTGGCTCATCGTATGATGTATTCGCTTCCTTATCTTTTCTTTTTCTCGGTTTGGTAGACATGTCCTTCACATAGAAAACCAGCGCCACATCTTTAGCTAGGATTGTAGGAGATATGCCCTAGAGGCAATAATAAATTTTATTATTTATCTCCGTGTTCATAATTAGGTTTATGTTCCATGCTATAACTGCTGTGGTTCCCGAGCCCGTATATCCATAAAGGCTCTGGGGAAAACCCATGTGCACGTGTGGAATAATAAACGGTAAAATGTATTCCTAGTCATGCCTCTAAGACTAGCTCAAGTGTTGCATGATGATTATGTTTTCCCAATCATAGGCATGTCTATGCCAGCAACTTTGAGGGCACAAATGTTAGAAGAACATTTGTGTTGAATCGACCCGATTGATGTTATGCTATGAGATACATTCGTCACAAGTTAATGGTTAATAACGCAGAGATGGTTAATGTTTGCATAATTCCTTAGACCATGAGAGTATCGAGTTTCTTCATGCTTGCTTCATGAACTTTGGGGTTTGTTAAACGTCATCCGTAAATGGGTGGCTATTACGGCGGCTTACGTGTTCATGGAAAAGTATGTCAAGTAACTTGATAGCTCAAGATTGGGATTTGCTCCTCCGGCGATGGAGAGATATCTCTGGGCCCTCTCGGTGTTACGGTATCCATCATCGTCTGGCCAGACACTTTGTGATTTGATCACGGGGATGCCGGAACACGGTAACGAGAAAAGAGAACAATACCGGTAACGAGGTAACTAGCATAGTGGACAAGTTGTTGATCCACGGGAATGCCAACATGTCTCACCTTGGGTATTTGTAACATATCGCGAAGCAACAGGAATAGCACACGGCAACTGGAGGTTCACTCGAATATTCATTCGTGTGGGTATAGGGGTCAATATGGGTGTCCACGGCTCCGATGCTGATCATTGAACGGAAAGTGTTCCGGTCATGTCTATACTTCACCGAACCTATAGGGTCACACGCTTAAGGGTCATCTATCTGTTGAACGCTAGACAGGGAGTCTGAGAGAAAGTCACCGAAAATGTTTCGGAGACAACGGAAGAGTTCAGAGAGAGAGAACACCGAAAGAGTTTCGGTAAAACCGAAAAGTTGTTTCGGAATATATTATTTGGTCAAAAAGGGTTTCGGCACCGCCTGGAAATTTTCAGAGGATGCCAGAATTGGTCTGGGAACTTCTGGGAATTTTCGGAGAGAAAAACCGGAAATGTTCCGAAACTGCCGTAACCGCTGTTAATGCTTTCCGCTGATGAAAACCACCGCATCGAAAATGTTTCGGATCATGCCCAGAATAATTTTAGAGGGTGCCGGAAATGTTCTGGGACTTTTTGGAATTTTTCAGAAAAAGTTTCGCGGAAAACATCTTGTCTCAGCGCGAGGGGACAAGATCCCACGAATCGGGGGTTGCATGTTTGGTGGCTTTTTGTCTAGGGAGCATGCATGTTTCATGGAGACATGTTGGTGGCTTGTTGGGGGGGGCCCTCCCCCATGGGGAGACAAGGTGTGGGCTGGCCCAAGGGCTGCCATGGTGGTGTCCCCTTGGTGCCCCCCTTGTGTTACCATTATGCCCTTTCATGTGTGACATAAAGCTTGGGTATTTTGGTATTTCAACATCCCACCCCACCCCTTGCCTTGGCCTATAAAAGGAGGAGAAGGGGCTGCCATTCTCCCCATCCCTTGCTCTCATACACATGCCAAGATGTTATCTGGCTTCTCTCTCCCTCCCACGAAAAGAGTTTCGTAGAGCCGAAAGGCTGTCTGGGTTCCGGCAGGAACTAGTTCTGGACGGCGAAGCCCTGCCGGATAGGTGACACCGTATGTGTGCAACTCTGTAGAGAGGTCGTAGTTTCGATCTTAGTGCCCGAGGGGCTGTTCGAGAGTGCCTCCCGAAGGGCTGTCCAAGTGACGGTCCGAGTTCTGTGAGTCCTCCCAAAGGGCTGTCCGAGTGACCATTCGAGTTTCGAAGGTCCTCCCGAAGGGCTGTCCGCGACATCGTCCGGGGGACTGTTCGACCGCCTCCCGGAGGGCTGTCCGAAGGGAAGACGAGGGTATACATCCTCGCGGTTGGGAGGTTGTAAATCCTAGCTGCGGGGATCTGCACCGCCGATCGTCATCGACTCTACTTCCGCTGCGCTACGAGTCGGTAACGAAAATGATCAAACCTTGTATGCAGTCTCCATAGTGGTCCTGGGCTGGTGCGTAGGTCGGAAAAATTTTGTTTTTTGCTGCGTTACCCTACAGTGGTATCAGAGCCGTGCTATGCGTAGATGCAGGTTGCGATCTAGAATACATAGTGATGTATGGGTGTTGCACAATATAATTAGGTAGTAGATGAGTTCTATTACTGAAAATTATTTGTGCGGGTAGCAGATGAAATCTGTTACCCGATGTTCTTGTTGCTTCCCTGGAATTTGCATATTTCTGATCTTGATAACAGCATGGTGGAGTTTCAATGTTCTGGCAATCCGCGATCCTGATTGATCAACGAAGTGCTAACAGTTCATTGAATTCCACTGTAGTTAAAAGGAAAGATGAAATTTCGCAGACAAAAGGGCAATGCAGATATGATCTGCACGGGGGTCATGCGTATGACGAAGTTTAGTATGGGGCTCGAGATTTTATTATCTCGGTTTTCATACACCCTGGAAAGTTAATCTAGCGACTTGAATTATCATACTTGATGATGGACGTTGGTAGCTTCGGTTTGTTTCGAAACCTTAGAAGCCACGTAAAACAAGTTTTTGCATGAACCGATTAGAGGCGTCTAACTTGGTTTTGCAGGAGGGTTTGCATGTGCATATGATGTGGTATAGCAGTGCTCATAATAATTTGATTATGTATGAGATGACTATATAATGTAAATTTATTGACCTGCGTGTCATGATTCGGCATGATGGCTGGAGCCATATGATTGCACTTAAATGACCTGCGTGTCAACCTTGTTGTAATGCATTATTTTATTAGCTATAGAGATAGCAATATTATCTGGTGCATCGACAAGGTGGTGGCAATCTTCGCAAAGGTGAACACCGACGCGAATGCCGAAGACGAAGAAATACAAGACTTCTCCGTCAGAAAGGGCTATACCATATCATGCTATTATGAATTGCCTGAGATGTTTATCCCTTATGTTGCACCCTTCTTGATTGCGCGGTAGTCGCTTTTATTAGGGTGATCTCTCACAAAAATATCAAGTAGTTAGTGTTCTCCCAAGTGTAGCACCGTCACGGCACCTAACTTTTCGGGGCATCACATGGACACATGGGTGCGAACGATTAGGGAAGTGTGAGGCGGGTGAGTTGAGACCTCGCAGCAAGATCACTTGGTTGTCTTGACGTTCTGGAGGAGAGTCCTGAGCTCGGAACACGCCCATCGAAAGATGAACAAGAGTCACATAGAGATGTGATTGGCAAGTTGGCCTACCGATTGCAATTTTCGTCACTTGAGATGGACACATCCTTGGCGTTGAATTGTAATATGGATCTTGAATCGCTCACAATCAATTATGAGAGATATTGATTTGAGTGGGAGAGCACTGTTGAAATAACTTGTTTAATTCTCAGTGCAATTAATTTTGAACACTGTCTAAGTGTGATTTGCATAATAGTTGTAGAATAATGGCTCGCATTTCCACCTTCCCTATTAAAATTGAATAGCTGTTAAATATCTGGTTAAATCTTTACGGTTGGTAACGTAATGTGAGGATTGTCCTCCAGAGTGCCGAGAAGGACTTTGTCCTATCGCATACTTTCGGTATTCTCTCGCTTATGCTATGGATCATGTGACTCTCGTCCTTCGATCCAAAAGCTAGAATTCCGTTTCAGTCAAGTGCAATATGTTTGCTTCCATCAGACCTGAACTTCGAAAGTTTGGATAGTTATGTGATATTCATGGAATCTGAAAATCATTTTCAGAGACAGACAAAGGCTAAAAGATATGAGATATCCAAAGCAATGTTTGTTTGCAAACTATTAGTAAAGGAGTTTACTATGCATTAGACTGATAAGAGAGGGATCCAGTAGAACGCCTGTCATATGATGAAAAGTGAATAAAACAACAACTTAAAGAGAAAGGAAGTGTCCGAAGGGTGTTAGTGTGACTTACACACCTAGGAAGTCCGGGGCTAACGCCAGTCTTAAGTTGGGTGCTTCTTCTGAGAGTAGGAGAAATACTGAAAGTTAAACTGTTAGAAGTATAAAGGCAATAAGATAGAAGACTGGAATATCCAGCTCATGTATGAATGTCATGCAAGTTTTTGATGTATAGAAGGCTGGTCAAAGATATAGTTCTTGGGAATTATGGTTAAACATGTTAATCACTAATTCTTGGGTATTGTGAGTTAATCACAAAGATACCCGCTCGATTGCATTCTGTTGCAACTCGATGTAAGAACTACTATGGCCTGAAAGACTAGCCAGGAATGAGGTTTAGGTATACACAGGGAACATAGTAAATGTTACTATACCTTCCATCGGTGTATTACCGTCTGTATTCATTTTCATAATTCATTTAGAGTTTCACGAACTCTAGCACATTGCATAAGGTATCTTGCAAGAAGGTTGTTCATAAGAGAACTTTTGATGTTCGATGTTATGAATAACATAAGGGCCATACTTTCATTATGAATGAGATGTATGTTATGAATATTGATAATAATATATTATCTCTGGGTTTACTTTCATAATTCATTTTAGAGTTTCATACACTCTAGCCCATTGCACAATGTTTGTTGCAAAAGAGTTGTTCATAAAACAACAATTGTTGTTCAGTATTATGAATAACATGGAGGGCCATGCTTCCATCCAAAATTGGACGTATGTTATGAATATTGATGGTAATATGATACATCTATAACACTGACGCTAAATGTCGCAAGACTAAAAGAATACCACACAAGTGTGGCACTGCATTTGGTCACATTGGAGAAACCCGCATGGAAAACTCCATTATGATGGATTTTGAAGTCGTTTGATTTTGAATCATCTGACACTTGCAAATTTCCTCCGAAAAGTGAAGTGACTGAAATACCGTTCACAGGCCATAAGGAATGAGCAACAAACTTATTGGTGATCATACATTGTGATGTGTGTAGTTCAATAAATGTTGTTGCAAGTAGTGGATTTATCTATCTTCAGAAATGACTCAAGTAGATATATGGATATTTACTTGATGAGACGTAAGTCTGGATCTTTTGAAATCATTCGAAAGGTTTTCAAATATGAAGTAGAAGTTATTATAACAAGAAAATTATGTTTCTACAATTCGATTGCAGAAAGAAATATTTGAGTTACAAGTTTAGCGAATGTCTGATGAGTTGTGAAAAGAGTTTCATAACTTACACCTCCCGGAACACCACTGTGAGTGGAAAGTCCGTGAAGATGTAATCGAACCATTTATGACATGGTAAGATCAAAGATGACATAAATAAATTTGCCATTACCCCTTTTAAAAGGTGATGCTTTAGAGACTGCGGCTTTTACACTGAAAAGAGCTCCATCGGGTCTGTTGAAATGACAGCATGGTATGGTACGCCCAACCATGTTATATCTTTTCTTAACATTTGGAATATGGGGCCTGTGTAAAAGGTTACAAACCTATTCCAAATCAGACAAGTGCTACTTTGTAGGTTATCCCAAAATGTTGGGTATTCCTCCCTCACTATACCGAGGCAAATAGGTTTGCCACAAAGAACGGTATGCTTTTTGAAGAAAATGGTTCTTTCAAAAAGGTGAGTGGGAGAATAATGCAACTCGACGAGATAACCAGTATCTCCGTCATCAGGTCAAAGGAAAGAGACCTTGGAAGTAATTCCAGAGTTTCCTACTGCGACTGATACGGAAGTCTCTACAATAAAATGTATGGACTTCGGTCGAACTTGCAGCTGAACCATGTAGGCAAGGCTCGTGCAAACCTCTCAGATGCGCAAATGAGATATTGTTGTTAGACAACAGTATACCTACGATACACAAGGAAGCGTTGATGGGCCCTGACTCCGGAATTGGCTAAATGCCAATACAATCCGAGATAGTTTCCATATAAGTGATTCAAGATTAAAACCTTGATACACCTTTCGGAAGACTTAGAGTCTGACGAATATTTATGGAACTATAACTGATACGAATAAAAATGTTTTATCCATAAAGCTCGACTTGTTGCAATATACAAGTTCAAGGAGTTGACTACGATGAGGTTGCTTCACCGTAGCGATGCTTAAAGTCGGTTCGGGTTGAACTAGCAATTAATACATATTTCATATCATGAGATATAAAACAATGGATGACAAAAGGATTTCCATCTGATGGAAATGAAACCAAGGACTTGCATGTGTTACAGTCCAAGGTATTTTGTCAATCCAGAGGATGCTAGTAAGGGTGCAAAATTCAGAGTTCCAGCGATGGACAGAAGAGAGCAAAGAGGAGTTGGAATCTTCGTGTTTTGATGAAATGGTCAAAAAGGGTTTTGACTTCATCAATGGGTAACGAAGATACTTGTAATTCAAGAAAGTAAGTGGGAGCATAATAACATTTCTAAAAACCTTGTGTGCTTGACGCATTGTTAATTGGAATTAAAATTCTTGACACGAATTAGGACTTCATTTGAAAATAGTTTTTCAATGAAGTGCTTGGGCTAAATAGCCTTTATATTAGGCATGATGATCTATGGAGATAGATTTACCTAATAGGGCTAAGCAAAGATACATATTGACAAGATGCTAAAACCTTTTAGCATTAAAAACGTCAAGGAGTGATTCTTGCCGAAGTCACATGGAAAGAGTTTTTGCAAGACTCGGTGTCCCAAAACACTGATGAGCAAAATACATGATGGAGATTCCACACACTCTTGTGTTTGGATTAATCATGTATTCCATGGTATGTAAAAACAACCAGATATGTCCAATACTCCCAAAGTTGTTGCGAGTATAGATACCAAAGTGATCAAAAGTACTGATCATGGGACAACAGTGAAAAAGGGTCATTGAGTACTATAGTAGCACTGATGACATGTATTCTCGCAAGCAGAGATCATGAAGATTTCGTTGTAAAAGGTTACATCGATACAGTCTTCATCCATGCTCCAAGCGATTTTCGATTTAAGTTAAGGGTTTTGTGCAATACACAATATGGTGGCACGGTAGTTGGAAATTGTTCCGAACAAGTTACTGTGGCGAATTCTATAACAGAGGCGAAGTATGTTGCCGCTTTTAAAAGCGACAAAGAAGATGTTGAATCATATAGTTCATTCATGAACTTAGTATGGTTCCAAGATGGCTTTTGTCAATGGGACACTACTGCAGATAGTTGCTCCATAACTCAGTCTGAGAAATCCAGGTTCGACCTGTGATTCACATACATACAAAGCCAAGTCCACACAAAATATGAATTTTGTGAAAGCGTGAAAACGTGAGGATATGCAAAGATACACACGGAGCTGAAGTCGTCAGATCCGTTGGACATCAGGCTATACCACAAGCGAAGCATATTTACACCGGTGTGCCACAGGTGTGAAGTGCATTAGCATTAACTAGATTATTGACTCTAGTGCAAGTGGGAGTCTGTAGGAGATATGCCCTAGAGGCAATAATAAATGTTATTATTTATCTCCGTATTCATAATTAGGTTTATGTTCCATGCTATAACTGCTGTGGTTCCCGAGCCCGTATATCCATAAAGGCTCTGGGGAAAACCCATGTGCACGTGTGGAATAATAAACGGTAAAATGTATTCCTAGTCATGCCTCTAAGACTAGCTCAAGTGTTGCATGATGATTATGTTTTCCCAATCATAGGCATGTCTATGCCAGCAACTTTGAGGGCACAAATGTTAGAAGAACATTTGTGTTGAATCGACCCGATTGATGTTATGCTATGAGATACATTCGTCACAAGTTAATGGTTAATAACGCAGAGATGGTTAATGTTTGCATAATTCCTTAGACCATGAGAGTATCGAGTTTCTTCATGCTTGCTTCATGAACTTTGGGGTTTGTTAAACGTCATCCGTAAATGGGTGGCTATTACGGCGGCTTACGGGTTCATGGAAAAGTATGTCAAGTAACTTGATAGCTCAAGATTGGGATTTGCTCCTCCGGCGATGGAGAGATATCTCTGGGCCCTCTCTGTGTTAAGGTATCCATCATCGTCTGGCCAGACACTTTGTGATTTGATCACGGGGATGCCGGAACACGGTAACGAGAAAAGAGAACAATACCGGTAACGAGGTAACTAGCATAGTGGACAAGTTGTTGATCCACGGGAATGCCAACATGTCTCACCTTGGGTATTTGTAACATATCGCGAAGCAACAGGAATAGCACACGGCAACTGGAGGTTCACTCGAATATTCATTCGTGTGGGTATAGGGGTCAATATGGGTGTCCACGGCTCCGATGCTGATCATTGATCGGAAAGTGTTCCGGTCATGTCTATACTTCACCGAACCTATAGGGTCACACGCTTAAGGGTCATCTATCTGTTGAACGCTAGACAGGAAGTCTGAGAGAAAGTCACCGAAAATGTTTCGGAGACAACGGAAGAGTTCCGAGAGAGAGAACACCGAAAGAGTTTCGGTAAAACCGAAAAGTTGTTTCGGAATATATTATTTGGTCAAAAAGGGTTTCGGCACCGCCTGGAAATTTTCAGAGGATGCCAGAATTGGTCTGGGAACTTCTGGGAATTTTCGGAGAGAAAAACCGGAAATGTTCCGAAACTGCCGTAACCGCTGTTAATGCTTTCCGCTGATGAAAACCACCGCATCGAAAATGTTTCGGATCATGCCCAGAATAATTTTAGAGGGTGCCGGAAATGTTCTGGGACTTTTTGGAATTTTTCAGAAAAAGTTTCGCGGAAAACATCTTGTCTCAGCGCGAGGGGACAAGATCCCACGAATCGGGGGTTGCATGTTTGGTGGCTTTTTGTCTAGGGAGCATGCATGTTTCATGGAGACATGTTGGTGGCTTGTTGGGGGGGGGCCCTCCCCCATGGGGAGACAAGGTGTGGGCTGGCCCAAGGGCTGCCATGGTGGTGTCCCCTTGGTGCCCCCCTTGTGTTACCATTATGCCCTTTCATGTGTGACATAAAGCTTGGGTATTTTGGTATTTCAACATCCCACCCCACCCCTTGCCTTGGCCTATAAAAGGAGGAGAAGGGGCTGCCATTCTCCCCATCCCTTGCTCTCATACACATGCCAAGATGTTATCTGGCTTCTCTCTCCCTCCCACGAAAAGAGTTTCGTAGAGCCGAAAGGCTGTCTGGGTTCCGGCAGGAACTAGTTCTGGACGGCGAAGCCCTGCCGGATAGGTGACACCGTATGTGTGCAACTCTGTAGAGAGGTCGTAGTTTCGATCTTAGTGCCCGAGGGGCTGTTCGAGAGTGCCTCCCGAAGGGCTGTCCAAGTGACGGTCCGAGTTCTGTGAGTCCTCCCGAAGGGCTGTCCGAGTGACCATTCGAGTTTCGAAGGTCCTCCCGAAGGGCTGTCCGCGACATCGTTCGGGGGACTGTTCGACCGCCTCCCGGAGGGCTGTCCGAAGGGAAGACGAGGGTATACATCCTCGCGGTTGGGAGGTTGTAAATCCTAGCTGCGGGGATCTGCACCGCCGATCGTCATCGACTCTACTTCCGCTGCGCTACGAGTCGGTAACGAACATGATCAAACCTTGTATGCAGTCTCCATAGTGGTCCTGGGCTGGTGCGTAGGGCGGAAATTTTTTGTTTTCTGCTACGTTACCCTACAAGGATGAATGGTTTGTCTTTGTAACCAAGATTGTTCAGATCCACTGTTGTCATTCCGTACTGTGGGCCTACCTGTACCCCGCCTCCTGACAGATTGACCCATTTGCACTGAAACAAAGGAACCTTAAAATCATGTCCATAGTCAAGTTCCCATATGTGCACTATGTAACCATAATTTGTGTCGACCTTTCCCCTCTTGGTTGCTGCATCAAAGCGGACACCACTATTTTGGTTGATGCTCTTTTGATCTTGGGCGATCGTGTAAAATGTATTCCCATTTATCTCGTACCCTTTATAAGTCAATACAGTCGAAGATGGTCCCCTGGCCAACGAGTACAGCTCATCAGAAACAGTGTTGTCACCCATGAGACATGTTTGCAACCAACCACCGAAAGTCCTAATGTGTTCACATCTAATCCAGTCGTCACACTGCTCTGGGTGTTTGGAGCGCAGAATATTCTTGTGTTCATCGACATACGGGGTGACCAAGGTAGAATTCTGTAGAACTGTGTAGTGTGCTTGAGACGAAGAATGCCCGTCCCTACATATTATTGAGTCCGCTCCTAGCGTGCCTTTTCTAGTCAGTATCCCCTCATACCGCGATTAAGGGAGACCAATCTTCTTAAGGTCAGGAATGAAGTCAACACAAAACCCAATGACATCCTCTGTTTGATGGACCATGGAGATGCTTCCTTCTCGCCTAGCGCGGTTACGAACATATTTCTTTAAGACTCCCATGAACCTCTCAAAGGGGAACATATTGTGTAGAAATACATGGCCCAGAATGGCAATCTCGTCGACTAGATGAACAAGGACGTGCGTCATGATATTGAAGAAGGATGGTGGGAACACCAGCTCGAAACTGACAAGACATTGCGCCAAATAACTCCTTAACCTTGGTAGGATTTCTGGATCGACCACCTTCTGAGAGATTGCATTGAGGAATGCACATAGCTTCACAATGGCTAATCGAACATTTTCCGGTAGAAGCCCCCTCAATGCAACCGGAAGCAGTTGCGTCATAATCACGTGGCAGTCATGAGACTTTAGGTTCGGGAACTTTTTCTCTGCCATATTTATTATTCCCTTTATATTCGACGAGAAGCCAGACGGGACCTTCATACTGAGCAGGCATTCAAAAAATATTTCCTTCACTTCTTTGGTAAGAGCATAGCTGGCAGGACCTTCATACTGCTTCGGAGGCATGCCGTCTTTTTCGTGCACATGTTGCTGGTCCTCCCGTGCCTCCGGTGTACCTTTTGTCTTCACATACACGCCCAAGAAGCCTAGCAGGTTTACGCAAAGATTCTTCGTCACGTGCATCACGTCGATTGCAGAGCGGACCTCTAGGTTTTTCCAATAGGGTAGGTCCCAAAATATAGATTTTTTCTTCCACAAGGGTGCGCGTCCCTCAGCGTCATTCGGAACAGATAGTCCGTTGGGACCCTTTCCAAAGATTACTTGTAAATCATTGACCATAGCAAGTATGTGATCACCAGTACGGACGGCGGGCTTCTTCCGGTGATCTGGCTTGCCTTTGAAATGCTTGCCTTTCTTTCGACATTGACGGTTGGTCAGAAGAAATCGACGATGCCCCAGGTACACATTCTTCCTGCATTTGTGCAAATATATACTTTTGGTGTCATCTAAACAGTGCATGCATGTGTGGTATCCCTTGTTTGTCTGTCCTGAAAGGTTACTGAGAGTAGGCCAATCATTGATGATTACAAACAGCAACGCATGTAGGTCAAATTCCTGCTGGTCTTGCTCATCCCACACACGTACACCTTTTCCATTCCACAGCTGTAAAAGTTCTTCAACTAATGGCCTTAGGTACACATCAATGTCGTTGCCGGGTTGCATAGGGCCTTGGATGAGAACTGGCATCATAATAAACTTCCGCTTCATGCACAACAAGGAGGAAGGTTATAGATACATAGAGTCACTGGCTAGGTGCTATGATTGTTGCTCTGCTCACCAAAAGGATTAATGCCATCCGCGCTTAAACCAAACCATACGTTCCTTGCGTCACCTGCAAAGTCCCCCCACTTTCTCTCGATTTTTCTCCACTATGACCCGTCAGCGGGTGCTCTCAACTTCCCGTCTTTCTTACGGTCCTCTTTGTGCCATCGCATCAACTTGGCATGCTCTCTGTTTCTGAACAGACGTTTCAATCGTGGTATTATAGGAGCATACCACATCACCTTGGCAGGAACCCTCTTCCTGGGGCGCTCGCCGTCAACATCACCAGGGTCATCTCGTCTGTTCTTATACCACAATGCACCGCATACCGGGCATGCATTCAAATCCTCGTACGCACCGCGGTAGAGGATGCAGTCATTAGGGCATGCATGTATCTTCTGCACCTCCAATCCTAGAGGGCATACAACCTTCATTGCTCCGTACGTACTGTCGGGCAATTCGTTATCCTTTGGAAGCTTCTTCTTCAATATTTTCAGTAGCTTCTCAAATCCTTTGTCAGATACACCATTCTCTGCCTTCCACTGCAGCAATTCCAGTGTGGTACCGAACTTTGTGTTGCCATCTTCGCAATTGGGGTACAACCCTTTTTTGTGATCCTCTAACATGCGATCGAACTTCAACTTCTCCTTTTCACTTTTGCATTGTCTCTTTGCATCAACAATGACCCGGCGAAGATCATCATCGGGCACATCGTCTGGTTCCTCTTGATCTTTAGCTTCCCCCGTTGTAGCAGCACCGTATTCAGGGAGCACATAGTTGTCATCATCCTCTTCTTCTTCGTTGTCTTCCATCATAACCCCTCTTTCTCCGTGCTTGGTCCAAACATTATAGTGTGGCATGAAACCCTTATAAAGCAGGTGGGTGTGAAGGATTTTCTGGTCAGAGTAAGACTTCGTTTTCCCACATATAGGGCATGGACAACAGATAAAACCATTCTGCTTGTTTGCCTCAGCCACTTCGAGAAAATTATGCATGCCCTTAATGTACTCAGAGGTGCGTCTGTCACTATACATCCATTGCCGGTTCATCTGCGTCCATTACATATAATTTTGTGTGTCAAAAACCATTACAGAACATCATGAATACAGAAGTGACAAAATTAATAGAAGTTCATCATCACATTAAAACCAAAGTACATACATAGTTATCATTGAACAACACATAGCTCTCCAGAGCATCTAATTAAACCATACATTGAAACTATGTAAAACATTTCAATGCAACAACAAATGCGATCATAATCGCAACTAAGGTAACAATTGATCCAACGGCATAATGATACCAAGCCTCAGTATGAATGGCATATTTTTTAATCTTTCTAATCTTCAAGCGCATTTCATCCATCTTGATCTTGTGATCTTGGACGACATCCGCAACATGCAACTCCAATCTCATCTTCTCCTCCTCAATTCTTTTCAATTTTTTCTTTAGGTAATTGTTTTCTTCTTCAACTAAATTTAACCTCTCGACAATAGGGTCGGTTGGAATTTCCGGTTCACATACCTCCTAGATAAAAACATCTATGTCACGTTGGTCAGCATAATTGTCATAAACACTAAATGAACCAAATAGTTATAAAAGATAATACATACCACATCCAAATCATAGACAGGACGAGGGCCGACGGAGGTGGATACCAAAACCATCACACTATATAATAACAAACAATAATAAAAGTAAGAAAATTACACAAGTATCTATCTAAATCATACAAGTAAGAACTTTTTTCTTTTAGAAAGAAGGTAAGAACAAGAGGCTCACCACGGTGGTGCCGGCGACGAGATCAGCGCGGGCGATCGACGGCGGTGAGGCCGGGGATGGGACAGGACGCACGGCCAAATCTAGACAAATCTTGAGGAAAATGGAGCTTGGACAAGGAGCTTCGAGAGGATAAAGCTTAAGTGTGGCTCGGGCATTTCATCGAACACCTCATGTGCATAGGAGGTGAGCTAGAGCACCACAAAGCTCTCCCATGGCCGGCCAAAAAAACAGAGCACTCCACTGCTCTGCTCGTGGGAAAGAGGGTATATATAGGCATCTCATTGGTCCCGGTTCGTGGCTGGAATCGGGACTAAAGGACCCCATTTGGTCCTGGTTCCAGCCACAAACCGGGACTAATGGTGCTGGGCCAGGAGCGAGGCCCATTGGTTCCGGTTCGTGTCTTGAACCGGGACCAAAGAGGCCAGACAAACCGGGACCAATGGCCCACTAGGCCCGGCCGGCCCCTGGCCTCACGAACCGGGACCGATGCCCCCTTTGGTCCCGGTTCGTGGGTGAACCGGGATTAATGGGCTTACCCGGCCTGGACCAAAGCCCTGTTTTCTACTAGTGCATCAGCAGACATCGGGAGCATTGGTTCTTGAATTATTGGGACCGGGACATATTCCCGTTTTTCCTCCAAAATTATTTGCTGGGGTGTCATGCTCCCCCTCATCATATCATTTTCCAAGAACACAGCGTGTTTTGTTTTAATAAACTTTGTTGCCTGATTTGGACAATAAAACTGATATGCTTTAGATTTGTCAGGATAACCAATAAAATGTCAACTAACTGTCTTGGCGGTCTAATTTTACCATAATTAGATTAAAAATCCATGCTTCAGCAGGACAACCCCATACATGAAAATAATTCAGGGTTGGTTTCCTCCCAATCCATAATACATACGGTGTTTTGGATACCGATTTACTGGGAACCTTGTTAAGAATATGTGCTGCTGTTTTTAGGGCTTCCATCCATAAATTTACCGGCTAAGTGGAGTGGCTTAACATACTCAGCACCATATCCATAAGTGTTCGGTTCCGTCTTTTAGCCACCCCATTTTGCTGAGGGTCGCCCGGTGCTGAGTACTGGGCTATAATGCCATTTTCCTGTAAGAATTTTCCGAATTGTCTAGAAATTTGGCCATAAGAAGTATTTCTGCCGTAGTACTCGCCACCATGATCAGATCTTACAACTTTAATTCTTTTGGTACTTTGATTTTCAACTTCAGCTTTGCAAATCTTGAACTTGTCTAATGTAACAGCCCGAGACCGGTTTCCTAGATACTTTGCGTAGTATAATTATTATAGTCGCAGTAATTATTTATTCGTCGCATTCATAATGGCATCATCCGCGTTGCATCGGCCGTCTGTTGCCGTCGTTCCAGATTTATCCGGGTGTTTTACAAAACCCTATAGGTGTTTGTAGTTTGCCGCTTCTTCAGAAGAAGTGAATTTTTTCCCCTTATCTCCGTTGACCTTTCTCAGACCAACTGGACACTTCCACGTGATCGCGAGATTATTTAAATATTATTTTATAAGCAGGGACTAAACGTTCTCGTAAAGATTCGGAAGTTTACGTGTGGTCCTATTATTCTATAGACAGGCCGCACGTCAAACGTCGTTCGACTCAAAGTCCGTTTAATACCCGAACGGATAAATATGTGTGGCGTATAGCCGGTTAAAATAAACAAACCACTTTGGAAATAAAACTTGTTTAACCGGGCTGCCTATATTTCTCTCTTATCTTTAAACTCAAGAGCCCATTTTCCCTCCTAGTCTAGCCCAAAACCTCTCCTACGTATAAATGGAAGACTCTCCCTTCCATTTAGAGCTAAACCGAAACAAACCCCCTTGAATCCCTCCAGCCGCCGCCACCACCCACTTCCTTCCTCGTTTTCCGCGCCGGCCAACTCCTGCCCTCCACCTCCCACCGATCGAGGAAAACCAGCCGCCACCCATCCATCAGCAGCCATCCAACAATCTGGTCCGTTTGTTCTGGATCGGACGGCCAGGAGACGGATCCCAGGAGCCCCGCAGCGCCCCAATCCAGATCGAGGAGGAGCTCGATCCCGCTGCTCTCGCTCCTCCTCGCGCCCGTGTTAACCCCCGCTGGGGTAGCAACCCACTTCACCACTGTGCCAAGGCTCAGCCGACAGCACCGGCCTGCCCGCACGTCTGCCTCAGCCCATAGCACCACCAGCCTCAGGCCGCAAGGTGAGGTTCACCTCCGACCGCTGTTGGGCTTGGCCCAATAGCGCTTGTGCTATTTACCGCTCATTGCGTGAAATAGTCTGCTGCGCTCAGTTACTTAGCGGGCCACCATCAGCTTTTGGCCCATACCCTATTTTTTTTTCACCTCTGTGATTTCCTATTTATCCAGAAATTACAAATTTACAGAAAAGTCCCAAGACTTCATGCATTTAATAACTCATGAACCGTGCATCGGACTAAAACATGTTATATATGTAAAATGTTTAGATTTTCATGTAGATTCCTAATATGCAACTATTAGACATGGTAAAAATATTTAAATTGCTGTTTGCATGTAATTTACATTAATACTTGCTAAAATGGTTTAATTCATAACTATTTAACCGTAACTCCGAATTAAATAAATTATATATGCATTTGGACTAGAAAAATGCCTAGTTTAATATGGTGCAGTTACTTTTTCTATTTAACGAATGCATAAGATAATGTTTAGGATAGAACAGTAATTAAGTAATAAAATGCATATGAGGCCTTTCCGAAAATGCTATATTTTGTTTCCGACCTCATTTAAAATTGCCTAAATAGGTTAGTTTACTTATTCTTTACCTCTTGCCATGTTAAACAACATTTAAACTTGTCGAGCACATAAATGGGATTGAACTTAATAATTGAATGCGGAGTTTCGTTAATATGCAACTCGTTGCATATTGTACTTCACGTAATGTGTAGTAAATTGCTTGTTGCACCATTGCTATGCCATGCATCTTAAACTTGACATGAATCATGCTTGATTGTGCATAATGCCATGAATATGTTATGTTTGTTTACTGTGTCATTTGCTTCTTTCCATGCTCCTTCTCGATAGTTCCCAGTAACATTTCGGATTACAAGGATTTGTTTGACTACACTTCATGTTTCCGATCTTCTTCAAACCGGGATTCTAGGCAAGGATGATTATTACCTTGGATATCTTTACTAGATTTGCTTGCTAGATCTCGATGCTATCATTTGGTCTCGCTACCTACCACTTGTTTGCAAGCCTCCCAATTGCCATGATAAAGCCTCTAACCTCCACCACCTATGCAAACCTTTTTTTGGCTATGTTACCACTTGCTCAGCCCCTCTTATAGCGTTGCTAGTTGTAGGTGCAGGTTCTTTCATGTTTGGGACATGGATATCTTGGGATGTCATTATATCATGCTTATTTTATTAATTCACCTATACACTCGGTAGAGGGTGGAAGACTTGGACTTTTGCCTGGTGTTTTGTTCCACTCTTGTCACCCTAATTTCCGTTATACCGGTGTTATGTTCCTTGATGAGCGCTCCTAACATGTGTGGGGTTTATGGGGCCCCCTTGATCACTTGGTCTAGCGTTGCACTTTTCCAGACAGACCTCAACAATGGTTTTAAAATTTGCCCAGATAATAATATTGATAATAATTAACGCACAGAGGTTGGCCCCTGATACTTCTCCAATGTATCTATAATTTTTTATTGTTAAATGCTATTATTTCATCACTTTTTTATGCTTTTTATATCATTTTATATTATTTTTTGGACTAACTTATTAATTTAGTGCCTAGTGCCAGTTCCTATTTTTTGCTTGTTTTTGGTTTCATAGAAAAACCATATCTAGGAAGGTCCAAACACGATGAAAATTTACGATGCTTTTTTACGGAAAATAAGAGACCCTAGAAGCTTTGGGAGGAGACCAGAAGATGGACGAGGGGCCCACAAGCCCAGGCGTGCGACCTACCCCCTGGCCACGCTACCTAAGCCTGTGGGGCCCCTGCTGCTCCGTTTGACCTAATTCCTGCCCTATAAATTCCCAATATTCCTGAAACCCTCAGAGAGCAGATGAGAGAATTTTATTGCCGCCGCAAGCCTCTGTTCCGAAGCGATCCCATCTGGAGCCCTGTTCCGGAGCTCTACCAGAGGGGGAAGCCTCCACGGGAGGCCTCTTTGTCAACCTTGCTGCCTCCATGATGATGTGTGAGTAGTTCCTTCAGGACCTATGGGTCCATAGTAGTAGCTAGATGGCTTCTTCTCTCTCTCTCTTTTGGATCTTCAATACAATGATCTCCTCTGAGATCAATCCGATGTAATTCTTATGGTGTGTTTGTAGGGATCCGATGAATTGTGGATTTATGATTAGATTGTTCATTTAATATGATTGAATCTTTTGAAGTTTCTTTGCTGTATAATTAAGTAGCTATGTATGCTTTCTGAGTTATTTGTCCTCTCTGGCCAAGATTGATGGGTAATACTTCAGAGGGAGTGGTGCATAGTAGTGGGTTCAACCTCACGGTGATCTATATCCCAGTGACAGAATGGGGAGAAGGCACGTGATGTGTTGTTTTGCTACTAAGGATAAAACGATGGGGATTGATCTTATTGCTAGGTTTCTTTCTGTCTACATCATGTCATCTTTCTTATTGCGTTACTCTATTTTTCATTAAACTTAATACCTTGAGATGCATGCTAGATTGCGGTTTTGGGGTGGAGTAATAGTAGTAGATGCAGTTGGATTATGGTCTATTTGTCACGGACGTGATGCCTATACAAGATTATGCCATGAATGATCATAGTTATGAATGCTACTTTTCTGTCAATTGCCCAACATTAATTTTTTTACCATGCCATTACCTACTTTCGAGAGAGTTTCCACTGGTGAACCTATGGCCCCTGGGTCCATTCTCTATCAATAGTTTTGTTACTCTATTGCCATTTATTTACTCTTACTATTTTGCTGTTTTGCCATATCACTATTTGCTTTTAACCTTGCAACTAGCAAGACGAGGGGGTTGACAACCCCCTTGCCAAGTTGGGTGCAAGCAATTATTTTGTTTGTGTGTAGGTGCTACTTATCTTGTTCGCTTGGAGACTCCTATTGGTTCGATTAAATCTTGGTTCTTAACTAAGGGAAATACTTTCTGCTGCTGTGCTACAACACCCTTCCTCTTTGGGGAAATCCAACAACTCCTATGGGAGTAACTGAAGAATTTCTGGCGCCGTTGCCGGGGAGTCTACATCTACAAAATCAGGTGCCTCCACAAAAACCCTTTTATTTGCTTATTTTATTTTCTTGCCTAGTTGCCATTTGCCTTTTTATTTTCCTTTTCTTTACTTGTAATTTTTTTTCCAAAATACCAAAAAAAATTGTGTTCCTATTTTTGCTTGTCTTGTCGCTATGTCTACTCCTGAAAATACCAAGCTATGTGATTTCTCTAGTACTAATAACAATGATTTTATTAGTACCCCTATTGCTCCTCCCGCCACTAGTGCGGAGTCTTATGAAATTAAAGCTGACTTGCTAAATCTTGTTATGAAAGAACAATTTTCTAGAAGTTATAATGAAGATGCTGCTGCCCATCTTAATACTTTTGTTGAATTATGTGACATGCAAAAAACTAAAGATGTGGACAATGATATTATAAAACTGAAGTTATTTCCCTTTTCTTTGAGAGATAGAGCCAAAGATTGGTTGGTTTCATTGCCTAAAAATAGTATTGATTCTTGGTCCAAGTGTAAAGATGCCTTTATTGGTAAATATTTTCCTCCCGCTAAAATAATATCTTTGAGGAATCAAATTATGAACTTTAAAGAACTTGATCAAGAACATGTTGCACAATCATGGGAAAGAATGGAACTTATGATAAAAAATTGTCCCACACATGGATTGAGTCTTTGGATGGTAGTGCAAAATTTCTATGCATGACTAAACTTTGTTTCCAGAAACCTTCTAGATTCTGCTGCAGGTGATACATTCATGGGGATAACACTTGGAGAAGCCACTAAGCTTCTTGATAATATGGCCGCTAATTATTCCCAATTGCACACTGAGCGCGCTCCAAGTGGTAAGAAGGTACACTCTATCGAGGAAATTTCCTCTCTTAATGAAAAAGTTGATGCTATTATGGCCATGCTTGCTAGTAAGAGTGCTACTATAGATCCAAATGATGTCTCTTTATCTACTTTGATTGAGAAAAATAAGGACAATGTTGATGTGAATTTTATTTCAAGGAGCAATTTTAATAACAATGCTTATAGAGGGAACTTTAATAATAATCATACACCGTATCCTGGTAATCCCTCAAATAATTATGGTAATTCCTATGCTAATTCTTATAATAATAGTAATAATAGGATGCCTACTGAACTTGAAAACACTATAAAAGAATTTATTAATTCACAAAAAGTTTTCAATACTATGGTAGAAGAAAAATTGAGTAAGTTTGACGATATGTCTAGAAACATGGATAGGCTTGTGCATGATGTGGATATTCTTAAAATTAAAATTTCGCCACCAAATAAAGATGAAATACCTGAATCTGTAAAATCTATTCAAGTCTCCATAGATTATAATAGAAAATTTTTTGATATGCTTAGAGCTAGAAGAGAACGAGAGTAAAGAGAGGCTGAATTGCCTTATCTTGTTAATCATGAAGAAGATATTAGAACTATCGGTGTATCAACTATTGAATCATTATTTAGAAATATTAAATCTAGTAATAATGGGACTGGATAAGAGTCAACTTTGGTTAGAAGGCGTCCCAATTGTTCGAAGGGTGATAATCTTGCTACTAGAAATGATAAAAGTGGGTTTGGAGAGGTCAAGACTTTGGATAGTATGGCACCCACTATTTTGGATTTCAAGGATTTCAATTATGATAATTGTTCCCTTAATGAATGTATTTCCTTGCTTCAATCCATGATTAATTCACCAGATGCTTATGATCAAAACAAAGCTTTTACTAAACATATTGTAGAACCTCTTATAAAAGCCAATGAGGAAAAACTTGAACTGGAGGTTTCCATCCCTAGAAATTACATGATGAATGGGAACCTACTATTAAGGTTAAAATAAATAATCTTGAGTGCAATCATTTATGTGATTTAGGAGCTAGCGTTTCAACTATGCCAAAAGCATTGTATGATGTTCTCGGTTTTACTAATATGAGTGAATGTTCCTTAAACTTGCACCTAGCGGATTCAACGGTTAAAAAACCTATGGTTAGAGTAAATGATGTACTTATAATTTCTAATATAAATTATGTGGCCATAGATTTTATTATTCTTGATATTGAATGGAATTCCACTTGTCCTATTATACTTGGGAGACCTTTTCTATAAACTATAGTGCAATTATTGACATGAAGGGGAAGGTAATATACGGTTCCAATTTCCTCTAAAGAAAGGTATGGAAAAAAATTCTACACAAAGAATGAAACCTCCTTTGGAATCTATCATGAGAGCTACTTATGATTTATCTCTGAAAAATGATAAAACTTGGTAGATTTGGATTATGCATAGCTAGAGGGCATTAAACAATAGCGCTTGTTGGGAGGCAACCTAATATTTAGCTTTTATTTTTATTTGTTTTCAGTCTATCTACATGATTATTGCTACTGTAGTAATTGTGTTTGTATCTTTTTTTATTTTTGTGCCAAGTTAGACCTTTGGGATGTTGCAAATGCTTGTTTATTAGGTTCTGTGTAGAAAACAGAAACTGTTGCGTCCAGTGATTGAATTGTTTCTCTTTACTGGAACGTGATCAATTGCTTAAAATTTTACACATCACTGAATTACAAATTTTCTGTAGTGTCCTAATTTTTCAGAATTTTTGATGTTATAGAACTATGATTATTAATTTTTGATGTGACAGATTCTGTTTTGTTTTCTTTGTTGGCCAGTTTTAAAGTTTCCATGGCATATATTGCGGGATATAAATTGTGGAAATGATATAATATAGTAGACATCAATTGGGAATAATTATGAATCCTGTCTTGATAGTACATGAGTGAATGATTTATTTTTATTATACTAACCTATCTCACGAGTTCTGTTATGTTTTGTTTTAATGAAGTTTTCAAGTTTTCGGTGAGATTAAGATATGAGAAGAATAAGGAGTGGCAGGAGCCTAAGATTGGGGATGCCCAAGGCACCCCAAGGTAATATCTAAGGAATACTCAAGCATCTAAGCTTGGGGATGCCCCAGATGGCATCCCCTCTCTCGTCTTCAAAACTATCGGTATATCTTACTTGGAGCTATATTTTTATTCTTCACATGATATGTGTTTTGCTTGGAGCGTCATTTGCTTTTATTTAGTTTAGTTTGCTAGTTTTCACAATCATTGTTTCCTGATCACACCTATTAGGAGGGACGCACATTCATCTTATATTTATAGAATGCTTAGTTGATCTTCACTTATATCTATTTGAGTTGTGGCAATTGCTCTTGTACTTCACTTATATTTGATTGAGCACGGTGATATGTTTTGCAAAAATTATATGTACTCTCTTGCTTAATTTATATCTTTGAATAGGAAGTGGTAATCTGCATGAATTATATAGTTGGTCAAAAAATAATGGGTATATAACGGTGCTATAATAAATATTTGCATGAAACTTGTAGATCATTGAATATGATAAGCTTGATTCCTTGCAATAGTTTTGCGATATTGCGGTAGTAATATGTGGTTGTGTTGGTAAATAATTAAAGCTAAGTATGAATATTTGTGTTAAGGTTTGTGAGTCATTATACATGAAAGTGGTAGCCGCTAACATTAGCGAGGAAGTCAGAGTATGGGATATCTTTGATTGTCATCCGTCTGCGTTCGAATCGAGGGCGCGCGATGGTTAACTCCTACCAACCTGCCCCCTAGGGGCATGCGAGTTATGCTTTGCTTCGAGGGCTACTAAAACTTTTGCAATAAGTATTTGAGTTGTTTATGATTAATGTGAGTTTATGGTCTATAAGCACTTGCACCTATCCATATTTTTGCTAGCCTCTTCGGTACCGTCCATTGCCTACTCTTGCGTTGAGAGTCAGTGCAAACTTCGCCGGTGCGTCCAACTTCATGAGATGATACGCTCTCTGACACATAAGCCTCATTATATCTTCCTCAAAACAGCCACCATACCTACCTATTATGGCATTTCCATAGCCATTCCAAGATATATTGCCATGCAACTTCCATTGTTACTATTCATCACATGACTTGAGTATTCATTGTTATTTTGCCTTGCATGATCATATAGAGCTGACTTGATAATTGTGGCAAAGCCACCGTTCATCATTGTAATACATGTTACGCTAGATCATTGCACATCCTGGTACACTGCCAGAGGCATTCATATGTATTCATCATATTGTTCATATTTTGAGTTGGAAGTAAAATAAAGTGTGATGCATTATTAGGGTGCGCCCCTACCTGTGAGGATAAAAAAAGGCCAAAAAGAGCCCACCAAAAAAATAAAAATAAAAAATGAAAAAAGAGAAAAAATGAAAAAATGAGAGAAAAAGAGAGAGGGGGCGCACCACTTGTGCAGAATTGGGATTTAGTCCCCGTTCGTAAGGACCTTTAGTGCCGGTTCTGCAACCGACACTAAAGGGTGGGGACTAAAGGCCCCCCCTTTAGTGCCGGTTCGTCACGAACCGGGACCAAAGGCCCACCACGTGGCACGAGGCGGTGACGGGGGCTGGGGGACCTTTAGTCCCAGTTGGTAACACCAACCGGGACTAAAAGGATTAGGGGTTTATGGGTTTATGATTTATTTTTCCTTTTAATTTTGTGTTTTACATTTAATTATTTTTCATTTCAAACATATTTTACGCTACATATATTCCTACATATTAAACTTGGTCACTTGGATACATCCACTTTAATCTAATATGTGTTTCTTCCACCCTAATAATATACAACTCATATCATCATCATAATGATATATATAACAACTCATCATCATCGTAGTCATATATACAACTCATCTTGATCGTAGTGATATAACAATCTCACCATTATGATCATCATAAGTTAACCACTACTAGATAAGGTGCTAGTGATATAACAATCTCACCATTATGATCATCATAAGTTAACCAACTGCACTAGGTAAGGTATAAGCAAAACCTACTCTTCTCTCTCTCAGGTAGCATAGCATAAAACAGAAAAAAAAACCCTCCTTCTCCGTTATGCAGCATAGAGATCCAACTGTCTCCATTTTGTGGCATTCGCTCAGCCACTATTTTTCTCCAAGCCTTGATTTTGAGGCCTCCATCTGTTTTAGAGGTCGAGTATGCTTATTTGAGACCCTCCGACCATGGTCGTACGCAAACAACTGTCATCTCACCTTCGACAAACATAAATGGAGGCACAACCACATCCGGGAGCTTCTGTTGAAGAGCATAATAGTAACATATATAGTTAGCAATGAAGTTTACTTCAAAAGAATGTATGAAAAAGATGGACTAACTAGTGACACAATAGTAAAAATCTTACCATGATACTAGCATGAATGTTAGCATCGCACAACTCGTGGACTAGTGGCATGTATTTACCATAATTTTTCCCAACTCCATAGATGATCTTAAATTGCAGAACGTCTTTAACAACGGAGAGAAGATAATTCTTCTCCTCCCAAGTTAGCTCTGTGCCATGACTGTAGTAGGTGTCATCTATTATATTTTGTATTTCTTGGGAAGAGAGAAAATAAGCTGTCAATTATAAAAAACAAGTTCAGCAGGTATGAATAACAAGTATTTTTAGATAAGGAATATAGATCATTTAACAAATGTGTTTAACAAACTCACACGGAGGCAGAATCGGAATCATGTTAGGATCCAGCCAAATGTTTTCATCTTCCAGATTGCCAAGATCGAATGTTATTTTCGTATCCTCCTCGAATCCATAGGCCTTGCATAATCCTTCCCAATTTAAACATCCAAAATGAGTGTGACCTACTTCATTCATGATCTTAACCTCAAAATCGAAACCATGTTTTGTTTTAAGGTGAGCTATCTTCGTGTCCACCTTGGACATCTCTTCGAAAGATAGCTTCTCAAGGACATATGGTCATGCATAGCAGGGTATGCACTAGTCAAATTATAAAAAATGGAAATTACACGTTAAAGCAAAAATCTTAAGCCATGCTTAATTCAGAAGAAACACGTGCCATTGAAGTTACATACCGTAAAACCTTCGAAGCCCTCCTTAAGCGTGAGGGAGAAGCATGTACCGTTATCTAGGTGCGGTCTGTCGCACATACCCCCGTCGTCAGTGCAGTCATCGCACCCGGGGATCTTATCGTCGTCAGACATTTCCTATATATGCTAATAATTGAAAGATTAAAAATTACGGCATGACCTTTGCTAAAATAGGACATATCGAGCGCCTAAAATTTGTCGGAATGGAAATGAATCAACAATCCTCCTAAAAGGTATATCATTCTTTGATGACAAAGTGATAATGACATAAAAATTTATATTGTAAACCTATATTCAAAAAACCTATACGATTACTAGTTTACTATTCTATTCAAAAGACCATTCTACCTATGACATAAAAAACCTATATGCAAATTAATCCACACTAAAAGGTATAGCATGCTTTATTGTCAATACATGGTCAACTTTTTTCTATGCAACTTTTTTCTATAAGTATAAAAAACAAAAAAACAAAAAATCTATGCAAATTGTACATCATACATTGTATTCATACATATATACATCATACACAACATCTAGTAAAAAATCAATCTATGAATGAAAAAAAGATGAACAAATTTTGTGTGAGTGTGTGTGTGTGCGCGCGCATGTGCACCTACGGCGGCGCGGCGGCTTCGATTGGAGGAAGGAGGAGAGGGGCTCACAGCGTGGGGAGGTCGAGGCGATGGCGACGGCGAGGCGCGGGCGAGGTCGAGGAGGAGATCGAGGGGGGCGGCGTCGGATCGGAGAGGAGGCGCGGCGGCGTCGGCGACGACGAGGACGGGCTCGGGGGCAGCCTGGCGGCGTCGATCGGCGCGGGCGGATGTGCGGGCGACGGCGGCAGCCTGGCGGCGTCTGTTCGGCGTCGATGAAGAATGGGGAACGAAAATTTCGTAAGTGCTGCTTATATATGAGGCACCTTTAGTCCCGGTTGGAGCCACCAACCGGGACTAAAGGGTGAATTTTGGCCAGGCCAAGTGGCGGGAAACCAGGCCTTTAGTCATGGTGCGTGGCTCCAACCGCGACTAAAGGGGGGCCTTTAGTCGCGGTTGGAGCCACCAACCGCGACTAAAGGATGTTGCTCGCGTAGGCGCGGTGCCGGAAGTTTAGTCCCACCTCACCCACCGAAGGGCAGCCGCACTGGTTTATAAGCCTTTAGTCGCGGTGCGTGGCTCCAACCGCGACTAAAGGGGCGACTAAAGGATGTTGCTCGCGTAGGCGCGGTGCAGGAAGTTTAGTCCCACCTCGCCCACCGAAGGGCAGCCGCACTGGTTTATAAGCCCCGTCGCGGCTGCTCCTTTGAGGTCCTCACTAAAGCAGGCCTTCTGGGCCTACCGCACCTACGCTGCCCTGTGGGGCCTACTGGGCCTTGCGGGCCTGCATCCTGGCCCAACTAGAGGTTGGGTTTCTAGTCGTACGCAGGCCGTGGTGGCCCAGTAGGCGGGCTTTTTTTAATTTATTTATTTTTCAATTTTTTTGTTTTCTGCTTTATTTATTTTCTTTTGTTTCTGAGTTGTTTTTTGCTTTATTTAGAGTTTCTTTGTGAATCTTTCTACTTTAGGTAAAACAAATTATAAACTTTGAATAGTATAAATTTGAATTATTTAAAATTTGTGTGAATCACTAGTTTATTAATGACTTTAATTTAAAAATAGATTTTTCAGTGATTCTTTTTTTGCTGTTTAATATTAGTGTGTTTTATCATTATATTCAATTTGGTAATTCTTAGGTTATTTAAAAAAATGAAATGCCTTTGTAACAGATGAGTTTTCGTCCGAAACCCTGATATATACTTCGAAAGAGATTGTCCATTTTGTACATGAAGTGCATCCAATTTTTGCCGAAACCCTCTCAACATTTTTGCATATGCTATGTGGGTGAAATGATGATACCATGCCAACTTTCAACCTTTTCAGGGTTCATTTGTAGTGCTTTTCAATTTCTGGGTCATTTAGCTCGAAAAAATCAGTAAATGCATGAAAAATAGCAAATGATGTAAGAAAGGGTTGAAAATTGATGACGTGGCTTTGAATGGTGCATACCGAACGCACAAAAAGTCTGGAGTTGAAATAAGTTTAAAAAATTGAAATGCCTTTGTAACATATGAGTTTTCGTCCAAAACCTTGATACTTCGAAAGAGATTGTCCATTTTGTACACGAAGTGCATCCAGTTTCTGCCGTAACCCTCTCAACTTTTTAGCACATGATATGTGGGTGAAATGATGATACCCTGCCAACTTTCAACCTTTGCAGAGTTCATTTTGTAGTGCTTTTCAATTTGAGGGTCGTTTAGCTCAAAAAATCAGTAAATACATGAAAAATAGCAAATGAAGTCAGAAAGGGTTGAAAATTGATGACGTGGCTTTAAATGGTGCATACTGAACGCACAAAAAGTCTGGAGTTGAAATAAGTTTAAAAAAAATGAAATGCCTTTGTAACAGATGAGTTTTCGTCCGAAACCCTAATACTTCGAAAGAGATTGTCCATTTTGTACACGAAGTTCATCCAGTTTTTGCCGTAACCCTCTCAATGTTTTAGCACATGCTATGTGGGTGAAATGATAATACCATGCCAACTTTCAACCTTTTCAGAGTTCATTTTATAGTGCTTTTCAATTTCAAGGTCGTTTAGCTCAAAAAAATCAAAAAATGCATGAAAAATAGCAAATGAAGTCAGAAAGGGTTGAAAATTGATGACGTGGCTTTAAATGCTGCATACTAAACGCACAAAAATTCTGGAGTTGAAATAAGTTTTAAAAAATGAAATGCCTTTGTAACAGTTGAGTTTTCGTCCAAAACCCTGATACTTGGAAAGAGATTGTCCATTTTGTACACGAAGTGCATCCAGTTTCTGCCGTAACCCTCTCAACTTTTTAGCAGATGCTATGTGGGTGAAATGATGATACCATGCCAACTTTCAACCTTTTCAGAGTTCATTTTGTAGTGATTTTCAATTTCAGGGTCGTTTAGCTCAAAAAAATCAGTAAATGCATGAAAAATAGCAAATGAAGTCAGAAAGGGTTGAAAATTGATGACGTTTATCCGAAGCACAAAAGTACATGTTTCAAATGCCAAAACACTTAAGCACCCTAACTATTACAAAGATTCCCTCCGGTTTGTCCAAAGTGGGACTTTCCAGATATATAAGTCTGGAAACTCACTAGAGAAGAAAGTGATGACAGTGAAGCCGGTCACATCCCAGAGTGGGATCTTTGGGTGTAAAACTTTTTCTTCACGTGTGTCCCTTTGCGCCGTAACCATGGACAATCTTCATCATTTAACTGGATGCTCGGGTCAATATTCAATGTGAAGGGAGCAATTTCATGAAACTTTTCATAATCTTCTGACATGTCTGTCTTGTCATCCACTCCCACGATGTTTCTTTTCCCTGAAAGAACTAGGTGGCGCTTTGGCTCATCGTATGATGTATTCTCTTCCTTATCTTTTCTTTTTCTCGGCTTGGTAGACATGTCCTTCACATAGAAAACCTGCGCAACATCATTGGCTAGGATGAATGGTTCGTCTGCGTACGCAAGGTTGTTGAGATCCACTGTTGTCATTCCGTACTGCGGGTCTTCCGTTACCTTGCCTCGTGTCAGATTGACCCATTTGCACCGAAACAAAGGGACCTTCAAACCACGTCCATAGTCAAGTTCCCATATCTCCTCTATGTAATCATAATATGTGTCCTTTCCCCTCTTGGTTGTTGCATCAAAGCAGACACCACTGTTTTGGTTGGTGCTCTTTTTATCTTTGGTGATCGTGTAAAATGTATTCCCATTTATCTCGTACCCTTTGAAAGTCATTATATTCGAAGATGGTAACTGGGACAGCAAGTACAAGTCATCTTCAACAGGGTCGTCATGCATAATAATGTACTTCCGCTTCTTGCACAACCAAGGAGGAAGGTTATACATACATAGAGTCACAGGCCAGGTGCTATGATTGCTGCTTTGCTCCCCAAAAGGATTAATGCCATCTGCACTTAGACCAAACCATACGTTCCTTGCGTCATCTGCAAAGTCCCTCCACTTCCTCTCGATTTTTCTCCACTGCGACCCGTCAGCGAGTATTCTCAACTTCCCATCTTTCTAACGGTCTTCTTTGTGCCATCGCATCAACTTGGCATGCTCTTTGTTTTGGAACAAACATTTCAACCGTGGTATTATAGGAGCAACAACAAATGCGATCAAGATCGCAACTAAGGTAACAATTGATCCAACAGCATAATGATACCAAGCCTCACTATCAATGGCATATTTTCTAATCTTTCTAATCTTCAAGCGCATTTTATCCATCTTGATCTTGTGATCATCGATGACATCGGCAACATACAACTCCAGTTTCATCTTCTCTTCTTCAATTCTTTTCAATTTTTCTTTCAAATATTTGTTTTCCTTTTCAACTAAATTTAACCTCTCAACAATAGGGTCGGTTGGAATTTCCGGTTCACATACCTCCTAGATAAAAAATATCTATGTCAACTTCATGGGCATAATTTGTCATAAACAAGAAATGCAACAAATAGTTATAAAAGAGAATATACCACATCCGAATCATAAACCGGACGAGGGCCGACGGGGACGAATATCAAAACCATGCTACTATGTATAACAAACAACGTACGGGTAAGAAAATTATACAAAGTAACTATCTAAATCACACCAACATGATTTTTTTTTAAAAGGATAAGAACAAGAGGCTCACCAAGGTGGTGCCGGCGACGGTACGGTGTGGGCGATCGACGGTGGTTAGGACGGGGACGGGAAGGCACTAAGTAAACCACACCTACATATGCAAGCTAAGAATTTAATTTAAGCTCAAATTGCATATAAATCAAATAAAGTACCACATAATTACTCCCAAACTAAAACCCACAAATCACTATACTTATAGAGCATTGCAAGAGCTAATCTAGCAATGAGAGATGAAAGGACAAAGTTGCTAACCTTTGTGAAGACTTGGATGGATGGGGGGCCTTCATATCTTGGCAAATTTTGGCAAAAATGAAGGACGAGCTCGAGCAATGGGGAAGAACAGAGGAGAGGAACGAATGAAAGGGGGAAACAGAGAGAAATGGGCTCGGGCTCGACAAAGGGTTTATATAGAGGCACATTTCGTCCCGGTTCGTTATATAAACCGGGACTAAAGGTACACCTCTAGTACCGGTTCGTGACACGAACCGGGAATAAATGTGCTCGTGGGGCCCCGGCCTGCCACCACACCTTTAGTCCCGGTTCGTGTCACGAACCAGTACTAGAGGTTCAACACGAACCGGGACTAATGAGTGCCACCCCCCTAGCCATTGTAACCGGCACTAATGGTCACATTAGTGCTGGTCCGTAATTGAACCGGGACTAATGAGGTGAACATTAGGTCATTTTTCTACTAGTGCACTACTATCCTTTACCACACTTGTGCTTTAAAGTAGCACCATGCATTTCATATAGAGAGTTTTCATGATTTTCAGTTTCATATGCTAGTGGGATTTTTTACATTATTAGAACTTGACTTGCATATTCCGATGACGAGCTTCCTCAAAGTGATCGAGGTCTTCATGAGCAAGTAAGTTAGATGCACACCCACTTAGCTTTATTTAGAGAGCTTTCATACACTTATATCCCTAGTGCATCCGTTCCATGGCAATCTCTACTCCTCACATTGACATCGATTGTAAGGCCTCTCCATTGCCTAATGATCAAGTCACATTGATGTGAGACTTTCTTATACCTTTTTGTCTTCCCAATTGAACCCCTACCATCAATCCCTATGCCATCCAAAGTGCTAAGACCTAGACTCACGCTCAAGTATTGTGTGAGAGTTGAAAAAGCTGAAGAGAGAAAAGTATGATTTAATTGCGTGGTTTGGAGCCGGGGTTATGAAGGAAATATGCCCTAGAGGCAATAATAAAATTGTTATTTTATATTTCCTTATATCATGATAAATTTTTATTATTCATGCTAGAATTGTATTAACCGGAAACTTGATACATGTGTGGATACATAGACAAAAACACCGTGTCCCTAGTAAGCATCTACTAGACTAGCTCGTTAAATCAAAGATGGTTAAGTTTCCTAACCATAGACATATGTTGTTATTTGATGAACGGGATCACATCATTAGGACAATGATGCGATGGACAAGACCCATCTGTTAGCTTAGCATATTTATCGTCCAGTTTTATTGCTATTGCTTTCTTCATGTCAAATACATATTCCTTCGACTATGAGATTATGCAACACCCGGATAACGGAGGAATGCCTTGTGTGCTATCAAACATCACAACGTAACTGGGTGATTATAAAGATGCTCTACAGGTATCTCCGAAGGTGTTTGTTGGGTTGACATAGATCGAGATTAGGATTTGTTACTTCGAGTAACGGAGAGGTATCTCTGGGCCCTCTCGGTAATACACATCATAATAAGACTTGCAAGCAAAGTGACTAATGAGTTAGTTGCGGGATGATGTATTAAGGAACAAGTAAAGAGACTTGCCAGTAACGAGATTGAACTAGGTATGAAGATACCGACGATCGAATCTCGGGCAAGCAACATACTGATGGACAAAGGGAATTACGTATGTTGTCATAACGGTTCGACCGATAAAGATCTTCGTAGCATATGTAGGTGCCAATATGGACATCCAGATTCCGCTATTGTTTATTGACCGGAGAGGTGTCTCGGTCATGTCTACATAGTTCTCGAACCCGTAGGGTCCGCACGCTTAACGTTCGATGACGATTTTGTACTATATGAGTTATGTGATTTGGTGACCGAATGTTGTTCGGAGTACTGGATGAGATCACGGACATGATGAGGAGTCTCAAAATGGTCGAGAGGTAAAGATTGATATATAGGACGATGGTATTCGGACATCGGAAGTGTTCCGGAGAGTACCGGGTACATATCGGGTCACCGGAAGGGGTTCCGGGCACCCCCGGCAAAAGATATGGGCCTAATGGGCCAAGAGGGGAAACACAGCAGCCAGCAGGGGCTGCTGCGCCCCCTATATGGGCCACAACTGAGGAGAAGGAAAGAGGGGAAGAGAGAAGGAAGGGGAGGGATTCGGCCTCCCCCTTCCTTCCCTCCTCCCTCCTCCTTCCTTCCCTCTCCGGCATTTATGGAACGGGGAGAACGAATTGGGGGAGGCGCCCAAGTAGGATTCCTCCTACTTGGGGAGCCCCCTGCTGCTCCCCTCCCTCTCCCACCTATATATACATGGGGAGGGGCGCCTAGAACTCAGAACAACATCTGTTAGCCGTGTGCGGCGCCCCACTCCATAGATTACACCCTCGCTTATATTCTCGCGGTGCTTAGGCGAAACCCTGCGCAGATCACTTCACCATCACCGTCACCACGCCGTCGTGCTGATGGAACTCATCTACTTCCTCGATACTTTGCTGGATCAAGATTTCAAGGGACGTCATCGAGCTGAACGTGTGCAGAACTCGGAGGTGCCGTACGTTCGGTGCTTGATCGGTTGGAACAAGAAGAAGTTCGACTACATCAACCGGGTTGTCAAACGCTTCCGCTTTTGGTCTACGAGGGTACGTAGACACACTCTCCCCCTCTCGTTGCTATACATCTCCTAGATAGATCTTGCGTGAGCGTAGAATTTTTTTGAAATTGCATGCTACGTTTCCCAACAGTGGCATCATGAGCCAGGTCTAAGCGTAGATGATATGCACGTGTAGAACACAAAGAGTTGTGGGCGATGATCGTCATACTGCTTACCACCAATGTCTTATTTTGATTCGGCGGTATTGGTGGATGAAGCGGCCTGGACCAACCTTACATGACCACGTTCATGAGACCGGTTCCACCGACAGACATGCAACTAGTTTTGCATAAAGGTGGCTGGCAGGTGTCTGTTTCTCCTACTTTAGTTGAATCGAATTTGACTGTGGCCGGTCCTTGTTGAAGGTTAAAACAGCAAACTTGATAAATCACCGTTGTGGTTTTGATGCGTAGGTAAGAATGGTTCTTGCTAGAAGCCCATAGTAGCTACGTAAAACTTGCAACAACAAAGTAGAGGACGTCTAACTTGTTTTTGCAGGGCATGTTGTGATGTGATATGGTCAAGACATGATGTGATATACGTTGTTGTATGAGATGATCATGTTTTGTAAGTTATCGGCAACTGGCAGGAGCCTTATGGTTGTCGCGTTATTGTATGAAATGCAAACGCCATGTAATTGCTTTACTTTATCACTATGCGTTAGCGATAGTTGTAGAAGCAATAGTTGGCGAGATGACCACGACGCAATGATGGAGATCAAGGTGTCGAGCCGGTGACGATGGAGATCATGACGGTGCTTTGGAGATGGAGATCAAAAGCATGAGATGATGATGGCCATATCATGTCACATATTTCGATTGCATGTGATGTTTATCTTTTATATGCATCTTATTTTGCTTAGTACGGCGGTAGCATTATAAGATGATCCCTTAACTAAATATCAAGGTATAAGTGTTCTCCCTGAGTATGCACCGTTGCAACAGTTCGTCATGTTTGTACACCACGTGATGATCGGGTGTGATAGACTCTACGTTTAAATACAACGGGTGCAAGACAGTTTTGCACATGCGGAATACTCGGGTTAAACTTGACTAGCCTGGCATGTACAGACATGGCCTCAGAACACTGGAGACCGATAGGTTGAACGTGAATCATATAGTAGATATGACCAACATAGAGATGTTCACTATTGATGACTACTCCATCTCATGTGATGATCGGACATGGTTTAGTTGATTTGGATCAAGTTTCATTTAGATGACTTGAGGGATGTCTATCTAAGTGGGAGTTCTCAAGTAATTTGATTAATTGAACTTAATTTATCATGAACTTAGTCCTGATAGTATTTGCATATATATGTTGTAGATCAATAGCTCACGATATAGCTCCCTTAATTTTGATATGTTCCTAGAGAAAAATAAGTTGAAAGATGATAGTAGCAATGAAGCGGACTGGGTCCGTGATCTGAGGATTATCCACATTGCTGCACAGAAGAATTATGTCCTTGACGCAACGCTAGGTGACAAACCTATTGCAGGAGCAGATGCAAACGTTATGAATGTCTGGCAAGCTCGGTATGATGACTACTTAATAGATTAGTGCACAATGCTTTACGGCTTAGAACCGGGACTTCAAAGACATTTTGAACGCCACAGAGCATATAATATGTTCCAAGAGCTGAAATTGGTATTTCAGACTCATGCCCGTGTCGAGAGGTATGAGACCTCTGACAAGTACTTTGCCTACAAGATGGAGGAGAATAGCTCAGTCAGTGAGCATGTGCTCAGAATGTCTGGGTACTACAATCACTTGAATCAAGTGGGAGTTAATCTTCCAGATAAGATAGTGATTGACAGAGTTCTCTAGTCACTGTCACCAAGCTACTAGAACTTCGTGATGACCTATAATATGCAAGGGATGACGAAAACGATTCCCAAGCTCTTCGCGATGCTGAAATCGGCGAAGGTAGAAATCAAGAAATAGCATCAAGTGTTGATGGTTAACAAGACCACTAGTTTCAAGAAAAAGGGCAAGGGAAAGAAAGGGAACATCAAAAAGAATGTCAAGCAAGTTGCCACTCCCGTGAAGAAGCCCAAAGCTAGACACAAACCTGAAACTGAGTGCTTCTACTACAAAGGAAATGGTCATTGGAAGCAGAACTGCCCCAAATACTTGGCGGACAAGAAGGATGGCAAAGTGAACAAAGGTATATTTGATATACATGTTATTGATGTGTACTTTATTAGTGTTCATAGTAGCCCCTGGGTATTTGATACCGGTTCAGTTGCTAAGATTAGTAAATCAAAACAGGAGTTGCAAAATGAACAGAGACTTGTTAAGGGCGAGGTGACGATGTGTGTTGGATGTGATTCCAAGGTTGATAAGATCACCATCACACACTCCCTCTACCTTCGGGATTAGTGTTGGACCTAAATAAATGTTATTTGGTGTTTGCGTTAAGCATGAATATGATTGGATCATGTTTATTGCGATACGGTTATTCATTTAAGTCAGAGAATAATTGTTGTTCTGTTTACATGAATAAAACCTTCTATGGTCATACACCCAATGTAAATGGTTTATTGAATCTCGATCATAGTGATACACATATTCATAATATTGATGCCAAAAGATGCAAAATTGATAATGATAGTGCAACATATTTGTTGCACTGCCGTTTAGGTCATATTGGTGTAAAGCGCATGAAGAAACTCCATACAGATGGGCTTTTGGAATCACTTGATTATGAATCATTTGATACCTGCGAGCCATGCCTCATGGGCAAGATGACTAAAACTCCGTTCTCCTGAACAATGGAGCGAGCCAATGACTTATTGGAAATAATACATACCGATGTATGCGATCCAATGACTGTTGAGGCACGCGGCAGGTATCGTTATTTTCTGATCTTCACAGATGATTTGAGCAGATATGGGTATATCTACTTAATGAAACACAAGTTTGAAACATTTGAAAAGTTCAAAGAATTTCAGAGTGAAGTGGAGAATCATCGTAACAAGAAAATAAAGTTTCTATGATCTGATCGCGGAGGCGAATATTTGAGTCACGAGTTTGGCCTTCATTTAAAACAAATGTGGAATAGTTTCAAAACTCACGCCACCTGGAACACCACAGCGTAATGGTGTGTCCGAACGTCGTAACCGTACTTTATTAGATATGGTACGTTCTATGATGTCTCTTACTGATTTGCCTTTATCATTTTCGGGTTATGCATTAGAGACAGCTGCATTCACGTTAAATAGGGCACCGTCTAAATCCGTTGAGATGACACTGTATGAACTGTGGTTTGGCAACAAACCTAAGCTGTCGTTTCTTAATGTTTGGGGTTGCGACACTTATGTCAAAAGGCTTCGGCATGATAAGCTCGAACCCAAATCGGAGAAGTGCGTCTTCATAGGATACCCTAAGGAAACAATTGGGTACACCTTCTACCACAGATCCGAATGCAAGATCTCTGTTGCCAAGAATGGAACCTTTCTAGAGAAGGAGTTTCTCTCGAAAGAAGTGAGTGGGAGGAAAGTAGAACTTGATTAGGTAATCGTACTTTCTCTCGAATTAGCAAGTAGTTCATTACAGAAAACTATCCCCGTGATGCCTACACCAGCTAGAGAGGAAGCTAATGATAATGATCATGAAACTTCAGATCAAGTTACTACTGAACCTCGTAGGTCGACCAGAGCATGATCCGCACCAGAATGGTACGGTAATCCTGTCCTGGAAGTCATGTTACTAGACAATGGCGAACCTACGAATTATGAAGAAGCTATGATGAGCCCAGATTCCGACACATGGCTTGAGACCATGAAATCTGAGATAGGATCCATGTATGAGAACAAAGTGTAGACTTTGGTGGACTTACCCGATGATGATCGGCAAGCCATAAAGAATAAATGGATCTTCAAGAGGAAGACGGATGCTGATGGTAGTGTTACTATCTACAAAGTTCGAATTGTCGCAAAAGGTTTTCAACAAGTTCAAGGTGTTGACTACGATGAGATTTTGTCACTCGTATCGATGCTTAAGTCTGTCCGAATCATGTTAGCAATTGCCGCATTTTATGGAATCTGGTAAATGGATGTCAAAACTGCATTCCTTAATGGATTTATTAAAGAAATGTTGTATATGATGCAACCAGAAGGTTTTGTCAATCCTAAAGGTGCTAATAAAGTGTGCAAGCTCTAGCGATCCATCTATGGACTGGTGCAAGCATCTCGGAGTAGGAATATACGCTTTGATGAGTTGATCAAAGCATATAGTTTTATACAGACTTTCGGAGAAGCCTGTATTTACAAGAAAGTGAGTGGGAGCACTACAACATTTCTGATAAGTATATGTGAATGACATATTGTTGATCGGAAATGATGTAGAATTTTATGGAAAGCATAAAGGAGTGTTTGAAAGGAATTTTTTAAAGAAAGACCTCGGTGAAGCTACTTACATATTGGGCATCAAGATCTATAGAGATAGATCAAGACGCTTGATAAAACTTTCGATGAGTACATACCTTGACAAGATTTTGAAGAAGTTCAAAATGGATCAGTCAAAGAAAGGGTTCTTGCCTGTGTTGCAAGGTGTGAAGTTGAGTAAGACTCAAAGCCCGACCACGGCAGAAGATAGAGAGAGAATAAAAGTCATTCCCTATGCCTCAGCCATAGGTTCTATAAAGTATGCCATGCAGTATACCAGACCTATTGTGTACCTTACCATGAGTTTGGCAAGGAGGTACAATAGTGATCCAGGAGTAGATCACTGGACAGCGGTAAAAATTATCCTTAGTTACCTAAGAGGACTAAGGAAATGTTTCTCGATTATGGAGGTGATAAAGAGTTCGTCGTAAAGAGTTACGTCGATGCAAGCTTTGACACTGACCTAGATGACTCTAAGTCTGAATCTTGATATGTATTGAATGTGGGAGCAATTAGCTAGAGTAGCTCCATGCAGAGCATTGTAGACATAGAAATTTGCAAATTACATACGGATCTGAATATGGCAGACCTGTTGACTAAACCTCTCTCACAAGCAAAACATGATCATACCTTAATACTCTTTGAGTGTTAATCACATGGCGATGTGAACTAGATTATTGACTCTTGTAAACTCTTTGGGTGTTAATCACATGGTGATGTGAACTAGATTATTGACTCTAGTAAACCCTTTGGGTGCTGGTCACATGGCGATGTGAACTATTGGTGTTAATCACATGGCGATGTGAACTAGATTATTGACTCTAGTGCAAGTGGGAGACTGAAGGAAATATGCCCTAGAGGCAATAATAAAGTTGTTATTTTATATTTCCTTATATCATGATAAATGTTTATTATTCATGCTAGAATTGTATTAACCGGAAACTTGATACATGTGTGGATACATAGACAAAAACACCGTGTCCCTAGTAAGCCTCTACTAGACTAGCTCGTTAAATCAAAGATGGTTAAGTTTCCTAACCATAGACATGTGTTGTCAATTGATGAACGGGATCACATCATTAGGATAATGATGTGATGGACAAGACCCATCCGTTAGCTTAGCATATTGATCGTTCAGTTTTATTGCTATTGCTTTCTTCATGTCAAATACATATTCCTTCGACTATGAGATTATGCAACTCCCGGATACCGGAGGAATGCCTTGTGTGCTATCAAACGTCACAACGTAACTGGGTGATTATAAATATGCTCTACAGGTATCTCCGAAGGTGTTTGTTGGGTTGGCATAGATCGAGATTAGGATTTGTCACTCCGAGTATCGGAGAGGTATCTCTAGGCCCTCTCGGTAATACACATCATAATAAGCCCTGCAAGCAAAGTGACTAATGAGTTAGTGGTGGGATGATGTATTACGGAACGAGTAAAGAGACTTGCCGGTAACGAGATTGAACTAGGTATGAAGATACCGACGATCGAATCTCGTGCAAGTAACATACCGATGGACAAAGGGAATTACGTATGTTGTCATAACGGTTCGACCGATAAAGATCTTCGTAGAATATCTAGGAGCCAATATGAGCATCCAGGTTCCGCTATTGGTTATTGACCGGAGAGGTGTCTTGGTCATTTCTACATAGTTCTTGAACCCGTAGGGTCCGGACGCTTAACGTTCGCTGACGATTTTGTATTATATGAGTTATGTGATTTGGTGACCGAATGTTGTTTGGAGTACCGGATGAGATCACGGACATGACGAGGTGTCTCAAAATGGTCGAGAGGTAAAGATTGATATATAGGACGATGGTATTCGGACACCGGAAGTGTTCCGGAGGGTACCGGGTACATATCGGGTCACAAGAAGGGGTTCCGGGCACCCCCGGCAAAAGATATGGGCCTAATGGGCCAAGAGGGGAAACACAGCAGCCAGCAGGGGCTGCTGTGCCCACCATATGGGCCGCACCTATGGAGAAGGAAAGAGGGGAAGAGAGAAGGAAGGGGAGGGATTCGGCCTCCCCCTTCCTTCCCTCCTCCCTCCTCCTTCCTTCCCCCTCTGGCATTTATGGAAGGGGGGAGCCCGAATTGGGGGAGGCGCCCAAGTAGGATTCCTCCTACTTGGGGCGCCCCCTACTGCTCCCCTCTCTCTCCCACCTATATATACATGGGGAGGGGGCGCCTAGAACTCAGAACAACATCTGTTAGCCATGTGCGGCGCCCCCCTCCACAGATTACACCCTCGGTCATATTCTCGCGGTGCTTAGGCGAAGCCCTGCGCGGATCACTTCACCATCACCGTCACCACGCCGTCATGCTGACGGAACTCATCTACTTCCTCGACACTTTGCTGGATCAAGAATTCGAGGGACGTCATCGAGCTGAACGTGTGCAGAACTCGGAGGTGTCGTATGTTCGGTGCTTGATCGGTCAGAACGAGAAGAAGTTCGACTACATCAACCGCGTTGTCAAACACTTCCACTTTCGGTCTACGAGGGTACGTAGACACACTCTCCCCCTCTCATTGCTATACATCTCCTAGATAGATCTTGCGTGAGCGTAGAATTTTTTTGTAATTGCATGCTACATTTCCCAACAGGTCACTCATGATTTGATATCTTTATGCTAGGAAGACCAAGCGTGCCATGCTTATCGTGATTAATTGTGTAGAGATCACATTCTTTAGCATTTTTATTTGGAAAGGCAATAATTGTTTACATGCATGATTGTGTATTATTATTTTGATGTCAAATTGATAGACTATTGCCTTGAATTATTCGTATCTCAAATTCATAGCATGATTACATTAATTGATCAAGGACATGTTAGATTGCATTCAACATCAAAAATTCTTTGTTTTATCATTTACCTACTCGCGGACAAGCAGGAATTAAGCTTGGGGATGCTGATACGTCTCCAACGTATCTATAATTTTTGATTGTTAAATGCTATTATTTTATCACTTTTGAATGCTTTTTATATCATTTTATATTACTTTTCTGGACTAACTTGTTAATTTAGTGCCCAGTGCCAGTTCTTGTTTTTTGCCTATGTTTGGTTTCGCAAAAAAACATATCTAGGAAGGTCCAAACACGATGAAAATTTATGATGATTTTTTATGGAAAATAAGAGACCCTAGAAGCTTTGGCAGGAGTCCAAAAGATGGACGAGGGGCCCACAAGCCCAGAAGGCGCGGCCTACCCCCTGGTCGCGCCACCCAGGCTTGTGGGGCCCCTGCTGCTCCGTTTAACCTAATTCCTGGCCTATAAATTCCCAATATTACCGAAACCCTCAGAGCGACAGACGAGAAAATTTTATCGCCGCCGGAAGCCTCTATTTCGAAGAGATCCCATCTGGAGCCCTGTTCTGGAGCTCTGCCGGAGGGGGAAGCCACCACGGGAGGCCTCTTCATCAACCCTTGCTGCCTCCATAATGATGTGTGAGTAGTTCCTTCAGGACCTATGGGTCCATAGTAGTAGCTAGATGGCTTCTTCTCTCTCTCTCTCTCTTTTGGATCTTCAATACAATGATCTCCTTAGAGATCAATCCGATGTAATTCTTATGGTGTGTTTGTTGGGATCCGATGTATTATGGATTTATGATCAGATTGTTCATTGAATATGATTGAATCTTTTGAAGTTTCTTTGCTGTGAAATTAAGTAGGTATGTATGCTTTCCGAGTTATTAGTCTTCCCTGGTCAAGATTGATGGGTAATTCTTCAGAGGGAGTGGTGCGTAGTAGTGGGTTCAACCTCACGGTGATCTATATCCCAGTTACAAAATGGGGAGAAGGCACATGATGTGTTGTTGCTACTAAGGATAAAACAACAGGGATTGATCTTATTGCTAGGTTTCTTTCTGTCTACATCATGTCATCTTGCTTATTGTGTTACTCTGTTTTTCATTAAACTTAATACCTTGAGATGCATGCTGGATAGCGGTTTCGGGGTGGACTAATAGCAGTAGATGCAGTTGGATTACGGTCTACTTGTCATGGACATGATGCCTATACAAGATTATGCCATGAATGCTACTTTTCTGTCAATTGCCCAGCAACAATTTGTTTACCATGCCATTGCCTGCTTTCAAGAGAGTTGCCTCTAGTGAACCTATGGCCCCCAGTCCATTCTCGTTCAATACTTTTGTTACTCTATTGCCCTTTATTTACTCTTACTATTTTGCCATTTTGCTATATCACTATCTATCACTATTTGGTTTTAACCTTGCAATTAGCAAGACGAGGGGATTGACAATCCCCTTGCCAACTTGGGTGCAAGCATTTATTTTGTTTGTCTGTAGGTGCGGCTTATCTTGTTAGCCCGGAGACTCCTACTGGTTTGATTAAACCTTGGTTCTTAATTGAGGGAAATGCATTCTGCTGCTGTGCTACATCACCTTTCCTCTTCGGGGAAATCCAACAACATAAGCAGGTGGGCCAGCGCCGAGGGTGTTGGTGCAAACCAGGCAGATTGTGGGGCCACCTGGGGCAACACATGACTTGGTTTCCCATATGCTTTCCCATCCGGTGGCGTCCGGGGATAGAGTGCGCGCGGCTCTAAAGCAGGGTTGACACACTGGGAGGTCTCTTTGGACTAGTTTTACATTAGCTCGACTACTTGTTACACTGGGTCTCCTATGATACTTCGTGCTATCATGATGTTGAGGTTTCCAACGTATGCATGTGACAGTTTATAATGGAAGAGTTGGAGCACCCCGGCAGGATGAAATCTTTCGGAAAGCTGTGTCCGCGATTATGGACGACTTGGAAATTTATAACAGGCGGTTTTAGAGAACTTCAAACTAAACCTAACTTAAACTTGCCAATAGCGTGTGTAACCGTGATCTTCTCTTCTTGCGAGCTTGGGATCAAGAAGAGAACACAGTAGGGTTATGAATGACTCATAGGTTGGTGTTCAGGATCACTTCTTGATCATTCTAGTTGCACCCCCTTATGCCACTACAGGAATCAGGCACTTTGCCGTCTGCCATGGCTGACAGCAAAGGCACGCCCGGCGGACGGCAAAGTCCTTTGCCGTCAGCCATCAGACGGCCCCATGTCCGGCTGAATGAACTACGGCAAAGGGTTGCTTTGCCGTCTGCTTTAATAAAGCGGACGGCAAAGAAGTTTGCCGTCAACCATCCTAAGCCAGTAGACGGCAAAGGACCTGGACGGTAGAGGGATAGGGTTAGGTCCGTTAGGTGGCTAACAGTGTGCTATGCCGTCTGCTGGCAAACAGCAAAGATGCAAAGGTCTTTGCCGTCTGCCAGCAGGCGGCAAAGTGTCCAAATAGGCCAGCCAAGGTGCCCCCCAGGTTGCACAGGTAGCTGCCTCGTGGCAGCTTTGCCGTCCACTGGCAGAGGGCAAAGAAGTTTGCCGTACACTGGCAGACGGCAAAGTGCCTGTATTGCCCCTGTTAATTCTTTTTTTTCTTAAATTCAATCAATTTCACATATATATATATATATTCATTTCAAAATACTTTCAACAAGCATACATATCCCTGCGATATGGATATGATCATCCAACACATATATATACCAAATCAAAAGTCCATATCCAACATATATATAGGCAACATATCCAACAATTAAGCAAAAAGTCCATATATAATGGTTTCATCCATACATACATATATAGGTAGAAAGTTTCACATTGTTCATCCTACAAAATAAAAACAAAAAGGAAGGACAAGGAGAAGAGTAGACTTCATCAACGCAAGCTTCCGTGATCTGAAGCAAATCTGTAAATTGGGAAAGAAGAAAGTTAGAAGAAGAAGACTAGAAGAAGAAGAAGAAGAAGAAGAAGACTAGAAGAAGTAGAAGAAAAAGAAGAAGAAGACGAAGAAGAAGAAGAAGAAGAATTTTTCTTCTCTTTCTTTTTCTCCTCTTCTTTATCTTCTTCTTCTTATAACTAACGTAACCTAGATAATTATGCCATTTTTTTAGCTAACTAAGCATATTAAGTCATTTTGGAGGAAAAAATGCTAAGTGTAGGTCATTTTAGAGCTAACCTAGGCAAATAGGTCATTTTGGAGCTAAGTAAGGTTATTATGTCATTATCGAGGAAAATAAGCTAGGTATATGACATTTTGGAGGTAACCAAGATTATTATGCCATTTTTGACCTAAGTATGCTAAGTATGTTATAAATGAACTAAATAAGCTAAGTATAGGTCATTATTGAGCTAACTAAGCATATTAAGTCATTTTGGAGGAAAAAATGGTAAGTGTAGGTCATTTTAGAGTTATCCTAGTTAAAATCTGTCATTTTGGAGCTATGTAAGGTTATTATGTCATTTTCGGGGAAAATAAGCGAAGTATAGGACAGTTTGGAGCTAAACCAAGGTAATTATGCCATTTTTTTTACCTAAGTAAGCTAATTATGTCATAAATGAACTAGCTAAGCTAAGTATTGGTCATTATTGAGTTATCCTAGGTATTTATGCCATTTTTTAGCTAACTAAGCATATTAAGTCATTTTGGTGCAAAGTAAGGTTATTATGTCATTTTCGAGGAAAATAAGTTAAGTATAGGTCATTTTAGAGCTAAATAGGTCATTTCTTAAGCTAAGTATGCATTTGTTAAGCACAACACTTGGGAAAACATACCGTCATCACGAAGGTGAAGGACCGGTCGCGCCAGTGGTAGACGGAGAAGGATCGGTCGATGCTTGTCGGGAGGCACGCTGCACCTAAGATCATTTGCAATGTCTCGTTAGCATGATGCAACTCAAATGTGAATACTAGTAACTAATGACCATTCAAATGAAACTCACCGTGGTCGCCGGAGCAATCTGGGGCATCGGCGGAGGGGTCTGACCATTGGCCTGGCACACAGACTGCACATTTGGTTTTGACGAGTCAGTCATATTAGTTAGTAATGAAACAAACATTACAAGCATGATTTGGCTAATATGCAGGAGAAACTTACCACGAGGAGCTCGTATAGGGCCCGGTGAGACGCGTCGTTCCGGTTCCTCTCCTCCTACAACAGGCTAGCCGTCCTCTCCTCCAGGTCCCTCTCCCTCTCCGCCGCCTGCCTGTTTGCCTCCGCCAGAAATGCCTGGGTGTTCAATCTCTCTTTCTCAAGAACAGCCTGCAACACCACTCCTCGTTAGCATTGTAATGATCGAAGGCCGCACACACAATGTAATGGAGGAAAGGTATCTGAGTCCGTATAACTAACCTCGATGGCGAGCTCCATTGGCCGTGGACGAGGCCTTATCTCAGGATCGGAGCTCGTGTGGTGCTTCTTGATCTTCGGGAGAGTGCTAGGACAATGTATCAGTCCATCTCCAATTGCTATTGAGCCATGGGACCTCCCGCCACCAGATATCATCACCAACTCTGGATCAAAAGGACTCTGGCTCGGGTTAAAGCCCTCCCCTTTCCTCGTCTTCCCCTCGTCTCTGTACTTCACGAGCTTATGGTGGGAGGAGATGTTGGTGAAGCTCTCTGGATGATCGAAGTCAGACTCAGAGAATGCCTTGTCCTTCTTGTACGGGGCAGTATGGGCCATGGCATAGAGGTCGAACACCCTTGGCACCTCCTTCTTGTTGCGTCGCGCCTAAAAGAGAGGAACAAAATATTGGTTAAGGGCTCAAGCTAGCATGAAGAATGAAATAGCATGAATCATGAAGCAAACCACATACCCAGTTATCCCCGTACTCATATAGGTTGGAGCTCCCTTGATGGTGTGGCACACCAACCATTTGGGCACGCTTATCCTTGGCCTTGTTGTGGACGGCTAGCCATTGGGGAGAGCACCACTCATCCACCAACGCCTCCCAACAGTCCATCCTATCCGCACACCATCTCGGGGGCACCTGTGACGCCCCCAGCTCAATCGTGCACTAATCATACACGCAAATGCACACGATCAAGCCTAACGACTCACTTGAAGATATCACAACACAACTCTAGACACAAATTAAAATAATACAAGCTTTATGTTACAAGCCAGGGGCCTCGAGGGCTCGAATATATAAGCTCACTTACAAGCGTCAGCGGAAGCATCAGATATCTGAGTACAGATATAAAAGAAAACACAGATAAGCCTTTAAGAAGGCGGGGCAAAATAAAAGCTACGATCGAAAAGGCGCAGGCCTCCTGCCTGGGACCCTCCGAACCTACTCCTGGTCGTCGGCCCACTCGTAGTAGAAGCCATCCTCGGGGTACTAGTAGTGATCGTCGATAGGGGCAGCTGGCTCCGGGGCTCCATCATCTGGTCGCATCAAACGGATATGGGGAAAAAGAGGAAGCAAAGCAACCGTGAGTACTCATACGAAGTACTCAGCAAGCAAGCATCTACACTACATATGCAACATTATCAAAGAAAGGCTGTATATGTGGACTGGGCAGCGGAAATGCCAGAATAGAGAGAAGGTCTAGTCCTATCGAAGACTAGCATCTTCAAGCCTCTTGCAGCATTTAGAAGAGTACAGAATAGCATAATATAAAGTATTAGTAGTCATCATCCTCGCCCAGAGATTGTTTCTCGACTCCCTGCGAGAAAGCAATCCCAGAGCCATAATATCCAAATAATAAGTCTCAACCTCACCCAGAGATCCTTTCTTGACTCCCAGCGAGAAAGCGATCCCAGAGCCATACTATACATTTCTCATCTCAAGTATCCAGTTCTAGTTGTATCGATCGGGATACAACTCCGAGCGTCCGTTACCGAGGATCCGGCTATGCATAGATTAGTTCTTCCCCGCAGGTGTGCACCAACTTACCCACCACGCTCGCTTAACTCCGGCCGGACAGACTTTTCTGGGTCGTGCCCGGCCTCGGCCAAACGACACACCGCAGCCCTACCTAGAGCTGAGCAGAGAGGTCCCCGCCAGTCTACATCCTAAGCACTCTAGGGTTTTGGGCCCATCGCCCGTTGCACTCCAGGTCGTTGCGAGCAGGGTGGATACCAGCGTCGCCTCGGATGGTCGACACAATCCGACCGTGCCGCAATACTGAACTGGACGTCTGACAATGCTTTCGGCTGATGCCACGATGCAGAGTGCCCATAACTATTCCTGCGTGATGGTTAGTGCTATCGAGCCAGAGGCCCACTCGGATCAAATATCCAAATCATTAATGTTTTGGTAGTGCGGTAACGAGCAGAGACTCACGATCGATGTGACCCCGTCGCCTCCTCTCGAGGACTTGCGGCAAGGGCTTAGAATGCCCAGCCATGCCTCGTATTTATCTCTCGGGTACCCTCCAGGTCAACCCGACTTCCCAACACTCGCGGGTACCCCTCAGGGTCGACCCGCCTTTCCATGTAACAGTTGTAAAGTCCAAGTATCCGTGTGTTCATAACATCTGGGGAATCCGAGGTATCACCCTCGTTGGATTCCTACTCGATGTATCCATCAAGGTGAACTCGGAGGAATCACCCTCGATGGGTTCACACTTGAGATGTTGCACGATAGCGTCGTTATCGGAAGTGGTGAAGGAGGAATCACCCTCGGTGACCACGACCAAATAGCTACTCTACAGAGTTAACATCAGAAGTGCTAAACGAGGTATCACCCTCGGCACTAGATAGTAACGCTGCAGTGTCGTACAACTAAGGGGGGTGATGTGCGGTGCCGGGGCCGGGTTGTCGATCACGTTGATCGAGTCATCTGATAATCCAGCGGGGGCAACTGGGGACAAAGTGGAGTCTCTGGTGGGTCTCTACCCAGCCTATACTAAGCAGTTTAGGACAAACATTGTAGGTATGAATAGCAGTTACAAAACAGGCTATGCTTCAGAAATAGGATAAACAGTAGCAGCAACAATTTCTAATGCAAGCATAAGAGAGAAAGAATAGGCGATATCGGCATGTTCAAAGGGGGGTGCTTGCCTGGAAGCTCTGCGGCAAAAGCAAGGTCGTCAGTGGTGTCGTCGGTCTCCGGAGGTGCGTCGGTCTCGAGGACTACGTCGGTACCGAGATCTACCGAGAAAGAAGAGGGGGAAGAAACAGATAAATACGCTACAAACATATGCAACACAGAGCATGCTATGGTAACGTGTAGTGCAGGGTTGCCTAAAGACATATCTTAGTCGTATTAGTTATTTTAGGATTTAAGTTGGAATTATTAACCGGTATGTATGCACTAATCATCTACCGGAAACAGGCTAAAAGTTGCGGGTTCACCTCCGTAGAGGTTCCCGACACGGAAACAGATGGCACGGTCGGGTTCGTCTTGTCATTCTGATCAACTTTCATGTAGAAAGTTTTTTATCCGAGCTACGGTTTAATTTCTACGAATTTTCAAAGTTTTAAACTATTTTTGAAATTATTTAAATTAACAGAATTGCCAAAAATGGAATATGAGGTCATGCTGATGATAGCACTGCATCAGCAGTGAACTGTCCAATTGACTGGTCAAGCTGGCAGGTGGGACCCACCTGTCAGGCTCTGTGAGGTTTAGCAGCGTCTAGATTAAACTAACAGGCTAATTAGTGAGTGGACCCCACATGTCAGTGTCTAATTAATTACCAGATTAGTTTTAAAAACTAATTAGTTTAGTTAATCGCAGGGGGCCCACTGGTCAGTGTCAGCAGCCACCATGTCAGCGGCGTTGACTCGGCCAAGTGGTCAACTGGGTCCGTGGGGCCCAGCTGCCAGCGACTCAGGGTGGCCCACCGGTCAGGACACGTCGGCGCCAGCGCCGAAAAACGCTCCGGCGAGCCGTTCCGCAGCGGCCGAATGCCGGAGATGCTCGGAATCGAGCTTCGAGGCACAAAATCTGGCGCGGCTGGTGCCATTCGATCGGGTGTGGAGCACCGCGTCCAACGGCGGAAACCACGGGAGCTGAGGTGGGCGGAACTCATCGGAAACGAGCTCGCGGCGACACCGGAACTCGGGCGTTAGCGGCTACTGCGATGTGGTGCACGGTAGGCGATGCTAGCTAGCTCGTTCGACTCCTACGGTGGCACTGAGCTCGACTGCGAGCTCAGACGAGCTTGATAGCGACGCCATTGACGGCGACGAGCTCGGCTACGGCGGCGAGTTCGGTCACGGCGAGATCAGCCGCTACAGGCACGGGGAAGGGCAGAGGAGAGAGGGGAGAGGAGGAGAAGCTCACCGAGAAGGCACATGAAGGCCCGGTGATGGATTAGGAGCAGTAGCGTGGCCGGAATCGGTGGTGCTCGCCGGCGACCGAAACAAAGAGGACGACGGCGATCACGTTGAGCAGAGCTCCCCGGCTCCAACGGCTGGCACTGGTCGGCGTAGTCGGCCACGGAGGAGGCGATGGACAGGGTGGCGCGGCTCGGGAACGAGGGTGGTCGCAAGAACGACAGCGTGCGGCGATGAGCGCGTACTGGAGGGGAACAGAGAGCTCGGGGAAGCGAGGGAAAGAAGGGAGGAGTGGATCTGGGAGGATGAGGGGGACGAGGGGTGCGTCCTTATCCCCTCGACTTGCCTCGGGCGTCGCCGCGTCACTCTCTGGCCAACGAGCGCGCGCGCAGCCATGGCGTGGCCGACACGGGGAGAGAGAGAGAAAGGAGGTGGGCTGTGGGAGCGGGCTGGGTTGCACTGTGCACTTAGGCCTTTGCAAAGTGGCCCCTTTTTCCCTTTCTTTATTTCTTTTCTATTTTTCTTTTTATTTAATACTAGCACATATGCCCGTGCGTTGCAACGGAAGATTTTTTTTGCGAGAAGCATCGTGAGAGGTAATTGATTTTTTTTTTCATTTTTCTATTCTTTTTTGAGCTTTTCAAAAAATAAAGTAATAATTATGAAATTCTGAATATTTTTCGAAATGTGAATTTTTTTTTAAATCCTGATTCTTTTTCTAAAAAATGCGAGCATTTTTTTGAAATTTTCATTAAATTTGGAAAAATAGGAACAAAACTTGAAATGGTTTTTTGAAATTCACAAACATTTTTTGAAAACCTGAACCTCTTTTTAAGAAAACAATTCTTTTTGAATTCATGAACAATTTGTGAAAATGGAAACTTGCTTTGAACATTGAAATATTTTTTAACGTGTTTTTTAAAAACAAAAAAACTTTAAATTTGTGAATATTTCAATAAACATGAATATTTTTCTAATTTGTATCATTCTCTAAAATATAATTTATTTTGAAAATCTCAAATAATTTTGGAAAACGTAAACATTTGTATAAAAATGCGAACATTTTTTTAGTTTTCAAATATATCTGGAACGAGAAGAAAAAATTTAAAGTTTCAAACATATTTCAAAATGGGAATAAAATTTTGAAATTCTGCTGATTTTATGAAAATGTAAACAAAAATAAAATTCTGAAAAAAAGGAAAAATAGAATTTATGAAAAAAGGAAAAAAGAAAATAAACATGGAAAGAAAATAAATAAAAAATAAGGATAAAAGGAAAAAAAGGAAAAGAAAAATAGAAACAAAATAGAGAAAAAATAAAAACGGGCCGGCCTAATCTTTGGCGCCATGTGCGAAATTCTAACTATTTGCCGCCCCATGCGGTAAATAAAGATTCTCAGATGCATGGGTAGGAAATCAATGGGCTTGCTTTGCTGGGCCGCAGAGTGCGCGGCCCATGTACAAAATTCGGGTCAAAATTGTTTTTCTTTTCTAACAGATGGACGCACAAAAATTTAGTACCACCTTGAATAGAATAAAAATCATTTCGGTGGTGAACGGATGAAAAAATTGAAGAAACGCACCTTGCTTTATTAGTAGGTATAGAAACAGAGATGGGTAAGAGAATATTTGGGCACCCTATTTACTTAGGCAAAATATGGGAAGTGCCGCTTTAATTCCCTGGTGATTTTAGACACTGCCCCAAATATTTTGGAGAACAGTGGAATTCAATTGCATTTTACAAAAATGAGTTTGCAATTTTAAATTGCTGAATTAGCACTGTTTAAATGCTACTACTCATTTTAGCATAGAGGTGATGCTGTTTTCCTAAACATCTAATTGTTTTGGAATTTTTGCTAGATGATGAACATTTTTGCAGTAACTTTTGTGCAACTTTAAATCCATTTGCAAAAAAATGACTTTGAATTCAAAAGGAGTTTGGAATGAGATATGATTAACTATGTGATCATTGCTCACTAATCAAGACAGCTTAGCATTAAAGTGATGAACACTGTAGCATCATTACAGGGGGGGGTGTTACAGCACCTAAGTTAGTCGAGAGAAAATTCAGCGCTACGCCTACGAATCAAATCAAGGAAACTAAGTACAAGGCCTTAAGAATAGGTAATTACCTTCATGTACTTCTCCTTACTCGGAAACTTGCCGTTGCACTTCGTCTTGAACCTCTTAATACCAGTCGAGGCGTAGTAGTCTCGAACAGCCCGCACCCGAGCCTCGTGCCGTAAGTTCTGAAGTAGGCGCTTGCACTCGGCTTCGATAACCATAGCCGCAGCCTCCTCCTCTCCCTCAAGACACCTGTAGAAGGTCTGCAATCAAACAAGACAACACTGATTAGTACAATCACTAGGTACTGTTGATTTTTAATTCTGTAAAGGAGAAATTACCCAAAACGTCTGGGTCACAATGTCGGGCACCGTGTGGCACAAGACACCGTCGACCCTCTCCTCCGGCAGGGCCGGGGCAGCCAAGTACAGCTCCCAGCTCAGTGCTAGCTGTGGAACCTGACCCTCACCGGGCAACATGACCCACCCCGGGAAGTTCTGCCGGCAAAGGACACCAAGGACCTGGTTGGGCTTGCGGACACCAGGGTTGTGTTTCCAACCTCTGCAGTATGACAAGGCCAATGCATTAGATATTAATTTGAAGAAACGTGAAGAACATTAACGGGTATTTTGGTCTGCATCTTCTCACCCATACCGTTGTCTACCACAACATACCTGGATGACTTGCAAATGGGACAATAGTTCAAGTCCACATACTCAAGCCTAAATAAAGCACATCCTTTCTCACAGGCATGTATCTTCTCATAGGGCATCTTAAGAGCATGGAGGATTTTGTCTGACTTGTACAGGTTTGCAGGCAGTACATGGCCTTTGGGTAGAAAACGTCCAAATACTGGCATCATCGCGTCGTAGCATTCTCTGCCCAAGTTGAATTGAGCCTTCAGAGCCATTATTTGTGAGATGGCATCCAGCTGACAAAGCTCAGTGCGCTCGTGGAGAGGACGTCTTGAAGACTCCAACATATCATTGAAGGCCTTTGCAGATTCCTCCATCTCATCGTCCGAATCCCGAGCATCATCAAAGGCTTCCACATGTCTTCGATCCCGGTACCATGCTCGTCGGTGCGACGACGAACCACCTCGGCTCTGGCACGTTGGGCAGACTCACCATGAAATGTCCAGACCATATAAGCAGGCGTAAAGCCCCACTTCTGCTGGTGTTTACTCATTTCAAGCTCGTTCCTCTTGTGATAGTTGTCGCACCAGACACAGGGGCACCAGGTTTTTCTCTCGCCATTTACAAATGCGGCTCTCACAAACCCCTTGGTTTTTGTTAACCATTCATCGGTCATGTCTTCCTGACTAGTGTGACCGGTGTACATCCACGCACGATCACTCATCTTGCCTAGCTACTGGACACACAAGAAATATATACATAATTCAGCAAACCATATTCATCAGTTAATGGAGTTTGTCAATTTTATTACGTCCATGCAACCTAGACGCTAATAGGTAAAGATAGGTCCAAATCCCACCCGAGCATGTGTAGATTGGGTTTGTTTTCCCATGCTCTGCTCCGGATCCGACGCAAAATTTCGGCAGCATCTCCCCGCTGTTCTCCTGATACACGTCTCGGCAATAAGCAGAGAGGATGTGTACCCGGAGAACAACAGGGAGGCACTGACGAAATTCTGCATCGGATCCGGAGCAGAGCATATGGGAAAACGAACCCAATCTACACATACTCGGGCTGTCCATGGATAATGTTGGACAATTCGAAAGAATCATGGTTATAAATATGCAAATGCATGCATATTTATAGATGTAACCCTTTCGAACGGGACACGCATAGTGGTCACGCATACTGATGATTGAAGACACCTATAACTAGCAAGTATCATCGGCATGAAGACCAGAATAGAGTAAATGAAGGGGGGAGGAGGAGATGTCATTTGTGCTCACCCACGAATGCAGGGGCGGAGCTTGTCGAACGCACGGGGAGGTCGTCGAACACCAGATCCTCGCAGCGACGAAACAACTGCACATTTAAATCCACCAGATCAACACAAATATGATGTTTTTTGTAACAAAATCGAAAAATATATGACCTAACTCATAATTCATAAATATATGACCCCGTCGGCCTCTAGAAGGCCGAAGAGCACCTTTTCGGTCAACAGGAGGACGAAGAGGTGTTGGGGGTCGGGGGTGTCGTGTCTGGGAGTCGGGGTGTCGGGGTGTCGTGGTGTCGGGGTGTCGTGTCGGGGTCGGGGTGTCATGTCGGGATGTCGAGGGTGTCGTGTCTGGGTGTCGTGGTGTAGGGGTGTCACGGGGTCGGGGTGCCGTGTCGGGGTCGGGGTGTCATTTTCTTCTTCTTCTTCTTCTCCTCCTCCTCCTCTTCTTGTTCTTCTTCGTCTTCTTTTTCTTCTTCCTTCTTTTCCTTTTTCCTCTTTTCTTCTCATCTTCTCCTCTTTTTCTTCTTCTTCTTCTCCTCCTCCTCCTCCTCCTCCTCCTCCTCTTCTTCTTCTTCTTCTTCTTCTTCTACCACCTTCTACTTATTCTACTTTTCTTCTTCTTCTTTTTTCATCTTTTTTTATTTCCTTTAATTATGAATATTTAACTAAAACCTACCACTAATCTAATCTAATCTACCACTAAACCTACAACTAACATATCTAATCTAACAATTAAACAGCAAAAAAAAGGAAAAAATTGGCTCACCGGAGAGAGCGTCGGCCGGGGCTTCGGAGCGGCAGGGCGGCGGTGGCGACGGAGGCGATGGGGCCGGGGGGACCGGGGCGGTAGGGCGGTGGGGCGCGGGGGGGCCGGGGCGCGGCGACGCCGAGCCGGCAAGGCGGCGGGGGCGCCGGGGCGGCGGTGGCGCCAGGGAGGTGGGCCGGTGGGGGCGACGGTGGTCGTCGGGGAGGAAGAGGGAGAGAAACAGAGAGAGAGAGAGGGGGGGACGGGGTGGGGCGCGGCCGTTAGTTAAATTAAACGTTTGCTGTCTGCCCCGCCTTTGCCATCTGCCTTTTTGCTCTTTGCCGTCAGACGGCAAAGAGGGGGGCCGTTAGGTTTTGCTAGTTAGTGGGCCAACCTCCCACTTTGCCATATGCTAGCAGACGGCAAAGCTTCTTTGCTGTCCGCTAGCAGACGGCAAAGAAGTGGCTGATGGCAAATATGATCTTTGCCATCAGCCAGCTCTTTGCCGTCTGTTTTTTGGAAGCTGACGGCAAAGCCATCCTTTGCCGTCTCCTAGCAGACGGCAAAGAAGTGGCTGATGGCAAATCCTCTGATTCCAGTAGTGTGCGTAGGATTTATTTCATCTTGTTCTAGTACTCATAGGACTAGTTGGTTTACACATGCTTAGTGCTTGCTGCAACCTCACCACTTAACCACATTCCAACCCATTAAGTATTGTTAGTCTTGATATCCTTGGTAAAGTTTTTGCTAAGTCTCAATGACTTACAGATACTACAACAGTAATAGGTGAAGGTACAGGTAAACGATGCTCTAATGTGAGAGCGATGCATGTTCTATTTAGAGTTCTTCTTCTTCTTCTTGAACGATCATAGGATGGGATCTCGGTTGGCAGCCTGGGATTAGCAGGGTGGACGTCGCTTTATTTATTTGGGGCCTCTTTAGGCCAATTTGCTTTTTATCTGCTACTCATATTGTGCCTTCTGATTGATGCTTGTAATGTAATTTTGGGTCATGTGACCTCTAGTTGGTGTTTTAGCTATGTATGACATTTGTAAATCATACTACTACTCTTGTATTCTCATCTCTTCAGTTGATGTTGTATTTGTTGTGATGTCCACCTTGTTACCGACATGTGACACTTATGTGTATGATATTAGTCACATGTTGAGGTGTTACCAATATGCGCGTCTATCCTTAGTGAGGCTTGCAAAGTCTTCATTCGGGCTAGGACCGCATGTTGGGTGTTACAAGTTGGTATCAGAGCACTACTGACCGTAGGAGCCCATTGCTTGATCAAAATTTGGTCGTTATTGAGTCTAGAAAGAAAAACTATTTTGGTAGTTACTAAGTAGTTTTCGGAGAGTAGGAATTCTTTCTACTCCTTTCCCCACCGTCACTCTGGTAAGGAAGTGGGACATAAGTGTTTTGATATATTCCTTTCCCCTTTCAAACTTTTTAGGTTCAAGCGGATTTTCGAAATTGTTATTATATCTATTGCTGGCGAGCATCCTGGTCTTGGTGCCTCCTGACTGTATGGATTTTACCCGGGGAGTTGATCTCCAAGAGATTCTTGCCACAGTTGCTATCATTTCAGTTCCACTACAAGAGGACGTGGGTTTTCAAAATCACTTCAATACTAGTCATGGCGAGAGGAGTTTGGGCTCACCCAGTACTGGGGAGAGCATCCATGTGTACTGCCATATCTAGTATCGTTGCATTTTTTGAAAGTTTGAGGTAGACGAGTTTGCGGAGTTTCAGTTATGTGTTTATGGAGGGTTGTTAAAATGAAGCCGTAGTGTGATATTAGGTTGCTTTTATTCATATAATTTTGCTCCTTGTATCAATTATGCCGATTACATAACGAAAATTTTGGAACCTCATAGGTGGGAATTCAAGTAGCACACCTAGGTCCTTGATCTTTCCAACAAATGCGTGATGTGAGATTGGGGTTCGACATCTAGTTGTAGACCCGCTAGCGGTCTTTCTTACAGAGGATTACCTAGTTGTGCTTCATTGAGCCCCTGTAGTTCGCTATGGCCCAGGAGCATATTCGAGCGTCATTGAACTATGACAATCAATGTACGATCAATACCGCTCGAGTCTTATGACGAAAATCTTGATCGGAATCTCTGTCATGTATTTGTTTCTGGTTTAATTTGCAAGCTCAATCCTTTGCTTTATTCAACTTATGGTAATCGAGTTGCTTTGATGTCAAGTGTTGATTCCATACCTTTAAAAATGGTGTTCTTATATTACAATGGGAGTGCTAATCCTTTTGAGCAATCGCGATCTTCATTGCAAATCTTCTCCAACCGGCGTATTTCTCTTCTAGATAATTCAATCCCCTTCACTATTTGCAAGATAAATCCTTTGTTTTCTCAATGGTGTTCATTTCATCCGTCCTAAGTTGTCTTTGTTTTTCACCACTCTCCCACCCTTTTTTCTTCAAGGAGCCAAAAATCTCAAATCAAGTGTCCTTCCTATTCATGTGAAGCTTCTGCTTCCTTTTCTTCCATGTTTTAATCCGGTGATTCCTTGTGAAGATGCTCAGAAGCTACAAGTCATCATTCTTTAGCCTCGTTTTGTTCTCCAATAGATTCAATTCAAGCTTTTTGTGTTGCTGATACCCATTTCATTTGTTCAATGTTTTTCTATGTCAAAAGTTCTTACCCAAGCCTCTCTTGATCATTCACCTCTCTCTATTCATCTCCGGAGTGCAAGAGACATCTCAGAAAACTCGTCTTTCCATTTAAGATCCTTTCAAGCTATGCCGAGGTTCTCACCTCATCAAGTCATTCAATTCATCCTGGTGCAACCTCTCTTTCTAAGCAATCGTTTCAACGGTGTTTTCCTTTGGAGTGGGCACATAACCCACAGGTTTTCTCCAGGACCTTACCTGGCTTTCAAATCTATTCCCGAAGATCTTCTCAAGTTCTTTTCCATGTGTGATGTAAGAATGGATTCCATCAGTCAATTGTCGTCTCCAAGAGTTCTTTCAAATCCTTTTTCCGCTTTGTTCCGACCTCTTCCTTTTTCATTGTCGTGCCAACCTTAGTCCGGAGTGTCTCAACAATTCGGGGTGGTGATCCTCATCCTCATTCTCAGCTTTGAAGACCGAAGAAGAGTTTTGATCTAAAATCTTTTCCGTTCTCTTGAAGATTTGTGGTTCAAGCTTGATGTTATCCTCTCAAATTGTTCCCGGTCATGAGAAGTTCTTTTCATACCCATCCGGAGCATTTCAGGTGTTGTTTTTTGTTTTTGATTCTCTGAAGGCCATCATTTCAGAAGATTTGTTTGTTCTCAGCTTTCAGCTTTCGTTCTCAAATTCTTCTAAATTGTTGCTCTCTTCATTCACCTTCAAACTCTACCGGTGGTTCGTTCAAGATTTCTCCTAGTCGTATAGGTGTCTCTTCATTCTCATGTATCCCCATTCTTTTGAAGTATCTTTGTTTGTGTTCTAATTCTTCTCGGTGATTCCTTGAAGACTTATCCAGGTTTATGCTATCTCTCTTCGATCCTTTTTAAGAGAGAATAAGTAGTATGTCCAATCCATTGCTTCTCATCAAGTAAGTTGATGAAGGATACACATACCATAATTCTTATTCTTGTTTCCGCGAGGTGATTAAATTCTTTCTTCCGGAGTTTATTCATGATGAAGAAATTCTTGGTTCAAAGTGTTTCATCTTTTCTTTTCCGGAGTTCCATGTTCTATCAGTTATCTCATCACGAAGTTTCATCTCTTTCTTGTCAAAGGTGTTTGAAGGAAATCATTGCAAGGCTTCAATCTTGTTCTTTTCAACCTTCACTTCCTTTCTATCATCCTTTTATTTCTAGAGTTCTTCCTGGAGCCTCATCATGGTGGTTGTTCATCAAGGATTCTTTCAATTCCGAGGAGTTCTTCAAGATATTTTTTTCCCGAAAATGAGATCTATCAAGTTCTACTCCTTAAATAAGAGCACATGTTTTGTTTTAATAGTTCAAGCATTCTCCATCTTGCATTCCAAAGTGCAAATTCTTTCTCCCTTATCTTTTGAGGTGGTGTTATACCATTCTTGATTCATAAGGTGTCACGAAGATAAGCTGTCAAGAATGAGATCTTTTCAACTCATCAATTTCTTCATTGGAGTAATCTTGGGATAGATTTCACCCAAAGCCTTCCCTAGGGAATGTTGATATTTGTGGTGCTTATCGATTCTCCAAGTTTCTCTTTGTCCACTCGGTGGAAGAAGCTTTTCATCTCTTTGTTACTCGCAAGCAATCAATTATTTCCCGTTGGTGGCAGGTTTCACCTCAAAAGTATTGGGATGTTTTCCATAACGCCATTTGAAGCATATCTTTGGTTGTTGATTCTTTCAACAAATTATTTTCAAGCCTTCCTTGTAAGATTGCTCTTTCAAGTTCCTTGTGGTTCAAGATGTTGTTTTTCTCTTCTGTTCTTTTGGTCCCCAAGTGTCTAAATTCCATTCAATTGTTCCAGAGGCATCATGTTGTTGCTCTCTTTGAAGTGATCCCGTCTTGTCATGTGCATGTTATATTCCTTGCTTCTCTTTTCAGTTGGAGTGGTTTCAAATTCTTTCTTGCTCTGTGTGCCATTCTTTATCTCTTTGAAACCGCCAATGTTCATTGGTTTCACTCATTTGTCAAAGGAGCAAATTAGTTTTACCTCTTCATCCTTTTCATTCCAAGATCTCAGGTCGAGATCTCTTGTAAGTGGGGGAGAGTTGTAACATCCCGAGACCGGTTTCCTAGATTCTTTGCATAGTATAATTATTACAGTCACGGTAATTATTTATTCGTTGCATTCATCATGGCATCCTCCTCATTGCATCGGCTGTCCGTTGCCATCGTACTGGATTTATCCGGGTGTTTTACAAAACCTTATAGGCATTTGTAGTTTGCCGCTTCTTTGGAAGAGGTGAATTTTATCCCCTTATCTCCGTTGACCTTTCTCAGACCAACTGGACACTTGCATGCTACCGCGAGATCATTCAAATATTATTTTATAAGCAGGGATTAAACTTTCTCGTAAAGAGTAGAAAGTTTGCATGTGGTCCTATTATTCTATAGACAGGCCGCACGTCGAACTTCATTTGACTCAGACGTCCGTTTAATACCCGAACGGATAAATATGTGTGGCGTATAACCGGTTAAAATAAACAAACCACTTTGGAAATAAAACCTTTTTAATCGGGCTACCTATATTTCTCTCTTATCTTTAAACCCAAGAGCCCATTTTCCCTCCTAGTCTAGGCTAAAACCTTTCTTACCTATAAATGGAAGACTCTCCCTTCCATTTAGAGCTAAACCTAGACAAACCCCCTTGAATTCCTCCAGCCGCCGCCACAACCCACTTCCTTGCACGTTTTCTGCGCTAGCCAACTCCTACCCTCCACCTCCCACCGATCCAGGACAACCAGCCTCCACCCATCCATCAGCAGCCATCCTTCCATCTGGTCCATCCATTCTAGATCGGACGGCCAGGAGACAGATCCCAGGAGCCCCGCAGCGCCCCGGTCCAGATCGAGGAGGAGCTCGATCCCGCTGCTCTCGCTCCTCCTCGTGCCCGAGCTCCTGTGCCAGCATTGACCCGTGCTGGGGCGGCAATCCACTTCACCACCATGCCAAGGCCCAGGCAATAGTGCCAGCCTGCCCGCATGTCCGCCTCAGCCCACAGCACCACCGGCCTCGGGCCGCAAGGTGAGATTCACCTACTACCACTGTTGGGCTTGGCCCAATAGCGTTTGTGCTATTTACTGCTCAGTGCGTGAAGTAGTCTCCTATGCTTAGTTACTTAGCGGGCCGCCATCAGCTTTCGGCCCATACCCTTTTTTTTCAGCTCTCCGATTTCTTATTTATCCAGAAATTACAAATTTATAGAAAAGCCCCTAGACTTCATTCATTTAATAACTCATGAACCGTGCATCGGATTAAAACATGTTATAAACGTAAAATGTTTAGAATTTCATGTAGATTCATAATATGTAACTCTTACACATGGTAGAAATGTTTAAATTTCTGTTTGGATGTAATTTTCATTAATACTTGCTTGGTTTAATTCATAAGTATTTAACCGTAACTCTGAATTAAATAAATTATATATGCATTTGGACTAGAAAAATGTCAGGATTAACATGGCGCACTTACTTTTTATGTTTAACAATTGTATAAAATAATGCTTAGGATAGAACTGTAATTAAGTAATAAAATCCATATGAGGCCTTTCAGGAAATGCTATATTTTGTTTCCGACCTCATTCAAAATTGCCTAGATATGTTAGTTTACTTATGCTTCACCTCTTGCCATGTTAAACAACATTTAAACTTGTCTAGCACACAAACGGGATGGAACTTAATAATTGAATCTGGAGTTTCGTTTGCATATTGAACTTCACTTAATGTGTAGTTAATTGCTTGTTGCACCCTTGCTATGCCATGCATCTTAAACTTGACATGCATCATGCTTGATTGTGCATAATGCCATGAATATGTTATGTTTGTTTACCGTGTTGTTTGCTTCTTTCTGGTTTTGCTTCTTCTCGATAGTTTCTGGTAACGTTTCGGATTGCGAGGATTTTTTTGACTACACTTCATGGTTCTGATCTACTTCAAAATGGGATTCCAGGCAAGGATGATTATTTCCTTGGATATCTTTACTTGCTTTGCTTGCTAGATGTCTCGATACTATCATTTGGTCTCGCTACCTACCACTTGTTTGCAAACCTCCCAATTGCCATGATAAAGCCTCTAACCTCCACCACCTATCACTACTAGGGAAAACCCTAGTAGTAGCGCGGGGTTAAGAGCTAGCAATAGCGAGGGTGCCCGCGCTATTGCTAGGGCGCTACAGCTAACTTTTATCAGCAGCGCGTGTCTGACCCCAAGGATTGGACCCGCGCTACTGATAAATAGCAGTCGCGCCTGTTTTTGCCCCTCGCCACTTCTATTAGTGCATATTTCATTTCTTTATATTTATACTATATTTATACACCGTTATAAAATTTCTATACATTAGCAATGAAGAGGTTGTGGAAGAAACGCGGATTAGATTAAAGTGGATGGATCCAAGTGAGCTAGTCGAATTAGTAGGATGATATGATGTTGGGACGGCACACAAGTGTCAAATGAAGGTCTTCATACTAATTCAACTTGCTCACTTGGATCCATCCACTTTAATCTAATCCGTGTTTCTTCCACCCCAATGATATAACAACTCATCATCCATAGCCATATAATAATAACTCATCATCATCATCCGTAGTCATATAACAACTCATCATCCGTAGTCATATATATAATAACTCATCATTCTAGCATATGACAAGTAGTACGGCCTCGTCATCATCATCATCGTAGTCATATAACAACTCGATCATCATCCGTAGTCATATAATAACTCACTATCAATATAGCACATGATAAGTTAAACACCCAAATGTCGATATTATCTTCAGGATCATCTTCAGGACCAATATCAAAGGTTATTTTCATATCCTCCCGAAATCAGTAGGCCTTGCATAGTCCTCTCCAATTTGAACAACCAAAATGTGAGTGATTTACTACATTGTAGAGCTTAACCGCAAAAATGAAACCATGTTTCGTCTTTAGGTGAGCTTTCTTTGTCTCCATACTCTCCCTATCTTTGAAACCAAGCTTCTCTAAGAGATATGGTCTTGCATAGCAGGGAATGCACTAGTCGAATTGTAAAAATGGAAATTACAAGTTAAAGCAAAAAGCACAGCTCATGCTTAATTACGAAAAAATACTTGCCTTCGTTACACACCGTAAAATGTTCGAAGGTCTCCTTTAGTGTGAGGGTGAAGCACCTATCGTTATCCAGGTGATGCCTGTCGCACATACCCCCGTCGTCGGTGCAGTAATCGCACTCGGGGATCCTATCATCGTCAGACATTTCTTGTGTTCATAATTCAAATATTAAAAATCGATGGCAATTACCAGGAACTCAACACACAGATCATTATTTAGCACGGGTTGTCTTTCGGTCTGTCGAGTCTTCCTTGAAAACTCTCATCTCACGAGGTGTATATGGTGGGCACTCCCTCTCTGATATTGCGACCGTCGGTGATGGTCACTCCTCCTTTCTTTCCAAAGTGCATTACACCAAAATGTCTAGCACACGAGAAAGAAGGAGAAGCGACCCCCACGACAACACTCGGGATTCTTCCTCACTGATATTTCGACCATATATGGTGGACACTCCCTCACAGATATTTCAACCGTCGGTGATGGTCACTTCCCCCCCTTCTCTTGTGCATTACCAATGTATATCACGAGAAGAAGAGGAGGAAATGACCCCCACGACAACAGTCGGCCTTCCAGAACAGACTGAAAGTCACACAAGGAGCCCCGACAGACTGAAAGCCAACCCGTTACATATATCGAGTAATGACATAAAAAATGGCCTATGTTTTGCTGGAATGTCGTTTAATTTCTTTTCCAGCAAATCACGGGCACTCAATATTTCCTACTTTATAGCACAAGTCATGTTGAAATCCACAAAAAATTTCGATATGACCTTTGCTAAAATAGGACATATTGAGCGCTTGAAATTTGCCGGAACGGAAATGAATCAACATTCCGGCAAAACATAGGCCACTCGGAGGTGTTCCCTGCAAAATCATACACATGTCCAAAGAGACAACCAATTTAGATCATCAAATGTCATATAGCATTCTTTAAAGGTATAATTGGCAATAACATTTTCATATTTTATTCGATACCTAAAATATTCAAAGGTATTTGGTTAAGAGAAATACCTAAAAAAATATTATTCGATACCTAAAACATTTTTATATTCAAAAAACCTATTCGATACCTAAAATTTTATATTCTATTACTAATTTTCTATTCTATTCAAAAGACGTACATTTACTAAAAAAATTCTATTCTATTAAAAAATCTACATTCTATTGTATTAAAAAAACCTATTCGATACCTAAAATTTTCTATTCTATGAAAAAAAAAACTACAGTCTATCCAGCTCATGTATGAATGTCATATAGGTTTTTGATGTATAGAAGGCTGGTCAAAGATATAGTTCTTGGGAATTATGGTTAAACATGTTAATTACTAATTCTTGGGTATTGTGAGTTAATCACAAAGATACCCGCTCGATTGCATTCTGTTGCAACTCGATGTAAGAACTACTATGGCCTGAAAGACTAGCCAGGAATGAGGTTTAGGTATACACAGGGAACATAGTAAATGTTACTATACCTTCCATTGGCGTATTACCGTCTGTATTTATTTTCATAATTCATTTAGAGTTTCACAAACTCTAGCCCATTGCATAAGGTATCTTGCAAGAAGGTTGTTCATACGAGAACTTTTTATGTTCGATGTTATGAATAACATAAGGGCCATACTTTCATTCAGATGGGATGTATGTTATGAATATTGATAGTAATATGATACATCCATAACACTGATGCTAAATGTCGTAAGACTAAGAGAATACCACACAAGTGTGGCACTGCATTTGGTCACATTGGAGAAACCCGCATGCATAAATTCCATTATGATGGATTTTGAAGTCGTTTGATTTTGAATCAACTGACAGCAACTTTCCTCCGAAAAGTGAAGTGACTGAAATACCATTCACAGACCATAAGGAACAAGCAAAGAACTTATTGGTAATCATACATTTTGATGTATGTAGTCTGATAAATGTTGCTGCAAACAGTGGATTTGTCTACCTTAAAAAATGACTAAAGTAGATATATGGATATTTACTTGATGAGACGTAAGTCTGGATCTTTGGAAATCATTCGAAAGGTTTTCAAAAATGAAGTAGAAGTTATTGTAACAAGAAAATTATGTTTCTACAATTCGATTGCAGAAAGGAATATTTGAGTTACAAGTTTAGCGAATGTCTGATAAGTTGTGGAAGGGGTTTCATAACTTACACCTCCCGGAAAACCACTGCAAGTGAAAAGTCCGTGAAGATGTAATCGAACCATTTATGACATGGTAAGATCAAAGATGACATAAATAAATTTGCCATTATCCCTTTTAAAGAGTGATGCTTTAGAGACTATGGCTTTTACACTGAAAAGAGCTCCATCGGGTCTGTTGAAATGACACCATGGTATGGTATGCCCAACCATGTTATATCTTTTCTTAACATTTGGAATATGGGGTTATGTAAAAGGTTACAAACCTATTCCAAATCAGACAAGTGCTACTTTGTAGGTTATCCCAAGTCATTGGGTATTCCCCCACCACTATACCGAGACAAAGGTTTTTGCCACAAAACGGTATGCTTTTGAAGAGAATTGTTCTTGCAAAAGGTGAGTGGGAGGACAGTGCAACTCGACGAGATAACCAGTATCTTCGTCATCAGGTCAAAGGAAAGGAACCTTGGAAGTGATTCCGGAGTTTCCTACTGTGACTGATACAGAAGTCTCTACAATAAAATGTATGGACTTCGGTCGAACTTGCAGCTGAACCACGTAGGCAAAGCTCGTGCAAACCTATCAGGTGCGCAAACGAGATATTGTTGTTAGACAATAGTATACCTACGATACACAAGGAAGCGTTGATGGGCCCTGACTCCGGAATTGGCTAAATGCCAATACAATCTGAGATAGTCTCCATATAAATGTTTCAAGATTAAAATCTTGATACACCTTTCAGAAGACTTAGAGTCTGACGAATATTTATGGAACTAAAACTGATACGGAAAAAATGTTTAATCCATAAAGCTCGACTTGTTGCAATAACAAGTTCAAGGAGTTGACTACGATGAGGTTGTTTCACCGTAGCAATGCTTAAAGTCGGTTTGGGTTGAACTAGCAATTAATACATATTTCAAATCATGAGATATGAAACATGGATGACGAAAGGATTTCCATCTGATGGAAATGAAACTGAGGACTTGAATGTGTTACAGTCCATGGTATTTTGTCATTCCAGAGGATGCTAGTGAGTATGCAAACTTCAGAGTTCCAGTGATGGACAGAAGAGAGCAAAATGGAGTTGGAATCTTCGTGTTTTGATGAAATGGTCAAAGGGGTTTGACTTCATTAATGGGTAACGAAGATGCTTATAATTCAAGAAAGTAAGTGGGAGCATAATAATATTTCTAAAAACCTTGTGTGCTTGACACATTGTTAATTGGAAATAAATTTCTTGACACGAATTAGGACTTCATTTGAAAATAGTTTTTCAATGAAGTGCTTGGGCTAAATAGCCTTGATATTAGGCATGATAATCTATGGAGATAGATTTACCTAATGGGGCTGAGCAAAGATACATATTGACAAGATGCTAAAACTTTTTAGCATTTAAAACGCCAAGGAGTGATTCTTGGCAAAGTCACATGGAAGAGTTTTTGCAAGACTCGGTGTCCCTAAAACACTGATGAGCAAAATACATGATGGAGATTCCACACACTCTTGTGTTTGGATTAATCATGTATTCCATGGTATGTAAAAACAACCAGATATGTCCAATACTCCCAAAGTTGTTGCGAGTATAGATACCAAAGTGATCAAAAGTACTGATCATGGGACAACAGTGAAAAAGGGTCATTGAGTACTATAGTAGCACTGATGACATGTATTCTCGCAAGCAGAGATCATGAAGAGTTCGTTGTAAAAGGTTACATCGATACAGTCTTCATCCATGCTCCAAGCGATTTTCGATTTAAGTTAAGGGTTTTGTGCAATACACAATATGGTGGCACGGTAGTTGGAAATTGTTCCAAACAAGTTACTGTGGCGAATTCTATAACAGAGGCGAAGTATGTTGCCGCTTTTAAAAGCGACAAAGAAGATGTTGAATCATATAGTTCATTCATGAACTTAGTATGGTTCCAAGATGGCTTTTGTCAATGGGACACTACTGCAGATAGTTGCTCCATAACTCAGTCTGAGAAATCCAGGTTCGACCTGTGATTCACATACATACAAAGCCAAGTCCACACAAAATATGAATTTTGTGAAAGCGTGAAAACATGAGGATATGCAAAGATACACACGGAGCTGAAGTCGTCAGATCCGTTGGACATCAGGCTATACCACAAGCGAAGCATATTTACACCGGTGTGCCACAGGTGTGAAGTGCATTAGCATTAACTAGATTATTGACTCTAGTGCAAGTGGGAGTCTGTAGGAGATATGCCCTAGAGGCAATAATAAATGTTATTATTTATCTCCGTGTTCATAATTAGGTTTATGTTCCATGCTATAACTGCTGTGGTTCCCGAGCCCGTATATCCATAAAGGCTCTGGGGAAAACCCATGTGCACGTGTGGAATAATAAACGGTAAAATGTATTCCTAGTCATGCCTCTAAGACTAGCTCAAGTGTTGCATGATGATTATGTTTTCCCAATCATGGGCATGTCTATGCCAGCAGCTTTGAGGGCACAATGTTAGAAGAACATTTGTGTTGAATCGACCCGATTGATGTTATGCTATGAGATTCATTCATCACAAGTTATATGGTTAATAACACAGAGATGGTTAATGTTTTCATGATTCCTTAGACCATGAGAGTATCGAGTTTCTTCATGCTTGCTTCATGAACTTTGGGGTTTGTTAAACGTCATCCGTAAATGGGTGGCTATTACGGCGGCTTACGGGTTCATGGAAAAGTGTGTCAAGTAACTTGATAGCTCAAGATTGGGATTTGCTCCTCCGACAATGGAGAGATATCTCTGGGCCCTCTCGGTGTTACGGTATCCATCATCGTCTGGCCAGACACTTTGTGATTTGATCACGGGGATACCGGAACGCGGTAATGAGAAAAGAGAACAATACCGATAACGAGGTAACTGGCATAGTGGACAAGTTGCTGATCCACGGGGATGCCAACATGTCTAACCTCGGGTATTTGTAACATATCGTGTGTAACACCCCCAGTGGTTAGCCACAGTAATCCCATTTTGATAATGCCAAGTCAGCATGATTAACAGTGCATGATCATCATTTGCATCATAATGCATTTCAACTCCTAACTCAAAATTCAAATTTAGATGAAAGTGAAAAATAAAATTTGTCCAACATAGAAACTAAATTGTTCATTAAATAGCAGATAAATCAGAGGCTATGTTAAAATTGTAACCAACATTAATTAAATTAATGTAGTGACTCAAACAACTTAAAACAGTGGCTAAAAATAACATTTAGTAACCTTTTAATTTATTTAGATCAAATATGAAATGATGTTTTGCCCAAACTAGTTTTTGGTGTTAGGGTATAGTGCACTGGTATTTAAGGACTAGCTCACACTTTTTACAAAATCCATTTGGGGCCTAAACAATTAACAGAACAGAAAAGAAAAAGAAACAGAAAAGAAGAAATGGAAAAATGCCCCTGTGCACTTAAGCCCACAGCCGCACAGGAGCTGGCCCAGCCCAACTAGCCCCCTCCCCCTACCCCTGACGCCGCGGGTGCGCTGTCGAGCACCCTGCGTGCGCACGCGCCCCCGAGCCCGGCCCCCCTCCCTCGGCACTCGACAGCGCGTCGCGCGCTCGCCGTGGATAAGGGCGAGCCCCGCAGCCCTCTGGTGCCTCCCTCGCCCCACTCCTTCCCCTCCCTCGCTCGCTTACCGCCATGGCCGACGCGGCCATCGCCATTGCTCCATCGCCCGCGTAGCCACCGCCTCTGCCTCACCACCGCGACGTGCCCACGAGCTCCGCCGTGCTCCTCTACACCTCCTGCGCCGACGAACCGAAGCCGAACGCCTCTGCATCGCCGGCCTGCGTCGTCTTCTTCCTCGAGTCCCCGCCACCGTTCGCCGTCGATTCCGGCTACTCCAGGCCTTCCCCGAGCCCACTTAGACCGGCTACGCCCCACTGTGAGCTCCTGCTCCTTCCCCCTCTCCCCTCACGGCCCTCCATGGCTTGTAGCGCTAGGTTTCGCCGTGCCCGAACCCACCGCCGCCTGTGCACGTCGCCGACGTGTCCCCGGCGACCTTTGGGCCCCGTGCCCGTGGCCATCGCACTCACCGCACCGCGTAGGCCACGCCTAGCCTTTTGGCTCGCCCGCACGCGCGCTGCAACACTGTTCGCCGTCCCGCCCGAACGCCGCCGTCCGCCATTGCCGTCGCAGCGCTCGTCTCCGACTGCCCCGCCTCGTGCTAGTGCCCTAGATCGACGCGGCGTCGTCTCCCCGTTCGGCTGCCGCCAACCGCGTCGCAAATAATGCCCTGTGGGCGATTCCCGAACTCGCCGGAGTTGCGCCGCCGCGGGCGAGCTCGCCGGCGTGCTCCGGTGGTCGGCGCCGACGTGGCACGTGGCCCCCAGCGCCTGTGCCACTGACCGCTGGGCCCGGTTGGCCCCAGTTGACCCGGTCAGCCCACTGACTGGGCTGGCTGTGTCACTGACACACGGGCCCCACCGCCTGTTAATTAATTATTTTGATTAAGTTAATTAGTTTAACCTAATTACACACTGACATGTGGGCCCAGTAGCCTAATTAGTTAATTAGTTAAAAATAAACTCTGTTTAGACTAATCAGAGGCTGACATGTGGGCCCCACTGGTCAGGTTTGACCCTGGTCAGCCGACCTTTGACTGCTGACGTCAGCATTACGTCACAGTGGCGTCACCCTGTACTGTTTCGGATAATGTTGATTTAAATAATTAAATAAATTCTAGAAAATCAATAAAACTTTAGAAAATCATATCTTTTAATCCGTAACTCCGATCGAAAAACTTTATACATGAAAGTTGCTCAGAACGACGAGACGAATCCGAATACGCGGTCCGTTTGTCCGTCACGCGTCTCTAACTATCCGAACATGCAACCGTTCCCCTCCGGATCCTCTGTCCGATAATTCCAAAGACCCGAGAAATATCGTCAGATATTCTCCCGCTCCGTCTGATACGTGTAATGCTGCGTTAGACTACCCCTAGCACCGTGCATCACATTTGTCATGCTCATGTTTGCTCTATATTTATACTGTTTCCTCCCCCTCTTCTCTCTCGGTAGCCCCCGACACCGACGTCGTCCCCGAGACCGACGCAGCTCCGGATCCCGAAGGCACCATTGACAACCTTGCCCTTGCCGCCGAGCAACCAGGCAAGCCCCCCCCCCCTTTGAGCATACCGATATCGCCCATTCTATTTCTCATGCTTGCATTAGAATTGTTGCTGCTGCTACTGCTTTACCTATTCTGATGCATAGCCGTTTTAGTGTAACCTGCTGTTGATAATTACCTGCATACCCTAACTGCTTAGTATAGGCTGGGTAGAGACCTATCAGTGACCCCACTTATCCCGACTGCCGCACTGGATTGTCAGAAGACCCGATCAACGGGATTGAAGACCAGGACCCGACACCGCACATCACCCCCCCCCCCCTTAGTTGTAACAACACTGCAGCGTTACTATCGAGTGCCGAGGGTGAAACCTCATGTAGCACTTCTGATGTTAACTCAGTAGAGTAGCTATTCGGTAGTTGTCATCAAGGGTGATTCCTCCTTCGCCACTTCCGGTAACGACGCTGTCGTGCAACACATCAAGTGTGAACCCATCGAGGGTGAATCCTCCGAGTTCACCTTGACAGACACATCGAGTAGGAATCCAACGAGGGTGATACCTCGGATTCCCCTGATGTTATGGACACACGGATACTTGGACTTTACACTGTTCCTTGGATAGGCAGGTCGGCCCTAAGGGGTACACGCGTGCGCCTGAGAGGCGAGTGTTATGAAGACGGGTGCCAGTGTGGTGCCCGAGTGGTGAATACGAGGCGCGGCCGGGCATTCTTAACCCTTGCAGCAAGTCCTCGAGACGGGGCGACGGGGTCACATCTTTCGTGAGTCTCTGCTCGTTACCGCAAGCCCCTAGTCCTAACGATTTGGATATTTGATCCGAGCAGGCCTCTGGTCTGATAGCACTAACCATCACGTGGGCATAGTATGGGCGTTCTGCATCGTAGCATCAGCCGACAGTTCTGTCAGACGTCCAGTTCAGCATTGTGGCATGGTCAGATCGTACCGACCCTCCGAGGCGGTGCTGGTATCCACCCTGCACACAACGACCCGGAGTGCACAGGGCGATGGCCCAAGACCCCTGAGTGCTTAGGATGTAGACCGGCGGGGACCTCTCTGTTGAGCTTTAGGTAGGGCTGCGGTGTGTCGTTTGACCGAGGCCGGGCATGACCCAGGAAAGTGTGTCCGGCCGGAGTTAATCGAGCGTGTTGGGTAAGTTGGTGCACCCCTGCAGGGAAGAATACTTCTATCGATAGCCGGTCCTACGGTAAAGGACACTCGGAGTTGTATCCTGATTGATACAATTTAGAACTGGATACTTGGATGTATGGCTCTGGGATTGCTTCTCGCAAGGAGTCGAGAAGGGATCTCCGGACGAGGTTGATGACTGTATGGCTCTGGGATTGCTTTCTCGCAGGTAGTCGAGAAAGGATCTCTGGGTGAGGATGAGACTTAATGATACTGCTACATTATATTGTAATGTTCTACTCTCTTCTATTGCTGCAAGACCGCTGACGATGCTAGTCTTCGATAGGACAAGGCCTTCTCTCTATTCTTGCATTTCTGCAGCCCAATCCACATATACAGCCTCCCCTTGAAAATGTTGCATATGTAGTGTAGATCCTTGCTTGCTGAGTACTTCTGAGTACTCACGGTTGCTTTGTTTTCCTTTTCTCCCCATATCAGTTTGTCGTGACCAGATGACGGAGCCCCTGAGACAGCTGCGCTGCCGATGATCGCTACTACTACTACCCTGAGGATGGATTCTGCTATGAGTTGACTGACGACCAGGAGTAGGGTCGAAGGGTCCCAGGCAGGAGGCCTTCGCCTTTCGATCGTAGTGTTTTATTTTTGCCCCGCCTTTCTAAAGGCCTTTCTGTTTCTATTTCATATCTGTACTCAGATATCTGATGCTTCCGCTGACGCTTGTACGCAAGCTTATGTATTCGAGCCCTCGAGGCCCCTGGCTTGTAATATAAAGATTGTTTGACTTTATTTATGTTTTAGAGTTGTGTTGTGATATCTTCCCGTGAGTCCTTAGGCTTGATCATGTGCATTTGCGTGTATGATTAGTGCATGATCGGGCCGGGGGCGTCACATCGTGAAGCAACAGGAATAGCACACGGCAACTGGAGGTTCACTCGAATATTCATTCGTGTGGGTATAGGGGTCAATATGGGTGTCCACGGCTCCGATGTTGATCATTGATCGGAAAGGGTTCCGTGTCATATATATACTTCACCGAACCTATAGGGTCACACGCTTAAGGGTCATCTATCTGCTGAATACTAGACAGGGAGTCTGAGAGAAAATCACCGAAAAAGTTTCAGACAGCGGAAAAGTTCCGTAGAGAGAACACCGGATGAGTTGCGGTGAAACTGAAAAGTTGTTTCGGGGTATTCCATTAACTCAAATTGGTTTCGGCACATGCCTGATAATTCTTGGAGGGTGCCAGAATCATTCTGGAAACTTTCTGGAATTTTCTGGGATGAAAACCCGAAATGTTCCGGAGCTGCCGAAACCACTTCAGATGCTTTTCGCAGATGAAAATCACTAATCTAGAATTGTTTCAGAACATGTTGAAAATTGTTTTAGTGGGTACTGGAAATGTTCTAAGCCCACATAAAAAAATTTAGTTCGAACGGACGCTGAAAAATGTCGTCGTGAATAGTGAAAGTGCTTTTTGGGATATTTTTGGAAAACCACCTTTTGGGATATTTTCCAAAAGGCTTCTAGAAGGGCTTGGGGGCCAAGGAAGCCCCTCATGGGGGGCCCCCAAGGGTGTGGCCGGCCAAGATGGGTGGAGCTCCATGGAGCTCCACATGGCATCGATTTTCCCTCTTATGCCCTTATGTATGACATAAAGTGGGGACATTTTTGGGTTTTTGGAATGGCAACTCTACCCCTTGGTTTTCCTATAAATAGGAGGTGAGGGGGCTGCCCAAACCTCATCCATTCTCACATACAAGTGCCATGCAATAATCTGGCTTCTCTCTCCCTCCCACGAAAAGAGTTTCGTAGAGCCGAAAGGCTGTCTGGGTTCCGGTGGGAACTAGTTCTGGACGGCGAAGCCCTGCCGGATAGATGACACCGTATGTGTGCAACCCCGTAGAGAGGTTGTAGTTTCGATCTTTGTGCCCGAGGGGCTGTTTTGAGAGTGCCTCCCGAAGGGCTGTCCAAGTGACGGTCCGAGTTCTGTGAGTCCTCCCGAAGGGCTGTTCGAGTGACGGTCCGAGTTTTGAGGGTCCTCCCGAAGGGCTGTCTGCGACACCGTCCGAGGGACTGTCCGACCGCCTCCCGGAGGGCTGTCCGTGGGGCAGATGAGGGAGTACATCCTCGCTGTTGGGAGGTTGTAAATCCTAGCAGCAGGGATCTGCACCGCTGATCGTCATCGACTCTACTTCCGCCGCGCTACGAGTCGGTAACGAAAAGATCAAACCTTGTATGCAGTCTCCATACTGGTCCTGGGCTGGTGCATAGGTCGGAAATTTTTTGTTTTCTGCTGCGTTACCCAACAGTGGCATCATGAGCCGTGCTATGCATAGATGCAGGTTGCGATCTAGAATACATGGAGATGTATGGGTGTTGCACAATATAATTAGGTAGTAGATGAGCTCTATTGCTGAAAATTATTTGTGCGGGTAGCAGATGAAATCTGTTACCCGATGTTCTTGTTGCTTCCTTGGAATTTGCATATTTCTGATCTTGATAACGGCATGGTGGAGTTTCAATGTTCTGGCAATCCGCGATACTGATTGATCAACGAAGTGCTAACAGTTCATTGAATTCCACCGTAGTTAAAAAGAAAGATGAAATTTCGCAGACGAAAGGGCAATGCAGATATGATCTGCACGGGGGTCATGCGTATGAAGAAGTTTAGTATGGGGCCTGAGATTTTATTATCTCGCGTTTCATACACCCCACGATGTTAATCTAGCGACTTGGATTATCATACCTGATGATGGACGTTGGTAGCTTCGGTTTGTTTCGAAACCTTAGAAGCCACGTAAAACAAGTTTTTGCATGAACCGATTAGAGACGTCTAACTTGGTTTTGTAGGAGGGTTTGCATGTGCATGTGATGTGGTATAGCACTGCTCATAATAATTTGATTATGTATGAGATGACTATATGATGTAAATTGATTAACATGACATGTGTGTCATGATTTGGCATGATGGCTGGAGCCATATGATTGCACTTTAAATGACCTGCGTGTCGACCTTGTGTAATGCACTTATTTTATTAGCTATAGAGATAGCAATATTATCTGGTGCATCGACAAGGTGGTGGCAATCTTCGCGAAGGTGAACACCGACGCGAATGCCGAAGACGAAGAAATACAAGACTTCTCCGTCAGAAAGGGCTATACCATATCATGCTATTATGAATTGCCTGAGATGTTTATCCCTTATGATGCACCCTTCTTGATTGCACGGTAGTCGCTTTTATTAGGGTGATCTCTCACAAAATATCAAGTAGTTAGTGTTCTCCCAAGTGTAGCACCGTCACGGCACCTATCTTTTCGGGGTACGACATGTACACATGAGTACGAACGATTTGGGATGTGTGAGGCGGGTGAGGTCAGACCTCGCAGCAAGATCACTTGGTTGTCTTAATGTTCAGGCAGGACAGTCCTAAGCTCGGAACACACGCACCAAAAGATGAACAAGAGTCACATAGAGATGTGATTGGCAAGTTGGCCTACCGATTGAAATTCACGTCATCAGGGATGAACCCGTCAATGGCGTCGAATTGAAATGCGGATCTTGAATTACTCACAATTAATTATGAGAGATATTGAATTGAGTGGGAGCGCACTGTAGAATTAACTTGTTTAATTCTCAGTGCAATTAATTTTGAACACTGTCTAAGTGTGATTTGCATAATAGTTGTAGAATTATGGCTCGCATTTCCACCTTCCCTATTTAAAAATTGAATAGTTGTTAAATATCTGGTTAGAACTTTACGATTGGTAACGTAATGTGAGGATTGTCCTCAAGAGTGCCGAGAAGGACTTTGTCCTATCGCATACTTTGGTATTCTCTCGCTTATGCTATGGATCATGTGACTCTCGTCCTTCGATCCAAAAGCTAGAATTCCTTTTCAGTCAAGTGCAATACATTTGCTTCCATGAGACCCGAACTTCGAAAGTTTGGATAGTTATGTGATATTCATGGAATCTGAAAATCATTTTCAGAGACAGACAAAGGCTAAAAGATATGAGATATCCAAAGCAATGTTTGTTTACAAACTATTAGTAAAGGAGTTTACTATGCATTAGACTGATAAGAGAGGGATCCAGAAGAACTCCTGTCATACGATGAAAGGTGAATAAAACAACAACTTAAAGAGAAAGGAAGTGTCCGAAGGGTGTTAGTGTGACTTACACACCTAGGAAGTCCGGGGCTAACGCCACTCTTAAGTTCGGTGCTTCTTCTGAGAGTAGGAGAAATACTGAAAGTTAAACTATTAGAAGTATAATGGCAGAAAGAAAGAAGATTGGAATATCCAGCTCATGTATGAATGTCATACAAGTTTTTGATGTATAGAAGGCTGGTCAAAGATATAGTTCTTGGGAATTATGGTTAAACATGTTAATTACTAATTCTTGGGTATTGTGAGTTAATCACAAAGATACCCGCTCGATTGCATTCTGTTGCAACTCGATGTAAGAACTACTATGGCCTGAAAGACTAGCCAGGAATGAGGTTTAGGTATACACAGGGAACATAGTAAATGTTACTATACCTTCCATCGGTGTATTACCGTCTGTATTTATTTTCATAATTCATTTAGAGTTTCACAAACTCTAGCCCATTGCATAAGGTATCTTGCAAGAAGGTTGTTCATAAGAGAACTTTTTATGTTCGATGTTATGAATAACATAAGGGCCATACTTTCATTGAGAATGAGATATATGTTATGAATAATGATAATAATATATTACCTCTGGATTTACTTTCATAATTCATTTTAGAGTTTTACACTCTAGCCCCTTGCACAATGTTGTTGCAAAAGGGTTGTTCATAAAAGAACAATTGTTGTTCAGTATTATGAATAACATGAAGGCTCATGCTTCCATCCAGATGGGATGTATGTTATGAATATTGATAGTAATATGATACATCCATAACACTGACGCTAAATGTCGTAAGACTAAGAGAATACCACACAAGTGTGGCACTGCATTTGGTCACATTGGAGAAACCCGCATGGATAAATTCCATTATGATGGATTTTGAAGTCGTTTGATTTTGAATCATCTGACACTTGCAACTTTCCTTCGAAAAGTGAAGTGACTGAAATACCGTTCACAGACCATAAGGAGCGAGCAAAGAACTTATTGGTAATCATACATTTTGATGTATGTAGTCCGATAAATGTTGTTGCAAACAGTGGATTTGTCTACCTTCAAAAATGACTCAAGTAGATATATGGATATTTACTTGATGAGATGTAAGTCTGGATCTTTTGAAATCATTCGAAAGGTTTTCAAAAATGAAGTAGAAGTTATTATAACAAGAAAATTATGTTTCTACAATTCGATTGCAGAAAGGAATATTTGATTTACAAGTTTAGCGAATGTCTGATGAGTTGTGGAAGGGGTTTCATAACTTACACCTCCCGGAACACCACTGCAAGTGAAAAGTCCGTGAAGATGTAATCGAACCATTTATGACATGGTAAGATCAACGATGACATAAATAAATTTGCCATTATCCCTTTTAAAGAGTGATGCTTTAGAGACTGCGGCTTTTACACTGAAAAGAGCTCCATCGGGTCTGTTGAAATGACACCATGGTATGGTACGCCCAACCATGTTATATCTTTTCTTAACATTTGGAATATGGGGCTTATGTACAAGGTTACAAACCTATTCCAAATTAGACAAGTGCTACTTTGTAGGTTATTCCAAGTCATTGGGTATTCCCCCACCACTATACCGAGGCAAAGGTTTTTGCCACAAAAAGGTATGCTTTTGAAGAGAATTGTTCTTGCAAAAGGTGAGTGGGAGGACAGTGCAACTCGATGAGATAACCAGTATCTTTGTCATCAGGTCAAAGGAAAGGAACCTTCGAAGTGATTCCGGAGTTTCCTACTGTGACTGATACGGAAGTCTCTACAATAAAATGTATGCACTTCGGTCGAACTTGCAGCTGAACCACGTAGGCAAAGCTCGTGCAAACCTATTAGGTGCGCAAATGAGATATTGTTGTTAGACAATAGTATACCTACGATACACAAGGAAGCGTTGATGGGCCCTGACTCCGGAATTGGCTAAATGCCAATACAATCTGAGATAGTCTCCATATAAATGTTTCAAGATTAAAATCTTGATACACCATTCAGAAGACTTAGATTCTGACGAATATTTATGGAACTAAAACTGATACGGATAAAAATGTTTAATCCATAAAGCTCGACTTATTGCAATAACAAGTTCAAGGAGTTGACTAGGATGAGGTTGTTTCACCGTAGCGATGCTTAAAGTCGGTTTGGGTTGAGCTAGCAATTAATACATATTTCAAATCATGAGATATGAAACATGGATGACGAAAGGATTTCCATCTGATGGAAATGAAACTGAGGACTTGCATGTGTTACAGTACAAGGTATTTTGTCATTCCAGAGGATGCTAGTGAGTATGCAAACTTCAGAGTTCCAGTGATGGACAGAAGAGAGCAAAATGTAGTTGGAATCTTCGTGTTTTGATGAAATGGTCAAAGGGGGTTGACTTCATCAATGGGTAACGAAGATGCTTGTAATTCAAGAAAGTAAGTGGGAGCATAATAATATTTCTAAAAACCTTGTGTGCTTGACACATTGTCAATTGGAAATAAATTTCTTGACACGAATTAGTACTTCATTTGAAAATAGTTTTTCAATGAAGTGCTTGGGCTAAATAGCCTTAATATTAGGCATGATAATCTATGGAGATAGATTTACCTAATGGGGCTGAGCAAAGATACATATTGACAAGATGCTAAAACTTTTTAGCATTTAAAACGCCAAGGAGTGATTCTTGCCAAAGTCACATGGAAAGAGTTTTTGCAAGACTCGGTGTCCCTAAAACACTGATGAGCAAAATACATGATGGAGATTCCACACACCTTTGTGTTTGGATTAATCAAGTATTCCATGGTATGTAAAACAACCAGATATGTCCAATAATCCCAAAGTTGTTGCAAGTATAGATACCAAAGTGATCAAAAGTACTGATCAAGGGACAACAATGAAAAAGGGTCATTGATTACTAAAGTAGCACTGATGACATGTTTTCTCGCAAGCGGAGATCATGAAGAGTTCGTTGTAAAAGGTTACATTGAAGCAGTCTTCATCAATGCTCCATGCGATTTTTTATTTAAGTTAAGGGTTTTGTGCAATACACAATATGGTGGCACGGTAGTTGGAAATTGTTCCAAACAAGTTACTGTGGCGAATTCTATAACAGAGGCGAAGTATGTTGCCGCTTTTAAAAGCGACAAAGAAGATGCTGAATCATATAGTTCATTCATGAACTTAGTATGGTTTCAAGATGGCTTTTGTCAATGGGACACTACTGCAGGTAGTTGCCCCATAACTCAGTCTGAGGAATCCAGGTTCGACCTGTGATTCACATACATACAAAACCAAGTCCACACAAAATATGAATTTTGTGAAAGCGTGAAAATGCGAGGATATGCAAAGATACAAACAGAGCTGAAGTCGTCAGATTCGTTGGACATCAGGCTATACCACAAGCGAAGCATATTTACACCGGTGTGCCACAGGTGTAAAGTGCATTAGCATTAACTAGATTATTGACTCTAGTGCAAGTGGGAGTCTGTAGGAGATATGCCCTAGAGGCAATAATAAATGTTATTATTTATCTCCATGCTCATTATTATGTTTATGTTCCATGCTATAACTGCTGTGGTTCCCGAGCCCGTATATCCATAAAGGCTCTGGGGAAAACCCATATGCACGTGTGGAATAATAAACGGTAAAATGTATTCCTAGTCATGCCTCTAAGACTAGCTCAAGTGTTGCATGATGATTATGTTTTCCCAATCATGGGCATGTCTATGCCAGTAGCTTTGAGGGCATAATGTTAGAAGAACATTTGTGTTGAATCGACCCGATTGATGTTATGCTATGAGATTCATTCATCACAAGTTATATTGTTAATAACACAGAGATGGTTAACGTTTTCATGATTCCTTAGACCATGAGAGTATCGAGTTTCTTCATGCTTGCTTCATGAACTTTGGGGTTTGTTAAACGTCATCCGTAAATGGGTGGCTATTACGGCAGCTTACGGGTTCATGGAAAAGTGTGTCAAGTAACTTGATAGCTCAAGATTGGGATTTGCTCCTCCGACGATGGAGAGATATCTCTGGGCCCTCTCGGTGTTACGGTATCCATCATCGTCTGGCCAGACACTTTGTGATTTGATCACGGGGATACCGGAACGCGGTAATGAGAAAAGAGAACAATACCGATAACGAGGTAACTGGCATAGTGGACAAGTTGTTGATCCACGGGTATTTGTAACATATCGTGAAGCAACAGGAATAACACACGGCAACTGGAGGTTCACTCGAATATTCATTCGTGTGGGTATAGGGGTCAATATGGGTGTCCACGGCTCCGATGTTAATCATTGATCGGAAAGGGTTCCGTGTCATGTCTATACATCACCGAACCTATAGGGTCACACGCTTAAGGGTCATCTATCTGCTGAATACTAGACAGGGAGTCTAAGAGAAAATCACCGAAAAAGTTTCGGACACCGAAAAAGTTTCGAACAGTGAAAAAGTTCCGCAGAGAGAACACCGGATGAGTTTCGGTGAAACTGAAAAGTTGTTTCGGGGTATTCCATTAAGTCAAATTGGTTTCGGCACATGCCTGATAATTCTTGGAGGGTGCCAGAATCATTCTGGAAACTTTCTGGAATTTTCTGGGATGAAAACCGGAAATGTTCCGGAGCTGCCGAAACCACTTAAGATGCTTTTCGCAGATGAAAATCACTAATCTGGAATTGTTTCAGAACGTGTTGAAAATTGTTTTAGTGGGTACTGGAAATGTTCTAATCCCACATAAATATTTTCAGTTCGAACGGACGATGAAAAATGTCGTCGTGAATAGTGAAAGTGCTTTTTGGGATATTTTTGGAAAACCACCTTTTGGGATATTTTCCAAAAGGCTTCTAGAAGGGCTTGGGGGCCAAGGAAGCCCCTCATAGGGGGCCCCCAAGGGTGTGGCCGGCCAAGATGGGTGGAGCTCCATGGAGCTCCACATGGCATCCATTTTGCCTCTTATGGCCTTATGTATGACATAAAGTGGGGGCATTTTTGGGTTTTTGGAATGGCAACTCTACCCCTTGGTTTTCCTATAAATAGGAGGTGAGGGGGCTGCCCAAACCTCATCCATTTTCACATACAAGTGCCATGCAATAATCTGGCTTCTCTCTCCCTCCCACGAAAAGAGTTTCGTAGAGCCGAAAGGCTGTCTGGGTTCCGGTGGGAACTAGTTCTGGACGACGAAGCCCTGCCGGATAGATGACACCGTATGTGTGCAACCCCGTAGAGAGGTCGTAGTTTTGATCTTTGTGCCCGAGGGGCTGTTTTGAGAGTGCCTCCCGAAGGGCTGTCCAAGTGACGGTCCGAGTTCTGTGAGTCCTCCCGAAGGGCTGTCCGAGTGACGGTCCGAGTTTTGAGGGTCCTCCCGAAGGGCTGTCCGTGACATCGTCCGAGGGAATGTCCGACCGCCTCCCGGAGGGCTGTATGTGGGGCAGATGAGGGAGTACATCCTCGCGGTTGGGAGGTTTTAAATCCTAGCTGCAGGGATCTGCACCGCCGATCGTCATCGACTCTACTTCCGCTGCGCTACGAGTCGGTAACGAAAAGATCAAACCTTGTATGCAGTCTCCATAGTGGTCCTGGGCTGGTGCGTAGGTCGGTAATTTTTTGTTTTCTGCTGCGTTACCCAACAGGAGGGCGGCGGGCGGCGGGAGGAGAGAGGAGGAGGTGGGAGGAGTGCGGTGGGAGGAGAGAGGAGGAAGAGGGTAGCGGTTTGAGGCAGGACGACAGCGGTAGGAGAGAGTAGGAGGAGGGAGGAGGGCGGCGGTAGGAGAGAGGATGAGGAGGGAGGAGGGCGTCGGGAGGAGAGAGAGGTGAGAGATACCTCGGTGGAGGAGGAGTGGGGGCGACGATGACGGCGGTAGCGGCGACTGCAGTGCGGGGGCGGGCCGACGAATGTGGGGGAGGGCCGGCACGGGGGAGAGAGTGGAGATGGAGAGTGAGGGCGGCCGTGCGAATTCAATGAGGATGAGATGGGTTTAGCGGCAGCGCGGGGAAAGGGCCCTCGCTACTGCAAATCCAATTAGATGTAGCGCGGGGTTCGGGCAAACACTGCTGCTAAGTGGGGCCGGGAAGCTGGCCCGGGTTGGCCACAGTAGCAGCGTGGGTTACAGGGCCCGCGCTACTGATAATGGGCTTAGCAGTAGCGCAGGCACGTGACCCGCGCTGCTACTATGGCCAGCCCCTGGGGGCATGGTTGGGCCCACTTAGTAGTAGCGCTGGTGTCGTGGGCCAACGCTACTGCTAATTCCCACCTGCATTGCTGGTATTTATCCCATGCTACTGCTAATTAGCAGTAGCGCGGCCCATTTACCCCGCGCTGCTGTTAGCTGTCTACCTATAGGGTTTTCCCTAGTAGTTATGCAAACCTTTGTTTGGCTATGTTACTGCTTGCTTAGTCCCTCTTATAGCGTTGCAAGTTGCAGGTGCAGGTTCGTCCATGTTTGGGACATGGATATCTTGGGATATCATTATATCATGCTTATTTAATTAATTCACCAATACACTTGGTAAAGTGTGGAAGGCTTGGCCTTTTGCCTGGTGTTTTTTCCACTCTTTTCACCCTAGTTTCCGTTATGCTGGTGTTATGTTCCTTGATGAGCGCTCCAAACATGTGCGGGGTTTATGGGGCCCCCTTGATCACTTGGTCTAGCATTGAACTTTTACAGAGAGACCTCAACATTGGTTTTAAAATTTGCCCACATAATAATATTGATAATAATTAACGCATAGAGGTTGTCCCCCTCGTGGATTCTTATTCAACATAAGCAGGTGGGCCAACTCCGAGGGTGTTGGTCCAAAACGGGCAGACTGCAGGGCCGCCTGGGGTAACGCAGGACTTGGTTTCCCGTAGGCTTTCCCATCCGGTGGCGTTCGGGGATAGAGTGTTCGTGGCTCTAAAGCGGGGTCGACACACCGGGAGGTCTCTTTGGACTTGTTTTACATTAGCTCGAGTACTTGTTACCCCGGGTCTCCTACAATCTTCGTGCTATCACGATGTTGAGGTTTCCAATGTATGCATGTTATAGTTTATAATGGATGAGTTGGAGCACCCCGGCAGGATTAAATCTTTCAGAAAGCCGTGTCCATGGTGACGGACGACTTGGAAATTTATAACAAGCAGTTGTAGTTGTGGCACCCCGGTTCAGAGAAACCGGAACACCCCGTATTCTAGCCCAGAGATCAAATCTGCAGGAATACAGCACTGCTTGGCATAGAACAGAACATCTCTTTATTACAAATAATACGGGTACAAGGGTTTGGGTATTACAACGGATTACATCGGCATGGTGACACTACGCCTGGTAAGGTAGCTCTATGCTAGCAGCGGAACAACTCGTGGCAATGAAATAACTTCTAGCAGCGGAACAACGACGATGGTGATGGACTCCACTCTGCAGGGACTCTGGCTGGGACACATCCTAGTGCGCAAACTCGGGATCCTCGACAAGCAATCAATCACGACATCACCTGCAATCTGGCATGACACGCCAGGTGAGTACTTTGATTGTACTCGCAAGCTCACAGTAAACCAAAGCAATCAAGATAAACAACAACATGGCAATTACAGGTTAATTATTGTGATGAGCATGATACAACTAGAACAACATGAGAGTGAGCATGGCATGTACATGTTACTTATGATATGAACATGATGATACTAGCACTAGCATGAGAGGGGGGTCGATATTTAAGGTCCCTTGGACCAACTTACTCTTCTCAGAGGTTATCTTGTAACCACCATATGTATCAATCTTACTGTCGTGAACATCACACGATCACCTCAGGATCAACCAAGCTCGGTATCAACAATACCATCGTGATCATCACATGACCACAAGGAGCTTGATCTTTACCTGTGATCATCGCATGTCCACATAAAGATCCACCAACTTATTTCCTCATGGAACCGGGGTTGTTTATTATTCAGATTAATATTACTGTTGACCCATAGTGTGACCTACTACGAACTGTGTCCATGACCGAGGACGCGGCTATCGATAGATTATACACTCTGCAGAGGTTAGTACACTGTACCCACACCACGGAACTCATGGACTCGTGCTCCCATTCGGGTGGACCAATAACATTCCGACAAAACCAATCTATTGCATGACACTCTCTCGGTCACTTTGACAAACTCCCCTTTGGGCTATGTCATGGGTGGCCCCGATGTCAACTCGTGACATCCGCCACCTTTGTGGCCGCCATCGTCGTTGCCAAAATAAAACATCGTCCCAATCGGGGACCTTGGATCCATGGAACTCGGGCACACAAGGCTATGGCCGCCTACCTGATCAGGGTAGTCCGCACACATAACCTTCCCTATTTGAAGGTACCGCTGAGAGGCATGACAATATACCGAATTAGGGCCTCCCCATCCAGGCAAGTGTGGTTGCACTGGTGAGCTCGATTCATTGGCACCATGACTCAGCCAACAGATTTGTTCAAGTTCGATTAATATCAGGTTTAACTAGAAAGGTGATGAGCCGAGTCACAATAAAATATCATGATGAAACAACGATGCATACGAGCATGATGTCAACATAAGCATGGATGGGCAATATAACCATTTAACATATGAATCATGACATCAACAACAATAACTCATGTAATTTACGGGATGCAAATGAGCATGACATAACGAGTATCATGAATATCACGAGTACTTTCATATCAAATCATAACAATTCATATGAGCATATCATTATCACTAGCATATGAAATGATTACAAGAATTGAACATGAGAATAATTAATACTAGCAAATAATCATTTAAATTAACATCTGTATTTGAACATGGCATAAGAATGAACATGGATGCACAAGCATATACATGGCATTCAAAATAATTACATGAACACATAATTATTCAAACATTCAAGTGAGAACCATGGCTATTGCAATGCCATCATGCAAGTGGCTATTGTGGCTTGCCTGGGGTTGATGGAATCACCAGGAAGAAGTGTGAGAAGCTCGTGGAAAAATTTGCCAGAAATGTTTCTCTCTCGAAGGGGGCTGAATAAAGGACAAGGGCAAAATGGTCAATCTCATAGTGTGAAAACATTATGAAAATGATACCAACGGAACGGGCCCGACGAACAGAGAACGTGGGCTTTTAAATCACCTGAATCGGAGTTACGGTTGAAGAGATACGGACTTTCGTTAGGCAGAAAATCAAATAAAAATTGTGCTTTTCTGCGGTTAACGGGCGAACGCCTGCAATTTAGAGGTTTCAACAGGCAGCTGGAAACAGAAGGCGCACTTCGGGAGAATACGCTGTGAATGAAGGGAAGCGCATTTCAGACCGAAGCCGTAATGAAATGCGCTTTCAGGCAACCGAAGGCGTAAACTGTTGCACCTCCAGTTAAGTTGCATGCCTGGACTCTGGGCCGCTTACAGCTGGGCCCCACCGTGCCTTCTCTCTCCTCCCTGCCTCCTCCTTCTACCTCCCGACGCGGGCACAGGAGAGGCGAGGCCGAGCACGGCCGGCGCTCGCCCCTGCGGCTCCGGTCATTCCAGGCGACGCTCAGGCCACCTGAGCGACAAGCGCGAGGAGGCGCACCCGCAAGTTGACTTTGCCCTCGCCGGGGAGCACTGGAGCAGGCAGGACCGCGGCCGCGGCGGATGGCGGCCACGGGCAGGTTCGGGCACGGCGCCGCATTGCACCGGAGGAGGAGGGGAAAGGCGGAGAAGCTCCAGGGGGCTAGTGGGGTTCCTCTGGTGGCAGAGTGAGGAGGGGAGGGGCTCGGGTACGCTCGAATTTGAGCGGTGGCCGGCGGCGATGCTTCGGCCAGTGGAGGCACAGGAGAGCTCCTCGAGCTCGAATGAGAGGTTGGGCTGGGTTCTGGGAGTGAAAGGGGGCCTATGGTGAGGAGAGACGCGGTTGGGAGCGGCTTAGATAGCCGGGACGAGATGCCCGTGTCAGGAAGCCGCCGCGGACGCGTGGGCTGGCGTTCTGACGCGACCGCGTACGCGTGTGCTCGTGGAGAGGGATTGAAGGTGACGAGTGAGAGCTAGTGGGGGTGCAGACGCGGGATGGGAGAAGAGGCCAGGGGGAAAGCGACGGCGGCGCTCACTATTCCGCGGTGGAGCTGGCACGCCGAGGGAGAAAGAAGAAGGGAAGCAGGGTCCAGAGGGGGCGCGTGGATGAAGGGGAGTGCGGGTGACGTTGTGGACATGCCGCGGTGGCGAGAGCTCGAGGTTTGGGCGGCGGCCGAGGGCCCCCAAAGTCCACAGCACGCGGTCTGCACATAGTGCACGCGCTCCACGTGTGGTCACCGCGTGCAGGTGGCGTTGACACGTGTTCTGGGTTGCCCGAGCGTGTCTGTCTAGTTTAGCACTCCCCCAGTATGTGCTATATGCAAAGGAACAAGAACAGTGGCTCAAGTGGTGGCTGGACTAGGCTCACACACTAATCAACAAGAAGGTGTTTGATCAGTGGTGTGGGTAAAGCACAAGTCAAAAGGACATGATCTTTTGGTGAGATTGATAAAACACTAAGATGACTGTCTATGCAAATTTGCAGGTCAAATGGAGTGGTCTAGCTGGCACTTGCTTTGCAAAGTGTCACACTGGGCAGAAATGTGAAAGTTGATGCTGGGCTCACATAAATGATTGGATTGAACTGAAATTTGGGGGATGATTATGATTTGGGCATATGAAGGCACTGTAAAAATTTCATACCATTTGGATAAATAAAAATGGTACTTTCTCCACAATGCTTCCCACTAGATAGAAACTTGGGAAAATTCTTGAGAATTTTTGGATTGATGAAATGATCCCAAATTTGGTGGAGGGAAGTTATATTGCTAGGATAATGTTCTGGTGAAATTTCAGAAATTTTGGAGCAATATAAAATATAGTTGCTTCACAAACTGAAATTATGACCAGAAATAAAAATTGGATGGTGTGCTCACCATGAGCATGGAATCTTGAATATTTTTACATATCCAAGGTCCATATGGTTCAAAGGAATATTGAGATTTTTTTGAGAATTTTTGGAATGACAGAAATATAGGTTGCTTCAGAACCTAGGGCAAACAGGTTGGGAAGGACTTGAGGGTGACAAACCACTTGGGGAAGGAAGAAGAGACGATCTTCCCGGGTTTCAAGACCACAGAGCCACACACAAAGAAATCCAGAGCAAAATCCAAAAGAAAAAGAAAGGGCCAAAAATCGGGGTGTCACAGTAGAGAACTTCAAACTAAATCTAACTAAAACTTCCCAACTGCGTGTGTAACCGTGATCGTCTCTTCTTGTGAGATTGGGATCAAGAAGAGAACACAGTGAGGTTATGAATGACTCATAGGTTGGTGTTCAGGATCACTTCTTGATCATTCTAGTTGCGCCCCCTTATGCGTAGGATTTATCTCCTCTTTCTAGTACTCGTAGGACTAGTATGTTTACAAATGCTTAGTGCTTGCTGCAACCTCATCACTTAACCACATTCCAACCCATTAACTATTGTAAGTCTTGATATCCTTGGTAATGTTATTGCTGAGTCTCAATGACTCACAGATACTACAACAACAACAGGTGCAGGTACTGGTAAAGCGATGCTCTAACGTGAGAGCGATGTATGTTCTATTTGGAGTTCTTCTTCTTCTTTTTCAATGATCATTGGATGGGATCCCGGTTGGCAGCCTGGGATTAGCAGGGTGGATGTCGCTTTATTTATTTGGGGCCTCTTTAGGCCAATTTGCTTCTTATCCGCTACTCGGATTGTGCCTTTTGATTGATGCTTGTAATGTAATGTTGGGTCATGTGACCTCTGGTTGGTGTTTTAGCTATGTATGACATTTTTATGTTGTACTACTACTCTTGTATTCTCATCTCTTCAGTTGATGTTGTATTTATTGTGATGTCCACCTTGTTACCGACATGTGACACTTGCATGTATGATATTAGTCATATGTTGGGGCATTACCAATATGCGCTTCTATCCTTAGCGAGGCTTGCAAAGTCTTCATTCAGGCTAGGACCGCATGTTGGGCGTTACATCTAATGCTTCTGCTCTTTCTTTGATCAGATAAATATATCCAAAAATGGGAGAAATCATCGGTGAACGTTATGAAAGAATTAAAACCATCCATCGATCTCACATTATATGGACCACATCTATCCGTATGAATTAATTCCAAAACTCCCGTGCTTCAGTTTGAAGCTTTCTTAATTTGCTTGGCATATTTTCCTTTGATGCAATTGGTACAGTGATCGAGATCCCCATCCAAAAAATCGAGAGAAGGAAGAACTTGATCTTTAATGATACGCTCAATCCGCCCACTCAAAATTTGTCCTAAGCGATAGTGCCATGCTTATCGCGATTAAGTGTGTAGAGATCACGTTCTTTAGCATTTTTATTTTGAACGGCAATAATTGTTTACTTGCATGATTGTGTATTATTATTTTGATGTCAAATTGATAGACTATTGCCTTCAATCATTGGTATCTCAAATTCTTACCATGATTACATTAATTGATCAAGGACATGTTAGGTAGCATTCAACATAAAAAATTCTTTGTTTTATTATTTACCTACTCGAGGACGAGCATGAATTAAACTTGGGAATGCTGATATGTCTCCAACGTATCTATAATTTTTTATTGTTAAATGCTATTATTTTATCACTTTTGTATGCTTTTTAGGGCACCGGTCGGGACTCGGCAGGCATTAGTCCCGGTTCAAATGGTACCTTTAGTCCCGGTTGAAGACACCAACAGGGACTAAAGGTCAACCAGGACTAAAGGTTAGACCTTTAGTCCGGGTTGGTGTCTCCAACCGGGTCTAAAGGTTAGACCCGGGACTAAAGGGGTTCTGAAAGTTTTTATTTTTAGTTTCTGTTTTAAATTGCTTATATCTTTTACGATATTTGATGTTTTTGAGTGATTCTTTTTGCATTAGATTCAAAATTTTGTCTAGTTTCTGTTTGTGCCACTAGTTTTAAAATTTTAATGGTTTAAATTTAAATTTATTCAAATGTGTTTCAAACCCTAGATTGTGAATAATTTGAGTTTAAAAATAGTTTTTAATTTAATTCTTTTTGCTCCCAGTCACATGTTAGATTGTTGTCACAGTAAGATTTATTTGATTATTTTTAGAATAATTTAAATTAGTATTTTATTTAAAACAGTACTGTTTTGCTTATATAGTTGTTTTAGTCAGTTAATTGTTGTTTTTAATTATTTTTAGTTAGTTCTTTCTATAGATTTTAACATGTTGTAGTATGCTTCTATTGGACAGTAGTAGATATATTTTATAATTAATTAATATTAATTTTGCTACTGTTTTGTATTAATATTTGTTTAGCCTTTAATTATATTTGATAGAATTAGTTTTGCTATATAAAAAAGTAATTTTTTTGCCACTTTAATATAATTAACTTTAGTTTCTGTTGTTTGACATAATTTAGTTTTTTGTAATTAGTTAATATTGCTTTATTGCTATGTTAGTTGTTTTTAGTTTCTTATGATTATAACTAGATTGTTAATAGTTTTTTAATTAGTTCTTTTTGCTAGTTATTAATTTAGTGAAATACTTTCTGTTTATTTAGAGTTTAGTATTTTCCTTGCTGTTATGTTTCAATTAGGACAAAAACTACTTTCTTTTTTGTGTGTAGTTTCCTTAGGAGTTTTTCTTTGGATTTCCTTGAAGTTTTCCTTTGCTTTCTATTTGGTTTTTGTTATTGTTTTCTTTATTGCTTTTTATTTGTTGTTGTTAACATGATTATTAGAATTGCTTGCTAGAGTAAATGCTTATATAAATGCAATGTTTGATTAATATAGATTTCATCGGAGAGTGACGAATAGTTCTATCAAGTTATTTCTAAGAGCGATATTATGTTCATTAACTATACCAGGCAAGTTCACTTTGACCATACTTTTCATACCTATGTTTTTATTGCATTTAGTGACACCTTTTCAAGTTTCCTCCAGTATTATATTGAATCTTATAGTTGAGTAGAAGCATGAGGTAGGAACCCACACCCATGTTACTAAGCCCGGGAACGTGACTCTCGCTTGGTTAACCTTAGTTGTTACTCTGGCTGGGACGGTGCTAGCAGATATAGTCGGCGGTAGGATTGGATGGACACCAACCCGGAATAAAGGTGTTCCGAAATTTTCAAACTCTACCCCCCCCCCCTATCGCCATTTCAGTTTAAAAAAAAAACAAAAGAAAATGATAAAAACTTCAAAAATTAAAATCCTTCGAGATGTAGTTATGTTACTACATCTACTAGTTAGGAAAATTAAAAATCATAAATTTCGACATGTTTTGCAAAAAAGTGTTATGAAAAAGTAAAACGGCTATAACTTTTGCATACGATGTCGAAAAAAACGTATAATATATCAAAATATTGAGCACGAGAAGTCGGTTCCAATTTCAATGGCCGTAGGCAGTTTTGCAAATTTTTAGAATCCTGGAATTCTGAAAGAAAATAAGTTATCCTCAAATTTAAGTTTATTCGAATTTTTGGTCAAACTCTGGTCAAACTATGGTCAAACAGTGGTCAAACTAAATAATTATGGTTTTTTAGAATAATAGTTTCAAACTCAAACAGTGAAACGTGTGACATCATGCCCAAGGGCTTAATAGGATTGATATGATACATATAACAATAAGGTATAACTTCTGATAATAATAAGATTGTCATATTTGGATTCCTCACATTTTTCTGATAATAATGGATATATTATTTGTCGAATTTTGATTTACCGATTTAAAGATATTAATTATGCCATATTAAATGAATAAATGGCAAAAAAAAAATTTATTACTTATTTTATTTTCATTGAAATTCAATATTATTATTACTTATTTTGTTTATTTTAATAATTGTTTGGAATTCAAAAAATTAAATAATGTGACATCAAGACCTAAGGGTTAATAGGATTGATAGCTTACTATTATCAGGAAAACAATAAGTGCGGACTTGAAAACTAGGGGCGATAGAACTGGGAAGTTAAGCATGCTGGGGCTGGAGCAGTGAGAGGATGGGTGACCGGCCGGGAAGTTAGACAATTTGGAATGAGTGCTCCACGCTGAAGCAGTGATGAGGGGTGATTAGAGATTAAATTGCCAAATAATTAGAAGATTTTAAAATAAAAAAAAACTTAAAAACAAATAATAAAAATTCAAAAAAAACTTTCAAAAAAACTTTTAAAAAATTCCTTTAGTCCCGGTTGGTGTTACCAACCTTTAGTCCCGGTTCGTAATGCAACCGGGACTAGGGGGGGGGGGGCTTTTGTCCAAATTGCGCAGTCCCGGTTGGGCAACTGGAACTAAAGGCCCTACCGAACCGGGACTGATGGCCCATTTTCTACTAGTGAGTTGTACTAGTTTTGTGAGATGTTCCATCTCTTGGCCCAGTTCATCATCGTCATTATCCAGGTACTATTATAGTAGCAGCAAGTCTGTTCCATGTCTTATCACGTACGAACGTGCTGAAAAGAGAGAGCTTTATTCATCCATCCTTTTTTTTTTGCGACGACATCCATTCCTTTATCGACACACGGAAAATAAAGAGGCGGGCAAGCTTTATTTAAAGAATGCAGCTTGCCCGCGCATAGATCGCTCTTTTTAGATTTATTGGCCGCCACCGCGACGCGTGCCCACAGTTTTCACTGTGTCGCCAGGCCAGAGGCAGATAACCCATTGTTGAAGGAACTCTGGTCGTTGCAGTCGATTTTGCTCCCGTAGTCGATGCCGAACATGTCACAGTAGCGCTTGTAGAATCCAATCCGGCTCTCCAACCGGTTGTCGGGTCCGTGGCCGCACTCGAGCCCGCCGTTGATGATGTTGGTGATGACGCCGTACCCGGGCACCCGGCCGGCCGCGATGTCTGCCGGCGTCGGCTCCCACTGTCCCGTGATTACGTCGTGGCACGACGGCTTGTTCCACTGCGGGGTCGTCCAGAACCACAACGTGGACTCGAACGATACCACCGGGTTCGTTGCCACCACGTCTGGGTTGTTCAACAGGTCGATGCCGATATCGCGGCCGGCCGGACCGTAGTTGTAGTTGCTGATGGATCATTTGATACAGCGAGAGCAAAAAGCATGGTTATAATCCGAGTCAACAATTAAATACGGATGCAAGTTTAGGTTGCGAGTGCTGGCGCATGCTTTGCTTACTAGGAGAGTTGGATCGGGCCGCGGCCGTAGTACGCCTTGCCCGGCGCGCACGGCCACTCCGCCGACGGCTGGCAGTAATCGGACCACGGGTTAACCTCCTCCTTGAAGCAGTAACCCCACGTGTAGGGGCCGTCCGGCGCGGCCGGCCACCCGCCCGTGGTCTCGTGGGACTTCTGGCCCAGGAACGCGGCGACCTCCTGCTTCCGCGTCTCTAGGTTGCCTGTCGTGCCGAAGGCAGGGAACGCGGCGGCAGCAGTGATGAACGCGTCGTACGTGTAGAACCCGCGTGCAGGGCACGCCGGGTTGTTGCTGTGGAGGAGCATCTGCTCGAAGAGGTCCCTTGACAGGATGGACGCCACGCCCTCGCCAGGAGGGGTGGGAGGACTAGAGGAGGAGGAGTGGGGCCGCAGCCGCTGCACTGGCTCTGGCAGCCGTCGCCACAGTGTTGGGGGCTGCTGCCGCACCATCCAAAGCTGCTGCAGCACAGGCAGTCCGGGCACGTCGCACCGCCGGCTTGCCTGCCACAATTCTGGGCGTGGGATGCCACGGCCAGCGCCGCGGCGAGGACGACCAGGATAGCCGTCCCACTCGGAGCTCTGGATGTCAACATGGTTTGATCTTTGTTGTCCGGTAAGGCGCGAGCTGCTTCTTGCCTTTTAATACACAAAACTCTGGGCTGGACCGGAGAGAAGTGGTGGCTACTCCCACGAGTAAAATGCGACGAGATGTGTGGATTAATTGGGTCCATCTTCATGGAGCGTCGTGCGTCACTTGTTCTCTAAGGGCTCCTTCTAGTTTGATTGTAGCATACCCTCCAGTTTCTCGTGCATTTTATTTGTTTCACATGGTACCGGAACATCACCGACGGTCCTCCTCTGCCGCTGGTCCAACACTAACCCTAATATCTATGCCTGAAAAACGTGCACATATTTCTCGACCTCTATGCTTCCAACTACTCCGATTAGCCTAAAAAAGAAAAAAAAAACCTACTCCGATTTGCAGATAAACTTCATCGTTGTCCTTCTCGGCATGTCCGACACGCGTAAAGGCACCGGTGAGCCACCCATCATGGCCGGCCCACGGGTTGGAACGCCCTCAAGCCTCAACTACCACGGTGAATCAGCAACAGGCCACAGTGCACGCCACAGTGGCACAGACACCGACATCCACGGTACAAAGAAAATCTCTCTATATATATATATATATATATATCCAAAACTCACTTTAGAATTCACAAGTGTTTTTCTGGTGGTGTGTAAGCACACTTTTTTTCTGCGGAAACGACCTCAGAGATATATTAAAGCCGAACAGTGGTACAAAGCACCCCAACTAAACGTGTGTAAACACACTTTGATGCTAACTCCAGTAGTTTTTTAGTCCTATAGAATTCAAGATGACATAACACTTCAATACTACTTAAAATAAATAAAATTATAAAATTGTTTGGTGGACACATGGTAACATTGCTAAAACATGAACACGGGAGTGGTTCACTTGTACTGCCATGCATAGATCGGTTTATATTGATTCATCAAGCATTGTTTTGTAAGAACTCCAATCGACCGCTTTCTTCCTTTCTCTCGGGGCTCGGTTGTTCGTTCCGGCGTTGTAGATAGGGGTATGTTTAGGGTTTGCTCCCGTGGTGCTTTCGTGGCAGCGGCACCGCTGCGTAGAATGAGGTTCCCTTGGACGGCTGGCTCTAGCTCCACCTCGGCGGCGGAGAGGAGCCTTTGGGGCCTTTCTTCCGCCGTTCTTTGGGATGTGCGGATATCGGTTCCATCCGCGCTGCGGTGGCACCGGCTCCAGCACCGCTGGGGAACCTGAAGGGTTTGCACATGAGCTTGATGGTTTGGTTTCTCTTTCGAGCGGCGGAATTGGCGGAGGCAGAGTGGCAGCGACTTCGGCACATGGCTTGAGGTGAGGAGGCATGTTGATCCAGCGTGGCATCCCCGTCTCGGCTGACGGAGGAGACATATCTAGATCGGAGGCGTACCGGGGATTTCCCGTCTGGCGAGTGACAGCAGCGATGGTCCTTTTGGGCCATTTTTAGGTCTCCAAAATGCAAAGGAGTGAAGATGCGGTTCCAGTCCTTTGGTGTGGTGGCTTCTCATTCTTCTTTTTGGCGGTGCTCTGGCGATGCTCGTGAGGAGGAGCGGGCGTTGCGGCGATGGTGCTGTGCACAAGATCCCAAGGGCTTTGTTGTAATTCTTCGCTGTTTTGGGTATTTTTGCATTTGTGCCGGGACAACTGGCCCTTTCTGTGGTTTTTCCGTAGCTTCGCATGTGTTGGTGTTGTACTGTTGTTTTCTGTTTGAATGAACACGCGCCTTCCTCTTAAAAAATTATTGCTTGGTAAGCTAGTGGTGGTGGTTGATCCTGTATCGGTTGCATTACGAGCATTAGTCCCGGTTCGAGTGGCTAGGGCGCCGGTCGGGGCTCGGCAGGCATTAGTCCCGGTTCAAATGGTACCTTTAGTCCCGGTTGAAGACAGACCTTTAGACCCGGTTGGAGACACCAACCGGGACTAAAGGGGTTCTGAAAGTTTCTGTTTTTAGTTTCTGTTTTAAATTGCTTATATCTTTTACGATATTTGATGTTTTTTAGTGATTCTTTTTGCATTAGATTCAAATTTTTGTCTAGTTTCTGTTTGTGCCATTAGTTTTCAAATTAGAATGGTTTAAATTTAAATTTGTTCAAATTTGCTTCAAACACTAGATTGTGAAAAACTTGAGTTTAAAAATAGTTTTTTATTTAATTCTTTTTGCTCCTAGTCACATGTCACTAGTAGAAAACAGGGCTTTGGTCCAGGCCGGGTAAGGGCATTAATCCCGGTTCACCCATGAACCGGGACCAAAGGGGGCATCAGTCCCGGTTCGTGAGGCCAAGGGGCCGGCCGGGCCTCGGGGGCCATGGGTCCCGGTTCGTCTGACCCCTTTGGTCCGGGTTCCATACACGAACCGGGACCAATGTACCTCGCTCCTGGCCCACAACCATTGGTCCCGGTTGGTGGCTGGAACCGGGACCAAATGTTGTCCTTTAGTCCCGGTTCCAGCCACAAACCGAGACCAAAGGGAAGCCTATATATACCCCCTGCCCGCGAGCAGAGCAGAGCAGTGCACTGCTCTGTTTTTTTGCCCGGCCGTGGGAGAGCTTTGTGGTGCTCTAACTCACCTCCTATGCACATGAGGTCTTCGATGAAATGCCCGAGCCACACTTAAGCTTTCTCCTCTCAAAGCTCCTTGTCCAAGCTCCATTTTCCTCAAGATTTGTCTAGGTTTGGCGGTCCGTCCTGTCTAGTCCCCATCCTCACCGCCGTCGATCGCCCGCGCCGATCTCGTCGCCGGCACCACCGTGGTGAGCCTCTTGTTCTTATCTTCTTTCTAAAAGAAAAAAGTTCTTACTTGTATGATTTAGATAGATACTAGTGTAATTTTCTTACTTTTATTATTGTTTATTATTATATAGTGCGATGGTTTTCGTATCCGCCTCCGTCCGCCCTCATCCTGTCTATGATTCGGATGTGGTATATAATATCTTTTATAACTATTTGGTTCATTTAGTGTTTATGACAATTATGCCGACCAACGTGACATAGATGTTTTTATCTAGGAGGTATGTGAACCGGAAATTCCAACCGACCCTATTGTCGAGAGGTTAAATTTAGTTGAAGAAGAAAACAATTACCTGAAGAAAAAATTGAAAAGAATTGAGGAGGAGAAGATGAGATTGGAGTTGCATGTTGCGGATGTCGTCCATGATCACAAGATCAAGATGGATGAAATGCGGTTGAAGATTAGAAAGATTACAAAATATGCCATTCATACTGAGGCTTGGTATCATTATGCCGTTGGGTCAATTGTTACCTTAGTTGCGATTATGATCGCATTTGTTGTTGCATTGAAATGTTTTACATAGTTTCAATGTATGGTTTAATTAGATGCTCTGGAGAGCTATGTGTTGTTCAATGAGAACTATGTATGCACTTTGGTTTTAATGTGATGATGAACTTCTATTAATTTGGTCACTTCTGTATTCATGATGTTTTCTAATGATTTTTGACACACTTAATTATATGTAATGGACGCAGATGAACCGGCAATGAATGTACGGTAACAGACGCACCTCCGAGTACATTAAGGGCGTGCATAATTTTCTCGAAGTGGCTGAGGCAAACAAGGAGAATGGTTTTATGTGTTGTCCATGCCCTATATGTGGGAATACGAAGTCTTACTCTGACCGGAAAATCCTTCACACCCACCTGCTTTATAAGGGTTTCATGTCACACTATAATGTTTGGACCAAGCATGGAGAAAGAGGGGTTATGATGGAAGACAACGAAGAAGAAGAGGATGATGATAACAATGTGCCCCCTAAATACGGTGATGCTGCAACGGGGGAAGCTGAAGATCAAGAGGAACCAGACGATGTGCCTGATGATGATCTTCGCCGGGTCATTATTGATGCAAAGAGACAATGCGAAAGTGAAAAGGAGAAGTTGAAGTTCGATCGCATGTTAAAGGATCACAAAAAAGGGTTGTACCCCAATTGCGAAGATGGCAACACAAAGCTCGGTACCACACTAGAATTGCGGCAGTGAAAGGCAGAGAATGGTGTATCTGACAAAGGATTTGAGAAGCTACTGAAAATATTGAAGAAGAAGCTTCCAAAGGATAACGAATTGCCCGACAGTACGTACGGAGCGAAGAAGGTTGTATGCCCTCTAGGATTGGAGGTGCAGAAGATACATGCATGCCCTAATGACTGCATCCTCTACCACGGTGCGTACGAGGATTTGAACACATGCCCGGTATGCGGTGCATTGCGGTATAAGATCAGACGAGATGACCCTGGTGATGTTGACGGCGAGCGCCCCAGGAAGAGGGTTCCTGCCAAGGTGATGTGGTATGCTCCTATAATACCACGGTTGAAACGTCTGTTCAGAAACAAAGAGCATGCCAAGTTGATGCGATGGCACAAAGAGGACGGTAAGAAAGACGGGAAGTTGAGAGCACCCGCTGAAGGGTCGCAGTGGAGAAAAATCAAGAGAAAGTGTGGGGACTTTGCAGGTGACGCAGAGCAGCAATCATAGCACCTGGCCCGTGACTCTATGTATCTATAACCTTCCTCCTTCGCTGTGCATGAAGCAGAAGTTCATTATGATGTCAGTTCTCATCCAAGGCCCTAAGCAACCCGGCAACGACATTGATGTGTACCTAAGGACATTAGTTGAAGAACTTTTACAGTTGTGGAATGGAAAAGGTGTACGTGTGTGGGATGACCAAGACCAGCAGGAATTTGACCTACATGCGTTGCTGTTTGTAACCATCAATGATTGGCCTGCTCTCAGTAACCTTTCAGGACAGACAAAAAAGGGATACCACGCATGCACGCACTGTTTAGATGACACCGAAAGTATATATTTGGACAAATGCAGGAAGAATGTGTACCTGGGGCATCATTGATTTCTTCCGACCAACCATCAATGTCGAAAGAAAGGCAAGCATTTCAAAGGCGAGGCAGATCACCGGAAGAAGCCCGCCGTCCATACTGGTGATCACATACTTGCTATGGTCAATGATTTACAAGTAATCTTTGGAAAGGGTCTCGGCGGACTATCTGTTCCGAATGACGCTGAGGGACGCGCACCCATGTGGAAGAAGAAATCTATATTTTGGGACCTACCCTATTGGAAAGACCTAGAGGTCCGCTCTGCAATCGACATGATGCACGTGAAGAAGAATCTTTGCGTGAACCTGCTAGGCTTCTTGGGCATGTATGGGAAGACAAAAGATACACCGGACGCACGGGAGGACTAGCAACGTGTGCACGAAAAAGACGGCATGCCTCCAAAGCAGTATGAAGGTCCTGCCAGCTACGCTCTTACCAAAGAAGAGAAGGAAATCTTCTTGGAATGCCTGCTCAGTATGAAGGTCCCGTCTGGCTTCTCATCGAATATAAAGGGAATAATAAATATGGCAGAGAAAAAGTTTCAGAACCTAAAGTCTCATGACTGCCACGTGATTATGACGCAACTGCTTCCGGTTGCATTGAGGGGGCTTCTACCGGAAAACGTTCGATTAGCCATTGTGAAGCTATGTGCATTCCTCAATGCAATCTCTCAGAAGGTGATCGATCCAGAAATCATACCAAGGCTAAGGAGTGATGTGGCGCAATGTTTTGTCAGTTTCGAGCTGGTGTTCCCACCATCCTTCTTCAATATCGTGACGCACGTCCTAGTTCATCTAGTCGACGAGATTGTCGTTCTGGGCCCCGTATTTCTACACAATATGTTCCCCTTTGAGAGGTTCATGGGAGTCCTAAAGAAATATGTCCGTAACCGCGCTAGGCCAGAAGGAAGCATCTCCATGGGCCATCAAATAGAGGATGTCATTGGGTTTTGTGTTGACTTCATTCCTGACCTTAAGAAGATTGGTCTCCCTCAATCGCGGTATGAGGGGAGACTGACTGGAAAAGGCACGCTAGGAGGGGACTCAATAATATGCAGGGACGGGCATTCTTGGTCTCAAGCACACTACACAGTTCTACAGAACTCTACCTTGGTGACCCCGTATGTCGATGAACACAAGAACATTCTTCGCTCCAAACACCCAGAGCAGTGTGACGACTGGATTACATGTGAACACATCAGGACTTTCGGCAGTTGGTTGGAAACACATCTCAGAGGTGACAACACTATTTCTGATGAGCTGTACTCGTTGTCCAGGGGACCATCTTCGACTGTATTGACTTACAAAGGATACGAGATAAATGGGAATACATTTTACACGATCGCCCAAGATCAAAAGAGCACTAACCAAAACAGTGGTGTCCGCTTTGATGCAGCAACCAAGAGGGGAAAGGACACATATTATGGTTACATAGTGGACATATGGGAACTTGACTACGGACATGATTTTAAGGTCCCTTTGTTTAAGTGCAATTGGGTCAATCTGTCAGGAGGCGGGGTACAGGTAGAGCCACATTACGGAATGACAACAGTGGATCTGAACAATCCTGGGTACATAGACGAACCATTCGTCCTAGCCAATGATGTGGCGCAGGTTTTCTATGTGAAGGACATGTCTACCAAACCGAGAAAAAGAAAAGATAAGGAAGCGAATACATCATACGATGAGCCAAAGCGCCACATAGTTCTTTCAAAAAAAAGAGACATCGTGGGAGTGGAGGGTAAGACAGACATGTCTGAAGATTATGAAAAGTTTCATGAAATTCCTCCCTTCAAAGTCAAGGCTGACCCAAGCACCCTGTTAAGCGATGAAGAATATCCATGGTTACGGCGCAATAAGCAAAGGACACAAGCGAAGAAAAAATGAAGACAGATGAAGTCAGAAAGGGTTGAAAATTGATGATGTGGCTTTGAATGGTTCATTTTGAGCACACAAAAAGTATGGAGTTCAAATTAGTTCAAAAAAATGAAATCCCTTTGTAACAGGTGAGTTTTTGTCCGAAACCCTGATACTTTGAAAGAGATTGTCCATTTTGTACACGAAGTGCATCCAGTTTTTGCCGTAACCCTCTCAACTTTTTAGCACATGATATGTGGGTGAAATGATGATATCATGCCAATTTTCAACCTCTTCAGAGTTCATTTGAAGTGCTTTTCAATTTCAGGGTCATTTAGCTAAAAAATCAGTAAATGCATGAAAAATAACAGATGAACAGAAAGGGTTGAAAATTGATGATGTTGCTTTAAATGGTTCATTTTGAGCACACAAAAGTGTGGAGTTCAAATAAGTTCAAAAAATGAAATCCCTTTGTACACGATGAGTTTTCGTCCGAAACCGTGATACTTCGAAAGAGATTGTCCATTTTGTACACGAAGTGCATCCAGTTTTTGCCGTAACCCTCTCAACTTTTTAGCACATGCTATGTGGTGAAATGATGATATCATTGCTCATTTTCAACCTCTTCAGAGTTCATTTGAAGTGCTTTTCAATTTCAGGGTCATTTAGCTCAAAAAAAATCAGTAAATGCATGAAAAATAACAGATGAAGTCAGAAAGGGTTGAAAATTGATGATGTTGCTTTGAATGGTTCATTTTGAGCACACAAAAAGTCTGGAGTTCAAATAAGTTCAAAAAAATAAAATCCCTTTGTAACAGATGAGTTTTCGTCCGAAACCCTGATACTTCGAAAGAGATTGTCCATTTTGTACACGAAGTGCATCCAATTTTTGCCGTAACCCTCTCAACTTTTATGATACTCTAATAGCAAAAATAATAAACTAAAAGAATGAACTAGAAAACTTTGATGAAACTCTAATAGAAAAAGAATGAACTAGAAAACTTTAATGAAACTTTAATAGCTAAAGGAATCAACTAAAAAACTTTTTAAACCTCTTGTATTATTGAAACTAAAATTATATAAAATTTATGCAACTAAAATTATCAAAGTATTTTCTCTTCAAAACATTAAAAGAAAAAGAATTATCATAAAATAAATAAATAAAGCAAAAAATAAAATAAAATAAATAAGTAGAAACAAAATAAAATAAATAAGTAGAAACAAAATAAACTCTAATAAATAAGTAGAAACAAAATAAAATAAAATAAATTTAATAAAATAAATAAAAATAGCAACAGTAAGTATTTTGTTGTAAGTAGAAACAAATTAAAATAAATAAAGCAACAAAGAAAACAAAATAAAAATAAAAAAAGTGTCGCCTACTGGGCCACCACGGCCTGAATACGACTAGAAACCCAACCATGGGCCAGGATTCAGGCCCGCAGCAGGCCCAGTAGGCCCACAGGCACATAGTGCGAGTTTAGGCCCGAAAGCCTGCAGTTGAGAGGAGCTCGAGAGAGTGGGCGCAGCAGCGCTTATAAACCACTCTCGAGCTCTCTCAACTAGCAAGGTGGGACTAAACTTTTGGCCGCGACGCGGGCAACACAAGGCTTTTTGTCCCGGTTGGTGGCACCAACCGGGACTAAAGGGGTGCATTGGTACCGGTTCGTAGCACCAACCGGGACCAATGCACGCCCTTTAGTCCCGGTTGGTTCCACCAACCGGGACCAAAGGTCCCTGCTTCCCGCCCTTTGGGCTGCTGAAAAAAGACCTTTGGTCCCGGTTGGTGGCACCAACCGGGACTAAAGGGGGGCATTGGTCCCGGTTGGTGCCACGAACCGGGACCAAAGCCTTTGCTATATAAGCCAGCACTTAGGAAATTTTCAGATTTCCATCGCCAGTTCATGCCCGACGCCCCAGCGCTGCTCCTCGTCGCCGTCGCCGTCGTCGCCCTGCCTCCGACGTCGTCGCCGCGCCGCCCCTGCTCCGAGCCCTCGACGCCGTCGCCGCCCGCTCCCCGCACCTCGTCGTCGTCGCCCAGCGGCCCTACCCCCGACCACGCCGTCGCCGCGCCGGCCCCTGCCCCGGCCCGCCCCCGCCGTCGCCGTCGTCGTCGCCGCCCCCGCTGTGAGCCGCCGCGCCGCCCCGTCTCTGTTTTTTTTTCATTTTTTATTAGATTAATTTTTTGTTCATATATATATATAATGTATATATTTATGTATGTGCCTATATGTATGTAGATGTTCATAATGTATTAATTTTTTTGTTCAGAGCATGTTTTTGTTCATGATGAGGGGGGTGGGGGTCGATGTACATATGTATATATATATGTAATTTTTTTGTTCATATATATATATAATGTAATTTTTTTCCATTTATATATGTATGTGGTACTATATATGCATGATGAGGGGGGTGGGGGTCGATACCCCCCTCCCCGATAACTTTGACATGAGGGGAGGGGTCGATATACCCCCTCCCCGATAACTTCGACAGGGGGGGGGGGGGTCGATATACCCCCTCCCCGATAACTTCGACATGAGGGGGGGGGGTCGATATACCCCCTCCCCGATAACTTCGACATGAGTGGGGGGGGGGTCGATATACCCCCTCCCCGATAACTTCGCCGCGTGCTCCCCCGAGCTCGGCCTTGCTCTGCCACTGCTCAAAAGTTTCAAATGACCAAAGTGGGTTTTTGCATAAAAATGATCTATAGGCATCAGAGGACTTCTCAAAAAATTTGTGGCTTTTGAAAAGAATTATTTGAAATAGTTCTAGTGCAACAGGGTCATTCTAGAGTTTGAAAATACTAATAAATTTTTTTTTGAGGCCAAATCATTATAAAAATAATTACTACTGATGTGTTTGTTCATAGCATTTTTTTCAATGTATGTATGTATGTATGGATGGATATAGAAATGTTCATATATGATGTTTTTTTTGTTCATAGCAATTTTTTTCCATGTATGTATGTATTTTTTTTAGATGTGCTATGTTTTTTCAGATGAGATGAAATGAGATGAGTTGTCCATTTGTTGTATAAACATAACCCTGATAACTTCAATTCCCCTCGGGAGTACATGTAAAAAAATTCAGAGTTGTTCATTCACTTCGACATGAGGGGGGACGTCGATCAACCCCCTCTCGCCCGAACAAGTCTATGTATTATTTTATATCGCGGTGGACATATATAAAAAAGCGTTGTCGATCTCCTACCCCTCCCGCCCCTACTCCACAAACTCTCGAGGCCACCCAAACCACTAGAAGATAACTCCGGTAACTTCGACATGAGGGGGGACGTCGATCAACCCCTCTCGCCCGAACAAGTCTATGTATTATTTTATATCGCGGTGGACATATATCAAAGTTTGATCATATGTCAAAGTTTGAATTTTGACATATGCAACATTTGATCATATGTCAAAGTTTGATCATATGTCAAAGTTTGAATTTTGACATATGCAACATTTGATCATATGTCAAAGTTTGATCATATGTCAAAGTTTGAGTTTTGACATATATAGATTTATCAAGAATGCCCCCATTATGGATGTGCACAAGTTGATCTAATTTTTTTTCTGATCTCATCTATATATATATATTCTTCTATATGTCACGTTGTCTGTCAAAGTATTGAAGAAATCCATGGCTTCATCATTAGTCGGAAGTAACAGGCGTATGATGCTACGAAGCTCTTCAAAGTTGTTTTGGAACGGAGTTCCTGATAGAATAATTCTCCTTTTGATACGAATTTCAGCAAAGGCCTTCCAAATAGCGATATTCGGAAGGCTCTTGCTGAACTTTGTACCAAAAAGCGAATTATTCTATCGGGAACTCCGTTCCAAAACAACTTTGAAGAGCTTCGTACCATTATACGCCTGTCATTTCCGGCTAATGATGAAGTCATGGTTTTCTTGAATTCTTTGACACTAGACAACGTGACATATAGAAGGGTAGATGAGATCAGGAAAAATATGGACCATTTTCTGCACATCCAGAATGGCGTCATTTTGTTAAATCCCTTGTCGGTCCGGACGTCGGACATTCATGAGAGAGGCGGTTCGTAGAAGAGTTGTCGAGGCCACCCCAAACCGTAGAAGCGTCGAGCTAGCTAGGTCTACGTTTGCACTAATATATCCATCTGTCATGTTTGTATATTAATTGCCATGTTGTAATATTTGCAGAAACTATGGAGCACCGAGACATCGAAGCAGAACAGTTGTTGGGGGACATAATCCTCGGCGGAGGTGATATCTTGTCGTATCTCAACGACACCGATGGTCTGGAAGGAGAGGGTGAAGCAGGCTCCGGTGATCGAACAATGGAGGTGGAAGGACATGATTATGATGGCTCCGATGAGCAAACGGAGGAAGGAGCTGTTGCAAAGTCCGGCGAGCTATATATATTAATTAAGCCTGTGATGACTAGCTAATTGATGCATTAATTGTTTTGGTATGTACACATATTAACTCTCTTCTTTCTTCTTTTCTAGCCCTCCGGATCGAGCCAAACTTCGGTACCGAGACGAGGCCCGAAGAAAAGGTTGCGCCAGGATGAAAGGTTCATGATCACAGCAATCAAGGGCGATGGCCAACCGATTGAACCCAGCCGGACCAAGGAAGCATTTTCTGCTCAGTGAGGGGTTCTTGTTAGGGACATGATCCCGATCAGCATCCACCAATGGAATAAGCCTAAGAGCGAAGACCCTCAAGTGTCTTTTGTCAACGATAGACAGAAAGTTGATCTTTGGACCGCGCTGAAGGCAAATTTCACCCTACCGCTAGAGGAGGATCCGGATAAGCCAGTTATAGAGCCATTGGTCAAGGCTCATGCTCTTAAGAAGATGTCAGATCTATTCAGGAGGTGGAAGAATGAGTTGAAATCAACGTTTGTCGACAAAGGGAAGACTCCAGAATTCACCGGTCGATTTGAGAAGATAAGAGATCACTGGCCCGCATTTGTGGCCCACAAGACATCGGAGAAGAGTAAGAAGATGTCAGCGACAAACAAGAAAAATGCTGCAAAGAAGGAGTATCACCATCGCACGGGGTCAGGTGGCTACCTCAAAGCCCGGCCGTTGTGGGACAAGGCTGAGAAGGACCTGCTTGATAAAGGGGTCGAACCAGAGACATTGAACTGGCCAGACCGTTCAAGGACTTGGTTCTTCGGGGTTGGGGGAACCTTGGACCCTGAAACAGGGAAGTGCCGTTGGACGAAGGAGCAACTTGAAATACCCGTCAAGAAGCTTCAGAAGTATATCGCCGCAGCGCAGGAAGGGACATTCGTTCCCGACAGAGAGAACGACGAGCTCACACAGGCCCTCGGGAATCCTGAGCACCCAGGACGAACACGAGGCACGGCAGGCTCCGTTGCGTGGAGGGTTGGGTTTCCCAGCGCAGGCGGTTACAAAACCCGGGAGAGGAGGAGGAAAGTGGAGCAGACGGAACTGCAGTCGCTGAATGCAAGGGTACGAGCGCTAGAGGAACAAGCACTACTAGTTCAGAGCCAGCGACCTGCAGGAGCTACCCCAGAAGCTACCCCTCCATCTCAGCGGAGAAGCAGCGTGGCTTCCACCGAGGTCCTTCAGCAGCCTGACTTCACGGCTCCCAGCTACCCCGTGGATGCTATCACGGAGGCTCAAGATTGCCACCTTATGGCGCAATGGCAGCACCTCAAAGTCAAGGCGGCTGTCGGCTCTGTTGCACCTTCTGGACCCGGCGCAACTTTTCACTGCCTTCCGATTCCACAAGGCTATGCTGTTGTGATGATCGATGAAATAACGGAGGGATTTGAGGAGCTCCAGCTTGACCACCCTACCGGTGAAGGGGAGACTCAGCTGGGTCTTGCTCTGAAGACTCCATGTCTATGGCGGAAGGAGCTCATCAACCTTCCGAACTGGACGCCTCTGCCTCCTCCTCCGGCGAGTCAGGGCACTCCGCCTCCTCCTCCGCCTCCTCCTCCAGCGAGTCAGGGCACTCCGCCTCCTCCTCCGCCTCCTCCTCTGGCGAGTGATCAGGGCACTCCGCCTCCTTCTCCGCCTGCGCCGTCGCGTCCGAGCAGCCCGCCTCCTTCTCTGCCTCGTCAGCAACAGCGGAAGACAGCCGCCGCCGCTCCGGCTGCTCCGGCGCGTCGTAGCACTCCGCCTCCTTCTCCGCCTCGTAAGCAACGAAGGAAGACAGCCGTAGCCACTCCGACTGCTCCGGCGTCTAGCAGTACAGCCAGAGGCGGGAGGCAATACAGATTCGGTCTGACTCTCACGCCTCTAGAGAAGTTACCATACGAGATGACCGACGAGGAAAACGCGGAGATCTATAAAGCCCAAGTGAGGGACTTTTTTGCAAAGAAAAATCCACCTCCGGAGGAGAAGATGGATCCGGTGAAATTGAAGCGCACTGTGAAGGACCTGAAGCGACCACCACCGCCTCCGCCGGATGACAACTATGTCCGCGCTCTTAAAAAGGCAGTGGAAGGAGCGCGCCCGTCGGGAACTACTTCAACTGACAAAAGGTTACAAGAACGAAGAAGTGGGAACAAAATTCCCTAGCTCGGCGAACAGGCAAACCAATCGTGCCCCCCGCTCAAGGTGTCTAGCGATATCGTCGCAAATCTGCCGGGGATGCTGCCCGGTACCAATCCTGGTGATTACCTGCCCGACGATGCACATTTTGATACAATGGAGGTGGACGAACACAAATACCAGTACGGGAAGCCTCTCGTCAGACCTGGTGATCCTCCTCTAACAACGATGATGCGAAGATTCGATAAGTGGTACATGGACACCTGCAAGTCTAGGAAGGATATTTTGACGCTGAGAGTTAAAGAGGAGCACGACCTCGTTGGAATTGATCTGTTGTCTGTTCCATTTGAGGAGTTCTTCCAGTTTTTCAATCAAAAGGACCTCGATAAAATAATCATCACTTGCTACTGTCTGTAAGTACTATACTTCTGTAATTAAGTCTCTATATATAGCTCAGCTCTTTCATTGCATGTATATATAATTATCCTCACTATATTATGCAGATTGAAGATTGTCGAATACAGAAATGCACAAATCTATGATATTGGGTTTATTAACACAAATCTCATAGATGAATGGACGGTTACATATAATCCGAAAGAAACCGAGGCCAACTTGCTACAATCGTTGCTTAAAAATCAAAACAAAGATAAAATACTCTTTCCTTACAACTTCAAGTGAGTGTTACTGTCTTCTGCATATTCGGTTTCCATTATTACTCGAGGTTATAGTAATGTAATTGATGAGTTATGCATGCGTGCGCAGCTTCCACTTTATTCTCCTAGAGATTAAGCTTGAGCAGGGACTAGTAACCGTCTTAGACTCAAGACGAAAAGATCCCAAGGAGTATGCGGCCATGACTGAAATGCTCCAGAAGTAAGTTCAATCGATCATTATCGCACCATATCGGCAACTTAGTTCATTTCCTGATATCAAGTAATTATTTTCTTTGTCTCGCAGCGTTTGGAAAGTGTTCACCGCAGAAGTTCCGGGACTGCCGGGGGATCTGCGATTTACACACCCAAAAGTAAGTACTACTAGCTAGTTCTGCGCATCTCCCAATGATTCTAGCTAGTTTCATCAATACCATTTATAATGCTTGATTATCAGTTTGATTGACCTCTATTTCTCGTAAAGTGGTTGTGGCAGGAAGGCGGGAATAATTTTTGTGGATACTACGTTTGCGAGTACATCTACAACGCAACGACCTCTAAGCGGGGCTACTCTGAAAAACAATATGAAGTGCGTAAGCAATAATATTCACAATTTTATTTTATTACCATCATTTGTGTTGAGTTTCATTCATATATATGTATTGACCCCCTTCTTCAAATTAGATTTGGCAGATGCGGCATGAACTCCTACCACAAGATCGCTTAAAGGCAATTCAAGAGGAATTGGCTGCATTCTTTCTTGACCACGTCATCAATCTAGCCGGAGAATACCATGTGGAACTTGACATCAGATGTTAGGGATCTTATATTGTATATATGTAGCTAGTAGCGTCGGATAGATATACGAAAACTTGTTGTTCGACCAATCTCTCGGAGAAGGAGGAGGTCGATCACTTCTCTCTGTATATGTTCATGACGATCTTGTGTACTTAATGGTTTCCTTCTTTTGCTTACTAGCTAGCGTGTCGAGTCCTCTCTATACGTATAGTACGTAGCGTCGACCAAGCACGGAGATAAGAGAGGACACTTCTCTCTATTAGCTAGCTAACACAATATATGAAACCCCTAAATTAACCCACAAAACCCCCAAACCCCCCCCCCCTTTCAAAAAAAACAAAAACCCCAGCTCCTGAGCTGCTGACACGTGGATGATCTTTGGTCCTGGTTGGTGTTACCAACCGGGACTAAAGGCCCTCCTCTCTGGGCTCGCCGCAGCGGCCACGTGGAGCCCCATCTGTCCCGGTTCGTATAAGAACCGGGACTAAAGGTGTTGGGCTTTAGTCCCGACCCTTTAGTCCCGGTTCCCGAACCGGGACAAATGGGCCTTTTTCTACTAGTGATATGAAACATTTGATCATATATCAAAGTTTGATCATATGTCAAAGTTTGAATTTTGACATATGCAACATTTGATCATATGTCAAAGTTTGAATTTTTACATATGCAACATTTAATAAGGGATTTATCAAGAATGCCCCCATTAATAAGAGATTTATCAAGAATGCCCCCATTATGGTTGTGCATAATTAAGGTGATCCATATTTTTCCTGATCTCATCTACGCTTCTATATGTGCACGTTCTCTTGTGTCAAAGTATTGAAGAAATCCATGGTTTCATCATTAGCCGGAAGTAACAGGCGCATGATGGTATGAAGCTCTCCAAACACTACTGGAATCAGGGACTTTGCCATCTGCCAGCTCTTTGCCGTCTGCCAGCGGATGGCAAAGAAGGTCTTTGCCGTCTGCTTACAAAAAACAGAAGGCAAAGAACTGACAGACGGCAAAGAACCTGGTTGCCATCAGTCAGCTCTTTGCCGTCTGCCAGCAGATGGCAAAGAATCTTTGCCGTCCGCTGGCAGACGGCAAAGAGATGGGTAGGTCCAGCCCATCAGCTCCACCTCTTTGCCGTCTGCCAGCAGATGGCAAAGAATCTTTGCCGTCTGCTGGCAGACGGCAAAGAGGTACCCAGCAGACGGCAAAGAGATGCCCCATCGTAGCCACGCCCTCTCTCTCCCCAGCCCCTCCACACCGACCCGATCCACTCCCACCCCACCTCTCTCTCTCTCATCCCTAAACTCTCATGAACTCACCCCCACCCCTCGGTCCACCCCACCCCAGCTCCTCTCCCCACGATCTCCTCGCCGCCGCCACCACCCATGCCGGCCGGTTCCGGCGAGCACCGGCCGCGCGCAACACTCCCCCAAGCTCCGCCGCGCTCTCTCTCTCTCCCGCTCGTCTCTCCCTCCCGCTCGTCTCTCCCTCTCCCCCGCGCGAGCAGCTACGGCGGGCGATTCCGGCGAGCTCCGGCGGGATTCGACGGCGCCCAGCACACCCACGTGACCCCCTCGCCCCGCTCCTCCATCCCCTCCGACCAGATCCGACGCGCGCGTCCTCCTGTGACCACGCGCGACCCTCCCCTGCGGCTAGGGTTTCGGCCACCACGTCGCTGGCGTGGCTCCGGCGTTGCTCCGGTGATTCGGGCTCGTTTTGGTAGGAGCCACGGCACCAAGTTCGACTCCAGCCGGGATCGCGACGCCCCGTTCAGGTTCACCCTCGGGCGAGGTATACTACCACGCTCTGACTGACGGTCAACTCCTCCTCCTCTGCTTCTGATGAACTGCTCTAACTGACAGTAGAATCTCTTTCAGCTGGCCGTAGCAAGTCATGACGGATTTTTGTTTATGTAATAGTTAGGATCAGAAATTTTATTCATGACTAGCTTGTCAAACTGAGCACCCTGGACTGTTGGTTTTCCATTGTTGTACTCTAGGTTTGTGCTAAATTCTGTACTCACATCTGAACATTTGGAGAAGTTGTACATGGAAACAATTTTATTCATGACTACAGTAATGTTTTCGGCTATGACTAGAGTAGTAGAGTAGAAATTGAATAAATACCCTTGTGATCTATAGGTGAAGTTTATAGAGGGACACATTTCTTTTGTTATTTGTAGAAAGAAAATTGGAACACATTGATGGTGTATATAGAAGGCGGACCATGCTTTTCCTTGATAATTGAATTGCATTTACATGTACCATTTTGGTGCTAATATATGCAAATGACAACGGTGCTGCTTATTTTGGACCATTATACCCTATTGAGAAAAGTTGTTTATAGCTGCCCACATTTTTCTCTTGCATAGTTTAAGCTTTTATATTGCATGCAAGTTGATGACATTACAGAAAAGAGAACATATAATATACGATAAAATTCAATTAAATGTCAACAGAAGTCTTTTGCTTGCATTTAGTGGTTTGTTACTTTGAGTTATCTTGTTGAATGTAGGAACCATCAAGCTGTTTTATTGGAAAGATCTGTCAGGAGTTCTGGACTATTAACTTTCCTTTCAATTCTAATGTGCAGAAATTTTTCAAGGCAAGCATACTTGCTAAAGCGAAGGGATAAAAAAATTGATGAGATTCGGTCAGTACAACAGAACTTCTATACAAGTATCTTGCTGTTCATGATGTTGTCTATATGTTGAGTTGGTACAGACATTAACTTGTTACTGTTTTGGGGTAACTGCAGGGATGAAATTCTCGATCATGAATACATTTTTCAGGGTGTCAAACTAACCGACGCAGAAGAAAATGACTTCAGGTGCTGATTCTAACTGAGTCCCATAAAGTGCCTCTCTACTGATAAATTTGCACCGAGGAGTGAGGATATGTAGATATAATTATGCTACAGATTTTCTCTTTTAGCTAGATGCATGTACACATAGGCAGGCTTTTATGCAGTGCATTTCAAATAAACCCGGGCATAAAATGGTTTATGTGTGCAGATACAAGAAGAAGATTTATGATCTTGTTAAGGATCATGTTGAGAGTGCAGATGATGTTGTTGAGGTATGTTCCCCCCTTGAGATACTGTACATAAGCGTTAGTTATTCTACTTCTTTCGGCTAAATGTTTAGCAAGGACCGCACGTCTGAAACAACTAGCTCGCCGGAATCGCCCACATGATCATGACGGCTCCGGTGACCGAATGGCAGAGGAAGAAGGAGACCATGATGAAGGCTCCGGGGACCGAACGGAGGAGGGAGCTGTTGCAAAGTCCGGTGAGGTATATATATTAATTAAGCCTGTGCTGACTAACTGATGCATTAATTGTTTTGGTATGTACATATATTAATGCTTCTTTCTTCTTTTATTGCCCTCCGGATCGAGCCAAACTTCCGTAACGAGACGAGGCCCGAAGAAAAGGTTGCACCAGGATGAAAGGTTCACAATCACACAACTCGCGGACGATGGCCTACCGATCGAACCCAAGCGGACCAAGGACGCATTTTCTGCTCAGTGCGGAGCTATTGTTAGGGACAGCATCCCGATCAGCATCCATAAATGGAATAAGCCTAAGGACGACGACCCTGAAGTTTCTTATGTCACCGGTAGACAGAAAGATGATCTTTGGACCTCGCTGAAGGCAAATTTCACCCTACTGCCAGAGGAGGATCCGAATAAGCCAGTTATAGTGTAGGAGATATGCCCTAGAGGCAATAATAAATGTTATTGATTATCTCCCTGTTCATAATTAGGTTTATGTTCCATGCTATAACTGCTATGGTTCTCGAGTCTGCAATAACCACGAGGCTCGGAGGAAGACTCATATGCACGTGTGGAATAATAAATGGTAAAATGTATTCCTAGTCTGGCCTCTAAGACTAGCCCAAGTGTTGCATGATGGTTCTGTTTTCCTGATCATGGCCATGTCTATGCCAGCAACTTTGAGGGCACAATGTTAGCAGAACATTTGTGTTGAATCGACCCTAATTGATGTTATGCTATGAGATACTTTCGTCACAAGTTAATGGTTAATAACATAGAGATGGTTAACGTTTGCATGATTCCTTAGACCATGAGAGTATCGAGTTTCTTCATGCTTGCTTCCTGAACTTTGGGGTTTGTTAAACGTCATCCGTAAATGGGTGGCTATTACGGCGGCTTACGGGTTCATGGAAAAGTGTGTCAAGTAACTTGATAGCTCGAGGTTGGGATTTGCTCCTCCAACGATGGAGAGATATCTCTGGGCCCTCTCGGTGTTACGGTACCCATCATCGTCTGGCCAGACACTTTGTGATTTGATCACGGGGATACCGGAACACGGGAACGAGAAAAGAGAACAATACCGGTAATGAGGTAACTGGCATAGTGGATAAGTTGTTGATCCACGGGGATGCCAACATGTATCACCTCGGGTATTTGTAACATATCGCGAAGCAATAGGAATAGCACATGGCAACTGGAGGTTCACCCGAATATTCATTTGTGTGGGTATAGGGGTCAGTATGGGTGTCCACGGCTCCGATGTTGATCATTGATCGGAAGGGGTTCCGGGTCATGTCTATACTTCACCGAACCTATAGGGTGACATGCTTAAGGGTCATCTATCTGCTGAATACTAGACAGGGAGTCTGAGAGAAATTCGCCGAAAAAGTTTCGGAGACAACGGAAGAGTTCCGAAGAGAGCGCAGTGAAATAGTTTCGTAAAACCTTAAAGTTGTTTCGGGGTATACCATTAAGTCAAATTGGTTTCGGGACATGCCTGATAATTCTTGGAGGGCGCAAGAATTATTCTGGAAACTTTTGGGAATTTTTCGGGATAAAAACCGGAAATGTTCCGGAGCTGCTGGAACCGGTTTGGTTGCTTTTCGCAGATGAAAATCACTAATCCGGAATTGTTTCGGAACGCGTCGAAAATTATTTTAGTGGGTACTGGAAATGTTCTAAGCCCACATAAATATTTTCGGTTCGAACGGACACTGAAAAATGTCGTCGTGAATAGTGAAATCAGCTTTATGGTTACTTTTTGGAATGCCACCTTTTTGGGCTTTTGCTCCAAGATATCTTGGAGATGACATGGATGGATGTGGCTGAAATTTCAGCCCCTCCACCCCTCCTTCTCCTATAAATAGAGGTGGAGGGGGCTGCCCAAACTCACTCTTTCTCACATACAAGTGCCATGCATGATCTGGCTTCTCTCTCCCTCCCAGCGAAATAGTTTCGTAGAGCCGAAATGCTGTCTGGGTTCCGGTGGGAACTAGTTCTGGACGGCGAAGCCCTGCCGGATAGATGACACCGTATGTGTGCAACTATGTAGAGAGATCGTAGTTTCGGTCTTAGTTTGTGAGTGCCTCCCGAAGGGCTGTCCGAGTGGCTGTCCGTGTTTCGAGGGTCCTCCTGAAGGGCTGTCCGAGTGACCATCCGAGTTTCGAAGGTCCTCCCGAAGGGCTGTCCGTGACACCTTCCGGGGGACTGTACGACCGCCTCCCGGAGGGCTGTCCAGGGGGTAGATGAGGGTATACATCCTCGCGGTTGGGAGGTTGTAAATCCTAGCTGCGGGGATCTGCACCGCCGATCGTCATCGACTCTACTTCCGCTGCGCTACGAGTCGGTAACGAAAATGATCAAACCTTGATTGCAGTCTCCATAGTGGTCTTGGGCTGGTGCGTAGGTCGGAAATTTTTTGTTTTCTGTTGCGTTTCCCTACAGTGGCATCATGAGCCGTGCTATGCGTAGATGCAGGTTGCGATCTAGAATACATAGAGATGTATGGGTGTTGCACAATATATTTAGGTAGTAGATGAGTTCTATTACTGAAAATTATTTGTGCAGGTAGCAGATAAAATCTGTTACCCGATGTTCTTGTTGCTTCCCTGGAATTTGCATATTTCTGATCTTGATAACAGCATGGTGGAGTTTCAATGTTCTGGCAATCCCCGATCCTGATTGATCAACGAAGTGCTAACAGTTCATTGAATTCCACCGTAGTTAAAAAGAAAGATGAAATTTCGCAGATGAAAGGGCAATGCAGATATGATCTGCACGGGGGTCATGCGTATGACGAAGTTTAGTATGGGGCTCGAGATTTTATTATCTCGTGTTTCATACACCCCGCGAAGTTAATCTGGCGACATGAATTATCATACTTGATGATGGACATTGGTAGCTTCGGTTTGTTTCGAAACCTTAGAAGCCACGTAAAACAAGTTTTTGCATGAACCGATTAGAGGCGTCTAACTTGGTTTTGCAGGAGGGTTTGCATGTGCATATGATGTGGTATAGCAGTGCTCATAATAATTTGATTATGTATGAGATAACTATATGATGTAAATTGATTAACATGACCTGCGTGTCATGATTCGGCATGATGGCTGGAGCCATATGATTGTCACTTTAATGACCTGCGTGTCAACCTTAAGTAATGCACTTATTTTATTAGCTATAGAGATAACAATATTATCTGGTGCATCGACAAGGTGGTGGCAATCTTCGTGAAGGTGAACACCAATGCGAATGCCGAAGACGAAGAAATACAAGACTTCTCCGTCAGAAAGGGCTATACCATATCGTGCTATTATGAATTGCCTGAGATGTTTGTCCCTTATGATGCACCCTTCTTGATTGCGTGGTAGTTGCATTTATTAGGGTGATCTATCACAAAAAATATCAAGTAGTTAGTGTTCTCCCAAGTGTAGCACCGTCACGGCACCTAACTTTTCGGGGTGCGCCATGTCCACATGGGTATGAACGATTAGGGAAGTGTGAGGCGGGTGAGGTCAGACCTTGCAGCGAGATCACTTAGTTGTCTTGACGTTCTGGCTTGATCGTCCTGAGCTTGGAACACGCCCATCGAAAGATGAACAGGAGTCACATAGAGATGTGATCGGCATGTTTGCCCACCAATTGAATTCTCGTCATCAGTGATGTCCACATCAATGGTGTTGAATTGAAATGTGGATCTTTTATCACTCGCAAATCAATTATGAGAGATATTGATTTGAGTGGGAGCGCACTGTTGAATTAACTTGTTTAATTCTCAGTGTAATTAATTATGATCTCTGTCTAAGTGTGATTTGCATAATAGTTGTAGAATAATGGCTCGCGTTTCCACCTTCCCTATTAAAATTGAACAGCTGTTAAATATCTGGTTAAACCTTTACGGTTGGTAACGTAATGTGAGGATTGTACTCAAGAGTGCCAAGAAGGACTTTGTCCTATCACATACTTGCGGTATTCTCTCACTTATGCTATGGATCATGTGACTCTCGTCCTTCGATCCAAAAGCTAGAATTCAGTTTTCAGTCAAGTGCAATATGTTTGCTTCCATGAGACCCGAACTTCAAAAGTTTGGATAGTTATGTGATATTCATGGAATCTGAAAATCATTTTCAGAGACAGACAAAGGCTAAAAGATATGAGATATCCAAAGCAATGTTTGTTTGCAAACTGTTAGTAAAGGATTTTACTATGCATTAGACTGATAAGAGAGGGATCCAGAAGAGCACCGGTCATATGATGAAAGGTGAATAAAACAACAACTTAAAGAGAAAAGAAGTGTCCGAAGGGTGTTAGTGAAACTTTCACGCCTAGGAAGTCCGGGGCTAACGCCACTCTTAAGTTCAGTGCTTCTTCTGAGAGTAGGAGAAATACTGAAAGTTAAACTGTTAGAAGTATAAAGGCAGAAAAAAAGAAGACTGGAATATCCAGCTCATGTATGAATGTCATACAAGTTTTTGATGTATAGAAGGCTGGTCAAAGATATAGTTCTTGGGAATTATGGTTAAACATGTTAATCACTAATTCTTGGGTATTGTGAGTTAATCACAAAGATACCCGCTCGATTGCATTCTGTTGCCACTCGATGTAAGAACTACTATGGCCTGAAAGACAAGCCAGGAATGAGGTTTAGGTACACACAGGGAACATAGTAAATGTTACTATACCTTCCATCGGTGTATTACCGTCTGTATTTATTTTCATAATTCATTTAGAGTTTCACAAACTCTAGCCCATTGCATAAGGTATCTTGCAAGAAGGTTGTTCACAAGAGAACTTTTGATGTTCGATGTTATGAATAACGTAAGGGCCATACTTTCATTATGAATGAGTTGTATGTTATGAATATTGATAATAATGCATTACCTCTGGGTTTATTTTCATAATTCATTTTAGAGTTTCATACACTCTAGCCCATTGCACAAAGTTTGTTGCAAAAGAGTTGTTCATAAAAACAACAATTGTTGTTCAGTATTATGAATAACATGAAGGGCCATGCTTCCATCCAAGATGGGATGTATGTTATGAATATTGATGGTAATATGATACATCCATAATACTGACGCTAAATGTCGCAAGACTAAAAGAATACCACACAAGTGTGGCACTGCAATTGGTCACATTGGAGAAACCCGCATGGAAAATTCCATTATGATGGATTTTGAAGTCGTTTGATTTTGAATCATCTGACACTTGCAAATTTTCTCCAAAAAGTGAAGTGACTGAAATACCGTTCACAGGCCATAAGGAACGAACAACAAACTTATTGGTGATCATACATTTGATGTGTGTAGTCCGATAAATGTGGCAAGTAGTGGCTTTACTATCTTCAAAAATGACTCAAGTAGATATATGGATATTTGCTTGATGAGACGTAAGTCTGGTTCTATTGAAATCATTCGAAAGGTTTTAAAAAATGGAGTAGAAGTTATTGTAACAAGAAAATTATGTTTCTACAATTCGATTGCAGAAAGGAATATTTGAGTTACAAGTTTAGCGAATGTCTGATGAGTTGTGAAAGGGGTTTCATAACTTGCACCTCCCGGAACACCACTGCAAGTGGAAAGTCCGTGAAGATGTAATCAAACCATTCTTGACATGGTAAGATCAAAGATGACATAAATAAATTTGCCATTATCCCTTTTAAAGTGATGCTTTAGAGACTGCGGCTTTTACACTGAAAAGAGCTCCATCAGGTCTATTGAAATGACGCCATGGTATGGTACGCCCAACCATGTTATATCTTTTCTTAAACATTTGGAATATGGGGCTTGTGTAAAAGGTGACAAACCTATTCCAAATCAGACAAGTGCTACTTTGTAAGTTATCCCAAGTCCTCCCGAAGGGCTGTCCGCGACACTGTCCGGGGGACTGTACGACCGCCTCCCGGAGGGCTGTCCGAGGGGTAGATGAGGGTATACATCCTCGCAGTTGGGAGGTTGTAAATCCTAGCTGCGGGGATCTGCACCGCCGATCGTCATCGACTCTACTTCCGCTGCGCTACGAGTCGGTAACGAAAATGATCAAGCCTTGATTGCAGTCTCCATAGTGGTCCTGGGCTGGTGCGTAGGTTGGAAATTTTTTATTTTCTGCTGCATTTCCCTACATATAGAGCCAAAGGTCAAGGCGTGTGCTCTTAAGAAGATGGCAGATCTATTCAGGAGGTGGAAGAAAAAGTTGAACACAAAGTTTGTCGACAAAGGGAAGACTCCAGAATTCACCGGCCAATTTGAGAAGATAAGAGATCACTGGCCCGCATTTGTGGCTTACAAGACATCGGACAAGAGTAAGAAAATGTCAGAGACAAACAAGAAAAATGTTGCAAAGAAGCAGTATCGCCATGACACTGGGTCAGGTGGCTACCTCAAAGCCCGGCCGTTGTGTGACAAAGCTGAGCAAGACCTGCTTGCTAAAGGGGTCCAACTAGCGACATTGAACTGGCCAGACCGTTCAAGGACTTGGTTCTTCGGGGTTAGGGGAACTTTGGACCCAGAAACAGGGGAGTGCCGTTGGACGGAGGAGCAACTTGTAATACCAATGAAGAAGCTTCAGGATTATATCATCGCAGCGCAGGAAGGGATGTTCATTCCCGACAGAGAGAAGGACGAGCTGACTGAGGCCCTCGGGAATCCTGAGCACCCTGGATGAACACGAGGCACAGCAGGCTCCGTTCCGTGGGTAGTTGGGTTTGCCGGCGCAGGCGGTTACAGAAGCCGGGAGAGAAAGAGGAAAGTGGAGCTGAGCAAAATGCAGAAGCTCTATGTAAGACTAGTAAAGCTAGAGGAACTTGCAGTTGCCGGCCAACCATCTCAGCGGCACGAAGCTACCCCGCCATCTCAGCGGAGAAGCAGCGTGGCTTCAACGGAGCTCGTTCAGCCTGATTCCATGGCTCCTCGCTACCCCGTGGATACTATCACGGAGGCTCAACATTGCGAGCTTATGACTAAATGGCAGAACCTGACTTTGAAGGCGGCTGTCGTCTCTGTTGCACCTCCTCAACCCGACGGAACTTTTCACTGCGGTCTGATTCCACATGGCTATGCTGTTGTGACGTTGGATGAAATAATGGAGGGATTTGAGGAGCTGGAGCTTGACCACCCTACAGGTGAAGGGGAGAATCAGCTGGTTAATGATTTGAGGAGTACATGTCTTTGGAGGAAGGAGTACATCAGGCTTCCAAACTGGATGCCTCCTCCTCCTCCTCCTCCGGCGAGTCAGGGCACTCCGCCTCCTCCTCCTCCTCCTCCTCCGGCGAGTGATCAGGGCACTCCGCCTCCTTCTCCGCCTCCTCCGGCGTGTGAGGGCACTCCGCCTCCTCCTCCGCCTCCTCCGGCGCGTCAGAGCACCCCGTCTCCTCCTCTGCCTCGTCAGCAACGGCGGAAGAGAGCCGCCGCTGCTCCGGTGGCTAGCAGTACAAGCAGAGGCAGGAAGCAATTCAGATATGGTCCATCTCTCAAGCCTCTAGAAAAGTTACCATATGAGAGGACCGACGAGGAAAATGCGAAAATCAGTGCTGCCGAAGTGCATGAACATTTTGCACGGAAACCTCCACATCCGAAGAAAACGATAGATCCGGTGAAAGTGAAGCGCACTATCGATGCCCTGAAGCGACCACCACCGCCTCCGCCGCAATCCAACTATGAGCGCATTATTGAAAGGACATATAAGGAAGCGGAGCGGTCGGGAAGTACTTGTAGTCATGCAAGGTTAGCAGAACGAAGAAGTGGGAAAAAATTCCCCAGCTCGACGAACAGGCGAACCAATCGTGCACCCCACTCAAGGTGTCTAGCGATATTGTGGCTAATCATCCGGGGATGGTGCCCGGTACCAATCCTGCTGATTACCTGAGCGATGATGTAGAGTTTGAAACAATGGAGGTGGACGAATTCAGATACCAGTACGGGCAGCCTCTCGTCAAACCTGATCATCCTCCTCTAACAACGATGATGCGAAGATTGCATGAATGGTACAAGAAAACCTGCAGCGAGTCTGGGAAGGATACTTTGATGCTGAGAATTAAAGAGGAGCATGACCTCGTTGGAACTGAGTTGTTGCCTATTGAATTTGTCGAGTTATTCCAGTTATACAATCAAATGGCCCCCGACAAACAACTCGTGACTTGCTACTGTCTGTAAGTACTACTTCTGTAATTAAGTCTCTATATATAGCTCAGCTCTTTCATTGCATGTATATATAATTATCCTCACTATATTATGCAGATTGAAGATCGTCGAATGCAGAAAAGCACAAATCTATGACATTGGGTTCATTAACCCAAATATCATACATGAATGGACTGTTAAAAACAGAGTCACAGATACCGAGGACAACTTGCTACAATCGTTGCTTAAAAATCAAAACAAAGATAAAATACTCTTTCCTTACAACTTCAAGTGAGTGTTACTATCTTGTGCATATTCGGTTTCCCTTATTACTCGAGGATATAGTAATGTAATTGATGAGTTATGCATGCGTGCGCAGGTTTCACTTTATTCTGCTAGAGATTAAGCTTGACCGGGGAGTAGTAACCGTCTTAGACTCAAGACAAAAATATCCCCAGGACTATGCGGACATGACTAAAATGCTCCAGAAGTAAGTTCAATCGATCATTATCACACCATATCGGCAACTTTGTTCATTTCCTGATATCATTTATCATGCTTTGATCAAGTAATTATTTTCTTTGTTTGGCAGGGTTTGGAAAGAGTTCACCGCAATTGTTCCGGGACTGCCGAGGGAGCTGCGATTTACACACCCGAAAGTAAGTACTACTACCTAGTTCCGTGCATCTCCCATTGATTCTAGTTTCATCAATACAATTTATCATGCTTGATTATCAGTTCGATTGAACTCTATTTCTTGTAAAGTGCTTGTGGCAGGAAGCTGGGAATGATTTATGTGGATACTACATTTGCGAGTTCATCTACAACGCGACGGACTCTAAGCGGGGCTACTCTGATAAACATTATGAAGTGCGTAAGCAATAATATTCACAATTTTATTTTATTACCATCATTTGTGTTGAGTTTCATTCATATATATGGATTGACCCCGTTCTTTAAATTAGATGTGGCAGATGCAGGATGAACTCCTACCACATGATCGCATACGAGCAATTCAAGAGGAATTGGCGGGATTCTTTCTTTATCACGTCAAACATAAAGCCGGAGAATACCATGTGGAAATTGATATAGACATGAGATGTTAGGGATTGTAAGAGATCTTATATTGTATATATGTAGCTAGTAGCGTCGGATAGATATACAAAAACTTGTTGTTCGACCAATCTCTCTGAGAAAGAGAGGTCACTCCTCTCTGTATATGTTCATGACGATCTTGTGTAATTAATGGTTCCTTCATTTGCTTACTAGCTAGCGTGTCGAGTTCTCTCTATATGTATAGTAGTTAGCGTCGACCAAGCACGGAGAAAGAGAGGACACTTCTATCTATTAGCTAGCCAACACAATATGAAACCCCTAAATTAACCCTCCAAAACCCCCTACCCCCCCCCCCCCCTCAAAAAAAAACAAAAACCTCATCTCCTTCTAGATGCTGACGCGTGAATGCCCTTTGGTCCCGGTTGGTAATACCAACCGGGACTAAAGGTCCTCCTGCCTGGGCGCCCCACAGCGACCACGTGGAGCCCCTTCTGTTCCGGTTTGTAAGTGAACCGAGACTAAATGTTTTGGGCTTTAGTCTCGACCCTTTAGTCCCGGTTCCAAAACCGGGGCTAAAGGGCCTCTGGAACCGGGGCTAATGGGCCGTTTTCAACTAGTGTGTTAGATTGTTGTCATAGTAAGATTTATTTGATTATTTTTAGGATAATTTAAATTAGGATTGTAGTTAAAACAGTACTGTTTTGCTTCTATAGTTGTTTTAGTCAGTTAATTGTTGTTTTTAATTATTTTAAGTTAGTTCTTTCTGTAGATTTTAACATGTTGTAGTATGCTTCTGTTAGATAATAGTAGATAAATTTTATAATTATTTAATATTAATTTTGCTACTGTTTTGTATTAATAGTTGTTTAGCCTTTAATTATAGTTGATAGAATTAGTTTTGCTATATTAAAAAGTAATTCTTTTTGCCACTTTAACATAATTAACTTTAGTTTCTGTTGTTTGACAATAATTTAGTTTTTTGTAATTAGTTAATATTGCTTTATTGCTATGTTAGTTGTTTTTTATTTCGTATGATTATAACTAGATTGTTAGAATAGTTTTTAATTAGTTCTTTTTGCTAGTTATTAATTTAGTGAAATACTTTCTGTTTATTTATGAGTTTAGTATTTTCCCTGCTGTTATGTTTCAATTAGGACAAAAACTACTTTCTTTTTTTGTGTAGTTTCCTTAGGAGTTTTTCTTTGGATTTCCTTGAAGTTTTCTTTTGCTTTCTATTTGGTTTTTGTTATTGTTTTGTTTATTGCTTTTTATTTGTTGTTGTTAACATGATTGTTAGAATTGCTTGCTAGAGTAAATGCTTATGTGAATGCAATGTTTGATTAATATAGATTTCATCGGAGAGTGAAGAATAGTTCTATCAAGTTATTTCTGAGAACGATATTATCTTCATTAACTATACCAGGCAAGTTCACTTTGACCATACTTTTCATACCTATGTTTTTATTGCATTTAGTGACACCTTTCCAACTTTCCTCCAGTAGTATATTGAATCTTATAGTTGAGTAGAAGCATGAGGTAGGAACCCACACCCATGTTACTAAGCCCGGGAACGTGACTCTCGCTTGGTTAACCTTAGTTGTGACTCTGGCTGGGACGGTGCTAGCAGATGTAGTCGACGGTAGGATTGGACGGACACCAATCCGGAATAAAGGGGTTCCGAAATTTTCAAACTCTACCCCCCCCCCCCTATCGCCATTCCAGTTTTGAAAAAAAACAAAAGAAAATGATAAAAACTTCAAAAATTAAAATCCTTTGAGATGTAGTTATGTTACTACATCTACTAGTTAGGAAAATTAAAAAACATAAATTTCGACATGTTTTGCAAAAAAGTGTTATGAAAAAGTAAAACGGCAATAACTTTTGCATACGATGTGGAAAAAAAACGTATAATATATCAAAATATTCAGAACGAGAAGTCGGTTCCGATTTCAACGGCCATAGGCCGTTTTGCAATTTTTTAGAATCCTGATATTCCGAAATGAAAAAAATTATCCTCAAATTTAAGTTTTTTTGAATTTTTGGTCAAACTCTGGTCAAACAGTGGTCAAACTACTTATTCAATAAATATTAGTGTTACTAAATAATTATTGTTTTTTAGAATAATAGTTTCAAACTCAAACGGTGAAACGTGTGACATCATGCTCAAGGGCTTAATAGGATTGATATGATACATATAACAATAAGGTATAACTTCTGATAATAATAATAATAATATGCTCACATTTTTCTGATAATAATGGATATATTATTTGCCGAATTTTGATTTACAAATTTAAAGATATTCATTATGCCATATTAAATGAATAAATGGCAAAAAAAGAATAAAATAATATTATTACTTATTTTATTTTCATTGAAATTCAATATTATTATTACTTATTTTGTTTATTTTAATAATTGTTTGGAATTAAAAAAATTAAATCATGTGGCATCAAGACATAAGGGTTAATAGGATTGATAGATTACTATTGTCAGGAAAACAACAAGTGCAGACTTGGAAACTATGGGCGATAGAATTAGGAAGTTAAGCGTGCTGGGGATGGAGCAGTGAGAGGATGGGTGACCGGCCGGTAAGTTAGACGATTTGGAATGAGTGCTCCACGCTGAAGCAGTGAGGAGGGGTGATTAGAGATTAAATTGTCAAATAATTCAAAGATTTGAAAATCGGAAAAAAACATAAAAAAATAAAAAAAAATAAAAAAATTTCCTTTAGACCCGGTTGGTGTTACCAACCTTTAGTCCCGGTTGGTAACACCAACCGGGACTAAATGTTCTCCATCCCCCGCGCCAGACAGCGGCCACGTGGAGGGCCTTTAGTCCTAGTTCGTAATGCAACCGGGACTAGGGAGGGGGGGGGGGGGGCTTTAGTCCCGATTGCGCAGTCCCGGTTGGGCAACCAGGACTAAAGGCCCTACCGAACCGGGACGGATGGCCCATTTTCTACTAGTGAGTTGTACTAGTTTTGTGAGATGTTCCATCTCTTGGCCCAGTTCATCATCGTCATTATACAGGTACTAGTTTTGCAAAAAGTTTGGTTGCACGGGCCCGATGTTTTTAGTTCGGGCTGGGCTTGTAACAGGACGACACGTATCCGAGGAGGACGACGCCTACGTAGTGCGTTATACCCACCCACCCAACTCGATCCCTAGGAACTCCCAAACCAAAACCTAACGAGATCATCAAACAGTAAGTCAAGCGGCGATTGTGATGGCAGACGCCGTGTCAAACGTGCTGGAAGACGACGACCTCCTCACGAAGATCCTCCTACGCTTAGGTTTTGCTACCAGTCTGGTCCATGCCGCACTGGTCTGTGGTCTGTAAGCATTGGCTCAGCCGCGCTTCCGACCCCGGTTTCCTACGTCGTTTTCACAAGCTACATCCACCTCGCCTCCTCGGCTTCTACTTCAGCAAGGCTCCTACGGCTACATACTTCATCCCGATGCTACCTCAGCCTCCAGAGCTAGCTGCCGTCATGCGCCGAGTGGCAAGATTCAGCTTGGAATTGGATACATACTACGGTGACAACAACACATGGAGGTACATGTTCAACTGCCATAATGGCAGACTCTTAACCTTGTGCTGGAGCGTTAGCAGATGGACCATTCAAGTGCACAGCTTTCTGCGTGATGGGAGAGGCATGGCCATTATCCCGACTGTACCGCGCTACAAAGATGACATTTACCAAAATTTGGGTACAATTCTCCCCGCAGAAGAAGGTAACGATGTGCCCTACCTATATTTGTCGGTGGAATGCAACAGGGAGAGAACGGAATCCATGGTGCGCGTACATGCGTTGAAATATGGCATCTGGCGCATGCACACAGCGGCTGCATGCCACCTCATTCCTCCAGGGTCAGAAATAAACTTTGCACTTGTCCACAATAAAATATATATCGGATCCTTGACAAACATTGATGTCTTGGATTTGACGTCGTCAAGTCTCTCCACGATTCAACTCCCACAAGGGGTAGAGTTTGACAATAAACGCACGGTGTTGTCACGGACTGATGATGCTTCCAGTGTATATCTCATCCATGTGAAGAAGTTTCAACTTCATATCTGGCTCCACAAGAGTAATAACTGGTTGTTGGTGGACACCATTTGTTTGTGTGAGATGTTTGCTAAAGATCGCACCTTTAGGTATGAGTCTACTGCTGATGTGCACATTAATGGGGTGGGAGACAATGCTGCATTTGTGTTCTTGACATCGGAACAGTGTGTACTCTATCTGGATATCAAGTGGAGGGCACTTCGTAAAGCTCCTGGGATAAAAAAATATGATATATTTGCGGATGGAGTGTACCCTTTTGTGATCAGCAAATATGCCTAAGAGCCAAGAGAAATAAGTAACGTCCACCGTGCCCATCCTAGGCTGCCAACCGGGATCCCATCCAAATGATCATCGTCAAAGAACTCCAAATATAACATATGCCGCTCTCGCATAGAGCATCACTTTACTTGTACCTACATTTGGTGCTGTTCTAGTACGTGTGAGTCAATTGACTCGCAAATCTCACTACCATGGGTAACAAAACTAACGATACTTAATTGGTTGGATTTAAGTTGTGAGGTTGCAACAAGCACTAAGCATTTGTAAACCATCTAGTCCAACGAGTACTAGAACAAGATAAGATAAATCCTATGCATAAGGGGGCGCAACTAGAATGATCAGTAAGTGGTACTGAACATCAATCTACGAGTCATTCATAACCCCACCGTGTCCACATCTTGCTTGCATTCCCACAAGAAGTGACAATCATGGTACACACATGGTTGCACTACAGGAATCAACTTCTTTGCCGTCTTCCTCAAAAGCGGACGGCAAACCTCTTTGCCATCTGCCAGATGGCAAAGAACCTGGACGGCAAATAACAGGCGTTAGCCACGTTAGGTGGCTAACGGAAGGCTATGCTGTCCGCCACCGACGGCAAACATGCCCTCCCCTTTACCGCCTACTGTCTGACATCAGCCACGCGTCATGTCCCCCAGCCTTTGCCGTCCGCCACAGACGGCAAATCTCTCCAACCTTTGCCGTCTGCCACGGACGGCAAAGTGACCAAATGGGTCAACTCCCAGGTTGCACAGGTTGCTGCCACGTGGCCTCTTTGCCGTCCGTGGCAGACGGCAAAGGGCTCTTTGCCGTCGGTGGCAGACGGCAAAGTGCCTGTATTGTTACTGTTTTTTCTGTTTTCTGTTATATCCCTGCATTTTCAAAAGACATATATGATATATATAGTTTCAACCTCAAACATAGCCCATGTATCCAACATCTTGCAGTCCATCAATGCAACAGAATACATAGGGTATTAAAAGATCCAATACATACATAGTTTCACGGAGTTCATCCATATATACATACATAGTTTCACATTGTTCATCAATACAAATGAAAACAAAAACTAAACACTAGCAGTCCATCAATGTTGCTTCCATGAAGTGAATAAAATCTGCAAAAATGGGAGTAAGAAAGTTAGAAGAAGAAGACTAGAAGAAGAAGAAGAAGAAGAAGAAGAAGAAGACTAGAAGAAGAAGAAGAAGAAGAAGAAGAAGAAGAAGACTAGAAGAAGAAGACTAGAAGAAGAAGAAGACTAGAAGAAGAAGAAGAAGAAGAATAAGGAGTAGAAGATGGAGTTTTTTCCTCTTCCTTGTTTTTCTTCTTCTTATTCCTTATTTGTGTCATTTTAGAGCTAAATTAGGTAATTATGCCATTTTTGAGCTAACTAAGCTTATTATGTCAATTTGGAGGAAAATAAGGTAAGTATAGGTCATTTTTGTGCTAACGTAGGTGATGATGCCATTTTTGAGCCAACTTAGGTAAGTATAGCTCATTTTTTATCTAACTTAGGTAATTATGCCATTTTGGAGGAATATAAGCTAAGTATATGACATTTATCAGAGAACCAAGGTTATTATGCCATTTTTTAAATGAATAAGCTATTTATGAGAGAACGAAGCTAAGTATGCTTTTGTTAAGCAAAACACTAGAGAAAACTCACCTTCATCACAACAAATGCGATCAAGATCACAACTAAGGTAATAATTGATCCAACGGCATAATGATACCAAGCCTCAATATCAATGGCATATTTTCTAATCTTACTAATCTTCAAGCGCATTGCATCCATCTTCAAGCGCATTGCATTCATCTTGATCTTGTGATCATTGACGACATCGGCAACATACAACTCCAATTTCATCTTCTCTTCTTCAATTCTTTTCATTTTTTCTTTCAAATACTCATTTTCTTTTTCAACTAATTTAACTTCTCGACAAGAGGGTCGGTTGCAATTTCCGGTTCACATACCTCCTAGATAAAAATATCTCCATGTCAACTTGATGGGCATAATTGTCATAAATACGAAATGCAACAAATAGTTATAAAAGAGAATATACGACATCCGAATCATAAACCGGACGAGGGCCGACGGGGACGGATATCAAGACCATGGCACTACAAGTAAGAAAATTATACAAGTAACTATATAAATCAAGTACAACATAAAAAAATTGAATACCTAACATGAACTAACAATATATATATGTATATAATACAAATTGAATACCTGACATGAACTAATAATAATCTTGACCGTCTGTATATGCTCCGGTTTCAATAAATGCATCATCATCATCACTATCATCAATGACGTGCTCATCGGGTTCAGCGGCATCAACATGTGGAAGGCCACCTTTACGTAATCGGTCAAGTATTGACAAGTCATCCGCAGCAGCAACCTCTTCTTGTTCTGGTTCAGGGGTGAAGTCGGATTCACTGTTGCTGTCTACTTCAATGTTCTGGGCTGAAGTAGAGCGTTTCTTAAAGTGTTTTTTGGAAACACGTGTTTCTTGGAAGAATTCTCTTTCATATGTGTCTGGGTTAATGTGAGGTTCATAATCCTCTTCATTGGGGGGAGGTGGTCTAAAACGTGGTGGCACTTCATAAACAACATCCCAACCATTCAGATTTGGATCAGTTTGGCAGGCCCACGGTAGATAGAAAACTTGGGTCACCTGTTGAGCCATAATATAAACATCGAGGACATCTAAATGGGTGCTTTGTTTGATTTCGACTAGCCCCATATGTTCATGAGTCCTTCTAGTCTCCTTTGACTGGAACCAGTAACATTTGAAGACCTCGGTGGGTTTTCACCATAGAATAGAAGTTCATAAATTGCTTCAACTCTCCCACAATACTCGGTATCTCCTTCACCGATAGCAGAGACACAACAATTTGTAGACTTTCAGTGGCCATAGCTAGCTTTTTGCCGAAGGTACGAAAGCGATACCCGTTGATGTCGTATTTCTCAAATGAACGGACCTTATAGTCAAAATCATTAGCGACTTGTCTCAATTCGGCGTCCATAGACTCTGAATTAGCCTTCAAGTTTAATATGAAAGGATTGTTGCATTATGCGCAAATTAGACGAAAAAATGAGAATGGTCTAATGGAAATTACCGTTTGTTTGAACCAAGAGATGAAACCGGGAAAGCCGCCTCCTTGCTTTGCCAGAAGCTCATACTCTTCGATGGATTCCTTTTGGATCACCGCTCCATCCAAAAATTTGGCGACGTATCGACTGAATCAAATATCCGGGAATATGAGCAGTTCAAAGGAATTAGAAGTTGCGAAACAATGTACTGTGAGAACTTACTCGATGTATGGCCGCACTTCTGTTAGGTTGTTGAAGATATACAACGAAATGGTCCACCATTCTTCGACATCTAACGATAAGGGTTTCGAAGCACCGGCTGATGCGAGATTCCCTTTGAATAGTCTAAGGTTGGATCCACCTTTTTTAGGGTCGCCAGCATTGTACCGAGGCTTCGGATTATGCAAACGACGATTTTTGACTTCGTAGTGTGCTGTCACGAAGTTTGCCGCCTCCTCAGTAATGAATGCCTCGGCCATCGATGGTTCAATTCTACGTTTATTTTTACATTTTGCTCGAAGCGTCTTCTGCATCCTCTCAGTTGCGTAGCACCAACGATTTTGCACGGGCCCCGCCAATCTTGCCTCGCTCGGGAGATGCAAAATCAAGTGCTGCATTGGATTAAAGAGGCCCGGCGGAAAGATCTTCTCTAACTTGCAGATCAACTCCGGCGCCAACTCTTCCATTTCTTCTAGCAGGCCAGGCGATAGTTCTTTCGCACAAAGAACACGGAAGAAATAGCTCAACTCTTCTAGTACTAGCCATTCATCCTCAGGGATGAAGCCACGCAACATCACCGGCATTACCCGCTCAATCCATATGTGCCAATCATGACTCTTCAGACCAAATATTTTCAATTTTTCAAGACTCGCTCCGCTCTTTAGATTTGCTGCATACCCATCGGGGAACATCAATTGCATTTTCACCCACAAAATAATTTCCCTCATAGCTGGCCTTCCAAGATTGAACCAAGCCTTTGGCTTCATCCAGTTCTGCTTTCCTTTCGGTTCTTGCATGTTTTGTAACGGTCTATGATATAGCGCCTCCTGATCGACTCTAGCCTTAGTATTATCCTTTGACATCCCCTCTATTCCGAACAATGTACCAAAAAGTGCCTCGGTGATATTCTTTTCAGTGTGCATCACGTCGATGTTGTGTGGGCAAAGGAGGTCTTTGAATTAAGGCAGATCCCACAAGCATGTCTTGTGAGTCCAGGCGTGTTCCCAATTATACCCCTTGAAATACCCTAAACGCTCTGGATCTGGCTCGAGAGGGTTTAACTGATCCAGGGTCTCTTGGCCCGTCAACGCAGGTGGTGCAGAGTTTTTGACAACTCTACCTTTGATGAAGTTCTGCTTGTCTTTCCTGAACTTATGGCGAGGATCCAGGAACTGTCTATGCAAGTCGAAGCAAGAAAACTTGCGACCGGCCTGCAGCCAACGAAACTCAAGAGCTGCCTTGCATGTGGGGCACGGGAACCTTCCATGCACACACCAGCCAATGAATAGTGCATACGCCGGCAAGTCATGCATCGAGTACATGTACCAGACACGCATTATGAAGTTCTGTTTGCTAAAGGCGTCGTATGTCTTGAGCCCATTATCCCAAGCTTCTTGCAATTCGTCCATAAGCGGCTGCATGTACACATTCATATTCTTCCCCGAATAGTTGGGCCATGGAATTATCAACGTCAGGAAAATGTTCCTTCTTTGCATAATCTGTCCGGGGGGGGGGGATTGTGTTGAATGACAAATACGGGCCAACAACTGTATTGGGCTGCCGTCAGACCAAAGACACTAAACCCATCCGTGCTGATGGCGACTCGAGGATGCCTTGGATCTGCCGCTTTTTGCGCATGTAATGCATCGAAGCGCTTCCACGCTTCACCTTCTGATGTGTGTACCATCATCAGATTCCCATCTGTATCTAGTTCGGTTCTTTAGCCCGTTTTCTGCCATGTCATCTGTCTGGCCGTCTCTTCGACCATGAAAAGACGTTGAAGTCTTGGTACGATTGGCATATATCGAAGAATATTAACGGGGATTTTGGTCTGCGTCTTCTCACCCACACCGTTGTCTACCACAACATACCTGGAAGACTTGCAAATGGGACAATAGTTCAAGTCCGCATACTCAAGCATAAATAAGGCACATCCTTTCTCACAGGCATGTATCTTCTCATAGGGCATCTTAAGAGCACGGAGGATTTTGTCTGACTGGTACAGGTTTGCCGGCATTACATGGCCTTTGTGTAAAAAGCGTCCAAATACTGTCATCATCGCGTCGTAGCATTCTCTGCCCAAGTTGAATTGAGACTTCAGAGCCATTATTTGTGAGATGGCATCCAGCTGACAAAGCTAAGTGTGCTCGTGGAGAGGACGTTTTGAAGACTCGAACATTTCATTGAAGGCCTTTGCAGATTCCTCCATCTCATCATCCGAATCCCGATCATCATCAAAATTTTGCACCATGTCTTTCATCCCGGTACCATGATCGTCGGTGCGACGACGAACCACCTCAGCTCTGGCACGTTGGGCAGACTCACCATGAAATGTCCACACCATATAACCGGGCGTAAAACCACTCTTCTGCAGGTGTTTGCCCATTTCATCCTCTGTCCTGTTTTCCCAATTGTCGCACCGGACACAGGGGCACCAGTTTTCCTCTGGCCATTTGCAAATGCGGCTTTCACAAACCCCTTGCTTTTTGTTAACCATTCATTGGTTATCTCTTTCTGACTAGTGTGACCGGTGTACATCCACGCACGATCACTCATCTTGCCTAGCTACTGGACAGACAAGAAATATATATAATTTGGCATGTATATTCATCAGTTAATCTAGTTTGTCAATTTTATTACGTCCATGCAACCTAAACTCTAATAGGTAAAGATCGGTCCTAATCCCATCCGAGTATGTATAGATTGAGTACGTTCTCCATGCTCTACCCCATTCGGAGACAAAATTTCGGTAGCACCTCCCCGCTGTTCTTCTGATACACGTCTCGACAAAAAGCCGAGAGAATGTGCATCCGGAGAACAACATGGAGGCGCTGACGAAATTTTCTCTTGGAATGAGGTAGAGCATGGAGAACATAACCAATCTACACACACTCGGCCTGTCTGTGGAAATCGCTAGACAATCAGAATGAGTTACGGTGATAAATATGCAATTGAATGCATATTTATCGATGCAACCCGTTCGGACGGGAGACGCATATGGTTACGCGACTTAGCATGAAAATGAAATCTACTGACATGATAACAAGAGCGTAGGAGGTGAAGGTGGATTCGTAGCTCACCCTTGGCTATAGAGGAAGTAGTCGAACAACGGCGGGATCACGGACCAAAAACTTCGACCATGATGACTCCAAGGAGATGAAATAGCACAAAGCTTGTAAATTTTACCAATCGAATGAAGAAAATTTAGGACATCACATCACATAAAGCATCGACACTTCAAACTATGAAAAAAACTTCGACCCCTCGGCGATCCTCGACCCTCAACCCTCGACCCCTCGACGATCCTCGACCCTCGACCCTCTACTTTTTCTACTTCTTTTTTTCATCTTCTTCTTCCTTCTTTTTCATCTTCTTCTTCTACTTCTTCTTCTTTTTTTCATCATCATTATCATCATCTTTTCTTCTTCTTCTCCTCCTTCTCTAACCTAATTACTAACCTAACTAACCCTAGTAACTAACCTAACTAACAGTAGAAAAAAAAGAAAAAAACAGAGTGGAGAGGCTCACCCGGAGCTCACCGGAGTGGGGCGGCGGGACGGCGAGGCCGTGGGTTGGGCGGCGGGGCCGCGGGGCCGCGGCGAGGGCGACGAGGCCCGCTAGGCAGTGGGGCAGCGGCGAGGGCGGCGAGGCCGCGGGGCCGCGGGGAGGCGGCGAGGGCGGTGGGGGTCGGGGGCGGCGGCGGCGGTTGTGGTCGGGGCCGCGGTGAGTGAGAGAGTGGGAGGTGGGGTGGAGGGATGCGCCGTTAGGTAGCGTTTACTTTGCCGTCTACTAGCAGACGGCAATGAGGTGGGGCTGGTAGGCCGTTAGGGTTTAGGCCTCCACTGGACCCCAACCACCTCTTTGCCGTCTGCGAGCGGACGACAAAGATTCTTTGTCGTCAGTTGGCGGACGGCAAAGAACTGGCTGATGGCAACTAGACTCTTTGCCGTCAGCCATGTCTTTGTCGTCCGTTTTTCATAAGCAGATGGCAAAGACCTTCTTTGCCGTCCGCTAGCTGACAGCAAAGAGCTGACTGCTGGCAAATTCTCTGTTTCCAGTAGTGTTGGCAAGTTGTAGTTCTTGGTTGAAATTCTCTACAACTTGATGTTATAAATTTTCAAGTCGTCCATAACCTCAGACACGGCTTTGCGAAAGGTTTTTGTGGGAATTAATGGCATGGCATAATATAGGTTGCTTCACAACCTAGGGCAAACAAGATTATTGCTTTCATGGAAAAAGGAATATTTCATGGAAATGAAAATTATGGTTGGGCTAGGGTTTGAAGGGGCGTGACTTGGGAAAGATTTGGGAGTGTTGAACCACTTGGGATAATAAGGAGAGATTATCTACCCAGGTTTCAAGACCACAGAGGCAAACCAAAAGAAATTCAAATCAAAATCCAAAGAAATTCAAAAAAAAAGGCCAAAAATTGGGGTGTTGCACAAAATATAAAGCAAGACATTCGTTACAACTATACAGCTTACATACCATCATATCCCTTCATTAATTCGAAGAAATAGATGCCCAAGAAAATTATATGATGATAGCTTGGGGTCCACAGCTCAAGAGTTGGTTGTAGAAAATTACGCGATGATTATATTTATGAAATAGGAAGCTAAATTCCACGCTTGATGGAATGATACTGTTTGAAGACAAGAAAACTATTGTTGTCAATATGATAACAAGGCTACACATCTTCGTGCTCTTGGTTCACAACGTGATGTTTTATACCTTTATGGGTTCAATTTTTGTTTTGTGCTGATAGTTCAGAGAAAAATGATATAAAGGAATGTGAGGAGCATGCTAAGAACACCAAATAAATCATATTTCGGTACCATGACACACTAGTATTATGATACTTTATAAGGGGCAACAGTAGGTTCCATAAACATGTACTTATTTGTATTCTTCTAAATTCATATGAATTTGTTATGAATTTTCAAAGTTTTGGTCAAACAACTTTAACCAGCTGGAAGGTCATTCTCGTGACCTAAAATGCATTTTAGGGGCAGATTTGAGCACATCACAAAGTTAGGGGTAAATCCGAGAGTGAAAGCAAATCAGTGGATAAATGTAAATGTCCCATTTTTTTTAGTTGTCAGGCGATAGGATCCGCCTAGCAAACGAAGTTAGCTAGTAGCTTTCACGCGAGCCATCCTCCAGGAGAATCGATCAAACCGATTCGACAAATGCGTGCGTGCACTACGGAAAGTAACAGTCTATGAACGATGTACGTTTGGGTCAGATCAAGTTTCCAAGCTCGTTTGAAACCTGAGAATGATAACCCTTTTCTAGTGGATGAGAGTGACAGGTATAAATGGAAGTTACTTTCCTGTATAGCAGGTCTCAATTTTTTATCTGAAATATGGATTTAACTTTCAGAACTCTTTCCCGCACTCAGGTATGTTTAGACTCAAGGTTGACGCAGCATTCGACGACGATCGCCGGTAGCGCTGCTCCTTGCTTTATCTGCTTGGCTCTGACCAGCTATAGTGCAGTGGAGACCCAAGGAGAGATGAGGTAAGCAAAGCGTGAAGTACATCCCTTCAGCGATCTTGTACAGTTGGCCCATGCCGATCTGTCAACTAAAAAGAGCACATCGCTTCAGCGGTCCATACTTCAGCAGGCGCAACCATCTGCAACTTTTTTTTTTTTTTTTTTGCGATACTGAACGCCTGAAGCGGGCAACACTGTGCCGCGCTGGAGGTCCATAGGCCTTAACGCTTGTTTTCTTCACATTTTGTTTCCTTTATTATTGCTTTCCATTTATAATTTTGTTCATATTTCAAAATATTCTAAACATATATATTATAAACATCACTTTACCTAATTTTCTTAAAAAATTATAATCATGCATTTGAAGAATGTTAAACGTGTATAGAAAGATGGTTTAATGTACACGAAAAATCTACAACACATAGGAAAAAAGTTAACATGAAAACATACATATTAGAAAATGTTAAACATGTATAAAAAATGTTTTTCGTGTATACAAAAAAATCTATATAGTGTATGACAAATTAGAATAAAAAGAAATATTTATTAGAATGTTAATAAAGTGTTTTAAAAAATTGAACGTGTATAAAAAAAGTTCTGGGTGTATTGGAAAAATATAAAATGTGTAATGGGAAAAAGGTACATCAAAACATATTTTAGAAAATATCATGTACTAGAAAAATGTTGAACATGTACAAAAAATGTTCCTGGTGTATAGGAAAATATAAAATATGTACAAAAAATAGTTGACATCAAACATATGTTTGCAATAATGTTAATCATGTACCTTAGATATGTTAAACTGTATAAGAAAAAAAACTATTAATTATTTGAAGAATGTACAATCTGTATATCAGGAAAAGTAGACATCAGAACATATATATATATATAATATATAATATATAATATATTATTATATATTTATATAATAAAATCTTAATCATGTACTTGAATAATGTAACTTGTATAATACAAATGTTTCTTATGTATACGAAAAATGGACAATCTGTATCAAAACAAGTAGACATCAAAACCTATATATGAAAAAGTTAATCAATATTTAAAAATGTTTAACGAGTATAACAAAAGTTCGTACTGTGTGCGAAAAGTGTACAATCCATACCATCATGTATCATCAATAATACTCTATAAAAAAATGTTTCTGCTGGGTAAGGAAAATGTACAACGTACGTTAAATAAACGCAGACATGAAAAGCATATATTTCAAAAATGTTAAGTCTTTATTAAGAAACTATTAAACATGTATATAAAATGTTACTGATGTATACGAAAAATGTACATTGTGTTTGAAAAAATGGTTATTGCCATTAGAAAAATGTTTATCATATATTTGAGAAAGTATTGACCATGTATTCACAAAATTATTCAAACCATCTAATTAGGAGAAAATGTACGTATTCTGTGAAAAAATGTTTATTGTGATTAGAAAAATGTTCATCATATATTTGAGAAACTATTGACATTGTATTCACAAAATAATTCAAAACATGTATTTGAGAGAAAATGTACATCGTGTATCAAAAAAATATTCAACGTGTATCAAAACAACGGTTCACATGTACACTACAAAAAATACATTGTGTACAGAAAGAAAGTAGACATGTGTTAAATAATTAACTAACCGACAAAAATCAACAAAGAAAAAAAGAGAAACAAAAAAACCAATGAAACATAAATAGAAAAAATAAAACAAAAAACTAAGGAAAACATAACAAAGAATAAAAGCAGTGACAACTGAGAAAGAAACAAAAAGTCCAACAAAACCAGGAAAGAAATTAAAAACCAAGGAAAATTGAAGAAAAAAAAACTAGTGAAAACGAGAAATAAACAAAGGAACTGAAGAAACTGTAGGAAAAAAGAAAGAAAAGTAAAAACATTAAAAAAGAAAGGAACGAAGAAAACAAGAAAAAAGTAAGGAAGGAACAATGAAAAACAAAAAGGAAAACCCAAAGATAATCAGAGTATAACCGCTACAAAATAAATAAAAATGTTAAAACCGAGAAAAACCAAATAAAAACTGTGGGAAGAATGACACCGAAGAAAAATAAAGAAATCAAAAAAATCCAAAAGAAAACAATAACAAAGTAAAGAGAGTGAAAACAACGCTACAATACCGGGTCGGCCAAGTACTGTAATGACAGGAGAAGCGGTCCGAGCGAGAGGAGTCTATATCTCGCAAGAAGCCAAATATAGTTAGCGTGAACTTTAGCGAAATCACTGAATACTCGTTGCAAAGATCACTCACACTTTCAGGAAAAAAAAATAGCACACTGCGTGCGTGCCACTTGTTGCAACACGCGAGTTTTCCTTCTTTTTTTGTCTCTTAAACCGTGTATCCAAATATCGAACCATTTTCACTGTTGGATTTCTCACGTCGAGATCTTCAAAACTAGAATCCATGTAGATAGATTTTGCCAAAAAAATTCACAAAAAAACCGGTCAACATAAACCAAACCAGGACCACGTTTTTTCCCTTTCCGAAGAGGCACATTTGTGCCTCTCACGGAAGCATCCGTGCCTCCACGAGAAATAACTCCAAACCTCTCACGAGGGGGGGGAAAACGTGTTTTCTCTTTCCGAAAGGCACAACTATGTCTCTCGCGGAAGCAAATCTGTGCCTCCACGAGAAGTAAATCCATGCCTCTCACGGAAAGAAAAAAATATATTTTTTTTCCTTTTTTTAGAGGCACGAATGTATCTCTCGCGGAAGCAAATCCGTGCCTCCATGAGAAGTAAATCCGTGCCTGATGGAAGAAAAAAACGTGTTTTTTTTTGACAACTTGGTTGGGCAGTGATGTAGATATAGGCAATCATAGAGTGATGCGTTGATTGAACTACCTCTCCTTGATCGCTGCTTTACCTGGTCTAGCAATAGGGACAAACCCACTCTGGAAAAGATTGACTGCGCGTTTATTAATGTCGACTCGGACCTTCTCTTTCCAAACACCACGATCGCCTCGCTAACTCGCTTTGTGTCTGACCATGTCCCCCTGCTCATCACGATTGACACCATCATCCCGCGCCCTGCCCTTTTCAGCTTCGAAAATAGGTGGGCCATTCGACCGGCCTGTCACGCCGTAATTCAAACTGCTTGGGCCACGGCCCACACCTGTTCAAGCCATGCTCTAACCCTAGTTGCCGCGCTCAAACGGTCGCGCGCTGATTTGAAAATTTGGCGCAATCAGGCTATTCCTCTCAACACGTGTGAGAATAACTGTAAGCGGTCATCTCTGTTCTTGACATTTTCGAAGAATCTCGCTTCCTTGCACCTGTCGAACTTGCCCTCTGACGTGCAGTGGCGGACCCAGGAATAAAATGAAGGGTGTGCACACTCTAAATTTTTTTTCTACCTAGTCCAAGTGTCATACAAAATATGGCAAAAGAATAACATGAATAGCTCAATTCATACCTGGAGGTGGGGAATCAGGACAATGTGTTCCAGTATCTTATTCTTCAGGTTCAGGTTGCTCTTCGGCTGCAACCTTCCTTATTTTATCCTCGTAATTCCGAAAAAATGACATAATGTCACCATTGCTCTTCATCTTCAGTTCTACAATCACAATAAAAAGCATCAATACACAATAGTTTGGCAGTGACTACACACAGTGGATCAATTCATACATCGAACACTCTAACTAGTGACTGCACAATGCCAAATTGACTGCACATTCATGTTCAGGAAGTAAATGGCATTAGTTCATAGTTTGAGTCAGATGAAGGGGACACTGACAGACAAACTGGTCCGTAAGATTGTAAGATACAATCAAGTTTTATCCTGTAACAATATAATGCAGTGGTAGAGATTTTCTTCTTCGAAAAGGGGGGACTCCCCGGCCTCTGCATCAGAACGATGCATACGGCCAATCTTATAAATAATCAAATAGGTTCAACAAGGTCTAAAAGTCTGAAACAAAAGTAACGTCTAGCTCACAAAGAGCCAAAGAGCCAAAAACACACTAGCCAAAAAAAAGGCCACAACCGGCTGGCATAAGAAAGATAGGAAAACTAATTGCCTATCCTATTACATGACCGCCATCCAAACCGGTTGAAGATATCCCGTGCTACCATCTCCCACCGGATAGATCCAGTAACCAAACGCTCCCTGACATCCGTCGGAGTGAGTAGCGACCACATACGGATCAACGCAGTAGCTCGGAAGATAACCTGCAAAAAATGAATATTTGTTGTCCTGTTAAAAACCAAATCATTTCTGCAGTTCCATACTGCCCACAATAAAGCACATACTCCTACACGAATGTGTCTCGCTGTTTCGGACTCTATCCCATTAAGCCACGTTCCAAATAACGTGTTGACAGAATTCGGAGGAGTAATGTTAAAGGCTATGTGCACCATCCGCCATAATACTTTGGCCAATGGGCAATCAAGAAAAAGGTGTTTGATAGTTTCATCCCGATCACAAAAACTACACCTAGTAGATCCTGTCCAGTTACGCTTTGCCAAGTTGTCCTTAGTTAAAATGACCTGTTTATGTATAAACCACATAAACACTTTAATTTTCAAAGGAACTTTGACTGTCCAAACAAATTTGGAACTAGGAATGGCGCTAGAGTTAATAACATCAAGATACATCGATTTAACTGAGAACTCTCCAGACCTAGTAAGCTTCCAGCGCAACTGATCGGGCTGTTGAGATAGCTAAACCTCCATCAGTCTACTCACTAAATGGAGCCACGCTTCCCAACGATTGCCGGCAAGCGTCCTCCTAAACTGAATATTAAGGGGGATGGACTGCATTATTGTTGCAACATAAGCATCACGCCGTTGAACAATACTATAAAGGGACGGGTACTGAAGCGCGAGTGGCGTCTCTCCTAGCCAAGTATCTTCCCAGAATCACGTGGTTGTGCCATTACCAACTATAAACTTTGTCCTATTGAAAAAGGCTGATTTGACTCTCATGAGCCCCTTCCAAAAAGGCGAGTCCATCGGTGTCACTGTCACCTGGGACAAAGTTTTGGACTGAAGATACTTACTACGGAGAATCTGCACCCAAATGGCATCAGTCTCAACAGATAACTTATACAGCCACTTGCTGAGAAGACATCTGTTCTTGACCTCAAGATTCTCAATGCCAAGACCCCCTTGGTCTTTTGGTCGACAAATAATATCCCATTTGGCGAGTCTGTATTTTCTTTTTAGTTCATCGCCCTGCCAGAAGAATCGGGATCGATAGAAGTCCAGCCTTTTCCTAACTCCAACTGGGACTTCGAAAAAAGACAAGAGGAACATAGGCATACTCGTGAGCACCAAATTAATAAGAATTAATCGGCCTCCGTATGACATGAGCTTGCTCTTCCAGCAGCTCAGTTTCTTCTCAAATCGATCCTCGATACACTTCCATTCTCTATTTGTCAGCTTACGATGGTGAATGGGTATACCTAAATACGTAAAAGGTAAAGTCCCCAGTTCGCACCCAAACAATTGCCTATAAGCCTCTTGTTCCTCATTGGCTCTTCCAAAGCAGAACAACTCGCTTTTATGAAAGTTAATCTTTAACCCGGTCAATTGTTCAAATAAGCATAACACCAGCTTCATGTTTCTCGCTTTTGCCAAGTCATGCTCCATAAAGATGATCGTATCATCAGCGTACTGTAGGATAGACACACCTCCATCAACTAGATGAGGCACCAAGCCACCCACCTGACCAGCCTCCTTAGCCCTTCCTATCAGAATTGCCAACATATCAACTACAATGTTAAACAAAATAGGAGACATCGGATCACCTTGTCTCAGGCCCTTATGTGTCTGGAAATAATGACCTATGTCGTCATTCACTTTAATTCCAACACTCCCTTTTTGCGTGAATGAGTCTACCTGGCGTCGCCAGGCTTCATCAAAACCTTTCATACGCAAAGCCTGTTGAAGGAATGGCCATTTGACTTTATCGTATGCTTTCTCGAAATCCACCTTGAAAACAACGCCATCTAGTTTTTTCGTGTGAATTTCGTGGAGCGTTTCATGCAGGACCACAACCCCTTCTAGGATGTTTCTGTCAGACATGAAAGCAGTTTGGGAATGCTGCACCACAGAATGCGCAATCTGCGTGAGCCTATTAGTCCCAACCTTGGTGAAAATTTTGAAACTAACATTAAGAAGACAGATGGGCCTGAACTGCTCAATTCTAACAGCCTCTGTTTTCTTAGGAAGCAGGGTTATCGTTCCAAAATTCAAGTGAAATAGCTGAAGCTGTCCCGAGAAAAAATCATGGAACATCGGTAACAAATCCCCCTTAATAATATGCTAGCATTTTTTATAAAACTCCGCCGGAAACCCATCCGGCCCTGGAGCCTTATTGTTTTTCATCTGTGAAATGGCTCAAACACCTCTTTCTCGGAAAAAGGGGCCGTAAGAATATCATTCTCATCAGCAGCAAGTTGAGGAACATCCTCAATCCTAGACTCATCCAGGGAAACACAATTATCCTCCGGAGGCCCAAACAACTGCTTGTAGTATTCGGTTATGTATAATTTTAGGTTCTCCTGTCCTAAAATCGTTCCTTCATCTTGTTCAAGCTGAAAGATCCTCTTCTTTCTATGCTTGCCATTAGCGATCATGTGAAAGAATTGAGTGTTCGCATCCCCCTGGACAACTTTGCGAACCTTAGCCCGCAGCGCCCACTTCAATTCTTCTTCACGGAGAAGCTCTTTCAATCTCATCTCCGCCTCAAGCTTAACATGAAGCTCCGAGGCCGGCAGAATTGTGGATTCGGCTTTTAAATCTAAGGATTGAATAAGTGTAAGGAGCCTTTCCTTTTCAACCTTATAAATCCCACTAAGATGCTTAGCCCACCCACGCAAGAAACTTCTCAAGTGCCTTATCTTATTCTGCCATCGCTCAATCGCCGTCCTACCTCCTGCATCCTTAGCCCATTCCCTGGCTACCAGATCCAAGAAGCCTTCTCGTTCAAACCAGGCCAGTTCGAAGGAGAAGGAGTTTTTGTTCCCCATGTGGGTAGCCTCACCCGAGTCCACAAATAAAGGTGTGTGGTCTGAAATGCCACGCGAGAGGGCCTGGACCGTTACGCGAGAGGGCCTGGCAGTGGTAGAGATAAACAAACAAAAATACTACAATGAAGCACCAAATCAAGAAAGATGGATCATATGTTTGGTTCTTTTATGAGAGAGAACAAACTCAAATTCGGTTGCATTAGGACATGATATAATATGTTTGCATAATAATGTCCGTTCATGCCCTACTTTTTCAATAACAATATGCAATGTTCCACTTGCAGCAGTGAAGGGCCAAGGGTTTTGCGCTATCAACATCTAAAGTTCGGCTAGTCGAAAGAGTTCAGCATCAGGGACTGCAAAACCCTGCACCTACTGAAACCCCTCCTCTGTTAGTACATAATCATGGTGAAATTTTCCCCGAGTTTCAATGTGTGACAAAATTAAACTATATAACCACAAGCAGGTTCAGAGAAATTAAACAGGAAGCACAGATTTATCAAAATTACTACCTTGCTGCAGTGGGGATGGGAGGGACTGCAGCAGCAGCCAGTCCACTGACCACCGGCAGCAGGCCAGCAACTCCTCCGGAGCAGCGGCGTCTGGTCCGGGACTCACTCCACTCCAGTCTGCAGGTCGGCCGCTTGCTCCAGATGTCCAGCGGCTTGTGGGCGCGTGGTAGAAGGAGATCCGGCGGAGGAGAAGGTGAGCGGAGGCGGAGCGGCGGCGCGTCGTGCCGGAGTACGGCGGGCCGGCGGCGCGTAGAGCAGCAGGAGCGGGAGCTGCAGGCGCGCTGCGGCAGCCGAGCGCCCGAGCGAGTCAGCGAGATGGGGATTACTGGATTAGGTCGCTCGCCTGCGCCTCTGCGTTTCGCTCCCCAGGAGAAGCCGAGAAGATGGGCTGGGGCGCTGGGCTCAGTTCGGAGTTGGACCATATTAGTATATGCCAATCGTAGATTTCTGGGTGTGCCACGGCACACCCGGCACACCCGCTGGTTACGCCCATGCTGACGTGTCGTTAAAGTTCTCAAGCGCACGCTCAGGGAAAAGGCCCTTTACTGGACCCAACGAGGAAACATTCGTACTGCCATGGAGGGTGATGAAAATTCTCGTTACTTCCACGCCTCTGCCTCTGCCCGGCCCCGAAAAAACAAAATTAATGTTTTGGTCGACAATGGGTTAGAATTTTTTGCCCACGATGCCAAGTTCAATATCCTCTCGGATTACTATGCCTCCCTTCTCGGCACCGCTTTCCAGCCTTCCTGGTCCTTCTCACTTCTTGACCTCTACCCCACACCCATCCACTACAGAAATCAGCTACTTTGTCGTCTGCCATAGCAGATGGCAAAGGACCAGGCCACCGATGGCAAACCCCTTTGCCGTCTGCCACGGACGGCATATACTTCCGGCACTGAAAGTCACGGTAAGGACATTGTTTGCCATCTGCATAAGGACAGCGGACGGCAAACAAGTTTGCCGTCTGCTTTCCTGGTCATGCTGACAGCGAAGATCATGGACCGCAAAGAATAGCTGTTAGCCCCATTAGGTGGCTAACGGCAGACTTTGCCGTCTGCCGGCGGACGGCAAATATACACTTACCTTTGCCGTCTACCCTATAACGTCAGCAGACCCCTGGCTTACCGTCGCTCCTTCTCAGTCCTTGCCGTCTGACATGCTGGTCTATGCCGTCTGCCAGCAAACGGCAGAATGACCAAATGATCAGACCTGATGCTCCCAGGTTGCTGCCACGTGGCGCCTTTGCCGTCCGCCTACCGACGGCAAAGTTCTTTGTCGTCCGCTGGCAGACGGCAAAGTGCTTGTATTTCCACTGTTTTGTTTGTTTTCTCTTTTTTCCATGCATTTTCGCAACAAATATATGATATATATAGTCATACTGAACAAGCTCAAGCATATAGGCCATGTATCCAACATCATAGTGAAATGTTGTACATCACGAACACATAGGCTATTAAAAGAACCAATGCATACATAGTTTCACACTTTTCATCCATATAAACATACATGGTTTCACATTGTTCATCAATACAAATAAAAACAAAACCTAAACACTAGCAGTCCGTCAATGCCAGCTTCCATGAAGTGAATCAAATCTGCAAAAATAGGAGTAAGAAAGAAGAGGAAGATGAAGAAGAAGAAGACTAGAAAAGAAGAAGAAGAAGAAGACTCATCCTGCCGTCCGCCTCCGCAAGCCGACCTCCCTCCAAGAAAGTGTACCCGAATCATAACCCAGCCGTCCTCCGCGCGCCTCCTCCTCAGATAGTCGTAAATATGGAAAAAAGAAAGAGAGAAAAAAGTAGAATAAGAATATATTTTCTTCTTCATCTCTCTTCTATCTTTTTATCCTTTTCCTTCTCATTCTTCTTTTATTCTTTCTTTTTCTGCTCTTCCTTGTTTTTCTTCTTCTTATTCCTTATTTGTGTCATTTTAGCGCAAACTTAGGTAATTATGTCATTTTTTAGCTTACTAAGCTTATTATGTCATTTTGGAGGAAAATAGGCTAAGTATATGACATTTATGAGCTAACCAAGGTTATTATGCCATTTTTGACCTAACTATGCTAATTATTTCATAAATGAACTAAATAAGCTAATTATGTCATCTTGGAGGATAATTAGCTAAGTATGTCTTTTTTAGGATAATAAGCTATGTATGTTCCATATTAGGGCTAACTAGCTAAGTATGCACGAAGCTAAGTATGCATTTGTTAAGCAAAGCACTAGAGAGAACTTACCGTCGTCGTCATCACGGAGGTCAAGCGCCAGGGTTGCTCTGGCCGTCAGCTGGAGAAGGTTGCTCTGGAGAAGGGGTCTGCGATGCGGCTCGGGAGTTATGCTGCACCAAAGATCATTTGCAATGTCTCGTTAGCATGATGACACTCAAATGTTAAGACTAGTAACTAATGACCATTCAAATGAAACTCACCGTTCCGGCCGCAGTAATGAATGGCATCGGCAGAGGGGTCTGACCGGTCTTCTCACACACAGACTGCATATTTGGTATTGACGAGTCAGTCATATTAGTTAGTAATGAAACGAACATTCCGTGCATGATTTAGCTAATATGCAGAATAAACTTACCACGAGGAGCTCGTACATGGCCCGGTGTGCCTCCTCATTCCGTGCCCTCTAATCCTCCAACAACCTAGCCGTCTTCTCCTCTGCCTGCAGTTCCTTCTCCGCCGCCACCCGGTCCCTCTCCTCCAGAAGTGCCTGGGTTGTCGCTCCCTGTTTCTGAAGAGCAGCCTGCAACACCACTCCTCGTTAGCGTTGTAATCATCGATGGCCGCACACACAATGTAATGGAGGAAAGATATCTGAGTCCTTATAACTAACCTCGATAGCGAGATCGACTGGCCGTGGACGAGTCCTTATCTCAGGACAGGAGCTCGTTTGGCGCGTCTTGAGCTCCGAGAGAGTGAGAGGACAACGTATCAGTCCATCTCCAATGGCTAATGAGCCACGCGGCCTCCCGCCATCAGATATCATCACCAGCTCTGGATCTAATGGATTCTGGCTCGGGTTATAGTCCTCCCCTTTCCTCGCCTTCGCCTCCTGCTTGTACCTCATGAGCTTGTGGTGGGAGGAGATGTTGGTGAAATTCTCTGGATGCTCGAGGTCAGACTCAGAGAATGCCTTGGCCTTCTTGTACGAGGCAGTATGGGCCATGGCATAGAGGTCGTACACCTCTGGCACCTCCGTGTTATTGTGTCGCGCCTAAAAGAGAGGAACAAAGCATTAGTAAAGGGCTCAAGCTAGCATGAAGAATGAATTGCATGAAACATGAAGCAAACCACATACCCAGTTCCGCCCGAACTGATATAAGTTGGCATTGCCTTGATGGTGTGGCACACCGACCATTTGGGCACGCCGGTCCTTGGCATTGTCGTGGACGGCTTGCCAGCGGTCTGTGCACCACTCATCCACCAACACCTCCCAACAATCCATCTTATCCGCACACCATCTCGGGGGCACCTAAGTTAGTAAAGAGAAATTTGAGTGCTACGCCTATGAATCAAATCAAGGAAACTAAGTACAAGGCCTTAAGAATAGGTAATTACCTTCATGTGCTGATCCTTCTTCAGAAACTTAGCCCGGCACGACGGCTTGTCCTTCTTAAAACCACGCTTGGCGTAGTAGTCTCGAACAGCCTGTGGCCGAGCCTCGTACCGTAAGTTTTGTAGTAGGCGCTTGCACTAGTTATCGATAACCTTTGCCGCGTCCTCCTCGTATCCCTCCTCACACCTGTAGAAGGTCTGCAATCAAATGAGACAACACTGATTAGTACAATAACTAGCTATTGTTAGTTTGTAATTGTGTAAAGGAGAAATTACCCAAAAGCTTCTGCTCACCATCTCAGCCCTCGTGTGGCATAAGACACCGTCGATCATCTCCTTCGGCGGGGCCTGGGCAGCCAAGTGGTACTCCCAGCTCAATCCTAGCTGTGGAAGCTGACCCTCACCGGGCAACGTGACAAACCCCGGGAAATTTTGCCGGCAAAGCACACCAAGGACGGTGTTGGGCCTGCGGACTTCACTGACGTTTACCCAACCCCTGCAGTATGACAAGGCCAACACATTAGATATTTGAAGAAACGTGAAGGCAAAAGGTACAAAAAGAGTAAATGCACTTACTGGTCCCCATCAGGCCTAATCACTGGCCTCGGCTCGCGGGTCGCCGATAGGGCCAGGAGCCATGTACCACCACGCTGGTACACGTTGACCCCCTCAACCACCTCGCCCTCACTATCAGTAAACGGATCACCGCCACCATCAGCATGGCCACTCGGCCCCTCAGGCGGATCCGGCCAGGTACCCCATCCGGACGTCTCCTGGGACGTAGCCTCATGGGGCCGAAGTCTCATGGGCCGAAGCCTCTGGGACCGGAGTCTCATGGGCCGAAGACCCGTCGACCCGAGGCTCGTAGTCTAGAGTCCCCGTAGCCTCCACCTCAAACCTGTCCACCCTAGCAGTCCTGTGCTCGAGTGAATGAGCTGGGGGTGGCAGCGAGGAGGGCGTACGAGGCTGCCTACCCCTCCCGCGGCCACGTCCTGATCTACCTCCTCTCTTCTTCCCTCCCCGACCTCCTCTCCCGGTGGACAACGACGCCGACGAATAAGCGCCCGCCGGTGTCCCCATACTGTGTAACAACACTCTCCGGAGATGTTGGGGTGGAATGGAAGTACCCCTCCCGCGGGCCGCCGACGAAGAAGTACCCGCTGAGCGCTCTGGATCCGCGCCCACCATCTTTGAACACCTACCATGACAAAGAGTAAATGAAATTAGTACAACATAAAAAAATTGAATACCTGACATGAATACTAATACGTATATAATTTAAGTTGGGATGCATACAAACTAATAGTACTCTAGATCGTCTATATATGCTTCGGGATCAATAGATGCATCATCATCATCACTATCACGCGTGTCGTCATGAATGATGTGCTCATCGAGTTCAGCGGCATCAACATGTGGAAGGCCTTTCTGTAATCGGTCAAGCATTGACAGGTCATCCGCAACAGTAACCTCTTCTTGTTCTGGCTCTTCTTGTTCGGGCTCTTCTTTTTCCGGCTCTGGGGTGAAGTCGGATTCACTGTCGCTATCTACTTCCATGTTCTGGGGTGAAGTAGAGCGGTTCTTAAAACGTTTTTTGAAAAGACGTGTTTCTTTGAAGAATTCTCCTTCATATGTGTCTAGATTAATGTGAGGTTCATAATCCTCTTCATTGGGGGGAGGTGGTCTAACACGTGGTGGCACTTCATAAACGACATCCCAACCATTCAGATTTGTATTGGTTTGGCAGGCCCACAGTAGATAGAAAACTTGGGTCACCTGTTGAGCCGTAATATAGACATCGGGAACATCTAAATGGGTGCTTTGTTTGATTTCGACTAGCCCTATAAGTTCATGAGTCCTTCTAGTCTCCTTCGGCTGGAACCAATAACATTTGAACACTATGACATTCGGTGGGTTTTCACCATAGAATAGAAGTTCATAAATTGCTTCAACTCTTCCATAATACTCGGTACCTCCTTCGCTGATAGCAGAGACACCACAATTTGTAGATTTTCGGTTGGCCATAAATAGCTCTTTGCCAAAGGTATGAAAGCAATACCCGTTGATGTCGTATTTCACAAATGAACGGACCTTATAGTCAAAACCATTAGCGGCTTGTCTCAATTCGGCGTCCATAGACTCTGAATTAGCCTACAAAAGTTTAATACGAAAGGATTGTTGCATTAGCCGCAAATTAGACCAAGAAATGAAATGGTCTATTAATGATAATTATCATTTGTTTGAACCAAGAGATGAAACCGGGATAGCCGCCTCCATGCTTTGCCAGAAGCTCATACTCTTCGATGGAATCCTTTTGGATCACCGCTCCATCCGAGAATTTGGCAACGTATCGACTATATCAAATATCCGGGAATAAGAGCAGTTCAAAGGAATTTGAAGTTGCGAAACAATGTACCGAGAACTTACTCGATGTATGGCCGCACTTCTGTTAGGTTGTTGAAGATATACGACGAAATGGTCCGCCATTCTTCGACATCCAACACTATTGGTTTCGAAGCACCGGCTGATGCGAGCTTCCCTTTGAATAGGCTGAGGTTGGATCCACCTTTTTTAGGGTCGCCAGCATTATACCGAGGCTTCGGATTATGCAAATGATGATTTTTGGCTTCGTAGTGTGCTATCACGAAGTTTGCCGCCTCCTTAGTAATGAATGCCTCGGTCATCGATGCTTCAATTCTACGTTTATTTTTACATTTTGCTCTAATCTTCTTCTGCATCCTCTCAGTTGCATATCACCAACGATTTTGCACGGGCCACCACCAATCTTGCCTCGGTCGGGAGATGTAAAATCAAATGCTGCATTGGATTAAAGAAGCCCGGTGGAAAGATCTTCTCTAATTTGCAGAGCAACTCCGGTGCCAACTTTTCCATGTCATCTATCATGGCAGGCGATAGTTCTTTCGCACAAAGAACACAGAAGAAGTAGCTCAGCTCTGCCAATGCTAGCCATTCATCCGCAGGGATAAAGCCATGTAACATCACTAGCATTACCCGCTCAAGCCATATGTGCCAATCATGACTCTTGAGACCAAATATTTTCAATTTTTCAAGACTCGCTCCCCTCTTTAGATTCACTGCATACCCATCGGGGAACATCAACTGCATTTTCACCCACAAGATAATTTCCCTCACAGCTGGCGTTCCAAGATTGAACCAGGCCTTTTGCTTCGTCCACTTCTGCTTTCCTTTCGGTTGTCGCATGTTTTGCTATCACATAGAGTCTGCAGGTCGACTCTAGCCTTAGTATTATCCTTTGACTTCCCATCTATGCCGTACAATGTAGGAAAAAGGGACTCACCGATATTCTTTTCAGTGTGCATCACGTTGATGTTGTGTGGAAGAAGGAGGTCTTTGAAGTAAGGCAAATCCCACAAGCATGTCTTATGAGTCTAGGCGAGTTCCTAATTATACCCCTTGAAATACCCTGAACGCTCTGGATCAGGCTCAAGAGCGTTTAACTGATCCAGGATCTGTTGGCCAATCAACGCAGATGGTGCAGAGTTTTTGACAACTCTACCTTTGGTGAAGTTCTTCTTGTCTTTTCTGAACTTATGGCGAGGATCCAGGAACTGTCTATGCAAGTCGAAGCAAGAATACTTGCGACCCACCTGCAGCCAATGAAACTGAAGAGCTGCCTTGCATGTGGGGCATGGGAACCTTCCATGCGTACACCAGCCAACGAATAGCGCATACGCAGGCAAGTCATGCATTGAGTACATGTAACAGACACGCATTATGAAGTTTTGTTTGCTAGCGGCGTCGTATGCCTTGAACCCATTATCCCAAGCTTCTTGCAATTCATCCTTAAGCGGTTGCATGTACACATTCATATTCTTCCCCGGATAGTTGGGCCCTGGAATTATCAACGCGAGGAAAATGTTCTTTCTTTGCATAATCTGTCTGGGGGGGGGGGGGGATTGAGTGGAATGACAAATACAGGCCAACAACTGTATTGGGTTGCCGTCATACCAAACGGATTGAACCCATCCGTGCCGATGCAGACTCGAGGATGCCTTGGACTTGCCGCTTTTTGCTCATGTAATGCATCGAAGTGCTTCCACGCAAAAGCATCCGATGTGTGTACCAACATATGATTCCCATCTGCATCTAGTTCTGTTCTTTTGCCCATTTTGTGCCATGACATCTGTCTGGCCGTCTCTTTGACCATGAACAGACGTTGAAGTCTTGGTACGATTGGCAGGTACCGAACAACATTAATGGGGATTTTGGTCTGCCTCTTTGGTCTACCACAATATACCTGGAAGAGTTGCAAATGGGACAATAGTTCAAGTCCGCATACTCAAGCCTAAATAAGGCACATCCTTTCCCATAGGCATTTATCTTCTCATCGGGCATATTAAGTGCACGGAGGATTTTGTCCGACTGATACAGGTTTGCAGGCATTACATGGCCTTTGGGTAGAAAGCGTCCAAATAGTGTCATCATCGCGTCGTACCATTCTCTGCCCAAGTTGAATTGAGCCTTCAGAGCCATTACTTGTGCGATGGCATCCAGCTGACAAAGCTCAGTGTGCTCGTGGAGAGGACGTTTTGAATACTTCAATATTTCATTGAAGGCCTTTACAGATTCCTCCATCTCATCATCTGAATCCCGGGCATCATCAAAGTCTTACACCATGTCTTCGATCCCGGTACCATCCTCGTCGGTGCGACGATGAACCACCTCAGCTCTGGTACGTTGGGCTGACTCTCCATGAAATTTCCACACCATATAATCAGGCGTAAAACCCCACTTCTGCAGGTGTTTACCCATTTCATTCTCTTTCCTCTGAGAAAAGTTGTCGCACCTAACACAGGGGCACCAGGTTTTTCTCTGGCCATTTGCAAATGTGGCTTTCACAAACCCTTAGTTTTTGTTAACCATTCATGGGTCATGTCTTCCTGACTAGTGTGACCAGTGTACATCCACGCACGATCACTCATATTGCCTACCTACTAAACACATAAGAAAAATATATATAATTCATCATATATATTCATCAGTTAATGAAGTTTGTCAATTTTATTACGTCCATGCAACCTACACGCTAATAGGTAAAGACATGTCCTAATCCCACCCGAGTATGTGTAGATTGTGTTCGTTTTCCATGCTCTGCTCCGGATCCGACGCAAAATTTCAGCAGCACCTCCCCGATGTTCTCCTGATACACGTCTTGGCAATAAACAGAGAGGATGTGTACCCGGATAACAACAGGGAGGCACTGGCAAAATTCTGCATCGGATTCGGAGCAGAGCATGGGAAAATGAACCCAATCTACACATACTCGGGCTGTCCATGGATAACGTTGGCCAATTCAAAATAATCACGGTTAGAAATATGCAAATGCATGCATAATTATAACTGTAACCCTTTCGAACGGGAGACGCATACTGGTCACGCATACCGATGATTGAAGACACCTATAGCTAGAAAGTACCATCGGCACGAAGACAGAAACAGAGCAAATTAAGGGGGGTGGAGGAGATGTCATTTAACTACTTTTCCTTCTTCTTCTTCTTCTTCTTCTTGTTCTTCTTCCTCTTCTTCTACTTCTTTTTTTTTCACTTATACTTTCTGTTTATACTAACTATTTAACTACTTTTATACCTAATCTATTTATACTAACTATTTAGCTACTTTTATACCTAATCTATTTATACTAACTATTTAACTACCTTTATACCTAATCTTATACTTCTATTTATTCTACCTAATCTGGAAAAAAACAGAGAAAGAAAAAAAACTCACCATGGGGCGTCGGGGCAGCGGGCCGAGGCCGGGGCCGCGGGGTGCCAGGGTGGGGGCGATGGTGTGTTGGGGGGGGGGGTGGGCGGCGGGCCGGGGCAGCGGTCGGCGGCGGCCGGGCCGATGGAGGGTCGGGGGCGGCAGCCGGGTGCGGTGGGGGGTCGGAGAGAGAGAGAGAGAGGGGTGTGGGAGGTGGGGCGGGGGCGGCCGTTAGGTATGTTAGGGCATTTTTCTTTGCCGTCCGCTAGTGGACGGCAAAGAGTCTTTACCGTCTGCTTTGGACACTCTTTGTCGTCTGCTAGCTGACGGCAAAGAAAAGCGCCCTAACGTACTCAGCGCAGCGCTCCAGTGGGCCCCACCCAGCTCTTTGCCATCTGCTTTGGGTCTCCTTGCCGTCTGCAAGAGGGGACTGATGGCAAATATGATCTTTTCCATTAGTCCTCTCTTTGCTGTCTGCTTTCCTGTAGCAGACGGCAAATTCTTTGTTTCCAGTAGTGATCCCTCAATTTCATACCCTAGATGCCCCCTTCACCGACGATGAAATTTCAAATGCCTTCCTCTCCATGAATAAAAACGCCAGCCCTGGCCCTGACGGCTTCGGACCAGGGTTTTATAAGAAGTTCTAGCATACTCTCAAAGGAAAAATCAAGAACTTTTTCTTGGAATTCCATGCCCAAACGAGCGATATCTGCTGTTTAAACAGGGCCCTGATTGTCCTTCTCCTGAACCATAATGAGGCTAGATCACCTGCCGATTTTAGACCAATCTCCCTTCAAAACTGCCCAATTAAAGGAGTTGCAAAACTTCCCACTAACCGTGTAAAAAACCTCGTCCCTCTCTTGGTTCATGCTGACCAAACCGGTTTCCTGTCTGGTCGGAACATCTCTGAGAATTTTCTCTATGCGGCGGACATCCTCCACTGTTGTGCAAAAAAGAAAGCCCCCTCCCTCATCGTCAAACTTGACTTCAGGAAAGCCTTTGACTCTGTTTGTTGGCCCACTTCAGGAAAGCCTTTGACTCTGTTTGTTGGCCCTCCCTCCTTCACACACTACATGTCAGAGGCCCCCCCCCCCCCCCCCCCCTGTGCATTTGATTCACTCTCTCCAAAAAAAAAAAAAAAAATAAAAACACGGGTTCCACTACTGTCATGCTTAATGGCATCCTCGGAAGGTGGATCCAATGTAAGAGTGGTCTCCTGCAAGGCGACCCTCTCTCGCCGTACTTATTCATTATCATTGCCAATATTCTGCAACAATTGATCATCAAAGCCTATCAAGATGGTAAACTCCTGCACCCCCTATGCCCCAACCTACCCTGTCTTGTTCTTCGTATGCTAACGACACGCTTATCATAGTCAAAGCCACACCTGACAGCTGACGCTGCCAAACATCTAAAGGATATTCTGGACTGTTTTGTAGCTGCCACTGGCCTTCAAATTAATTTCACTAAGACCACCTTCATTCCCCTCAACGTTGACCCTGAAGATGCTATAAAAATGGCCTCAGATCTTTCCACAAATATTTCCTCTTTCCCGCAAACCTACATCAGCCTCCCTCTCCCCCCCCCCCACAAGCTTCCACTGTCGGCCTTTCAACCTGCCATCGACCGCTGTGATATGTACCCCACTGGATGGTGCGCACTGCTCCTCTCCCGTGGTGGCAAACTAGTCCTCCTCTCGCCTGTCCTGGACAGTCTCCCTACATACTTTATGCTCTGCTTCTCCCTCCCTATCAAGGTTATTGAGGCTATTGACAAGCGTAGATGTTCCTTTTTCTGGTCCAACGATGACACGTGCTCAGGAGAAAAATGCCTTGTTCCTTGGGATAATTATGTTCCCCTAGAGATGCAGGTGGCCTGGGTGTCAAAAACCTTTGCGCTCAAAACTTTTGCTTACTGCTGAAATTTGCTTACAAATTTTTACACTCCTCTAACCTTCCCTGGAAGGATTGGGTCCTACATCACTCACCACTCCACATTGGCCATGGAAAGAACAGTTCCTTCATAGCCAAAACATTTACAGAGCTTGAGAGAGATTTCCCAATGCACAGTTGGAGATGGTTGCTCCACCTTCTTTTGGTTAGAGATCGTTGGCTAAAGCCGGAGCCTCTGGCTTTAGTTTCCCACCACACAAACCCAAATGCCATGGTTGCCACTATAACGCAGGATGGGATCGACCTTGCTCTTCGTAATCGGGTAACCTCTACTGCGATCGCAGAACTTGCTTCTCTAAACTCGTTGTTGCAGGATTGTGTGCTTTCTCAGGTCCCGGACACCCGTTGCTTGCTCAACGGAGCTGCCTTCTCTACTCGTGGCGCCTACGCAGCTCTCTCGGATCAGCTTGCAGATCTGATTCTTGCTGACATTTGGGATTCGAAGGTGCCAAAAAAGTTATGATTTTTGGTTGGTTATTCTACCTCGACCGCCTCAACACATGGAAGAGCTTGCACAAGAAACACATTCTGGACACTGAAACTTGTCCAAGATGCAGCCACTTGGTGGAGGACACCATCTCTTCTTCTCCTGCCCTGCAGCTAAAAGGATTTGGCGAGCAACAGGCATGCGGCCTAGGGCCGCGCCAATTTGCGATCTATTCACTACTGCCGTCCCCGCTCAGCTGCCCACTTCTGTTCGGCCTTTCATGCTCCTTCTCATCCTTTGGAAAATCAGGGATGCAAGAAACAAAAAGGTTTTCCAAGGGTTGAACATTGATGCTTCTGTTTCTATTAGAGCTATCATGGATGATTTGGTTATTTGGTCTCATCGGCTTAAGTCTGAAACTCTAAAGGGACACGCTGGCTTGTGGCGTGAGTTCCTCTCCTCACAATTTTTTTGAACTCTGTAACACTTGCTGACTTCTGAAATATATTCAGGCGGGGAGTCCCCCACCCCCCTTGGCCATTTAAAAAAAAAAGAGCTCTAAATCTGTCATAATACATCAAACCTAGTTGCAATTTGGGCAATGATCTATAGCAGATTGAACTTCAGAATCAACAACAGTCGATGTGTCCTCCTGCCCCCTAATGAGACTTTGCCAACCTTGCCCATAAGATTTGGGACATCAATTGCTGAAGTTTTTGTTTCTTTTTAGAGCTGTACTAATTTCATCTGCAGCCTGGAGAAACTGATCATCAGAGAATACTGTGAACTGCAAATTTTCTACCGAGCTGGCATATGATTTGGAGATATATTTTTAAGAGAACCATAGCGGTTACGTATAGGGCAGATGCCCGTGGGTTGTGGTGTGAATAAGATGCAGAATGATATGGCTTATATCAATTTTGGCAGATAATATCACGCTTCTGCAATTATGGCTCAAACCTGCAACACACTGATCGTATTGTTCCTAGACTTTTCTTCTATTGAGGTAACCAGTGCATTACAGACGTTTGAGTGCAAACAAATGTACATGAAAATTCAATCGTAGACAGTGCTTTATGCAATTGACGCAGTTTGCAGCTGGATCCGATGCACATGTTTCGGGAATATGAAGGAAAGAGAAAGGCGGGACCGTTCCTTCCAGTTGCATCGGATTCAGCAGCGTCTGTGACAGCAAAGTCCAATGAGGAGAAGGAGATGCCTCTTATGGTGCATGCCGGCCTTCACAGTTACGTGCACCTAGCTTGTTTCTGAAACCAACCAAATCGTCTAGTATTAGCTTAGCAGTAGCAGAAGACCAAGCATGCCAGAAACACACAAGCAGGCAAGCACTGGAAGATACTACAGGAGATGAAATTAATGCATCTTCGGACTGATCTGGCATAAGATTTTCTTTCTTTCTAATTGTTGAGTTGCTGCTGTTTTTTTTATTTCACTAGACTACTGACGATAAAAATCGTAATATGCCCACTCAGGTTAATGAGGAGATCTATTTCTTGGAATTCATGAAGGGATATGAAGTTATCTAAGCTGTATAGCTGTGACAGATGCGTTGCTTTATCTATTGATTGCACGGAATGTTCACTCTGTTTTTCTTCAGAGGCGAGGACTAACCTGCATTTTGTAGCCAGTATTGAGCAGATCAGAAGCTATTTATACTCTCTGTACATCAATGAATCATTACTGTTTGCGATCTGTGTATGTTTGGAAAAAGAACTGTATATGTTGAGTAATCTGCTTCTGCTGTAGGATTGTGGTTCCACTTTTTCTGAAGATCAGTGCTTGTTATGGTATTTGCAGAAGCCCCTCTGTAAAATAACAAGAACAAGAACAAAGACACTTCCGAAAAACATAAGCTTGGTTCACTGCTGATTTCAAGATAGTGGTCAGACAAATGAAAGCTAAGGATGCAGAGTCCAGTTAGGTTAGGTGTCGTTGACTGCGTGCACAAGGCAAAGCTAGCATTTGGGTTCTGGACAGGAATGGCATGCTTCACACAAATGAGAAAAGATGTGTATGTACTAGTAGAAAGAGCAGTGTATCAGTAACAGAGATGCGTGACTTCTATATTCAGTACCTGCACTTTCTTTACTTCTTCACGCGCAACTACTGCAATAACTTGTGCATGTGTCTGTGTTCTGTGCATGGCTGTTCATCAGTTTGCAACATCTGGCTAGCTAGCAATGTGGCACGTCTGAAACTACATAGCACTGCGCACGTTTGAAAACTACTTCAAATGGCTAGCTAGCTATTAATACGTTGGTGCAGAAGAACTTGCCAAACAGGTCCACGGTATTCTCGATACTCAAAAATACTCTGTTATGACAAAACCGGAGTATTTTGTACCTACAGGCTAAAATATTGTAGTTTTACATTACTTACTTTTTATAATACTTTAGTTTTATAAAAAGCTTTGTTAAAAACACTCTTAGTTGCAAACACAAAATTCCGTATGTACTACTCCTTCTGTACCAGAGTAGGATATATTATACTCTGTCTCAACGACCGAGCTTGAAAAGTTGAGGAATATTGGAGCATTAATAAATTTTGAACTTAGAATTTATTACCATAGTAAAAAAGAAAAACCTAATCCTTTGGTATCCTTCAAATCTTCGCTATCCTTCGCGTCTTAGATACGCTTCGAATCCTTATGTACCAGAAGCTTGAAAAGTACACTGTATGGATAACGTATATATGCTCTAACTGATTATCAGCACTTCAGCAGATACACAAGCAAGTCAAAACTTGAACAATAAGACATAGTATAACACAAGCAGCCGGCAGGAAAGCAGGTAAACGATTCCTTCAAGGAGGAGATGTACTGCTTCATAGAAAAGTCGAAAGTAGTGCTTCATAGGAAAGATTGAAGAACAACGAATACATGTATTAGTGAGAAACCAATGAATAAATAGCTTCAAAATGACGGGAACAATAGAAATCTAATGAGTGAGTTAGTGTCGTTACTCACTGTTATTGAGCACCTTAATGGAGATTCATTTGCTTGAACATGCAGACCTTTGATACAGCAAATATTTATTTCATTATCTAAAAGAAAAGGAAGGCAGCTCTTTCTTCTGAAACTACCGGAATAATATTGCTCCTAGATGCTTCTTGCATTTCAACCATTCATTAAGTCAACAGAACATATATATTACCATCTAAAAGCACATGGGTGGTCTCTCTTCTTTTTTCCGGGCTTGAGACCGGCTATGTGTGATTATAAGTGTCACCTTACAATGGCATAGGCGGAGTTCCCCACCCACCCTTCCAAAAAAGAAAAAAAGCACACCTAAAAAATGAATGAAGACATTTTTTTTTGTTTTTGTATTTATCAAATAATTACGAGACATAAGCTACAAACATAATTAAACATTTTTTCATTTAATTTTTGTTGGTACAAACATAAATTTGTAAACAAAAAATCCCCCCCCCCCCCCACAAAAAAAATGCACTCTATCTCTAAATAAAGAAACATTTTTTTTCACCATTTTGAATATTTTTTTTAGCTTTTTCTTTTGCAACCCAGTCTATTGCTAAAGGAGACACCGTTTTTCTTTTGTGATTTGCACCCATGGACGAAATAAGCTGACATCTTCCAAATGTTGACAATAAGACCGTAGAAGCCTTCAAAATGGCCACCATCCTGTAAGCAGAAAGTTTGTGAGTGGATTTATAATTAAAAGGTGAAACTGTATAGATGCATTGCTATGTATTTCCTAATTTGGGAATTTGGAATCTCAAAAAAAATTGCTACAAACATTGAAATTACATTGGGGAGTTGCTTAGAAAAATTATCAGTGTAAATTTGTTTAAATACAAAGTAAGAAGAGTAATCATCCCGGGACGAGGAACACCCATCACCTGTATAAGAAGACGACAATGATCTGACCTTGAGCTGATAATATGTGAGACCGTGCAATTAGGGAACATGGAGGACCACTGAGGACAAGCCACCGCATGGTCAAGATGCACTTTCACATTTTTGTGACCTTCCTGCTTGTTATTGTAAGTCCAAGGAACACCCGAAAATCCCAAATCAAATAAATTGCAATCAGATAAAACCTCACAAAAATTTGCCATAAGTTTGTCCGACCGCTTGTTACGAGAAAAATGCTCATTCTGCCATATAGCTTCATTAAAATCACCAACCATAAACCATGGTCCGGTCCCAAGCGGTTTAATACGCCTTAACAATTACCACATCACATACCTTTGGCTCGCCTTTGGTTCACCATAGACAAAGGTACTTCTCCACTTACTGCCATCTTCTTTGCAAATGTACATATCAATAAAGTGTTCACCATATTTGTTCAGCTGCAGAGTGTAAAGGTCATCCCAAAAAACTGCTACACCACCACCTTTTTCTGGCACAGAAACAACAAACACATTTTTCATACCCAAGCGGTAGCGCAAACTCTCAACATAATCTTTATTTTTTGTTGTTTCAGAAAGAAAGATAACGTTGGGTCGGTGTGTCTTTGAGAGGCACACCAGCTCTTGGACTGTCCGAGGTTGACCCAGACCTCGGCAGTTCCAGCCAATTATTTTCATGGCTCCTGACGGGCGACATCATGCTCGCCCGTCAGTTGACCGGCAGCCCCAGGGCCGGTTGCTTCCTTGGTAGTGTCCCCTACATCTTTTCCATCCCCTACAGACTCTCTTCTTTTGTCCTGATCCACCTCCACTCCCCCATCTACATCTTCAGTTACATGAATAGTAGACCCAGAAGCCACGCATGGTGAGCACATGGAGCCCACCGGCGCCATCCTCCCCCTTCTCGATGACGTCGAAACTGAGCTCCCGCAAGAAAGGCGGGAGCGGCAGCACGGCGAGCTCCGTCGTCGCCGTGTTGAGCGCCAGTATGTGTTGTCCACCCACTAGCTTCCAGTACAGCGACCGGTTCGCTTGCATCGCCCGGGAGGCCGCGAGATTGGGCTGCTGCGCGAGGCCGCCCACGTCCGCCCACCGGAGCTCGGCGGAGGAGAGGAGGAAGGCGCGCAGCTCCGTGGTGTCGCCGACTCGGGAAATGCAGGCGGCCTGGAACACCGAGTAGTCGCCGTCGTCAGCGACGAGGCCGTACCCTACGGGGTGGTCGCCGGGGAGCGAGACCCAGCGCCGGGCCAGCGGGTCGGCGACGGCGAGCTCCTGGGACGACCGGCTGCGCAGCAGGAGGCGGCCATTGCGGCAGTCGGCGACGGGATGCTTATTAAAAATCTGAAATATGAAGCGTACTGGGAGAGAGAGGCTGGGCGCTGAAAGATCAAATTGAATTGTGTTGGAATAAAAGTACGCATGTCAGTGACCTGGGAGATGTGGCAAATAAGCTGGACATTCTTATGAAGTCCCTTCATGGGTGGAGTAAGGAACATATTGGATATTTGCCTAAAAAGCTTGAAACAGCGCGAAAAAGATTAAATGTGCTCTTCAAAAGAAATGACAGTACTGCTGTTATGGAAAGTGTGACGACCCCGGCTTAATCGTGCACTAATCATACACGCAAATGCGTACGACCAAGCCTAAGGACTCACTTGAAGATATCACAACACAACTCTAAAACATAAATAAAGTCATACAAGCTTTATATTACAAGCCAGGGCCTCGAGGGCTCGAATACATAGCTCGATGGCATACAAGCGTCAGCGGAAGCATTAGATATCTGGGTACAGATATATTACAGAGAGAGAAATAGGCCTTCACAGAGGCGGGGTAAAATAAAATACTACGATCGAAAGGCGTAGGCCTCCTGCCCTGGACCCTCCGATCCTACTCCTGGTCGTCAGTCGGCTTCTTGTAGTAGTAGTACTCGCCAGGCGGGTAGTAGTACTGGTCGTCGGCTGGGGCGTCTGGCTCAGGGGCTCCGTCGTCTGGTGGCATCAAATGGAAAATGGGGGAAAAAAGAAAATAAAGCAAACGTGAGTACTCATCCGAAGTACTCAGCAAGCAAGGATCTACACTACATATGCATCATTTTCAAAGGGGGCTGTATATGTGGACTGGGCTGCAGAAATGCCAGAATAGAGGGGGAAAGCCTAGTCCTATCGAAGACTAGCATCTTCAACAATCTTCGACAGTCTTGCAGCATTAGAAGAGATCAGATGAACATAATGTAAAGCAGTAGTAGTAGTATCATCAACCTCGACCTGAGATCCTTTCTCGACTCCCTGCGAGAAAGCAACCCCAGAGCCGTACCATCCAGTTCTCATATCAAGTTCTAGTTGTACCGATCGGGATACAACTCCGAGTGTCCATTACCGTAGGACAGGCTATCGATAGAAGTTTCTTCCCTGCAGGGGTGCACCAACTTACCCACCACGCTTGCTTAACTCCGGCCGGACACACTTTACTGGGTCATGCCCGGCCTCGGCCAAACAACACGCCGCAACCCGACCTAGGCTCTAAGGAGAGGTCAGCACGCCGGACTAACCTATGCCCCGGGGGTCATGAGCCTTCGCCCCGGGAACCCTGCACGTTGCGAGGACGTTTTGGAAGCAGACCTAGCAACCCCTTAATACAAGCGCAGTTGCGTTCCCAGTCCAATCCAAAACGGGCCGCTCCTCGCTGACGTCAATAGAGCTTCGGCTGATGTATACGACGCAGAACGCCCATACTATGCCCACGTGATGGTTAGTGCTATCGGGCCAGAGGCCCCTCGGATCAAATATCCAAACCGTAGTGGATTAGGAGCGCGCGGAAACGAGCAGAGACTCACGATCGATGTGACCCCGTCGCCCCGTCTCGAGGTCTTGCGGCAAGGGCTAAGAATGCCCGGCCACGCCTCGTGTTATCTCGCGGGCACCATCCAGGTCAACCCGACTCCACATCACTTCGCATTAAGCTCGCGCGGGTACCCCTCAGGGCCGACCCGTCTTTAGTATCATGGTTTAGTGCAACTCCTCTCATCAACAGTAACTATGTGTCTGACACCGAAGGGAATCCCTGAGTAATCACCCTCGATGGAATTCCCGCTCGATGTTATCATCAAGGTGAACGAAGGAGGAATCACCCTCGAGGTCCACACTTGAGAGGTTGCGCGACGATGTCGTTATCGGGGGTGGCGTAGGAGGAATCACCCTTGCTTACCACGACCGAGTAACTAACCTACAAGGTTAACATCAGAAGTGCTGTCGAGGTATCACCCTCGGCACTCGACGGTAACCCAGCAGTGTCGGCAACTAAGGGGGAAGTGATGTGCGGTGCCCGGGTCTAGTCTTCAATCCCGATGGTCGGGTCTTCTGATATCCAGCAGGGCAGTCGGGATCAAGTGGGGGTCTCTGTCGTGTCTCTACCCAGCCTATACTAATCAGTCTAGGATAACCAGAAAGGTAACAAGGCAGGATACACTAATCAGGCTATGCAGCAGATATAGGAAAACAGTAACAGTAGCAGTTCTAATGCAGGCATAAGAGAGAAGGGAATAGGCGATATAGGCATGTTCAAAAAGGGGGTGCTTGCCTGTTTGCTCTAGGGCAAGGACAAGGTCTTCAGTGGTATCGTCGGGGACGTAGTCGTACTCCTGAGCTGCGTCTGCCTCGGGAGCTACGTCAACGTCGGGGTCTACCGAGAGAGAAGAGGGGAAGAAACAGGTAAACATAATGCAAACAAATGCAATACGGTGCGTGTGATGCTATGATGCAGTGCAGGGTTGCCTAATTATGCATCTAAGTCATTTTAGTTATTTTTAGAATTATTCTGGGATTTAATAACCAGGGTGTGTGCATTATTCATCTGCCGGATACGGGTCCGGAGTTACGAGTTCTTCTACGTAGGGGGTTCCGATGGAGAAACAGACGGCACGATCAGACTCGGCTCGTCGTTCTGAGCAACTTTCATGTTTTAACTTTTTCGATCTGAGCTATGGTTTAAAAGTTATTAATTTTTAAAGTTTATTTGAATTTCTGGAATTTATTTATTTATCAGAAAATGAATTATGACGTCAGCATTGCGTCACAGTGACGTCAGCAGGTCAACTGCGGTTGACCAGGGTCAAACCTGACATGTGGGTCCAGTGGGACCCACATGTCAGCCTCTGTTTCTTTAACAGAGACTTAAACTAATCTATTTAGATTAATTAGGGTTGTGGGACCCACCTGTCATAGACCTATTAGTTAATCTAATTAGTTTTTAAATTTTAAAATGTTTTAGTTTGATTTAATTTGCAGGGGGCCCACATGTCATAGACTGGGGCTGCCCAGTCAGCAAAGTTGACTGGGTCAACCCAGTCAACGGGGCCCCCAGGGCCCATTGGCAGCGACTCTGGGGCGTGGCCCACCAGTGCCACGTCGGCCGCGTCGCCGGAGCGACGCCGGCGACCACAGAACGCGGCGGCGACGCATGGACGTCATCGGAAATCGCCGTCCGTGGACCATTTGGCTTGGGGTTGGGTGCGTTCGAACGAGCGCTCGCCCGCGCGTCGAACGGAGGCGGTGGTCTCGCCGGAGTTGGCCGGGAATGGCGCCGGTGATGAGAGGTGGCGGAGGCCGAAGCTCGGCGATCTCGCGTGCGACGTTGCGGGGGCCGAAAAGGCCAGCGCTCTACAACTACGGCGCCTACGCGATGCGGTGGAGGTAGCGGTGGCACGCACTAGACCAATAGGTCAGCGTGGCCACGCCGGCGACGAGCGCACGCGGCGGTGGGTTCGGGCTCGAGTGGAGCAGTGGCTACGGCCTACCAGCGGCGAAGATAAAGGGCACGGGAGAAGCAGCAGCTCACCTCACGGCACGCACGTAAGGCCGGCGGGAGGTTTAGTAGCTGCAGCGCTCGAGGTCGCCGGAGATCCGCCGGAGACAGAGAAGAAGGGGGCGATGTCGTGTGGTGTCTGCAGAGCCTCCCCGCTCCTGCTCGAGGTCGAAGACGAAGGAGCCGAGGGTGACGGAGCTCGCAGGCGTGCTTGCTGAGCTCGAGCACGACGGTGGCCATGTCTACGGCAAGGCCATGGCGACGGAGGTGCTCGGGCGGCGATGGATCTGAAGGAGGAACGCGAGGGCGGAGCGAGCGAGGGAGAGGACGGGGGAGTGGATATTACGACCAGGGGGGAAGCACTGGGGCTTGCCCTTATCCTCCCGGGCGACCGCGGCGTCGCGCTGTCGGCGTCTCGCCGGCGCGCGCGCGCTCGTCCATAGAGAGGATGACACGGCGAGGGAGAGAGAAGGGGACGGGCCAGCTGGGCTGGGCCAGTGCACTGTGCACTTGGTCCAGTCCAGTTTTAGCCTTTTTCCTTTATTTCTTTTCCTTTTCTCTTTTCTTTTCTGTTGCAAAAATAGTTAGGCCACTTTAGCATTTCTGTAAAATATGGAACTTGGTCCAAATATTACAGTGCCATTTTAGCTCTCACCAAAAAGTGGTTTGGGCAGAATTGGAAGCCATTTGAACTTGTAATGATTTTAAATGGATTAATATTGCTGATTTGGGTGCTGTTTCACCTAGTTAGAGTCACTTGTCCAACTCCAAATATTTTGATATTGATTTTAGAAATGTTCCTGAATTATTTGCCATCTAATGAACATTTTCCCAACAGTGTTTGATCAACTTTATAATTCACTTTTGGATTTGAGTTGATTTTCATATGTGAATTTAAATTGGATCATTAACCCATATGACTTGGCACTGCAAATGATCATGACTTGACAGTTTTAACAGAGTGTCACAGAGCTTATTACAAGGGGGTGTTACAAGTTCTCCTCCTCTAAAAGAAATTCTCGTCCCGAGAATTTAGGAGGTAGAAGGAAAGAGTCCGGGATATTCTTCCCGAAGATGATCCTCGCGTTCCCAAGTGGCTTCATCTTCAGTGTGATTCGACCACTGCACTTTTAGGAACTTGGTCGTGTTCTGACGAGTACGGCGCTCAGCTTCGTCGAGGATGTGGATCGGATGCTCCTTATAGGAAAGGTCATCTTGTAGCTCGAGCAACTCATGATCCACTGCACGGTGTGGGGATTCCTTGAAGCACTTTCGGAGTTGCGACACGTGGAAGACATCATGAATATGGGAGAATTGCGGTGGCAACTCCAATTGATATGCCACCTGTCCACGTCTAGCCACGATGCGGAAAGGACCAATATAGCGAGGAGCTAGCTTGCCCTTGATTCCGAAACGACGGGTGCCCTTCATTGGAGTGACACGAAGATACGCTTGATCACCAGGTTGATAGATCACACCCCATCGCTTGCGATCATAATTGCTCTTCTGGCGGTCTTGAGCTGCTTTGAGATTTTCCCGGACAATTCGGACTTGTTCTTCGGCATGCTGAATAATGTCCGGTCCAACAAGAGGTCGTTCCCCAGTTTCTAACCAATTCAGTGGGGTTCGACATTTACGAGCATAAAGAACCTCAAAGGGGGCCATTTTCAAGCTGGCTTGATAGCTGTTGTTATAAGAGAACTCGGCATACGGGAGTGATTCCTCCCATTTCTTACCGAAGAATATAACACAGGCTCGAAGCATGTCTTCAAGCACTTGATTAACGCGCTCAACTTGGCCTTGGGATTGGGGATGATAAGCTGAACTCCAGGTAATATGAGTTCCCATTGCTTTCTGGAAACTTTCCCAGAAATCGCCAGTGAAAATGCTGCCACGGTCTGAACTGATTCCTTGGGAATACCATGGAGTGAAACAATTCTGGAGATATATAGCTCTGCTAACTGACTAGCAGTAATAGTCTCCTTAACTGGCAGAAAGTGTGCAACCTTGGAAAGTTGGTCAACGACGACAAGAATAGCATCGTGACCCTTCTGAGACTTGGGAAGACCAGTAATGAAGTCCATTTGCACTTTATCCCACTTCCATAGAGGAATAGGGAGCGGTTGTAGAATCCCAGCAGGTTTTTGATGTTCTGCCTTCACGCGACGACAAACGTCACACTCGGCAACATAACGAGCAATATCTTGTTTCATTCTAGACCACCAGTACCTTTGACGAAGATCTCGATACATCTTGGTACTACCCGGATGGATAGATAACGGTGTATCATGGGCCTCCTTCATGACTTTGTCAGTCATCAGTTCGAAGCGAGGTACTACAATGCGGTCTCGGAAGTACAAGGTTCCATCTTCAGCAATTGAGAAATCCCTGTACTTTTCAAGGTGAAGCTCTTTCTTCATTAGACCAATTTCAGCGTCTTTAGACTGCGCAATCTTGACAGCTTTCTCAAGATCTGGTTGTATCACAAGGTTATCAAGAGAACCTTGCGGGACGATGCAGAGATTCAGCTTGCACAATTCTTCATATAGCTGGGGTTGAGCTTGCTTTACCATGAGGTTGCTACAGTATGACTTGCGGCTCAAGGCATCAGCCATCACATTAGCTTTGCCAGGAGTGTAGGAAATTCCACAATCATAATCGGTGATAGTTTCCAACCAACGCTGCTGACGAAGATTAAGTTCCGGTTGAGTGAATAAGTACTTCAAGCTCTGATGATCGGTGTAAATCTCACACCGATTACCAAGGAGGTAATGACGCCACTGCTTCAAAGCATAAATGACAGCAGCAAGTTCGAGGTCGTGCACTGGGTAATTCTCTTCATGTGGACGCAGTTGTCGCGAAGCATAAGCAATAACTCTTCGCTCTTGCATTAGGACACAACCTAGTCCTTGGCGAGATGCGTCACAGAAGATCACGAAATCTTTGCGAGATTCTGGAGGAGCAAGGACTGGAGCAGAAGTCAGCTTGTCAAGCTTTCCTGACATTTGTCTGTCCACTCAAACTTAACGCCTTTGTGGAGCAGATTAGTCAGGGGCTTGGCAATCTTGGAGAAATTCTCGATGAAACGGCGACAATAACTTGCAAGCCCGAGAAAACTTCTGACTTGTTTGACATTCTTCGGAGGGGTCCAGTCAAGAATAGCCTGAACTCGCTCTGGGTTAACTGCGATACCATCCTTGGAGATGACATGTCCAAGGTAGGTTACCTCAGAAAGCCAGAATTCGCACTTAGAGTACTTGGCATATAATTGGTGCTCTCGAAGTCTCTCCAGAACTAGTCGAAGGTGCTCAGCATGTTCTTCTTTGTTCTTCGAATAAACCAGAATATCATCCAGGTATACCACGACGAATTTGTCGAGGTAATCCATGAATATGTAATTCATTAGGCGGGAGAATGTAGCTGGAACGTTTGTTAAGCCAAACGACATGACTGTGTACTCGTAAGAGCCATAACGAGTAACGAATGCAGTCTTTAGAATATCCTCTTCGCGGACACGGATCTGGTGATAACCCAACCTCAAGTCGAGTTTAGAAAACACCGAAGATCCTGCGAGTTGGTCATATAAATCGTTGATCCGGGGAAGTGGATATTTATTCTGAATGGTTGCCTGGTTGATTGGACGATAATCTTGGACCAACCTATTCGTTCCATCTTTCTTCTTGACGAAAAGAGACGGTGCTCCCCAGGCAGAGGAACTAGGGCGAATGAAACCCTTCCTTAAGGATTTATCAATTTCCTCCTTAAGCTCAATAAGATGGTGCGGAGGCATCTTGTAGGGACGCTTCGCAATAGGAGTGGTGCCAGGCTTCAAGTCGATGATGAACTCGACAGCTCTAGCAGGGGGTATTCCTGGAAGTTCTTCTGGAAAAACATCCGGGAAGTCACAGACAACTGGGATGTTCTCAATCCCATCAAGTGGAGAAGCATTCAACGCATTCAAGGCATAGATTTGAGCCTCAGTGTTCTGGGTAAGGTGAGCTTGATAGTTCACCATCTCGTTCGATGGGTGCAAGAGGTGTACAACTTTAGTGGCGCAATTGATTGAGGCATAATGGGCCTTCAACCAATCCATTCCCAAAATAAGATCAATCTTGGAAGAGCTCAAGATAATTGGGAGTGCCTGAAACTTCAACCCCTCAATTTCAATAGTAACTTCGGGGCTGAACAGGGAGGCTCGGCATCTACCCGCGGGAGTATCAACTCCTAAAGGATGATGCAGGTTGTCGCACTTAACGCCATGCATGAATGCAAAGTCTTCCGACATGAATGAATGCGATGCTCCTGAATCAAATAAAACAGATGCTGGTACTGAATTTATGAGAAGTGTACCCATCATAGTATCTGGTTGAACTGGGGCTTCAGACATGTTGACGTGGTAGTACTGCCCACGACCATAAGATGGTCTGGCATTATAATTGCGCTGTTGAGGAATACCACGGCCAATACCACGGCCAGCAGAAGGGAGAGCCAGTTGATTCTGATTCTGAGAACAATCTCTAGCACGGTGACCTGGCTTGCCACACTTGAAGCATAGTCCGCTGTCAGGACGAGGTGCTGGAGCTCGAGGTGCTGGAGTTGGCAGAGGCTGTCTCGGTGGTGGAGGTGGCAGGCGTGGTGTAGCATAAGAGGGCCTGTTTGCAGGGGCTGCTGAACGGAACATGCCTTGGGGAAACCAGATGCGTCGCTTCTGGGAAGACGAGCCCGAAGATGAGCCCGACTCACGGGTGCGTCTGGACGCTTCCTTGTGCTTCTTAAGTCCAGTTTCAACCATGATGGCCTTATTCACCAAGGTGGCGAAATCAGGATAGTCTTGAACAAGAAGGGCTAACTGAATGTCATGGTGCAGTCCTTCACGAAACTTCTCCTGTCTACGTTCATCAGTAGGAATGTCCTCTTCAGCGTAGCGAGATAAGTCTAGAAACTCGCGCTGATAGACTTCCACAGTCTTGTTTCCTTGGACAAGGCTACGGAACTCAGCCTTCTTCCTAGCTATGACAGCTAGAGGAATGTAGCGGGCACGGAAAGCAATTTTGAACTCTGCCCAAGTGACGACAGTACTAGGTGGCAGAGTCTGTCAGTGAGTGGCCCACCATTGGGCTGTGGGACCCTTCAGAAGATAAGTCGCAAAAGTGACATAGTTAACTTCGGCGACACCAGCAGACTCCATCTCATGAGAGATGTCACGCAGCCAGTCATCTGCATCCAATGGGTTGACTATATTGCGGAAAAACGATGGACTGAGCCTCATGAACTCTGGCAAGGTAATGGATGGTTGCTGCTGATTAGGATCAGGACGAGGGAATTGCTGCATAATCCCCGTCATAAACTGGCGGTTGAGTTCAAATTGTTGCATCATCGCTGCCATGTAATCAGGTGGTGGCGGCGGTGGCGGGTTGTTGTCAGCCATCCTGCTATTTCAACAGGGGTATTTCAGCAATAGGTTATGCAAGTGTTTAACAGTAAACATGATGTAACTCGACATTATTGAAAGAGTGCAATAGATGCTTAAAGTAGTCATTAAGACATACATATCCATACACGGTCGGTTAAAATCGGGCAGCATAACGGCGCAAATTGAAAAACTAGAGACACACTAGGCAGCACGCAGGCACGCGGTAAGGAAGTACACAACGTGACATAGCAAAGGCTACATCAGCGTCGGAGAAAACCACTGAAACGGGGTAACTGCAAGTGCGGGCGACGAATGTTCGTCGCGGCAGGATCCTGTGCTCCATGTGCACTCTGATGCAGAACCCGGTCTCGAACTGTAAGAAGAGGTCCACGTGCAGGCGTGTGACCTCCCACTGCAGGCCAATCAATACCTGGCAGCATCTCGGTCCTGCGTGGGTAAAGAATATCCTCCGGATGTATCCCTGCACGAACAGCTGGCAGCAACTGTGTCATTGCCTCGTAGTAGCGTGCTCGAGTGGCGAACAACTCGACGGCAAGAGCCCGAACAGTGCGATCCAGAGCCTGAGTGCACTGAATCAGAATCTGCGGGTCGTAGTGTCGAGACTCGTACAGGGCACAGATAGCTGTGTAAAATCCAGTAGCATCTCCAACAGGTGCATACGGAATGTACCGAAACACAGTATCATCCAAGTTAGCATTGTGCTCTCCTCGGAGACGTGCGGCAGCAGAGTAGGCGGCATCATGTACTGCCATCTCAATCGTCACGCCTAATCCATGAAAAAGGTGTAGCTCGGTGTCTGAGTTGTTCTGCTGATCATAGGTCCGAACTTCAGCATAATACTGTTCCTGGTTGAACTCGCGGTAAACCTCATAGACCATGTAATCGGGGTACCAGCGGTAACCCAGTCTACTCAGGAGGGCGATCAGAACAGCTGGAAATCCAGGGGCGTCACGAGCCCAGGTGCGAAGCACAAGCTGGGTCGTAGGCCGCGGTGGAAACAGTCGATCCATCTGAAACAGAGAGATTCAGGGTTGTCATAAGACAATGAGAATTATAACCGTTCTCGGAAGGAAAGGTTAAACAAAACAATGGAAAGGAAAATGATTATCAGACTAATCAGATCAACGTCAGGGAAATCGCACTGAATCCAGCTCTCCGGGTCGATAGGATTAACGAGAACCTAAATGTCGGTGTTAGTAAATTTTATTAAACTCGAATAGATGAGAGATTAGAATCCCAGAGTAAAGACGAGGAATAAAAGATCCTAATACCACCCAGTTGGCGACGTGGGCCCGTAAGCCACACAGCCAAGTTAGTAAAACAGTTTTTGACCACTAGACTCAACTTCGGCCAAGGAATTGGGAAGGGGGACACCTAAAGGTAGTCGGCTCTGATACCAACCTGTGACGACCCCGGCTTAATCATGCACTAATCATACACGCAAATGCGCACGATCAAGCCTAAGGACTCACTTGAAGATATCACAACACAACTCTAAAACATAAATAAAGTCATACAAGCTTTATATTACAAGCCAGGGCCTCGAGGGCTCGAATACATAGCTCGATGGCATACAAGCGTCAGCGGAAGCATTAGATATCTGGGTACACATATATTACAGAGAGACAAATAGGCCTTCACAGAGGCGGGGTAAAATAAAATACTACAATCGAAAGGCGTAGGCCTCCTGCCCTGGACCCTCCGATCCTACTCCTGGTCGTCAGTCGGCTCCTCGTAGTAGTAGTAATCGCCAGGCGGGTAGTAGTACTGGTCGTCGGCTGGGGCGTCTGGCTCAGGGGCTCCGTCATCTGGTGGCATCAAATGGAAAATGGGGGGAAAAAGAAAATAAAGCAAACATGAGTACTCATCCGAAGTACTCAGCAAGCAAGGATCTACACTACATATGCATCATTTTCAAAGGGTGCTGTATATGTGGACTGGGCTGCAGAAATGCCAGAATAGAGGGGGAAAGCCTAGTCCTATCGAAGACTAGCATCTTCAACAATCTTCGACAGTCTTGCAGCATTAGAAGAGATCAGATGAACATAATGTAAAGCAGTAGTAGTAGTATCATCAACCTCGACCTGAGATCCTTTCTCGACTCCCTGCGAGAAAGCAATCCCAGAGCCGTACCATCCAGTTCTCATATCAAGTTCTAGTTGTACCGATCGGGATACAACTCCGAGTGTCCGTTACCGTAGGACAGACTATCGATAGAAGTTTCTTCCCTGCAGGGGTGCACCAACTTACCCACCACGCTTGCTTAACTCCGGCCGGACACACTTTACTGGGTCATGCCCGGCCTCGGCCAAACAACACGCCGCAACCCGACCTAGGCTCTAAGGAGAGGTCAGCACGCCGGACTAACCTATGCCCCCGGGGGTCTTGGGCCTTCGCCCCGGGAACCCTGCACGTTGCAAGGACATTTTGGAAGCAGACCTAGCAACCCCTTAATACAAGCGCAGTTGCGTTCCCAGTCCAATCCAAAACGGGCCGCTCCTCGCTGACGTCAATAGAGCTTCGGCTGATGTATACGATGCAGAACGCCCATACTATGCCCACGTGATGGTTAGTGCTATCGGGCCAGAGGCCCCTCGGATCAAATATCCAAACCGTAGTGGATTAGGAGCGCGCAGAAACGAGCAGAGACTCACGATCGATGTGACCCCGTCGCCCCGTCTCGAGGTCTTGCGGCAAGGGCCAAGAATGCCCGGCCACGCCTCGTGTTATCTCGCGGGCACCATCCAGGTCAACCCGACTCCACATCACTTCGCATTAAGCTCGCGCGGGTACCCCTCAGGGCCGACCCGTCTTTAGTATCATGGTTTAGTGCAAGTCCTCTCATCAACAGTAACTGTGTGTCTGACACCGAAGGGAATCCCTGAGGAATCACCCTCGATGGAATTCCCGCTCGATGTTATCATCAAGGTAACGAAGGAGGAATCACCCTCGAGGTCCACACTTGAGAGGTTGCGCGACGATGTCGTTATCCGGGGTGGTGTAGGAGGAATCACCCTCGCTTACCACGACCGAGTAACTAACCTACAAGGTTAACATCAGAAGTGCTGTCGAGGTATCACCCTCGGCACTCGACGGGTAACCCAACAGTGTCGGCAACTAAGGGGGAAGTGATGTGCGGTGCCCGGGTCTAGTCTTCAATCCCGATGGTCGGGTCTTCTGATATCCAGCAGGGCAGTCGGGATCAAGTGAGGGTCTCTGTCGTGTCTCTACCCAGCCTATACTAATCAGTCTAGGATAACCACAAAGGTAACAAGGCAGGATACAATAATCAGGCTATGCAGCAGATATAGGAAAACAGTAACAGTAGCAGTTCTAATGCAGGCATAAGAGAGAAGGGAATAGGCGATATAGGCATGTTCAAAAAGGGGGTGCTTGCCTATTTGCTCTGGGGCAAGGACAAGGTCTTCAGTGGTATCGTCGGGGACGTAGTCGTACTCCTGAGCTGCGTCTGCCTCGGGAGCTACGTCAACGTCGGGGTCTACCGAGAGAGAAGAGGGGGAAGAAACAGGTAAACATAATGCAAACAAATGCAATACGGTGCGTGTGATGCTATGATGCAGTGCAGGGTTGCCTAATTATGCATCTAAGTCATTTTAGTTATTTCTAGAATTATTCTGGGATTTAACAACCAGGGTGTGTGCACTATTCATCTGCCGGATAGGGGTCCGGAGTTACGAGTTCTTCTACGTAGGGGGTTTTGATGGAGAAACAGACGGCACGATCAGACTCGGCTCGTCGTTCTGAGCAACTTTCATGTTTTAACTTTTTCGATCTGAGCTACGGTTTAAAAGTTATTAATTTTTAAAGTTTATTTGAATTTCTGGAATTTATTTATTTATCAGAAAATGAATTATGACGTCAGCATTGCGTCACAGTGACGTCAGCAGGTCAACTGCGGTTGACCAGGGTCAAACCTGGGGACCCACATGTCAGCCTCTGTTTCTTTAACAGAGACTTAAACTAATCTATTTAGATTAATTAGGGTTGTGGGACCCACCTGTCATAGACCTATTAGTTAATCTAATTAGTTTTTAAATTTTAAAACGTTTTAGTTTGATTTAATTTGCAGGGGGCCCACATGTCATAGACTGGGGCTGCCCAGTCAGCAAAGTTGACTGGGTCAACCCAGTCAACGGGGCCCCCAGGGCCCACTGGCAGCGACTCCAGGGCGGGGCCCACCAGTGCCACGTCGGCCGCGTCGCCGGAGCGACGCCGGCGACCACAGAACGCGGCGGCGACGCATGGACGTCATCGGAAATCGCCGTCCGTGGACCATTTGGCTTGGGGTTGGGTGCGTTCGAACGAGCGCTCGCCCGCGGGTCGAACGGAGGCGGTGGTCTCGCCGGAGTTGGCCGGGAATGGCGCCGGTGACGAGAGGTGGCGGAGGCCGAAGCTCGGCGATCTCGCGTGCGACGTTGCGGGGGCCGAAAAGGCCAGCGCTCTACAACTACGGCGCCTACGCGATGCGGTGGAGGTAGCGGTGGCACGCACTAGACCAATAGGTCACCGTGGCCACGCCGGCGCGACCACACGCGGCGGTGGGTTCGGGCTCGAGTGGAGCAGTGGCTACGGCCTACCAGCGGCGACGAGAAAGGGCACGGGAGAAGCAGCAGCTCACCTCGCGGCATGCACGTAAGGCCGGCGGGAGGTTTAGTAGCTGCAGCGCTCGAGGTCGCCGGAGATCCGCCGGAGACAGAGAAGAAGGGGGCGATGGCGTGTGGTGTCTGCAGAGCCTCCCCGCTCCTGCTCGAGGTCGTAGACGAAGGAGCCGAGGGTGACAGAGCTCGCAGGCGTGCTTGCTGAGCTCGAGCACGACGGTGGCCACGTCTACGGCAAGGCCATGGCGACGGAGGTGCTCGGGCGGCGATGGATCTGAAGGAGGAACACGAGGGTGGAGCGAGCGAGGGAGAGGACGGGGGAGTGGATAGAACGACCAGGGGGGAAGCACTGGGGCTTGCCCTTATCCTCCCGGGTGACCGCGGCGTCGCGCTGTCGGCGTCTCGCCGGCGCGCGCGTGCTCGTCCATAGAGAGGATGATACGGCGAGGGAGAGAGAAGGGGATGGGCCAGCTGGGCTGGGCCAGTGCACTGTGCACTTGGTCCAGTCCAGTTTTAGCCTTTTTCCTTTATTTCTTTTCCTTTTCTCTTTTGTTTTCTGTTGCAAAAATAGTTAGGCCACTTTAGCATTTCTGTAATATGGAACTTGGTCCAAATATTACAGTGCCATTTTAGCTCTCACCAAAAAGTGGTTTGGGCAGAATTGGAAGCCATTTGAACTTGTAATGATTTTAAATGGATTAATATTGCTGATTTGGGTGCTGTTTCACCTAGTTAGAGTCACTTGTCCAACTCCAAATATTTTGATATTGATTTTAGAAATGTTCCTGAATTATTTGCCATCTAATGAACATTTTCCCAACAGTGTTTGATCAACTTTATAATTCACTTTTGGATTTGAGTTGATTTTCATATGTGAATTTAAATTGGATTATTAACCCATATGACTTGGCACTGCAAATGATCATGACTTGGCAGTTTTAACAGAGTGTCACAGAGCTTATTACAAGGGGGTGTTACAGAAAGGAAGAAAATCCTGGCGGAGATGGATGAACTTTTGATAAAGGAAGAAATCATGTGGAAGCAGAGATCGTGTTTGGACAAAATGAAATGGGGTGATAGGAACACAAAATTCTTTCAGAGAAAGGCCACTTGGAGAGCTAAGAAGAATAATATCTCGGACCTTAAAAGGAGCGACGGGTCCCTCATGATGTGGATGAGATTAAAGGTATCACAAACTCATTTTTTAAGAATCTTTACTCTTGTGACAAGACGGTAAACCCTTCTCATATTATCTCGCTTGTGAAACCTCTGGTGAATGATGAGATGAATGAGGATATTTGTAAGCCTTTTACTGAACAAGAGATTAGCGATGCTCTCTTTCAAATTGGTCCGTTGAAGGCTCCAGGGCCAGATGGGTTTCCAGCTGGTTTTTTCCAGAGGAATTGGGGTTTGCTAAAGGAAGATACTGTTCGTGTAGTTCAATAGTTTTTTATTTAGGGATGTATGCCAGAGGGGATAAATAATACAACTATTGTGCTTATTCCTAAAGCGAAGAACCCCCCGTCGATAAAAGATTGTTGGCCAATCAGTCTATGCAATGTCATATATAAAATTACCTCCAAGTGTCTTGTCAATAGACTGAGACCTCTGTTGGACGGTATGATTTCTCCTACCCAAGTGCGTTCATTCCTGGAAGATTAATTTCTGATAATGCTCTCATAGCCTTTGAATGTATGCATTCGCTGAGTACGCTAAAAGACAGCCGGGGTGAATACTGTGCGTACAAGCTGGACCTAGCCAAGGCATATGATCGTGTGGACTGGAGGTTCTTGGAAAGTATGCTTCGAGGCTATGGTTTTGCTCCAGTTTGGGTTAAGTGGATTATGATCTGTGTTACGTCATTGAAATTTTCTGTGCGGTTTAATGGCCAAATGTTAGATTCGTTCCAACCTTCTTGTGGTCTCAGGCAAGGGGATGCTCTATCTCCTTACCTATTCCTGTTTGTGGCTGAGGCCCTTTCGTTGTTACTTCATGATGCTACGGCGAATGGGGATATCCAGGATTTTCGGCTCAACAGACATGCTCCAGGGGTCTCACATTTATTATTTGCTGATGATAGCCTCCTATTTTTTAAGGGTTATTTGGAGCTAGCTCTGGTCATTAAACGGATTTTGGCAGCTTATGAGGAGGGGACGGGTCAATTGTTAAGCCTAGATAAATGCTCCATTTTGTTTGGTAAAAAGTGTAGTCTGGAAGATCAAGTTTCTATCTTGGTGGTTCTCAAAATCACTTCTGATGGTTTTGAGGATAAATATCTTGGTTTACCTGTGCCGGAAGGGCGGATGAAGGCCGGTAAATTCCAGTCTACAAAAGATAAAGCGCTTAAGTGGGTGTCAGACTGGATAGAAAAATATGCTTCTAGCGGAGTGAAGGAGCTCTAGATTAAATCAGCCGTACAGGCTCTTCCAGTCTATGCAATGGGTATTTTTAAATTTCCTGCATGTATTTGTGAAGAGTTATCCCAAATCATTAGGAATTTTTGGTGGGGTGACCAGGGATTTTTTTTTCAAAACTATCACTTTATTTATAGCAATTTCGGAAACTATAGCACACAATGCAAAAAAATTAAAAGTATGGCCTCGTCGGCCTCGTGTTGGCCGAAGAGGGTGTTTTCGGCCAGGGTTTGGCCGAAAAGGGGTTTTCGGCCCTGCCTGGGCCGAAGAGGTGCCTACTTGGGTCGAAAAGTCCTTTTTGGTCAGCGGTAGGCCGAAAAGTCCTTTTTGGTCACTAGTAGGACGAAAAGTCCCTGGGGCCCACCTGGCTATGCGCAAACTGTCTCTGTGCATGACAACAAATAAGCATTAGTAATACTATTGAATGGCAAGAAATAATCAAATTAATTGTTACTTAATATGAAAGTACCTCTCGCCGTGTCCAAACAGATTCCATAGTAGGCAAGTCGCCGATTGCAGGCACATAAGCCCCAGCTAAGTTCTCCAAACCAAAAGGTTTATCAACGTAGACATAGGGTCGTCCAATAGGGAATCTCTCGTATGACCAGAGCTGCAACAATAATGGACATCCAACAATACTTGATTTTCTAGACTTCAACAAGCAAGCTTTGCACAGGCTTCTGTACGTAGCCGCTAACACAGCAGAACCACGTGCGTCAGCTATCTCTCGTGCAATACCGATGAATCGTGCATCGACAGTGGTCACGTGGTTCTCCGTAAACATCGTCTTGCCGAACAGCCAAAGAATATATGCCTCTAGGGACCGGTCAATCTGTGCCTCTGACAACTAAACATCGGGATATCCTAACGAGACAATCTACATAGAAATGTAATGATTGTATGAACATCGGGCAACTAAAAAAACAACATTTGTTTAAGTGGCCGTGAAGGTTACCTGAAACTGGCTCAACCATCTAAAAAGAGGCCCGTGATGATCGTTCTCTATGGCTCTAGCAGTTGGCACCGCAGCGAAAAAATGGGTCTGCATCGATTCTGGCCAACCAGATTCTGCCTTTAAAGGACCCATGGCAGCACCGGCCAGAGGTAATCCCAACAAGTAAGACACATCCTGTAAAGTAGGCACCATCTCTCCCCAGAGAAAGTGAAACGTATGTGTCTCTGGTCTCCATCTATATACTAAGCAGGTAAGGAGTGACTTGTCGTAAAAGAAACGTTTCACTTGCCTCTTGCGTAACTGCAATGGTTCACCTACCTCATCTAAGTCCGAACCATCAATCCACTCATCCAATGTACCATCAACCAGCCGTGCCAAGGGTAGAAGTCCAGCCGAACATAACCTACTAAATAAAGAGACTGTTGCACACTATTAGCGGCTATGAAAAGTATGTCAAACATAGTAAGTCATTATATGGATTCTATTATATGCATACATACCTATCAACCCATGAATGGTGTATCATCCCGTTAGACTTTCGGGTGCGAGTGACCAACACGTCTAAGTTCTTGCCCGCTTTCATAAGGGCGCCCCGGTGCTTTCTATCGATATTACTATTAAGCAACGGATACGAAGACATATCTGCAATTGAAATAACAAATCTCAGGTGCAAATAAAACATAATACAAATATATTACAAATTAAAACATAGTCCAGACCGTATTACAAATTAAAACATAGTCCAGACATATTACAAAGTTAAACATAGTTCAGACATATTACAAATTAAACATAGTCCAGACATATTACAAATTAAAAAATAATACAGACATATTACAAATTAAAACATAGTACAGACATATTACAAATTAAAACATAATACGACTGCCAATTAAATAGCTTGTGAGTTATTTCTTCCTCGTCCGCCCCTTCGGCCTCGACTGCCATGACCACGTCCACCTCTTGCTCCTGTTGTCGCAGTCATCGAAGTGGAAGCACTCGTCGATGTGGAAGCACCGTCTTTGTTCAGGTCGGAACAATATTTCATCCTATGCCCATAAGCCGCGCATAACAAACATTGTCTGGTTGCTCCACCAGCTTCAGATTGGTCCATATCATTTCGGATGCGACGGGCCTTTCGTCTGCCCCTACTTGTTCGCCGAAGGTCTGGACGCGGGATGTATACTCTCTCACCGTCGTTTACCTTGTTGAAATTGCCAACGACTTTAAACCCTGTCATCTCACCTGTCCATGTGTTGAGCACTGCTTCTTTTAAATAGTATGGGGACACGAAGAAGATAGCGTACAACTCAATCTGGCCACAGGCAGCCAACACATGTGAGCAAGGTAGGTGCAACAACTTCGGTTTGTTGCATGTACACTCACACGTTGGATAAAATTCCGTTCCAATTTTTACCTCGTGCGTCTTCACCTCATTTCCAGAACCAAAACCATCTGTAGAAAGCTGAACCTCATACCTCATTTCTTGATTCCCTATGAGTCTGACAGTGTGCTTCTTTGCTTTCTCTATCTTCTTTGCCATGTACTCCATGACACAACTACAATAAGGTGTGTTGTGATTATCTGGAATATGCTTCTTTGCTAACTCGTTCCTTTCTCTGAAATATCTCAAAATGCCATGGAATACAGCCTCCACAATAGCTGTGAGTGGCCATGCTCTATTCTCTCTGAGTACAAAGTTCTACACCTCTGCAAGATTGGTTGTCATGTGGCCATACCTAGCTCCATGGGTGTCATGCAGCAAAGACCAATTCACTGGAGGCTCTTTCTCTATCCACTCAGAAAAATTCTTTATTGCCCTGCCATTCTTTCTCTTAGTATTAGGACGGTCAATTGCTGGCAAGTCACAAAGACCTACTGGCTCCTCTAGCTCCACGATGAGTGCTGCTAATTTAACCTGATCTTCTTCCATTTTCTTCCTCGCACGGACCTGCTTCTTAGTAAACTCATCTTGTTTTGACCAAATAAATCCGTATTTGCGTTGCTGGCTCTGCTTGCATAATTTTTTGAACAAGTTCATCAACCGCTTGTTCTTGAACTGTGAGTAAAAATTAGCCCCAAGATGGCGCATGCACCACCGGCTCTGCAAGTCCTTCCAAGGTGTTGGTTCGTCAGCTGTTGGATTCTTTAATGTCTTCATGACCTTCAATATACCAGCATGTCTTCATGAATGACACACACGTTTGGTCGGTCCTGCACGATGGCAATTTTCACTTGCCGGAAGAACCATACCCAGCTCGGAAAGTTCTCACCCTCCACAAATGCCATGGCAAGTGGGATGATTTGATTATTCCCATCCACACCAATAGCAGTCAGGATTTGCCCTTTGTACTGACCGGTCAGGAATGTACCATCAACAAACATAACAGGAGGACAATGCCGGAAAGCTTCGATGCACATAGCAAAGGAGAAGAATACTCGTTTCAACACCTTGAAATTTGATATACTAAGCAACCTCGTGTGTTGTACGTTCACATAAGTGCCGGGATTCCTCTCCTTCAGTATGTCAAGGAGACGGACAACATTATCATATGAGTCGAAGAACGTCCCAAACCTTTCCTCCATAGCCTTCTGGTTAGCCCTCCAAGCCTTCCCATAACGAATGACATAATTCCATCTGACCTTCACTGCTGTCTAGATGTGTTTTGCTTCCATATCTTTCTTCTCTACTATCTCAGTATACATGAGTTGCGCAATGAGAGTTGAAGTCAGGTTTGGATGATTCACCAGAAGGTTTTTCCTCACACAATTATGTGGGACGACATTGGTGACAACCAAGTGGATGTCATACTTTGGCACGTGCCCGTGGACCTTCCCAGGACAACCTGTTTCAACACATTTCACGGTATAGTTCGTTGGACTTGATATGTGTGTCCGGAAAACCCTCTGCGTAGACATAGCCCACTTTACCACCGCATACTTCAATTTTTTCTTTGTATCAAACATAGCCCCTATCTGGACTTGGTTCTGATTATACTGCCATGGAGTCTCATGGCCATCGTTGACCGTAAGGCTGGTGGATATGTCCTGATCCCATGCAGAAGGAATCGGTACCTCTGCTTCATCCTCGGAATTTTCAGAATCCAGTTCCTCCGCCAATCCATCCTCGTCCTCTTCCAGTATCACCCTCTGCATTTCATACCCTTCCTCATCCCCATCGGCAAAACCAGAACCAGCTAATATTATCAACTGACTACTCTGCCCAGTATAATGACCACAAACATTGTGTGGCACGTAGTCCAACTCTTTGTCGAGTTGGCTAGCATCCACATCCGGTGGCTGTGACTCGGATCAATTAATCTCGCTAGCCACTTCACTGCCATGGCCGGGTTCATATCCCCTGTGGAGTTGTACGGTATTCTCCTCCTTTGCCACAGGTTGCACAAGTGCATACGGGTGGATTCTTCAGTCTCGGCAATGTCTTAATAGGGTCAACCAATGCTGGCTCCTATCTATCGGCATCAACTCCCACTTGACATTTTTACAGGATTTGGTCCACAATGCATGAATACTGACAGAACATACTTCAGGATCCAGCCCGAAACTAGTTGTCAACCAGTACTTCAACTGTCTAATGTCCAGTCTGTCCGGGTCTTTTAGTGTCATGACGCCATTTTTAAACTCGCTAAGATCAACCCCCAACTCATTATATCGAACATTACCAGCGCTGTAGTAAACTGTCAAATTTACTGATTCAGACATTTTCACCTGTCAGACATTGCCATCTTCTCATTAATCACAAGTAACACAATTATTATCCGCTACACTAACTAAAATTCGCTAAAATGCCACCACATACAAATTAACACTACAATTCGCAATATGACTTATCTAGACTAACTAAACTATACAACTCAGAGAAAATTTGTGAGGACATGATTATACCTTAGCGGAGTACTTGCACCACCAAACAACGACATCACCACCGCCGCCCCCTCGATGACCGGAGGTTCAACTCCGGATACAACCCAAGCTGCACCTCCTCCTCACCACCTCCTCCTCCACAACTGCTGCTCCTCCTCACCACCACCTCCTTCTCCACCGCACCTCCTGCACCCCACCATGGCTCCTCCTCCCCAAACGCACAAAAAACTATCCCATAGAAAAAAAAAACCACCGTAGGCCGTCGGAGAATGCTATGATCTATCTATTCTGTGCCTTGGATGTGAAAATGGGTGGAAAACGGAGGAGATCGACGCGGGTTGGCTTTGTCACAGAGAAGAATGAGAGAGAGAGAGCCAGAAACAGAGGCGAGCACGGGAGGAAGGAGACAAGCGCGACGGCCTTATCCAGACCTTTTCGGTCAAGTGTTGGCCGAAAAGCTTTTCGGTCGCTGGCAGGCCGAAAACGGGCCTTTTCGGTCGCGCGTAGGCCGAAGCTACTATTTTCGGCCTGCCCGTCACCGACGCCACCTCTTCGGCCCAGGTAAACTCTTTCTTCGGCCAACACGAGGCCGACGGGGTCATACTTTTGATTTTTTTGCATTGTGTGCTATAGTTTTCGAAATTGCTATAAATAAAGTGATAGTTTTGAAAAAAATCGTGACCAGGAGGATAGGAAGAAAACTCATTGGCTAGCGTGGGATAAGTTGACAAGACCCAAAGGTGAAGGAGGTATGGGCTTTAGAGATTTGAGATTATTTAATCAAGCGCTTTTGGTGAAATAGGCTTGGCGTTTATTGGTTTTTCCGGACTCGTTATGTGCAAAGATGATGAAAGCAAAGTATTATCCTCATGGGCATTTGCTAGACACTGTTTTCCCTCATGTGATGTCGACTACTTGGCAAGGTATTATGCATGGTCTTGAGCTGCTGAAAAAGGGGGTCATTTGGAGAGTTCGCGATGGTGCAAATATAAATATATGGAGAGACAATTGGCTTCCTAGAGATTCGGGTCTTCAAATTTCTGCAAAAAAGAACAGAACCAGACTCAAATGTGTGTCTGAGTTATTCATTAGTGGCTCAAAAAGATGGGATGAGAATCTTATTCGGCATCTGTTCTTTCCACATGATGCTGAGGAAATTTTGAAGTTGCGTATTCTGACTGTTTGGGAGGGAGATTTCATTGCTTGGCACTATGAGAAAAATGGTTTGTTCTCAGTTAAAAGTGCGTATAAACTGGCGCTCAAACTTAAGGACTCTATGATTGAGTTAGGGAGTTCAAGTGGGGCTGCTAATGGGGAAAGGAGGCTATGGAATATTATTTGGAAGACTCGGGTCCCTCAGAAAATCAGAATTTTTACATGGCGTGCTGCGACACACAGTTTGGCGGTTCAAGTTAACATAGTTAAACACCACCAAACTACTATTGGTCTGTGCTCGATTTGTGGTGTAGAAGATGAATCTATATTTCATGCACTGGTAAGCTGTCCCAAGGCTCGTGCGCTACGTTTGGCTGTAAGGGACGTCTGGAATTTACTAGATGAAGTGTTTTTCAAATTTTCGGGCCCGGATTGGTTACTTATCTTATTGGATCAAGTAATGCCGCCGGTGCGTGAGCAAATTATATTCATGTTTTGGAGGGCGTGGCACCTGAGGAATGATTTGATTTTTGGTAAGGGAAAGGAAAAAATCTCCGACTCTGTGAGTTTCATTCAGAATTACTGGGCGTCCTTCTCGTCCTGTCATCCCAATGTGAAGATGGAGATTAGCATCAAAGGTAAAGAGAGGGTGGATGGCTTAAATTTTACTAATGATATGCAAAAGAATTTTGTGACTTGGCAGGCTCCCGCTACGAAGTTCATTAAGATTAATGTTGACGCAAGTTATGTGGAGGCTTTAAGGGCTGCAAGTGTGGGCGTCGTGGCCAGGAACCATACTGGAGAAGTTATCATTTCGTCCTGGCATTATATTGGGGTGTGCAATAGCGCGGATGAAGCGGAACTGAGAGCGACCCTTGCGGGGCTGTACATTGGTATTACTCTACACAAGCCCATCATTTTAGAAACTGATTGTTCTTTTGTGGCTTCTTTCCTTGGAAATGATCTTCTAGACAGGTCTTCTCTAGTTGATCTAAAGATAGAAGCATTGAGTTTATCCTAGTTGATGATAAATTGCAAGATATCCAAGATTAACAGAAGGGCTAACAGGGTGGCGCACGAGATTGCGAAGTTCAGCTTTGATAATAGGTCCGATGGTGTGCTCCTTAATAGTGTTCCGCCCTGCGTGGCTGAATTTGTAACGGATGATTGTATGAATATTTTAAATTAATTAATATATGGGAGGGGTTTTCAAAAAAAGAAGAAGAAGAGAAAGTAGCTAAGTGGCATCACGCCTAATGCCAATATAAAGAAGTGGACATTTGTGTATACAAATGGGAGAAAGCGAGAAACAGAGGCTGCCCGTTTATTACCAGCTTGAGATACATGGCATGGCCCAAGGAAGAGATTCAAGGTTGGCTGCCCCCCTCCTCCTGCTCATCCCCACTGCAAGTGGCTTCACCATCGTCTGCCTGGAGATTATTAATTACACGGAAACCAGCCGGCCGGTCAGCCATCTGTAACATGATATGTGGTTTTCTATATAGCGTGTGAATCAACATGATGTAGTAGTGTGTACGAACATACCTCTGCTTGGTCGGTAGCATCGTCATCGTCGTCGTCATAATAATAATAATATTCATCGTCATCGTCCTCACGATCCGTGACATCACTTTTTTCCGCCTGGAGAGGAAGCACATATAAACCGGCCGACCGGCCATCAGCCACATGATATATACACATATATAAATACAGGGAACGATCGATCTGTACGTACCTCATCCTGGTCGGTGCCTGCATGATCATGTAGCCAACTCTTAAATTTGGCAACAAGGCCTCGTATTTCCTGTTCGCCGTACGGGATGAGGTACGTAATCTTCTCTCGAGTGATCTAATCTTCTCTCGACTGATCTAATCATGCGGCGTATCCTTTCATCCTGGTTTGCAGCAGGACAGCCCACATCCTCCGGTCTGTCCACACCACGTAGGATCCACTCGAGATTATCAATGAATTTCCCTGCCTCCTTGTTGTAGTTTTCTTTTACTATTTGGAGATTGAGATATTCAGCATGGGGATGGGTCCTGGCAGCCTGCCTTGGCGCTTCCTTCGCTTCCTTTACTTCCCTGTAGCTGCTGTAAGTGCAGTCAAGCAAACAGGTGACGACCTTCAGCAAAGGGCATCTAATTCTCCTCCACGGCACCAAGCTGGCAGCGTCCTTTCTTTCAGCGCTTGCACTGTATCCCAGCTCTTCAAGCATCGGCAATGCTCCTTCTCCAACAGCAATTTCTACCTTCTTCGTCCACAACCATTTCAGCTTGTGAAACTCATTGCTGCCAAAAGTATATGATATGCTCTTTTCACCCTTGCTCCAGAGAATGAGATAAGAGGAGCGATGGCAACCTGCTGATGGTTTGAACATCCCGAACTTCTACCGCATCCATATGCAGCCATAGACGAGAAAGGAGTGGAACACTTAAATGATGATCCATGATGGCACCCTCGGTATAACTATTATAGGCATAATTAACTTGTACAGCTTAGTACAAGGTGCCAAGTCTTCCAAGCTATGATTGAGGACAACCGAATACCCAGCCTTATGACCATCATCCACGACCGTCAGAGTATGGATCTGGTGCATGTTGCACAGAGACTCCATCAGAGCCTTGCCTGCAGGCTCCTCTATTATTTCACCGAAAAAGATCTTGAGCACTCTTAAGTTCGTCAGCTTCCCCACCTCTGTGAAGAAGTTTGGACACTTCTCCACCGAATATATCTCCAGCTCTTCAAAGCATGTAAGTTTCCCTATCCCCCTTCATCACTGTATGCCTACTGGCCCACAAGCACCTCAAATTCATTAGCTCACCAACAGATGGCGGCAGCTCACTTATCAAACCTCCCCTTACATCCAATATCTCGAGAAACTTCAGATCGTGTCCTATTCCTTCCGGGATATTGACCGCTGTCTTCACTAGTCCTAGGTACCTCAACTGAACCAACTTTCCAAGACGCTCAAGACTACTACCTTCTGAAAAAACACAGTCCTCAATAACTAGCACACGCAATACTTTGAAGCTCAAAAGCAGGGGCATACTTTTGGCACTGCACCCAACAACATTAAATGACCTCAGGTGTTCCATTACAATGCTAGAATTGTGTTCCACACTTCTTCTGTGAAGTGCTAATCTGCAAACCCTATAGGTTTGTTGTCCTTGCGAACATGTGCCATGCTGCTCTATATCATGTATTATGACAAAGTTTATATCATTTGATATGGTGCGGATGAGATCGAGCACCATATCATGGACACGACAACCACCTGTGTCCTCATATTCATCAGGTTCTATCCGTCGGAAACATACTTAGATATAATAGACAGGACTTCAACAGGGAAGGTAGATCATAATAGCTAAAAGACAATATCTTTCTTGTGTTATGAACAACTTTGTTGTCTTCATGTCCAAATCCAATGGCATCATACACCTTAGACCAGTCCTCACATCGTTTACCAACAAGCAAGCTAGCTATTGTAATGATAGCTAAAGGCACACCACCACATTTCTTTAAAATTTTGTTAGTCACTTAAGCAGGCTGGTTATCTGAACTTGCTCCTTTGCCACCAAATGTTCTTGTATAAAATAACATTTTGGAGTTATCATCAGAAAGTGCTTCCATGCGGTAGATACCACCAACTTTTGTGGCAACATGAACATCACGAGTAGTTATGATTATTCTACTTTCTGGATGGCTATCCATGAAAGCACAATTGATCACCTCCCATGTTTGTATATCCCATATGTCATCAATAACAATGAAGTACCTATTTACATGATAAGGCAAAATCTTTAATTAGCAAGAACTATCTGACATATAACCACTAGAACAAGAAGCACCCCAATAGACCAGAACTGAAAAGACATTAACAATCGTAAAAAGATTATATCCTAGATAAATCTCAAACTTTAAATTTTGTTTTTCAATATTGGCTCTTCAACTATCTGTTTTCATATGGCTAAATTCTGGATAATTGGATGTGCATTAGTTAGTAGCAAACTTAGGGATAGTTGACCACAGAAGTAATCCATGTAATGACTCCATTAATGTGATTGATGGTAATAATCTCAAACTTTAGCCAAGGAACAGAGGTGCCACGCGACCAACTGATCTACATGGACTTGGCAGTGGCTAACGTGTGTGCAGCTAGCGGAGAGTGAAGTTCGGAACAAGCAGGTGTGCAGCTTGGCCGTGAGTGTGGTGTGGGCGTATATGTGTGCATGTTTCCTACTAAATGCCTTGTAATCAGTTGAGCTCAAGAGCATGAGGAAAAAGGGGACAGGAGAAAATGCATAAGCTGTATGTGTCCATCCTCTTGAGTTGAATTTGGGTATATATTATGTTCCTTTTGTATCGGCTTTTCCTTAATGTACCTTGTACAATAATATGAATCAGAAATTGCTATGTAAAAAATGAAAAAAAAAACTAACAAATGTTGCCTATACATGTTATAGTTCTGGAGTAGATGAATCAAAAGCAATATATATATATATATGTCCTTCATTATTTGTTTGGCCAAAGCCTAAAGTAACATTCCTATTATGTTGGGCATTATGCCATTGCATATATGCCAAGCAGATTAATTAACCACGCCCATACTGTATTTTCCTTGACATGTCGCCATAACACAAAGCCTTTAAGTCTAGTTGGGCACAGGTGTGATGAACCTCACTAGCTATCTCATAGGATTCAGGATACAAACTTAGGGATACAAGCTATCAAGCAGCAGGATACAAGTGACAGCAAGAAAGGAGATCCAGGGAAGAGAGCCAGGGGGTGGGAAGAGGAGGATGCACGCCCAACGGCGGCAGCCGGCCAGGTTCCAGTTCATTCGTCCCTTCACCACAAAGCTGACTCGCTGCTTAAGTACTAGGTCACACCCCTGCCGGTTGGGCTTCGCTTGCCGCTTGGGCCACGTGGGCCGGCCTTGGACTTCTCCGGTTGGGCTTGATGAAGTAATTCCTGTGACATTCCCTCCCCCTTTAACAATGGCTTGACCTCAAGCCAAAAGAACGAGGAAATCACGCCTCGGTCATAGCCTATAGAGAACTCCATAGCCCAAGCTCCTTTGCTGATGTCCATCGATGTTATAATCGTCAACGGTTGAAGATTAGAAGCTAATATGGTGATGCCCCCGGGGTCCCATGACTTACGCACTTCGCCGATTAGTTGATGCAAAGTTCTGTCTGCAACAAGTGATTCTACAGATTCCAGCAGGTCCTGTGGTAGCCTTCTGAGTTTGGTAGCATAATCTGCAGGATTTGAGTCAATTGGTTCAGGCAATTTAAGGCCTTTCCTAAGTCCATCAATCTCAGCAGCAAGTATCGCAACCCCAAATGACTCCGCTCTCAATATCGAAGTAGACATAATGAAGTTAAGGTGAGATGGATTAGCAGCTGAGAATTGCAGTGCACGGGGGCAGCGCTTGGGGGCAGACCAGAAAGGAGCACCCATACTAGTGGCAGTATCTTCAGGAAAGGTGCATCTGAGCTGCTTCACACGGTTTGAGAAATACTCCTCAAAATTCAGTCGGGCCCAGCTTATGCAATCATCAAATGTACTACACCGGTCCTTGTCAAGACATTCAGAGACACGTTCAAGCAATTCTCTTGCTTGAACAACACCTGCCTTCCTCATTGCAGCAGCATATTGAGCAGGGTTAGACAGAAAAGAGTTTACTTCATTTGGCGTTTTCTCGCGCAAACCCTCAAACTCTGAACGAGCCCATGTCAAGCACTGATCAATGTTGTGTGGAAAAGAATGGATTGTGCAGATAGGTGCCTGCTCCTCAGGAGGATCTCTTGAAGCCCCATAATTTTCAGTAAGGTGAGGAATCACCATGTGAGTATTGCACGTTGCACCAACAATACCACCAAACATCGCAGCCATAGGGTTCAAAATAGCTTTAGAACCACTTGCAAACTGTCGGAATAGTTTCTCACCAATAGTGTCCAGCTTGCGATCAGCCGAGGCTTCATTAATAGCAGCAGTACACAATACGATCATCTGGTTTCCATATCCCTGCCAATAATCACCAGGATGCTTCGCGAGGGTCCTAAATTTTTCCGGCTGCAACAATGTACCTACATGGCTGCACGCGAAGGATGGCCATGGCAGCGGCCTTGTGGGCGTGGGTGCAGCGACACCGGTGGCGTCCCGGCCCTTGTCGCTCGCAATAGAGACGGTGAGCTCAGGGAAGATGTTGATGCTGGCGGTGAGCAACGTAGGCGTCGCGGCTGGGGTGAACACAGAAGCCGATGTGGTACCCTTGCCGCTTGGGCCTTCTGTCGAACACTTGATATGCAACATGGTGGACGAGCCGTCGGTTGCAGGGAGAGCGACCTCAAGGGTCTCTTCGGTCACGTACCCGAGTCGCATCCGGATGTCTTGCTGCGCGGCCTTGGTCAGCTCCAGCTCCGCCACCGCGGCGCGCCGGCTGCTCTTGTCGGCCTCCTCGTGGCGCTTGGCCTTGCCCACAAGTGGACTGGGATCCACTGCCTGCTCGAGCGATGCGAGTATGGGCTCCATGCGCGACACCATCGGCTCCATCTTGTCCAGCGATTTTTGGATCGCGAGAAGCGCCGTGGCGATGTTGCGGCGCTCGTCCGCTGCCTCCGTCATCAGCTTCTGGAGGTCCATGATGAAGAAATTGGTGGGGAAATTTCTGGCTCAAGATACCAAAGATACAAACCTCACTAGCAGTCACACGATCTACCTAATAATAAACACAAGATTCGGGATACAAGTGATTTGGTAGCAGCAAGAAAGGGGATCAGGGGAAGCTAGAGCCAGGGGGTGGGAGGAGAGGAACGCCCAACGGCGGCCGGTTCAGGTTCCCAATTTGCACTATTTTGGACATAAAAGCCTCGGCAACAACTGTGTTAATAGCTCCCAGAAGAGAAAGATCGTCAATACCATCGAGTAGTACCTTCTCCTCTGCATTGCTGATTTGTATCACCCATTGGTCAAAATTGAAGTGGCACAAGGATAATTTTCCATCATAAAGCACAACCTTCAGAGATGATAACATGTAGTCCGCATCGAACTCCACTATGCCAGCTTCACACACAAACGAAGGCCATGGTCGTGGTCGTAGCACTCCTCCCAATCCATCAGAGGTGGTGTTGACCTTGATGGTAAAAGTGCAGGCACTCAGTGCTGTATCCTCGCTGGGGTCGTCACAGAGGCAATCCATCAAAGAGCTGGTGGCTGTCCATGACTCCAACTCACAGATGACTGAAGACGGCGCGGACGTAGGCGAGGCATCAGTCTGTGCAGGAACGATTTGTGGCATGGTTACTATAACCAGGGGTGTCTCCGTGCCCCGGCTCATCGCCTCGGTGAGGTCAGCCTTGGGGGCGACTTGGGGCTTGTCGCTGGGAGCGGGCGCCGTGTTCTGGGCGATCTTGGTGAGCTGCGCCCAGACGTCGCCGATGTCGGACTGCAGCTTCTCCAACGCCTCATCCACGCCGGGGCGGCCTGCGGACCGAGCGTTGACGGTCGGCTTCCGCGAGGATAGGACCGACTCCATTCGCGCCACGGTCGGGTCCAGCTTGTCCAGCGTTGACTGAATTGCGAGCAGCGCCTTCGCGATGTCGCTGCGCTCCTTGGCAGCCTCCACCATCTGCTGCTGCAGATCGACCTCAGACATGATTTGCTTGAGGCTACAGGAGGGTGGCATGGTGGGGAAAAATTGGCTCTGAATACCAAATGTGATGAACCTCACTAGCTATCTCATAGGATTCAGGATACAAACTTAGGGATACAAGCTATCAAGCAGCAGGATACAAGTTACAGCAAGAAAGGGGATCCAGGGAAGAGAGCCAGGGGGTGGGAAGAGGAGGATGCACGCCCAACGGCGGCAGCCGGCCAGGTTCCAGTTCGTTCGTCCCTTCACCACAAAGCTGACTCGCTGCTTAAGTACTAGGTCACACCCCTGCCGGTTGGGCTTCGCTTGCCGCTTGGGCCACGTGGGCCGGCCTTGGACTTCTCCGGTTGGGCTTGATGAAGTAATTCCTGTGACAACAGGTGGCAAAGAGAAGTTATTGACTAGTATAGGGGTGAGGTTAATGCGTACCTCCTGTATTTTAGTAATTTTTGTAGCTCGTTTATCAGCTGGCGTTCATCCATTGTTGCTACATCTCTGTAAAGCTGCCTGTCAAGTTCAAGGAGGATATCCCTGAGAACTTTCTTCATGTCTGGACTTTGACCCACCGGAACAAAAACCCCACAATCAAAATTCTTGTGAAGCTCGTCATACACGGCTTTAGCAAGAGTTGTCTTGCCCAATCCTCCAAATCCAACAACAGAGACAACCTTGAAATTTTCATCGGACGGATCATCGCCCTTAGACAACCTCTCTGTTAGTTCATCAATCGCCTTGTCTCTGATGTCATTAGCAATTTCGTGACGAGTCTTGAGCTTGGTGACCTTCTTGCAGGTCTTGTTGATGAACTCAAAGAAGGAGTGTGGCTTGGTCGGCTCAAGACCCTCGACACGCACCATGAAGGAGTCGAGGCTGTCCTCGATAGCAAAGGACAGCTCCCTGACGTCGTTTGCCCAAATTTTGACCAGCGGATCAAGCTGGTCTAGTGGCACATCAGACACCTTCAGAAGTGCAGCTTGTATGAGCAGGAGCTCATCCCTCAGGTCCTTGATCCCCTTCCTCAGACCCTTCTGCAGGTTGCACTCTTCCTGGAGCAGCTCCCCCAGCTTGGGGAGGAGAGAGCTCATCGCCCCCGTGGCGGACTCCATGGAGGGCCAACTCTCACCGTGTCCCGCATCCTAGCTTCTTTCTTGTTCCTGTTTTGCCCTTCCCACCTGTACACCACCATGCAATTAAAAGAGGATTAGAGCAGCAACCAGGCAGGAAAAGGAGATGGATAGGCAGGTGTGAGGGGAAATAAATTAACGTGAAAACGAGCAAGGCGCAGCAGGAGGGCGGTCGACTTAGAGTCTGTTATTCACACAGTTCCTCTGGAAAATTAGCCAAAAAGGCGAAGATTAGGAAGGTGTGAGGGAAACCAAGTGCATTCATACCTTAGGTTGATCAGGAGTGGATGTAGTCGAGGTTGCAGCAAACTAATGCATTTCAGATAGGCATGCACTTATGCTCAGTGAGTCATAAGTACTGCTCCGTCCAGGCTGGTTCCACCCATCCTCCTCCAACATCAATCCAACCTGCTGCCTCCTTCATGGCTGATGTGATATGATGATGGGTCCTGCATGTCAGATGATGGCCCGTCACATTCACTCATTCATTTGCATCGCATTAGTCACACACTGTGATGTGCATATGTATGCTTGGCTGCTAGAGAACAGATGAAAAACTTGACCAGAGGATCCAGGGTGCATTAGTATCGTGACCAAGATGCGATTCTATCCGAATTCATGATTGGGACACAACCGCATTTCGAGCGCATATCAAGGTGGATATCATTACAACATACCATGTACTGAATAGATGAGAATACTAGATAAAGGCTTACACTCGCCACAAGCTACAACATGAATACATCAATACAAAGCAATCGTCATACAGAAGACCAGGATTCGACTACGGATGAAATCAAACGAAAAAGAAGAACGACATCCACCCTGCTAATCCCAGGCTCCCGACCCGGAACCTATCCCTTGATCGGAGGAGAAGAAGCAGAAGAACTCCAAAACAAGCAAGCGTCGCTCTCTCGTCAAAGCATCGCTTTACCTATACCTGCAACTGTTGTTGTAGTAATCTGTGAGCCACGAGAACTCAGCAATCCCATTACCATGGGTATCAAGACTACCAAAGATTAATGGGTATGGAATGGATAAGTGGTGAGGTTGCATCACTAAGCATTGTATGGTGGCTAACTTACGAGTACAAGAATAAGAAGAGAAACTACGCATAACGGTGGCAATCTAGTAATGATCAAGAAGTGATTCTGAACTACTTACGAGTCATACATAGCCCCACCGTGTTCTCTTCTCGAACTCATTCGAAAAGAAATGGTCATGGTTACACACGCGATTGGTGTATTTTAATTGGGATTTGGTGTCAAGTTCTCTACAACCGGATATTATAAATTCCAATCTGCCACAATAACCGCGGGCACGACTCTCGAAAATATTAAACCCTGCAGGGGTGTCCCAACTTAGTCCATTACAAACTCTCACGATCCGCAGAGGAAAATCTCCATCTCGGGACAAGCCGATCAAGCTCGGAATCCCGGTGCACAAGACATTTCGACAATGGTAAAACAAAACCAGCAAGACCTCCCGACATGCCGACACCCTGATAGTAGCCGCGTGTATCTCGTCTCAGGCCACGATCGGATAAGCTAAGCTTACAGTCGCTGAGACCCAAGTTGCCAAGGGGGCGCCGCAAGGTGCTCTAGTTTGGACCAACACTCATGAGGAGCACAAGCCCGGGTTGTTGATTAATTATCCTCGGGGTCCGAAAAGTCCCTATGCAAGTTTTAGTTGTTATTAGGCAAATGGTAAAACCAAGGTTGGACCTTGCTGGAAGAGTTTTACACAAAGCGAACTGTCGAGGGGGCCCATAAACCCCGACAGTGTTAGAAACGCAAAATCAAGGAACATAACACCGGTATGACAGAAACTAGGGCGGCAAGAGTGGAACAAAACACCAGGCAAAAGGCCGAGCCTTCCACCTTTTACCAAGTATATATATGCATTAATTAAATAAGAGATATTGTGATATCCCATGATATCCATGTCCCAACATGGAACAACCTGCAAATAGCAACGCTACAAAAGAGGCTGAGCAAAGCGGTAACATAGCCAAACAACGGTTTGCTGGGATGATGAAAAAGTTAGAGGCTTATCATGGCAATTTGGGAGGCTTGATAAACAAGTGGTAGGTAGCGCGACATAGCGATAGCATCGAGACAACTAGCAAGCAAAGATAGTAGTGATATCCAAGGTAACGGTCATCTTGCCTGAAATCCCGCTAGGAAGAAGACCGAATCCATGAAGTAGACGAACCAATGTAGTCGAACGAATCCTCACAATCGTAACGTTACCGGAACTATCGAGAAGAAGCACAACCGAAAAGAAGCAAACGACATGGTAAACAAGCTAGCATAGACATGGCATGATGCATAACCAAGTATGATGCATGTCCGGTTTAATGAGGTATGGCATGGCAAAGTGCAACAAACAATACTACAAATTAAGTGGGGCTCAATTATTGACGAAACACCACATTCAATTATTTAGTTCACTCCCGTTTATGTACAAGACAAGATTAAATGTTGGTTAACGTGGCAAGAGGTGAGGCATATGTAAACTACCTAGTTAGGCAAGTTTAAATGAGGCCGGAAACAACAAACAACAATTCCAAAAATTCCTCATATGCATAAAAGAAGAAAAGAACTTCTGTAGAAAAGAGAAGAAAATCCTAATAAGATGAAAAGAACATGAAAAGAGAACACCGCACTCCGATTAAATGGATAAGCATGGAAAGAAACATGATCTTGACAAAATGAGATGATGGGATGATACTTGACGAGAGCAACAACGCAAAGCCTCCGGAACCAATGAATGATAGTTAGATAGTTGGAATGAATAGAACGAAGAATGAAACCAACATCTCCTACCATAAATGAAGTTGAAAAAGCATCCTTAAAAAGAAGGATTGACCGGAGTTGTTGGAAAATCAACAATGAAAAGAATAAGCTTGTTGTGGGCTCATGGAAAACATCTCAAAATTTGAGATGAAATTCTGCCACTAATGGAAACAATTGATTGCTTGAGATCAACCAAGAGATGAAAACTTCTTTCACCAAGAGGATAAGGAAATACTTGGATCATTGATACGCACCACAATAGCAACACTCCTTAGGGAAGGCTTTAGGTGAAATCTATACCAAGATAACTCCCACAAAGAGATTGATGGGTTGAAAAAGATCTCTTGAACGAAGAAAAAATGATGGTTCTAAATAACTCATTCCTGATAAGTTGTGAATCGTGAAACAGGAAGGAAAATTGTCAAGAATGACATAACACCACCTGAAAAGATAAGGTAGAGACAATTTGCACTTTGGGATGCAAGATGAAGAATACATGAGCTCCTCCATCAAAATCTTGAAGAACACTTCGAGAATGAATTAAATCTTTTACGGACCATAATGTTGAGCCTCCGTGAAGAACTCCGATAGAAAAGGATAATGGAAGGAATTGAAGGTTAAATCGACCAAGATTTAAGTGTTGCCATGATTTGCTTTGAACATCGATAAAGAAAAGAGAAGAAGCTCCGGAAAAGAAAGATGAACAACTTGAAACCGAGAATAAGATAAGATGAGCAAACTCTGAAGGAAGGAATTACATCATTTCCAAGAAACAAGAATATGAATTATGTTGTGCTTATCCTTCATCAACTTAACTTGATGACAAGCAATGGATTTGGCATACTACTTGTACTCGTTGAAAAGGATTAAGGAGAGATATAGCGCAAACTTGAGAAAGTCTTCAACGAATCACCGATAGGATTATGAGAGAACAAGTGAATTGATACGAGAATATAAGAAGAGGAATCTTGAACAAACCACCGTAAGAATTGAAAACAATTGAAGAAAAGAGAACAAATCACCGAGAAGAATTAGATACGAACGAAGATACTTGAGGTAGTTTGAATACAAGAGCATGAAGAGTTCATGAGCTGACTAGAGAATACTTGAGCGAAGCACCGGAAGAATTGGATATGAACGAAGAGGCATCAATTTCGAATAATTGGAGAACGAGGCCAAATGAGAAGGGAGAGAAATCTTGAATGCAACACCGGAAGAATTGGAGAACAAGAGCTGAAAGTTCAGAATTGAAGAATTCCTTCTGGAATGATGGCCTTCGGAGGATCGAGAACGAAAACAACTCTGAAATGCTCCGGATAGATATGAAAATAATTCTCACAACCAAAAACAATTATGAGGATGGCATGAAGCTTGCACCACGAATCTATGAGAGAACGGATAAGATTTGAAGGAAACTCTTCTTCAGTCATCAATGTTGAGAATGATGACGAGGACCACCACAAAATTGTTGAGACACTCCGGAAGAATGAAAAGAGAAAAGGTTGAGCCAAAGATGAAAAGAATTTGAATGCGAACTTGGAGGATACATTTGACCAATGCGAAATCCATTCTTACGTCAAACTTTGAAAAGAATTTGAGAATAACTCTGGAAAAAATTAGAAGAGTCAGGTAAGATCCTGGGGAAAAAACCTGTGGGTTAGGGCCCACTCAAAAGAAACACCGTTGAAATGATTTTAAAAGAGAGATTGCACCGGTTGAATTAAATGGCTTGAATGAGATATTAACCTCAAAATAGCTTGAATGGATAAAGAATGGAGACACGAATCTTCTGAGATATCTTCGGCACATCGAATATGAATAGAGAGAGGTGAATAAATAAGAGAGACTTGGATAAGAAATTGCAAAATGGGAAAATATGTGAAACAAGAGGAAGAGATATGATCAACATCGAAGCTTGAATTTAGTCCACCGGAGAAGAAAAGAGAACGAAGAATGATAAACTTGAAGCTTCCTTAGCATCTTCCCGAGAAATCACCGGCTAAGAACATTGAAGGAAAGAATGAAGAAATTTCACATCAATAAGATGGATACTTGATTAAGAAATCCGAGCCATTGAAGAAAAGGGTGGGATGGTGAAAAAAAAACAAATGCAACTTGGGACGGATGAAACAGACAATCCTCAGGCTTCTCAACGGCGCCCGTATGGAATAACTTGAAGAGAAGTGCACCGGTTGAAAAGGATTTACAGGACAATCTCGATTATCACGAAGGATTAGTACTCACATAGAAATATGAGAACACCGCTTAGGAAAGGTATGGAATCAACACTTGACTTCGAAGCAACTCGAATACTACAACCAAAACAAAAAAAAAGGATTTGGCTTGCAGAATAAGCCGGAAACAAATACATATGATAGAGATTTACCCAATCCCATATCATGTATCTGTTGGAAAGATACCCTAGGTAACTACTTGAATTCCCACCTAAAAACTCGCGAATTTTTCGGTTATGCAATCTGGTACAACAAGTATAAGGAGCAAAATATCATCACACAACTCCTAGCAAAATTCTAGGCTCCAAATGTACTGCCTCCATCAAAACATAACCAAGAATCTCGGAAATTGTGTACCTCAGACCTTCGAAAGACAGCAGTTATACTAGCTGTGGCAATACATTTGATCGCTCTCCCCAGTACTAGGTGGCGCCAAACTACTCTCACCACAAAGAGTATAGAAGCGTTTTTTATGTCGGCGTCCTCTGGTATTCTGGAACTGAAACGATAACAACTGTGACAAAAACACCTTAGAGCTCAACTCCCCGGGACACTGCCACAACCCCTAAGTGTCAGGAGGCACCAAGAACAGAATTCCCATCACAATGATATCAGACCGAATCCACAATACCCGCATGATCCTAAAAAAAATTGAGTTAAAAAGGAGAGTAATGGAAACAAAACACCTACGTCACGAGTCCTCACCAGAGCGACTAAGGGGATGAGGAGTAAAAAGAAATCCCACTCTCCGATATAACTAGACTCAAAATAGTTTTTTTTCTAGACTCGACAACGGCAACGGTTCGATCAATCAAGGGGGCTCCTGCGGTCGGTAAGGCTCTGATACCAACTTGTCGCGCCTAAGATGCGATTCTATCCCAATCATGTGATGATTTCATGATTGGGGCACAACCGCATTTCAAGCGCATAGCAAGGTGGATATTATCACAACATACCATGTACTGAATAGATGAGAATACCAGATAAAGGTTTACACTCGCCACAAGCTACAACATGAATACATGAATACATCAATACAAAGCAATCGTCATACAGAAGAGCAGGATTCGACTACGGATGAAATCAAACGAAAAAGAAGAACGACATCCACCCTGCTAATCCTAGGCTCCCGACCCGGAACCTATCCCTTGATCGAAGAAGAAGAAGCAGAAGAACTCCAAAACAAGCAAGCGTCGCTCTCTCGTCAAAGCATCGTTTTACCTGTACCTGCAACTGTTGTTGTAGTAATCTGTGAGCCACGAGGACTCAGCAATCCCATTACCATGGGTATCAAGACTACCAAACCTTAATGGGTATGAAATGGATAAGTGGTGAGGTTGCAGCACTAAGCATTGTATGGTGGTGGCTCACTTATGAGTACAAGAATAAGAAGAGAAACTATGCATAACGGTGGCAATCTAGTAATAATCAAGAAGTGATCCTGAACTACTTACAAGTCATACAGAACCCCACCGAGTTCTCTTCTCGAGCTCATTCGAAAAGAGACGGTCAGGGTTACACACGCGATTGGTGCATTTTAGTTCGGATCTGGTGTCAAATTCTCTACAACTGGATATTATAAATTCCAATCTGCCACATAACCGCGGGCACAGCTCTCGAAAAGATTAAACCCTGCAGGGGTGTCCCAACTTAGTCCATTACAAACTCTAACGATCCACGGAGGAAAATCTCCATCTCGGGACAATCCGATCAAGCTCGGAATCCCGGTGCACAAGATATTTCGACAATGGTAAAACAAAACCAGCAAGACCTCCCGACGTGCCGACACCCTGATAGTAGCCGCGCGTATCTCGTCTCAGGCCACGATCGGATGAGCTAAGCTTACGGTCACTGAGACCCATGTTGCCAAGGGGGCGCCACAAGGTGCTCTAGTTTGGACCAACACTCATGAGGAGCACTTGCCCGGGTTGTTGATTAATTATCCCCGGGGTTCGGAAAGTCCCTATGCAAGTTTTAGTTTTCATTAGGCAAATGGTAAAACCAAGGCTGAGCCTTGCTGGAAGAGTTTTATTCAAAACGAACTGTTGAGGGGGGCCCATAAACCCCGAACGTGTTAGGAACACAAAATCAAGGAACATAACACCGGTATGACGGAAACTAGGGCAGCAAGAGTGAAACAAAACACCAGGCAAAAGGCCGAGCCTTCCACCCTTTACCAAGTATATAGATGTATTAATTAAATAAGAGATATTGTGATATCCCATGATATCCATGTCCCAACATGGAACAACCTGCAACTAGCAACGCTATAAGAGAGGCTGAGCAAAGCGGTAACATAGCCAAACAATGGTTTGCTGGGATGGTGAAAAAGTTAGAGGCTTATCATGGCAATTTGGGAGGCTTGATAAGAAAGTGGTAGGTAGCGCGACATAGCGATAGCATCGAGACAACTAGCAAGCAAAGATAGTAGTGAAATCCAAGGTAACGGTCATCTTGCCTGAAATCCCTCTAGGAAGAAGACCGAATCCATGAAGTAGACGAACCAATGTAGTCGAACGAATCCCCACAATCATAATGTTACCGGAACTATCGAGAAGAATCACAACTGGAAAGAAGCAAAGGACATGGTAAACAAGCTAGCATAGACATGGAATGATGCACAACCAAGTATGATGCATGTCCGGTTTAATGAGACATGACATGGCAAAGTGCAACAAATAATACTACAAATTAAGTGGGGCTCAATATGCAACGAGTTGCATATGGACGAAACACCACATTCAATTATTTAGTTCACTCCCGTTTATGTACAAGACAAGATTAAATGTTGGTTAACATGGCAAGAGGTGAAGCATAGGTAAAGTACCTAGTTAGGCAAGTTTAAATGAGGCCGGAAACAAGAAACAACAATTCCGAAAATTCCTCATATGCATATTTTGAATTTGCTACTGTTCTGCCCTAAACCAAATTTTAAACATGCAAAGTAAGTGCACCATGTTAATCTATGCACGTTTCTACCCTATTTACATATGAAGTTTATTTAATTCGGAGCTACGGTTATGAAGATATGAAATAAATCATTTTAACAAGTCATTTATGCAAATTAATGGAAATAACAAGTTTAACATTTTTATCATGGAAGAAAGTTGCAAATTATGAAACTAGATGAAATTCCAAGTATTTTACATATATGACATGTTTAATTCCGATGCGCGGTTGGCTAGTTATTAAATGCATGAACAAAAGAGGGTTTTCTGAAAAACTGTAATTCTCCGGATAAATAGATAATTCGTCCCGTGGGAAAAAGCATGTGTCGGGCCGAAACTGGAGGGGCTGGGGTGCTGCTCAAATTGGGCCATAGCAGGCGGTCGGTGGTGAGGCGGCCCGCAGGAGAGCAGGCAGGCCGCGGTGGATCTGTCTGCTGGTAGCCCGCAGCGCGGTTGGAGGGCAGTCAACGCGGCTGCGCTTGCTGGCATCGGCGCGAGGATGAAGGCAAGGGTGCGCGGCGGCTGCGGGACTTGGCGCTGGAGGCAGGCCAGGTGCCCGACGAGGAGGAGCGTGGTCAACACGATCATTCCCGACCGGAAGACGACGGTGGCGGACTTGGCGCGATCAGATGACTCAGGCGAGAGGATGACGCGGCTGGCCGAGGAGGAGCTCGTCCCCTCGCTCGATGCAGGAGGCAGCAGGCGCAGCGACGCTGGTCGATGGTGCCGGTGGCGCTGGACTTGCGGCGGCGGGCATGCAGACGAACAGGACGAGGAGGAGGCTACGGAAGTCGAGGACGGCTGGACGACGGGGTCTAACCATCTATGGGTCTAACGCAGGGGCGGCGCGGGGCTTCTGCAATGGCCCTCCATGGCGGGAGCTGCACGGGGAGAGAGAGATAAGAGAGCAGGGAGAGAAGAAACCAGAGAGAAAAAGGAAGGAGAAAGGGAACTACTGGGCGGCTCCAGCGACGGGATCCTGGTGGCTTCTGTGGTGGACAGGCTCGGGGGAGCAGCGGTTGGCGCATGGGCGTGGTGGATCGGCAGCTCCGCTTCCGTTCGCGCGGGAGCGAGCGAGCAGAGGCAGGGCAGGCGAAGGAGAGGGGCGACAAGGCAGCGGCCTGGTGGTGGTGGGATCGATGGAGGTGAATCGGGAGGAGAGGTGGAGGCTGCCATTTGGGTGGATGGGGAAAACGAGGTGGATCTGGCGAGGGGGTAGTTGGCTGGCGGCGGGGGGACGGGACTTATGGGACAAGACACCTAAAGATTAGGGTTGGACTAGTATTTATAGCATGTGGATATTGGTTAGGGACTAATCGGACCCTCCGATTACGATCGGATGGTCGAGATAAATAGGCTTGAGGAGTTCAATAAATAAATCGAAGATGTTTGGGGATGATCCGAACCCATCGGTCACGACTGCTTGGGTCGGGTTCGGGACAGCTTCGGACACGCACGCGAGGGGGGGGGGGGGTATGTGCACTGTGCAGAGAGGTTATGTGGCTAGACAAGAAGGAAGCAAAACCCGATCGGTCTAAGAGGGACACCGAGATGAAAGGAGAAGCGGCAACTACGAACGGATGCGGGTTTTATGAAAACTATGGCAGCGGACTACCGATGCAATGCAAATGATGACATGATGAATGCAACAAACAAATAGAACACACGGCCAAAGCGAAAATAAATGAAAGGTATCTGGAGCGTCGGTCGGCTGGAGCGTCGGTCTCGGGCTGTTTCAATTAGCCAATATGGTACTGAAATATATATGTCGAAAAATCTACCTAAATCAAGTTTAGTGCAGATCGACTATACAGACTGAATAGTTAGTTGAAATAAACATTCAAGAATGAAGTCTTTAGCGATCTAAAACATCTTATATTAGTTTAGAGAGGGAGTACATATTTAAGTAGCGTAACTTATTGATATGATGATGGGCCCTGCCAGCCTGTGCTGGCTGATGACGCCCCCTCACATTCAGTCATTCATTTCCATCGGATTAGTCACCCACTGTGATGTGCATGTATGCCCGAGTGATAGAGGACAGATGATTAATCAACTACATTAATCTTTATCAGAATCTTCCATGACAAACTAGGCCAGAGGATCCTCGGCGCATTAGCCAATGTGCTACTTCTATATATATGTCGAATAACTGTATACTGACAACATGAAAACTGATGCAAAATCAAGAACAGCGCTGACTGAATATAAAGAATGAGTAGTTGAAACAACCATTCAAGACTGAATAACACGTTCAAGAAGACTAACCTGCTGTTCAAGAATACACGAAGAACTGCAAACAAGGCAGCGCATAATTTAAGGATGGTTACATGAATAGGCAGGGCATATGCATATGCATTCAGTAACATACAGAAAACAGGTCTCTGCATTGATGTGCTTGGTGAAAAAATGGACCGTCAATCAGGTATGGTATTATGTATAAACAAATTATAGTGACAGAATGTGAAAGATGAGGAGCTATGAGATGCAGACCTGTCTAGTCTGGAACGCTATTTCAACAGGACACATTCGACAATTCCATTTTAAACAGTTTGAGAGTGAGAGTTTACTCAGGTGACCCACCCACCGTGTTCGACGCCCAGCTTCTGCAGGGTGGGTCCTCGAGTTTTTTTTTTTTTTTTTGCAAAAAAATGCCACCAGGGGTTAGTTCCAGGAAAATCTTGTGTGTTATTTGTTTGCGCTGACGTTGATGAGAATAGCAAGGGAAATGGTGATGTAGCCTGTTGCCTGCCGAAGGAAGGGATGCGTGTGAATATGTGGAGAAACTGTAGGTACTGAATTTGGAGGTCATGCATATCTACTGCTGCCCTGCTCTTTCAAGCTTAAACTCTTCAATCTCCTACTCCCTCCGATCCAAAATAAATGTCGTGGTTTTAGTTCGGAGGGAGTAACAAAGAGCAACACCTAACTGGAATCTGCATCCTTGGCTTTAATTTATATGGCCACTATCTTGCTGGTGGAGTAGATGAAGATGATGATGCAAGTCTTGAGATCACAACTAACCAAGCCTAGGTAGGTTTTTCATAAGTGTTTGAGTTCCTTTATTATTATGATTATAATTTCCTCAGAGTGGTTAGCTACTCATTGTACTGTGGGGTAAAATTTTAACTTCTCGAGTAAGTAGCAAGTCGGCGGATTGGTGACTCTTGCCTGAAGGAATAGTCTTCCTGCCTGTAATTAGAAGTAGTGCCTTGTTCTGGTCTGCTCTTGAGATGGGGGTTTCCTTCTCGGTTTGCCTGATGTTGATGCAAAACATAGCCCCTGCATTTGTAAATTGTAATATCTTTGTTTTGTCTTCTCTTACTTTTCTGTAAGTACTCCTACTGGTTTTCTTAAGGGAAATAGGAGGGTGTCCTCTTTTTATTAAAAAGAACGCTTTTTTGTACTACAAACTTTCCATCTGACGAATGCATCATTTCTTAGCTTCTATCTACCTACAGCAGCTTTAAATTCCACTTGCTCTTTCCGATTCACTAAAACTGAATTAACAATGGTGAAGAAGTGGAACAAGCTCGGTTGGTGAGACAGATTATACTATACACTATCTATGGAATTTTGTGCTTGGGAATAACATAACTTTTGTTCCTAGCAGGATTTCTGGTGTGCTGTTTGCTTGTGGTAATGATTATGAAAATAAACCCGCAAAAAAAGATGATGAGAATAGCAAGGGAAACGGCAGTGTAGTGTGTTGCTTGCAAAAGAGAAGAGTAGTGTGTGTGAAGAAATGAAGAAACAGCACATGTACTGATTAGGAGGTCATGCATCATTGTTACTGATACTCCGCTCTTTCGGGCTTTAATTGCACAACCTACTACTAATACATTTCTGTCAGTTTTGCTTTGTGTACTAGACTCTGCATCCTTATGACCTTACAGCTACTTTAGCCTATCTCTTAAAAGGCTTTAGAGGAGTAAAATTTTGGGGTTAAGGGGGCCTAAACCAGACATAGCCCACACTTAAAATGGTGGGATCCAGCCGTTGGAGGTCACCGCTACCATTTCGTGGCGCGGATCCACGCCTCGGTGAGTAGAGCAGCCACAGCCGCGACGGAACCCCCATCTCGCTCCTTCATCGACCTACCGCCGCCGCCACATAACAAGTACCGCAACGTGCGAGGATACAGACACCGGTGACTAGTAATGTTTGGGGTCCTTCCAATCGGCAGAGCTAGCGGCGAGGGCATAAAATATCAAGGCGGTGGCGCTCTACGGCAATAGGGCGAAGTTGTACTTCCCTTTCGGCTACACAAACGCCCCGATGGCTGTCGACCTCGACCGCCTGTCGGTGTCCTGCCGCGAGCAACAGTGGAACCAAGAGACCTTCGAGTGGCCCGAGGCGGCGTGTGCCGATGAAGCGTACATGGCCAAGCTCCGCTGGATGCATCCGAAGCTCGTCGCCGAGGAGCATTGACGTTTCGAGCTTTACAAGATGCGGATGGGCGATGAAGACGAGGCCGTGCCATCCGGTGGATGGGGCGGGGGGGGGGGGGGGGGGGGGGGGGGGGGGTGTTACTGATGTTGAGGGTGAGAATTTAGGCACAAATTCCTTCCTTAAATGGAGGAAGAACGATGCTTAGAAAATTAACAACGTTTAAATATTCTATCAAATATGAATCTATGTTCCCTTAGAAGGCGCATATAATTTGGCTGGCTAATTGTTTGTCAAACAATGTAGCACTTTGGCTATTTCTACATCAAAATAGTTGTGTTGAAACTTATAATGGAGACGGATGGGATACCTGCTAGTTACATAATTGAGCAGGGCACAGAACATAAATAAACTAAACAAACACCTAAAAAATAAAGTAGGAGCCCTGCCGTCGGCAAGGGCCAGGATCCACTGCATCTCTGTGGCCCTAATGTCAGGACACACGGCGGCCGCCAACAGGAGGCGTGGAAGCGTTGTTCGCCTGGAGCTCTAGTACGGGAGGAGGAAATCGTTTTGCGTGAGTTACATACATAGCTTACTGTGTATGAAATTTGGGTGTGCATCATGGGTGGGTCGTTTGACCATACTAGTAAATGTATACGTGCACTGTACCTTGATATTAGTCAGTATATTTATTGCACGTAAATATTAGATAGTAAGATATTATTTTTAGATTAAATATGGTTAGCGCTGACATGAATATTTGCTATGCTATTAATTGCACGTTAAACTCATTGAGCACTCACTATTTAAATAATGTAAATCGCTGGATTGACATGGTTTGATGGCCGAGATTAGTTGGATCTGCCCTTATGGATTTTTTTATATTGGTGTAGATACAAATATAGCTGAATATGAATGGCGAAATGTTCAAAACTGGTGCGTGCGAATCCAAAGACGCTCATGCATGCATGTACACAAGTGCAAGTTGTTAAGGAGTATATCCTCCTGTTTTTTGACAGGCCACGCACAAGGGCGACCTACACGATGCATCCTTGCCTAAATATATGATATTAATATATTATGCATCGTTGGCATCGACACTAGGTGAGGCATGCATGCGCCAAGCGTCATGCATGCATTCATTCGATACATCTTATGTACTACTCATGGTCATGCATGTAGATATGCATGCATCATGCGTGTACATATGGAGGAGCACCGGCTCAATATATATACACCATCACATGGTTAATCTCGCAGTGCAGTCAGCTCCATCCATCTTCGACCTCCCTCTCATCTGCGGCTACAGGTTTGTTAATTCGTTCACATGAATGTATTTCTTTTCCCCCGACGACTAATCACATCACCTTACCATTATTACACAGCTAGGTCGCATTCCGTCATACTCCCTCCGTTCGGAATTACTCATCCATTTCTGCGACAAGTAATTCCGAACGGAGGGAGTATTTTATTAGTTTCAAAATTTACACCACATGGCCTTGTGTCCATCCTCTACATGCATTGATTTATTAAGCATGGTATATTTTTCTCCATATAAAGCATAGGTATTCATAGGTTCAGAAAATCTCTTGTATATTTGCTTGTTGTATTGTTTGGTGGATTGTTATTTCTATACATGCTTGTTAAACTATCCGCATGCATGCAGCGTACAGTATCAAGGGGGAGGGAAAGAAGATGCCCAACGGGAAGTCATCATGGCCGGAAGTGGTGGGAAAGACTAGCGATGCTGCCAAGAATACTGTCCTCGCCGACTGTCCGGAACTGTTTGTCACTGTTATGTTCTTGGGCGACCCACCACCGGGATTCGAACAACATAACCGTGTTATCCTCTGGTGCATCGTTGATGTCGCTTTTCAATTCATCGTCCGTGAGGTTCCCGTCATCGGATAGACTACGCGATCGCCTCGCCAGCTCTAAATGCTTCGAATAAAATGAATAAATAAATGATGGGAGCTCAGTTTGTTTGATATCCCTCGCCCATACATTAAAGCTTTCTAGCTACTGTACCTAGCTAGATCTGCTAGCATGCAACTGCATGTTGTAAACCATCCATTATACAATATAATCGTGATCTCTTGTTGTGTGACTTTATTTTCAAAATGGGGAGGTACCAGGCCTCTGCATAATCATGGTTGACACATCCTCCTTTATTAAGCGAAAATAAAGTAGTTCAAGTAGTTAACAGTACCAACTAAAGAGAAAACATTCATGGTTTAAAATCGCTTTTTTCACAGTCTCGTGGCATGGTCCGAGCTATAGCTATGTCAGTTATCGCAGAAGCTATTTATATAGGTTTCACAGAAAGAAAAGAGTGAACACCTAACAAAACTTCACAATCAAGGGAAAAAAAGTGAACACCTAACAAAACTTCACAATCAAGTTATAGGACTTCAAATGTACTAATACCTGCCCATACCAAAATTTTGTAGCTCACAGAACTGAACCAGTCAGTACCATAAAGACATGCAAAAATATATATTTAAAAGGGCATGAATTATTTATTAACGACTCATTTCTCCTGATTTTTTCGAGAATGACCTATTTCTCCTTCATAAACAAACAATACATTGTGGGTATCCTAGAAAATGTTATAAGATATATTCAAGAAACATCTTCAATTTGATGGTATGGGAAAAGTATCACATCCAAAGGTGAAAAATCTTTTTTGTGTAATTCCAAATGTGAAGCAAGTCTCCGTATCTTATTGGTGAAATGAAGCATTGTGAATGGGTGTGGTAACCAAAGTAATTATTTCAAGCATCATTAACTGAGTTAATTCTTCGTGCCGCCTAGAAGCTGCTCTTATGTTTGTAAAGATAAAGGTTTAGAGACATAGAGCATACCTCTGGATATACCAATCCTTCTGTACCATCAAATGGGATATGGAAAGAGAAGAGTATACATAGCAAATTTCAACCAGTGCAACTTATTAGTTATTACAAACATATAATCACCATTCACAAAGCTAAAATGACTAAGGTGTTGATGAAGATTAAAGAAAGCTGACTTAGTTGTTGATGAAGATTAAATAAAGCTAAAGCAACTGAACTAGAGAAGTTTGTTGTATATGACCATAAAGGAATGAGCAGCAGAACTGTGAGAAAATTTCAAAACGGAGGCAAAAGATTGGTTGACACATCCACCTTTATTTTCAAAATGGGGAGGTACCAAGCCTCTGCATAATTATGGTTGACACATCCACCTTTATTAAGCGAAAATAAAGTAGTTCAAGTAGTTAACAGTACCAACTAAAGAGAAAACATTCATGGTTTGAAATCACTTTTTTCACAGTCTCGTGGCATGGTCCGAGCTATACTATGTTAGTTATCGCAGAAGCTATTTATAGCGGTGTCTCACATGAAAAAAAAAGTGAACACCTAACAAAACTTCACAATCAAGAAAAAAGTAGAATGTTATAGGACTTCAAATGTACAAATGCCTGCCCATACGAAAATTTTGCAGCTCACAGAACTGAACCAGTCAGTACCATAACAACATGCATAAAAAATTGAAAGGGCATGAATTATGTATGAAAAAATAATGGAACCCTTGCAAATTTATATTTCAGAGTAATGGTTTCATATCTTAGTACATCATTTTCACTATGAAATAGGAATACCTTAGTGTATTTGTAGTGCCTGCTCACTACTGAATGAGTTGCTATTTTGATTTGATATGAAATAAATGTGGGCAGACTTATTTTGTTGATTGCAAGGGTAGTAATTACTTGAAAATATGATTGTTTAATCATCCTCACATCTGTTGGGATGATTATCATAAGGTCGAGTACGACGACAAAATATTGCCTTTTCCATAAATTTTAAACTTTTGGTCATTTTAATGTTGCAGTAGATATGTCATGGAGATGAATCCAATGAAGAATATGTGATGGAAGAACCGATCGAACATCATAATTCTGCTAAAAAAGATGTCGAATCATCCGATGTCCATGAAAGAACTACTAATGATGAAGAAGGCTTCACAGATTGTGCTGATGCTGATGTGGATGAAAATGAAGATGGTAAGTTTGTTGCTCATTAATTACCGTTTGCAATATATGTGTATTCATCATCGTAACATATAATTCATGGTTCTATATATTCAGCTAAAAATCCAGAAACAAAAGAGCGTACGAAGAGGAAGCTGAAATATATTTGGAACCTTCCAAATGGGAAAAGCATAACGATTCACTACAATGACATAGACAGCTAATAGGAAAAGAGGCTAAACATCTTAGGGACTTTCTTGGCTCAGTTGCAAGGAATGGAGCATTGTGTTGCTTGAGCTACAAGGATTGGAGATTGCTCAAAACTAAAACAAATGTAAAGGCTATAATAGAACAAGTGAAGGTGAAATTTAATCCATTGAATATCCTTTACTAGCTTGTCGTATGTTGCCTTACATTGCACTCACCCTATTCATGTTGTAATTGACTTTACCCTCCTAGCATGGAAAAATATATATTGAAGACAATTGGAGACAGATGGAGGCAATATAAGTCCGATCTGAAAGCAATGTATTTTGATGAGAAAAAAAGCACTGAAGCAAATTACATCAATAAACCAAAATCAGTGACTCGGATCAGTGGAGATCTCTAGTTAAACATTGTTGTGTACATACCATGAAAGATATGCACATAATTGCTTGTTGGACTTTCTATATTGCTGTGTAGATACCATGAAAGGCACTTAAAAGAATTCCATTTTCAACTTTCCTTGCTGGATTTTATATATTGTTGTGTAGATACCACGAAAGATATGCACATAATTGCTTCGATTCATGTTTTGTAATGTAATTCATGTTTACATTAGATGCTTCTCTCTTCCATTCATGTTATGTAATGTAATTCATGTTTACATTACATATCAATAGAAAGATGCAGATCCCGAAAAGAAGTACCCTCGTAGGGCTCACTTGTTCAACCATACGCACAAGCCGAAAACTTGCAAGAACAAAATCTTTAATGCTCATGCGGTACATTTAAAACTCTCAACCATTCGTATTTGAATTTGATATTTTATATATTCTTGTTATTTACATTGTTCCTGTATTTAGGAAGAGTAGAAGGATATTATGTACAAGAACCCTGAATTAGCAGATAACAGTGATGGAAAGACTGCATGGAAAGGAGATGCGTTGAACAAAGTATTAGCTGATGACAAGCATGTCCATGTACATGGTTTGGGACTAGTTCCAAACCAAAAAAAAAACTTTTTGATGTTTCTACTTCACAACTATTCCTGAATACACATTTTACTTCGGTGGAGCATACACCAAATGAAGATATGCTGGCTTTTAGAGTTGAAATGGAAAAATTACATCAAGAAAATAAAAATCAGGATGCTGAAATTATGGAACTAGAGGAAATGCTGTGAAGAATGGAAAGACAACCAAATCATGTAAGTTTCTAACAACTGTAACCTTCATTTATTTTGTGGACTAACCTTTCTGTATTCCTATCATAGGAAATTTCAGATCCAATGGCTACAAATGGGCTTGAACCTTCGGTTGATGGACAAGACTCAAACCGAAAAGTTTGTATCTTGTCAAAGTACACAATAAAATTCCACGAATTTCATTCCAGAAATTATTCCTCAATTTATATTTTAACCTAGAACAAAGAAACTATGGTTCATAATGGTGGCAGTGCACGTCAACTAGAAAAATGTTCTGCTGCAGACAAGGTATCATCATAGTCCCATATACAAAATTATGATTAAACTATAGTGCTACCATGTTTATGTGTTTAATTGTTGCTATCAGAATGTTGTCTAGAACCAAGAAACTTCTGATCATAATTTCAGTGGTTAGCAAGGGGAAAAAAATTCTGCTGCACATAAGGTATATTTCCGTTACCATATACAATATGTTCAAAATATATTGCTCCGACGGTTATGTATCTACTGGTCATCTTGCTATCAGAATGCTGTTCAGAACAATGAAACTTTGCTTGATAATGTCAGTGCACGTCAGGGAGAAAAAACTTCTAGTGCAAACAAACCATTATCTTTTCATAATCATATAAAAAAATTTGTTCAAACTATAGTGCTAGCTTGTTTATTTGTTTATTAATTCTTCTTTGCTATCAGGCTGTTGTCCAGAGCAAAAAGAACAACAAAAGGTGCTAATGCAAGCAGTAAGAGTGCTCAAAGTGGTTTGCTGTGCTGGTTGGTGCCTGTGAATTACCTGTATGAGTGCTCATTCATTTCATATGTTCCTCTGTTTTGTTTCTGTTTTTTTTTCATATGGTTACTTTGATTTTCTCTAACAGGCAGGAACTAAAGTATCTTTGAAGATCCTAAAAAACCATAACAGGAGCATAGCTCTTGCTACAATTGTAAGTTGTGATCCTAAATTATACTTGATGGTGCTGAAATAAGAAATGAATTATGGGCGGTGCATTTTGATATGGCACTTGTGAAAACTGAAAATTTGGTACGGAGTTGCAAAAACTGCAATACTCTCAGTAATGTAGAAAAAACAAAGATTGCATGGCCCTCAACCTTTGTACCTGACTAATATCCGACCTCTATTACTGCTTGCATCATGTCAATGCATTGTGTGTTAACAATTCATTTTGTTTTCTTGTTTGTAGATTCAAAAGATAAATGCATGAGTATATGGGTGCGTGGCAAGTGTACTGTTATGATGATGTTGATGTTCTGTTTCATGGTGGTGATGTTGGGTAACGCGACAGAAAACGAAATTTTTCGGTAGCGAGCACGCCCAGGACCACTATGGAGACTGCATACAAGGTTTGATCTGATCCGTACCAACTCGAAGCGCAGCGGAAGAAGAGTCGGTGGAGATCGTTGGTGCAGATCCCCGCAGCTAGGATTTACAACCTCCCAACCGCGAGGATGTACTCCCTCGTCGGACAGCCCTTCGGGAGGCGGTCGGACAGTCCCCCGGACGATGTCGCGGACAGCCCTTCGGGAGGACCCTCGAAACTCAAACGGAGACTCGGACAGCCCTTCGGGAGGACTCTCGAACAGCCCCTCGGGCATAAGACCGAAACTACGACCTCTCTATGGGGTTGCACACATACGGTGTCAGCTATCCGGCAGGGCTTCGCCGTCCAGAACTAGTTCCTGCCGGAACCCAGACAGCCTTTCGGCTCTACGAAACTCTTTTCGTGGGAGGGAGAGAAGAAGCCAGATAATGCATGGCATGTGTATGAGAGCAAGGGATGAGTGTGGAGGGCTGCCCCTCCACCTCTATTTATAGGAAATCCCAAGGGGTAGGGTGGTTTTACAATAAAACCCAAAAGAACATGAATGAAGTCCTTCCACCAAGGGTTTAAGGGTGAAAACAAGGAACAAGAGGGGCTCCAAGGAGGAGCCACCTACTTGGCCGGCCACACCCCTTGGGGGGCCCCCATGAGGGCCTCCCAATCCATCCATGTCATCCCTAGATATTTTGGGATAAAGCCCAAACAAGTGGCTTTCCAAAAAGTGACCCAAAAAGCACTTTCACTATTCACGACGACATTTTTCAGCGTCCGTTCGAACTGAAAATATTTATGTGGGCTTACAACATTTCCAGTACCCACCATAATAATTTTCAACGCGTTCTGGAACAATTCCAGATTAGTGATTTTCATCTGCGAAAAGCATCTGAAGTGGTTCCGGCAGCTCCGAAACATTTCCGGTTTTTCTTCCAGAAAATTCCCAAAAGTTTCCAGAATGATTCTGGCACCCTCTAAGAATTATCAGGCATGTGCCAAAACCAATTTGACTTTATGGTATCCTCTGAAACAACTTTTCAGTATCACCGAAACTCATCCGGTGACCTCTCTCGTCGGAACTTTTCCGCTGTCTCCGAAAAAACTTTTTCCAGAAACTTTCTCTCAGACTCCCTGTCTAGTATTCAGCAGATAGATGACCCTTAAGCGTGTGACCCTATAGGTTCGGTGAAGTATAGACATGACCTGGAACCCCTTCCGATCAATGATCAACATCGGAGCCGTGGACACCCATATCGACCCCTATACCCACACGAATGAATATTCGAGTGAACCTCCAGTTGCCGTGTGCTATTCTTGTTGCTTCGCGATATGTCACAAACACCCAAGGTGAGATTTATTGCATTCCTGTGGATCAACAATTTGTCCATCATGCAAGTTACCTCGTTACCGGTTTTGTTCCGGCATCCCAGTGATCAAATCACAAGGTGTCTGGCCAGACGATGATGGATACCGTAACACCGAGAGGGCCCGAGTATATCTCTCCATCGTCGGAGGAGCAAATCCCAATCTTGAGCTATCTCGTTACTTGCCATACTTTTCCGTGAACCCGTAAGCCGCCGTAATAGCCACCCAGTTACGGATGACGTTTAACAAACCCCAAAGTTCACAAAGCAAGTATGAAGGAACTCGATACTCTCATGGTCTAAGGAATTATGCAAACATTAACTTCTCTGTGTTATAAACCATTAACTTGTGACGAATGCATCTCATAGCATAACATCAAAATGGGTCGATTCAACACAAGTGATCTACCCACAATTTGTGCCCTCAAAATTGCCGGCGTAGACATGCCCATGATCAGGAAAACAAGATCATCATGCAATACTCGAGCCAGTCAAAGAGGCTTGACCAGGAATACATTTTTCCGTTTATTATCCCACACGTGCACATGAGTTTCCCTCCAAGCCTCGTTTTATTGTAGACTCGAGAATCATTGCAGTTATAGCATGGAATCATAAACTTTCATTACAAACCAGGAGATACAAAATAACTGATATTACTGCCTCTAGGGCATATCTCCTACAGACTCCCACTTGCACTAGAGTCATAATCCAGTTACATGGCTTCCCTAACACCAATGGCTATCCGGTGTTGCTCATGCTTTGCTCGTGGTAGAGGCTTTGTCATCGGGTCTGACACATTCAGATCCGTGTGAACTTTGCGTACTTTCACTAAACCCTCTTCGACATGATGTCGAATGAGTTTATATTTGCGTTGAATATGTCTTGTCTTATGGTGTGAACTTGGCTCCCTTGCCTGAGCCACGGCGCCACTATTATCACAATAGATCTCCACCGGGTCCAGAGCACTTGGAACCACACCAAGGTCTTCAAGAAATTGCTTGATCCATACCGCCTCCTTGGAGGCTTCTGAAGCTGCAACATACTCCGCCTCCGTCGTAGAATCCGCCACAGTCTTTTGTTTGGAACTTTTCCAATCAACTGCGCCACCGTTCAACATGAAAACATAGCCTGATTGAGATTTGAAGTCATCTGGGTCAGTCATGAAGCCTGCATCAGTGTAACCACTTACAATGAGCTCTTCATCACCTCCGTACACAAGGAGTAAATCCTTGGTCCGTCTGAGGTACTTAAGAATACCCTTGACTGCGGCCCAGTGTTCCAATCCTGGATCACTTTGGTACCGGCTGCTAACACTTAGCGCATAGGAAACATCCGGTCTTGTACATAGCATGGCATACATAATAGAACCAATTGCCGAGGCATATGGAACATCATTCATTTGTACTCGCTCATCGAGAGTTCGAGGACTCTGATTCTTGCAAAGCACTATGCCAGGTGACATGGGGAGTAGGCCTTTCTTGGAGTTCTCCATGTTGAACCTTTTCAACACCTTGTCAATGTACGTGCTTTGGCTAAGCGCTATCAGGCGTTTTGATCTATCTCTATAGATTCTGATGCCCAATACATATGCCGCTTCGCCTAAGTCTTTCATTGAAAACCTTTTCTTCAATGATTCTTTTATTTCGCTAAGAAAATTCATGTCATTTCCAATCAATAATATGTCATCCACATACAAGATTAGAAATGCTTTTGCGCTCCCACTAAACTTCTTGTAAACACAAGATTCTTCGTCATTCCTGATGAAACCAAACTCTTTGACCACTTCATCAAAACGAATGTTCCAGCTCCTTGATGCTTGCTTCAGACCATAAATGGCTTTCTGAAGTTTGCATACCTTTCCAGCATCCTCATGAATGACAAAACCTTCCGGCTGTATCATGTATACATCCTCTTTGAGGTTTCCATTTAGGAAAGCCGTTTTGACATCCATCTGCCATATTTCATAGTCGAAATAAGCAGCAATTGCTAGCAATATCCGAACAGACCTAAGCATAGCTACGGGCGAGAAAGTCTCGTCGTAGTCCACTCCTGAAACTTGCGTGAACCCTTTCGCGACAAGTCTAGCTTTGTGGATAGTAATGTTACCATCCGCGTCCGTCTTTCTTTTGAAAATCCATTTACAACCAATCGGCTTTGCGCCTTCTGGAAGTTCTTCCAAGTTCCAAACTTGGTTTTCGTACATGGATTCCATTTCGGATCTCATGGCTTTGTGCCATTCTTTTGAGCTGGGCCCCGCCATCGCTTCCTTGTAGTGCGCAGGTTCATCGTCTTCAAGAATGAAGATTTCGTTATGAAACCATTCAGGTGGCTGGATAGCCCTACCTGATCTGCGCGGTTCAGTTACAACATTGTCTGAAGTCTCCGCATCGCATGCGACAACTTCCGGCTCGGTTGTAGGGATAATTAGCGGAATTTCTTCCGGTTCCTTAGCCGTATCAACATTTGCCGAAGATTCACTAATCTCATCAAGTTGTACTGTCCTCCCACTTAATTCTTTTGCGAGAAACTCTTTCTCGAGAAAGACTCCGTTTTTAGCGACAAACACTTTGCACTCGGAGGGTTGGTCGAAGAAACACCCAACGGTTTCCTTGGGATAACCTACAAAGTTACATTTGTCTGATCTGGGATCGAGTTTGCTTGGTTGTAAACGTTTTACATAAGCTTCACAACCCCAAACTTTGAGATGCGACAAATTGGGTTTCTTCCCATGCCATAACTCGTATGGTGTCGTCTCAACAGATTTAGACGGTGCTCTGTTTAGTGTGTGAGCTGCAGTAAGTAGTGCGTGACCCCAAAAAGATATCGGTAGATCTGTAAGAGACATCATCGACCTTACCATGTCCAACAAGGTTCGGTTACATTGTTCCGATACTCCGTTTCTCTGTGGAGTTCCGGGAGGCGTAAGCTGTGAAACGATTCCACGGTCACTTAGATGTTGGCCAAACTCATGACTAAGATATTCGTCTCCACGATCAGACCGCAGAAACTTAATCTTTTTGTCACGATGATTTTCTACCTCATTCTGAAATTCTTTGAACTTTTCAAAGGTTTCCGACTTATGCTTCATCAAGTAGATATAGCCATACCGACTTAAATCATCAGTAAAAGTCACGAAGTAAAAATACCCACCCCGTGCGGCCGTGTTCATTGGACCACATACATCACTATGTATTATTTCCAATAATTCACACGCCCGTTCAGGATGACCCGTGAACGGCGTCTTGGTCATTTTCCCCATCAGACAAGCTTCACATGTGTCGAATGATTCAAAATCAAAGGACGGTAAAACTCCATTTGACTGGAGTTTTTGCATGCGTTTCTTTCCGATGTGGCCAAGTCGACAGTGCCACAAGTAAGTGGTGGTGGTAGCATCCTTCTTAAGGCGTTTAGCATTCACGTTAAAGACATCATTTCCACATTCAAGATTTAGTATGAAAAGGCCCCCGACAATGGGTGCAAATCCATAAAACATATCCTTACAATAAAGTGAACAACCATTGTTCTCAGACTTGTACGAATACCCATCGTGCACTAAACATGATCCGGAGATAATGTTTCTACACAATGCCGGAACAAGATAACAGTTACTAAGTTCCAAAATAAATCCCGAAGGGAGACGTAGAGGCATAATGCCGACGGCTTGCGCGGCGATCCCAGCGCCGTTCCCGACCCGCATCACGACCTCATTCTTTGCCAGCCTGCGCACCTTCTGAAGTCCCTGTATCGAGTTGCAAATGTGAGCAACCGATCCGGTATCAAATACCCAAGACTTAGAATTTTTGCCAGCAAGCAAAATGTCTATGACATTAACTTGTATAACAATTATACCTTTTCCGGTTTTCCCGGACTTCTTATCTTCCAGATAATTCTTGCAGTTTCTCTTCCAGTGTCCTGTGCCCTTGCAGTAGAAGCACTCAGTTTCATTCTTGGCTCCGCCCTTAGAGTTGCTTTGGGATCCGGTCTTACCGGCGCCCTTGCCCTTCTTTGGCTTGCCTTTTTTCTTTTTGAAACTGGCGGTTTTATTCACAAGCAACACTTGCTTGCGATTTTTCCGCAGTCCTCCTTCTGCAGTTTTCAGCATGGCGAGCACCTCTTCCGGTTCCTTCTCCATCCCACTCATGTTGTAGTTTAATACAAAACCGTTGTAAGACGGGGGGAGTGAAGAAAGCAACATGTCCATCGTATGGCCAGGTGGAAGTGGAAATTCCAGGGTTTTAAGCCTTTCAGCATAGCCAATCATTTTGACCACGTGTTCGCCAACTGAACTACCCTCAGCCATCTTGCAATCCATCAAAGCCTTCATGATATCAAATCGTTCAGACTTTGCGGTTTCCTTGTACAGAGCATCCAATTCCCGGATCATATCACGGGGTTTATGGAGTTCAAAACCTTTTTGAAGGTCTGTACTCATGCAAGCTAGCATGAGGCACTGCACTAAGTTGTGATCATCATCCTTAGTGGCCCAGACATTTTGTTCATCTTCCGGGGCCTCTGCCGCCGGTTTAGCTGGAAGAGCATTTTCAAGCACATACAGTTTCTTAGCGCTCCTGAGGACAATCCTCAGGTTGCGGACCCAGTCCGCATAGTTGTTTCCAGTCGCAGTTAACTTCTCTTTCTCTAACATCGGGCCTAAGTTGAACGCGGTGTTGCGAGCCATTTGATCTACAACGGAAAACACAAGTTTTCACTTAGACTTTGTTTATAATGAAAAAGCACTAGTGAATAAACAATTTTATTCTAAAGTGCGCTCCCACTCAAATCAATATCTCTCAAAATTGATTATGAGTGATACAAGACCCACACTTCGATTCAACGCCATTGATGTGGACATCACTGATGACGAGAATTTCAATTGGTAGGCAAACTTGCCGATCAGATCTCCATGTGACTCTTGTTCATCTTTCGATGGGTGTGTTCCGAGCTCAGGACGATCCTGCCTGAACGTCAAAGACAACCAAGTGATCTAGCTGCGAGGTCTGACCTCACCCGCCTCATTCCTCTCGATTCGTTCGTACCCATGTGGACATGGCGTACCCCGAAAAGATACAAATTACAGACGGTGCTACACTTGGGTGAACACTAACTACTTTGATATTTTGAAGTGAGAGATCACCCTAATAAAAAGCGACTACCGCGCAATCAAGAAGGGTGCATCAAGAGGGATAAACATCTCAGGCAATTCATAATAGCATGATATGGTATAGCCCCTTCTGACGGAGAAGTCTTTCATTTCTTCGTCTTCGGCATTCGCGTCGGTGTTCACCTTCGCACAGATTGCCACCACCTTGTTGATGCACCAGATAATATTGCTATCTCCATAGCAGGATAAAATAAATGCATTACTTAAGGTTGACACGCAGGTCATTAAAGTGCAATCATATGGCTCCAGCCATCATGCCAAATCATGACACGCAGGTCATGTTAATTACATCATATAGTCATCTCATACATAATCAAATTGAATATGAGCATTGCTATACCACATCACTTGCAAACCATCCTGCAAAACCAAGTTAGACGCCTCTAATCGGTTTATGCAAAATTTTATTTTACGTGGCTTCTAAGGTTTTGACTTAAACCGCAGCTACCAACGTTTTATCATCAAGTATGATTATTCAAGTTGCTAGATTAACATCTCGGGGTGTATGAAACACGAGATAATTAAATCTCGAGCCCCATACTAAACTTCGTCATACGCATGACCCCCGTGCAGATCATATCTGCAATGCCCATTCATCTGCAAATTTCATCTTTCTTTTGACTATGGCAGAACCCAAAGAACTGATAGCACTTCCATGATCAATCAGGATCACGGATTGCCAGAACTTTGTCAAATTCCACCATGCTGTCTCGAGATTGAGCAAACGCAAATTCCAGGGAAGCAACAAGAATGTCGGGTAACAGATTTCATCTGTCACCCACATAAATAATTTTCAGCAATAGATCTCATCTACTCCAAAATTATATTATGCAATACCCATACATCTCCATGTATTCTAGATCGTAACCTGCATCTACGCATAGCACGGCTCTTGATGCCACTGTTGGGTAACGCGACAGAAAACGAAAATTTTCGGTAGCGAGCACGCCCAGGACCACTATGGAGACTGCATACAAGGTTTGATCTGATCCGTACCAACTCGAAGCGCAGCGGAAGAAGAGTCGGTGGAGATCGTTGGTGCAGATCCCCGCAGCTAGGATTTACAACCTCCCAACCGCGAGGATGTACTCCCTCGTCGGACAGCCCTTCGGGAGGCGGTCGGACAGTCCCCTGGACGATGTCGCGGACAGCCCTTCGGGAGGACCCTCGAAACTCAAACGGAGACTCGGACAGCCCTTCGGGAGGACTCTCGAACAGCCCCTCGGGCATAAGACCGAAACTACGACCTCTCTATGGGGTTGCACACAGACGGTGTCAGCTATCCGGCAGGGCTTCGCCGTCCAGAACTAGTTCCTGCCGGAACCCAGACAGCCTTTCGGCTCTACGAAACTCTTTTCGTGGGAGGGAGAGAAGAAGCCAGATAATGCATGGCATGTGTATGAGAGCAAGGGATGAGTGTGGAGGGCTGCCCCTCCACCTCTATTTATAGGAAATCCCAAGGGGTAGGGTGGTTTTATAATAAAACCCAAAAGCACATGAATGAAGTCCTTCCACCAAGGGTTTAAGGGTGAAAACAAGGAACAAGAGGGGCTCCAAGGAGGAGCCACCTACTTGGCCGGCCACACCCCTTGGGGGGCCCCCATGAGGGCCTCCCAATCCATCCATGTCATCCCTAGATATTTTGGGATAAAGCCCAAACAAGTGGCTTTTCAAAAAGTAACCCAAAAAGCACTTTCACTATTCACGATGACATTTTTCAGCGTCCGTTCGAACTGAAAATGTTTATGTGGGCTTACAACATTTCCAGTACCCACCATAATAATTTTCAACGCGTTCTGGAGCAATTCCAGATTAGTGATTTTCATCTGCGAAAAGCATCTGAAGTGGTTCCGGCAGCTCCGAAACATTTCCGGTTTTTCTTCCAGAAAATTCCCAAAAGTTTCCAGAATGATTCTGGCACCCTCTAAGAATTATCAGGCATGTGCCAAAACCAATTTGACTTTATGGTATCCTCTGAAACAACTTTTCAGTATCACCGAAACTCATCCGGTGACCTCTCTCGTCGGAACTTTTCCGCTGTCTCCGAAAAAACTTTTTCCAGAAACTTTCTCTCAGACTCCCTGTCTAGTATTCAGCAGATAGATGACCCTTAAGCGTGTGACCCTATAGGTTCGGTGAAGTATAGACATGACCTGGAACCCCTTCCGATCAATGATCAACATCGGAGCCGTGGACACCCATATCGACCCCTATACCCACACGAATGAATATTCGAGTGAACCTCCAGTTGCCGTGTGCTATTCTTGTTGCTTCGCGATATGTCACAAACACCCAAGGTGAGATTTATTGCATTCCTGTGGATCAACAATTTGTCCATCATGCAAGTTACCTCGTTACCGGTTTTGTTCTCTTTTCTCGTTTCCGTGTTCCGGCATCCCAGTGATCAAATCACAAGGTGTCTGGCCAGACGATGATGGATACCGTAACACCGAGAGGGCCCGAGTATATCTCTCCATCGTCGCAGGAGCAAATCCCAATCTTGAGCTATCTCGTTACTTGCCATACTTTTCCGTGAACCCGTAAGCCGCCGTAATAGCCACCCAGTTACGGATGACGTTTAACAAACCCCAAAGTTCATGAAGCAAGTATGAAGGAACTCGATACTCTCATGGTCTAAGGAATTATGCAAACATTAACTTCTCTGTGTTATAAACCATTAACTTGTGACGAATGCATCTCATAGCATAACATCAAAATGGGTCGATTCAACACAAGTGTTCTACCAACAATTTGTGCCCTCAAAATTGCCGGCGTAGACATGCCCATGATCAGGAAAACAAGATCATCATGCAATACTCGAGCCAGTCAAAGAGGCTTGACCAGGAATACATTTTTCCGTTTATTATCCCACACGTGCACATGAGTTTCCCTCCAAGCCTCGTTTTATTGTAGACTCGAGAATCATTGCAGTTATAGCATGGAATCATAAACTTTCATTACAAACCAGGAGATACAAAATAACTGATATTACTGCCTCTAGGGCATATCTCCTACAGACTCCCACTTGCACTAGAGTCATAATCCAGTTACATGGCTTCCCTAACACCAATGGCTATCCGGTGTTGCTCTTGCTTTGCTCGTGGTAGAGGCTTTGTCATCGGGTCTGACACATTCAGATCCGTGTGAACTTTGCGTACTTTCACTAAACCCTCTTCGACATGATGTCGAATGAGTTTATATTTGCGTTGAATATGTCTTGTCTTATGGTGCGAACTTGGCTCCCTTGCCTGAGCCACGGCGCCACTATTATCACAATAGATCTCCATCGGGTCCAGAGCACTTGGAACAACACCAAGGTCTTCAAGAAATTGCTTGATCCATACCGCCTCCTTGGAGGCTTCTGAAGCTGCAACATACTCCGCCTCCGTCGTAGAATCCGCCACAGTCTTTTGTTTGGAACTTTTCCAATCAACTGCGCCACCGTTCAACATGAAAACAAAGCCTGATTGAGATTTGAAGTCATCTGGGTCAGTCATGAAGCCTGCATCAGTGTAACCACTTACAATGAGCTCTTCATCACCTCCGTACACAAGGAGTAAATCCTTGGTCCGTCTGAGGTAATTAAGAATACCCTTGACTGCGGCCCAGTGTTCCAATCCTGGATCACTTTGGTACCGGCTGCTAACACTTAGCGCATAGGAAACATCCGGTCTTGTACATAGCTGTGCACTCAAAGTGTCTGTCCGGTTCCGCTGATGCACCAGGTTAAAACTCTGCCATTCCGGCAATCCGTGATGAAGCTGTCCTGGTAGGTTCCAAGCAAAAACTTTCATGGCGGACGATGGCTGCGAGCTCTAGATGTTGCTGCAGCATCTAGAATGAAGCGAGGAGCCGTGTTAGCCCAGGAGTCCTTGGAATAGAAGCCGAGGTGGCGAGGTGGGTTAAGCTCGTGAAAACGGTGGAGGAACCTAGGATCGGAGGCATGGTGGTACCAACGCTTGCAGACGAGAGCGAAGCAGACGATAGTGGTGTGGAAGCCAACGCGGAGGAGGATCTCGGTGAGGAGGTCATCATGTTCCAGCACATTGGAAAAGGCGTCTGACATCGCCACGTGTGGGCTTGCAGCTTGATCTGCGCATCTTTGGTTTGGGCATAGGGGTTGAGCAGAGCAGGGATCGAGCTGGGTATAAAAAATGTACGAGTCCTGGATTCCTGGTCCTCGGTTACAACAAGCCTTCCAGCCAATTTTTATGCACCAAGCAATGGGCAGATTATTGGTTTTTTTTAACAAGGTACTACTGTAATAGATTATTATTGTAATTACTACTTGTATAAGCATCCGTTCTCTCAAAAAAGCATATACGTACAAGTACAACTCGTTTGTTTGGTGTAGGTTTGATTTCCTCGTGAAAGATATAAATGAACTTGCAGGAACGACACTTAACTGGACTCTGCATCCATGTCGCTTTCATTTGTCTGACCACTATCTTGCTGCCATTGTAGTCAAGATGACAATGCAAGTCTTGAGATCACCAGCAAACCAACGCTAGGGTTTTCAAAACTGTCTGTGTTCCATCTAACAAATGATGGATCAGTTTTGTTCCTCTATTTACCGTGCAGCCAGCTCTAAAAATCAAGCAGTATTTACTTGTGTTCCACGTGCGCTACAACCGAATTAGCAATGATGAACAAGACAGTTCGATTCTGCATAACAAGCATCGATCTGCAGAAGCGGAAACATAATCCTGCAACGGAAGTGGATTGCTCAACCTATACAGTTCTTCTTCCGGATATATACAGGCCACTAACATCATTAGTGATTCACTAGCCGTCAACCCGTGCATCTACACGGGCTAGCACTTTTTAATACTTAATACATTCTTTTTTTGTTCGAAATGAAATTACTGACAATAATAAGATGTTTTCATGAATTGTTATTAGAAATGGTATACAATATCCATATCATGATTTTTGAATGATGATTGTTACAGTGATAAATAAACATTAACCTCGTCTCATTTCAAAAGAGCTTAGAGTTATAGTCATTGTAGAACTATGAACGTGCAACTTTGTTACGGTGTGCATTTGTAGAACATAATAATACTACTGGGAACAAAGGAAGCAATGTTATAGGTCAGTCACTAATAGAAAATCTGAAACATTGGAGTTAAATCTTATGGAATATAACTAATCAGTGCACGCTTTATTCAGTTATAACCTATAAGTTGCACAGATAGAATAGGATATGTTGTTGTTTCTTCCATGAAGGAATAGAGATTGAAGTTGCAATTTATTGAGATCATGAACACATAGGAGAACATTTAAAATAAATTGGTCATAAAAATTCCTTTAAAATAGATTATGTTTATGTTCTATAATGGGTATATGTGTAATATGTTTTATAGATATTTTGTTAACAGAAAATGAAATGTTCCAGGCAAAAAACATGATACTCCAAAAAGACTACTATATTTTTCAGCATTTTTTTTAAACCTTGGCGATTATTGTTCCATAATGAAAATTAGCATGTAGGTAAAAAAGAAACCATCTTGTTGTAAAAACAATTCAGAATATTATGAATTTGTTTTTCAAAGTAGGAGCATTTGAGTATGGCAGATATTAGAATTAGACTTTTGAGACTCTTCCGCTCGCAAAATAATGTGTGTAAAATTTCTCAAGTTAATGTTCATTAGGCGATATATTCTACATCATGGAGTAGAATAGTTCATCAACGTACAACCTTTTTTTTTAAGATTTTTCACGAAGAAATTTTTGATAATTTCTGAGAAGATATCTTAATAAAATTATAACAAAACATGAGACTTTTAATATTAATTATCAATTTATTAAAAAATGAGTTCGGAAACACAGTACGGACATTGGACAGACATTGGACGTAACGATGGAGTAACATGTGTGAAGTCCATAGACCTATATACACTATGTATGCATGTAAGAATTGGAAATTAATATTTACTCTCAACAATATATTGTATTTACAGCAATTAGATGAACTCATGCTTTAAAAGATGACATTTTATCAACCCCCGTGCGTACATCAGACCAGAGTAGTAAATATGTAAACTAATGACAAAATCGGCATCATAATACACACACAGAGATTGGAGGACAATAGTCGAACCTTTCGGTGAGTTTAGCCAACTGCATCACGTCGCGCACACAGAGGCATCGGATGTAGCCGGCGCAGCCCATCCCATTTGAAGACCGGCATGTAACGGGTGCCCAGTGACGTAAAATAAGAGTTCGTAGTCGCTCGGTGGCACCACCGAAGCTTCACTTTTCATCTCGAGAGTTGGAGCCACCTTGGCTCAGCTGATGGCGAGCAAGTTTCTTTGATAAGGTCGCAGGAACAAAATAGATAGAGGCACTACGTACGCACGTCCGCATAGATGCCCAACTTTGGAAGCTCCAGGGAACACTATTTGGTTCCCTTTTTTATAGGGGTAACTCTATTTGTTACTGTGATCCAGCCAAGCGTATAATATTAGGACTCTCTGTTTAAACAAAAGGACTCAACAGTCGTCTCCATCTTTTGCCTTTGCACGCACAATTTTTTGTCACGTCTTGCCATATTCTTTCGCTCGGTTAATCCTAGCCTCAAATACAAAATCCAACTGCTCAATTAATTTTAATGATGTGGATTAATGTGGACGCTATAACTGGTCGAAAAAAAGACCTTTTTTTTTCTTGTGATTCTTTTTTCTTTTTTGGAGAAATCATAGCATGTACGTGAGGCAGGTAAGGGGTGTTATGGTGGGAAAAATAGAGAGCACTTCTTGAGATTAGAAATACCTGCGTTTTTTTTATTCTTGTGATTGTTTTTTTATTTGAAGTAACCATGGCATGTACGTGAGTTATGTATTGAAGAGGCACTCAGGTGGGACAAATAGAGAGGACTTCTTGAGTTATTTCATCCAACGGTTGTAAATAACTAATATGTAGATCGGATGGATAATTTTGTTTGTTTTCTAGGATTAACGTGGAGCCTCGATTGGTGCCTCCAATTAGTAAATATAAGATTGATACTAGTTCAGTACAGAGTATAACTAGCGTGTGAACCTAAACTATGAACAAAGATACGGCGAATGTGACGTGCAGTTCAAATGATAAAGCAATACATTCCTTAGATGCCCTCGTGTATGTGACAGGGCATATTTCCCTTTTTATAGTCGGTAGCAGTGTTTTGGTTACCGAACGAAATTTCGCGATTTCGGGCGGTTACCGCGAATTTCATTACCCCCGGTAAATGGCCCTTTTGAGGAAAAAAAAATGGAAATTTTGAATTTGAACAGTTAATATGTAGTAAAATGGAGCGGAAACTGGCTCTGGACGCATGCCGAGTGATGGCCTGGTGGTTCTGCTCCACACGGGGTGCTCAGCCAGCAAGTCGTTGCGTCGCCGGTTCGAATCCCTTCCCTAATTCCGCTGGACATTACAAAAACAAAAACATTACGTGGGGCTCGAACTCGAGACGAACGGCATCATTAGTGAGGGCAAAACCACTGCACCTTAAGCTGTTTTGTGTGCAATAATAGTTCCACAGCTATTTGACTGGCTCAGATATTTGAATTCAAACTGATAATTGCTAAAAATATGTGCGTAGGATTGGTTGAAGTCACGACATGCCTGTACAAGGGACGGGTGCTGCACCACTGCACTAGCGTATTGTTTGTTATAAACATGGGTTCAAAACTTATCTATATCTGTGTAATAAAATTTGAATTAAAATTTCATTCAAAATTTGCTCGTAATTTCATGATATCCGTGGTAACCGCGTTTACCAGTGCCCCTTGAAATAAATGACCAACTCGGTAACCAAAACACTGGTTCGTAGTAGTAACTCAGGCAATTGGAATGAAAGCACAGAAATTCTAAGCTACATCAGTTCAAATTAGAGAAAAGTATACTTTTCGTCCCTCAACTATTCGCTGAGTTTAGTTTTCGTCCCTCAACTCTAAAACCGGACAGAGTGCACCCCGAACTCTCGAAACAGGTCATTTTTCGTCCCTGCGACTGAGTCAACCCGGTTTTGACCACGTGTGAACAGTACATCTGATGAACAGTAAATTCAAACAAATAGCAAAAAAATAAAAAAATCTGAAATTTTATGACATCGAAGATACTCAGGTGCGCCACGTGCGTGCAAATTTTCGTCATGTTTGGAAGTTCGAGGAGCTCGCAGAAAAAAAAAGTAAATCTACTCTGAAGTGAACAGTAAATTCAAAAAAATTAGAAAACAAGTCAAAAAATTTTGAAATTTTTTGGCATCAAAGATGCTCGGGTGGGCAAGCTGCGTGCAAATTTTCGTGATAAAATAAGATCCGAGGGTTTGGAAACCACCCGAAGCGGCACGCACACGTACGCTATTTTGTTTTTATTGGCACGACCTTCTCGGATGTCATTTGACCACGAAAATAGGTACGCACCTTGCACACCTGAGCATCTTCGATACCAAAAAATTTCAGAATTTTTTGATTTTTTTGCTATTTACTGTTCACTTCAGAGTAGATATTTTTTTTTTTGCTGCGAGCTCCTCGAACTTCCAAACATGACGAAAATTTGCACGCACGTGGCGCACCTGAGTATCTTCGTTATCATAAAATTTCAGATTTTTTTTTATTTTGTTGCTATTTTTTTGAATTTACTGTTCATTGGATGTACTGTTCATACATGGTTAAAACCGGGTTGACTCAGTCGCAGGGACGAAAAATGACCGGTTTCGAGAGTTCGGGGTGCACTCTGTCCGGTTTTAGAGTTGAGGGACGAAAACTAAACTCAACGAAGAGTTGAGGGATGAAAAGTATACTTTTCTCTTCAAATTAAGATGGATTGACGTGGTGGACCTCGAGCGAGGCCCCAAGAGAGTGGAAGCAGGGGCACTCCGCGGAACCGCAACGGGACCACGTGTTGCCGGATGGGATGGAGCGGCATGAGCTGTGCTCGGTGGGGGGGTTGTGGGGGGGTGGGGTTGTGTGGGGGGGGTAGTCTCCGTGCGGCGTTGCTATAGGACCTGGCAGAGGACTCACCACTCAGAGTCCATCCAACGGCGCAAGCCGGCAGGGCTCAGGTCGACGTCATTGGAGCTCATGCGGAGGGATGCCATGGGTCAGCCGGGGAAATAAATGGCTGGGGAGATGATGACTACCGGCGAAAGCACAACGGCAGTGAAGCTGGTGGCGTGGCAGGGCTCGGCGGAGCTCACTGCAAGCTTGTGTTGACATGGCCGAAGAAACTTCCAAAAACAGACTTTGCCTACCCCTAAAAAGTGATTTCTTTGAACCAAGAACTTACCACGGCATGGTGATGTTTAGCTGATGTTTTCATCAATTCAGAGAGCAAAGTTTCTGGCTCGAGTCCTTCTGGTTCAGGCACCTGAAGAAATTCTAGATATGGTGCTCTGTTGTGTGGCATGTTCACATCTTGGAAGCGGGGATGACTATAACTCATTCCACTCACTTTAGTAAGAGAAATAAAGCTATTTCAGGTGGAGAAGAAAGACCAAACCATGGTGGTTCGCATACTGATCATTTATCCCTAAATTTGAAAACATTTTGCTTCTTGAGCTTCATTTTTTTGAAAGTAATGATCAGAATTGAAGAATTCAAAAGATATGAAACCTTCCCACATGCACTTGCAGGCATGGAACTAAGTATGGATATGCGGAAAAAGTGTTTTTGTCCATGGGTTGAACTAAAAAAAATGGGCCAGTATAGTAAAGTACAATCCACAAAAATGTGTATTTGTCGATAAATTCTTGCTGTTTGCATTTTTTTTTGCTTGCTCTTCTTTCGAAAAGAAGTAAAAACAAAACATGTGACACCACGACCTAGAGTAGAATGGCACTGCCTAGATGCTATTCCTATTTTCTTTCGTGAGAGGAGGGACTCAAAGCTATTTCTTTGTTACAAAAACCATGTAGTTCTATTGTCCTTTTATCAATGTTCTTCCTTCCTTTTTTTTTGCTAGAAATTTTCTTCCTTCCTTTATCTTTGAGTCTTTAATAATTGCATAGAGGGTTTATCAAAGTTAACTCATTCATTATATGCCCCAATCTTTAATAATTGCACACAGCAATATTGGTTCATGGTTGTTGCTTCTGAATAACAGGACACATATATGGACTTCTGGAGGATTCCTTGATAGATCGCATGACTTGTTTCAACTATGTACGTCCATACTGGTGCTTTGTTGTGAAAGTAGTAGACAATGTCACCGCCTATATATAATTCCGATGTTTGATTAAGCTGCTTTTGCCATTATTGCCACGTGGTGTATATAATTTAGATGTGGCTGTCTGCTGTATATTAAGGTTGCACATCCCGATCAAGTACTATAAGTTTTTTTAGGTCAAGACAGAGTTTATATATCATTTAAAACTTGATGGGTACAATCGAAAGCAAGTTCAATGCAAATTTGTCTAGGAAGATAGAATCCCAGGTAACATTTGCTTCCAACTGACGAGCAAAAGCTGCTACCTCATGTGCTACTCTATTCTGCTCTGTCTTGGCTAGTACAAATCTGTAACAACGCAGCCTTGAATACTCTATCTCGATGTCACTCTAGATGGAGCTTGACTAGGACATGCACTGATCCCCATTATACAAGGGCATAATCAGGTTAGCACAATCACTCTAAAAAATTATGGAGTGCCTTGTCCACATCTTGGCTAGTCAAACTCGCTATAAACATGCTTGGTTCCTCAGCTTCTTCAGCGTCATGGCATCTCTCCAACAGCCGACCAGCTGCAACAATTACTATGATCGCGGATCACAGAACCCACACTTGCATCGCCAGAATTTGGTATGGAGGAAACATCAGTGCATTTTTCACAATTGTTGTAAGTAGTAAAACGATGTGATAACAATGTGCTTTAAGGGATATAGGTATATGTGCTAATCCCCTTAGTAGAAAGACAAGGACCAATTGTCCCTGCTCCTTTCTCTGTGCCTCGCATGCCTAGAGACCCAAAATAATTGTCCCTTCTAGAAAAACAAATTAAGAACGGCATACGTGATCTTGGCATGTGGGTCAAGCTAGATGTTCTCACATCACCTATGCAAGGGTGTAGCTTCCATGGCCAGGATCTCATCACCGAGGACACCATTCCCTTGATTCACACTAATTACCTGGAGCTAGCTAGCATGTGATATACGCGAGGGGGTTGGTGGAGACTAGATGGAGTGTAGAGCTTAATTAGGAAGGTGGAGAGGAGTGGATCGATGGAGTCAATATATGAAGCAATGTATTCCACATGGGCCTGCATATATCATCCAGCGCACATGCACATAGTGTAGCCCTAGGCAAGCTGTTCCCACCTATCCTCTGCTATTCCGCAATCAACAGAATTCCAAACCTACTCCATGCTACCCTTCTATTTTGTTGGACGACACCATTATTTCTCCATGCATTGCTACACCAGTGATCGATGCTCCATATTACTTCTGTTTATGGTTCACCAACAATCTCACTGCTGAGTAAAATTGCGGAATCAATTTCCCAATCCTTTCTGCTGAAGCATAACTTTGCTCACACGAACTCATTTTTGGATTGCATACACTTGGACACTTTTTTTGTATATGTTTACAGTTACTCTTTTTTATGTTCTAATATGGCTGTGGTAGGACAAGATGGAAGACCGATCTTGTAACAGGAGCCGAATTTCGTATGTGCAGCTACCAAACTTCATTTCACTTTATCTCATTTCCCCATAAGAAGGCACTTTACAAAAGAGAGTGGTTTTTCAGCTCCCAGGTGCCTAGGCACCTTCTATGAACAGTAAAAAAAATAGAAAACAAAATCAAAAAAATCTGAAACTTTGCAACATCAAAGATGATCAAACTTTGTAGGTGCTTGCAAGTCTCTAGTTAGTGCAGCACTCACTAATGTAAATCGTCTGATGCATGCATATCATTAGATTCGAGACAGATGCAACCAAGATGCTCCGCTTAGTCGAGACCACAATTGAGGCAGCATTTATAGAATAGGTATTAAGAACAATGTCTCTAGGCGGAAGCTGCAGCTAGCTAGCATACTAACTAGTACTCACTCTAAAGAAATATAAAAGCATTTAGATCACTACTTTAGTGATCTAAACGCTCTTATATTTCTTTACGGAGGGAGTACATTTTTTTTCAGTCGAATAGACATGAGACATATTATCACACATAGCTTCAGCAAAATGCCAAGCGAGCCAATCTCATATAACTTAGACTCGCCGTCCAATCCCATGTCTGCCAAATATGGAGTTGAAACTAAAGCCATTCTTTGTAGGAAAGCACTGGCATTATTTCTGCCACTCAGTTTTGTTTTTTAAGATATATTTGCCACTCAGATTTTTTGTTTTTTGACGGGGTATCTTCTACTCAGTTTTTTCAGAGCAGAGACTCCTGCGTTGCCCATTGGCAAATTTAGGAAACTCCTGTGCTTTTTTTTTGCTAGTCCATGCAGCTGGGCTATCATTGTCGCATTGGGCTTGGCCGCACACACTGGATTGGATCACGCACGCTTCCTACTCTCTTTCGTTCTTCAGTAACAAAAAAAGCACCCTCATAAAAACTATTCACTCAAAAAAAAAGTCTCACTCGCCCATAACAACGGCGGCAGGTGTGAAGGTTGGAGCAGCGCCGCCAGCATCCACCCAACGGCGATTCGTGGTGAGGTACACCTTCTCCTTCCTCTCCTTCTCCATCTCCTACTAATTCGTTTATTGTATTTTATTCACTTGCGGAAAACCCTATCTTGATTCCGCTGCTAAATCACGTAAGGTCTTCGTGCTGCCACAGCTGAGAGAGCGTGCGAAGGAGGAGGAGATAGATGATGGATCCTGCTGCTTAGATTCCCCAACCCCAAGGGTAAGACCATCCAATTCCCCCCTTCGATTGTGCTAGTCTGCTGGATGGATGTGTACAGGACTCGTTGTCTGAAACTACTTACATGATAATAATGGCATCTGGGTGCTTTCGTTTTAAGCAAGCTGCAACATATTTGCTCAGTTGCTAAATAAATCATCAGAAGCATGCATGAAAAAGGTTGATTGTGTCCAAACTTTTACATCCACCCACTAGACATGATATTTTTTTTCTGTCAAGACTTGTGCACAAGTTGGAATTAGTTCCGTGAACTCGATGGTTCCGATACTTTTCATGCCATATGAAAGAGAACATATGTGCTACATCGGGATTCATGGTGAGCCTGGTTTTGGTTAACAATAATCATAGTTTCCAATAAACATAAATTTAGCAATGTTAGGACAACTTGGTATACTAACGAAGTCTAAAATTCAAATTCACAATTGCGATAGAAAGTCTTGTCGGACCCTTTTCCTTAGCCAGTTTAAGAAACTAACTAATGTGATGACCATCATTACCAGTTCGTTAGGAATAGGCTTATGGAAGTAAATTATTTTGCAACCGAGCAAACATCTTGCAGCTAGACATTGTCAATTATACTATCATTTCAGTCCTCTTCCCTTAACATATTTTCATTCTCTCCCCAAATTTAATTTTGTGAATACGATCTCCTACCAGTATGTTGTGTGCTTAATGTTTTGCCAACCATGGTCGAGGCAGCCAGTCCACTGCACTGACCATTGATGTCAATTTGCATTTGTGTCTGTGTACACTACTAGGAAAAGGCTAATTAGTGGCGCACCTGTTTTGGCCATTAATAACGCACTATAGGTGCGCCACTATCATCACGCCACTAGTAACAAATACTAATGGCGCACCCAGACAATAGTGGCGCACCAGGCAGTGCGCCATTAATATGTCAAACGGTGCGCCATTACTATACCTCCTAGGGGGCCATATTTACCTTGTGCTCTGGGTTACTAATGGCGCACTTCTAGATAATGCGCCACTAGTGTGTTTATTGCAGTGCGCCACTAAAGTGCAGTATGGTGTGCCACTAGTATGAATATTAGGATTTTTTTTCTTTTCTGATATTTGCACAGGTTACAAAATATATTACTGCACAGAATATAGACAGCACAACATATAAACAGCAGATTTATCGAATACAATAGAAGATTAGTCTCCGAATACAATTCATCATATTAGTCTCCGAATTTAAAATACCGAATAAAGTTAGAACATTACAAGTCTCGAGACCGCGAGTAGCGAGTTTGTCTTCACATTACAAGTCGATATCGATCATCTAAACTACCATCACATAGAAGAGAGCTGCGGTCACGATGAGCATCATCGCGATGAAACTGGTCTTCATCCGGTTCCTCCTCCGCTCCCTCCTCTCTCCCGCTAGATAGCGCGCGTATCTAGCTTCCGCCTCCGCCCTAGTGGTGTACCCTTTTGTAACTGTTACCGCTGAAACGGTGAACTTGTCTCTGACACTCCTCCCAGTCGTAGTAGACTCCGGGAACCTTACCCTTGTACACGACATACGACGGCATCTCTATGCACTAGACAAACAAAACGTTAGTAGCAATTCACAGACAATACATAAGCAATATGTAAGTATGCAACAAAAGGATCGGAAGAGAAAAGCAACACATTAATAGCACGATTCATGGTCCTACTAATAAATAGCATCGATAACATATAAGTTGAACGACTGTCCAAACTAAAGAGACATACAAGTTCATTAAAGTTTAATTACAACATGTGCTAATCGATATTTCAGAACTACATAGCATCACTACTTTCGACTCGACTCAGGGACCGGAGCGTGGATGAAGCCGCCGTCTTTCGTGATGGTCATGAAATCGCGGGCGTTGTCAGCCTGCATTTGTAGCGTTGTTTCTATCTCACTGTTGGACGGTTGATATCTGAGGTAGAACTGCCCCGAGGTACGAAGGACATCTTGATGGATGATTTCTGCAAACTCCGACTGGATGCGAAAGAATTCTTGTCTGATGTCCGCGTCCTGGATTGCCGACAAGCGTGCGGCCCAATCTTTGAGATTATTTGGTAGCAGAAGGTGATTATGGTCCCGTACGATCGCCCGCATGTGATGGAGGGCGTAGTAGGCATCCTTCTGACCGCCAGGCGGCTGCTTGACGCAGGGGAACATCGTATTGTGGGTGAACACGTGCTTGCCGTACCTACGAATTGGCTTGCTGAAGGTGCCTCCAGATCTGGCGTAGCCGGGAAGAGCTTCATCAAGAACTTTCTTGATATTTGTGTAGTCTTTCTTCGACTGACGGTCCGACTCGAAATACGTGGCCGTGGAATATTTCGGGCTTAAGAGGATGAGTGTGCAATGTGTGTCACTGCACAAAACACGGAATGTTAGAAAAAAAAAGAACAATAGAAATCTAAGAAATCATATGTTACGGGGCGGTGAGGGGATGACTTACTCGGGAAAGTAAGGCACGAGGAAGTTATCCTTATCTGGGTTTGCCAGAATGACTCCTTCAAGGTATGAACTCGCGACTTGCCGGTCCCCAGCGCTGCCCAAGATCTTGGCATGCATGTAGAAGGGGTCGACTATCACGATGTCCGGGGTCTTGTCTCTAATGATCCGCATCTCCATACTCAGCGAAAATAGCCGAATGAAGGTGTAGTGCAGCGGATGAAGGTTAAACATAGCGAAGATGTCATCAAACCGTAGGACGATCATACCCCCGATGGTGCTATCGACAAAGCCCTTGCCCTCTGGCACCTTGGCCACGAAAACCGGGTATGCCACATCATTCTCGGAGAGACGCCGCTTCTCCAAAGAAAGAACACTGTCATGCAGACTCCGCATAGCACCGGTTGCAGCATTGAGCAGATTAGTCGGTAGCATCGGCCTACCCGCCACATGCACCCTCCTCTAGATATCCTTAGGTGAAGGTGGCCCGTCCTGAGCACGGATCGTACTCGGTGCCGGCTGGCTCGCACCCTGCTTGTTATTCTTTCTTTTCCGTCCCTTCTTCTTCTGCTGTAATGGGATCGAGTTCTGCTCAGAGACCGCCTTCTTGAGTGTGTTGGGGCTGATAATATTTCGCACCTCGGCTATCTGAGGCTCGGTGAAGGCGGCAGCTGGAGGCGTCTCCTGAGAACTGAACGCCAGACGACGCCTGTTGCAATTGGGTTTCTCCGCGGTACCAGCTAGATCGCGATCGTCTTTTGCATGGGTTGGGTTCTTGAGAAGGAGGCCCCAAGAATTCGTCACCGTACCCATGTTCGTTGAAGTACTTATCGACGTTGGTAAATGTACGATCGTCATCGTCGTCATCGTCCGGATCCTGTGCCATATGCATGTCCGGATCCTGTGCCATATGCATGTCCGGTAGCGTTGCGGCGGTCTTGCCATGGCTTGGCGCCGGCACCACTGGCGGTGTTGTCTGTGGGGTGGTGTCCCCCGCCCCCAAACGAATCTGGCTCTTCGGCCAAAGCAGGGGCCAGCTTAAGCAGGCGCTGAGGGTCATCACATCATCTTCGTCGGCCCAAGGGGGTCGAAACGGAGGTAACAAGTCGTCGCAGACCGGCAGCACCCGAACTAGTTGAACCCTATACACGGTGGGTGGCATCGGATTACCGTGGAACACGCGGCTGCCCGGTTGAACGATTCTGGCCTTGGCGACATTGATCAACTGGCCGTCCACGAAGTGCAGAAGAGTGCATGGAACGTCGGCGGCGCCCTGCGAAAACATGTAGGGCGTCAGGGATGCCCAGTCAAAGGCAAGGAGATGAAGTCATCGGCCGAGAGGCTTAATTAGTTACCGTGATGGCGTCGAGCTCGGCTAATGTCGAGGCACCGCCAACGGCGGGCGTGCAAGTGATGGAGGGGCCGCTTGCTGCCGAGGTGCCGGCCGGCGTATTCTTCCCACACCCGGGTGCATTAAGCTCCAATGCCGACGCCGACGCCGGAGACACCAATGCCGCCTCCGCCAGAGACACCAATGGCGCCGCCGGCGCGTTGTGCGAGTTGCTGCCCGTGAAGCTGGGAATCGGGGGCGGCCCCTGTTGGCCGCCCGCAATCCACGCCTGCAGCCCCTCAATCAAGGTAGGCACAATGGCGGTGATCGTCGCTCCCAGTTGGTCTCGCACTTGCTCTTCGACTATCTCCGGAATCCGCGCCACTTGTGCCTTGAGTTCTTGAACCTCGCGCTCCTGGCTTTCCGAGCTGGTCTTTCTCTCCTTTCGCCCAGCGGTATAGTAATCCGACCATTTCGTGGACAAGCCTTTTCCGGCCACACGACCAGCTGACGACGGCTTACTGAGCTTATCCTTGTGTTTCATTACGTTCAACGCCCTATTTAAAGTGGTGTCCCAAGGGGAGCTCTTAGACGACCCCGCGCTACTGCTTTTAGTTTCCTGCGGAAGGAACGTAAACCATTTAGAAATTTGGCTTCATTAATTAGAATGCAACCATATGGAGCTAATTACGCGGGGGTGTATTCCTTACCAGAACAAGCTCAAGCGCCTTGGTCTTCGCATCCGTGGTAAGCTCCTTTGTTACCGGGTCCACCTTGTACCGGGCCCTGACATAGTTCCTGGTCTGCTTGTCATGGTATTTATCGAAGCGGGGCGGTAGGCCTTGCTCGGCACGCTCCGCGTCCTCCTTGTCCCATATAGGTTCCGCCACTCTGTAACCGCTGGGACCGAGTGTGTGGACCCCTAAGTTCAAGTCCCGCATATCTTTCCCCCACTGACTTGATTCCTCGGATGCGTTGCTCTTGCACTTGATCTTGAACTCCAGGTAGTCAGCTTCGCTGATCGAAGGATTTTTCTCCTTGATCTTCTCATAACTATCACCTCTTAGAATCCTACTCTTCACCGCGGCTCTCCAAGTAGCCAGGGCCGTGCTCATCTTCATGAGGGCGGCACTGTTCACTTTATTCCCTGAGAGGCGTGTGTTTGCGCAGTCACCGGGGAACTTGTATCATTCGTGCAGCTTCGTGAAGAGGAGGTTGCGCAAATTCCCTCGGTCACGATGCCTTAGGTTCTCGGTGTTGATCGAGACGGTGCTCCGGAGAATGCACCCGAGCTGTCCCGCGTACCCCTTGACTAATTCTTTGGGCGCCGTTGGATGCCCACCGGAGGACACTTCAGTAAATTCCTCCTTGACGGTGCCGAGCACGTTCGGGCGCCGGTCCTTCCGTTGCCTCTTCGGTTGGCTGCCATCTGTGCGTGCGCTGCCATCATCAGTGGTGGCATCCTCGGCGGCACCATCAGTGGTGTCATCCCCGACGCCACTAGGGGTTGTGTAGTCAGGATCGGTGTCTTCCGCAGCGTCCTCATAGCGCTGAGGTTCTTCCTCCATCTCCTCGGACAGCTCCCAGAATGCCTTGCCGCCCGAACCGCCGGCCTCATCGTTGTGGGCCATGTTCGCTCTAAATAGGAAAAAAGGCTACTAGAGTTATTTCTTAAATGCAGTCTAGGAAAAAATAAATCCACAAGTCAATATATCAGGACCCATCACATCTTCATAGACTCGATGGGGCCTCAAATGCCCTTCCTCATCTACAACTAGTTGTCCGCCTCAATCGATGGGTTTTCTCACATTTTTCTGATTCAAACTAGATTTCGATGGCTGTTAGGTTATTCGGAAGCAGTAGCAGCTTGTAGAGGGTGCTACTAGAGTTATTCCTAACCCCCTTCTTCTTGTCTCCTCTCACTATCTCTCTCACACACATGGCAAGCAAGGGTGTCTGAGTGTGTGAAAAAATACTAAACTAATCCAACCACTAAAGCACTAGATCACTACTATTGTATAATATTTTTATAGCTTTGTATATATGTATGGCTCCAATGGGTGCCACTGCCATGCATCCCTCTCCTATCATTTAATCATGATTAGCCCATCATTTTGACCAGAGATTAGTTTTGGTTAATTAATTAACTAGTGTGTGCCACAGCAGAGCACAGATCTCCATCTAGCTAGTAGGAGTAGCTTTCCAAGGCCTCTTTCCAAAGCCACAACTCCTCTAAGTTCTCAAGATAACCTAGTTGTCGAGGGATGTGTCCAGAAAGTTGGTTGATGTCAAGATACATCCTGATTAATTTTTGTTTCGGTTGAGAATCGGGCACCTTCTAGGTCAAGAAAATTGGGCATGACCTTTGCTAATTTTCTTGACCTAGGAGTGCCCCATTCTCAACCAAAACGGAAATTAATCAACATTTCAGGAGAAAGGGGTCATTTCAGAAGATCACAAGTAGCAGCAGCATCACTTGACAAAATCACAAGTAGCAGCAGCATCACAAGTAGTACAGCAGCAGCAGCATCACAAGTAGTACAGCAGCGGCATCATCATCACAAGTAATACACTTAATTGGCATAAAAGATCAAAAAACAGCATAAATTGGAAAACAAGCAATACTTCTAAAACCAGTACAACTGGAGCAGCTCATCTGACCATTCCTTATAGCATTGCATTGCATTGCACATTGTAATTCTGATTGTGACGACAAACCGAGATAACCCTATACTGCATTTGTTTTTAACCCTCACTTATAATGTATACACTAGAAAATGTACTTTGCCTGGAGACGGTATATTTAATATCATGCTATCTGGAATCATCTCAACAACCATAAAATCAATATTAAGTTTGACCTTCTAACCTATGGTAAATGCTTAATTTTGATGTGCAGAAATTGATTCAATGCAAATGTTGCTACAACCCATCGAAAAGTCCGTAGTTTTGATGATTCTTTAAAGTTGAACATTTCCAATGGCATGCTGACTTGCAGCTAGCCATGTGAACATGAGATTTAACATAGAAATAACAAATGATTATAAGACATTAAGCAGAAAGCATGCACTGTTTCATATATGCTATTTGGTACAAATGCTTATGCACTTCTAGAACAACAGAACACTAAAAAAGTACATTTTCTAGTGTATACATTATAAGTGAGGGTTAAATACTGCCATTCTAGACATAAATTAGACTCATAAGTGAGTATTGCTTGTTTTCCAATTTATGCTATTTTTTGGACAGTAAAACCATTTGGACAGTTGCAAGCAAATGATCCCATAGTTAAGCAAATGTACAGTTGCAAGCAAATGTACAGTTGCAAGCAAGTATTTTTACAAAGACCTTGCACAATTGGCAATGATGTTCAGTAGCAGAGATTCAGAGTCATTAGTTTTGAGTGTACATCATGAAAAACTGTACATCTTATTATTTGGTCATTTTACTGCCCATTTTAAAAACATCTTAAACATCCTACAGGATGGTGTGAAGGAAATGATCACAAGATAGCACTGAATACTTCAACTTCCTCATCTGTCTGCAGTTAACTTCCAACTTGGTAACCCATTTGGATCGAGAAAACAAGCACACAGAGCATCACTAAGTGGCAAAGATGCAGTTTTACCAGAGGGGCTTGTGCCAGACAGAGGTGTTGGGGAAGGCGCCGTCTCCGCTCCGAGGTACGGCTAGGGTTCGCCGCTAGACGCGTGAGTGCACCTGCCTGAGGAAGCAAACCAAGGGCATGAGGGTAGGGAAGGGAAGGGAAGGGAAGGGAAGAGGAGAAGATTGGGCGAGAGAGTGCATACCTCGACGACGGCGCGACGGAGCAATCAGGCTGGCGCGCTCGATCTGGTCGGCCGTTCGCGAGCACAGGCACGCGGAGGCGAGGTCGTCGTCGTCGTCCCGGCGCGCGAGCGAGCGAGTGGGGTGGGGTCGGAGGGGGAGGAAGGGGAGGATGGGGAGAGGGAGGCGGCGGGGTGTGATGCCCCCGGCTCAATCGTGCACTAATCATACACGCAAATGCACATGATCAAGCCTAAGGACTCACGGGAAGATATCACAACACAACTCTAAAACATAAATAAAGTCATACAAGCTTTATATTACAAGCCAGGGGCCTCGAGGGCTCGAATACAAAAGCTCGCATACAAGCGTCAGCGGAAGCATCAGATATCTGAGTACAGATATAAAAGAAAGCACAGAAAGGCCTTTAGAAAGGCGGGGCAAAATAAAACACTACGATCGAAAGGCGTAGGCCTCCTGCCTGGGACCCTCCGATCCTACTCCTGGTCGACGGCAAGCTCGTAGTAGTATCCATCCTCTGGGTAGTAGTAGTAGCGATCGTCGGCATGGCAGCTGTCTCAGGGGCTCCGTCATCTTGGTCACGACAAACTGATATGGGGAGAAAGGAAACAAAGCAACCGTGAGTACTCAGAAGTACTCAGCAAGCAAGGATCTACACTACATATGCAACATTTTCAAAGGGAGGCTGTATATGTGGACTGGGCTGCAGAAATGCCAGAATAGAGAGGAAAGCCTAGTCCTATCGAAGACTAGCATCTTCAGCGGTCTTGCAGCAATAGAAGAGAGCAGAACAGATCAATATAATGTAGCAGTATCATTAAGTCTCAACCTCACCCAGAGATCCTTTCTCGACTCCCTGCGAGAAAGCAATCCCAGAGCCATACAGTCATCAACCTCGTCCTGAGATCCCTTCTCGACTCCCTACGAGAAGCAATCCTAGAGCCATACATACAGGTCTCATCACAGGTATCCAGTTCTAGTTGTATCGATCGGGATACAACTCCGAGTGTCCTTTACCATAGGACCGGCTATCGATAGAAATATTCTTCCCTGCAGGGTGCACCAACTTACCCAACACGCTCGATTAACTCCGGCCAGACACACTTTCCTGGGTCATGCCCGGCCTCGGCCAAACGACACATCGCAACCCTACCTAGAGCTCACCAGAGAGGTCCCCGTCGGTCTACATCCTAAGCGCTCAGAGGTCTTGGGCCATCGCCCTGTGCACTCCGAGTCGTTGCGTGCAGGGGGAAGCCAGGCACCAGGGGGGCGCCGGTCCGTTCCGGCCGCAAGGCTGAACTAGACGTCTGACAGAGCTGTCGGCTGATGCCACGATGCAGAACGCCCATACTATGCCCACGTGATTCTTCAACGTTCTTCAACGTTTTTTTCACAAACAAAACATGTTGAAGCTTTCTTGTTCGATGCGTGGAATTTTTTAGAGAGAGAGATGGTACCCATAGTAGCTGACATTGAAATTAGCTCTAGCATTCATCCGACCTAGCTACTAGCCTACTAATAGTACTAGGGGTTGAATGCACCACAAATACTTTATAAGAAACCCCAAGGTCTACATATATCCATCTTGAACTTTTCATTCATCATTGAGACGTATCTTACTCTATTGTCCAATCTCTTATTAGTGCAACAAACTCTCTAAAGTCTCTCAATAGTATCTACCCCTAAAATTATGCATGAAACTCAGGGCATGTCATTCTCTCTTATTTATCTTCGAGGAAAATCCACTTCAACCATATGTAGGCATGGGAGATAGAGGGAAAGTAAGAGTCATAGGTATAGTGTCAAATCTTTTACATGTTGATGGTGTCTTGGACTAGGGGGTGCTTGCCATGTCGGCTCCCAACCAATATGGGCCCGGCCGAGGACCCCCATGATGATCAACTAGTGGGCTACATTCCTCGGGCCAAGAAGCGCCAAGGCGAACATTTTCCGAAGACTTGGCGCATACTCCAAGATTTAGAGGTCATCTTCGGCACAATTACCCTAGACGTAACTGATGTATGTATAAACCCTAGGAGCCCTCAAAATCTATATAATCCGAAGGGTGAAGGCCGAAGACGGGAACCCTCATGCACATACGATCTCACGGTAGATAAACCTGTAACTTGTACTCCGTCATAATCAATACAATCAAGCAGAATGTAGGGTATTATCTCTTCAAGAGAGCCCTAACCTGGGTAAATCCATATGTCTCCTGTTACCATTGTGCCAAAGCTACCAGCTCGGGACCCCCTACCCGAGATCTACTGGATTTGACTCCATCATTGGTGCCCCATGTAGGTCCCTCTGAGTAGTCGAAGAGGTTCAATGGTGCACCTCCAGATCGACGATCAAGTTGACTGTGGTATGACCTTTTTGCTGGGGCAGATCTTTGCCTTCGACACCCTCACCCTCTTCCCTGATTCGACCGGCCACCTCGGCCATGTCGAGAATTTCACCCCCATGGCAGATCAGTGGATTCGGTAACCTGGAGCACGACACAGATTCTCGCGGGGAGCTTATCTTCTCAAACTGGGTGTCAGACCAGAATGAGGAGCAGGATGACATGTCTGTCCAAGTCCTGGAGTCAACCCTGGCACTGGAGAACGGTACAACCCATACGCCGGACCCGACCTCAAGTCATGGTCCGAGCATAACTTTAGACGACCAAGCATCTTGTCTGGCTCTCAACAAGGAAAATATGTCCATGTCAGATTGGATCTTTGGGAAGCTTCCTTTGGTCGTGGTTCTCGATCGGGCCATGTATGAAAACAGTAAGGATCTTCTGAACTAGGTGTTAGATCAAATTTAGAGACTTGCAATCTCGAATGATCCAAACTCGATTTACGAGCGGATCTGGAAAAAACAGGGAGAAGTCAGAATTTTTGACCCATCCACCTATCTCCAACATGGAGGATTTAACCGACATTCTAGCTAGCGCCTCCAAGGAGGCGACCGACAAAGAAAATTCGGATAACGCACCACCTGCCATCAAACACACAGGTCGATGGGCTGAAACCTCGACACACGACGTCTACATGATAGACACCCCCAAGAACGGAGGAGACAATTCCATGCGCGGGGGTGGATAGCCTCATAACGGCAGGGCTGGTAACGACAACAATGGTGGCGGCGATGGCAATGGTAACGGAGACAACAATGATGACCCGAGGACGGGAATTATAACCTCGAGGATGATGAGGAAAGGAGGCTCGGCCCCGATGACTAGGATGCCCTCAAGGAGACCCTTAACAAGCCTACTTACAATGACCTGCATAAAAGGCTGGTTAGCACCGCCAAAAGGTTAAAAAGCAAATCCTCAACGTCTTAAAGACAACGAGAAGCATCTAAACAGCCGATGGACAGAGCTCCTCCGGGCCAAGGAGGCATTCGAGATTAAATTGCGGCAGACGGGGTAGAGACTCTCTTAGGGCAGAGGCATTGCCCTCCTGCCGGTTGCATGTCAACACACTATATTTAGTCGCTATATTTTATCATACTCATTTGTATCATATAATCACATATACATGGTGCACTATTGTCATTACATTCAGTTGGATCTTCATAACAAGAAAATCCAGTACATAAAACAACACCCGACATCTCGCATCTATCATAGCAATGGTTTCTCGTAACACATGAAGAGACCCCAAACAAGACATGGAAACACAAGGAACACCGAACTCTTTAGTACATGACTCTCAATCTTCTATTTGATTGGGAGAAACTTAGGAAGGGGAAAGTTGCGCTAGCACCATAGAGCCACGCCTATCTCCTTCATGGGCTGCTTGAACTCTAATTATGGGGGTAAGTTTGTTGTTGACGCAGAAGTGAGCTCACCGGCCACCATCATTGTGATGCCGAAGAAAAGGCGTATACACTGGATACAAGGAAGGCAGCCTAAACATAGCCACGCCTATGGAGAAGACCCCTTGAACGGCGTAGCACACCGCTGGGTGGATCCAAGACACTTCGGCCATGGGAGTGTTTCACAGTTGCTAGCTAAGCTTCTCAAGACATTAAAGGATATAGGGAGTTTATGAAATTAAATAATAGGGGAAGGTAGAGTGATGGTCTTGGGGCAGGGGGCATTGGCCCCCCTCCCCCCTGATGTTGCACATCACCACACTATATTTATTCACTATATCTTATAATCATCATTTGTATCATATAATCACATATACATCAAACTATTTTTATTCAAATTCAATGTGATCTTTGAAAAATGCAAACTCCAGTACATAACCACCCACTTGGCATCAACACTAGATCCGCATATATAACCACACTGGTTTCTCCTAACACAAGGTAACACCACCGCCTACACATGAAAACACAAGGAACTAATACATTTTAGACGTATCTATAATTTTTGCTTGATTCATGCTATAATTATATCATAATGACATTGTTTTTTACATCACCTTTTGTCCTTTTCTAGACTAACCTATTAATTCAGTGTCAAGTGCCTAATGCTATTTTTGGACTTTTAAAATAAAATCTAGAAGTTTCAGAAGAAAATGAAGCCAGAGGGACCTGGACCCACGTAAGGGTCCCATGTTGGTCTGATCAGGGTCTGGGTGATGTGCGCGAGAAAGAGATGCTCTACGAACATACAGTAAGGCGAATTGAAACAACCATCTACTTATTTGACTCAAAGTAGAACATAAGCACATCATACATTCTATGATAGCGTATGTATTGTGAATGCTTTGTTTACTAGATGGTACCCCTGCATTGCTCCAGGAATAGGAGGTTTGACAAAGTATATAATCATCCCATAACATTCCAAGCATGTCCAAAAATTCTTCAGAAAATAAAAATCTTAGCACAAGAAGTTATGCATGCAAAAATTAAACGTGATGTGATTCAAAGCCAACATAGAATGAACTTCTTATCTAGAACAGATGACTATTGGCGGACTAAGCTAGCAAATCCTACGGCTATTTTTATTTTTTTTGACTATGTGGCTCATTGTGAGACAAGAACAATAGTGATCAATGCTTGCTAGTGAAGTTTGTCTATATAAGATATGAAGGTTTGTCATACACATATTGTGGAACCTTTTATCTTATCAATGTGCCACGTCAGATGGGAACATTTATGAGCACCTTTCTGAACACGCGAGAGAGAGAGAGAGAGAGAGAGAGAGAGAGAGAGAGAGAGAGAGAGAGAGAGAGAGAGAGAGAGAGCATGTTGAAGCTCGCTAGCAATGAAGATAGCCTCATTGTTTCTCCCAACCTCTACTACAAGTACAAAGCAATACACAAGAGGACTCAAAGGGACCCACATCTCATTATCCCAAACTCGCCATAAAAGACAATGAACCAATGAAGATAGCCTCATCGTTTCTCCCAACCTCTTCTATAAGTACAAAGCAATGCACAAGAGGACTCAAAGGCTACCCACATCTCATTATCCCAAACTCGCCATTTAAGAAAGAGAAAAGGAACCCCTACCATGGACCCTCTCTGCTTTGTGCCAAAACCTTCAACAACTCACAATCTGCCGCTAGTAAAAACTACAAGGAGAAACTCAGTGGCCATTATGTCTATCTTTGGAGTGGGCTGGGGGGAGGGGCATGGTGAGATCATCGGCATGGGATGCACTAGTAAAGGAAGAGTAACCCGATTGATTTGTTCTTCTACAAAAATTATGCGATCGCCTACCGTACTTTCATTTGAGAGCATCGAACGCATCGCCCGGGGCGGAGGTGGGAGGCGGCCTCGTTGGAGCTCCCTCGTGGGACGGTTGAGCGACGCTGGGAAGGGGGAGGAGAGGCCGTGTCAGGCTTCACGCCGCGTGAAGTTGATGGCCTTGCCGCGTGGAGGCGCCGTGCCGGAGGTCGGCGGTGGAGTCGTGGTGGGGATAAGAAGAAGAGAGTGTTCCAAATACCATTCGATTGTAACCAGGGAAACGGATTAGTGTTTCTTTGAACGGTTCAGATTAATTCCCAACGAATTAGTGTTTTTCATTCTATTTTCTGAATTGGTGTTCATGTGTATATCAAGAGAAAAATATGCATCCTCTTGTTCTGCATAGTCATCGACTTCCAATACCCAAGTCGAACCTTGTCATGGACCATTTCTGTTAAGGCATAGTTTGAAAACCTATATTAATTATATAATAATTAAAAGTAACTAAATCCTTGTCAATACCTTGCCCATCATCACCAACGCAGTGAGCGGAAGTTGCGGCAACATGTTCTACCTCATAAGCCCATTCTGCCAATAATAAACTACAGATAACCTAACATACAACGGCCAATCCATACAATGTGAAACTATTTCCCCAATAAAAATGAATCAATCAAGAGGGTCTAGAGAAAATGGGAGGGGGCACTCCGTCGATGGCATTTGCTAATATTCTAAGGGCATCTGTAGTGTGTGGAGACGCCCAACATTTTTTTGGTTAGAGGCAAAGGCTGCAGTGTATAGCGTCCGCCTCTAGGGCCTTAGAGACAGGCTTAGAGGCGCAAAAAGACCACACTGTGGATGCTCTAACCAGACCTGGCGATGAACCAGACAACTATGTGCCCTTTGCGAACACCAAGCGCTACTCGATGCACTAAACGACACCGCTCACCTTCCCTGTACCTCCGGTTCCCAAATTGATATTTGCAGATGTTCTTTCTTCTTCTCCTCATTGCTCTAGGCCACTAGCTCTGTTGCCTTTATCGTTTACAACCCATTTGATACCGACCGTCTTGATTAGCTGATGGATTGATTCTACTTGGTACAAGATGGAGCTAGATGTATATATAGGGGATCCACGCGAAGTGACGTCAAACTTCATAACATCACCTTATCGTTGAATATTGTGGACAGGACGACAAGTTGTTGGCTTTAATTATTGACATGGTGTTAGCATGCTAGTTCGATGGTGTTACTAGCCTTTTATAGCTAGGGTAGCACAAGGTCCAGGTTCTAGGAATGATAACACATTTTGCACCACAGGTTTTACTGATCGATGAGCATTTTTAAGATACCCAACTTATCACTTTAGAGGTATTCCCTACTTCAAGATATACAAGGCATTTCTATTTATATTCTTCAATGCTTTACTTAAAAAAAAATCCCTTTGCTACACTTCCATTTCCATTGCTAAGCTGCTGTAACAACGGACCAGAAACTCCTATTAGATAGGGTAGTCATCTACCCGTGCATTCGCAGAGTCTAGTTATTTAGAGTTGCTTGTATTTTCCATTCCATTAATTTCTCTGCTAGTAATAGTTGGTTCGGTAGGAATTTTAAGAAACAACTAGATTGCTGATGGCGCGCGTTGCCGCGCCAGTCAACTTTGGCAATAGAATTATAAGAATCTACAATGTGAAATTATTTTTTTCATAAAATCCAACCATACATTTTCAAGGTAAAATGTACATGCTCCTACGGAATGTTCCTTTTTGCACACGATAGCATGAGGTGTGTGTGGGGGAGGGGAGGGTGATAGTTCAAGAGAATTATATTAGGGTACAAAGAACACACATATTTACGCATCACTTCTATATAATCTTGGAGAGTCTACAAAAATTCTCAATTAGCCAGTTTTGAAACTTGAGAGGGCTATGTAACAACATTCCAAAACTGTTAACTTGAAGAAAAAAAATCAGGATTGGGACACTTTCTTCATAGCAGGTTGATGGAGAATGAGCAGCAAAGAAATAAGTATGCCATATATAGACGTGCAACTCTCAATCGATTAACTTTGATAAATAAAATATGGGGTTATGAAACTTAATAAACTAACAAAAAGTACTAATTGTAACTGAGGCATCACAAATGGAGTTGATGCATGGCATCAAATTATCGGATACACATGTTCAAAGCTGTGAAATACATGTTCAAGCATAGCAAAGAAATGACTACATATATACCCAAACTGTACAAGTGAAGAAAGCAACAGCACTGATGGTGAAAAGTAACTCGCGATACATCATGTTAACGGGTAATCCAACAAACAAGACATATTTTTTTTCTCTCTTTAGCTTAATACATGCATATTTTACAAAAATTATGGTTGTCACTGGTACAAATCTGTGTCAAGAAATAATTCCTTTTATTTGTTGTATTTCCACATGTACCATGTTTTGAAGAGGTGTCACTTTATTTCAGCAGAGTGCGTTTGAGTTCAGTGACGTCTCTTGGAAAAATTATCACAATGCAGATTGTTAGCACGTCGAAAAGAGATATATGAATTGAACGCATAAATTATGGTACCAATTTTTTTATTCCATATACACTTACATGCCCTGAATCCATTGTAAAAAGGCCAGCAATGGAATCCAACCAAACTACATGAGCAAGCTTTGTACACCTGCAAGTATTTTCCCTGGTTTTGTTGCTGGAATATGCTAGGTGTACGGGACTGAAACGGTTTTTGATTACTTCACAAAATAGCTGATTCTGATTATTTCATTGGTAGGAAACCGACAATTAATGTGGCTCATTTGCTGCACCTCACATAACGAATTTACTTAGAAATCTTTTATGGAAGCTGCATACTTAGATCTGACCTGGACGTCTTCTCTAAATATGTTGTGGAAGCTGCTTATTTAGATCTTACATGGTTGTCATCTCTAAATATGTTGGTGAAGTGGAAGCAAGCCTGGAGTTTCTCGTTTAGTATTAAGCTTCCGGTGGCAGCTTGGCAAACACTTTCTAGTGCATGATTTGTTTCATCCCGAAGATATTCTGCATGTTTGCCAAATATACTGGGCCGGAAAAAAACAAATTATGGAGGGAAGAGCATAGGATGTGCCTGATGCATACATAAAAGGAAGGAGCACAATTAATCACCAGGAAACATGCTAATCTATCCCGGAGCCATGGGTGAACCTCGCATAGGGATGCTGCAGTCTAACTGAAGAGTGGTTGGCCTCCACTTTTCCAATTTTCCTGCGTGAAAGTGAAAGACATACAATCAGGGGAACCAAAATCTATACATTCTGAACTCTCTCACGAATGAATAGGCAGAAGCCAACCAAATCAGGCAAGTAGTGGAATCAAGAGAAGGGCGACCTCAACAGGTAGGAGCAACATCAATTTATACACTGGATTAAACATGTATTAAACATGCGTGCTGAAAGGTCGATAGATTAGTCTGCTCATCAAGAGCCACTGTAATGCATCAACCCACCGAGATACTAAATATATTGGATTAAGCATGCGCGCGGTAAGATCGATAGACGATAGATTAGTCTGCTCATCAATGGCCACTCTAATGTATCAACCCACGGAGATACTAAATGACGAGAAGGTGGTGACCTTGATGAAATCTACAAATGGAAGCTGCACAAGTTATTAGATCAGAAAGAAGCTAGATCGACTGGGCGCCTTCAGTACGGGGCGGCGGAAGTGGCGCCGGTTCATGGACTCGACTGGATCGGCCTAGCATCATGGCAGAACTAGGAACCTTGGGAGTTGGGAGGCGGAGGCGGCGGCGGCATACCAGGGTTCCCGATGGAGAGAGACGAGAGGTCAGGGACAGGGAGGGGAGCACCGCCACCGGCCAGCTGATGAGTCGCGGTAGGCGCTGCCGCATGAGGTCGGGGTCGTAGAAGCGACGGTACCGCACGGGGCGAACTGACGAGTTGTGGTAGGCGCCGCCACACGGCTTCAGGGTCGGAGGGAGTCATCACCGCAAGGGGTAGAGGTCACTGGGAAGGCGCCGCCGCCGCGCCATGAGCCATGGCCGTCTCCTCCATTAGGGGTCCTCGATGTGTAGGCTATCGGGAGGCACGAAAAATGCTAGAGGGCTACATGGGCTTCTTGCATCTGCTGGGCTGGGCCCAACAAAGCAGAATGCTCCGATTCGGCCACCGGAGTAGCTGCTCATAGGACAGCCAGCCCACTTAGCGGCAAACCACGAGATTACTTAATAATCGGATGGCCAGAGACAGCCGGTAACTAAAATCTGACGGCCAAATTCGCTGGGGGCGTGAGAGGGCAGGGATTAGGTGCGGTTATCCTGTCCTTAATTAATGGTTCAACTCTTTTATTTGAGGACATGGTACTTACGCATGCACTCATATATACGCTCATATACTCATCCCTATGAACACATACGCACACACTACCCCTATGAGTACCTCTGAGAGACCGAGCCGACATATCATCTTGCGATTGTCGAAGTGATCACATGCGCCTCGTAGTCGACGAGAACTTCTCCTCCCACCGAACGCGCATCACCGGAAAGCCTAGAAGAAATCAGAAAAATAGGAGCATCAGGATTTGAACCCTGGTGGGCTGCACTGCCAACATGTACAAAGAAGTTCTTTTATGTGAGAAAGTATCAAAACTATTGCTCTGGGTCAACTATTTTGGTAACTGTTAAAAATACCCCCTCCGTGTTTGTAAAACAATATTATATTATGGGACGGAGGGATTATATATGTACGATGGCTGGACGTAAATAATTCAGAAATGTTCTTACGTTCAGCTTAGCACTCTAGAATTGTATGCTGTATTGATCAGACCCTCATGGGGCATGAGAGCTCTTTTATGGTACAAAACCTGGATGGCAAGAAGCCTATGACTTGGAATACAATATGGTCTCTAGAATACTAGCCTATCTCAAGTCATACACATATATGTATTCTAACATCCCCCTCAATCGTAGCTAGAGTGAAGCGGATGATTGCGACTGAATTTGATGTCTCGCGCTTCTGTCGCCTTCTCCTCTTTGCCATCATCATCTGCGCCTCTGATGGGTCAACACCTAGGGCGGTGACTGCGTCCCCTTCTGGTGCCATCTCTATCTCTCCTTAGTTCCCTCCTGCGGTCACCTCATGGACACTGGTGACGACGCGAATGATGTTGACTGGAGTTGTTGCCGATGGGTTGCTGTAGATGTAGCCATTAATGTTGATGTCGATGTAGCCGATCATGTAGTATCCTTGGTCAACATGGTTGTGGTCGATGATGTAGTCCTCTTGGATGATGCAGCAGCACAAAAATAGCACTACGTTGTAGATGATGAAGTTGCAGTCGTGGACGATGCAACTTCCGGATGTCAGAGGGTGTCGTCGGTGATGCGACCATCAGTTTTGCCAAGACTAGAGAAAATCCATCGAGCACACATCGTTTTTGCCAGGACTGTGTGCCCATGAAAGGGGTCGTCACCATACTAACGCAGTGTAGATGCAGTCTTCGTGACGTGGTCATTGCCGTCATCGAGATCGCTTCTTGTAGAAAAGTCTGTCAGTGGATGCTAAGTGTCCATTTTGTGGACAAGGCGGTGGTAGGGTGTCGACGATGATGTTGATGATGACCATGTTGATGTAGACCTTGGTGATGATGTGTCGACGAAGAAACAACATGTGTGAAATAGTTCGTCGCTTGAAGCGTCCCTCGCTAGCGACGTGTGTTTATATCTTGTTGTCGGAGAAGTCGTGTGGTTGATGTCGCTTCTCATGGACGTGGTCGACGAAGTATGCTGGCTCGTAGCCTGGCATAGTCATACAGCTCAATGTCGTGGCGTGAGGACGATGTAGATTGTTCGGCGTAGATGCAATGCAGACCAAGGATGTAGGTCAGAGCTCGGTGTAGATAATCGATGTGCTTGAGTTGCTGAAGCGTGTTGCGCACGAGCTGGCAGGCTCGGTCAGATCAATGTAGCTGACGATCTACATCGTTAACGTGGATGCTTGAACTATCCCTGCCAACCCTGAGTGGTCGATGTGCACGGGCGACGGATAAGTCGTCGTCGGTGCGCCGCTCAGGATGAGTGAACCGTGCATCGTCGTTGGAGCTTGCATGCGTTTGCTAGAAGCCATGCATGTGTATGCATGCCTTTTTTTTAACACAAGAAAGGTGCCAGCAAGCGCTAACATATTCATTCAAACTCATAGACAATGTACAACATGTATTACATAGCCCTGCATCTGAAAATTGAGAAGAGAAAGCAAAGCAGGGCAAGATTCATTGGTATGAGACGAATGAGAACAACTAAAGACAGGTTCTACTCTTGAGTTGATAATGTGATGAGCACAGTTTTGAGCTATTCCATTTGTATTCCTGGAGATGTGATACATAGCAAAAGAAAGCTGAGAAGTTTCCTGTAGAAAATAGCTAATCGGTTGCCTGCATCTCCAAGTGATGCTGGTGTTGTTGATGTCTCTGGAAGCAACCATCTTTGCCAGGGAAAGCTTTTCTGTGAGGAATTTAACCTGCAAGTTGAAGTGTAACAACAATCTTGGCAGCAAACTAAAGAGCCAAAGCTTCAGCAACAACACCTGAGTGAGCAGAGTCAGTTGAAGCTTGCACTATATTCTTAGTATCAAATTGTTCTTCGGGAATGTGGATGTGCACGCCAACACCCGTCGCCAACGAATCTCCACGACCAGGGATGTTCTTCTTTTGCCAAGAAGCATCAGAATATACCCTGATACCTGCTGGACATTTGAGTGTTGAGCCTTGCTGGACATTTTCATGGCCTTGGGAGTGAATGGTATCAATCTAATCAAGAATTGGAGTAGGCGTCGGCTGGCATATCGTCTCGTCTTGCTGAAACTCTTGCATGTTTTGTGTTGAGGCAATAGCTAGCGGGTAAATAGCTCCTGTGCAACGTTTTTTATGCGAATTGGAAAGGATGCAACATAGTTGACAGAAATAGCTCGCGTGCGATGTCTTACATGGCAATAATAGCCCCTATACGACCAAGGTGGTTAAAACACGGGAACGGTCGTCAACGGGGAGTGCAGTTAAGTTAAAAATAAGGGGGTCAAACTGATCAGTGCATCTGGTGGTGGGTCCCACTTGGTAGTGCATCGAGGTTAACGATTCCCCGCCTGACTGAACCCATGCTGCTCCCCTGCTTCTAGTTGTTGCTCTGTTCTTCATTCTCGTCATCGGCGGCGGTGGAGCTTTCGTTCACGGCCGCGGCGGCGTATGTGGTAAGTGTATTCGGCACCCTAGACCAGTTCCCCTTCGTCTTGAGTTAGATCTAACCAAGTGAGCCTCTGTTTTCCATGGGATCCAGATTGTGGAGGTGGGTGGGGTGGGGGAGCGGCAGCGGCGTTGGGCTGAACGAGATGGAGCCGCGAGAGACAACGTTGACCAGGTAATGATCACCCTTTCCAACCTATGTGATGTGTGCCTCATCTGCTTCAACTGCCTCACAATGCCCACCATTGATAAACAGGGGCGATGGTGCTCGGACCTTCGAATTCACTGTTGAATACTTTCTGTCTAAAGCGAAGCTAGTTGATGGTAGCATGCGAGACATAGAGAGATATACAATTGTGAAATGGAAGGTTGAATTTGCAGAGATTGATCCACAGGAAATACAGAGCATGGAAGAGAGGGCCGTGAGGAATGTTGTGGAGAAAATTGGGTAGAGCATTTTTTGGGGTCCAGAGCAAGAGGTAGCATTGTTATGGTTTGATAACTGGAAGGGTGAGTATGTGAGAATTGAGAATGGTGAAGAGATGGTTGATGAAATTGATCGGCAAGACGGCTGGGCAAGCAAATAGACTACCTTTCATGCAGAGCTCATTGATCTAAAATCAGATTCTAGGGTTGGATATATGCCCTCAAAGTTGGCTTCGCGGATGATAGATGATGATTGGGCTTCACAGAGACTAATGCCCATGTGTATGGGTGAAGTGACAGTAATAGAGGGGGCTGATCAAGATGCACAAGAGGGCTGTCATGGTGCTACAAGGGTTGCTTGTGTTGATTGGAATTCAGTACAATTAGAAGACACTACTGATTTGGTCATTGCACCAATGGCTGACACTGAGATGGGCAAAAAAATTGGCATTCCAGTAGATGATCAAGATAAGGAAGAGAGGGGTGAATCGAGTTTTCCTAATGATACTAACATAGATGCTTGTGAAGATGTGGATGGACAGCTGATGAAAGATGCTGTAGATGAGGCACATGATGATGAGCTTGTAAATGTGTATGACAAAAAAAATCCTGTTATTGAAGTAGGGAAGTTGTTCCCAAGCATGAAGGAGTTTAGGATGTGTTTCAAAACTTATGTAGTCAAAGATGAGTTTGATGCCAGGACTATGTGGACTGATAGAAAGAAATTTTATGCGAGGCGCAGAGGTTTTGATGGAAGCGTCAAGCCTTGCAAGTGGTACATATCTGCTAGAATTTAACCTGATGGAAGTACCATCAGGGTTAATCAAATCCGACATCCACATACTTGTATTACAAGTTCACAGAGAGTATCAACCATGACATCACAGCTTTGGATTGCAGAAAAGATCACTCCAATTTTAGCCAAGAAACCAAACAGTACTGCAAAGAAACTTAAAGTAGACTTGGAAAAGTAGTACCCCATTAAGGTGAAGTATACCACAGTGTGACAAACAAAACAGAGGGCAATGAAAGAATTATATGGTGATTGAACAAATACTATTAGGATGCTTTATAACTTCGAAGGAGAGGTGGAGAAGAGGTCACCTAGCAGTGTTGTGGAGATAGATATTGAGGTAAGAGAGGATGACAGAGTTCTTTTCTCCAAGTTCTTTATGGCTTTAAAGCCTTGCATCGATGGCTTCAAAGCAGGGTGCTCTCCATATTTGAGCATAGACTCATCTTTTTTAACTGGCAAATGGAATGGTCAATTGGCAGCATGCAATGCTTTAGGTGGACACAATTGGATGTTCCCTGTTGCTATTGGTTTGTTTTAGTCATAGACAGAGGTTTCAAGGACATGGTTGATGATGCAGTTGAAAAGATGCATAGGGCCAGTGTCACCTTTCGCAGTACACACAGATGCATGTAAAGGGCTAGAAAATGCAGTGAAGAATGTTTTTCCTCATTGTGAGCAGAGGGAGTGCTTCGGACATATGTGGATGAATTTGATCAAAAAATTCAGAGGAAAAGAATTTGGAGAATGTGGCTAGCAGCAAGATCTTACACCACACAGACACATTCATATCATCTTGATAAGATAAAAGCAGCATGCAGTGAGTTTGGTCCATGGTTGAACACGTAACATTCTCTATTGTGGTACAGGTCAGGATTTAACACTGCCATCAAGTGTGATCATATCAACAACAACTTGACAGAAATTTTTAACAACAAGATAAAGCAGTTAAAGAACTTGCCTGTGCATGACATGGTTGACCAAATCAGGATCATGATCATGCTCATGTGGGAATTGAGAAGAACGATTGGTGATTGTCTGCAAGGGGATAAGCTTCCTGCAGTGGTATACAGGTGGTCAACAGGAGCAGAAATCTTACACATTTGTCTGTTGAAAAATCTCCATTGTGGGGTGCTGAAGTTAGAGATACCAAGACTAGAAGGAGGCATGTTGTTAACACTGAATTGCATGACTGCACTTGCCTAGAGTGGCAACACACTGGGAAACCATGTGACCATGCCATACTTTTCTTGGCCTCCCAACCAAAGATAAACATGCACCCATATTTGCATGAATATTACTCAGTGGCAAGATTCAGGGCTGCATATGGAACACCAATTCTAGCACTTACAGATCAGTCTCAGTGGCCTGAAGTGCAAATTGAATTTTCCATTTGTCCTCCCATGACGAAAAGAAAGGCTAGCAGGCCTAAAGAGAGCAGATTCAAGGCATGGTTTGAGAAAGGTGGGAATAGTGAGAAGGGAAAGAAATAGGGTGCAAAGCCAAAAAGGTCACAAAAAGGTAACAAAAATAGATGCAAGTTGTGCCAGGAACTTGGGCACCGAAAAGAATCTCCAAAATGTCATTACACTCCTGAAAGGCCAAAGTATGTTTGTGTTTGTGTTTTTTTATTTGGATGCTGTTTTTAATTACTAACCAAATTACATGCTTTGTTTGCCAGGAGGAAGCATGGAGGTCAGCCCCTTGTTGTTGAAGATTGCTGGTCAATCAAAAATGCAAGAATCAATGGCTGTAGAAAAAAGAGAATTTTTGGTGAAAGAGTGCACACTGAACCAGACTTGGATGTTGTGGTGCAAGATGAACTAGAGTTGGATGATGTTGGGGTGCAAATTGTGCCAGACTTGGATGATGTTGTGGTGCAAAATGAGCCAAACTTGGATGATGTTGGGGTGCAAAATGAGCAACATTCGGATGAGGTGCAAAATGAGCAAGATTTGGATGTGGTGCAAAATGAGCAGAATGTGGTGCAAACTGGAACTGAAGCTGCTGCGGCTGATGTGCAAACTGATCCTTGATGTCTACTACACAATTTATTCTTGTAGACTCGTGTTGGGCCTCCGAGCGCAGAGTTTTGTAGAACAGTAGCAATTTTCCCTCAAGTGGATGACCTAAGGTTTATCAATCCGTGGGAGGCGTAGGATGAAGATGGTATCTCTCAAACAACCCTGCAACCAAATACAAGAAATCTATTGTATCCCCAACACACCTAATACAATGGAAAATTGTATAGGTGCACTAGTTCGGTGAAGAGATGGTGATACAAGTGTAGTATGGATAGTAGATATAGGTTTTTGTAATCTAAAAATAAAAAAACAGCAAGGTAGCAAGTGATAAAATGGAGTACAAACGGTATTGCAATGCTTAGAAACAAGGCCTAGGGTTCATACTTTCACTAGTGCAATCTCTCAATAATGCTAACATAATTGGATCATATAAAAATCCCTCAACGTGCGACAAAGAATCACTCCAAAGTTGCTATTAGCGGAGAACATAAGATAGAAATTGTTGTAGGGTACGAAACCACCTCAAAGTTATCTTTTCCGATCAATCTAATGAGCCATCCCTATAAGTGTCACAGACAGCCCTAGAGTTCGCACTAAAATAACACCATATGATATGCATCAACCAACTCTAATGTCATCTAGATACTCCAATGTCACCACAAGTATCCGTGAGTCAATTATACGATACGCATCAAACAACTTTAGATTCATAATATTCAATCCAACACAAAGAACTTCAAAGATTGCCCCAAGATTTCTACCGAAGAAAGTAAGACGAAAACATGTATCAACCCCTATGCATAGATTTCCCCAATGTCACCTCGGGGATCCGCGAGTTGAGTGCCAAAACATACATCAAGTGAATCAATATAATACCCCATTGTCACCACGGGTATTCATATGCAAGACATACATCAAGTGTTCTCAAATCCATAAAAGTATTCAATCCGATAATAGTGAAACCTCAAAGGTAAAAACTCAATTCATCACAACGAGATAGGGAGGGAAGAAAACACCATATGATCCAACTATATTAACAAAGCTCGCGGTACATGAAGATCGTGCCAAATCAAGAACACGAGAGAGAGAGAGATCAAACACATAGCTACTAGTACATACCCCTAGCCTCGAGGGTGAACTACTCCCTCCTCGTCATGGAGACCGCCGGGATGATGAAGATGGCCTCCGGTGACGATTCCCCCCTCCGGCAGGGTGCCGAAAAAGGGCTGTAGATGAGATCGTGGAGGTACAGAGGCTTGCGGCGGCGTAAAAACTCATCTAGGTTAACTTTCGGGGGTTTCTAAATATATAGTATTTTTCAGCGTTGGAATCATGCAAAGAGGTGCCACAGGGGGCCCACGAGGCACCAGGGTGTGTCTGGGGGAGGTGGCACAACCAGGTGACTTGTGGGGCCCCTGTGGGTCTTCTGCTTCTCCCCCGAAGCTTTCTGGGTCTGTTTCCTTTCAGAAAAAATCATCAAAAAGGTTTGTTGCATTTGGACTTCATTTGATATGGATTTTCTAAAAAACTAAAAACAAGCAGAAAATAGCAACTGGCACTGGGCACTAAGTCAATATATTAGTCCATAAAAATCATATGAAAGTGCACCAAAATTATACAAAACTATAATAAACATGGCATGAATACTTCATAAATTATAGATACGTTGGAGACGTATCAAGCCTATATTGAAAGTTGTGTTGCAAATTGAAGCTGCTTTAGTTGATGTTGTGCAAACTAAGCCTCATTTAGATGTCGTCCTAGATGGTCCAGTAATGAAAACCAAGAGTTTGAGTGAACTGGGTGTCGTACCAGTCGTAGGATCAACAAGTGGCAAGAAGAAGAAGAAGAAGAAATCGAGTGGTAAGAAGAAGTAGAAGTGAAATATTGTTCTTGTATGAATAAAAAAACTTGCCTGGATTTGTGTAAAAAACTTGCCTGAATTTGTGTAATGCTATTTTTACTTTGATGCGTATTTGTGTAACACTATTCAAATTCTGGCCAAATTTCAAATTTGAGCCAAAATTCAAATTTGAAGCTGTTTAGTATGGGTATTGGTGTTACAATGCTTTCTCAAATATTATGCATGTTAGGTGATCAATCCGAGCACTTTTTGTTGAGTAAAACACTAGTCATGAAAAAATGTGCTCCAACTGAGCTCCAAAGCTAGGATAAACACCCCATTTCTACGCAAGTTTTTTTTTGACCTTCTCTAAATGAGCCAAAAATCAAAACTTGACTTCCAGTGTGCAAATATAGAGTCCATGCCCAATATGGGATCGTTTGGATAAACTATGACATGCTTAACCCTAAACCCTAAGACGAATCCCGCGCAACCTCATTCGTGATAGCTAAGTTTTGTGAAGGGTTTTTCATGAAAATACTCGTAGACCAAGTTTCTTATTTTTTCCAGCAACCTAGTAACATAAAATGATGATGGGTGCAAGTTTCATATTTTTTGATTTTTTTGAATTAGTTATGGTCAACCCTAGCCCTTGAAATATCTCAAAACCCTCTCAAAACCCATCATAACCCCTTCAAAATCCCTCAAACCCTAGACAAAACCCCGCACCCTTCCGGGCCGCTGGATATCTGCGAGTGGACGCTGTGGATCAGGCGCTAGGGCAACGTCAGCGATCCGTGTGAGGTGCTCTGATTGGCCGTATTCGAGAACGCTGATCACTCCCCCCAACCATTCCTGGCCGTTGGATCACTGCACATCGCACGGTGTGGATCAGCATGTAGTGCTATGTCATCGATCCGCGTGATGCTCGTTCTGCGCTATGACTGGCTGGATTTGAAAACGCCTGGTTTCATTTTTTTTGTGCTTGGTTTGTTCTGCGCTCGAGGGTGGGCTGCCATGCATGCACGCCGTTGGGCTGTGGTAAAGAAGCCCACCCGTTGGACCGTTGGACCTAGCGATGTCCCCCGCTGTTCCCTGCCCCAAGCCATGAGCCTACGTTGCATGCATGCGCGCGCAGCCGGGTACCCCGCTTCAGCCTACGTTGCATGTGTGCACAGACGCGAATGAGCACGCACCGCAGACCCGTCCCCGCGTGACCCGAGCGACGGCACAGAGTGCAGCACTGAAATGTCGCATTATAGCTATTGATTCAGACTACAGTTTCCCATGCGTGTACACTCCCGATGCCGCGGTGGGTGGGAAAACTTGTTCACATTTGACCCCATTACTACCACGGTAAAATAACACGTCGCACTACGGCTATTTAAGCCACCTATCATCTTCCTCTTCCGCTCACACCCCTCATCCATCTCCCATCCTCTCCCATCTGCCCTTCTTCTTCCTCTTCACCACAAACAGCCCCAAAGACCAGCAAGCCAAGAACAAGCCCGCCGCATCCATGCAGTACACCGGGCCAACCTACCGCATGCCCCCCACCGTGCCGGAGAGGCTCTACCCCGCCAGGGTGTACGTTGAGAGCACCCTCCGTGTGTGGGCGATGTCAAGGTGGATGGGCGCAAGGGACGTCACCGAGTTCTTCCTTGCGACCGGCTACCACCACCTCCCTCGGGGATCTCCAAGGATGTACAGAGTTGAGGAGGTCATCCACAACAGGGTTGTGGTTGCTATTCTTGCCAACTTCACCAACCCCTTCGACGCATTCTACCTCCTCGGCTGCGTGTTCTGGTGTGGCTACGAGTTCATCGCTTTCACCACCCACAACATCTTCACGGACTACACAAACATCTTCCCCACCGCGGAGCGCATGCACACTCTGCTGTACCCCATCGACAACACCCCGGAGGAGCAATGAAGGGCGCCGGAGGAGGAGCGAGGAGGAGCAAGGTGGAGAAGGCGGAGGCTAGGGTTTAGATCTACCCATCTATCTATCTATCTTTTTTTTAGCAAAATCTATCTATCTATATTTGTCTTCTGTTATCTTAAGTTGTAAGCGTACTATATGTTCGTGCTGTGGGCTTGGTTGGCCCGAACTATCTATATTTGTTATGTGTCTTTCTATTATTAAGTTCTTGCTACTATATTTGAACTTTTTTTTGAGTTGTTGATTGTTTTTTAAGAGAGCTGCCCGCTTTGTTCGTGCAATATTATGCTACTATTTGGACACAGTGTTCTGGCTTGTATGTCTAGATAGACCCATTATAAAAAAAATTATGCATTTCAAAACGTCCAAAAAGGCATTTTTTGTGGACTGTGTAAAAAAGACAAAAAATTACTCATGAAAAGTCATTTTGTATCAATGAAATTTCTCTTTTTACACAAGCCACAAAAAATTTCTTTTTAGTGAATTTTTTTTTGCAAACAATACTCTATATTTACACAAGCCACAAATAATCAACATATGGAGCCACCTAGTTAATGCAGCCGCAAAGAATAAAAAATTATTGTGCAATATTTTTTTTGTCGCAGCAAAACGGGTGCAGAAGCTGTTTAGTTTTTTTTTAGAACAGAAGTTGTTTAGTATGTGGGCTTGTTTTTACTTTGGGCCCAAAGTATGTGGGCTTGTATTTTACTTTGGGCCTAATATCTTGTTTTTTTCCTGAGGAATCGCATCCAGTCTAGTTGTAGACTTAGTTTCTCTCCGGGCCTTTCTCACACTCATCTCGACACCACTGCCCAACAACTGCTGAAATGATTCTTAAAAAAACAACTGAAGAACTCTGCTTGCACTCTGTTCTGCACTCTGTCGAACAGAAGCTGCAGAGAGAAATTCATTCGAATTGCTGCCTCCTTTGATTCATTAGGGAAAGCCAGAGAGGAAATTATCCTTGAAATTAAGCTTACATGACATTGCGCAGATACAAGCTAACTAAAACACTAATAACAATTTCTAACGGCTAATGATCAGCAAGTAAACAAATCCCAAAGAAATTATACAGAAATAAAATCCTGCAGCTAGTAGATTTGCCTACTTCTTCAGATCGATCAACTGCCTTAGGTTATTGTTCACCTTCTTCAATTCCACCTTCAGTTCTGCATCCCCCAGCGTCGGAGCGACACTGTCCGAGCCAAATTTCTCCACTGCCGACAGTAAATCGAGCTCTTGGGTTGCGCCCTACCTCAAATCAGATGAGCCCCCCAGTTGAAGCCTCTCAATGTAATTCTGAAAATGGAAGCGAAACCCTCAATCCCAAATCTGAGGTAAAAATAACAAATCAAGGGGCAAAAATCAAAGAAAAAGGCTGCGGGAGAACATAGATCAAACCTTGCCCGCCTCTGGTTTGCTCTCGCATTTCACAAATTCGCACCCATAGTTTCCATTGTCCTCCGACTTGGTTGTCAAACGCTTCCATGGCGCGTTGCGTGGGCAGTCCGGGCACCTGGTCATCAGCACTGCACCATACCGCAACCATGAGGGGCGAGAGGCTGAACTGGACATCGACATCTCTCGTCTCTCGCCAGCCGCCGGCGTTGGCACGCTTCGTTGCCGGAGAAGAAGAAGAATGGGGGGCGGTGGGGGGAAGGGAACTGGAGGCAATGGGGGCGGCGGGCTGGCATGGGCGCGGCGATGGCTCGGGCTCATGTGATATGTGGTGGGTCCCGCGGTCAGTGGATAAGTTGTGGTTCCAGCGCTGACGTGGATAAGTAGTGGGTCCCGTGGTCAGCGGACAAGTTGATCAGTCCAGCGCTGATGTGGATAAGTTGTGGGTTCCGCTGACTCCCATAATCCAAATGGATAACGATCTGTCTTCTCCTTAAGGCCCGTGTCGCGTGCCGGCTATTATTGCCATGTAAAACGTCGCACGCAAGCTATTTTCATCAACTACGTTGCATCATTTCCAATTCACGTCAAAAACGTCGCACAGGAGCTGTTCAACCAGCTATAACCAATGTAACACATATGTTCTCTTTCATATAAAAAGTATCAGAACCATAGAGTTCACGTAACTAGTTCCAACTTGTGCACAAGTCTTGAATGAAAAAAAAAATCACATGTCTGGTGGGTGGATGTAAAAGAACACAATCAACCTTTTTCATGAATGCTTCTGATGATTTATTTTGCAACTGAGCAAACATCTTGCAGCTTGTTTAAAACGAAAGCACCCAGATTCCATTATTATCATCTACTACTCCTGTAAAAGCATGAGTGGGGGCATATGCAGACCATCTCAGCCATCTATCAACGTGATCCAATAGTCGAGACTCTCCCAATGTTGAGTCCCTGAGAAGCCACTAATTTTACCAATCAACCCATAATCCCTCCCGAGCGCCCTACGCAAACTGCCTCATCTGTCTAACCGGCGTCCTCTCCTACGCGGGTCGCCGCTCCGCCGCTCCTCTCTGCCACGCCTTCCCACGCCATGCCATGTGCGCCATTGGCCAACTTCTCTTCCGCTACATCCACTGCCCTACCTCTACCCGAGCTACGAGTAGGACACGTTGTCGCCGCCTCTAGGCTAACCCTAGCCACGTGGTGCATAGGTCGGCCTGCGCTGCGTCGATCTCCACGAAAACGCCAGCTTCTGGTCACTGCGGCCGGCGGCCATTACCAAGTGCCTCCACCTCGCATCGATCCTGGAAACACGGGGAAGCCCGAGCAACCCTGCGGTTGATACGTTTTTCTGATGTGCACACCAAATCGACGGTTTCTTCATCACGTAACGTGCTCTACGAATGCAACCCTTCTTCTTCCACCCAACTGGATGGAGCATGTCTGCGGCCTCGCTCTCTCCGATGGGGAGCTCCAGTCTCCAGTTTCTCTTTCCTCTCAATGATCTCTCTTCCTAATTCCTATTGAACTGGAGCAGCATCACATCAGCGGCAGGTCGTGCTAGTTCACAACGATGGTAGTATGCGCCTCTGCGGCAAAGCATAGCAGTAGTGCTTAATGGAAGCCGTGTGGCGCCCCACCTGATTACCACTGTAGCTAGACGGTCGCCACGCACGCCAGCCCAGGAAATCACTCTGGCATGCACGTTTACAACAAGTATCATGAACACAAGCATTTTCTATTAATGGATATATAAGTCTTACAGAATATATTACAAGAGTGATGGCAGCGGAAAAGCTTTATCTAAGCCAGCAGGGTACTGGTGCGACTCCAATCCACAGGGATCTGACTGGGTTACTTTCCTAACCCACGAACGCTCCGGCTCCTCGATGACGGATGATGGATCCTTATGTGAACCTGGCCACATTGAAGGCCGCTGAGTACTTTTGAATGTACTCGCAAGCAAACCAAACTAACATATACACCAAGCAATGCAATCCATGACATTCAAGCATGCATTTATTATTAGAGCAATATTAATTATCAGGTCATACCAGGTTTATCCAGCAAGATAACTACTAAGGTAAAGTACATTAAAGTAAAGCATATCAAGTACATAATCCATACTCCGAACTTTCTCATGATCCAATCCGATGTTGAACCAAATCCAATCCAAGTCTTTTGATCATTCAACCATCTCTTTCATAGCCATCCCATGGCTAACATACCATATTCCTGACATCATCCGATGTCTATGCATCTCCACTGTAAGTCTGATAAACTTACTTCTCTTTATTTCATTATTATCATTTCTGCGGTTGACTAACTAGTGAGGTCTAGACGGGCTGTCCAATACCGTGGATGCGGCTATTCAAATAGATTTTACACTCTGCAGAGGTTGCGCACTTTACCCACACCATGGAGCACCTGACCTCGTGATCCCATTCGTGTGGACCAGGGTTGCTCCAACTAAACCTGCCTAACCCGTGACTCCTCCACCGTACCACCGGCAATCATCCTCCCCCGGAGTCCTGTCCTGGGTGGCCCCTGTGTCACCTCGTGACACCTGCCACCATCGTGGCCAAACAAACTGTCCCAAACGGGGACTCCCGGGTCAAACAATCAACTGGGCTCACAAGGTTATCACCGCCTACCGGGCCAGGGTAGCGCGCACGCATAACCTTCCCTGTCGGGTGGTACCGGTGAAAGAGCACGCGATCAGACCAAGTCAAGGTCGTCCCATACCGGCAAATGTGGCTGCACGAATAAGCCCGGACAGGTGACTCTTGATCAACCAACTAAGTTTAGCTTTAGCAGTATTCAGCAAGCATGGTTGTTTATCACAATAACCTGAGATGGCAATAGCTATGCATGATCATAACAACCTATCTCCATATGATATCACGACAAGTCATTAGTGAAACAAGATTTAAATGGCAAGTCATTGCCTTACAAGTTCTAGCTGTAAGTTTCGACCATCGGAACCCTTGCATAAAACCGGCAAAGAAACCAGTAGCCACCAGAACGGCCTTTACAACTCAGATCTGGGACATTACCGGAATAACTCAACCCCGGCTCAAGACGGCTGGAAAGCAGCTCAGAGCATGAGACGGTGTTGATAAGAAGAATGTAGCAGTTCCCTAAGATGGCCGAAAAACAGCTCAGAGCATACTGTCACTGCTACGAAAAGAAATTCAACAGCTGCCCGAGACGGCCGAAAAGCAGCTCAGAACATGGACAGTTGCTGATAAGAGAAATAAAGTCGGCATCCACCCCGGACGGCCGGAAACAGCTCAGAACACATGCGTGGTGCCGTCACCGAAGAAAGTGCAAGCAAGGGTTCGTCAGAGTCACATACAGCTCACCACCACACACACAAGCATCAGTATATTAATTTAAACATGCAAGAAATATCACAGAGCAATGCTTTAGGGCATATATCAGATGGTCGGCTTGCCTTGGGCGAAGAAATACTCCGGGAAGGGTGAGGTAGCCTCACAGGATAATCCGCCAGAAAAGATTCTCTCTCGGAGGGGCTGAACGAAGGCCAAGGGCAAAATGGTCATTTCCACTGTGTGACCACCTTGTGAAAATGATACCAAAAGAACGGGCTCGAGGAGACGAAGATGTGGGCCTTGATTGCACCTGAATCAGGGTTGCGAGTGAAAAGATATACGGGTTTGACTGGCAGGGACTGTTCTATAAAAGAAATAATTGCATCTGGGTCCCTGACAGCACAGCGGCTGGCGCTTTCTCTGCGAATACGTTTTCCAGAGTGGGAAGCGTATTTTTAGCTGAGACGTTTTCCAGAGAAGAAAACGCACTGCTCTACAATATGTTTCCCGCGGAGGAAAGCGTAAACCGGCTGATGCACATCCACTTATCCACGTGGACAGGGCCACGATCGCCGACATGTGGGTCCCGCTCCACCTTTTCTCTCCTCCTCCTCCTTCTTCCTCCTCTTCTCTGCTCTTCCCTGATGGCCGCGGCTGGAGAGCAACTCCAGCAGCGCTCCGTCGCTCCGGTGGGTCTCCCAAGCGGTCGAGGCCATGGATGGGTGCGCCGGCGACTGCCGCATCCAGAGGAGGTCTCAGATACCTCTGGGGATGGCTGGAGGTGGAGCTGCATGGCGTGGTCGAACGCGGCGGCTCCTGCGAGATTTCGGCGACTTGAGTACTCCCTGGAGAGGCAAGTGTAGGAGATATGCCCTAGAGGAAATAATAAATGTTATTATTTATCTCCGTGTTCATAATTAGGTTTATGTTCCATGCTATAACTGCTATGGTTCTCGAGTCTGCAAATAAAACGAGGCTCAGAGGAAGACTCATATGCATGTGTGGAATAATAAACGGTAAAATGTATTCCTAGTCTAGCCTCTAAGACTAGCTCAAGTGTTGCATGATGGTTCTGTTTTCCTGATCATGGGCATGTCTATGCCAGCAACTTTGAGGGCACAATGTTAGCAGAACATTTGTGTTGAATCGACCCGAATTGATGTTATGCTATGAGATACATTCGTCACAAGTTTATGGTTAATAACACAGAGATGGTTAATGTTTGCATGATTCCTCAGACCATGAGAGTATCGAGTTTCTTCATGCTTGATTCATGAACTTTGGGGTTTGTTAAACGTCATCCGTAACTGGATGGCTATTACGGCGGCTTACGGGTTCATGGGAAAGTATGTCAAGTAACTTGATAGCTCAAGATTGGGACTTGCTCCTCCGACGATGGAGAGATATCTCTGGGCCCTCTCGGTGTTACGGTATCCATCATCGTCTGGCCAGACACTTTGTGATTTGATCACGGGGATGCCGGAACACGGTAACGAGAAAAGAGAACAATACCGGTAACGAGGTAACTAGCATAGTGGACAAGTTGTTGATCCACGGGAATGCCAACATGTCTCACCTCGGGTATTTGTAACATATCGCGAAGCAACAGGAATAGCACACGGCAACTGGAGGTTCACTCGAATATTCATTCGTGTGGGTATAGGGGTCAATATGGGTGTCCACGGCTCCGATGTTGATCATTGATCGGAAGGGGTTCCAGGTCATGTCTATACTTCACCGAACCTATAGGGTCACACGCTTAAGGGTCATCTATCTGCTGAATACTAGACAGGGAGTCTGAGAGAAAATCGCCGAAAAAGTTTCGGACACCGAAAAGTTTCGGACAGCGGAAAAGTTCCGCAGAGAGAGGTCACCGGATGAGTTCCGGTGAAACTGAAAAGTTGTTTCAGAGGATACCATTAAGTCAAAATGGTTTCGGCACATGCCTGATAATTCTTGGAGGGTGCCAGAATCATTCTGGAAACTTCTGGGAATTTTCTGGAAGAAAAACCGGAAATGTTTCGGAGCTGCCGGAACCGCTTCAGATGCTTTTCGCAGATGAAAATCACTAATCTGGAATTGTTCCAGAACGCGTTGAAAATTATTTTAGTGGGTACTGGAATTGTTCTAAGCCCACATAAATATTTTCAGTTCGAACGGACGCTGAAAAATGTCGTCATGAATAGTGAAAGTGCTTTTTGGGAATTTTTATGGAAAGCACCTTTTTGGAAATTCCAAAAGGGCCTTCTAGAAGGGGAAGGAGGGCATGGCACCTCATGGGGGGGTCCCCCCTCCAAGGGTGGCCGGCCAAGGAGGTGGAGCACCATGGTGCTCCACATGGCACTCCCATATGGCATATTCCCTTTTGGAAAGGGATATTCCAAGGGCACTTTGGGGTTTTTGTGTGACAATTTTACCCCTTGGCTTGCCTATATATAGGAGTGATCTTGGCAGCCATTTGCTCATCCCTTGATCTCATACACATGCCAAGATGTTATCTGGCTTCTCTCTCCCTCCCACGAAAAGAGTTTCGTAGAGCCGAAAGGCTATCTGGGTTCCGGCAGGAACTAGTTCTGGACGGCGAAGCCCTGCCGGATAGCTGACACCGTATGTGTGCAACTCTGTAGAGAGGTCGTAGTTTCGATCTTAGTGCCCGAGGGGCTGTTCGAGAGTGCCTCCCGAAGGGCTGTCCAAGTGACGGTCCGAGTTCTGTGAGTCCTCCCGAAGGGCTGTCCGAGTGACCGTTCGAGTTTCGAAGGTCCTCCCGAAGGGCTGTCCGCGACATCGTCCGGGGGACTGTTCGACCGCCTCCCGGAGGGCTGTCCGAAGGGAAGACGAGGGTATACATCCTCGCGGTTGGGAGGTTGTAAATCCTAGCTGCGGGGATCAGCACCGCCGATCGTCATCGACTTTACTTCCGCTGCGCTACGAGTCGGTAACGAAAATGATCAAACCTTGTATGCAGTCTCCATAGTGGTCCTGGGCTGGTGCGTAGGTCGGAAAATTTTCGTTTTCTGCTGCGTTACCCTACAGCAAGTAGATGGGCGATCTCGCCGGAGGATGGTGTGTCCGGTGGTGAGATTGGGTAGAGCCGAGGAGGGCTCGGGTGGCCGAATTTAGGATGAGGCCGGCAGTGGGCACGACGGCAACTGGAGAAAAGGAGGAGCTCCCGAGCTCGGTAGAGAGGTGGGGCAGAGCCAGGAGGGCGAGGGAGGGCTGGTGGTGAGGTTGAAGGGTTCGGGCACGGCCTATTTATAGGCGAACGGCGACGATCCGATAAGGATGGCCGCGAGATGAACTGGCCGCGGTCCTGGAGCTCGGAGACGACAGCTCTGGCTGGTGCGCGGCATCGGGGAGTGGCACGGGCGAGCAGGGAAGCTAGCTGGTGCTTCGGGAAGGCTCGAGCGCGTCCGAAGTCGCGTGGCAACAGTGGAGGTACGGCGGAGCTTGTCGCCGTCCAGCGAGGAAGAAAACAGAGCGGAGAGTGTTCCAGAGGGGGTACGTGGACGGCGGCGACATAGTCGGCGCTAGGGGACTTGCTGCCGCGGCTCGAGCCGTCCTGTCCGACGTGGTGGGCACGCGGTGCACAGTTTTAGTCTGTCACCCAAGCGGTCACCACGCGGATCGCGTGCTTTGGCATGACTCAGCCTCTCTAGGCTTGTCAAACAGGTGCCTCACTGTTCAATGAGATAAGATTGGTCATTGGAGAAGCTAGGAAGGGTCTGGTTTAGTCGAGGGGATCCAGAACAGTTTTTGGACAGAAACTTGGGCAGGAAGTTGTGAAGAATTTAATGAGAGTGGGGACGTGAATCCTTGTCACACTGAAATGTAGTAAGAAGGACTATATTCTGGTAAATTTTGAAGGCATTTGGACAAGTTTTGCACACACTTCCTTCACAACTGCTAAATTGGTCCAGAAAAGGGATTTTGAAGCTGTGCTCAAATGGATTGATGAAATGAGGTGAATTTTGGTGGAGATAGATGATTTGAGTATATTAAGGTACTGTTAAAATTTCAGCTCATTCGGAAATGCCAAAGTGGTACTTCCTACACAGCACTTCCAAATGGACAGAAACTTGAGAAAAATGCTGAAGAAGAATGGATAGAGGGATGGACCTGATTTTTGGTATCCATGGGTGATTTATCAATGTTAATCACCATGCAAATTTTCAGCTCAAATGGATCTAGGGTTCAAGCACTTCCTTTGCAAATTGCCCAACTGGACAGAATTTGCAAATTGATGTTGTGCTCAAACTTTGAACTATGGAACTTGGGTTTTTGATGGAAATGGTGAAGATATGGATATGAGAAGCTCCACAATTTATTTGGGATTTTTCCTGGCTACCAAAATGGTAGTTCCTTTAGAAAGTGCCCAAAATGCCATATTGGCATTAAATAGGAAAATGCAATTTCCCTTATTTAGTTATGGCCAATATTTTTATGGGAACTCAATATGATCACAAAGAATATCTCCACAAGTTTTCATCAACTTTGGAGATGGATAGATATTTTCCTGGATTTAATTCCTTTAACTGTCAGAAAAAGGAATTAATTATAAATGAAAAATATTCCAAATGACTTGGCAATATTTTTGCATATCCAGGGTTTATAGATGTGGGTGATCACTGGGAAAAGTTTGGGAGTCAACAGATCAAAGGAAATTGGGGTTCCCTTGTAACTGCAAGAGTTAGGGTTTCCCTTCCGGCAACTCGGAAGGTAGGGTTTCGGCAGCAGAATCCTGAGAATATATCTTGGGAGGCAAGGTTGGGCTAAAAAGAATCTCTGGTTGGATAGGAAAGGCAAAGCTGGATGACCATCTTCATATACCCAAGAGCTAGAGAAAATCCAATAACATCGTGGAAACAGACGGGAGTCAAATCCAGCGAAGGAAAAAAAAGGAGCGAAAACCAAGGTGTCACAAACCTACCCCCCTTAAGAAAATCTCGTCCTCAAGATTTCCGGGCTTACCTCCCGGTGAAGGGGAACTTACCTGTGTGCGACTTGGATCCATCATTTGTCTTGTCTTCGTTGGGTTCACTAACCTTTTAACTGCCTCTTCTGATGGACTGGGTATTGTCTCTGCACACAACTTTCTTGAATCCTTCTCTTTCCTATCAGGTATATCTTTTATCCTGGTAGTGGTGTTGTTGGGTGGGGTAGCGGGTAATACCAACAAACCGATCGGTCTTCATGGCCTAGAAGCGATTGCTTCGGGTTTCATTGTGATACTTCGTATCCTGATTGTCGTGGGCAAGACATCTTTTCCTGGTACCAGGCTCACGTGCACGTATGGCCTTGGGTGACTAGGGGTGACTTTCCTTTTTGCCGTGCCAGAATGCTCAGTCTGGTTGTGGTTCCGTACTGATGTTTCCTTCTGCTTTCGGCATTCTGACTTTGTCCTTAGGTGATCCACAATTCAAGGAACAGCATGACCGAACTATTGCTGCTATACCCTCGATTGAAATGTCAGGCATGATTACAAAATAATCAGCAATCCTTTACTCCAATGCTATCCTGACATCTATGAGCTATTGATGCTGATGTGCTTTGAGCCATTCTATCTGAAAGTCTTGTTTCAATCTCTGTTGCTCGTGGAGATGGCTCTGTCATATATATAGCCTCTTGCTATGACCACGAAGTTGAGCATATGACTACAGAGGCTAAATATAGTATCACTATCATCTGGTGTATTCTTTCAGAGTATAGGCTCCTGTCTTCATTGATGGCCCATATTTAGGATGAGTATGACATGCTGGCTGCACTGTTGTGGCCGTATATGCAAGAGTCTGAAGAGGATTGGTAATAATACCTTGTCCGTGGAGCTGTATCTTGTTGACTGTCACGGAGATTGTTTGTCCACCACTTCTTGGTTCTTAAGGATTCCTTTGATGGACTTGTCATGACCTGCCAATACGGCTCCTTGATTGTTTTCCCGGTTTGTCAGGCCTGTTCTCACAACCTACTCTTGCCTATCTCGTAGGGGTTGCTGTGCTCATATTTTCCTTTGAACTATGGGGCCAATGGTTCTCTGAACATAGCCATTCCCATGTACGAGTGGCTCGCATGAACTGATCCACTGGACTACATGCTCACAACATATACAGGGGTAGGATAAATCCTTTCATACCCACTGAGTTCTGAGGCGGATGTGTGTTCAGACTAGTTCGTGCTCCTGACAAGCTTGTTGTGGGCAGGATGGCGTGTTGAAGAAGGCTGAATTCCTTAAGCTCGAAGCTTCTGCCAAGGTAGTGTGCTGAAAAAGGCTGGGTATCATACCTTAAAAGCTTTCCTTCATGTGGCTTACTGTGGAAGGTTAGGTGCATTATGCCAGAAGCTTTCCGTGGTAGTACGCTGTGGAAGATGGGAGTACCGTAACCCAGAAGATTTTCTCACCAAGTGGTGTACCGAAGAAGATTGGTAGTCTGGTGTCATAAGCTCTTCTCGGTAGCTTGCGGAGGAAGGCTGGGTTCCAGAAGCCTTTCACTGTATATGCAGTCGGATCTATGGCCGATTCTGGCTTCCTTCCAAAGTATCCGGAATTTACTCATAGCGGAGTCAAAACTTGGTATAGGCCATACCTTGCCTGAAGATATTCCATTTGTCACACACATCGCTTGTCCTTCTGCTGGTTTGATCACTGCTGCTGTAAGGGTTGCAAGACAGGTGCAGACCTCATGTTGTTAATTAGTTCGGAATACTTTTGCATTCAAACCCAGTGTTGCCGATAATAAGTAGTTGACGGATAATTCCATTTGATTTAGCTGAGTTTCCAATCATGTGAAGTTCTCATTGATTCTGGGTAGCCGTGAATGCATCCATTTTCCTTGCAAACCTTGTTCACAGTGCCTGAAATTTTTTGTATTTGCACCGGTCAGCTTCAAGATATGCTTTGAAATTTGTATCAACGTACCGGAGTTTCGTTGTTGCTCTTGGCACCTTCACATTCTCGAAATGTATCTTCGGTGGGTAATAAATGATTCTTGAGTCCATTGAGAAAAGGCTCGGTTCACTTTGCTAACGAAAATAATCCTTGTATCGAGGACAGAATACTTCGTTCTTACTGGTGTTCATTCTTGGTAGCTCATCTGACTGCTCCTTACGCGTGATCTGTTCTGAGGCCAACTCTCTCAGGTATATTCTGGTCTTGTCTGTTCCACACCGATTCTGCTTCTGACCCATTCTTCATTCTTGACAGATCCAGTGTTGCTATTCTGAATACCAGGCAGTTGGCTTGGCTTGACTCTTGCTAAATTTGGATTATTGGGTATTATCCAAGTCGTGTGCTGGTCTTCTTGATGGCTCTTGCGGATGGATCCAGTCGAAACGAAGAAACGAAACCGAAACAAGAAACAAGAACCGCGAGAAACCAAAAAGCAAATAAAGCTCAAATCTTGCGGACCTTACACACGGTCCACAAGTATAACTAGTATAGCGCACTCGATGCACCTCTAAGGATTCAGAAGCGAAACCACACAATGCTCCTGGTAGCACTGGTGTCAAGCTCCTACTACTTCCCTAGGGAACATCACACTCTCGATGCATGACCATAGCCAAAGTGGCTTAGTCAACGATCCTAGGGTTGTCGGGGAAAGATAGAATTCATAGGCATTTCCCAAAGGAAACTAGAGTTAAGAAGAGAAATGCCATGGCTAGCAAGCAGGGTAAGGATATCTGGTTTTCCTAGGGGTTCAGGGCTCACGGGTCGTTGCCTGGGCGGACATTTCGAACCGGAGGCAACGGCCACGAGAGATAGGGTCTGATGGAGCCAAAAACCTACGGGGTTGCCTTATGACCAAGAGTAGCCGTGCTAGTTGGCAAAGATGGCTGAAATCCATATGGGCTTTCTACTAATCAAGAGGCAGTGAAGTCTGGCTAGGGGTAACCTACAGTCAACCTGGCTGCTCTGATATCATCCGTTGTGGTGCCCCGCCTGATTACCACTTTAGCCAGACGGTCGCCACGCACGCCAGCCCCGGAAATCACTCTCGCATGCACGTTTACAACAAGTATCATGAACACAGGCATTTTCTATTAATGGATATATAAGTCTTACAGGATATATTACAAGAGTGATGGCAGCGGAAAAGCTCTATCTAAGGCAGCAGGGTACTGGTGCGGCTCCAATCCACAGGGATCTAACTGGGTTACTTTCCTAGCCCATGAACGCTCGGCTCCTCGATGACGGACGATTGATCCTTATGTGAACCTGGCCACATTGAAGGCGGCTGAGTACTTTTGAATGTACTCGCAATCAAACCAAACTAACATATACACCAAGCAATGCAATCCATGACATTCAAGCATGCATTTATTATTAGAGCAATATTAATTATCAGGTCATACCAGGTTTATCCAGCAAGATAACTACTAAGGTAAAATACAGTAAAGTAAAGCATATCAAGTACATAATCCATACTCCGAACATTCTCATGATCCAATCCGATGTTGAACCAAATCCAATCCAAGTCTTTTAATCATTCAACCATCTCTTTCATAGCCATCCCATGGCTAACATACCATATTCCTGACATCATCCGATGTCTATGCATCTCCACTGTAAGTCTGATAAACTTACTTCTCTTTATTTCATTATTATCATTACTGCGGTTGACTACCTAGTGAGGTCTGGACGGGCTGTCCAATACTGTGGACATAGCTATTCGAATAGATTTTACGCTCTACAGAGGTTGCACACTTTACCCACACCATGGAGCACCTGACCTCGTGATCCCATTCAGGTGGACCAAGGTTGCTCCAACGAAACCTGCCTAACCTGTGACTCCTCCACCGTACCACCGGCGATCATTCTCCCCCGGAGTCCTGCCCTGGGTGGCCCCTGTGTCACCTCGTGACACCTGCCACCGTCGTGGCCAAACAAACTGTCCCAAACGGGGACTCCCGGGTCAAACAATCAACTGGGCTCACAAGGTTATTGCCGCCTAGCGGGCCAGGGTAGCACGCACGCATAACCTTCCCTGTCAGGTGGTACCGGTGAAAGAGCACGTGATCAGACCAAGTCAAGGCCGTCCCATACCGGCAAATGTGGCTGCACGAATAAGCCCGGACAGGTGACTCTTGATCAACCAACTAAGTTTTGCTTTAGCAGTATTCAGCAAGCATGGTTGTTTATCACAATATCCTGAGATGGCAATAGCTATGCATGATCATAACAACCTATCTCCATATGATATCACGACAAGTCATTAGTGAAACAAGATTTAAATGGCAAGTCATCGCCTTACAAGTTCTAACTGTAAGTTTCGACCATCGGAACCCTTGCATAAAACCGGCAAAGAAACCAGTAGCCACCAGAATGGTCTTTACAACTTAGATCTGGGACATTACCGGAATAACTCAACCCCGGCTCAAGACGGCTGGAAAACAGCTCAGAGCATGAGACGGTGTTGATAAGAAGAATGTAGCAGTTCCCTAAGATGGCCGAAAAATAGCTCAGAGCATAGGGTCACTGCTATTGAAAGAAATTCAACAGCTGCCCGAGACGGCCGAAAAGTAGCTCAGAACACGGACAGTTGCTGATAAGAGAAATAAAGTCGGCATCCACCCCGGACGGCCGAAAACAGCTCAGAACACAGGCGTGGTGCCGTCACCGAAGAAAGTGCAAGCAAGGGTTCGTCAGAGTCACATACAGCTCACCACCACACACACAAGCATCAGTATATTAATTTAAACATGCAAGAAATATCACAGAGCAATGCTTTAGGGCATATATCAGATGGTCGGCTTGCCTGGGGTGAAGAAATAATCCGGGAAGGGTGCGGTAGCCCCGCAGGATAATCCTCCTGAAAAGATTCTCTCTCGGAGGGCCTGAACGAAGGCCAAGGGAAAAATGGTAATTTCCACTATGTGACCACCTTGTGAAAATGATACCAAAAGAACGGGCTCGACGAGACGAAGATGTGGGTGTTAGTTGCACCTGAATCAGAGTTGCGAGTGAAAAGATATATGGGTTTGACAGGCAAGGACTGTTTTGCAAAAGAAATAATTGCATCTGGGTCCCTAATAGCACAGCGGCTGGCGCTTTCTCTGGGAATACGTTTTCCAGAGTGGGAAGCGTATTTTCAGCTGAGACGTTTTCAGAGAAGAAAACGCACTACTCTATAATACGTTTCCCGCGGACGAAAGCGTAAACTGGCAGATGCACATCCACTTATCCACGTGGACAGGGCCACGGTCGCCGACATGTGGGTCCCACTCCACCTTCTCTCTCCTCCTCCTCCTTCTTCCTCCTCTTCTCCGCTCTGGAAAGCGTAAACTCCGGCAGCGCTCCGTCGCTCCGGTGGGTCTCCTGAGCGGTCGAGGCCACGGATGGGTGCGCCGGCGATTGCCGCATCCAGAGGAGGTCTCAGATACAGCTGGGGATGGCTGGAGGTGGAGCTGCATGGCGTGGTCGAACGCGGCCGCTCCGGCGAGATTCCGGTGACTTGAGTACTCCCTGGAGAGGCAAGTAGATGGGTGAGCTCGCCGGAGGATGGTGTGTCCGGTGGTGAGATTGGGTAGAGCCGAGGAGGGCTCGGGTGGCCGAATTTAGGATGAGGCCTGCGGCGGGCACGACGGCCACTGGAGAAAAGGAGGAGCTCCCGAGCTCGGTAGAGAGGTGGGGCGGAGCCAGGAGGGCGAGGGAGGGCTAGTGGTGAGGTTGAAGGGTTCGGGCACGGCCTATTTATAGGCGAACGGCGACGAGCAGAGAAGGATGGCCGTGGGATGAGCTGGCCGCGGTCCTGGAGCTCGGAGACGACAGCTCTGGCTGGTGCGCAGCGTCGGGGAGTGGCACGGGCGAGCAGGAAAGCTAGATGGTGCTTCGGGAAGGCTCGAGCGCGTCCGGAGCCGCGTGGCAACAGTGGCGGTACGGCGAAGCTTGTCGCCGTCCGGCGAGGAAGAAAACAGAGGGGGAGAGGGTTCCAGAGGGGTTACGTGGACGGCGGCGACATAGTCGGCGCTAGGGGACATGCTGCCGCGGCTCGAGCCGTCCTTTCCGACGCGGTGGGCGCGCGGTGCACAGTTTTGGTCTGTCACCCATGCGGTCACCAAACGGGTCGCGTGCTCTGGCACGACTCAGCCTCTCTAGGCTTGTCAAACAGGTGCCTCACTGTTCAATGAGATAAGATTGGTCATTGGAGAAGCTAGGAAGGGTCTGGGTTAGTCGAGGGGATCCAGAACAGTTTTTGGGCAGAAACTTGGGCAGGAAGTTGTGGAGAATTTAATGAGAGTGGGGAGCTGAATCCTTGTCACACTGAAATGTGATAAGAAGGAGTAGATTCTGGTAAATTTTGAAACTATTTGGACAAGTTTTGCACACACTTCCTTCACAACTGCCAAATTGGTCCAGAAAAGGGATTTTGAAGCTGTGCTCAAATGGATTGATGAAATGAGGTGAATTTTGGTGGAGAGGGATGATTTGAGTATATTAAGGTACTGGTAAAATTTCAGCTCATTCGGAAATGCCAAAGTGGTACTTCCTTCACAGTACTTCCAAATGGACACAGACTTGAGAAAAATGCTGGGGAATAATGGATAGAGGGATGGAGCAGATTTTTGGTATCCATGGGTGATTTATCAATTTTAATCACCATGAAAATTTTCAGCTCAAATGGATCTAGGGTTCAAGCACTTCCTTTGCAAATTGCCCAACTGGACAGAATTTGCAAATTGATGTTGTGCTCAAACTTTGAACTATGGAACTTGGTTTTTTGATCGAAATGGTGAAGATATGGATATGAGAAGCTCCACAATTTATTTGGGATTTTTTCTGGCTACCAAAATGGTAGTTCCTTTAGAAAGTGCCCAAAATGCCATATTGGCATTAAATAGGAAAATGCAATTTCTCTTATTTAATTATGGCCAATATTTTTATGGGAACTCAATATGATCACAAAGAATATCTCCACAAGTTTTCATCAACTTTGGAGATGGATAGATATTTTCCTGGATTTAATTTCTTTAACTGTCAGAAAAAGGAATTACTTATAAATAAAAAATATTGCAAATGACTTGGTAATATTTTTGCATATCCAGGGTTTATAGATGTGGGATGATCACTGAGAAAAGTTTGGGAGTCAACAGATCAAAGGAAATTGGGGTTCCCTTGTAACTGCAAGAGTTAGGGTTTCCCTTCCGGCAACTCGGAAGGTAGGGTTTCGGCCGCAGAATCCTGAGAATATATCTTGGGTGGCAAGGTTGGGCTGAAGAGAATCTTTGGTTAGATAAGAAAGGTAAGGCTGGATGACCATCTTCATATACCCAAGAGCTAGAGAAAATCCGATAACATCGAGAGAAAAGACGGGAGTCAAATCCCGCGAAGAAAAAAAAAGGAGCGAAAACCAGGGTGTCACAAGCCGATGGTTCGCATCAAGACATCACCATGATGACGGATTGACGGTGGTGGATTGGTGGTGACTTGCAGGCTGGGCGATGGAAGCGCAGCGCAGGTATGTGTCTAGCTCTCTCTACCTCTCTCTGTACATGAATGATTCAGTAAATAATGTTTAATTATGGTACGATATAAGGCTATTTGGAATTTGCGTACGGAATGGCAGCAATATGTTTTTGCTGAGTCTCTTTGACTACGAGTATTGGCATGCTATGGAGTTTTGAAGTTCTGTTTTCAGTCAGCCCCTATATTACTTTAGGACAATTCTCACAGTAGTATACCTGCATGCACGCATGCTTTCTATGAACTTTGTAGCTCAACCGTCTGGCAGCACATAGCCCTATGTTACTTTAGGAAAATTCACACAGTAGTATAGCTGGAAGCACATAGCTTTCTCTGAACTTTGTAGCACAACCAAGAGTAACCACCGAGTATTTCAGTTATTTTTACTGTGAGACATACATCAGACAAGATTGACCAGCTGAAAGTTTATTTTTATGATATGTTTATTACTTGGTGATTCCAAATGAATTGAATCATGGGAATTGCTTCGCTGACTGTGGCTGATGTATAATACTTACATTAATCATTATTCTTTAATAAAGAAAAATCAATTTAAAAATTCTTCTGTTTATTCTCTAATGATCTGATGTTTTATTTGCTTAGATTCTACTTTGGAGACCTGTTTTGCAGGGGCTTATTCTAATATGAAGTTTTTTTCTGATTGCTTTGGAGATCCTATGATGCAAACAGAAAAAACTTGGATTCTGCATATATCAACGAAATATGCCTTATGCTTGTCATTTGCTCAGCTATCTTAATACATTTGAGTAGAATGACATCCACAAGCAAAAAGGGAAATCTATGTATGTTATGAGCAAGAACAATTTTTCCTGAACAGTCGGTAATAAAAGTTATATTTTACATCATGTTTGTTAAGTCATTTTAAAATCTTATAATTTGGTACCAGTTACCACCAACAAATGATTATACATACTTTTCTCTCTTATGCAAGTATATCGAAAGACAAAAACCATATTTTTGCAGAAGACGTTTATGTAAAAATTATTGGTGAATAATGATCCTAGAATTATTTCTCAATCATGATCCTAGAACTATTAATTAAACGCTTACCTTGAAAATATCTACTTCAACATTTTGAAACCACAATCAACATATCTCAAAAGGAATGAGGGTTGAGAAAGGTTAGAAAAACAAGATGGGTGTGTCAACCTCATTTTATCCCTTGAGGCGTTGAGAGGGAAGGTAATACATGGAAAGCCAACTATTTTTTCTACACTTGTGACGGAACACAATATATCCAACCTATGTTCAAGTCTCATGTCTATGGGGCTTAAGTATAGGTAGATGTGTGCTCTTCCTCACCACTATTGATATTTTTTTCACTGGAAGGAAACTATTGATGAATTGAAGCCATTGCAACTTTTGCACGGCATGGAAGATCCCGCAAGTATTTCCCTTTATTATGCTTGTGAGCCTCCGTTGTGGTACCATCAAATAGAAGAGAATAAAACAAGCGATGGGGCCGTCACAAATTGGTAGAAGCACAGAAAATATAGTTTATGCACAACAATGACCACATGTATCTCTCCATTGACTTTTGTGTGGAAAGAGACATGTGTCTACATACTGAATCAAAGGCTCTGAAGGTGAACTTGTCCAATTATTATTCCCTACCGAATACAATTTATCCCTTTGTTGAATGATTACAAGTTGCTAAATGTGGATTACATTGTAAGATTTGTCTATTCAAATTTTGACTTGCATCGAACGTGCATTACGCACAGTTACTAGTGTAAGTAGGTTCAGAGAACGAGCACTTAACACATCCATCCAGCAGACTAGCACAATCGAAGGGAGAAATTGGATGGTCTTACCATTGGGCTTGAGGATCTGAACAGCAGGATCCATCATCTATCTCCTCCTTCGCACGCTCTCTCAGCAGTGGCAGCACGGAGACCTTACAGGATTTAGGGGCGGAATCAAGCTAGGGTTTTCCGCAAGTGAAGAAAATAAAACGAAATGAATTAGTAGGAGATGGAGAAGGAGAGGAAGCAGAAGGCGTGGCCTGACCTCGAATCGCCGGTTGATGGCTGCCGGGGGATGGGGCGAACGTGGTGGGGTCGCCGGCGGCGCCGCACCTCCCTTGTCTCCGGCCGCCGTTGTTCTGGGCGAGTGTAGACTGAAGAGAGTAGGAGGCGTGCGTGCTCAACTCCAGTGTGTGTGCGGCCCATCCTAGTGCGACAATGAAAGCCCAGCTACCTGGACTTGCAAATAAAAGCCCAAGATTTCCTGAAAGTTATATCTGCCAATGGGCAACGCAAGTGTCACCATTCTGAAACAAAATTTTGCGGAAATGTATCAGAATTTTGACGTTTACCAGTAAACTACCTTTTAGCCATTTGATCGAAAACACGGATCCTAAAGCAGTCTAAGTGGCCATGTCAGAAAATCAAACACGTTCACTGGGAACTTGCCCGTGGCGAACGTGTCCGCGTCCACAACTTTTACAACACCGGTGGCCCCCTCTCTCTATTCCCATGTCCCCCCTCATTGGCCCGAAGAAAGTTATAGAGAGCAGAGAGAGGGAGGGTTTTGGTGGTGGGCGAGCGTGCCAGTCCCTGCGCTGCAGACACCGCCGGATTTCGCGGCCGGCAAGGGGGCACCTCCCCGCTGCATCTCGGCGAGCATTTTCACGCTTGACCTCCATGAGGTCGCAGTATTGGCGGCGCATGGCATCGCGACAAGTGTGCCATCAGAGAAGAGCAGTGAGTTACATTTTCCTCTGGAGATGGTAGCAAAAACTATATTACATAGTCGAGAATGACATTATCTGCTGATACTTACTACTCATGCATGATCTCAGACTGACAAGGTTATGTCTCATGTTTGAATCTAGTTTTGCCAATCTGTTATTGTACACGGAAAGAAGAAAATACAATCGCAGTGATAGAGATTAAAGTATTCCGAGAAAAAAGAACCAGAAATTGTTTCGACGATCTTTTGTACTTCAGTGGATGTCAGGTTACATAAATAGCTCTTTTGTATTTATCATTTGCAATAACTTGAATTGAACCTTCACCCTTTTCTTAATTCAGTATAGACATGCAAAATGGCCGGGTTCCATCTTTTCCAATGATGATTTATGTTGTAATGAACAGAATAGAGAGTTAGAAGAAGGAATAAATTGGTAAGCTAATCCACCCAATGTTGGGCTATGCTGGAATAAGCCACGGCGTCTCGTGCGGTCGGGCTCGTCGGGCGCATCGGGTGCGTGCGGGACGTGCGGGATGCACTGGTTCGGTCGGGTGCGTCGGGTGCGCGCGGGACGTGCGGGATGCACTGGCGCGGTCGGGCGCGTCGGGTGCGCGCGGGACGTGCGGGATGCACTGGCGCGGTCGGGCGCGTCGGGTGCGCGCGGGACGTGCGGGACGCAGCGGCAGCGTGGCCGTGTGATGCGGCAAGTGCGACGAAGGCTGGAGCGCGGGCCTCTACGTGCATATTGTGTTGGCCTAGTCCTTTGGCCGTTAAGAGGAGGTTGAGCAAGGGCCGGGCATAGGCGTGCATGTTGTAGTGATTAGGCTGCATGCATAAGTTGTTAGCCGAGTCTTGTGGCTGCTGGAATGATTCTGGCTAGGAGTAGGATAAGGCCTGTTAGTACGTGCATGTAGATAGGATTAGTTAGTGCATGGAGGACGTGCAGTTAGTGGCCGGGTGTGATGGCCGGCGTGCGTGCGTGCGTGAATCTTGTATCTACTATTTAAGTGACCAGATGAATGAGATAAGTGGCTGTGAGGGCCGAGGGAAACATGTAGCCATGGTGTGCCACCAGGGAAGTGTCTTTGGCAAAGCCATTGTGATCCTTCTTCCTTGGTGAAGTGTGTACGTGTGTGTGTTCCCCTGGTATGTGTGCGTTCACGTGTTTGTGCGAGACAAACCATGAAAGAGAGAAAAGAGAGTTGTAAGGAAGAAGAAGAAGGGCGCTGCGGCGAGGAGGCGGCGCCAACAGGCTACTGATAAAGTTGCAGGGGTATTAGTCACCAGGACCATGAATGCGCATCGTGAACTAGCCTTTTTAACTGTACAATTTTGCATTGTTTATTTTCATAAGGCTATATATGATCTGTTTGTACGAGAAGTGCATGGATGAACCCATGGGCATAAGAACCCACTTTGGAAAACTCATTTCTAAAAGGCAAAAAATTCTGGGAAAAGTCTTATCCATACATCTTCACATTTTATGTGCGTGCAGAAAGTTTCACGAAAAAACAACTTTTTCTTTGGCCTGTGCAAAAAAGAAAAAAAAATGTGTCGCGGTACGCTATTTAGAAGCATTGAAATCTATCTTTTTTGCGGAGGCAAAAGCAAAAAAGATTTTTTTTCACAAAACTTTGTGCCGCGCACACATGTTGCGAGATATATGCGTGAAATTTTCTTTTGATTTTTTTTACATTTTAAAACATGTTCAAAGTGCATTTTTTGAAAGTGGGTTCATAAGCCCATGTGTTGAGGACGTCGACACTCCTGTTTGTACATTCTTACAAAGTTTGTACATAGTACTATATCTATCTATCAAGCAATCAGGCGGTGCATTATTCACTTCATCAGAGCATCTTGCGTAAGTGACCTCCCGATGTTATGCATAAGGGCAATGAAAAATGAGATGAGCTACAGATTTTAGCACCAGGTCACACAAGCTGCATTTGTTATCTTGAGGCCATTCTCATTTTATTGGAGCAACTAGCGGTGGGAAATTTTTAGCCTTGCCTTCAATTCTTAACTAAAACACCCTAGAGACTAGCAAGCTGCGGCAGTGGGATATATGCTTCCGACGAAAGTGAGTGTTATATGCAGCCATCTGAGCTTCTGTTTCAAGTGAGTTTACTGTATCTCATTTGAAAGATCGAACCAGTTGCACCAAGGAGCAAAGTCTTAGCAGCCATCAGAGCTTCTGTTCCAACCAAACAAATCGGAGATCCTTCACCCTTCAGTTGCAAGGGTACGCTCTCCTCCATATTGAGCAACGGCAGTAACATTGCAAAATATTATCTAAGCAATCACATACAGAGCTACAGAAGGTACATCATTCAAGGGTTCATCATTGTACATGAATTGAAAACCTAGAATCGGGGACTCTCATTTGGTTATTAAGAGGTGGAGCGAGAGATATTGCTCAATGTAATTTCCATCAAGGAGTAGACAAACTCGCCTAAAAGACAAGTTTTTTCTTTGTTTTCTCCGTTAAAATAGAGCACGTCACTAACGAAAAATTTCGGAGTGGTGAATAAGATGAACGGTTCGACAAATACGAAAATTAACTAGCACAAAAGGTATTGCAACCACAAGACAGCAAAAAGTCTAGTGTATTAGACGTGTAACTACTTAACATACACACAAGTAGTCTTCTTCATGAAACCAATATCTCGGTCTCTAATAGTCACGGTGCCATATGGATACAAGTACCTCCTCCAGTTATATAGCATCATAACTAATCCACTACGAGTTATAACAAATTCAACTAGAACTACTACTGAGGGAGTGCAGCTATCTGCTCTTCCTCCGTGAAGCCCTTGTCGCTGACCATCTAAAAGCTTCCTGATATCCTCCTTCACATGACATTCCTGGGACAAATTAGCAGAGGAAGGGTCAGGAGAGAATAGAGGTCGGTTAGCATCCGAATATTTGTTATCACTTGTCAACCAGTTGTTATGTGCACCCACAAATCAGAATCAACTTGGTCCCGCAACATAGGTCTTTAAATCAAAAGTACAGCCAGTACAACTTAAATGCTCCCACATCTTTCCGTTTCATAGTTTGTATTTTTGTAAAACAAAAATCTTATCATATGGCTGGCTGGACTACCCACTAGTCGCAGATAATGAAAATTTTCACGGTTGATATGGTTGGATTACAACTCATGAATAAACTCAATCACACCTCCACTTGTGTTCAAGAAAATAAACAATCCACTAAGAAACATTCGAAAATGAAACAAGTATTAACATCTGATGAGGACATATGTTCTACTGTTAAACCTGCCGCTACTCCTTCATCAGTTCCGTCTGGACCTATCACTAGAGCGCGTATGAGACAAATAAATGGCCAGGTACTATCGCTCCTTTGTACATATCATTTAGCTGATGAGAATATGATATTACGCTCATGTTCCAATTTACTCGTACTCAGGAACGAAAGTGTTGGATATATGACGAGAGAATGTAACATGAAGTCAGGAGATGGAGAATATTGCATGTTGACTCCACAAGCAGCAGCACTATTGCATGCAAGAACCAATCGAGCCACCCATGCTCCAGGCTACGTGCTCAAGTAATACATGCAAAAGGAGAGAAGGAGGAAGCCACGTACACAACAGCCCACCTCACCAAATAAAGGAGACCATACAATATTCTGTCTTACATGTGGGCCGGCATGACATCACATGTAAGTTACTCTCAACTATGACTGGTCTTTATAAACATCACACCGTGCAATAAAAAAAAACAGAAATAGAAAATACGTGTTCCTTGTCGCGTCCGTGTGTTACGTATTCGACGAGATCGATCGTACAAGAGGAGGCCGGTGTAGGTGCAAGCTAGCGTCGCGTGAGATCAATCCAGCTGCTTGCTGATTGATGATAGCTAGCCAGCTTGTTACGTGTGTCTCTTCTCGGCGAAACCGATCGGCCGGCAAGCGCAGCTAGCGGCTGAGGCGTACATACGTGTTCCGGCGGAAATTACCTGTCCGGATCGACGTGCCACGCAGGCCTAAAGCCAACAAACCCTACCCAAATACATACTCATTGTACAACTAATACAAAGCTAAAACATCTACATTTATTACACTTTTTATGAAGTAGTACAACAAATTCTGGAGAGAAGAGAAACACCATGACCGTAATTACGGAGGGCATCAGTAGGCTGTCTGTCAAATGCCTTCTGTAAGAGATTCAGCGCTACAAGTGACTCTTTCTTCCCCCATACCTCTCATGCCTATAGCCTGAAAATTTTCCTCCCTTGAAAACAAAGAAAAAGAGAAGATTGTGCCACTGAGTAATATGGTTTGTTACGGTAAATATTAATTGTAAGGTATAGTGAGTGTTGACACAAAGAAGAGATGTGCGTTAGGCAGATAAATGTCTCAATGACGATTCAAGAGTTTGGAGATCTATAGAGTCTTGAGTCCTCTTATACACTAGGTGTCGTGGATTCAAACCCTTAGTGCTGGTACTAGACTGGTAGCTACGTTGGATTACTGATGGAGCTCACCTGCAAAAAAAAAAAAAAGGATTACCGATGGAGCTAACTTCAGTGCTAGCTCTCTCTTGCACGTGCGCTCGCCAAAAATTCCTTGAAAACGACTTTAGGTTAGATGGCACATATACTAGCTAAGAGCATCTCCGACCAATCCCCTAAAAGGCGTTGGAGGAAGATAAATTCAGTTTTCCTCTTCTACGCGGCACCTAACTGATCCCCTATCGCGTTTCGATGAGGATAATTTATCCTCCTCGGCCGCCCTGACTCCTAAATATACGCGGTCACCCATCCGCGGAGTCAAAGTTTTGGCCTCTGTACCGGTGCCATCGCCGTCACCACCCAGTGCCGCGTCATCGCCGATGTTTCTTCCGTCAACTACCCAGCGCCTCTGCCGACACCCAACTGCCTCCGCCGCCCTATGGCACCACTCCGAGATGGTCACCAACTGCTGTCGTCGCAGGAATCGAGCTCCAACGCCGCCACCGCTGCCGCATCGATCCCGTCGCCGGAAGTACCAACCGGACCTTCTTCCTCCGAACCTCTTCGTCCACGGTCGGCCATCTCGAAAAGCTCCGTCCAACCACATCTCACAAGCTGAATTCGGGGCTTGATCAGGCCTTGCCATTTTTGTGTGCTATTTAGTGGCTTTAATTTAAATTCAACTATAAGTATCTTTAAAAAGGCCTGTAAACACAAGAAAATTTCATATCTAAGCACCTTTTTTAGCTTCTATCCAATAAATATATAAAAATAAAACAAAGCTTGCTCGGGAAAATTTAAACATTTACTGGCATCGTCGTATTGATGCATGTAGCAATTGACCGGGAGCATAGAGAGGGTCAGCAAAAAATGACGGGATGCAGAGCAAATATAAGCCCAAAAGATTTCTTATTTAAGAACTTCCAAGTTGTTCTTGTTTTTAGGTTGCACGATCGACTTGCAATTCCTCAATTGTTCGTTTATGAATTGGGCCGTGCATGTGTCCATGATGCAAACTAACAAATATGGGTGTTTCTCTTTCAAGGATCTTTTCTTTGAATATAGCACTACCATTTGTTATGATCTGAAGTGTATGAATGATCATTCGAACTCAGTTGCAACTTATTACTGATTTATATCATTATATGTATTATACAAAAGTTTTCCCAAATTTTATGGCTCGTTTGTTTGAGAGGCGCCCAGAATGATAGCTATGTCGAGTGGATCTATACAACAGGATCCCTCCCCCCGCGTCGCTCCCGCATCCGGCAACTCGGGTGGGCTACTACCCTAGCCGTCGCCGAGCCCCGATCTACTCCATCCTTGATACGTCCATTTTGCATCATGTTTTTCTACTGTTATTTATAATGTTTTTCGTCATCCTTGAAACGGGCAAAGAAGGCTTGCCTATACCTGCTGAAAGTTGGAGAAGACATCGTGGACTCGTCCCCCGCCGCCTCGCCCATTACTCATATTCCTAGAGAACCAAGTCTAGAAACAAGGGATACATTGTTGAAACAGAAGTACCTGATGGTAAAATATTCAGAAACCATGAATTATTGGTTCACAGAAAGCCTTTGATCTCTCCATGCTAAGTGTAAACTTCTCCCAAGAAAACATGATTTGAGAGCACATCAAAAGATATACATATACTTTGTACAGAACCAAATTCTTTTTCTAGAAAACTAAAACTATGAACGACAAATTGAAAAGCTCACTGTACCTAAGAAAGAAATGACAAGGAATTTGATTTCCCCTTATAGGCATTAACACAAACACCTACCGTGCATGAAAAAAGGAACACGGACCAAAGAAGCACACCAGAAAAGAGGGAAATCAGAGAGAAGAGGCAAACTTGCATCTCACGGGCTGAGGAGAAGAAGCGGACTGCTGGAGCTTTGCCTGCTCAAACTGCATGACGTGCGCAGCAGCTCCAGGTTAACACAACCTAGTAGTGGAGGCGCGGGGCGTGTCGATCCTATGGCCGGCGGCGACTACAGGGTAGCAGCAGGCCGCAGCACTCTGCGGCGTTGTCGTCCCTCGAATCGCGCCGTCCTGGTCTCGCCCTCATGGCCAAGCGCGCATCCTCGTCAGGTGCCGCATTGTCGCTGCCCGCCGTGCACATCGCCGCCTCCACCGATGCCATGGACGCGTGTGCGCGCCGCCGCTCGCCAAGGAAGGCTGCAGGCCACGAACACGCGGCCGGCGTTGGGAGTCGTGGTGGTTTTGAGAGCCTGTCCGAGGCTCTGTGGCTGCATGCCTGGGTGGGCGCGACACTTGCACTTTAATGGTATTTACGAACTGATGGAGAGATGCGGGCAATATATTTCAACATATGATAATGCTTGATCTTGTATGCAAGTTTATTTTCATCAGTTTAATATGGTATTTTAACTAACATAGATTTTTGATTCTCTACTAGCTGATTTTCTTTCAAAATAGTTCTCTGCAACTTCTTCTGAGCATAAGGTACGCATCGAATTAATAAAAATCTTCTCTTTCACTTTAGTAATCTACGCCTCACCTCTCTTCAACATTTATGTTAAACATTATTCTCGAGACAGTGAAATCCACTTGCACTTGTCTTAATTAAGTTTTGTAATTAGATGCATACATCTGTGTGATAATAAAATTTACTGCTTTTTGATTTCGTCAAACCTTTTTATTCTCTTACGCCAGGTATATATGATGCATTTATCAGAGGTTGCTGCTACCTATTCATCGACTCACAATGGCTGGCATCAATTTCTTACTGAATCAGCACCATCCTTATCCACGTGGAGTAGACATACCGGTGGCCTCAAATCAACATCTTCTTACTGTGACATTAGAGCTCTCACATTGCTGACTAGAACTAATTATGCAATTGAAGTCAAAGTTTGTAACAAATCAACATCTTCTTATTGTGTTATTAGAGCTCACACATGGCTAACCAAGATACTTCTGCAAATATTGTAACAAATAATGGAAATCAAAGTTTTAAATAGCGGCGTGGTTTTAATTAGCAGGGTCATGCTAAATGATCTCTATTTACAATTTAATGGTTTTAGCGACATATAGCGCCATTTAGGAGTGCTATAGCATTAATTTATCTTATTTGAGTCTGCTGTTATTTGCCATAGCCTATTATTTTGAACTTCAGTGGAAAAACAAGACTGTAACCAAGCCAACATCTGACATTTTTCATGGAAAAAAGTCTTATTCACTAAACTTTTAAACAAACATCCCGGTCACCTGGTATGCTTGTTCACTATTCTCAGTAACATGGTTATGTCATCCAATTACTACTTGATATGCTTGTTTTCCATGTGACATCTCTGTTCTGAATAAAAAGGGAAAAACAGAATCCAATTAAATACTCCCTCTGTTTCTAAATATAAGCCTTTTTAGAGATTTCAATATGAACTACATACGGATGTATGTAGATGTATTTTAGAGTGTAAATTCACACATTTTGCTCCATATGTAGTAGAAAACTGGCCTTTAGTCCCGGTTTCAGAGGGCCTTTAGTCCCGGTTCTGGAACCGGGACTAAAGGGTCGGGACTAAAGGCCCCCCCTTTAGTCCCGGTTGTGTTACGAACCGGGACTAAAGGCCCTCCATGTGGCCGCTGTCTGGAGCTCGACCTTTAGTCCCGGTTGGTAACACTAACCGGGACTAAAGGAATTTTTTTGAATTTTTTTAGAATTTGATTTTTTTTGAAATTTTTAAATTTCTGAATTATTTGCATTTAATCTCTAATCATCCTTCATCACTGCTCAATTTAATCTCTAATCTCTAATCACCCCTTATCATTCCAAATAGTCAAACTTCCCGGCCGGTCACCCATCCTCTCACTACTCCAGCCTGAGCACGCTTAACTTTTAAGTTATATTTCCCCTTGTTTCCAAGTTTGCACTTGTTGTTTTCCTAACAATAGTAAGCTGTCAATTCTATTAACCCTTAGGAGTTGAAGTTGAGCATGAAGTCACACGTTACACCGTTTGAGTTTGAAACTATTATTCTTAAAACCAATATTTATTTAGTAACACTAATATTTCTTGACTAAGTAGTTTGACCATAGTTTGACTAGACTTGACCAGATTTGACCAAAATTCAAAAAAATTGAAATAATTATTTAGTAACACTAATATTCTTGAATAATTATTTAGTAGCACTAATATTTCTTGAATAAGTAGTTTGACCAGATTTAACCAAAATTCAAAAAAACTGGAATTTGAGAATAACTTTTTTACCTTTTAGAATTTGAGGATTCTAAAAAATTACAAAACGGCCTACGGCGGTCAAAATCGGATGCGGATTTTCGTGCTGAACATTTTGATATATTATACATTTTTTTTCGACATCATATGCAAAAGATATAGTTGTTTTACTTTTTCATCACACTTTTTTGCAAAACATGTCAAAATTTATGTTTTTTAATTTTCCTAACTAGTAGATGTAGTAACATAACTACATCTCGAAGGATTTTAATTTTTGAAGTTTTTATCATTCTCTTTTGTTTTTTTTAAAACTGAAATGGCGATACACTCCGCGGGGGGGGGGGGGGGGGGGGGGTGGGTAGAGTTTGAACCCCTTTAGTCCGGATGGTGTCCATCCAATCCTACCGTCGACTACATCTGCTAGCACCGTCCCAGCAAGAGTCACAACTAAGGTTAACCAAGCCAGAGGCACGTTCTATTAAAGTGGCAAAAAAATTACTTTTTATATAGCAAAACTAATTCTATCAACTATATTATAGGCTAAACATCTATTAATACAAAACAGTACAAAACACTAGCAAAATTAATATTAATTAATTATAAAAATTTATCTACTGTTGTCTAACAGAAGCATACTACAACATGTTAAAATCTACAGAAACAAGTAACTAAAAATAATTAAAACAACAATTAAAGGACTAAAACAACTATAAAAGCAAAGCAGTACTGTTTTAATTAAAATCCTAATTTATATTATTCAAAAAATAACCAAATTAATCTTACTGTGACAACAATCTGACATGTGACTAGGAGCAAAAAGAATTAAATAAAAAACTATTTTTAAACTCAAATTATTCACAATCTAGTGTTTGAAGCAAATTTGAACAAATTCAAATTGAAAAATAATGGGACAAACAGAAACTAGACAAAATTTGGAATCTAATGCAAAAGGAATCACTCAAAAACATCAAATATCCTAAAAGATATAAGCAATTTGAAACAGAAACTAAAAACAAAAAACAAATTTCAGAACCCCTTTAGTCCCGGTTTGAGACACGAACCGGGACTAAAGGGCATCGCACCCTTTAGTCCCGGTTCGTGTCTCAAACCGGGACTGAAGGTCTAATCTTTAGTCCCGGTTTGAGATACGAATCGGGACTAAAGGGCATCGCACCCTTTAGTCCCGGTTCGTGTCTCAAACCGGGACTAAAGGTCTCATTTGAACCGGGACTAATGCCTTCCCGACGCCCTAGCCGCATGAACCGGGACTAATGCTCACATTAGTCCCGGTTAGTAATGCAACCGGGACTAATGTGTACATTGAGAGTGGACGAAAACCCTGTTTTCTACTAGTGGTAGTCCATATTCAAATTTCTAAAAAGACTTATATTTAGGAATGGAGGGAGTATGAGGCAAGGTGCGTCACAAATCCAACTGTACCATATATGTTATTTTTCATATAACATAAAAAACATCCAAACCATAGACCAACTCAAAACCAATGACAAGCTTTGGACTGGCAATCACTAAGTGTTGTCCTTTTTTATCCCAGATAGTTTTTTCCTAATGCTGACCAAGAGGTCTAGCTTATCTCAAAACATTGATGTTGTTGCCAACTTCCTTGGTCTCATGGAGGAATCAAGCATTTGCTCCAGCTCGTCTACTTCTGTTAAAATGGTTTTGATGCTCAAATAACTTGGTCTCTTAAACAACTATGGTGAATGGTCTAAACACGTCTTAACCGTGAAATTGAATTTTATAATATGTTAGATTAGATGTACATACTAAGTTATTGTCCTATTTTTTATATTTATTTGAAAACTATCAAAATTTTCATTGAGGCAAGGTGCACCATGAATCCAATTGTAGCACAGATGTTCTCTTTTGAATGACGAAACAACATCCAAACCATATAGTCAACGGAACTACCTCCAACTTGTGCACAAGTAATGGAAAGATAATAAGCTTCACACCTCGAGTGTGTGAAGGTTAAAATGGCTTGCCACAAATTTGGGGTAGAACTAATTGACTTATCAAATGTAATGGGTGGTTTGATTGCACATGCGCCTTATGCGGCCAATTGGAGGGCACTAATGGAATATTGTTCCACTGTGCGCCTGATTGGACCCCCCCCCCCCCCCCCCCCCCCCCCTTCTCCCTCCTCTGAGCTTCTGAATTTGTGTGTTCAGTCCTTGATATGTAGGGTTTGGTTATTCAAAGGGTAGTTTGGCACTACTTTGCTGCACTAGATTAGGACAGTGGAATATTCAAAATAAAATTGCTATTGAAAAGGTTATTCCCTCTCTACTCTGGCTGACCTCATCTTCAAATGTGGTCTTTTCATCCAGCTGTGGGCTCTGCGGGGAAAGGAGGAGGACAAGGTGGTTGAGGCCAACGAACAAGCTTAAACAGATCTATACCAAACACAGGGAGGCGATGGTAACCACCAATGCTGCTGCCTAGTGGTTTGTTGCTTTGTAGCCAAGACTTTTATTTTCTGACCTGAATGTCGTTTTAAGTCTCAGTTTTTAGCTTGCCTGGGTTTGGGCTATATTACTTTAAAATTCGGCATTGCCCTTTCTTCTAAAACAAATTCAAAACTGCATGCATGCATCCTACTCATTCATATGCCAAAGCAGGAGGCTCTTGGAATGTGAATCAGAAGAAAATACATTGGCCAGCCGAGTAGAATGCCGCGTCCTCCATATGTATAAGTTGTCATCATAAAAAGTAATCCTCATATACATGCAGCTAGGACGTGTGAAGAACAGTGCCACTTTTACTGGTGACCAAAAATAATCCTCATATAGATGTTGTGTTTGCAAACAGGAATGGTTTTAATTCCTGGTTGTGATGGTGATGAAACTACTTACAGCAGCTAGCAACAGAAATAAACTACCGCGAGTTGGAGGTCCTCTCCCTGCTCTTTGTGCATTCTTTATCTCAAGCTTCCAAGCCTTCAGATCACAATGAGCTATTACTTTCGTAGTACATTCATAATATTTTCACTTGGTCCTCCCAACAAAAACAGTCAGGCAACAGGTCTCAACTGATACTAGCTACAATGTGGATATATGTTTCGCAATAATTTCTTTGTTCATCATCACCTCATTCTCATACCATAGCTTACTGATGCTTGTTCATCCATTCACAAAGAGGACCTATACAAAGGCTGGTATCGAGTCCTTACTGACTACAAGTACTACACATGCATCACTAACTGAAAGCAAACATCGAGTCTGCAAAATAACATGTTTAACAAGCAGAGACAACACAAGATTGCAAGGGTCGCATCGCTACTGAACTAGTACAAGTTCTAATCAGTTCAGGAATTGAATGAAGTGCTTGTTCATGACCCATGGTTCTTGCCAATGAATTGTACCAGGCTTGAGCTCATGTTCTGGACCATAATGGTTTCCTGCAGAAATTCTTTGATCCATATTCCTATAAACCATCTTTGCATAGTATCTGAAGAACTGAACTGAACAAACCCTATCAATCTGAGATCATACATGAGTAGCAAGTATCAGCAGTACAAAATCAAAGAAAAGCACGCCACAAAAAGCACAAATCACCTATTGTTAGCTTGGACTAGCCACTTGTCGTAGAAAAGGAAAATATTCAAGATGAAATATCCGTATCACAAATCATGTATAAGCCATGTAAAATGTACAATAAACTAGTGTTCAAGAAAAGAAAAAAATTCAGAAAAAACCAAGTATTAATAATCTCATGCATAATTAAGTTTTAGAAAAAGCAGTCTCAGTCATAAGCTTAGAAAAACCTCATACATAGCTTGAGGTTTACAGTTCAAAGATGGGAAGAAATTTATAGATGCTGCGGATGACACATAGTGATGGTCGCCACAACTAGGTCCAACGTCTACATCTGTCTTAACAATGTCTACAGATATTAGATAGTGGTAGTACAAAGAAGTCTGGAAATAACACAATTTAAATCCTACAGGCCAGTTTCATAGGACACATTTATACAAAGTGGAAGAATAGAGGATCAATTTCAGTGTTGACTACAATAGGAGCCATAACAGACAAAAGTGGAAGAACCTACAGCAAAGAGCCATTTCTGCACCTCAGCAAACCCAAGAGAACTCCAGATACCTACAGAACAACCAATGTAATCAGTCAAAACCAATTTGTACTATTCACCCAATGAAAAGCTGATCAGGTAATATCCCAGAATTTTGCATCATCCCAACAGTACAAATCAACTCATTTGTTCTGAACATCATACAACAATATCCAAAGGTGAATTATCTAGAAAAAATAAACATCATCCTGCAGTGAACAGTAAATTTGTAGTTTCTACTACACACACTGAAACTCCATTGTTGATATGTTCTCAAGCTTTCCCTCGTCATACAGTGGTGGGCCTATGATGAAAGATCTGGGGGTGACAGATAGTGCAATTTGACTTAAATATCATCCTAATTCTAACAAATAGTCATCAAACAACATTAAGTTGTTAGAAATTTAGTTAGTGTCTAGTATAACATGGCACCCATGACACCCCCACTAGATCCTCCCCTGCCATCATAGGCAAATACTGAACTTCCTAGTTTATCACATCATTCAAGATTTTTTTTCCAGTACCACATGCATATTACTGGCTCGTCTAAGAAAGGAGAAAAATTCTGGTTTCTAACTCACTGCCATACTTATCCGAGATGGAAGAACTGGGCAGTTAAAGTCGATCAAACTCGTGCTATAGAGGCCATAAATGAGAGATCTCATGCATTGAATAATCAAGCAAGAAGATATATAAATAGCAAGAAGATAAATCTACAAACCTGTTCAGCCAACATAGCATATTTGCAGATCTAATGCATTGACATTTTCAGCTACACCATCTCCACCAGCAATGCCCCTACCTAATAGCAAAAGAAGTACAATAAATCAATGGAAGGATATCGTCAAGCAAATAATATTGCCTGGAAATGGCAACCAAACAACTATTTCACATATTAGATCACACACATACTGATAGAGCATATTACGCACATAGTGACAACTAGGCAGCAGTAGTTACATTTCAATTTTTGTTATACTTTAAGTAATCAATTAAGTAACAAAACTACACTTGTATAACTTCACCATCCAGACAAAGAAACAAACAACTCAAGTTATACTTCAATATCTAGTCAACCCTTTAGCACACCAATGATATTATGGTAAACATGTATCATAAGTAATTGGAGTGAATCTCAGTAAAAGTAATTTGATTTGTTACGTATGTCATGCAAGAGACGGACGCAGAGTTTCTGCACCCGAGCTCAAATGAGCTTGGGTGAACAGTAAAATCGAAACAAAATCGAAAAACATTCAAAAAATTCCAAATTTTTTTTGTGAGAAACATTGAAAAATGTTTTAAGTGCTTGCAAAAATTCGTCATGAAATCACATTCCTAGAAGGTGTGGCAAAAAAAAACAAAATTGGTACTCTAAAAATGCTATTTTCAAAAGCATTTTGGAGCACTGAATTTGTTTTTTTTTTGCCACGCCTTAGAGGAATGTGATTCCATGACAAATTTTTGCAAGCACTTAGAACTTTTGTCAATGTTTCTCCCAAAAAAAAATTGGATTTTTTTGAATTTTTTTGATTTTACTGTTTACCGAGCTCATTAGAGCTCGGGAGCAGAAAGGTACTTTCAGCAAGAGACGAGATATTACCTGCAGTATAGAAATTTGCATAAGGATAATAGATTCTGTAACTCTGGTACTCTCTTCTACCAATATATTTGAACTTCATTGACTCAAGTTGGAGCATGAAGTCATGAGAAACCGAAGATAAAAAGATCACATTTGTGTCTTCATCATACCCTGGCATCAGGACAAGTTTTGCCACGCCTGAATGTAAGGGTCGTGTAAAGAGCTCATCCAGTTGGACGGTTTTCTGTAGCACCCATGAGACAACACCATCACAGTCGGATTTCCTCGCCCATAACTGAATGCTTAGTTCTGGCTTTGGCAAAACAGCAAGGCCGATGCCATTATCCTCTCCTCTTATGATCTGAAAGGACCAGTCGACGCCAAAAGTATTAGTAACATCGATACTTGCAGGATTCTCAATCACATCAAGAGTCAGCCTTTCAAAATCAAACTCAAGAATACCGTCTCCATGAAGCAACCAGCAAAGTGCATTTCTAGATATCACATCTGTAGTCGCTATAGAGATACTATCTTCCCATATGCCAGACTTGGATTCATAGATGCAAACAAATGCCTTTGTGCATTTATCGTCATGGCATCCCAATACCAGTTTGAATGGGCTCAGGCGGCAATCACCATGCACATGCTGCTCGTCACCGGCAGAGCACATCACCGGAGCGCTCATGATGAAGTTAGCTTGCTGATTGTCGAAACCCGGTGGAAAAGCTACACGGCGCTGGAAGTTGGTGTAGGGGTCCCACAAGACAGCCTCGTGGCGCGGGCGGTCAAGGAAGAGTGCAATGCCGTGTCGGCAGCCAAAGAAGGAGGAGATGTGTATGTGCAGGGTGGCCCATGGATTATAACCAAGGAGGTTCTCTGGCAGGGCAAAGCTGACGGGGATGCGGTTTGGCGGGTCCAGCATTGGAGTGAAGATGGGGGCTCGACCAAATTCTTTGTCAAGAAGCCAATGAGCGGGGGTTTCCGGTGGTGTTTGCGGAAGCGGTAGATGAACCGCGGGTCAGAGAGGATGCTGTACCAGCGCTTGCATACGGCGGATGCACGGGGAAGCGAGGATGGAAGCGGAGGGAGACAGAGGAGGATCTCCTGGAGGAGGTCCTCGTCGTCTAGCGGTTGCACGGGTGAGGAACAGAGGCCAGTCATCTTAGCTGGAACTGGGAACAGGCTAATCGAATAAATGCCCAGTGGTGCTTGTGCCTTTGTCAATTTTCATCATCTTACACTCAAAGCAGATCAAATGTCCCATCTTGCATCTGCACATTCGTAAAATTCCCCATCTTTAGACTTAACCATGCTATTTGTTTCCTTGGCTCAAGAGAGGCTGAAGAAGACGTCCTGAATGAAGCTTCAGGTTGAGGGACTCACGGAATGGAAACCAGGATCCATCGCGCCTGATGCTAGATGCATTGGTCAGCCCAGATCCGTCTACAGAGCTACCTAGGGTTCGTGCGACAAGGAGAGGAACGCACATCAATCAAGAAACTAAACGGGGGATGACTAGGGCTTTCAATGGAACGGGGAGAGAGGAAAGGGGAAGCTCACCTCAGTGGATGCCGCGCCGATTCGGAGAGCTGCCGCTGGTCGCCGTTGCAGCCGCCGGCCTGCCGGAGGAGCAGAAGGAGCAGGGCGTCTTGGGCGGGCTGGGCTCTGCTCTCTTGGGTCCAACCGCTTTGATGGACTTGGGTCAGAGGGCAGTTTCGTCTTTGCATTTCAGTCTTGAACGAGTGATAATGAACTAACACTTGCTCTCACACTCTTCGTGTCTTGTTAAAAATTAAAAAATCTTTGCTCCCATGTAAAAAAAAAAAAAGCTTGGTCCAATTCTCAAAGAGAAAAAATTTCACCAAAAGCATAATTTATTTACATTCCAAAGAGGGGAAAATATTTGTGTTTGTTGCGGTGTCATATTTGAATGTTTGAGTTCAGAATTTAATATTTGGCTTTACCTCTGTCGCTATATTTTTCATGGTAAACAAAATGAACAATCTACTACCGTACAAACACCATCATGTGTGATAGGTGACAAGAGGGGAAATATGAAACGAGAGGCACTAGGGTGGCTGACTAAAAAATGCAGTTAGCCCTATCATTAATCCAGCCTAGCTACTAGTGTCCTATTAATACTACGGGTTTGAATGCACCACAACCATTGCATGTATAAGACGAGTCGATGGCTACACACATGTGAGAGTCCTCGTTCGTCATAAAGGAACCAATAACCAATGTTCCTCTCGTTCCTCTTTCTTTATTCCAAAACTCTCTACTCTCCAAGCTAATACACAACACCGAAACTATACAAGAAACTCAGTGGCATGGTGTAGGGGTCTCCTTGTCTCTGCAACGCAGAACCTTTTCGAGTCTTTTAAGCATGGGAGGCACAAGGAAAGAAACATTTACAAGTGGTGTTGAACCCTTTGGAAAGGGCTTCAAGATGTCTACTGGAATCCGTCCTCGAGCAAACCAATCAACCTCCATATCCCCGTATAGATAGTTCTAAACGATTTCCCTTCTACATATATCTTGCAGTCTAGCAGAGCAAGCAAATTTCACGCTCTATATTCTTCTCCTATATTTTCTTAATATCCTGTAACTCCATCCAGAGAGATTATATAAGAATCAATTCACACAATAAATAGTTCACACGTACGGGAGCTCATAACATAAATTAAGAATACAGACGGGTCATGTAGCTATCAATTGGACCCATCCACATAAAGTTGAGTTCAAACTCTGTTAAATTAGATAAGGCAGAAACAACATCAACTCTCAGACTTTCAGATCCTCACTTTCACACTCTCTAGAAGCAACAGCAACTAACAGCAGTACGACACGCCCTGCTCCCCTTAATATCGCACGCATGATTTGCTATTCCAAAAGAGATCAGTCGCATGTGAATGGCGCACTCAAGCAAGAGGTAATCATGCCTTGCTGGAGTAAACAGCATAAAACTACTAAATTTCGGGTTAGGGTTCTAGAAAACTACCACTTTCTTTAAATTCTCAAAAATCTACCACAAAATTGGTTGGTTGTTCCAAAAAACACTAATGACTGGATGATTCAAATTTGATCCCAGGCGTCGCCAGGGGAACCCTAGCGCCGCCGCCGCTCAAGCCCCTCTCCCTGCTCCTGTTCATCGCCGCTGCCGCCGGCCTTCACCGCGGTGGCGGCGGGCCCCGCTGCCGAAGGTGGCGGGGGTGCTCTCTGCCTCTCCCAGGGCGGCGTTGCAGGCCAGTCCCGTTGGCTGGGACGGCGGCGGCTGGCGGACCAGCGCGAGGAGGCCGGGGCGGCGGCCCCGGGACGAGCTGGCCGGCGCGCTGTAGCTCGGGAGGTCCGCGCTCGATAGACGGCGACGGCTTCGGCCACATGGCTAGCGCAGCCTCGCCGGATCTGGTGCTGCGCGGCGGCGGCCGCGGGCAGCTGGTGGCTAGCCTCCATAGGGGCGCGCATGTGTGCAGACAGGGCGCGGCGGCCGCGGTTCTGGCTGGGTGCGCACCCGGCATCGGCTGCGGGCTCGGGGTGGCTCGGGCTAGGAGCGGTGCTGGCGGTGGTTCAGGCGGAGGCAGCGGCTCGGGGGGGACTTCCCTCCCGTCTAGTTTGGCTTGGCCTGCCGTGGTCGCGGCTAGAGGTTGGAGCAGGCTACTTCTCTGTGGAGGAGGTGGTTGGTGGTGGGATGGATGCGTGATTGTGGTGGCAGTGGATGTGGAGTTGTCCTTGGTCAAGGCGGCACTGGCCAGAGCGCTGGAAATGGTAGAGGCTGCTAGGCTCTGATGTGCGGCGTGATGCGATGCCTCCTGTCCTGGTGGTTGGCCCGATTGAGCAACTCCGGAAGTTTGGGTTTTGTTATCTAGGGTAGGAAGAAATCCCTGCTTTGCGACACCGAGGCTAGCAATGGTGACGTCCGTGGACGTCGTCCCCTCGCCGGAGGCTTTGCTTTGGCCCCAATCCGACTCCCTTCCTCGTGCTTGGGGCAAACCCTTGGTCCGTCCTTTTGTGATGCCTCGGACTCGACTATGCACTAATCATATACGCAAATGCGCACGATCAAGCCCAGGGACTCACGGGAAAATATCACAACACAACTCTAGACAAAAAAAAAAATGCAAACTTTATGTTAGCCAGGGGCCTCGAGGGCTCGAATACTTAAGCTCAAGTTACACAAGAGTCAGTGGAAGCATTAGTATCTGAGTACAGACATAATTAGACAAGTTTGCCTTAAGAAGGCTGAGCAAAACAACGACAACTAGATCAAAAAGGCGCAGGCCCCCTGCCTAGGAGCCTCCTAAACTACTCCTGGCCGTTGGTCTCCACGTAGTAGTAGGCTCCACCGGGGTAGTAGTAGTCGTCGACGGGGTCAGCTGGCTCCGGGGCTCCGTCATCTGGTCGCAGCAACCGGGTATGGGGAAAAAGAGGTAGCAAAGCAACCGCTCATCCAAAGTACTCGCAAGACTTACATCAGATCTATGCTAAGCATGCATCGGTATCAAATGATGGGGCTGTATCTGTGGACTAAACTACAGAATTGCCAGATTAGAGAGAAAGGCCTAGCCTATCGAAGACTAGCATCTTGCAGCATTAGAAGAGTGCAGATTAGTATCATATCATATAGTAATAAGCATGTAGCAGCAAAGCCCAGAGATGCTTCCTCGACTCCCTGCTAGAAAGCGATCCCGGAGCTTATATATTAATTAAAGTAACATGTATCCAGTTCAAGTTGTAGTAGATCGGGATACAACACTGAGCGTCCTGTTACCATGGACACGGCTATTCGAATAGATAACTTCACTGTAGGGGTGCACTACTGTTACCCAACACGCTCGATTAACTCTGGCCGGACACACTTTTCTCGGTCATGCCCGGCCTCGGCTGATTGACATGACGTAGTCTTACCTAGGCTCCGCAGAGAAGTCCCCGCCAGTCTACATCCTTAGTGCTCAGGGGTCTTGGGCCCATCGCCCTTTGCACTCCGGGTCGTTGTGTCGCGGGTCAGAGTCCAAGCACCGCCTCAGTCCTGGATGGCCTTGTCCCGACTGGCTCACAATGCTGAACTAGACGTCTGACAGAGCTTTCGGCTGATACATACGGCGCCGAGGGCCCCATTAAACCATTATCCCGCGTGGTGGTAGTGCGTATAGGCCAGTGGCCAACTCAGATCAAATACCCAAATCCGTTAAGCGTGTTATTAGTATCTTGCGGACACGGACAAGGCTCAAGGCTCACCTCTGACACCCTGTCGCACCGACTTGGTAATCCGCGGTCCAACGACCAGGGACCAGGCCCACCTCTTGACGGTGTCCTAGACTAGGGGGTACTCACCATGTCGTCTCCCGACTAGTGGGTCGGGCCGAGGACCCCCATGGCGGTTCATTAATGGGCCAGTTTGGACAGCCGATGACATATACGAGGAAGATTCCACAAGACTTGGTGATCAAGACAAAGACTCCTCTCCACCGACGTATTCGACTAGGACTCTTGTTATCCTAGGCCTCTGGTATATTATATAAGCTGAGGGCAGGCTAGTCGATAGATCATTATGACATTACTCATCATACCCCTAGGTAGATTAACTCTGTACCTTGATACTTCATCAATATAAACAAGAGCAGGACGTAGGGTTTTACCTCCATAGAGAGGGCCCGAACCTGGGTAAACATCGTGTCGCCATGGTCCCTTGTTACCACTGATCCTCAGACGCACAGTTCGGGACCCCCTACCCGAGATCTGCCGGTTTTGACACTGATATTGGTGCTTTCATTGAGAGTTCCGTTGTGTGATCGGCAAAGGATCAATGGCTCGCCTGCAGGTCAACTGCGACGTCGGCATCTTCGTCTCCGGCTCGACTGGTTATCTTGGCTCGACCGAGGACTGTCCTCTGCCTCCGATCGTCATGTTCGGATGAGGTCCTTCATCAACATCAACTCCGATCTCTATCAAGATCGTGGAGAAATCATCCATGGAGCCCGGGGGCTCAACGTCAACATTGCCCTCGGGCGACCGTGCTGTTTTTCTAGACAGCGAACTCATATCCGCTGCCACCGCCTCCTCGAGCATCGCTTTCACGATTCCTTTGGTGGAACTGTGCAGAATTGAGTCTACAACAACCCTGCAAAATTTCGTCACGTTTCGATGGAGCAATCTCCGTCGATCTCCGATATACCGGAGCCCTGTCGAATCCGGAGGAGTTTCGAGCGTGGTGTCGAGCATCTAGCTCGGACATCTTTGGAAGATCCAACCGTTGATCGGCTGCGGAATTCCTATATGTACCGCCCCTCAAAATTTCAGCTCGATCCGATCGTTCAAACTCTGGGAAACCTCCGATGCGTGCATCGATTTTCATATCTGTCTTCTGCGCGAATACGAATCCGACCCGAGTTCATCTTTCTTCATGAACGGGATATTGGACAACCTTTTTGGAGGAATCTCTTTCTAGGGTATTCTGTTTTGTTTTCGAACACATTCTAAAAAATTTTGCTCCTTTTCGGAGGTAACCTTCACCGTTACGCCGGTGTCAAACCAGCCCGACAACGTTGCTGCACGGCTGCCGACTTGCGCCAGATAGGTCGTCGCTTCATCGACCCAAACTCAACCTCTTCGGATCATTATCTCGGCAAGCCGCACAAGAGTTCGGCATCGTGAAGGGTAAATCATCACCAACATTGTCGCCCCACGAATTATACGCAGTGGGCACACCGGCATCGCTGCATGGCCACTTCATCAAGCGGGCATCGACCGCGTCGCAAGATCCGGTCCGCGTCGGCATCGCTGCACTATTGCTTCTTCAAGCCTGGATGTGACCTCTACGTCCGAAGATCGGGAGTCAATTCCGGTCGGACTCGCCTCTCTTATCCCGTATCCAGCTTCAATCCTGGACTCGACTTCGGTGTCCGAACACCAGGAGTCAACCCTGGCCGGACTCGCCCCTCGCACCATAGTACCAGACGATGATTCCGAAGAAATCCCAAATACTAGTCCTGCTTTGACACCTCGGCTGGCATGGGGCTGCAAACGTCATACTACCGACCTGCCCCGTCACCTCGGCTAGACCGGGGGCTTCGCCATCTCTTCATCAACCTACTCCGGTGACATCGGCGTCACCAGCCGACCAGCTTCGTCACGTTAGCTGGACCGGGGGCTTCGCCTCACCACATCGACCGTGCAGCATCACCACCTCATCAAGCCGAACTCCTCGCTCGGTTACCTCGGGCTTGGGGGCTGGGACCTTGGCTAGGCTGCGGACTACGTCTTTGTCCCGCCACAAGCTCGGACCTCGGCAACAATACCGAGCATATTAACTAGCTAAGTCGCCTCCATGCACAGTTTTTTTTCTTTAAAATTTTTTATTTTATTTTATTTCTTGTTCAGTTCAACCAAACATTATATTTGTGTTAAACAAAAAAGTTGTTCGTTCGATCGTTGATTGTTAAACACTTCTTTTTTCCGCCGAGCTCTTCGTCACCTCGGTCATGAGGATTTTTGTCACCTCGGCTGGACCAGGGGCTTCGGCTCGCCCCATCGATCATGCGGCATCGCCACTTCATCGAGTCGAGCTCTTCGCTCAGGCACCTCGGGACCGACTTGGGGGCTGGGACCTCGACCCGCTGCAAGCACGGCCCACATCATCAACGCCGAACACATTAACCAGCTAAGTCGCTTTCATGCTCAAAGTTTTTACATTTTTAATTTGTGTTCGGTTCGACCATGCTCACATGCATTATTTGTTAAAAACACTTCCTGTTATAGGTTAACTGGGGGCTCTTAAATTTATACGAGCCATTTTATAATGAATGTTTTTCTTCTCAGTCATTGCAAAGTCCTTTTCTACCACTCCTTTTTCGACTCGAGTGTGTGGTCAATAGCCGGATAGCCTGGCTTCTCTCTAAAAGCCTCTTGAGTTTAGTTCGCTAAACTTGCCTTGGATAAGCACTCTGCCTTCGGGATAAGGAGGTTGAAGCCGAAGGCTGACCTACTTGAAGTTTAGAGATCGGATGTGTCATGTTAAAGCACGACAGAAGCATAATTTTTTTTAAGACCAATTTCGGATTGGCACAAAAAACTTGTTTTAGTTCGGACGTAATGTTTTTACTAAAGTTTTTTGGTTTTCCATGCTTATGGCACTTTTTACCTATTTGTGTGTTTTCAGCATAAGTCTCATAGTACGATGCCGGACACATTTAAAGCTTCGGTAATATCAACGGGGGGCTGCGACTAGAGCCGAACCCACCAAAAGCCAAGGCACTCCGAGGAGTCCTCGGCAAAACGTTCTCGGATATTGCTTTATATGCACCAGTTTCGAATTGTGTCTTCGGTCAATAGTTGGGTTGCCCGGCTCCTGTGCTTGCCTCCTACGTTCCGCTTTGTTTGGCTAGGAGTGAAAAAGGAGAACCACTGCGATTGTACTTCCGGTTTAACTGGTCAAGTACCTCAGTGGAGAAAGTCGAAAACTGACAGTCACAATGAGCGTAAACTGGTCGGCGATCCGATGACCGTATTAAACAATGGGCCTTTCATAAGATTGGCTGAAGTGTTACTGGTTTGACCCCGTTTGACACCGAACACTAACCGGGGGCTAGTAACTGGCCCCGAAATTCAAATTCCTATGACTAAGTGAAAGTTATAAAGCCTGCATATCTGATTGCCTTGTTTCCGCTAACACAACCGCCTCCGGGCACTGAGACGTCGGCTAAGGGTTGTATTGTTAGTACGGAAACACCCTGTGTAGCATCTACAAAGGGGTGGAAGCCGACGATGGGCCACTTTCAGGTTATAAACAGTCTCAATGGAGAATTTGCCTTCCATAATTATCGTAATAAAGCCATAAATATGCATCAATTTGACTTAATATTTTGGCCAAGCTGGGTTGCCTGGCTCCTGTGCTTACCCCTACATTCCCGATTTTTCGGCTAGGCGGTAAAGGGAGCACCTCTGTGATTGTTACTACCGGGTCATCCGGATAAGTACCTCAGACTGGGTGAAGACGAAAGATAGCCATCTTAAAGGATATAATTGGTCGGCAATGATGGAAGCGAAAATTCTGGTTCATCATGGACCACAGAGTTCGGGAACTTTCCCCTAACTAAATCCTCAATATTTTCCTCCCACATTGATCGGAGATGAGATTTCATGATCATGGTCAGCATGAGAACCCAAAGAAAGGAACCGATAGCAGAACTTTTTTCTTTGGAAGATGTTTCTTATACAGTAATATAACATATCTCTCCGCATACCTTTGTTTATAAAACCGTATGGCCGGATTGCCTCGTTTGCCATAAATCTTTGCCCTCGTAAAGGCTTTATAAAGTGGGACAAACACTCCTCGGCTACTGGCTGAGGAGGTTGAAGCTGATGGTCGGTGAACAAAGTTTTGTACAATGCGGATCCGAGCTTTAATGATGTAAAGTACTTAGGTACATAGAATCATTACACATAAATTGCGAGCAAAAGTCAAATAATTGTAGCCAATCTTTCAAACATTCAAGGGCACAATCTCGCTGAGACAACCGAGCAGCTGACATAACGCTCTTATAATTCCCTATTGACATTGATTTCCTATCTATTAAGCCCCTTGAGGCCGACCTTGGCGAGATCAACTTTCGTTAGCTCTAGCTCCTTTAAGAGATCTTTATTCTCTTTCCGAGAAGTTCGTGTTAAACACAACAAAATTTTCTGTCAAATGGATATCGATCCTTGATTCGGCCACCCCGTGCCCACATTAAGGCTCGAGGGCTACTGGGCTTCGCGCTTATCATTTACAAATATTAAAGGGGCACATCGATCCCCTGATCTGGTGTTGCCACCCGACCAGTGGCTCGGGGGCTACTGCATTGCCTATTCAATGCAGAAAGTTCATAATGCCCAGTGTTCGGCTTGACCGAGCTATGGGCAAACGCGTCTTCGGACAACAATAGGTACCATCTGGACCTCTCTGGCATCAAGCTAATATATTACGGCAACGTCTCAAGACCGTCTCTCAAGGACCCGTCTGCCGATCACTATTTCCTCCAATATATTACACCGCGTTTCAATTCCTATGTATGCTGCCGAGCTAGGAGTTGATCCTCAGGACGATTTCGCAAATCGACCTGAGTCTCAGGGGCTAATGGGATCAGCGGTTTCATGTTTTCCTTCAGGTGCATCTCAGGTTTTGGACCGACACATACCTTGAGGGCTACTGGTTATATATCTCGGGAGAGAATAAATTGCACCAATCAAGAAAAATATATCCACAAAAAATCAGCCCATACCCGAGGTAGTGCACCACCTCGGATGCAGTCTGGCATAAAGCTCGGATACAAGTAGTTGGCTCCATAAAGGGCATTTCCAGCATTAAGCTCGGCTGAACTCCTTCAGAGTTTTTGATATACTGAGGTAATCAATGACACCTCGGATACAGTCTGGCATTGGTACTCGACTATGAGAGGACACCTCGGATGCAGTTCCGTGTTGGAGTTCGGCTGCAAAAATATACCTAGGATGCAGACCGGCGATTGGAGTTCGGCTGCAAAGATATACCTTTGATGCAATCTGGCGTTGGATTTCGGATGCGAGAGGGCACTGCCGCACGGGAAACACTTTAAACCCGAGGTGTGGCGTAAAAATAACAAGGCATTGATAAAGGCCAAAGACTTAAAGGGCTCCTTGGATGCCCGACGTGTAAACTCTTCGGATTTAGCTCGGCAATCCTCAAGATCGAAGATGGGAAAATTTGTTGAACCAGTTTTCAAGGCCGATGACCGAAGATGAAGAAAAGTTTGGAGGAACCGAGGAGCGTCCCCAACTTGAAGACCGGTTCAGGGGGCTACTGACGGTGTCCTGGACTAGGGGGTACTGACCACGTCGCCTCCCGACTACTCGGTCGGGCCGAGGACCCCCATGGCGGTTCATTAATGGGTCAGTTCGGACAGCCGATGACCTATACGAGGAAGATTCCACAAGACTTGGTGATCAAGACAAGGACTCCTCTCCACCGACGTATTCGACTAGGACTCTTGTTATCCTAGGCCTCTGGTATATTATATAAGCCGAGGCCAGGCTAGTCGATAGATCATTATGACATTACTCATCATACCCCTAGGGTTTATACCACAATATATGATCTCGAGGTAGATTAACTCTGTACCTTGATATTTCAATAATATAAACAAGAGTAGGATGTAGGGTTTTACCCCCATACAGAGGGCCCGAACCTGGGTAAACATCGTGTCCCCATGGTCCCTTGTTACCATTGATCCTCAGACGCACAGTTCGGGACCCCCTACCCGAGATCTGCCAGTTTTGACACCGACACCTCTCTCCTAGGTGGTCTCCACCTGCCTTGTCGTTCCGCCACAATAATCTCTCGCGGGTACACTTGGGTCAACCCGACTTCAACAAAGGTCTCAGGTGAATGTCAAGGTACCCGTGTGTCCATAGCATCAAGGGGGAATCCGAGGAATCACCCTCGATGGATTCCCACTCGACGTATCCGTCAAGGTGAACTTGGAGGAATCACCCTCGATGGGTCACAATTGAGGGGTTGCACGACAGAGGCATCATCGGAGGTGGTGAAAGAGGAATCACCCTCGATAACCCACAACTGACTAGCTACGCTACAGAGATATCAACAGGAGTGAGGTAGGAGGTATCACCCTCAGCACTCGATGGTAGCTCTGCAGAGTCGTACAACTGAGAGGGTGTGCAGTGTTGTGTTTGGTCTCTGTACACCGATCACTCTGATCGAGTCACTGGTGGTAAAGCATGGCAACAAGGACAAGGATGTAGGGCCACTGATGGATCACTAACCAACATATACTAAGCATTTAGGATAGCAGGTAAGGTATCAAATGTGACATCCCGGTAGTTAAGCTACAGTAATCACACACTACTGGTGCCATGTCATCGCAATTAATTTGCTAAACCTCACTTTCCTCCAAACCGAGTTCAAATTCAAAATTTAAAATAAAGTCAAAAATAATATTTCTTCAAACAGCAAAACAAAAATGTTCATCTTATTCTAAATATTTCCCTGAGCAAATATCTAGTTGAAACCTACCTCATAAAAATTTCCAAAAATGCCCCTGGACTTTGAAACAGTAGTCCAGCAGCATTTTATTTGTCCTTTTCAATTTCTAAAAATACCTAACCTTTTTCTTTTACCTCCAAACTTTTGTGCAGTACCAAAATATTGAGCTTAATTTTTGTACAAAGTTTCATTCACAGAAAAGCTCATTTGCTAGCTCAAGTAATTACTACAGGAGCTATTTCTTTTTATAAAAGGAAAAAGGCAGATTTGGTACTGTGTATTCTTGGCCCAGCTCAGCACAGGAACCGGCCCAGAGCTACCGTGGCTTTCAACCAGCCCAGCCCACACCCCTCATCATCTTCCTCCCCCTCATGTCGCCTCCAGAAGCCATCGCCGTCGCCAGAGCCGCGCGATGGGCGGCATCGAGGCCACAGGAACTCGCCAGGAGGGGATAAGACCGCCCTCGCCCCCTCTCGAACCCTAGCCCCCTTTCATTCTACCCTCGCGCCTCCCTCGCTCCGGTCCGAGCTCGCCCGAACACAACGTCGCCACGCCATCGTCAGCAACGCGGACATCGACCATCGTTCGTCTCCCCATCGAGTCCAGGACCACCGGCGTCCTCCTCTACACCCCGTGCGAGCACCCATTCGAGCTGGAGCCTCCCCAAGCCGACGCAGTCATCGTCCCCGTCGCCTACATCCACCATGGTCGCGGCCTCGATCTGCCATCGTCTGAGCTCCCTCGGCCCCGTCGACCTCGCCATCGACTCCCCTGTGAGCTCCCGTTACTTTCCCCTCTTACTCCAGCATAAATCAATCACCGCAGTTCCCTCCCCGCCGTAAACCGATTTCGCAGTCGCCATTGCTGTGGCTGCCGTCACCTTAGTCGCGTTTGAGCCAAACCAAGAGCGCCACCGAGCTCCTTCGGTTCTGTAGATGCCGCCGCACGCATCCGCTTGCTAAATCACGAGCCGCATCGCCGATGCCGTCGGAACTGTGGCCGCGCCGCCGCACAGCTTGCCGCCACCGCCACTGGACCTCGCCGCTGCCGCCATCTCTGACCACCTCCGCCCCCCTTGCTGTCTCCCCCTATCGCCGCTGCTTACTGTTGCGGCTACTGTGCTTCGGCCGCCGCGTCGGAGTTCTGCTCCCAGCGCCCGTCAAGCCATAGCATGCAACCCTCGTCCGCGCTCGGTCCGCCTCCCACGCCCCTGCAGCTCATAGCGCGCGCCCACATGTGCGTCTGCTTCTGGCCGTCCCTAGGCTCAGCTGCTGCTGCAGCACACACCCACGGCGGTCACTACCTCCCATTCTTCCTGCTCTGCTGAAGCTAATGCAACAGTACCATCGAATGGTACTGTAGTGATAGTACTGTAGCAGCAGCTAGCTTTTGTGCTGCTACGCCGTTTAGCTCTCTGGACATCCCCTAAACAGCAGCTAATCAATTGCTAACATGAGTAAAAAAAATATGTGAAGGAAGTACACTTGACAAACTTCATTTTACCCCACTGGACCAAATCCATTTGATGCGCGGATTAAATCCTATGAAATTCACAAAATGCTAAGTTCTGTTAGCTGAAAAACTGAAAAACAGCTTTATTTTCATAGCTACTTTAGAGCTGTTGATAATCAAGCAAATGAAATCTAATATGGATGAAAGTGTTACTAATATGTAGATCGCAGAAAAATGCTCATAATTGATATAAGGCACAAAATCATAGGATGTACATAACAATAGCTATAGCCTCCGAAAAACAGCTAAGTGATGTTTAAAAACTGAGCAATTCTCAGACTTTGGCAGAATTTCAGAGCATTACCGGATATTACCTAAACTTCAGAAAACCATAGAAAAATAACCGTAGCTCGGATGAAAATACTTTGTACATGAAAGTTGCTCAAAACGACGAGACGAACCCGGATACGCTAACCACATGCCTATCAGGTGCCCCTAACTACCTGAACATGAAACCATCCCCCTCTGGTTCATATGTCTGACAGACGTCCGGAACCGGGAAAACTTTCCCTTTAAATCCCCGCTCCGTCTGTAGCACCTAACATTGCACTAGGGCACCCCTGCACTGTGTATTGCCATGCCATACTTCTGTGATTACTTTTGTCTGCCTTTATTTATTGTTTCTTTCCCCCTCTTCTCTCTCGATAGACCCCGAGACCAATGATGACCCGATGATCGTCTACCTCGTCGAAGACCCGTTGGTGTTTGCAAAGCAACCATGCAAGAACCCCTCCCTTGAACATGCCTATATCACCTATTATTTCTCTCTTATGCTTGCATTAGAAATTGCTGCTACTACTGTTTATCCTATTTCTGATGCATAGCCTGTTTTTGTAACTGCTGTTGATACCTACCTGCTTATCCTAAACTGCTTAGTATAGGTTGGTTAGAGACCCACCAGAGACCCCACTTTGTCCCCAGTTGCCCCCGCCGGATTATCAGATGACTCGATCAACGTGATCGCCAACCAGACCCCGGCACCGCACATCACCCCCCTTAGTTGTACGACACTACTGGGTTACTATCGAGTGCCGAGGGTGATACCTCATCAGCACTTTTGATGTTAACCTTGTAGGGTAGTTAATTGGACGTGGTCATCGAGGGTGATTCCTCATTCACCACTCCCGATAATGATGCTATCGTTTAACACCTCAAGTGTGAACCTCGAGGGTGATTCCTCCTAAGTTCACCTTGACGACTACATCAGTTGGGATCCATCGAGGGTGATTCCTCAGGTTTTCCCCCTGATGTTTGGACACATGGATACTTGGACTTTACAACTGTTACTTGGAAAGGCGGGTCGACCCTGAGGGGTACCCACGAGTGATGTGGAGTCAGGTTGACCTGGAGGGTACCCGAGAGATAAATATGAGGCATGGCCGGGCATTCTTAGCCCTTGTCGCAAGTCCTCGAGACGGGACGACGGGGTCACATCGATCATGAGTCTCTGCTCGTTACCGCACTACCAATATTTGATCTGAGTGGGCCTTTAGCCCGATAGCACTAACCATCACGTGGGAACAGTTATGGGCACTGTGCATCGTATGCATCAGCCGAAAGCTCTGTCAGACGTCCAGTTCAGCATGGTGGGCTTGTTGGGCCAGTGCCATCCATGATGAGGTGGTGCTCGTCCCGGCTCGTTGCACAACGACCCGGAGTGCACAGGGCAACGGCCCAAGACCCCTGAGCGCTTAGGATGTAGACCGGCGAGGACCTCTCTTCTGAGCTCTAGGTAGGGTTGCGGTGTGTCATTTGGCCGAGGCCGGGCATGACCCAGAAAAGTGTGTCCGGCCGAAGTTAAGCGAGCGTGGTGGGTAAATTGGTGCACCCCTGCAGGGACGAACTAATCTATGCATAGCCGGATCCTCGGTAACGGACGCTCGGAGTTGTATCCCGATCGATACAACTAGAATTGGATACGTGTGATGAGAAATGGATAGTATGGCTCTGGGATTGCTTTCTCGCAGGGAGTCGAGGAAGGATCTCTGGGCGAGATTGATAACACTACTATTATGGCTCTGGGATTGCTTTCTCGCAGGGAGTCGACGAAGGATCTTTGGGTGAGGTTGATGACACTACTACTACTTTACATCATGCGGATCTACCCTCTTCTAATGCTGCAAGACTGCTGAAGATGCTTGAAGATGCTGAAGATGCTAGTCTTCGATAGGACTAGGCCCCCTCTCTATTCTGGCATTTCTGCAGCCCAGTCCACATATACAGCCTTTCTTTGATAATATTCCATATGTAGTGTAGATCCTTGCTTGCTGAGTACTTCGGATGAGTACTCATGGTTGCTTTGCTTCCTCTTTTCCCCATATCCATTTGATTCAACCAGATGACGGAGCCGAGGACACAGAAGCCCTCGTCGACGACCACTACTACTACCCCGAGGGTGTTTGTTACTACGAGTTGGCTGATGACCAGGAGTAGGTTCGAAGGGTCCCAGGCAGGAGGCCTGCGCCTTTTCGATCGTAGTGTTTTCTTTTGCCCCGCCTTTTAAGGGCCTATCTGTCTTTCTTTTATATCTGTGCACAGATATCTGATGCTTGTAATCGAGCTTATGTATTCGAGCCCTCGAGGCTCCTGGCTTGTAATATAAAGCTTGTATTAATTCAATTTGTGTCTAGAGTTGTGTTGTGATATCTTCAAGTGAGTCCTTAGGCCCCGAGACCGATGTTTCTTTCCCCCTCTTCTCCCTCGATAGACCCCTAGACCGATGATGACCCGATAATCGTCTACCTCGTCGAAGACCCGTTGGTGTTTGCAAAGCAACCAGGCAAGCACCCCCCCCTTTTGAACATGCCTATATCGCCTATTCTTTCTCTCTTATGCTTGCATTAGAAATTGCTGTTGCTACGGTTTATCCTATTTCTGATGCATAGCCTGTTTTTGTAACTACTGTTGATACCTACCTCCTTATCCTAAACTGCTTAGTATAGGCTGGTTAGAGACCCACCAGAGACCCCACTTTGTCCCCAGTTACCCCCGCTAGATTATCAGATGACTCGATCAACGTGATTGACAACCAGGCCCCGGCACCGCACATCACCCCCCTTAGTTGTATGACACTACTGGGTTACTATCGAGTGCCGAGGGTGATACCTCATCAGCACTTTTGATGTTAACCTTGTAGGGTAGTTAATTGGACTAGGTCATCAAGGGTGATTCCTCATTCACCACTCTCGATAACGACGCTGTCGTGCAACACCTCAAGTGTGAACCTCGAGGGTGATTCCTCCTAAGTTCACCTTGACGACTACATCAGGTGGGATCCATTGAGGGTCATTCCTCAGGTTTTCCCCCTGGTGTTTGGACACACGGATACTTGGACTTTACAACTTTTACTTGGAAAGGCGAGTCGACCCTGAGGGGTACCCGCGAGTGATGTGGAGTCGGCTTGACCTGGAGGATACCCGAGAGATAAATATGAGGCGTGGCCGGGCATTCTTAGCCCTTGCCGCAAGTACTCGAGATGGGGCGACAGGATCACATCGATCCGTTTGATGCAACCAGATGATGGAGCCCAGGAGACAGAAGCCCCCATCGACGACCACTACTACTACCCCGAGGGTGGTTGCTACTATGAGTTGGCTGATGACCAGGAGTAGGTTCGGAGGGTCCCAGGCAGGAGGCCTGCACCTTTTCGATCGTAGTGTTTTCTTTTGCCCCGCCTTTTAAAGGTCTATCTGTCTTTCTTTTATATATGTACTCAGATATCTGATGCTTCCGCTGATGCTTGTAATCGAGCTTATGTATTCGAGCCCTCAAGGCCCCTGGCTTGTAATATAAATCTTGTATTATTTCAATTTGTGTCTAGAATTGTGTTGTGATATCTTCAAGTGAGTCCTTAGGCTTGATCGTGTGCATTTGCGTGTATGATTAGTGCACGATTAAGCCAGGGCGTCACAGGTTGGTATCAGAGCCGACTGCCTGTAGGATCCCCTTTCCAACTCCTTGGCCGAAGTTGAGTCTAGAATCCAAAAACTCTATTACTAACTTGGCTGTGTGGCTTACGGGCCCACGTCGCCAGTTGGGTGGTATTAGGATCTTTTATTTCTCGCCTTTACTCCGGGACTCTGATCTCTCTTCTATTCGGGTTAAAGATTTTGCTAACTCCAACACTTGGTTCTCGCAATCGCTTTCTCCCGGAGAGCCCCCCCCCCCTCATTCCAGAAGATGGCGTGTCATCATCAGAAGACTCCGAAGATACTCCTTGAAGTTTCCCGAGACCATTATGCCCACTGCTTTTGCAAGTTCCCTACTATCGATGATCACTGTGAACAGCTATACATGTTTGTCGGTTGTATCTTCATTCCCAGTTACTCCTTTATGTACGAGATACCCCGTAATACTCCTCGTTAATCCGGGAATCCTTTGAGCCTACTACCGTGCAGCTTCTTTCGCACTGCGGATAATTCCTCACACTTATTAGGGATTCGTTCATCCCTAGTTGATCATGTGCTTCGCCACATCCTTCCCATTGTTAATCGATCTTTCAAAAATCCTCTGCACCCTATTGCTCTTGAAATTCTTGCCTTCTTGCATTATGGATAGTTCCATATGTCAAGTAATCATCGTTGACATCCCTTGACACTATTATTCTGATCCCATTGATTCAACAAGTGTGCGAATACTCGCGATCATCAGCTCTTTCCTACTAATTCATTCTTCCGGCTCAGACATCATTCCGGACATGAGCTGATTCTCGGCAAATCATGCCTTGATAGATTGTCCATCTAGTTCTATTTAACTTACTCATCTTTTGATCAGAGCGTCTGCCTCTGAACGTTCATTCTGGGAGTTCTAATTTCTCTGTATTCAAACATTAAATTATTCAGTTGTTTCTACAATCCGATGCCTTGCATTCTTTATTCTTCTGTTTGAGTACCGATACTCACATCGGATCCTTTGCCGACCATCTGATCTTTTGTTGGGTTACTATCCGACAGCATCGTTCATATTCAATAACCTTGCGAGTCTTTCCTCGGATACAGAATGTCTTTGGTAAGATGTATCCTCTCCTTTTGTCAACCATGCTCTGCTTCCGAGCTTGAGTTCATTACTCTTGAAATTTGTGGTGTATGTTCCTAAGATGCCCGGATGGGTTGAACATATGCTTTCCTTAACCTGTGTGAATTGAAAGTTATGCGGGTCATAACTACTCCCGTTTCTTCGGGTAAATTTTCAACTCTACAACTTCTTCAAAGATGAGAAGTGAATGAAAGGTTATGCATTGGAGATGTGGGAGTCGACCTTGAACCTTTGTGTTCATGCCCATGGACCCGATGTAGAACTTATCATGGAAGCTGCTCATAAAAAAAACAATTACCCCTTTCTATAAGTTCATCTTGTATCGGTGGTTTGATCATTTATTGTCATGGATCCGACCATAGTTTCTTCTTAATCCCATTTCCCGGACATGTTACAATACTTGTCTTCTGCAGATCATTTCATCTGCCCAACTTCTATTCTGATCTACCTCGAGTATTGCCCCTGTTATCTCGAGGATACTGTGTCATTGCACTATCTCTTGTAAATTCTTATGGAATGATACTCCATCACGTCATTCCTAGCCTGATCGGCTATACCACTATCGTGACAGCATTCCACTGTGCTACCTGGTCCTTATGCCCGGAGCAACTTCCGACGATGAGCTAAGCTTACAACGAACTTCTTCATCTTATCATTTCACCTCCAACAACAAGCTTGACTTCGAGCTTGAGTCGAATCTGTGGTTCTCATAGCCTTTCACTTCATCCTTCCTTTTGCTTGATGTCGTCACTGCTCGATGGCATCTTCATGGAGTCTCTCGACAAAATTTGTTGTGATCACCGTCAACACTTTGGCTTCTTCAGAGATGTCAATTGAATTCATGGTTAGAAATACCATCCCTGCCCCTTGATGATTTGTGATATCATCGATGACATCTTGACTTTCTGCCAACATAGACCTGGTTGTGCTTGGTTATTCCTTACGTTCTGAGATAATCTTGGAATTGTTTCTCGGTATCTCTTGAGATCTTCGAACCAAATCTTTACTTGACACCATATCATTGCTGCCCCGAAGCATGACCGTGGAATTCTGAACATCAACAAGATCAATGGTAGCATATTGCCAAGAGTTTCTTGATCTATTATCCGGACACCGTTGTACGGGTAACATCTTGATTTTTCCCTCGCCCCTTTATCTGGATGATTATGTACCTGCTGCACTGTCAGGTATATCATGTTCTGCTTTTCCTTGGGAAAAGTTACACTCCTAATTCTTGTGTATAGACACATTTTCCTTTCCATTGGTTTGTTTAACCTTTCTTGTGATCTATATGATATAAGCAGAAATAATTCCCTCCTTATAAAACACTTCGATGGACAACCTTGTCAGTGAGACCCTGTTACTATTGTTGATGACATTCCGGTAACCCCCGATGGACGAGAACTTTGCCTATTGGTATGCCTCGTTCTAACGAGCAGGAAAATGGTTCTCTTCGTCCCTCGCCCTTGGTACCGATATTGTCACCGACATAACTGACAGACTATCCACTGACATACCTTGTTGTCATGACCGGTAAGATGACACTGTTCTTCCTACTCTCGATCAACCCCCCTCACAGCTCCACAGGATCGGAACCCGACTCTCCTGAACAACCTTGATTCTGAAATATTCCTGCATTTGGCTTCGTATCATATCACGAACCACCCTCTGAGAGATGATCTATTTTTGATGCTCTGAACCCCTTTTCACCCTCTGGTTTAGGAACCGAACGATTGTCTACTTGATTTAGAACTTCTTATTGTACCTTCATACTGGCTCTTGCTGTGTTTCATTTATTCGACTCGAGAGATACTTTAGGCTTCATCCCCTGAGTTGACCGTCCGACGCCCAACATTGTTAAGTCCGTCGTTATAGAGTTTCCCCTTATTCTTATCATAAGTACGATGAAGATCCTGAAGGAAGGACGACAACTTTGTCATGAGACACAGGCGTAGAAATATGAAGACATCAACGTAATGGATCGACCTCTTCGGAAAGAGCAACCAAGACTGAGAATACTCGCTAGACTTCCGTAACCAGAACCTTCCCCCTTTACCCCACTTCTTAAATCTCGGGACGAGATTTCTTGTAGTGGAGGAGATTGGTAACACCCCGGTAGTTAAGCTACAGTAATCTCACACTACTGGTGCCATGTCATCACAATTAATTTGCTAAACCTCACTTTCCTCCAAACCGAGTTCAAATTCAAAATTCAATATAAATTCAAAAATAATATTTCTCCAAGTAGCAAAACAAAAATGTTCATCTTATTCTAAATATTTCCCTGAGCAAATGTCAAGTTGAAACCCACCTCATAAAAATTTCCAAAAATGCCCCTGGACTTTGAAACAGTAGTCTAACAGCATTTTATTTGTCCTTTTCAATTTCTAAAAATACCTAACCTTTTTCTTTTACCTCCAAACTTTTTGTGCAGTACCAAAATATTGAGCTTTATTTTTGTGCAAAGTTTCATTCATAGAAAAGCTCATTTGCTAGCTCAAGTAATTACAACAGGAGCTATTTCTTTTTGTAAAAGGAAAAAGGCAGATTTGGTACTGTGTATTCTTGTCCCAGCTCAGCACAGGAACCGGACCAGAGCTACCGTGGCTTTCAGCCAGCCTGGACCACACCCCTCATCATCTTCCTCCCCCTCGTGTCACCTCCAGAAGCCATCGCCGTCGCCAGAGCCACGCGATGGGCGGCAACGAGGCCACAGGAACTCGCCCGGAGGGGATAAGACCGCCCTCGCCCCCTCTCGAACCCTAGCCCCCTTTCATTCTCCCCTCGCGCCTCCCTCGCTCCGGTCCGAGCTCGCCCGAACACAACGTCGCCACGCCATCGTCACCAACGCGGACACCGGCCACCGTTCATCTCCTCGTCGAGTCCAGGAGCACCGGCATCCTCCTCTACACCCCGTGCGAGCACCCATTCAAGCTAGAGCCTTCCCAAGCCGGCGCAGTCGTCGTCCCCGTCGCCTACATCCACCACAGTCGTGGCATCGATCCGCCATTGTCTGAGCTCCCTCGGCCCCGTCTACCTCGCCATCGGCTCCCCTGTGAGCTCCCGTTCCTTTCGCCTCTTACTCCCGCATAAATCAATCGCTGCAGTTCCCTCCCCGCCGTAAACCGATCTCGCCGTCGCCATTGCTGTGGCTGCCATCACCTTAGTCGCATTTGAGCCCAACCAAGAGCGCCACCGAGCTCCTTGGGTTCTATAGATGCCGCTGCACACATCCGCTTGCTAAATCGCGAACCGCATCACCGATGCCGTCGGAACTGTGGCCGCGCCGCCGCACAGCTCGCCGCCACCGCCACTGGACCTTGCCGCTACCGCCATCTCTGACCACCTCTGCCCCCCTTGCTGTCTCCCCCTATCGCCGCTTCTTACTGCTGCGGCATCTGTGCTTCGGCCGCCGTGTCAGAGCTCTGCTCCCAGCGCCCATCACGCCCCTGCCGCTCGTAGCGCGCGCACACGTGCGCATCTGTTTCTGGCCATCCCTAAGCTCAGCTGCTGCTGCTGCACACGCTCATGGCGGCCGCTTCCTCCCATTCCTCCTGCGCTGCTGCCGCTGCTGCTCTGCTAAAGCTACTGCCACAGTACCATTGAATGGTACTGTAGCGATGGTATTGTAGCAGTAGCTAGCTTTTGAGCTCCTAAACCGTTTAGTTCTCTGGACATCCCCTAAACAGCAGCTAATCAATTGCTAACATGAGTAAAAAAAATATGTGAAGGAAGTACACTTGACAAACTTCATTTTACCCCACTAAACCAAATCCATTTGATGTGCGGATTAAATCCTATGAAATTCATAAAATGCTAAGTTCTGTTAGCTGAAAAACTGAGAAACAGCTTTATTTTCAAAGCTACTTTAGAGCTATTGATGATCAAGCAAATGAACTCTAATATGGATGAAAGTGTTACTAACATGTAGATCACAGAAAAATGCTCACAAGTGATATAAGGCACAAAATCATAGGATGTACAGAACAATAGCTATAGCCTCCAGAAAACAGCTACGTGATGTTTAAAAACTGAGCAATTCTCAGATAGCATAATTTCAGAGAGTTACCGGATATTGCCTAAACTTCGGAAAATCATAGAAAAATAACCGTAGGTCGGATGAAAATACTTTGTACATGAAAGTTGCTCAGAACAACGAGATGAACCCGAATACGCTAACCACATGCCAGTCAGGTGCCCCTACTACCTGAACATGAAACTGGCCCCCTCCGGTTCATCTGTCTGAAAGACATCCGGAACCGGGAAAACTTTCCCGTTAAATCCCCGCTCCGTCTGTAGCACCTAACATTGCACTAGGGCACCCCTGCACTGCGTATTGCCATGCCATGGTTCTGTGATTGCTTTTGTCTGCCTTTATTTATTGTTTCTTTCCCCCTCTTCTCTCTCGATAGACCCCGAGACCGATGATGACCCGATAATCGTCTACCTCGTCGAAGACCCGTTGGTGTTTGCAAAGCAACCAGGCAAGCACCCCCCCCTTTTGAACATGCCTATATCGCCTATTCTTTCTCTCTTATGCTTGCATTAGAAATTGCTGCTGCTACTGTTTATCCTATTTCTGATGCATAGCCTGTTTGTAACTACTGTTGATACCTACCTCCTTATCCTAAACTGCTTAGTATAGGCTGGTTAGAGACCCACCAGAGACCCCACTTTGTCCCCAGTTACCCACGCTGGATTATCAGATGACTCGATCAACGTGATTGACAACCAGGCCCCGGCACCGCACATCACCCCCCTTAGTTGTACGACACTACTGGGTTACTATCGAGTGCCGAGGGTGATACCTCATCAGCACTTTTGATGTTAACCTTGTAGGGTAGTTAATTGGACTGGGTCATCGAGGGCGATTCCTCATTCACCACTCTCGATAACGACGCTGTCGTGCAACACCTCAAGTGTGAACCTCGAGGGTGATTCCTCCTAAGTTCACCTTGACGACTACATCAGGTGGGATCCATTGAGGGTCATTCCTCAGGTTTTCCCCCTGGTGTTTGGACACACGGATACTTGGACTTTACAACTGTTACTTGGAGAGGCGGGTCGACCCTGAGGGGTACCCGTGAGTGATGTGGAGTCGGGTTGACCTGGAGGATACCCGAGAGATAAATACGAGGCGTGGCCGGGCATTCTTAGCCCTTTCCGCAAGTACTCGAGATGGGGCGACAGGGTCACATCGATCTGTTTGATGCAACCAGATGACGGAGCCCAGGAGACAGAAGCCCCCGTCGATGACCACTACTACTACCCCGAGGGTGGTTGCTACTACGAGTTGGCTGATGACCAGGAGTAGGTTCGGAGGGTCCCAGAAAGGAGGCCTGCGCCTTTTCGATCGTAGTGTTTTCTTTTGCCCCGCCTTTTAAGGGCCTATCTGTCTTTCTTTTATATCTGTGCTCAGATATCTGATGCTTCCGCTGATGCTTGTAATCGAGCTTATGTATTCGAGCCCTCGAGGCTCCTGGCTTGTAATATAAAGCTTGTATTAATTCAATTTGTGTCTAGAGTTGTGTTGTCATATCTTCAAGTGAGTCCTTAGGCTTGATCGTGTGCATTTGCGTGTCTGATTAGTGCACGATTAAGCTGGGGCATCACATCAACAACAGTTACAGAAAGAGGCTACGCATCAGAATAGGAGCAATCAAATAAAGTAGCAAAATCTAATGTAACCACGGGAGAGAAAGAATGGGCGATATAGGAATGATCAAGGGATTTTGCCTGCCTGAAAGCTGTATGGTAAAAGAGGGGTCATCGGTGGAGTAGCAGTCCCCGGGGGCAACGTCGGTCTCGGGGTCTACCGGAGAGAAGAGGGAAAGGAACAAATAAATACATAGCAAACAAATGCACTCACAGAGCATGACATGGCAATATGCAATGCAGGGGTGACCTAATACATCCCTAAACCATTTTAGTTAATTTAGGAATTAATTTGGAATTATTTACCGGAGGTCATGCACTATTCATCTATCGAAAATAGGCAAAAAGTTCCATGTTCATCCACTTAGAGGGTTCTAACAAGAGTGCAGATGATATATTTGGATTCATTGGATTTTTCTGATCATTTTTCGTACATAAATTATTTTCATCCGGGTTACGGTTTATTTTATATGATTTTTCAAAGTTTTAATCATTTTCTAGATTTTCTGGAATTAATTTAATTCGAAAATCAATTAAATATTAATTGCTATGGGTATACACAAAGTGTACCCAGAGAGTTGCTGCCGTGGCTGACTGGTGGGTCCTAGTCAGCTGAGTCAGCAGCTGACTGGACCCATCTTATCGGCTTGAACAGTAAGGTGGGCCCCACTTGTCAGTTTTAGTTAATTAACTAAATGGTTTTATTAGGGTTAATTAAACCACATGGGGCCCCGCTGTTAGTGGGGTTAGGGGTAATTAGCACGGTAATTAGGCGCTAATGGCCATGCCACGTCAGCCCACCGGTGACATGTCGCCGGCGACCAGACTACGCGGCGGTGCACGTGGGAGGGCTTCGGAAATCGGCTACAGTGGCTCATTTCGAGCGTGTCTGGGCTCGTTCGGACACGGGCGAAGTGGCGCGTCGATTGGTGGCAGCGGTTCATGCGGGGGTGGCCGGAAACGGCGCCGGCGACGAGCGGATGCGGAGGTGGCTTCGGGTGAGGTGGGATTCGTCGCTACGGGGCTGTTTTGGGTTTTGAATTTTGTTTAATGAAAATGGATTAAATGGGGCAGTTTTGGGTACTATTTTGGTTGCTAGGGTCAATTTGAAATTCAAATATTGTTGGTTTTGTTTTTATAATTGCTTTGGGATTATTTAATATATTATGAACTATTTTGTTTTCAAATTTGATCAACTTTTATTTTCATTTGCCATTTGAATTTGTTCTGAAGCCAAGTGACAAGTGGCATTGCAAAACTAGATGACTTGGCATAATTTGCAGGGGTTTATTGTATCTTAATTACAGGGGGTGTTACAATTCTCCCCCTCTAAAAGAAATTCTCGTCCCGAGAATTAAGAGGTAAAAGGAAAAAGGTCGGGGTATTCTTCACGAAGGCGATCTTCACCTTCCCAAGTGGCTTCATCTTCTGAATGATTCGACCACTTAACTTTAAGGAACTTGATTGCCTTCTGATGGGTTCGACGTTTAGCTTGATCAAGAATGCGGATTGGATGCTCCTTATAAGATAGGTCATCCTGCAATTCAAGCACTTCATGATCCACTGCTCGGATTGGATCCTTGAAACGGTGGCGGAGTTGCGACACATGGAAAACATCGTGAACCTGAGGAAGGTTCGACAATAGTTCCAACTAATATGCCACTTCTCCATGTCTGGCGAGAATACGGAATGGACCAATGTAGTGAGGAGCTAACTTGCCCTTGATTCCAAAGTGGTGAGTGCCCTTCATCGGGGTGACACGAAGATAAACCTGTTCGCCAGGTTGATAGATTATTACCTTGTGTTTACGGTCATAATTGCTCTTCTGATGAGACTGAGCAGTTTTCAGATGTTCACGAATGATACGGACTTGCTCTTTAGCGTGTTGGATAATGTCCGGAACGAAGAGTGGCCGTTCCCCAGTTTCTGACCAATTTAGAGGAGTTCGGCACTTACATCAATAAAGAACTTCAAATGGTGCCATCTTCAGACTAGCTTGATAGCTATTGTTGTAAGAGAATTCAGCATACGGGAGAGATTCCTCCCATTTCTTGTCAAAGGAGATGACACATGCACGAAGCATATCTTCAAGCACTTGGTTGATTCGTTCAACTTGACCCTGGGACTGTGGGTGAAAAGCGGTGCTAAAGGACAAACGAGTTCCCATAGCTTCTTGGAAACTTTGAGGTAAAGAGGCTACCATGGTCTGACCTGATCTCCAACGGAACACCGTGGAGTGACACAATTCTGGAAACATACAAGTCTTCTAACTGACTAGCAGTGAGTGTCTCCTTGACTGGCAGAAAATGAGCAACCTTTGAGAATCGGTCTATGACGACAAGAATAGCATCATGACCCTTCTGTGATCAGGGAAATCCAGTGATAAAGTCCACTTCAACTTTGTGCCATTTCCATTCAGGAATAGCAAGTGGTTGCAGAGTACCAATAGGTCTTTGATGTTCTCATTTGATGCGATGGCAAACGTCACACTCAGTAACATAACGAGCAATGTCTCACTTCATATCAGGCCACCAGTATCACTTACGAATGTCCTGGTACATCTTGGTACTACCCAGATGAATAGACAAAGGTGTGTCATGCACTTCTTTCATTACATCCGAGCACGTGTCCAGATTTTTCTTTCTGGGGACCACTAGGCGGCCTTTGAAGAACAAGGCACTATCATCATCAACAGTGAAGAACTATGAATTTCCTTTGTAGAGATAGTTCTTAATCTTCTCGACTTCAGAGTCATAATTCTACATTGTCTTATGTTGTGCTCGAGAACTGGTTCAACAACCAAGGTATTTAGATATCCTTGAGGAACTATCTTGATGGACAGCTTTCGAAGCTCTTCATACAGGAGTGGCTGCTATAGCTGAATCTCAAGTTCACAATAGTAGGATTTAAGGCTCAAGGCATCAGCCATTACATTAGCCTTGCCAGGGGTATAAGAAATACCCAAATCATAGTCTGTAATGGCCTCCATCCATCTTTGCTGACGAAGGTTCAGAGATGGTTGAGTGAATAAGTACTTCAAACTTTGATGATCCGTGTAGATCTCGCAACGGTTACCAAGTAGGTAATGTCGCAATAACTTCAATGCATAAATAACTACTGCCAGTTCGAATCATGGGTTGGATAGTTCTCCTCATGAGGACGCAACTGTCGAGGGCCATAAGCAATAACCTTGCGCTCTTGCATTAGGACACAACCTAGTCCTTGGCGGGATGCGTCACAATAAATCACGAAGTCCTTGCGTGAATCTAGAGGAGCAAGCTCTGGGGCAGATGTCAGCTTGTCTTTGAGTGTCTGAAAACTTTCCTGACATTTTTCTGTCCACTCAAACTTAACGCCTTTGTGAAGCAGATCAGTCAGAGGCTTGGCAATCTTAGAGAAGTTCTCGACAAAACAGCGGCAATAGCTGGCGAGTCCGAGAAAACTTCTGACTTGGTTGACATTCTTCGGGGGAGTCCATTCAAGAATAGCATGAACTCGTTTCTGATTAACATCAATGCCATCTTTGGAAATCACGTGGCTGAGAAATGTCGCCTCAGACAACCAGAACTCGCACTTGGAATACTTGGCATACAGTTGATGTTCAAGCAGCTTCTCGAGTACCAACGGAAGATGTTCGGCATGTTCTTCTTCATTATTTGAATATACAAGGATATCATCCATATAAACCATGATGAATTTGTCAAGGTAATCCACGAAAATATAGTTCATTAACCGAGAGAAGGTTGCTGGAGCGATGGTTAAGCCGAAGGACATGACCGTGTACTCATAAGAACCATAGCGAGTAACGAAGGCTGTCTTCGGAATGTCCTCTTCACGAACTCGGATCTGGTGGTATCCCAATCTCCAATCTTGTTTAGAGAATACTGAGGAACCAGCAAGTTGATCATACAGATCGTTGATTCTGGGAAGCGGATACTTGTTCTGAATCGTTGCTTGGTTGATAGGTCGATAATCTTGAACCAACCAATTCGTTCCATCCTCCTTCTTAACAAAGAGAGAAGGTGCTCCCCAAGTAGAAGAACTGGGGCGAATGAAACCCTTACGAAGTGACTTGTCAATTTCCTCCTTAAGTTCAAGGAGTTCATGCGGTGGCATCTTGTATGGGCGCTTGATAAGTCTCCAACGTATCTATAATTTTTTTATTGTTCCATGCTGTTATATTATTAATTTTGGATGTTTTTATATACATTTACAGCAATTATATATATCATTTTTTGGGACTAATGTATTAACATAGTGCCCAGTGCCAGTTGCTGTTTTCTGCCTGTTTTTTGTTTTACAGAATATCAATACCAAACGACGTCCAAATGCCACAAAAAATTTTGGAGATTTTTTTCTGGACAATACCAACACTAGAAGCTTCAGGAGTAGGCCAGAAGCCCCAGGGGGTGCCCACGTGGGGCCCATAAAGTTCTATTTCACCTAATTCCACCAATATAAATTCCCAAAAAATCAGAAACCAACAAGGGAGTCCATGACATACTTTTTCCGCCGACGCAAGCTTCTGTTCTCGAGAGATCCCATCTGGAGGCCTTTTCCGGCACTCTGCCAGAGGGGGAATCAGTCACGGAGGGGCTCTACATCAACCTTGCCGCCCTTTAGATGATGCGTGAGTAGTTTACCACAGACCTTCGGGTCCATAGTTAGTAGCTAGATGGCTTCTTCTCTCTTTTTTATCTTCAATACAATGTTCTCCTCGATGTTCTTGGAGTTCTATCCGATGTAATCACTTTTTGCGTTGTGTTTGTTGGGATCCGATGAATTGTGAGTTTATGACTAGATTATCCATGAATATTATTTGAGTCTTCTATGATCTCTTTTATGCACGATTATTATAGCTTCATATTTCTTCTCCGATCTATTGATTTGGTTTGGCCAACTAGATTGATTTATCTTGCCATGGGAAGAGGTGCTTTGTAATGGGTTCGATCTTGCGGTGCTCAATCCCAGTGACAGAAAGGGACATGACACGTATGTATCATTGTTATTAAGGGTAAAAAGATGGGGTTTATTCATGCATGAGTATACTTTGTCTACATCATGTCATCTTGCTTAAGGCGTTACTCCGTTCTTTATGGACATAATACACTAGATGCATGCTGGATAGCGGTCGATGCGTGGAGTAATAGTAGTAGATGCAGGCAGGAGTCGATAAACTTGTCTCGGACATGATGCCTATATTAAAGATCATTGTCTTGGATATCGTCATGATTATTTGCTTTTCTATCAATTGCCCAACAGTAATTTATTTACCCACCGTATCCTATTTTCTAGAGAAGCCTCTAGTGAAAACTATGGCGCCCGGGTCTATCTTTATCATTTACTAAAACCTTAAAAATACTTGCTGCACTTTTTCTTTATTTATTTATTTTATTTTGTATTTTTGTTTCAATCTATCTATCTATCACATACAATTTAATCTTGCAACTTACTGTCGAGGGATTGACAAGCCCTTGTTTGTGTTGGGTGCAAGGATTTGTTGTTTTGTGTGCAGGTGCTGCTAACGAGGTGTTGCATGATTCGCCTATTGGATTGATAACCTTGGTTTCATAACTGAGGGAAATACTTATCTCTAGTGTACCGCATCTCCCTTCCTCTTCAGGGAATTACCAACGCAGCTCACAAGTAGTAGGAAGAATTTCTAGCGCCGTTGCCGGGGAGACATCATCAACATCTGTCAAGTACTTACGCATAAAACTCTCATCTCCTTGCATTTACTTTATTTGCCTTTGCCTCTCATTTTCGTATCCCCACTTCTAAAAAGTTTTTACAAAAATACAAAAATATTTTGCGTTTACCTTTTTCTTGCTTGCTTGTTTGCTTGCTTGTTATCTTGTTTGCGTAACCATGATGTCTCAAGAAGATACAAAATTGTGCGATTTTTCAAATACTAATAATAATGATTTTATTAGTACTCCGATTGCTCATCCCGCCGCTAGTGCGGAGACTTGTGATATTAATGCCGCTTTGCTAAATCTTGTTATGAAAGAACAATTTTCTGGTAGTCCTAATGAAGATGCTGCAACCCGTCTTAACATTTTCATCGAATTGTGTGATATGCCAAAGAAAAAATATCTAGATAATGACATTGTCAAATTAAAATTATTCCCTTTCTCATTACGGGATCGTGCAAAAATTTGGTTTTCATCTTTACCAGGAAATTGTATCAATTCTTGGGATAGGTGTAAAGATGCTTTTATTACCAAGTATTTTCCTCCTGCGAAAATTATTTCTCTTAGAAACCAAATTATGAATTTTAAGCAACTTGATCATGAACATGTTTCCCAATCTTGGGAGAGGATGGAATTAATGATAACAAATTGCCCTACTCATGGTTTAAATTTATGGATGATCATACAAAAAAATAATGCGGGATTAAATTTTGTCTCTAGAAATCTTTTAGATTCCGCCGCGGGTCATACTTTTATGAAAATTACTTTGGGAGAAGCTACTAAATTACTTGATAATATTATGGCAAATTATTCATAATGGCATGCTCAAAGAGTTCCTACTAGCAAAAAGGTGAATTCTATTGAAGAAATTACTAATTTGAGTGATAAAGTTGATGAACTTATGAAATTGCTTGCTAGTAAAAATGCTCATATTGATCCTAATGATGTGCCATTCTCCACTTTGATTGAGCAAAATAATGATCGCGTAGATGTGAACTTTATCTCACGAAACAATTTTAATAATAATGCTTATAGAGGTAATTTCAACGCTAGGCTATTTCCTGGAAATTCCTCTAATAATTATGGCAATCCTTATGGTAATTCTTATAATAATAATAGGATGCCCTCTGATCTTGAAAGTAATATTAAAGAATTTATTAATGCTCAAAAAGTTTTCAACACTACGATAGAAGAAAAATTGAGTAAACATGATGATATGTCTAGAAGCATTGATAGAATTATTCATGATGTGGAAAATCTTAGGACTAAAATTTTGCCCCCAAAATTGATATTAACGTATCAATTAAAGATTTATATGTCTCCATGGATGAGAGTAAGAAAAGAACCGCCATGCTAAAAGCTAACCGAGAATTTTTAGAAAAAGCGATTACTCCCGATTTTTATCGTAGTAATGATGAGGGTATTAAAATGATTGGTGTTTCATCTATTGATTCTTTGTTTAGCAATATAAAACTTTAGCTAGTAGGCGTCCCCATAATTCGGAGGGTGAAAATCTTGATAAGAAAATCGATAAAAGTGGGTTTGGGGAGGTCAAAACTTTAAATAGTGATGTGCCCACTATTTTGGATTACAAAGATTTTAATTATGATAGTTGTTCTTTGATTGAGTGTATTTCTTTGTTACAATTCATGCTAAATTCACCCAATGCTTATGAGCAAAATAAGGCTTTTACTAAACACATCGTAGAAGCAATGATGAAAGCGTTAGAAGAAAAGTTAGAACTAGAAATTTCAATTCCTAGAAAATTATATGATGAAAGGGAACCCACCATTAAAGTTAAAATTAAAATTATGAGTGCAATGCTTTTTGTGATTTGGGTGCTAGCGTTTCCACAATCCCAAAATCTCTATGTGATGTGCTAGGTTTCACCAATATAGATGAATGCTCTCTTAATTTACATCTTGCGGATTCTACTATTAAAAAGCCTTTGGATAGAATTAATGATGTTCTTATTCTTGCAAATAGAAATTATGTGCCCATCGATTTTATTGTACTTGACATTGAATGCAATCCTTCTTGCCCCATAATACTTGGTAGACCGTTCTTATGAACCATAGGTGCCGTTATTGACATGAAAGAAGGGAATATAAAATTTCAATTTCCGTTAAAAAAGGGTATGGAACATTTCCCTAGGAAGAAAATCAAAGCACCATATGAATCATTATGAGGGCCACTTATGTAATCAACTTGAAGGATGACAATACTTGAAACTATGCATTATGCCTAGCTAGGGGCATAAAACAATAGCGCTTGTTGGGAGGCAACCCAATGAATAAAATAAATTTTTACTTTTTTTTGTTATTGTGTGTTTTCACATTTATGCTACTGTTGTGATTGAGTTTTTATGTCTTTAAGTAGTGTTTGTGACAAGTAAAGCCTTTGGGATGATTTGGAAGATAGTATAATTGATGCTGTTTGGAAAACAGAAAGTTTTGCGTCCAGTACTGGAATTTTGGTTCTGTACTGGAGCGTCAGAAAAATCTGAAATTTTTACGCAGTATTGGTATATGAATTTCCCACATTTTCCTAATTTTTTAGAATTTTTGGAGATACATAAGTAAAGATTTTAAATAGATTCCTATAGACTATTCTGTTTTTGACAGATTCTGTTTTTGATGCTTTGCTTGCTTGTTTTGATGAAGAAGTGATGGAGAAGTTAGAATACAGTAGGTATAATGTAAAAATAAAATATGAATGGGTTTGCAACAGTACTTAAAGTGGTGATTTATTTTGTTATACTAACGGATCTCACGAAGGTTTTCTTGAGTTTTGTGGGATTGAAGTTTTCAAGTTTTGGGTGAGATCACGACAGATGAAGGAATAAGGAGTGGCAAGAGCCTAAGATTGGGGATGCCCGAGGCACCCCAAGGTAATATTCAAGGAAGACTCAAGCGTCTAAGCTTGGGGACACCCCAGAAGGCATCCCCTCTTTCTTCTACCATCCATCGGTAATTTTACTTGGAGCTATATTTTTATTCGTCACATGAAATGTGTTTTGCTTGGAGCGTCCTGTATTATATGAGTCTTTGCTTTATTTGCTTTTTAGTTTGTCACAATCATCCTTGCTGGACACACCAATTTGAGAGAGCTACATGTTCATCATAATTTGTTAGAATACTCCATGTGCTTCACTTAAATTTTTTGAGCTAGGCAGTTACTCTAGTGCTTCACTTAAAACTTTTTGAGCACGGCGGTGGCTAAAATTTTGAAGAAATAAACTCTCATGCTTCACTTACATTATTTTGAGAGTTGATAGGATTAAAATTTTGAAGAAATAAGCTCTCATGCTTCACTTATATTATTTTGAGAGTTGATAAGATTAAATTTTTGAAGAAATATTTGCACTCTCATGCTTCACTTATATCTTTTTGAGAGTTGATAAAAGTAACGGTAATTTGCACAAGATATGAATTTGGTCCCAAAGTGATGAATATTCAAGAGGGATATAATAAAAACTTTCATATAGATCATTGGATATGATAAGTGTGATTCCTTGCAATAGTTTTGTGATATGGAGATGACGATATGTGAGTCATGTTAGTGAGTAATTGTGATTTAGTAGGAATATTCGTGTTAAGGTTTGTGATTCCCTATGCATGCACATTAAGTCAATAGTGTTGCAACGAAATTATATCCTACTTATGGTGCATTATTCGGTGTTAGTTATGTTCAATGCATGTTTATGATCGTTTTCGCTTTTTGGTTGGTTGCTTCTCAATCTATTTGCTAGCCACCATTTGTACTAAGCGGAAATACTTCTTGTGCATCCAAACTCTTTAAACCCAAGTTGTGCCAAATGAGTCCACTATATCTACCTATATACGGTATTTCCATGCTGTTCCAAGTAAATTTGCGTGTGCCAACTCTTATTTTCAAAATAATTTTTCCGTTTTGTGTGCCCGTACCGCTCATGAAGCGGCAGGGGGTTGCCAATATTTTCCATGCTAGGTGTGTTATTGTCACGATGGGTGTTTATTCACTTGTCATTGCACGAGAGAGTGGCTGGTAATAGGGATGCCCAGTCCCACAATGAAATCAAAAATTAATAATAACAATATTCATTGGAAAGTGATGGTATGGAGGGCACCCGTGGATGCGGCTAGCCATGGATTGTGAAAGAATGGTGGAAAGGAAATAAACTTTACTTTCTGTTTGGGAACCGCCTATGATGTGTCTATCATGGAAGATATTGGGAATTCTCGGTCGTTTTCATTGACAGGAAAAGCATGCCTCTCTAAATATTTTTATCTCTCTAATTTAAGCTTTGAGATCTAGCACATTAGCAAATCTATGCTTCCCTCTGCGAAGGGCCTATCTATTTACTTTATGCAAAAAAAATTATTTTGAGTCTCCATCTTCTCTTATAAAGCACCAACTAGAGAGCACTATTGTCTTACTTGTGCATTGTGTGTAGCTAATATTTGTGTATGTTTCATGAATGGATCAATGATTGAGCATAATGGGCTAGGGATAACTTTCTTTAGCATTGATATTTTGAAGGACATGGTTGCTTGTTAGCATGCTTGAGTATTTATATATTCATGTCAAACTATAGACTATTGCTTTGAATCATTCAAGTCCAAATGTCCATGCTACAAAAGAAAAGAATATGATGAATATGATAGGTAGCATTCCACATCAAAAATTCTATTTTTATCATTTACCTAGTCTAGGAAGAGCAGGAATTAAGCTTGGGGATGCTGATACGTCTCAAATGTATCTATAATTTTTTATTGTTCCATGCTGTTACATTATCAATCTTGGATGTTTTTATATACATTTACATCAATTATATATAATTTTTTGGGACTAACCTATTAACTTAGTGCCCAGTGCCAGTTGTTGTTTTCTGTTTTACAGGATATCAATGCCAAACGAAGTCCAAATGCCACGAAACTTCTTGGAGATTTTTTTGGACAATACCAACACTAGAAGCTTCGGGAGGAGACCAAAAGCCCCAGGGGGTGCCCACGAGGCACCAGGGTGTGCGCGTGCCCTGGTACCTCGTGGGGCCCACAGAGCTCTGTTTGACCTAATTCCACCACTATAAATTCCCAAAATAATCAGAAACCAACAAGGGAGTCCACGAAATACTTTTTTCACTACCGCAAGCTTCTGTTCTCGAGAGATCCCATCTGGAGGCCTTTTCTGGCACTCTGCCAGAGGGGGAATCGATCACAGAGGGGCTCTACATCAACCTTGCTTCCCTTCCGATGATGCGTGAGTAGTTTACCACAGACCTTCGGGTCCATAGTTAGTAGCTAGATGGCTTCTTCTCTCTTTTTGATCTTCAATACAATGTTCTCCTCGATGTTCTTAGAGTTCTATCTGATGTAATCACTTTTTGCGGTGTGTTTGTTGGGATCCGATGAATTGTGAGTTTATGATCAGATTATCCATGAATATTATATTATTTGAGTCTTCTTTGATCTCTTTTATGCATGATTATTATAACTTTGTATTTCTTCTCCGATCTATTGATTTGGTTTGGCCAACTAGATTGATTTATCTTGCCATGGGAAGAGGTGCTTTGTAATGGGTTCGATCTTACGGTGCTCAATCCCAGTGAAAGAAAGGGACATGACACGTATGTATCGTTGCTATTAAAGGTAAAAAGATGGGGTTTATTCATGCGTGAGTTTACTTTGTCTACATCATGTCATCTTGCTTAAGGCGTTACTCCGTTCTTTATGGACTTAATACACTAGATGCATGCTGGATAGCGGTCGATGTGTGGAGTAATAGTAGTAGATGCAGGCAGGAGTCAGTCTATTTTTCTCGGACATGAAGCCTATATACATGATCATTGCCTTGGATATCATCATGATTATTTGCTTTTCTATCAATTGCCCAACAGTAATTTGTTTACCCACCGTATGCTATTTTTTTGAGAGACGCCTCTAGTGAAAACTATGGCCCCCGGGTCTATCTTTATCATTTACTAAAACCCTAAAAATACTTGCTGCACTTTTTATTTATTTATTTTATTTTGTATTTTTGTTTCAATCTATCTATCTATCACATACAATTTAATCTTGCAACTTACCACCGAGGGATTGACAACCCCTTGTTTGCGTTGGGTGCAAGGATTTGTTGTTTTGTGTGCAGGTCCTGCAAACAAGGTGTTGTGTGATTCTCCTACTGGATTGATAACCTTGGTTTCATAACTGAGGGAGATACTTACCTCTACTGTACTGCGTCTCCCTTCCTCTTCAGGGAATTACCAACGCGGCTCACAAGTAGCAATGCTTGGCAATAGGAGTGGTGCCTAGTTTCAGGTCGATAACGAATTTTACAGCCCTAGCAGGTGGTACACCCGGGAGTTCCTCAGGAAAGACATCTTGAAAATCCTGAACGACTGGAACATTCTCTATTCCCTCAAGAGGTGAAACATTCAATGCATTCGGAGCATATATCTGGCTTTTGGCATTCTGGACTATCTGGGCTGAGTAGCTGACTGTCTGGCGAGAAGGATGTGTAAGTTGGACTTTCTTAGCAACACAGTCGATCAAAGCATTATGGGCTGTCAACCAGTCCATACCGAGAATGATGTCTATGTTGGAAGGTCCGAGAGCAATGAAGGAAGCAGGGAACATCAACCCTTGAATTCTAATCTGATTGTTGTGACTTACCATCTTGGTTTGCCACCTGGAATGGGTAGTGCTAATCTCTAATGGGGCGGGCAACAATTCTAGAGGTAGTTCATGCAGCTGAGCAAATTGTTGAGACACAAAGGAATGTGATGCCCCAGAATCAAAGAGAACAAAAGCTACAACTGAATTAACTTGAAGAGTACCCATCACGATTTTAGGGGCCTCACGAGCTTCTTCCATTTTGACATGAGTGACCTGGCCACGACCCGTAGCAGGCGGCCTGGCCTTATGATTTCTGGAATGATGGGTCTGATGGCCCTTCCTACGACCATCAGGAGGACGTGGTGCATTTTGAGGCTGATCCTGACGGCAGTTGATAGGAGGATGTCCTGACTATTCATAGTTGAAGCAATTTCCATCATTGGGGCGAGGAGCCATAGTATTGCTCTGTCCACTTGGGATATTCAGTTGTCTTAGTGGTGGAGGCAGACGAGGTGCAACATAAGAAGGCCTCGGTGCAGAGGCAGGTCGGTTATGGACTGATACGTCCATTTTGCATCATGTTTTGCTACTGTTATTTATAGTGTTTTCAATAAATATAACACTTTGTGGAGCAATTCTAATGCCTTTTCTCTCTTAATATGCAAGATTTACACAAGGAGAGAGATTGCCAGCAGCTGGAATTCTGGACCTGAAAAAGCTATGTCAGAGATACCTATTCTGCACATCTCCAAATGAGCTAAAATTTCACGGAGAATTATTTTGGAATAAATAGATAATACTGGAAGCAAGAAGTACCAGAGGGGGCCACCAGGCACCAGGGCGCACCACCCCCCCCCCCCCCCAAGCGTGCCCTGGTGGGGCCCCTGGCCAGCCTCTGGCCCCCATTTTCTGGTATATAAGCCCATTTGCCCTAGAAAAAATAAGGAGAGGACTTTTGGGACGGTGCGCCGCCGTCTCGAGGAGGAACTTGGGCAGGAGCACTTTTGCTCTCCGGCGGAGCGATTCTGATGGGGATACTTCCCTATGGGCTTATAGAAAGAATTAAGCATTATGGGCTTATAGAAATGCTTTCAAAAATCCTATGGGTATGTCTAGAAAGAATTCTTCTAAGAAACTTGACGATGCATTATAGGCTTATAGAAATGCTTTTAAAAATCCTATGGGTATGCTTTTAAAAACCCTTCAATAGATCTAGAAAGAATTCGTCTAAGAAACTTGACGATGCATTATGGGCTTATAGAAATGCTTTTAAAAATCCTATGGGTATGTCTCCTTATAAAATGGTTTATGGAAAAGCATGTCACTTACCTCTTGAGTTAGAACATAAAGCATATTGGGCAATTAAAAACTCCATTATGATTTTAAACTTGCCAGTGAAAAGAGGTTATTTGATATTAGCTCATTAGATCAATGGAGAACCCAAGCTTATGAAAATGCCAAATTGTTTAAAGAAAAAGTTAAAAGATAGCATGATAGAAGAATTCAAAAACGGGAATTCAAAGTGGGTGAGCAAGTTCTATTGTACAATTCTCGTTTGAGATTCTTTGCAGGAAAAATTCTCTCTAAATGGGAAGGACCGTATATCATCGAAGAAGTTTATCGCTCCGGAGCCATCAAAATAAACAACTCCGAAGGCACTAATCCGAGTGTGGTGAATGGGCAAAGAATTAAGCATTATATTTCAGGTACCCCCATTAATGTTGACACTAATATTATTGAAACAATTGCACCAGTGGAATACATAAGAGAGACCTTCCAGAACACTCTAGAACCCTGAAAAGGACGAGGTATGTGATACGGTAACTAAACCGACTCAAAAAATTCCATAAAATACTTTCTGTCAGTTTTTGAATATTAGAAAAAAAATACAAAAATAAGAAACAGCCGAGGGGACCCTCCTGGTGCCCACAAGGCACCAGGGCCGCCACCCCCCACGCGCGCCCTGGTGGCTCATGGGCCCCTCGCGAGCCTTCTCGACTCTGTTTTCTCCTGGATTACTTGTTTTGCAAGATAAAAATTCTTTATATATACTCCCGAACATTTTGACCACCGTATCGCAGAAATCTCCTCTGTTCTTGTTTTGTGCTATTTTTCTGATAGATCCAGAAGTATGTCGTCTCAAGACTCAGATGGAGAGAGCTTCATATCGCACTATGTTACAAATACAAGGATCTATGGGGATATAGACTCCTATGGATGGTCTCTGGAGGAGGAGCGAGATGCCACCACGACGGGAATGGAAGACATGAGCTCGGATGAAGAAGATGCCCCTCTACCTCAACCGGGGATATGCATGTGGATTTCCAGAAGTCGAGCCTCCCTGACACAGTAAAAAAATCTAAGATTCAATTTATCCCTTTCCATCTTCTAAAGGAAAACAAGAACGTATTGTGTGAGAAGATAGTGGAGCTTGAGCAAGAAATTAGCAAGTTGAAGGAAGAAAACTATGTTCTCAAGCGGAAGCTGAGGGGCAAGCCCACCACTTCATCACCACCACCATCACCGAAGAGGGAGACTTGAGTACATGGGTATGGGCACTCCCCTTGGCTTGTGCCAAGCTTGGGGGAGATGCCCCGGTATCGTATCACCATCACTTTTATTATCTTTACCTACTTTTAGTTTGATCCTTAATGATTTCGTGATCAAGTTGAATAAAAGTTTAGTATGATCTATTTTTGAGTGTTAGTTTCGTGATCTACCTATTTATGTAATTGAGTTGAGAGTTATATAATAAAGAGTAGTTTGAGTTTTTGCTTCTTTACTTTTATGTTTCAATCCTAGCAATGAAAATAATGAAAAAGATCATATGCTAATCTTATGGAAAGTAATGACATTACATTAAGTAAAGTATTAGTCGTAAAATTATTGAAAGTTAACAAACATAGCATTGGTCAATGATGCAATTCACGAAATAATTAAATAGGGAAGAGAAGATTCACAAGCAAATATACTATCTTGGACATCTTTTATGACTGTGAGCCCGCATTAAGTATTTTATGCCAAATTGTTGATGTTGGACGAGGAAGACAACGTAATGAGTTATGTTTGCTTATATTCACATAGAAGTTATATTGTCATAGATCCTCCAACATGTGGTGCTTGCTCAATATCTTTGCTAGCCAAAAATCCGCACCAAGTAGAGATACTACTTGTGCATCCAAAACCCTTACTCCCAGTTTCATGTCATATGAGTCCAATATATCTACCTATGGATTGAATAAGATCCTTCAAGTAAGTTGTCATTGGTGCAAAAAGCAATAAAAATTGCTTCCAAATATGTCTAAACTTTTATTGTAAGGGAAAATAAGCTTTGTACGAACTTGTGATGGTAAATAAATAAAAGTGACAGACTACATAATAAAGGTTGCTATCACAAGGGGCAATATAAAGTGATGTTCCTTTGCATTGAGAGCTTGTGCATTCAACAATAAAAAGCACATGACAACCTCTGCTTCCCTCTGCGAAGGGTGTATCTTTTACTTTTATGTATTTACTTTTTATGCAAGTGTCAATAGTGTTCTCCTCTATTCCTTTTTATTTTTCTCTTTTGCAAGCATCATGTGGTGGGGAAAGATCTAGGCACATATATCCAGTTGGATATGAGTGATCATGAGTTATTATTGTTGACATCACCCTTGAGGTGAATAAGTTGGGAGGCAAAATTATAAGCCCCTATCTTTCTATGTGTCTGGCTGAAACTTTTTGCTCCATATATATGTTGTGAGTGTTAGCAATCGTAGAAGACTATATGATGGTTGAGTATGCGGACTTGCTAAAAAGCTCCTACATGAGACCCTTCCTGAAAATATGATGAATTGCAATTGCATTGTTGACTGAGAACATAGTTTGTTAGTTTTCAAGAGAGTTTATGCCTTATACTTCATTGTTGTGATGAATTGTTACTTGTTCATGAGAAGTTTTATGATATGAATATTGCTATTATAATAATGATCATGATGCTACTATGTCCGTATTTTGTTTTTATCGACACCTCTCTCTCTAAACATGTGGACATGATTATCGATATCGGCTTTCGCTTGAGGACATGCGAGGTCTAAGCTTGGGGGAGTTGATACATCCATTTTGCATCATGTTTTGCTACTGTTATTTATAGTGTTTATAATCAATATAACACTTTGTGGAGCAATTCTAATACCTTTTCTCTCTTAATATGCAAGATTTACACAAGGAGGGAGATTGCCGGTAGCTGGAATTCTGGACCTGAAAAAGCTATGTCAGAGATACCTATTCTGCATATCTCCTAATGAGCTAAAATTTCACGGAGAATTATTTTGGAATAAACAAAAAATACTGGAAGCAAGAAGTACTAAAGGGGGCCACCCAAGTGCCCACGAGGCACCAGGGCGTGCCACCCCCCAAGCACGCCCTAGTGGCTCGTGGGGCCCCTGGCCAGCCTCTGGCCCCCATTTTCTGGTATATAAGCCCATTTGCCCTAGAAAAAATAAGGAGAAGACTTTTGGGACGGTGCGCCGCCGTCTCGAGGCGGAACTTGGGCAGGAGCACTTTTGCTCTTCGGCGGAGCGATTCTGCCAGTGATACTTCCCTCTGGGAGGGGGAAATCGGAGCCATCATCATCACCAACGATCCTCTCATCGTGGGAGGACCAATCTTCATCAACATCTTCAGTAGCACCATCTCATCTCAAACCCTAGTTCATCTCTTATATTCAATCTTTGTCTCAAAACCTTAGATTGGTACCTGTGGGTTGCTAGTAGTGTTGATTACATCTTGTAGTTGATGCTAGTTGGTTTATTTGGTGGAAGATTATATGTTCAAATCTATTATGCTATTTAATACCCCTCTGATCTTGGACATGAAGATGATTTGTGAGTAGTTACTTTTGTTCTTGAGGACATGGGAGAAGTCTTGTCATAAGTAATCATGTGAATTTGGTATTCGTTCGATATTTTGATGATATGTATGTTGTTGGTTCTCTTAGTGGTGTCATGTGAATGTCGACTACATGATATGTAACAGCCCGGTAGTTAGGCTACAGTAATCCCACGTTAATGATTCCACGTCACCACAGTTACTGTTATTAATCTCACGTTAGTTCAAAAACCGATTCTGAATTCAATATGAATTAAAGTCAAACGGAAAAACTTTTCCAACATTAATACTAAAATGTTCCAGGTGTGACAAATAATCCCTAGATAATAATGGTGGAGAAACCAACATCTTTAAAAATGTTTGAATGTCCTAAAAAAAATAAAACAGTGGCAAAAACAATTAATTAAATGCCTTTTACAATTAATAAAATATCAAACTAAATTATTTGGGGACTAGACTTTTTGTGACAGTGGACTGAATTGAAATACTAAATTATATGCTAAGTATATGTTTTACTAAAACTAAAATAAAACAGGAAAGAATAAATAAAAAGAGAAGAAATAAAACAAAATAAAAACAAAAACAAAAACAAAAACAAAAACCCCCTGGCCAACTGGGCCACCCGGCCCAACTCCCTCCCCCTGGACTGACCGGCCCACCCCGCACACCCATAACCCCCCCACTCCCGTAACCCTAACCCCTCCCCCCCCCATCTCCCCCACTTCCCCCTGTCTCCCCTCACCCCCCACTCCCGTAACCCTAACCCCTCCCTCCCCACTCTCCCCACTTCCCCCTATCTCCCCTCACCCCCCCATCTGGATGTTTGATCGGGGCAGTGACCCCGGCGACCGCGCCGCCCCGTGACCGGACGCCGGCGCCCACTCCCGGCACCACCCCACTGCCGTCCTCCTCGCCTCCTTCCCTCCCGATCTGGGCGCCTCGCCGCGGCGTCCCGGCTACTCCACCTCCCGAGGATGACATCGCCCGCCTTCCCGACTGCCACCTCCCCCCGATGTCGTCTCGCCGCCTCGCCGTCGTCCCTCTTCGCCACGGCTCCGTTGAGCCACGCCGCCCGTTCCCCCTGCAACGCGGGTGAGGAAAACCCCCCAGCCTCCTCTTCCCTTTATCGCTGCGGCTCACCGTTTCCCGCGCCGCCTGCCACCGCTCCGGCGCACGCGCTCGGCCCCGCCTGCCACCGCTCCGGCGCACGCGCTCGGCCCCGCCACAGCCATGCCAACCTCATCCTGCGCGCGCTCGCGCACCGCCCGACCGCGCCGGCCGTGGTCCCGCCCCAGGCCGCTCCCGCTGTGGCCGTCCGCGCCCGCGCATGCGTCCTGCCCAGCGCTGCGCCGCCCGCCCTGCTCGCCCCGCTCGGCGCTCGTCTCGCGCCGCGCTGACCCCCCGTTCTCGTCGGCCGCCCACGCCCGCAGCTCGCCGCTCCACCCGCGCCTCCCGCTCACCGCCCCGAAGCCTCCCCCTCGCCGCCCACGCGCGTCCCGCCGCGGCCTCCACCGGCCGGCGCCCCGGTTTAAGCCCCGACAGGCGCCCCACCCGCAACCCCATTAGCCCGCGCCCGCTTTGGCCTAAGGGCCATTGCCCAGTAGGCCCCACCGGCCCCTTTAAAAAAATGTGTAATAAAAATAGTTAGAATAAATAAATATAATTAAATAATTAATTAACTTAATTAATTCTGTTTAAAGTAAGTAATTAAGTGTAATTAGCCTAATGACTAATTAAACTAATTAACTACTGTTAATTAACTAAACAGTCACTGACAGGTGGGACCCACCTGTCAGGTTGACCCAGTCAACGGTCAACGTTGACTGCTGACATCTGGTTGACGCAATAAATATTTTCAAATTAATAATAAATCTGTAATTTCAGAAAATGTTTAAATCTTTAGAAAATCATAGAAAATAATCCGTAGCTCAGATCGAAAAACTTTGTACATGAAAGTTGCTCAGAACGATGAGACGAATCCGAATACGCAGTCCGTTCGTCCGTCACACGTCCCTAACTTTCTGAACATGGAACCGTTCCCCTCCGGTCGTCTGTCTAACAAATGTCCAGAACCGGGAAAACATTCCCGGATGGATTCCTCCTTCCTCGGTAACGTGCAACCACACGTTAGAACACACCCGGCACTGCATATTGTCATGTTATACTTTGTGTAGCACTTGTTTGCTTAGTATTTACTGTTTCTTCCCCCTCTTCTCTCTCGTTAGACCCCGACGCAGTTCCCGGTACCGACACAGCTCAGGAGCCCGACGCCACCATTGACGACCTTGCCCTAGCCGCCAAGCAACCAGGCAAGCCCCCCCTTTGATCATCCCGATATCGCCCATTGTATTTTCTCATGCTTGCATTAGAATTGCTGCTGCTACTGCTTTACCTATTCTGATGCATAGCCTGTTTATTGTAACCTGCTATTGAAACCTTATCTGCTTATCCTAAACTGTCTAGTATAGGCTGGGTAGAGACCTATCAGTGACCCCACTTATCCCAACTGCCCCGCTGGATTATCTGAAGACCCGATCAACGGTATTGAAGACTAGACCCCGGCACCGCACATCACCCCCCCTTAGTTGTAACGACACTGCAGCGTTACTATCAAGTGCCGAGGGTGAAACCTCTTGTACCACTTCTGAAGTTAACTCTGCAGAGTAGCTATTCAGTCATGGTCATCGAGGGTGATTCCCCCTTCACCGCTTCCTATAACGACGCTGTCATACAACACCTCAAGTGTGAACCCAGCGAGGGTGATTGCTCCGAGTTCACCTTGACAGATACATCGAGTAGGAATCCAACGAGGGTGATACCTCGGATTCCCTTGATGTTATGGACACACGAATAACTTTACACTATTACTTGGAAGGCAGGTCGACCCTGAGGGGTACCCGCGTGTGATGTGAAGACGGGTTGCCTGTATGGTGCACGAGTGATGAAAACGAGCCGTGGCCGGGCATTCTTGGCCCTTGCCGCAAGTCCTCGAGATGGGGCGACGGGGTCACATCGATCGTGAGTCTCTGCTCATTACCACACCCCCAAGGTACTAACGATTTGGATATTTGATTCGAGTGGGCCTCTGGCCCGATAGCACTAACCATCACGTGGGAATAAATATGGGTACTCTGCATCGTGGCATCAGCCGAAAGTTCTGTCAGACGTCCAGTTCGTCATTGTGGTACGGTCAGATCGTGCCGACCCTCCGAGGCGGTGCTGGTATCCACCCTGCACACAACGACCCAGAGTGCACAGGGCGATGGCCCAAGACCACTGAGTGCTTAGGATGTAGATCGGCGGGGACCTCTCTGCTGAGCTTTAGGTAGGGCTGTGGTGTGTCGTTTGGCCGAGGCCAGGCATGACCGGAAAAGTGTGTCCGGTCGGAGTTAAGCAAGCGTGGTGGGTAAGTTGGTGCACCCCTGCAGGGAAGAACTAATCTATGCATAGCCGGATCCTCAGTAACGAACACTCGGAGTTGTATCCCGATCGATACAACTAAATTGGATACTATGGCTCTGGGATTGCTTCTCGCAGGGAGTCGAGAAGGGATCTCAAGACGAGGTTGATGACTGTATGGCTCTGGGATTGCTTTCTCGCAGGGAGTCGAGAAAGGATCTCCGGGTGAGGTTGAGACTTAATGATACTGCTACATTCAATTGTACTGTTCTACTCTCTTCTATTGTTGCAAGACCGCTGAAGCTGCTAGTCTACGATAGGACTAGGCCTTTCTCTCTATTTTGGCATTTCTGCAGCCCAGTCCACATATACAGCCGTTCTTTGATAATGTTGCATATGTAGTGTAGATCCTTGCTTGCTGAATACTTCGGATGAGTACTCACGGTTGCTTTGCTTTCTTTTTCCCCCTTATCCTTTTGATGCGACCAGATGACGGAGCCCCGGATACAGCTGCCCCCGCCGACGATCGCTACTACTAACCCGAGGGTGGTTATTACTTCGAGCTTGCCGTTGACCAGGAGTAGGATCGGAGGGTCCCAGGCAAGAGGCATGCGCCTTTCGATCGTACTGTTTTCTTTTGCCCTGCCTTCTAAGGGCCTATCTGTGTTTTCTTTTATATCCGTACTCAGATATCTGATGCTTCCGTTGACGCTTGTATGCGAGCTTATGTATTCGAGCCCTCGAGGCCCTTGGCTTGTAATATAAAGCTTGTATGACTTTATTTATGTTTTAGAGTTGTGTTGTGATATCTTCCCATGAGTCCTTAGGCTTGATCGTGTGTATTTGCGTGTATGATTAGTGCACGATTGAGCCGGGGGCGTCACAAGTTGGTATCAGAGCCGACTGACTATAGGAACCCCCCTTTCCAACTCCTTGGCCGAAGTTGAGTCTAGTACTTGAAAACCGTTTTACTAACATGGCTGTGTGGCTTACGGGCCCAGGTCGCCAAATGGGTGGTAATAGGATCTTTTATTCCTCTTCCTTACTCTGGGATTCTGATCCCTTTTCTACTTGGGTTAAAGATTTTACTAACTCTGAATTTAGGATCTCGTAACCACTTCATCCCGGAGAGCCCCTTCACTACAGATGATCGCTTGCTTCGCCAGAAGATTCTGCAGATAGTCCTCGATGTTTCCCGACACTCTGTGCCCACTGCTTTGCTGTTCCTGACCACCGGTAATCCTCGTGAATAACATCCTTCCCGTTTGTACCTTTATCCCCAGTTGCTCTTGTTGTAACAAGTTACCCCTAATACTCTCCGTTGTTCCGAGAATCCTTTGTGCCTTCTGCTTTGCAGCTTCTTTTTGCGCTGCGGATAATTCTTCACACTTATCAGGGATCTGTTCATCCCCAGTTATTCATATGCTTTCCAAAATATTTCGCAGTGCTATCTGATCTCCCGAAAATCCTGTGCAGCCTATTGCTCTTGATTTTCCTTGCCTGCTTACACTATGGTTAATTCCACCTGTCTAGCAATTTTTACAAAAAATCCTTGGTGACTGTCATCCTGTTCCAATGGATTCAATGTGTGTGCGAATACTCGCAATCATCACTTAATCCATAGAAATTTTCTTTTCGGCTCAGACGTCATCCCGAACATGAGCTAGATTCTCGACCAATCTAGTTGCTATCACTTGTACCCCCTAAGTCTATTCAATTAACCATCCTTAATCAGAGCGATTGCTTCTGATCCCTTTCTTTGGAAATCATAACTCCCTTGCATTTGAGCTTTGAATTAATGCCTTTGCATTGATTCTACTTATGATTGTGTGCCTATGCTCACGTCAGCTCCGATATGGACCGTCAGATCCTTTGTTGAATTATCATTCGACAGTGTTCTTTGTATACAAAAACCTCAATTTCTTCTCTGATACATAATGCCATTGGTAAATCCTATTCTCTAAATTGTCCAACCTTGCTCTCCTCTCGAGCTTGAGTTATTTACTTCTGAAGTTCATGGTATACGTTCCTAAGATGCCCCAATGGGGTGAACCTATGCTTTCCCTAATTCGTGTGAACTCGAAAGTTATGCGAGTCATATTCTTCTGATGCTTCACCAGATAAATCTTCCGCACTACAATTTCTTCGAAAACGAGGAGTAAATGAAAGGTCATGCATCAAAGAAGTGGGAGTCGACCTTTAACCTTTGTGTTCATGCCCATGGACCCGATGTAGAACTTATCATGGAAGCTGCTCGTAAAAATATTTATTACCTTGGTACAAGTTCATCTTGTATCTATGAATTGATCCTTTGCAATCATGGTTCCGAACATGTCCTCCTTTTAATTACCATTTCTCGAGCAAGTTGAGCACTTGTCTTCTGTAGAGCAATACCCCAGTCCAACCTCTGCTTTGATCCGTCATCGAGTATTACCCCCTGGTATCTCGAGACTATCACAGAGCTACATAACTCCTTATGAGTTCTTCATCTACTATTATTTCTCACCGATTCCAATTTTTCCCTGGGTTCTGAGTTGTTAGACACCCAAGGACACCGATAACGGAATTGAGCAGCATTGCGATTCGACAAGTATTCGAAATCTTCATTGCTTACAAGTTTAATACTCCATAATGTTAACCCTAGCCTGAACGGCTACATCATTATTGTGCTATTATTAACTGTGCTACCTGGTCCTTCTTCCCAGAGCACAAATTTCGACGGTGAGCTAATCTTGTAGGGTCACGCAGCAGAAAACAAAAAATTTCCGACCTACACACCAGCCCAGGACCAGTATGGAGACTGCATACAAGGTTCGATCATTTTCGTTACCGACTCGTAGCGCAGCGGAAGTAGAGTCGATGACGATCGGCGGTGCAGATCCCCGCAGCTAGGATTTACAACCTCCCAACCGCAAGGATGTATACCCTCATCCGCCACTCGGACAGCCCTCAGGGAAGTGGTCGGACAGTCCCCCGGACGGTGTCGCGGACAGCCCTTCGGGAGGACCTTCGAAACTTGGACGGTCACTCCGACAGCCCTTCGGGAGGACTCACAGAACTCGGACCGTCACTTGGACAGCCCTTCGGGAGGCACTCTCGAACAGCCCCTTGGGCACTAAGATCAAAACTACAACCTCACTACAGAGTTGCACACATACGGTGTCATCTATCCGGCAGGGCTTCGCCGTCCAGAACTAGTTCCCACCGGAACCCAGACAGCCTTTCGGCTCTACGAAACTATTTCGCGGAGAGGGAGAGAAGAAGCCAGATCATTGCAATGGCATGTATATGTGAGAAAGAGTGAGTCTTTAGGCAGCCCCCTCCACCCCTATTTATAGGCCAAGCCCAAGGGTGGCTTCTCCAAGAAGCCAAGGGAAAAAATACCAAAGGACCCTCAAGGTGGCTTCTCCAAGAAGCCACCCAAAAAGCACTTTCACTATTCATGACGACATTTTTCAGCGTCCGTTCGAACTAAAAATATTTATGTGGGCTTTGAACATTTCCAGTACCCACTAAAATAATTTTCAACGCGTTCTGGGACAATTCTAGATTAGTGATTTTCATCTGCGAAAAGCATCTGAAGTGGTTCCGACAGCTCCGGTACATTTCCGGTTTTTCTTCCAGAATGATTCTGGCACCCTCCAAGAATTATCGGGCATGTGCCGAAACCAATTTGACTTTATGGTATCCTCTGAAACAACTTTTCAGTTTCACCGGAACTCATCCGGTGACCTCTCTTGGCGGAACTTTTCCGCTGTCCGAAACTTTTTTGGTGTCCGAAACTTTTTCAGTGATTTTCTCTCAGACTCCCTGTCTAGTATTCAGCAGATAGATGACCCTTAAGCGTGTGACCCTATAGGTTCGGTGAAGTATAGACATGACACGGAACCCCTTCCGATCAATGATCAACATCGGAGCCGTGGACACCCATATTGACCCCTATACCCACACGAATGAATATTCGAGTGAACCTCCAGTTGCCGTGTGCTATTCCTGTTGCTTCGCGATATGTTACAAATACCCGAGGTGAGACATGTTGGCATCCCTGTGGGTCAACAGCTTGTCCACTATGCCAGTTACCTCGTTACCGGTATTGTTCTCTTTTCTCGTTCCGTGTTCCGGCATCCCTGTGATCAAGTCACAAAGTGTCTGGCCAGACGATGATGGATACCGTAACACCGAGAGGGCCCAGAGATATCTCTCCATCGTCGGAGGAGCAAATCCCAATCTTGAGCTATCAAGTTACTTGACATACTTTTCCATGAACCCGTAAGCCGCCGTAATAGCCACCCATTTACGGATGACGTTTAACAAACCCCAAAGTTCATGAAGAAACTCGATACTCTCATGGTCTAAGGAATCATGCAAACATTAACCATCTCTGTGTTATTAACCATTAACTTGTGACGAATGTAACTCATAGCATAACATCAATTCGGGTCGATTCAACACAAATGTTCTTCTAACATTGTGCCCTCAAAAGTTGCTGGCATAGACATGCCCATGATCAGGAAAAGAGGACCATCATGAAACACTTGAGCTAGTCTTAGATGCTAGACTAGGAATACATTTTACCGTTTATTATTCCACACGTGCATATGAGTCTTCCTCCGAGCCTCGTGGTTATTGCAGACTCGAGAACCATAGCAGTTATAGCATGGAACATAAACCTAATTATGAACAGCGAGATAATCAATAACATTTATTATTGCCTCTAGGGTATATCTCCTATAGACTCCCACTTGCACTAGAGTCAATAATCTAGTTAATGCTAATGCACTTCACACCTGTGGCACACCGGTGTAAACTTCGTATGTGGTACAGCCTGATGTCCAATGGATCTGACGACTTCAGCTCCGTGTGTATCTTTGCATATCCTCGCGTTTTCACGCTTTCACAAAATTCATATTTTGTGTGGACTTGGCTTCGTATGTATGTGAATCTCAGGTCGAACCTGGATTCCTCAGACTGAGTTATGGAGCAACTACCTGCAGTAGTGTCCCATTGACCAAAGCCTTCTTGGAACTATACTAAGTTCATGAAAGAACTATATGATTCAGCATCTTGTTTGTCGCTTTTAAAAGCGGCAACATACTTCGCCTCTGTTATAGAATTCGCCACAGTAACTTGTTTGGAACAATTTCCAACTACCATGCCACCATATTGTGTGTTACACAAAACCCTCAATTTAAATCGAAAATCGCTTGGAGCATGGATGAAGACTGTATCGATGTAACCTTTTACAACGAACTCTTCATGATCTCCGCTTGCGAGAAAACATGTCATCGGTGCTACTATAGTACTCAATGACCCTTTTTCATTGTTGTGCCATGATCAGTACTTTTGATCACTTTGGTATCTATACTCGCAACAACTTTGGGAGTATTGGACATATCTGGTTTGTTTTTACATACCATGGAATACATGATTAATCCAAACACAAGAGTGTGTGGAATCTCCATCATGTATTTTGCTCATCAGTGTTTTGGGACACCGAGTCTTGCAAAAACTCTTTCCATGTGACTTCGGCAAGAATCACTCCTTGACGTTTTTAATGCTAAAAGGTTTTAGCATCTTGTCAATATGTATCTTTGCTCAGCCCCATTAGGTAAATCTATCTCCATAGATCATCATGCCTAATATAAAGGCTATTTAGCCCAAGCACTTCACCGAAAAACTATTTTCAAATGAAGTCCTAATTCGTGTCAAGAAATTTATTTCCAATTAACAATGTGTCAAGCACACAACGTTTTTTAGAAATTTTATTATGCTCCCACTTACTTTCTTGAATCATAAGCATCTTCATTACCCATTGATGAAGTCAAACCCCTTTGATCATTTCATCAAAACACGAAGATTCCAACTCCATTTTGCTCTCTTCTGTCCATTGCTGGAACTCTGAAGTTTGCATACTTACTAGCATCCTATGGACTGACAAAATACCTTGGACTGTAACACATGCAAGTCCTTGGTTTCATTTCCATTAGATGGAAATCCTTTTGTCATCCTTTGTTTCATATCTCATGATATGAAATATGTATTAATTGCTAGTTCAACCCGAACCGACTTTAAGCAGCGCTACGGTGAAACAACCTCATCGTAGTCAACTCCTTGAACTTGTATATTGCAACAAGTCGAGCTTTATGGATAAAACATTTTTATCCGTATCAGTTTTAAGTTCCATAAAATTCGTTAGACTCTAAGTCTTCCGAAAGGTGTATCAAGATTTTAATCTTGAAACATTTATATGGAAACTATATCGGATTGTATTCGCATTTAGCCAATTCCGGAGTCAGGGCCCATCAACGCTTCCTTGTGTATCGTAGGTATACTGTTGTCTAACAACAATATCTTGTCTGCGCACCTGAGAGGTTTGCACGAGCCTTGCCTACATGGTTCAGCTGCAAGTTCGACCGAAGTCCGTACATTTTATTGTAGAGACTTCCGTATCAGTCATAGTAGGAAACTCTGGAATTACTTCCAAGGTCTCTTTCCTTTGACCTGATGACAGAGATACTGGTTATATCATCGACTTGCATTATTCTCCCACTCACCTTTTTGAAAGAACCATTTTCTTCAAAAAGCATATCGTTCTTTGTGGCAAACCTATTTGCCTCGGTATTGTGAGGGAGGAATACCCAATTCCTTGGGATAACCTACAAAGTAGCACTTGTCTGATTTGGAATAGGTTTGTAACCTTTTACACAAGCCCCATATTACAAATGTTTAAGAAAAGATATAACATGGTTGGACGTACCATACCATGGCGTCATTTCAACAGACCTGATGGAGCTCTTTTCAGTGTAAAAGCCGCAGTCTCTAAAGCATCACTCTTTAAAAGGGATAATGGCAAATTTATTTATGTCATCTTTGATCTTACCATGTCATAAATGGTTCGATTACATCTTCACGGACTTTCCACTCACAGTGGTGTTCCGGGAGGTGTAAGTTATGAAACTCTTTTCACAACTCATCAGACATTTGCTAAACTTGTAACTCAAATATTCCTTTCTGCAATCCAATTGTAGAAACATAATTTTCTTTTTACAATAACTTCTACTTCATTCTTGAAAACCTTTTGAATGAATTCAAAAGATCTAGACTTACGTCTCACCAAGTAAATATCCATATATCTACTTGAGTCATTTCTGAAGATAGATAAATCCACTACTAACAACATTTATCAGACTACACACATCAAATGTATGATCACCAATAAGTTTGTTGTCCATTCCTTATGGCCTGTGAATGGTATTTCAGTCACTTCACTTTTTGGAGAAAAGTTGCAAGTGTCAGATGATTCAAAATCAAACGACTTCAAAATCCATCATAATGGAATTTTCCATGCGGGTTTCTCCAATGTGACCGACTACAGTGCCACACTTGTGTGGTATTCTTTTAGTCTTAAGACATTTAGCGTCAGTGTTATGGATGTATCATATTACCATCAATATTCATAACATACGTCCCATCTTGGATGGAAGCATGGCCCTTCATGTTATTCATAATACTGAACAACAATTGTTGTTTTTATGAACAACTCTTTTGCAACAAACATTATGCAATGGGCTAGAGTGTATGAAACTCTAAAATGAATTATGAAAGTAAATCCAGAGGTAATATATTATTATCATTATTCATAACATACATCTCATTCTCAATGAAAGTATGGCCCTTATGTTATTCATAACATCAAACATAAAAAGTTCTCTTATGAACAACCTTCTTGCAAGATACCTTATGCAATGGGCTAGAGTTTGTGAAACTCTAAATGAATTATGAAAATAAATACAGACGGTAATACACCGATGGAAGGTATAGTAACATTTACTATGTTCCCTGTGTATACCAAAACCTCATTCCTGGCTAGTCTTTCAGGCCGTAGTAGTTCTTACATCGAGTTGCAATTGAAAGCAATCGAGTGGGTATCTTTGTGATTAACTCACAATACCCAAGAATCAGTGATTAACAATTTAATCATAATTCCCAAGAACTATATCTTTGACCAGCCTTCTATACATCAAAAACATGTATGACATTAATACATGAGCTGGATATTCCAGTCTTCTTTCTTTCTGCCTTTATACTTCTAACAGTTTAACTTTTAGTATTTCTCCTACTCTCAGAAGAAGCACCCAACTTAAGAGTGGCGTTAGCCCTGGACTTCCTAGGCGTGTAAGTCACACTAACACCCTTTGGACACTTCCTTTCTCTTTAAGTTGTTGTTTTATTCACCTTTCATCATATGACAGGCGTTCTTCTGGATCCCTCTTTTATCAGTCTAATGCATAGTAAACTCCTTTACTAATAATTTGCAAACAAACATTGCTTCGGATATCTCATATCTTTTAGCCTTTGTCTGTCTCTGAAAATGATTTTCAGATTCCATGAATATCACATAACTATCCAAACTTTCGAAGTTCGGGTCTCATGGAAGCAAATGTATTGCACTTGACTGAAAACAGAATTCTAGCTTTTGGATCGAAGGACGAGAGTCACATGATCCATAGCATAAGCGAGAGAATACCGAAAGTATGCGATAGGACAAAGTCCTTCTCGGCACTCTTGAGGACAATCCTCACATTACGTTACCAACCGTAATGTTTTAATTAGATATTTAACAGCTATTCAATTTTAATAGGGAAGGTGGAAACGCGAGCCATAATTCTACAACTATTATGCAAATCACACTTAGACACTGTTCAAAATTAATTGCACTGAGAATTAAAAGAATTAATTCTACAGTGCACTCCCACTCAAATCAATATCTCTCATAATTGATTGTGAGTGATTCAAGATCCGCATTTCAATTCAACGCCATTGATGGTAGCATCACTGATGACGAAAATCTCAATCGGTATGCAAACTTGCCAATCGCATCTCTATGTGACTCTTGTTCATCTTTCGACGCGTGTGTTCCGAGGTCATGACTTTCATGCCTGAACGTCAAGACAACCAAGTGATCTCGCTGCGAGGTCTCAACTCACCCGCCTCACACATCCCTAATCGTTTGTACCCATGTTAGCATGTGATACCCCGAAAAGTTAGGTGCCGTGACGGTGCTACACTTGGGAGAACACTAACTACTTGATATTTTTGTGAGAGATCACCCTAATAAAAGCGACTACTGCGCAATCAAGAAGGGTGCAACATAAGGGATAAACATCTCAGGCAATTCATAATAGCATGATATGGTATAGCCCTTTCTGACGGAGAAGTCTTGTATTCCTTCGTCTTCGGCATTCATGTCGGTGATCACCTTCGCGAAGATTGCCACCACCTTGTCGCTGCAGCAGATAATATTGCTATCTCTATAGCTAATAAAATAATGCATTACACAAGGTCGACACGTAGGTCATTTAAAGTGCAATCATATGGCTCCAGCCATCATGCCAAATCATGACACGCAGGTCATGTTAATCAATTTACATCATATAGTCATCTCATACATAATCAAATTATTATGAGCACTGCAATACCACATCATATGCACATGCAAACCCTCCTGCAAAACCAAGTTAGACGTCTCTAGTCGGTTCATGCAAAAACTTGTTTTTCGTGGCTTCTAAGGTTTCGAAACAAACCGAAGCTACCAACGTCCATCATCAAGTATGATAATTCAAGAGCTAGATTAACAATGCGGGGTGTATGAAGCACGAGATTATAAAATCTCAAGCCCCATACTGAACTTCGTCATACGCATGACCCCCGTGCAGATCATATATGCATTGCCCTTTCGTCTGCGAAATTTCATCTTTCTTTTTAACTACGGTGGAATTCAATGAACTGTTAGCACTTCCTTGATCAATCAGGATCGCGGATTGCCAGAACATTGAAAATCCACCATGCTGTTATCAAGATCAGAAATATGCAAATTCCAGGGAAGCAACAAGAATATCAGGTAACAGATTTCATCTGCTACCCGCACAAATAATTTTCAGTAATAGAACTCATCTACTACCTAATTATATTGTGCAACACCCACACATCTCCATGTATTCTAGATCGCAACCTGCATCTACGCATAGCACGACTCATGATGCCACTGTAGGGTAACGCAGCAGAAAACAAAAAAAATCTGACCTACGCACCAGCCCAGGACCACTATGGAGACTGCATACAAGGTTTGATCATTTTCGTTACCGACTCGTAGCGCAGCGGAAGTAGAGTCGATGACGATCGGCGGTGCAGATCCCCGCAGCTAGGATTTACAACCTCCCAACCGCGAGGATGTATACCCTCATCCGCCACTCGGACAGCCCTCCGGGAGGTGGTCGGACAGTCCCCCGGACGGTGTCGCGGACAGCCCTTCGGGAGGACCTTCGAAACTTGGAGGGTCACTCGGACAGCCCTTCGGGAGGACTCACAGAACTCGGACCGTCACTTGGACAGCCCTTCGGGAGGCACTCTCGAACAGCCCCTCGGGCACTAAGATCGAAACTATGACCTCACTACAGAGTTGCACACATACGGTGTCATCTATCCGGCAGGGCTTCGCCGCCCAGAACTAGTTCCCACCGGAACCCAGACAGCCTTTTGGCTCTACGAAACTATTTCGCGGAGAGGGAGAGAAGAAGCCAGATCATTGCAATGTCATGTATATGTGAGAAAGAGTGAGTCTTTAGGCAGCCCCCTCCACCCCTATTTATAGGCCAAGCCCAAGGGTGGCTTCTCCAAGAAGCCAAGGGGAAAAATACCAAAGGACCCTCAAGGTGGCTTCTCCAAGAAGCCACCCAAAAAGCACTTTCAGTATTCATGACGACATTTTTCAGCGTCCGTTCGAACTGAAAATATTTATGTGGGCTTAGAACATTTCCAGTACCCACTAACATAATTTTCAACGTGTTCTGGAACAATACCAGATTAGTGATTTTCATCTGCGAAAAGCATCTGAAGTGGTTCCGGCAGCTCCGGTACATTTCCGGTTTTTCTTCCAGAAAATTCCCAAAAGTTTCCAGAATGATTCTGGCACACTCCAAGAATTATCGGGCATGTGCCAAAACCAATTTGACTTTATGGTATCCTCTGAAACAAATTTTCAGTTTCACCGGAACTCATCCAGTGACCTCTCTCTGCGGAACTTTTCCGCTGTCCGAAACTTTTTCGGTGTCCGAAACTTTTTCGGTGATTTTCTCTCAGACTCCCTGTCTAGTATTAAGCAGATAGATGACCCTTAAGTGTGTGACCCTATAGGTTCGGTGAAGTATAGACATGACACGGAACCCCTTCCGATAAATGATCAACATCGGAGCCGTGGACACCCATATTGACCCCTATACCCACACGAATGAATATTCGAGTGAACCTCCAGTTGCCGTGTGCTATTCCTGTTGCTTCGCGATATGTTACAAATACCTGAGGTGAGACATGTTGGCATCCCTGTGGGTCAACAACTTGTCCACTATGCCAGTTACCTCGTTACTGGTATTGTTCTCTTTTCTCGTTCCGTGTTCCGGCATCCCCGTGATCAAATCACAAAGTGTCTGGCCAGACGATGATGGATACCGTAACACCGAGAGGGCCCAGAGATATCTCTCCATCGTCGGGGGAGCAAATCCCAATCTTGAGCTATCAAGTTACTTGACATACTTTTCCATGAACCCGTAAGCCGCCGTAATAGCCACCCATTTACGGATGACGTTTAACAAACCCCAAAGTTCATGAAGCAAGCATGAAGAAACTCGATACTCTCATGGTCTAAGGAATCATGCAAACATTAACCATCTCTGTGTCATTAACCATTAACTTGTGACGAATGTAACTCATAGCATAACATCAATTCGGGTCGATTCAACACAAATGTTCTTCTAACAATGTGCCCTCAAAAGTTGCTGGCATAGACATGCCCATGATCAGGAAAACAGGACCATCATGCAACACTTGAGCTAGTCTTAGAGGCTAGACTAGGAATACATTTTACCGTTAATTATTCCACACGTGCATATGAGTCTTCCTCCGAGCCTCGTGGTTATTGTAGACTCGAGAACCATAGCAGTTATAGCATGGAACATAAACCTAATTATGAACAGGGAGATAATCAATAACATTTATTATTGCCTCTAGGGCATATCTCCTACAAATCTTATGTCAAATTTCCTCTTCATATCATTTCTCCTTGAACAACAAACTTGATTTCGAGTTTGTGTCGTACCCATGGTTCCAATAACCTTTCGCTTCATCATTTCTTTGACTTGATGTCATCGCCGATCGATTACATCTTCATGGAATCTCTCGACAAATGTGTCGTGATCATCATCAGCATTCTGAGCTCTTCCAGGATATCAATTGAATTCATGATGAGGAATAACATCCTTACCTCGATGATTTGTGATATCATCGGCCACTTTATTGCCCTCCCCCCCCCCAACACAACCTTGTCCGTGCATTGTGCTATACCTTGAGTTCCTTGCTATCCAGCATTTGTTCTTCTTTACCTTGGAAAATTACCACCTTTTATGTCAAGAATGTCGTGGGAATTTCACCACCTCTTGAGAATTCTAGATACAAGTGTTACTTCTCACCATCACCATTCCTTCTTGGTCCCCGTGTTGTTTATAACCGGAATGTCGACAAATGAACTATGGTGTGTGAATTCGAAACTTCTAGCAACCCTATTGCCTCCTGATGGATCCTTTGTGTATCCAAAGTCTGACCTTTACTAGAAGACCATGCCAATGTTATCTCAAAGCATGACTGTGGTACTCCGATCTTCAATAAGAACATCTGAAGCACAATGCTAAAATTCCTTTATCAATTATCCAAACACCGTTGTATGGGTAATTCCATGAAATTTTTCTCCCCTCACCAAAAGGGTTTTCTACTTTATATCCTGTCATTGACATCTTGCTCGGCTTGTCCTTGGGAAGGATATACCCCTGAGATATGTGTTTAAATATATTTTCCTTCCCATTGTTTTGTTTAACCTTTCTTTGTAATCTGACTTAACTGAACAGTAATAATTCCCTGCTTAGGTAAGCACCTCATTGTACCACTCTGTCAGTAAGACCTTGCTACTATTGTTGATGATGTTCCGGTAACCACCGATGGACGAGAACTTTGCCTATTGGTCCGCCTCATTTAACAGGCAGGGAAATGGTTCTCTTTGTCCCTCGCCCTTGGTACCGACGTTGTCGCCGACATAATTGATAGGCTATCCTGTGCCATGCCTTGCTATCATAACCGTGCAAGATGTCAACGTCTTTCCTACTTTTAACCCACATGGTGGGCCCATAACCCACAGTTCCGCAGGATCGAAACCTGACTCTCCTGTACACCCCCTGTTCCCAAAGTTATTCCTCACGCGTGGCCTCATATGTAATTCACGAGTCACCTTCCGATAAGGTCATCAATTCTGGTATCAGACACAATACTTATTCCCGTTGCTATGAACAACTTTCACGCCCTGTTTCAGGCACCGAACGATTGCCTGCCTACTCGAAACTTCTAATGATACCTCCTTACTTTGCTCTCGATATTTTCTAAGGTTTCAACTCGAGAGTTATTTTCCGCCACCTTCCCTGTTGTTATCGACAGATGTCAACCATGCAGAGGTCCGTTCTCCCGGAATACCCACCCTTTATTCTTTCGTAAGTACGATGGCGATCCTCAAGAAAGGACAATAACTTCATCATGAGGCATTGAGGCAGAGAAATGAAGGTGTCAATGTAATGGATTGATTCCTTCGAGAAGAGCAACCAAGACCGAGAAGACTCGATAGAATTTTGTAACCAGAACTTTTCCTTTTACCTCTTAATTCTCGGGACGAGAATTATTATTAGTGGAGAAGATTTGTAACACCCCGGTAGTTAGGCTACAGTAATCCCATGTTAATGATGCCACGTCACCATAGTTACTGTTGTTAATCTCACGTTAGTTCAAAAACTGATTCGAAATTCAATTTGAATTAAAGTCAAACGGAAAAACTTTTCAAACATTAAAACTAAAATGTTCCAGGTGTGACAAATAATCCCTAGATAATAATGGTGGAGAAACCAACATCTTGAAAAATGTTTGAATGTCCTAAAATAAATAAAATAGTGGCAAAAATAATTAATTAAATGCCTTTTACAATTAATAAAATATCAAACTAAATTATTTGGGGACTAGACTTTTTGTGACAGTGGACTGAATTGAAATACTAAATTAGATGCTAAGTATATGTTTTACTAAAACTAAAATAAAATGTAACTAAAATAAAACAGGAAAGAATAAATAAAAAGAGAAGAAATAAAACAAAATAAAAATAAAAACAAAAACCCCCTGGCCAACTGGGCCACCCGGCCCAACTCCCTCCCCCTGGACCGACCGGCCCACCCCGCACCCCAAAACCCCCCCACTGAAAGTAAACATAAAAATTTCCCAACACAGACGCTCACCAATTACACCCTGTCACCCTCACCCCAGCCAACCCACCCCCAGATATGGATGGTGGATCGGGGCAGTGACCACGACGACCGCGCCACCCAGTGCCCGGACGCCGGCGGCCACCCCCGGCACCACCACACTGTCGTCCTCCTCGCCTCCTTCCCTCCCGATCTAGGCGCCTCGCCGCGGCGCACCTGCGACGCCACCGCCCGAGGACGACATCGCCCGCCTCCCCGACTGCCACCTCGCCCCGACGTCGTCTCGCTGCCTCGCTGTCGTCCCTCTTCGCCACGGCTCCGTCGTGCCACGCCGCCCATTCCCCCTGCAACGCGGGTGAGGAAAACCCCCCGACCTCCTCTTCCCTTTGTCGCTGTGGCTCGCCGTTGCCCGCGCCGCCTGCCACCGCTCCGGCCCGCTGTGGCCGTCCAAGCCCGCGCCTGGCGCCCGCGCAGGCGTCCTGCCCAGCACCGCGCCGCCCGCCCTGCTCGCCCCGCTCGGCGCTCGCCTCGCGCCGCGCTGACCCCCCTTCTCATCGGCCGCCCACGGCCGCAGCTCGCCTCTCCGCCCGCGCCTTCCGCTCGCCGCCCCGAAGCCTCCCCCTCGCCGCCCACGCGCGTCCCGCCATGGCCTCGACCGGCCGGCGCCCCGGGTTAAGCCCCGACGGGCGCCCGCACCCATAGCCCCATTAGCCCGCGCCCGCTTTGGCCTAAGGACCACTGCCCAGTAGGCCCCACTGGCCCCTTTTAAAAAAATGTGTAATAAAAATAATTAGAATAAATAAATATAATTAATTAACTTAATTAATTCTGTTTAAATTAACTAATTAAGTGTAATTAGCCTAATGACTAATTAAACTAATTAACTACTGTTAATTAACTAAACAGTCACTAACAGGTGGGACCCACCTGTCAGGTTGACCCAGTCAACGGTCAACATTGACTGCTGATGTCATGCTGACATCAGGCTGACGCAATAAATATTTTCAAATTAATAATAAATCTGTAATTTCAGAAAATGTTTAAATCTTTAGAAAATCATAGAAAATAATCCGTAGCTCGGATCGAAAAACTTTGTACATGAAAGTTCCTCAGAACAACGAGACGAATCCGAATACGCAGTCCGTTCATCCGTCACACGTCCCTAACTATCCGAACATGGAACCGTTCCCCTCCGGTCGTCTGTCTAACAAATGTCCGGAACCGGGAAAACATTCCCGGATGGATTCCTCCTTCCTCGGTGACGTGCAACCACACGTTAGAACACACCCGACACTGCATATTGTCATGTTATACTTTGTGTAGCACTTGTTTGCTTAGTATTTACTGTTTCTTCCCCCTCTTCTCTCTCGTTAGACCCCGACGCAGTTCCCGGTACAGACACAGCTCAGGAGCCCGACGCCACCATTGATGACCTTGCCCTTGCCGTCGAGCAACCAGGCAAGCCCCCCCTTTGATCATCCCGATATCGCCCATTCTATTTTCTCATGCTTGCATTAGAATTGCTGCTGCTACTGCTTTACCTATTCTGATGCATAGCCTGTTTATTGTAACCTGCTATTGAAACCTTTTCTGCTTATCCTAAACTGTCTAGTATAGGCTGGGTAGAGACCTATCAGTGACCCCACTTATCCTGACTGCCCCGCTGGATTATCTGAAGACCCGATCAACGGGATTGAAGACTAGACCCCGACACCGCACATCACCCCCCCCCCCTAGTTGTAACGACACTGCAGCGTTACTATCAAGTGCCGAGGGTGAAACCTCTTGTAGCACTTCTGATGTTAACTCTGCAGAGTAGCTATTCGTTCGTGGTCATCGAGGGTGATTCCCCCTTCACCGCTTCCGATAACGACGCCGTCGTACAACACCTCAAGTGTGAACCCAGCGAGCATGATTCCTCCGAGTTCACCTTGACGGATACATCGAGTAGGAATCCAACGAGGGTGATACCTCGGATTCCCTTGATGTTATGGACACACGGATAACTTTACACTATTGCTTGGAAGGCGGGTCGACCCTGAGGGGTACCCGCGTGTGATGTGAAGACGGGTTGCCTGTATGGTGCCCGAGTGATGAATACAAGGCGTGGCCGGGCATTCTTGGCCCTTGCCGCAAGTCCTCGAGACGGGGCGACGGGGTCACATCGATCATGAGTCTCTGCTCGTTACCGCACCCCCAAGGTACTAACGATTTGGATATTTGATTCGAGTGGGCCTCTGGCCCGACAGCACTAACCATCACGCGGGAATAAATATGGGTACTCTGCATCGTGGCATCAGCCAAAAGTTCTGTCAGACGTCCAGTTTAGCATTGTGGCACGGTCGGATCGTGTCGACCCTCCGAGGCAGTGCTGGTATCCACCCTGCACACAATGACCCAGAGTGCACAGGGCGATGGCCCAAGACCCCAGAGAGCTTAGGATGTAGACCGGCGGGGACCTCTCTGCTGAGCTTTAGGTAGGGCTGCGGTGTGTCGTTTGGCTGAGGCCGGGCATGACCCGGAAAAGTGTGTCCGGTCAGAGTTAAGCGAGCATGGTGGGTAAGTTGGTGCACCCCTGCTGGGAAGAACTAATCTATGCATAGCCGGTTCCTCGGTAACGGACACTCGGAGTTGTATCCCGATCGATACAACTAAATTGGATACTATGGCTCTGGGATTGCTTCTCGCAGGGAGTCGAGAAGGGATCTCAGGACGAGGTTGATGACTGTATGCCTCTGGGATTGCTTTCTCGCAGGGTGTCGAGAAAGGATCTCTGGGTGAGGTTGAGATTTAATGATACTGCTACATTATATTGTACTATTCTACTCTCTTCTATTGCTGCAAGACCGCTGAAGCTGCTAGTCTATGATAGGACTAGGCCTTTCTCTCTATTCTGGCATTTCTGTAGCCTAGTCCACATATACAACCGTTCTTTGATAATGTTGCATATGTAGTGTAGATCCTTGCTTGCTGAGTACATCGGATGAGTACTCAGGGTTGCTTTGATTTCTTTTTCCCCCTTATCCTTTTGATGCGACCAGATGACGGAGCCCCGGATACAGCTGCCCCCGCCGACGATCGCTACTACTACGCCGAGGGTGGTTATTACTTCGAGCTTTCTGTCAACCAGGAGTAGGATCGGAGGGTCCTAGGCAGGAGGCCTGCGCCTTTCGATCGTAGTGTTTTCTTTTGCCCGGCCTTCTAAGGGCCTATCTGTGTTTCCTTTTATATCCGTACTCAGATATCTGATGCTTCCGCTGATGCTTGTATGCGAGCTTATGTATTCGAGCCCTCGAGGCCCCTGACTTGTAATATAAAGCTTGTATGACTTTATTTATGTTTTAGAGTTGTGTTGTGATATCTTCCTGTGAGTCCTTAGGCTTGATCGTGTGTATTTGCGTGTATGATTAGTGCACGATTGAGCCGGGGGCGTCACATGATACTTCAACATCTTTGGGCCTAAGGGAATGCATTGTGGAGTAGTAATCAGATGATGTGTTGCTAGAGTGACAGAAGCTTAAACCCTAGTTTATGCGCTATTCCGTAAAGGGCTGATTTGGATCCATATGTTTAATGCTATGGTTAGAGTTATCTTAATTCTTCTTTCGTAGTTGCAGATGCTTGCGAGAGGGGGTAATCATAAGTGGGAGGCTTGTTCAAGTAAGAACTGCACCCAAGCACCGGTCCACCCACATATCAAATTATCAAAGTAGCGAATGCGAATCAAACCAACATGATGAAAGTGACTAGATGAAACTCCCATGTGTCCTCGAGAACGCTTTGCTTATTATAAGAGATCCTTCCGGCTTGTCCTTTCCTACAAAACGGATTGGGCCACCTTGCTGCACTCTTTGTTACTATTGCTGTTTGCCACTTGTTACAAATTATCTTGCTATCAAACTACTCGTTACTGATAATTTCAGTGCTTGCAGAAAATACCTTGCTGAAAACCGCTTGTCATTTCATTCTGCTCCTCGTTGGATTTGACACTCTTATGTATCGAAAGGACTACGATTGATCCCCTATACTTGTGGGTCATCATGGACATTATGAGGAATCCACACTCATCGTTTCTAAGTAGGCTGACCCGTGGATGAGCCAATATCTCGAGTACGCTTGAGCGATTCCTGGTACTCAGTCAGACCAGTTTCAGCTCGAAAATCTTTGCTAACAAGTGTCGCAAAATCCGTGCAATCATGGACAACAAGTGCGACTTTGATATCAGGATGCAGTCCTTCACAGAATTTCTCCTGCTTGCGAACATCAGTGCAGACGTCATCCTCAGCATAGCGGGATAAATCAAGGAATTTCCTCTGATATTCATCCATAGTCATTTTGCCATATGTGAGTTTGCGGAACTCCTTCTTCTGGTCCATTAGACCTTGAGGAATGTGCCATCCATGAAAGGCTAACTGAAATTTCTGCCAAGTGGTTACAGTTCCAGTAGGCAGCATACCCCTGTGACTTTCCCACCATTGAGCAGCTCGATCCTTCAGGTGAAATGCCGCAAAGGTGACGTAACTGTTAGGGGCAACATTAGCTGACTCCATCTCAAACAGGATGTCACAAAGCCAATCATCAGCATCCATAGGATTGGTGGAGTTGCGAAAAACAGACGGGTTGAGGCGCACGAAATCTTGAAGTGAGATCGGTCCAGGATCCTGACGAGCATCGTTGCGTTCTAATCGATTTACCAGACTCTCATTGAGTTGGCGGTTTAGTTCAAACTGCTACATCATTGCGGCAATATAGGGTGGAGGCGGATGTTCATCAGCCATCCTGCTAAAAACAACAGGGGCAGTTTAGCAAGAACAACTGCAAACATGAGCAGCGAACAAGAGGTGCATTAGATACATATTAGCAGTCATTAATGACATACAGATCCATGCACAGAGTTGAATTCCAACAGGCCACATGAGTTCGAAAACACACGCAGCTAGACAAACTCGGCAGCACGAGGGCATGCGGCGGAGAGATACAACAACGAGATATAGCAAAGGCTACCTCAACGTCGAAGAAAACCACTGGAGCGAGGAATCTGCAAATGACAACGCAGGGTGCCCTCAATAAAAGGATCCTGCCGTCCGTGAACACTGTGAAGCAGAACCTAGCTCACAATTCAAAGAAGGGTTGATTCAAATCTCCGAGTGGATGTGATCATGAGAACCTAATGTTAGTGTTAGTAAAATCTTTAACCCAAATAGAGGAGAGATCAGAGTCCTAGAGTAAGGAAGAGGAATAAAGGATCCTAAACCCAACCATTGGTGACGGGGGCCCGTAAGCCACACAGCCATGATAGTAAAATAGTTTTTCAAAAACAAGACTCAACTTCGGCCATGGAGTTGCAAGAGGGGTTCCTACAGGAAGTCGGCTCTGATACCAACTTGTGACGCCCCCGACTCAATCGTGCACTAATCATACATGCAAATGCGAACGATCAAGCCCAGGGACTCACGGGAAGATATCACAACACAACTCTAGACACAAAAAAACTGGGAGCCTCCTAAACTACTCCTGGCCGTCGGTCTCCATGTTGTAGTAGTCTCCACCGGGGTAGTAGTGGTCGTCGACGGGGTCAGCTGGCTCAGGGGCTCCGTCATCTAGTCGCAGCAACCGGGTATGGGGAAAAAGAGGTAGCAAAGCAGCCGCTCATCCAAAGTACTCGCAAGACTTACATCAGATCTATGCTAAGTATGCATCCGTATCAAATGATGGGGCTGTATCTGTGGACTAAACTGCAGAATTGCCAGATTATAGAGAAAGGTCGAGCCTATTGAAGACTAGCATCTTGCAGCATTAGAAGAGTGCAGATTAGTATCATATCATATAGTAATAAGCATGTAGCAGCAAAGCCCAGAGATCCTTCCTCAACTCCCTACGAGAAAGCGATCCCGGGGCTTACATATTAATTAAAGTAACATGTATCTAGTTCAAATTGTAGTAGATCGGGATACAACACTGAGCGTCCTGTTACTGTGGACACGGCTATTCAAATAGATAACTTCCCTGCAGGGGTGCACTACTGTTACCCAGCACGCTCGATTAACTCTGGCCGAACACACTTTTCTCGGTCATGCCTGGCCTCGGCTGATTGACATGACGTAGTCCTACCTAAGCTCCGCAGAGAGGTCCCCGCCGGTCTACATCCTTAGTGTTCAGGGGTCTTGGGCCCATCGCCCTATGCACTCCGAGTCGTTGTGTCGTGGGTCGGAGTCCAAGCACCACCTCAGTCCTGGATGGCCTTGTCCCGACCGGCTCACAATGCTGAACTGGACGTCCGACAGAGCTTTCGGTTGATACATACGGCGCTGAGGGGCCCATTAAACCATTATCCCGTGTGGTGGTAGTGCATATAGGCCAGTGGCCAACTCAGATCAAATACCCAAATCCGTTAAGCGTGTTATTAGTATCTCGCAGACACGAACAGGGCTCAAGGCTCACCTCTGACACCCTGCCGCACCGACTTGGTAATCCGCAGTCCAACGACCGGGGACCAGGCCCACCTCTCTCCTAGGTGGTCTCCACCTGCCCTGTCGTTCCGCCACAATAATCTCTCGCGGGTACCCTTGGGTCAACCCGACTTCAACAAAGGTCTGAGGTGAATGTCAAGGTACCCGTGTGTCTGTAGCATCAAGGGGGAATCTGAGGAATCACCCTCGATGGATTCCCACTCGACGTATCCATCAAGGTGAACTTGGAGGAATCACCCTCGATGGGTCATAATTGAGGGGTTGGACGACAGAGGCATCATCGGAGGTGGTGAAAGAGGAATCACCCTCGATAACCCACAATCGACTAGCTACTCTATAGAGATATCATCAGGAGTGAGGTAGGAGGTATCACCCTCGGCACTTGATGGTAGCTCTGCAGAGTCATACAACTAAGGGGGTGTGCGGTGCTGTGTTCGGTCTCTGTACATCGATCACTCTGATCGAGTCACTGGTGGTAAAGCATGGCAACAAGGACAAGGTTGTAGGGCCACTGATGGATCACTAACCAACCTATACTAACCATTTAGGATAGCAGGTAAGGTATCAACAGCAGTTACAAAAACTGGCTATGCATCAGAATAGGAGCAATCAAATACAGTAGCAAAATCTAAAGCAAGCATGAGAGAGAAAGAATGGGCGATATAGGAATGATCAAGGGGTTTTGCTTGCCTGGAAGCTCTGCGGTAAAAGAGGGGTCGTCGGTGGAGTAGCAGTCCCCGTGGCCAACGTCGGTCTCGGGGTCTACCGGAGAGAAGAGGGGGAGGAAACAGATAAATACATAGCAAACAAATGCATTCACAGAGCATGACATGGCAATATGCAATGCAGGGGTGACCTAATACATCCCTAAACCATTTTAGTTAATATAGGAATTAATTTAGAATTATTTACCAGAGGTCAGGCACTATTCATCTATCAAAAATAGGCAAAAAGTTCCATGTTCATCTAGTTAGAAGGTTCTAACATGAGTGCAGATGACATATTCGGATTCGTTGGATTTTTTTGATCATTTTTCATATATAAATTATTTTCATCCGAGTTACGGTTTATTTTATATGATTTTTCAAAGTTTTAATCATTTTTTGCATTTTCTGGAATTAATTTAAATCGAAAATCAATTAAATATTAATTGCTATGGGTACACAGAAAGTGTACCCAGCGAGTTGCTATGGTGGCTGACTGGTGAGTCCCAGTCAGCTGGGTCAGCAGCTGACTGGACCCATCTTATCCGTTTGAACAGTAAGGTGGGCCCCACTTGTTGGTATTAGTTAATTAATTAAATAGTTTTATTAGGTTAATTAAACCACATGGGGCCCAGCTGTCAGTGGGGTTGCTACTTGTGAGCTACATTGGTAATTCCCCGAATAGGAAGGGAGATGCAGTACAGTAGATATAAGTATTTCCCCCAGTTATGAAACCAAGGTTATCAATCTAGTAAAAGAATCACGCAACACCTCGTTAGCAGCACCTGCACACAAAACAACAAATCCTTGCACCCAACGCAAACAAGGGGTTGTCAATCCCTCGGCGGTAAGTTGCAAGATTAATTTGTATGTGATAGATAGATAGATTGAAAGAAAAATACAAAATAAAATAAATTAAAAAAAGTGTAGCAAGGTTTTTTAGGGTTTTTAATATATGATTTAGATAGACCTGGGGGCCATAGTTTTCACTAAAGGCTTCCCTCAAGAAAATAGCATACGATGGGTAAACAAATTACTGTTGGGCAATTGATAGAAAAGCAAATAATCATGACAATATCCAAGGCAACGATCATGTATACAGGCATCACGTCTAAGACATGTAGACCGACTCCTGCCTGCATCTACTACTATTACTCCACACATCAACCGCTATCCAGCATGCATCTATTGTATTAAGTCCTTAAAGACTGGAGTAACGCCTTAAGCAAGATGACATGATGTAGACAAAGTAAACTCAGGCATGAATAAACCCCATCTTTTTACCCTTAATAGCAACGATACATACATGTCATGTCCCTTTATGTCACTGGGATTGAGCATCGCAAGATCGAACCCATTACAAAGCACCTCTTCCCATGGCAAGATAAATCAATCTAGTTGGCCAAACCAAATCAATAGATCGGAGAAGAAATACGAAGCTATAATAATCATGCATAAAAGATATCAAAGAAGACTCAACTAATATAATATTCATGGATAATCTGATCATAAACTCACAATTCATTGGATCCCAACAAACACACAGCAAAAAGTGATTTCATCGGATAGAACTCTAAGAACATTGAGGAGAACATTGTATTGAAGATCAACCAGAGAGAAGAAGCCATCTAGCTACTAACTATGGACCCGTAGATCTGTGGTAAACTACTCACGCATCATCAGAAGGGCAGCAAGGTTGATGTAGAGCCCCTCTGTGATCGATTCCCCCTCCGGTAGAGTACCGAAAAAGGCCTCCAGATGGGATCTCTCGACAACAGAAGCTTGCGGCGGTGGAAAAAGTATTTCGTGGAATCCTCTGTTGGTTTCCCGATTTTCGGGAATTTATAGTGGTGGAATTAGGTCAAAAGAGGCAGAGGTGGGCCCACGAGACACCACGGCTCGCCTGCCCCCCCCCCCCGCCCAGGCGTGCCCTCGTGGCTCGTGGCCACCTCCTGGGGCTTCTTGCCTTGTCCCAAGCTTTTAGTGTTGGTATTGTCCAGAAAAAAAATCTCTAAAAAGTTTCGTGGCATTTAGACTTCGTTTGGTATTGATATTCTGTAAAACCAAAAATAGGCAGAAAACAACAACTAGCACTGGGCACTAAGTTAATAGGTTAGTCCCAAAAAATGATATATAACTGTTGTAAATGCTTATAAAAACATCCAAGATTGATAATATAACAACATGGAACAATAAAAAATTATAGATGCGTTGGAGACGTATCAACATCCCCAAGCTTAATTCCTGCTTGTCCTCTATTAGGTAAATGATAAAAACAGAATTTTTATGTGGAATGCTACCTATCATATTCATCATATATTCTTTTCTTTTGTAGCATGGACATTTGGACTTGAATAATTCAAAGCAATAGTCTATAATTTGACATGAATATATAAATACTCAAGCATGCTAACAAGCAACCATGTCTTTCAAAATATCAACGCTAAAGAAAGTTATCCCTAGCCCATTATGCTTAATCATTGATCCATTCAGGAAACACACTCAAATATTAGCTACACACAATGCACAAGTATGAAAATAATGCTCTCTAGTTGGTGCTTAATAAGAGAAGATGAAGACTCAAAATAAAAATAAAAATTGCATAAAAGTAAATAGATATCTTCCATGCTAGACACATCATAGGCGGTTCTCAAACAGAAAGTAAAGTTTATTTCCTTTCCACCATTCTTTCACAATCCATGGCTAGCCGTATCCATGGGTGCCCTCCATACCAACACTTTCCAAGGAATTTTGTTGTTGTTAATTTTTGATTCATGTGGGACTGGGCATCCCTATTACCAGCCACTTTCTCATGCAATGACAAGTGAATAAACACTCATCGTGAGAATAACACACCTAGCATGGAAAATATTGGCCACCCCCTGCCAATTCATGAGCGGTATGGGCACACAAAATGAAAAATTATTTTGAAAATTAAAGTTGGCACACGCAAATTTACTTGGAACGGCATGAAAATACCGCATATAGGTAGATATAGTGGACTTATTTGCACAACTTGGGTTGATGGAGTTTGGATGCACAAGCAGTATTTCTGCTTAGTACAAATGAAGGCTAGCAAATAGATTGAGAAGCAACCAGCCAAAAAGCAAAAACGGTCATAAACATACATTGAACATAACTAACACTGAATAATGCACCATAAGTAGGATATAATTTCATTGCATAACTATTGACTTAATGTGCATGCATAGGGAATCACAAACCTTAACACTAATATTCTTTCTAAATCACAATTACTCACTAAGATGACTCACATATCATCATCTCCATATCGCAAAACTATTGCAAGGAATCACACTTATCATATCCAATGATTTATATGAAAGTTTTTATTATATCCCTCTTGAATATTCATTACTTTGGGACCAAATTCATATCTTGTGCAAATTACCATTACTATTATCAACTCTCAAAAAGATACAAGTGAAGCATGAGAGTGCAAATATTTCTTCAAAATTTTATCTCATCAACTCTCAAAATGATATAAGTGAAGCATGAGAGTTAATTTCTTCAAAAATTTAATCTTATCAACTCTCAAAATAATATAAGTGAAGCATGAGAGTTTATTTCTTCAAAATTTAGCCACCGCTGTGCTCAAAAAGATTTAAGTGAAGCACTAGAGCAACTGCCTAGCTCAAAAAATTTAACTGAAGAACATAGAGTATTCTAACAAATTATGATGAATGTGTGGCTCTCTCAAATTGGTGTGTCCAGCAAAGATGATTCTGACAAACTAAAAAAAACAAGGCAAAGACTCATATAATACACAACGCTCCAAGCAAAACACATATCATGTGACGAATAAAAATATAGCTCCAAGTAAAATTACCGATTGTTGGTAGAAGAAAGAGGGGATGCCTTCCGGGGCATCCCCAAGCTTAGACGCTTGAATCTTCCTAAAATATTACCTTGGGGTGTCTCGGGAATCCCCAAGCTTAGACTCTTGCCACTTCTTATTCCTTCATCCATCATGATCTCACCCAAAACTTGAAAACTTCAATCACACAAAACTCAACAAAACCTTCGTGAGATCCGTTAGTATAACAAAACAAATCACTACTTTAAGTACTGTTGCAAACCCATTCATATTTTATTTTTGCATTATACCTACTGTATTCTAACTTCTCCATGGCTTATATCCCCCGATACAATCCATGGTTTCATCAAAACAAGCAAGCAAAGCATCAAAAACAGATTCTGTCAAAAACAGAAAAGTCTGTAGCGATCTACTTAAAAGCTATAATTCTGTAACTCCAAAAATTCTGAAAAATTAGGACAATGTGGAAAATTAATATACCAATACTGTGTAAAAATTTCAGATTTTTCTGAAGCACCAGTACAGAACCAAAATTCCAGCACTGGACGCAAAACTTTCTGTTTTCCAAACAGCATCAATTATACTGTCTTCTAATTAAAACATAAAAACTCAGTCATAACAGTAGCATAAATGTGAAAACACACAATAACAGAAACAGAAACAAAAAGAAAATTTTATTTTATTCATTGGGTTGCCTCCCAACAAGCGCTATTGTTTTATGCCCCTAGCTAGGTATAACGCATAGTTTCAAGTATTATCATCTTTGGTTTCCAACTCCTCAATCACACATCCATTTTTTCTAATAGGTTTAACGTAGTATTTCTCATCATCACACTTCTAGGCACAAAATCAAAAAAATTACTTTTGTGAATAGGTTCCTTAATTATATCAATGAAAGTGGGGTGCACGCTAATCATTTTAAGATCCACATTTCCCTTACTAGAAGTAGCACCATTGGTTTTAGGAACAAATATGAACTTGCAATTTTTATTGGGAGGAGTTCTATCAATACTCTTAACGGAGGAAAAAGCTGACCCCAAATTAGTGATAATTTCTTCTATCTTATCGATTCTAGTGGGGCTTTGTTCTATTCTTTCATTAACTATCGGTTCCTTTTCTTTTAAGGTTTTTAATGCGATTCCTACATTAGAATCAAATTGAGTGATATGATTACGGAATATTTTATCTAAATTCTCAAGATGTTCAATAGTAGACATTTTACTTTCAATAGCCTCTAACCTTTGCATAACATGTTCCATAGTCAAAGTTGTTTCATTAACAGTGATAGGTGGTGATCCCACTAAATTTCCCATAGCATTGAAAGAATCCATAAAGGGACACATCAATAAATTCCCTCCGGTAATAGTATCAAGTATGAATCTATACCAAGTAGTAATACCCACATAAAAATTGCGAAGAAGGATAGTGGTGGATTGTTTACGAGTTGATCTATTATAAGCATCAGAAATCCTATACCAACCATCTTTTAAATTCTCTTCTCCCCTTTGTTTAAAATTTAGTACTTCATTTTCAAGGATAATAGTAACGAGCGAAGAACTAGCCATAATGGTAAAGCGAGCAAGCAATCAAGCAAACAAGAAAAAAAGCAAACGGAAAATATTTTAGTATTTTTGTAAACACGTTTTTGAAGTGGGGGAGATGAAAATGAGAGGCAAATAAAATAAATGCAAGGAGATGAGAGTTTTATGCGTAGGTACTTGATAGATGTTGATGATGTCTCCCCGGCAACGGCGCCAGAAATTATTCCTGCTACTTGTGAGCTGCGTTGGTAATTCCCTAAAGAGGAAGGGAGATGCAGTATAGTAGAGATAAGTATTTCCCTCAGTTATGAAACCAAGGTTATCAATCCAGTAGGAGAATCACGTAACACCTCGTTAGCAGCAGCTGCACACAAAACAACAAATCCTTGCACCCAATGCAAACAAGGGGTTGTCAATCCATCGGTGGTAAGTTGCAAGATTAAATTGTATGTGATAGATAGATAGATTGAAACAAAAATACAAAATAAAATAAATAAAGAAAAACTGCAGCAAGGTTTTTTTAGGGTTTTTAATATATGATTTAGATAGGCCCGGGGGCCATAGTTTTCACTAGAGGCTTCTCTCAAGAAAATAGCATATGGTGGGTAAACCAATTACTGTTTGGCAATTGATAGAAAAGCAAATAATCATGATGATATCCAAGGCAATGATCATGTATATAGGCATCACGTCCGAGACAAGTAGACCGACTCATGCCTGTATCTACTACTATTACTCCACACATGGACCGCTATCCAGCATGCATCTAGTGGATAAAGTCCATAAAGAACGGAGTAACGCTTTAAGCAAGATGACATGATGTAGACAAAGTAAACTCACGCATGAATAAACCCCATCTTTTTACCCTTAATAGCAATGATATATACGTGTCATGTCCCTTTCTATCACTGGGATTGAGCACCGCAAGATCGAACCCATTATAAAGCACCTCTTCCCATGGCAAGATAAATCAATCTAGTTGGCCAAACCAAATCAATAGATCGGAGAAGAAATATGAAGCTACAATAATCATGCATAAAAGATATCAGAGAAGACTCAAATAATATTCATGGATAATCTGATCATAAACTCACAATTCATCGGATCCCAACAAACACACCGCAAAAAGTGATTACATCGGATAGAACTCCAAGAACATCGAGGAGAACATTGTATTGAAGATCAAAAAGAGAGAAGAAGCCATCTAGCTACTAACTATGCACTTGTAGGTCCGTGGAAAACTACTCACGCATCATCGGAAGGGCAGCAAGGTTGATGTAGAGCCCCTCCATGATCAATTCCCCCTCCTGCAGAGTTTTGAAAAAAGCATCCAGATGTGATCTCTCGAGAACAGAAGCTTGCGGCTGCGAAAAAAGTATTCCGTGGACTCCTCTATTGGTTTCCCGATTTTTGGGAATTTATAGTTGTGGAATTAGGTCAAAAGAGGCAGAGGTGGGCCCACGAGGCACCAGGAAGCGCCTGCCCCCCAGGCGCGCCCTGGTGGCTCGTGGCCACCTCCTAGGGCTTCTGGCCTTCTCCCGAAGTTTCTAGTGTTGGTATTGTCCAAAAAAAATATCCAAAAAGTTTCGTGGCATTTGGACTTCGTTTGGTATTGATATTCTGTAAAACAAAAAACAGGCAGAAAACAACAACTAGCAAAGGGCACAAAGTTAATAGATTAGTCCCAAAAAATGATATATAATTGCGGTAAATGCTTATAAAAACATCCAAGATTGATAATATAACAACATGGAACAATAAAAAAATATAGATACGTTGGAGACGTATTAGTGGTTAGGGGGAATTAGCACGGTAATTAGGCACTAATGGCTGTGCCACGTCAGCCCACCGACGACATGTCGCCGACCACCAAACTACGCGGCGGCGCGCGCGGGTGGGCTTTGGAGGCTCATTTCGAGCGTGGCCGGGCTTGTTCAGACGCGGACGAAGTGGCGCATTGATTGGTGGCAGCGGTTTGTGCGGGGGCGGCCGGAAACGGCGCCAGCGACGAGCGGCGACGGAGGTGGCATCTGGCGAGGTGGGATTCATTGCTACGGGGCACAGCGAGGCTTGCGGATAGGCGCGTTGGCCTCCTGGGGACCCCAGGAGCATAGCCCAAGGCTCAGATGCGAGCAGCGCGAGCGGTGGCCGCGACAGTGAGGCGTACAGCGGCGGAGAGCTCACGGCAGTGGCAGCAGCAGCTGGCGGGCGTGTGCGTGCGCAAAGGAAGAGGAAGAGGGACGAAGGGCTCACTGGGAGCTTCAGAGGTGCAACGCAAGCTCGGGGGAGGCTCAGTGTGGCCGGATTCGACGACGAACGGCGGCGATCCGAGGTTGTAGACGAGCTTGTTCCGGTCAAAGGAGAGACGCCCGGCACGAGCCCGATGGCACAGGCAATGTGGTTGACGGCGGCGATGCTCCTGGCACAAGCAAAGATGGCGGGGAGCTCGGTGGCTGCGTGGTTATGGAGGGGCAGCCATGGAGGCACTTGGGAGCTGCGTGTGGGAGGAGGAAACAACGCAAGGAGGGAGAGAGTGGGGCGTTAGAGTTAGCCACGGGTACGAGGGTGACGCCCTTATCCTCCCCGAGGGCCTGTAGCACCTCGTTGTCGAGCAGGCGAGAGGGGGCCATGCGCGGCGTGCCCGCGCGCTGACACGGGAGGAGAGAGGCGGTGGTGGCGCTGGGCCGGGCCGCACTGTAGCCCAGAGGCTTAAGTGCATAGTGACCCTAGGCCTTTTTCCTTTATCCTTTTCTGTTTTGTCCTTTCTTTTCGGTTTTGCCTTTTATTTTCACACCATTTGACTTTTGTAAAATGTGAAACTTGCCAAATTTAATACTCTGCAATATCATGTACTGCTACAATAAGTTTGGGGTCTAAACTAATTCATTTGAATTTTGTTTAAATAAAAATGGATTAAATTGGGCTGTTTTGGGTACTGTTTTGATTACTAGGGTCAATTGGAAATTCAAATATTGTTGGTTTTGTTTTTATAATTGCTTTGGGATTATTTGCAATATCATGAACTATTTTGTTTTCAAATTTGATCAACTTTTATTTTCATTTGCCATTTGAATTTTGAATTTGAATTTGTTCTGAAGCCAAGTGACAAGTGGCATTGCAAAACTAGATGACTTGGCATAATTTGTAGGGGTTTACTGTAGCTTAATTACAGGGGGTGTTACACCTTTGGACCAGGCGGCCGCGGCGTCATGGCATCGTCCCCTCCTTGGAGGCGTCTTCTTGTTGATCGAGGATCCTGGTGGCATGGCTCAATTCGGTGTCGACTTCTACTATGGGCGTGGGTCTCCTTGGCGCAATGTACACCATCGCGGGTGCTCTCTCGATGACGTCGTCTCTAGGCCCGCCTGATACGTCCATTTTGCATCAAGCTTTTATATTGATATTTATTGCATTATGGGTTGTTATTACACACTATGGTACAATACTTATGCCATTTCTCTCTTATTTTATAAGGTTTACATGAAGAGGGAGAATGCCGGCAGTTGGAATTCTGGACTGGAAAAGGAGCAAATATTACAGACCTATTCTGCAGAACTCCAAAAGTCCTGAAAATTTACGGAGAATAGTTTGGGAATAAATAAAAAATATTGGGCGAAGAAATACCAGAGGAGGAACCATCAGGCGGCCACAAGCCTGGGGGGCGCGCCCTACCCCCCTTGGCGCAACCTCAGGGCTTGTGGGCCCCCTGGCAGGTCTCCAGTGCCAATCTTTGGCTATATGGTGGCTTATGACCTAGAAAAAATGAGAAGAGAGCTTTCGGGACGAAGCGCCACCGTCTCGAGGCGGAACCTGGGCAGAAGCAATCTAGGGCTCCGGCACAGCCGTTCTGCCGGGGAAACTTCCCTCCCGGAGGGGGAAATCGAAGCCATCATCATCACCAACGATCCTCTCATTGAGAGGGGGTCAATGTCCATCAACATCTTCACCAGCACCATCTCTCTCCAAACCCTAGTTCATCTCTTGTATCCGATCTTTGTCTCAAAAGCTCAGATTGGTACCTGTGGGTTGCTAGTAGTGTTGATTACTCCTTGTAGTTGATGCTAGTTGGTTTATTCGGTGGAAGATCATATGTTTAGATCCTTAATGATATTTATTACTCCTTTGATTATGAACATGACTATGCTTTGTGAGTAGTTACATTTGTTCCTAGGGACATGGGAGAAGTCTTGTTATAAGCAATCATGTGAATTTGGTATTCGTTCGATATTTTGATGAGATGTATGTTGTCTTTCCTCTAGTGGTGTTATGTGAACGTCGAGTACCTGACACTTCACCATTGTTTGGGCCTAGGGGAAGGCATTGCGAAGTAATAAGTAGATGATGGGTTGCTAGAGTGACAGAAGCTTAAACCCTAGTTTATGCGTTGCTTCGTAAAGGGCTGATTTGGATCCATATGTTTCATGCTATGGTTAGATTTATCTTAATTCTTCTTTCATAGTTGCGGATGCTTGCGCGAGGGGTTAATCATAATTGGGAGGCTTGTCCAAGTAAGGACAGCACCCAAGCTCCGGTCCACCCACATATCAAATTATCAAAGTAACGAACGCGAATCATATGAGCATGATGAAAACTAGCTTGATAGTAATTCGCATGTGTCCTCGGGAGCGCTTTGCTTTATATAAGAGTTCGTCCAGGCTTGTCCTTTGCTACAAAAAGGATGGGGCCACCTTGTTGCACCTTTTTTACACTCGTTACTTTTTACCCATTATGAATTATCTTATCACAAAACTATCTGTTACCGATAATTTCAGTGCTTGCAGAGAATACCTTGCTGAAAACCGCTTGTCATTTCCTTCTACTCCTCGTTGGGTTTGACACTCTTACTTATTGAAAGGACTATGATAGATCCCCTATACTTGTGGGTCATCAAGACTCTTTTCTGGCGCCGTTTCCGGGGAGTGAAGGGCCTTTGGTGAGTGGAATTTGGTAAGGAAACATTTATATAGAGTGCTGAAATTTACTGTCACTTGTTACTATGGAAAATAATCCTTTGATGGGGTTTGTTCGGGATATCTTAACCCCGACCAGAAGAGCAAAGATTTTCCCCTCAACCTACTGAACCTACTGAAAATATTTATTATGAAATTCGTTCGGGTATGATAGAGAAACTGCTAGCTAATCCTTATGTAGGAGACGGAACATTACATCCTGATATGCATCTAATCTATGTGTATGAAGTTTGTGGATTATTTAAGCTTGCAGGTTTGCCCGAGGATGAGGTCAATAAGAAGGTCTTCCCTTTATATTTGAAGGAGAAGGCATTGATATGGTATAGGCTATGTGATGATGTTGGATCATGGAACTACAACCGATTGAAATTGGAATTTCATCAGAAGTTTTACCCTATGCATCTGGTTCATCGTGATCGGAATAATATTTATAACTTTTGGCCTCGTGAAGGGGAAACTATCGCTCTAGCTTGGGGGAGGCTTAAGTCAATGTTATATTCATGCCCCAATCTTGAGCTCCCAAGAGAAATTATTATTCAGAATTTTTATGCTCAGCTTTCTCGTAATAATCAATCCATGCTCGATACTTCTTGTACCGGTTCTTTTATGAAGAAGACTATTGAATTCAAATGGGATTTATTAGAAAGAATTAAACGCAACTCTGAAGATTGGGAACTCGATGAAGGTAAGGAGTCAGGTATAAACCTTAAGTTTGATTGTGTTAAATCTTTTATGGACACCGATGCTTTCCGTGAATTTAGCACTAAATATGGACTTGACTCTGAAATAGTAGCATCTTTCTGTCAATCATTTGCTACTCATGTTGATCTCCCTAAGGAGAAGTGGTTTAAATATCATCCTCCCATTGAAGTGAAAGTAGTAGAACCTACTAAAGTTGAAGAAGAAACTGTTATTTATAATGTTGATCCTGTTATTCCTACTGCTTCAATTGAGAAACCACCTTTCCCTGTTAGAATAAAGGATCATGCTAAAGCTTCAACTGTGGTTCGTAAGAGCTATGTTAGAACACCTACACCCCCTGAACAAATTAAAGTTGAACCTAGTATTGCTATAGTTAAAGATCTCTTGGTCAATAATATTGATGGGCATGTTATTTATTTCTGTAATGAAGCTGCTAGAATTGCTAAACCTGATACTAAAGATAAACATAGACCTGTTGTTGGCATGCCTGTTGTTTCTGTTAAAATAGGAGATCATTGTTATCATGGCTTATGTGATATGGTTGCTAGTGTGAGTGCAATTCCCTTTACTTTATATCAAGAAATTATGAATGATATTGAACCTGCTGAAATAGAAGATATTGATGTTACTATCAAGCTTGCTAATAGAGATACTATATCACCAATTGGCATTGTTAGAGATGTTGAAGTCTTGTGTGGGAAAACAAAATACCCTACTGATTTTCTTGTTCTTGGTTCCCCACAAGATAATTTTTGTCCCATTATATTTGGTAGACCTTTCTTGAACACTGTTTATGCTAGGATAGATTGCGAGAAAGAAACTGTTACTGTAAGTTATGGGGATGTGTCTCATGAGTTCAATTTCTCTAAATTTCGTAGACAACCCCATGATAAAGAATTGCCAAGTAAAGATGAAATTGTTGGTCTTGCTTCTATTGCTGTGCCTCCTACTGATCCTTTAGAACAATATTTGCTAGACCATGAAAATGATATGCATATGAATGAAAGGAATGAAATAGATAAGATTTTCTTTGATCAGCACCCTATTTTGAAACACAACTTGCCTGTTGAGATTCATGGGGATCCCCCTCCACCCAAGGGTGATCCCATGTTTGAGCTTAAACAATTACCTGATACTCTGAAATATGTTTATCTTGATGAAAAGAAGATATATCCTGTTATTATTAGTGCTAACCTTTCGGAGCATGAAGAAAAGAGATTATTGAAAAATTTGAGGAAGCACTGTGCCGCTTTTGGATATACTCCTGATGATCTTAAGGGCATTAGTCCCACTCTATGTCAGCATAAAATTAATATGGAGCCAGATGCTAAACCAGTTGTTGATCACCAACGACGGTTAAATCCCAAGATGACACAAGTGGTAAGAAATGAAATACTAAAGCTTCTGGAGGCAGGTATAATTTATCCTATTACTGATAGTAGATGGGTAAGTCCTGTTCATTGTGTCCCTAAGAAGGAAGTTATTACCGTTGTGCCTAATGCTAAAAATGAATTGATCCCACAAAGAAATGTTACAGGTTATAGAATGGTAATCGATTTTAGAAAATTAAACAAAGCTACAAGGAAAGACCATTACCCTCTACCTTTTATTGATCAAATGCTAGAAAGACTATCTAAACATACACACTTCTGCTTCCTAGATGGTTATTCTGGTTTCTCTCAAATACTTGTGTCAAAAGAGGATCAAGAAAAGACTACTTTTACTTGCCCTTTCGGTACCTTTGCTTATAGAAGTATGCCTTTTGGTTTATGTAATGCACCTGCTACCTTTCAAAGATGTATGACTGCTATATTCTCTAACTTTTGTGAAAAGATTGTTGAGGTTTTCATGGATGATTTCTCCATTTATGGAACTTCTTTTGATGATTGCTTGAGCAACCTTGATCGAGTTTTGCAGAGATGTGAAGAAACTAATCTCGTCTTGAATTGGGAAAAGTGCCACTTTATGGTTAATGAAGGTATTGTCTTGGGGCACAAAATCTCCGTAAGAGGCGTTGAGGTGGATAAAGCTAAAGTTGATGCTATTGAAAAAATGCCGTGTCCTACGGATATCAAAGGTATAAGAAGTTTCCTTGGTCATGCTGGTTTCTATAGGAGGTTTATTAAAGACTTCTCTAAGATTTCTAGGCCCCTCACTAATCTCTTACAAAAAGATGTTCCTTTTGTTTTTGATGATGATTGTGTAGAAGCTTTTGAAATCCTTAAGAAAGCCTTGATTTTTGCACCTGTCGTTCAACCACCTGATTGGAACCTACCCTTTGAAATTATGTGTGATGCTAGTGATTATGCTGTTGGTGTTGTTCTAGGACAAAGAGTTGATAAGAAATTAAATGTTATCCATTATGCTAGTAAAACCCTAGATAGTGCTCAAAGAAACTACGCTACTACTAAAAAGGAATTCTTAGCAGTTGTGTTTGCTTGTGATAAGTTCAGATCTTATATTGTTGATTCCAAAATTACTATTCACACTGATCATGCTGCTATTAAATATCTTATGGAAAAGAAAGATGCTAAACCTAGACTTATTTGATGGGTTCTTTTGCTACAAGAATTTGATTTCATATTATTGATAGAAAGGGAGCTGTGAACCCCGTGGCAGACAACTTGTCTAGGTTAGAAAATGTTCTTGATGACCCACTACCTATTGATGATAGCTTTCTTGATGAACAATTAGCTGTCATAAATGCTTCTCGTAATACTCCATGGAATGCTGATTATGCTAATTACATTGTTGCTAAATTTATACCACCTAGTTTCACATACCAGCAAAATAATAAGTTTTTCTATGATTTAAGACATTACTTTTGGGATGACCCACACCTCTGTAAAGAAGGAGTAGATGGTGTTATTAGACGTTGTGTACCTGAGCATGAACAGGAATAGATCCTATGTAAGTGTCACTCCGAGGCCTACGGAGGACACCATGCTGGAGATAGAACTGCACACAAGGTACTACAATCTGGTTTCTATTGGCCTACTCTCTTCAAGGATGCTCGTAAGTATGTCTTGTCTTGTGATGAATCTCAAAGAATTGGTAATATTAGTAGACGTCAGGAAATGCCTATGAATTATTCACTTGTTATTGAACCATTTGATGTTTGGGGCTTTGATTACATGGGACCTTTTCCGAAGTCCAATGGGTATACACATATTTTGGTTGCTGTTGATTATGTTACTAAGTGGGTAGAAGCTATTCCAACTAGTAGTGTTGATCATAACACTTCCATTAAAATGCTTAAAGAAGTTATTTTCCCGAGGTTTGGAGTCCCTAGATATTTAATGACTGATGGTGGCTCACACTTTATTCATGGTGCTTCCCATAAATTGCTTGCTAAGTATGATGTTAACCATAGAATTGCATCTCCGTATCATCCTCAGTCTAGTGGTCAAGTAGAATTGAGCAATAGGGAAATTAAATTGATCTTGCAAAAGACTATTAATAGATCTAGAAAGAATTGGTCTAAGAAACTTGATGATGCATTATGGGCATATAGAACTGCATATAAAAACCCTATGGGTATGTCTCCGTATAAAATGGTTTATGGAAAAGCATGTCACTTACCTCTTGAACTAGAACATAAGGCTTATTGGGCAATTAAAGAGCTCAACTATGATTTCAAACTTGCCGGTGAGAAGAGGTTATTTGACATTAGCTCACTTGATGAATGGAGAACCCAGGCCTATGAGAATGCCAATTTGTTTAAAGAAAAGGTTAAAAGATGGCATGATAAAAGGATACAAAAGCGTGAATTTAATGTAGGTGACCATGTTTTGCTATACAACTCTCGTTTAAGATTTTTTGCAGGAAAGCTTCTCTCTAAATGGGAAGGACCTTACATTGCCGAGGAAGTACATCGTTCCGGTGCCATCAAGATCAACAATGCCGAAGGCACAAATCCGAAGGTGGTAAACGGGCAAAGAATCAAACATTATATCTCAGGTACTCCCATAAATGTTGAAACCAATTTTATCAATACCATAACCCCGGAGGAGTACATAAGGGATGTCTACTAGAACGTTTCAGACTCCGAAAAGGAATAGGTATGTGGTACGGTAAGTAAACCGACTCCAAAACTTTTCCAATAGCAATTTTTGTCTGTTTTGGAATATATAAAAAATTAGGAAAATAAGAAGTAGTCCGGAAAGTGCACCAGGAGGCGACAAGCCGTGAGGGTGCGCCCTACCCCCCTGGGCGCGCCCTGTGGCTTGTGGTCACCTCGTGTGCCCTCCAGACTCTGTTTTCTTGTAGAATACTCCTGTTCATCGGTAAAAATTCATTATATATTCTCGAGAAGGTTTTGACCACCGTACCACAGAAAAATCCTCTGTTCTTGTTTTGAGTTGTTTTTCTGACAGATCTAGATCGCCATGACGTCTCGAAGAGCCCTCAACGACAAGTTTTTCGAGAGGGTCTTCAACCCTTACCTCGCGGAGGTGCTGCAACACCCTCAAACCATTGAGCTGCGTGAGGGGGTGCTGCACATCCGTGATGTTGAAGGGCCATAGAAGACCGGAAGCACGGAGGCAAGACTCGAAGCAATGGAGCAGCAAGTCTTCAAGTGCCAAGGGATGGTGGAACGTGGACTCAACGCCAATCACATGATGATCGTGGAGTTTACCCATGATCATAAGCTGGACGTCAAGAACATCGGGGAGGCCATCTTCAAGCTTCAAGAGAAAATCGAGCATCTCCAAGCCCAGATCTATGACCTGCAAAACCAAAACTGTGAGTATGAATACAGATTTAAGAGGATGAGTTTGGCTGCAGATTTGAGGATTCCGGAGACTCGTTCATCTTTTTACGATGGCGAACCTATGCCGTGGAAGACGGAGGATAAGATTCTTTCATCATCAACAACTCCATCGTCACCACCTCCGAATCAAGACAACTAAACACATGGGTATGGGCACTCCCCTTGGCTTGTGCCAAGCTTGGGGGTGGTGCCCTGGTATCGTATCACCATCTTCATCTTTATCTTTATCATTTTTGCTTAGTTCGATCCTTTTGGTTACATCTTTATCTAGTAGAATAAAAGTTATTAGTATGATCCAGCTTTGAGTTTTGCTTTATGTTCCCTCTATGTAATCGAGTTCGAGAGTTATAAAATAAAGATTAGTTTGAGTTGAGGGCTTTGCTTTCTTGCTATGATCATGAGAAAAAGAAATAAAGAATAAAAGGAGTAAAGAGATTATATGATGATCTTATGGGAAGTGACGACTTCACATATAAGAAGTATGTCGCATGAAATTTTTTGTTAGTTGACAAACATAGTTTTGGTCAATGTTGCAATTAATAGGAAGTAATAAAGAGAGAGAGGTCTCACATATAAATATACTATCTTGGACATCTTTTTGTGATTGTGAGCACTCATCAAAATATTATATGCCAAAAAGTTGATGTTGGACAAGGAAGACAACATAATGAGTTATGTTTGCTTATTTCCGTCTAGAAGTTATATTGTCATGGATCCTCTAACATGTGACGCTTGCTTCCACCCCATACTAGCCAAAACTTCCGCACCAAGTAGGGATACTACTTGTGCATCCAAACACCCTTAACCCAGTTTTGCCATGAGAGTCCACTATACCTACCTATGGATTGAGTAAGATCCTTCAAGTAAGTCATCATCGGTGCAAGCAATAAAAATTGCTCTTTAAATATGTGTGATCTATTAGTGTGAGGAAAATAAACTTTATACGAACTTGTGATATGGAAGAAATGTTGGGTAACATAGCATGCAATTTCAAAAATTTCCTACACTCACGCAAGATCTATCTAGGAGATGCATAGCAACGAGAGGAGGAGAGTGTGTCTACGTACCCTCGTAGACCGAAAGCAGAAGTGTTTGACAACGCGGTTGATGTAGTCGAACTTCTTCTCATTCCGACCGATCAAGCACCGAACGTACGGCACCTCCGAGTTCGGCACATGTTCAGCTCGATGACTTCCCTCGAACTCTTGATCCAGCAAAGTGTCGAGGAAGTAGATGAGTTCCGTCAGCACGACGGTGTGGTGACAGTGATGGTGAAGTGATCTGCGCAGGGCTTCGCCTAAGCACTGCGAGAATACGACCGAGGGTGTAATCTGGGGAGGGGGGCGCCGCACACGGCTAACAATTGTTGGTGTGTGTTCTAGGCGCCCCCTCCCCATGTATATATAGGTGGGAGGGGGAGAGGAGCTGCACGGGGCGCCCCATGTAGGAGGAATCCTACTTGGGCGCCTCCCCAATTCGGCCTCCACCCTTTCCTTATTTCTGGAGGGCAAAGGAAGGAGGAGGGAGGAGGGAAGGAAGGGGGAGGCCGAATCCCTCCCCTTCCTTCTCTCTTCCCCTCTTTCCTTCCCCTCTTGGCCCACTAGGCCCATATCTTTTGCCGGGGGTGCCCGGAACCGGAACCCCTTCCAGTGACCCGATATGTACCCGGTACCCTCCGGAACACTTCCGGTGTCCGAATACCATCGTCCAATATATCAATCTTTACCTCTCGACCATTTCGAGACTCCTCGTCATGTCCGTGATCTCATACGGGACTCCGAACAACATTCGGTCACCAAATCACATAACTCATATAATACAAAATCGTCATCGAACGTTAAGCGTGCGGACCCTACGGGTTCGAGAACTATGTAGACATCCCCGAGACACCTCTTCGGTCAATAACCAATAGCGGAACCTAGATGCTCATATTGGCTCCTACATATTCTACGAAGATCTTTATCGGTTGAACCGTTATGACAACATAAGTTATTCCCTTTGTCATCGGTATGTTATTTGCCCGAGATTCGATCGTCGGTATCTTAATACCTAGTTCAATCTCATTACCGGCTAGTCTCTTTACTCGTTCTGTAATACATCATACCGCAACTAACTCATTAGTCACTTTGCCTGCAAGGCTTCTTATGATGTGCATTACCGAGAGGGCCCAGAGATACCTCTCCGATACTCGGAGAGACAAATCTTAATCTCGATCTATGCCAACCCAACAAACACCTTCGTAGATACCTGTAGAGCATCTTTATAATCACCCAGTTACGTTGTGACGTTTGATAGCACACAAGGCATTCCTCCGGTATCCGGGAGTTGCATAATCTCATAGTCGAAGGAATATGTATTTGACATGAAGAAAGCAATAGCAATAAAACTGAACGATCAATATGCTAAGCTAACGGATGGGTCTTGTCCATCACATCATTCTTTTAATGATGTGATCCCATTCATCAAATGACAACACATGTCTATGTTTAGGAAACTTAACCATCTTTGATTAACGAGCTAGTCTAGTAGAGGCTTACTAGGGACACGGTGTTTTGTCTATGTATCCACACATGTATCAAGTTTCCGGTTAATACAATTCTAGCATGAATAATAAACTTTATCATGATATAAGGAAATATAAAATAACAACCTTATTATTGCCTCTAGGGCGTATTTCCTTCTGTCTCCCACTTGCACTAGGGTCAATAATCTAGTTCACATCGCCATGTGATTTAACACCAATAGTTCACATCTTTATGTGATTAATACCCATAGTTCACATCACCATGTGACTAACACCCAAAGGGTTTACTAGAGTCAATAATCTAGTTCACATCGCTATGTGATTACCACTCGAAGAGTACTAAGGTGTGATCATGTTTTGCTTGTGAGAGAGGTTTAGTCAACGGGTCTGCCATATTCAGATCCGTATGTATTTGCAAATTTCTATGTCTATAATGCTCTGTATGGAGCTACTCTAGCTAATTGCTCCCACTTTCAATACATATCCAGATTGAGACTCAGAGTCATCTGGATCGGTGTAAAAGCCTGCATCGACGTAACTCTTTATGACAAACTCTTTTTATCACCTCCATAACCGAGAAATATTTCCTTAGCCCTCTTAGGTACCTAAGGATAATTTTGACCGCTGTCTAGTGATTCACTCCTGGATCACTATCGTACCCCTTTGCCAAACTTATGGCAAGGTATACAACAGGTTTGTTACACAGCATGGCATACTTTATAGAACCTATGGCAGAGGCATAGGGAATGACTTTCATTCTCTCTCTATCTTATGCCGTGGACGGGCTTTGAGTCTTACTCAACTTCACACCTTACAATACAGGCTAGAACTCCTTCTTTGACTGATCCATTTTGATCTCCTTCAAAATCTTGTCAAGGTATGTACTCATTGAAATTCTTATCAAGCGTCTTGATCAATCTCTATAGATCTTGATGCCCAATATGTAAGCAGCTTCACTGAGGTTTTTCTTTGAAAAAAAATCCTTTCAAACAATCCTTTATGCTTTCCAGAAAATTCTACATCATTTTCGATCAACAATATGTCATTCACATATACTTATCAGAAATGCTGTAGTGCTCCCACTCACTTTCTTGTAAATACAGGCTTCTCCGAAAGTCTGTATAAAACTATATGCTTTGATCACTTCATCAAAGCGTATATTCTAACTCCGAGATGCTTGCACCAGTCCATAGATGGATCACTGGAGTTTGCACACTTTGTTAGCACCTTCAGGATCGATAAAACCTTCTGGTTGCATCATATACAACATTTCTTTAATAAATCCATTAAGGAATGCAGTTTTGACATCCATTTTTCAGATTTCATAAAATGCGGCAATTGCTAACATGATTCGGACAGACTTAAGCATCGATACGAGTGAAAAAATCTCATCATAGTCAACACCTTGAACTTGTCGAAAACCTTTTGCGACAATTCAAGCTTTGTAGATAGTAACACTACCATCAGCGTCTGTCTTCCTCTTGAAGATCCATTTATTCTTAATGGCTTGCCGATCATCGGGCAAATCCACCAATGTCCATACTTTGTTCTCATACATGGATCCTATCTCAGATTTCATGACTTCAAGCCATTTATCGGAATCTGGGCTCATCATAGCTTCTTCATAGTTCGTAGGTTCGTTATGGTCTAGTAACATGACTTCCAGAACAGGTACCACTCTGGTGCGGAACGTGCTCTGGTTGACCTACGAGGTTCGGTAGTAACTTGATCTGAAGTTTCATGATCATCATCATTAGCTTCCTCTCTAGTTGGTGTAGGCATCACGGGAACGGTTTTCTGTGATGAGCTACTTTCCAATTCGAGAGAAGGTACAACTACCTCATCAAGTTCTACTTTCCTCCCACTCACTTCTTTCGAGAGAAACTCCTTCTCTAGAAAGGATCCATTCTTAGCAACAAAGATCTTGCCTTCGGATCTCTGGTAGAAGGTGTACCCAACTGTTTCTTTTGGGTATCCTATGAAGACGCACTTCTCCGATTTGGGTTCGAGCTTATCAGGCTGAAGCATTTTCACATAAGCATCGCAACCCCAAACTTTAAGAAACGACAGCTTAGGTTTCTTGCCAAACCACAGTTCATACGGTGTCGTCTCAACGGTTTTAGACGGTGCCCTATTTAACGTGAATGCAGTTGTCTCTAATGCATAACCCCAAAACGATAGTGGTAAATCGGTAAGAGACATCATAGATCACACCATATCTAATAAAGTACGGTTACGACGTTCGGACACACCAGTACGCTGTGGTGTTCCAAGTGGCGTGAGTTGTGAAACTATTCCACATTGTTCTAAATGAAGGCCAAACTTGTAACTCAAATATTCGCCTCCGTGATCAGATCGTAGAAACTTTATTTTCTTGTTACGATGATTCTCCACTTCATTTTGAAATTATTTGAACTTTTCAAATGTTTCAGACTTGTGTTTCATCAAGTAGATATACCCATATCTGCTCAAATCGTCTGTGAAGGTCAGAAAATAACGATACCCGCCGCGAGCTTCAACACTCATCGGACTGCATACAACGGTATGTATTATTTCCAATAAGTCATTAGCTCGCTCCATTGTTCCGGAGAACAGAGTTTTAGTCATCTTGTCCATGAGGCATGGTTCGCAAGTATCAAATGATTCATAATGAAGTGATTCCAAAAGCCCATCTGCATGGAGTTTCTTCATGTGTTTTACACCAATATGACCTAAATGGCAGTGCCACAAATATGTTGCACTATCATTATCATCTTTGCATCTTTTGTCATCAATATTATGAATATGTGTATCACTACGATCGAGATTCAATAAAACATTTATATTGAGTGTATGACCATAGAAGGTTTTATTCATGTAAACAGAACAACAATTATTCTTTGACTTAAATGAATAACCGTTTTGCAATAAACATGATCCAATCATATTTATGCTCAACGCAAACACCAAATAACATTTATTTTAGGTTCAACACTAATCCTGAAGGTAGAGGGAGTGTGCGATGGTGATCTTATCAACCTTGGAATCACTTCCAACACACATCGTCACCTTGCCCTTAACTAGCATCTGTTCATTTTGCAACTCCTGTTTCGAGTTACAAATCTTAGCAACTCAACCAGTATCAAATACCCAGGGGCTACTATGAACACTAGTAAAGTAAACATCAATAACATGTATATCAAATATACCTTTGTTCACTTTGCCATCCTTCTTATCCGCCATGTTTTTTGGGGCAGTTCCGCTTCCAGTGACCATTTCCTTTGCAGTAGTAGCACTCAGTTTCAGGTTTGGGTCTAGCTTTGGGCTTCTTCACGGGAGTGGCAACTTGCTTGCCATTCTTCTTGAAGTTCCCTTTCTTTCCCTTTTGAACTTTTTTTTCTTGAAACTAGTGGTCTTGTTAACCATCAACACTTGATGCTATTTCTTGATTTCTACCTTCGTCGATTTCAGCATCGCGAAGGGCTTGGGAATCATTTTCATCATCCCTTGCATATTATAGTTCATCACGAAGTTCTAGTAACTTGGTGATAGTGACTAGAGAACTCTGTCAATCACTATCTTATCTGGAAGACTAACTCCCACTTGATTCAAGCGATTGTAGTACCCAGAAATTCTGAACACATGCTCACTAGCTAAGCTATTCTCCTCCATCTTGTAGGCAAAGTACTTGTCAGAGGTCTCATACCTCTTAACACGGGCATGAGTCTGAAATATCATTTTCAGCTCTTCAAACATCTCATATGTTCCATGGCATTCAAAACATTTTTGAAGTCCCAGTTCTAACCGTAAAGCATGGCGCACTAAACTATCAAGTAGTCATCATACCGAGCTTGTCAAACGTTCATAACACCTGCATCTGCTCCTGCAATAGGTCTGTCACCTAGCGGTGCATCAAGGACGTAATTCTTCTGTGCAGCAATGAGGATAATCCTCAGATCACGGACCCAGTCCGCATCATTGCTACTATCATTTTTCAACTTAGTTTTCTCTTGGAACATATCAAAAATAAAACAGGGAAGCTATACACAAGCTATTGATCTACAACATTGGTATGCAAATACTATCAGGACTAAGTTCATGATAAATTAAGTTCAATTTAATCAAATTACTTAAGAACTCCCACTTAGATAGACATCCCTCAAGTCATCTAAATGATACGTGATCCAAATCAACTAAACCATGTCCGATCATCACGTGAGATGGAGTAGTCATCAATGGTGAACATCTCTATGTTGATCATATCTACTATATGATTCACGGTCGACCTTTCGGTCTCCAGTGTTCCGAGGCCATGTCTGTACATGTCAGGCTCGTCAAGTTTAACCTGAGTATTCCGCATGTGCAAAACTGTCTTGCACCCGTTGTATTTGAACGTAGAGTCTATCACACCCGATCATCATGTGGTGTCTGAACACGATGAACTGTCGCAATGGTGCATACTCAGGGAGAACACTTATACCTTGAAATTTAGTGAAGGGATCATCTTATAATGCTACCGCCGTACTAAGCAAAATAAGATGCATAAAAGATAAACATCACATGCAATCAAAATATGTGAAATGATATGGCCATCATCATCTCGTGCTTTTGATCTCCATCTCCAAAGCATCGTCATGATCTCCATCGTCACCGGCTCGACACCTTGATCTCCATCGTTGCTTCGTGGTCGTCTTGCCAACTATTGCTTCTACAACTATCGCTAACGCATAGTGATAAAGTAAAGCAATTACATGGCGTTTGCATTTCATACAATAAAGAGACAACCATAAGGCTCCTGCCGGTTGCCGATAACTTTTACAAAACATGATCATCTCATACAACAACGTATATCACATCATGTCTTGACCATATCACATCACAACATGCCCTGCAAAAACAAGTTAGACGTCCTCTACTTTGTTGTTGCAAGTTTTACGTGGCTGCTACGGGCTTCTAGCAAGAACCATTCTTACCTACGCATCAAAACCACACCGGTGATTTATCAAGTTTGCTGTTTTAACCTTCAACAAGGACCGGCTGCAGTCAAATTTGATTCAACTAAAGTAGGAGAAACAGACACCCGCCAGCCACCTTTATGCAAAACTAGTTGCATGTCTGTCGGTGGAACTGGTCTCATGAACGTGGTCATGTAAGGTTGGTCCGGGCCCAACAATACCGCCGAATCAAAATAAGACACTAGTGGTAAGCAGTATGACGATCACCGCCCACAACTCTTTGTGTTCTACTTGTGCATATCATCTACGCATAGACCTGGCTCGGATGCCATTGTTGGGTAACGTAGCATACAATTTCAAAAAATTCCTACGCTCACGCAAGATCTATCTAGGAGATGCATAGCCACGAGAGGAGGAGAGTGTGTCTACGTACCCTCGTAGACCGAAAGCGGAAGCATTTGACAACGCGGTTGATGTAGTCGAACTTCTTCTCGTTCCGACCGATCAAGCACCGAACGTACGGCACCTCCGAGTTCTACACACGTTCAGCTCGATGACGTCCCTCGAACTCTTGATCCAGAAAAGTGTCGAGGAAGTAGATGAGTTCTATCAGCACGACGGTGTGGTGACGGTGATGGTGAAGTGATCCGCGCAGGGCTTCGCCTAAGCACTGCGAGAATATGATCGAGGGTGTAATCTGTGGAGTGGGGCGCCGCACACGGGTAACAATTGTTGGTGTGTGTTCTAGGCGCCCCCTCCCCATGTATATATAGGTGGAAGGGGGAGAGGAGCAGCAGGGGGTGCCCCAATAGGAGGAATCCTACTTGGGTGCCTCCCCAATTCGGCCTCCCCCCTTTCCTTATTTACCGGAGGGGAAAGGAAGGAGGAGGGAGGAGGGAAGGATGGGGGAGGCCGAATCCATCTCCTTCCTTCTCTCTTCCCCTCAGGTGCGGCCCGTATGGGGGGCACGGCAGCCCCTGCTGGCTGCTGTGTTTCCCCTCTTGGCCCATTAGGCCCATATCTTTTGCCGGGGGTGCCCGGAACCCCTTCGGGTGACCCCATATGCACTCGGTACCCTCCGGAACACTTCCGGTGTCCGAATACCATCGTTCTATATATCAATCTTTACCTCTCGACCATTTCGAGACTCCTCGTCATGTCCGTGATCTCATCTGGGACTCCGAACAACATTCGGTCACCAAATCACATAACTCATATAATACAAAATCATCATCGAATGTTAAGCGTGCGGACCCTACGGGTTCGAGAACTATGTAGACATGACCGAGACACCTCTTCGGTCAATAACCAATAGAGGAACCTGGATGCTCATATTGGCTCCTACATATTCTGCGACTATCTTTATCGGTCGAACCGTTATGACAACATACGTTATTCCCTTTGTCATCGGTATGTTACTTGCACAAGATTCGATCATCGGTATCTTCATACCTAGTTCAATCTCATTACCGGCAAGTCTCTTTACTCGTTCCGTAATGCATCATCCTACAACTAACTCATTAGTCACTTTGCTTGCAAGGCTTCTTATGATGTGCATTACCGAGAGGGCCCAGAGATACCTCTCTGATACTCGGACTGACAAATCCTAATCTCGATCTATGCCAACCCAACAAACACCTTCGGAGATACCTGTAGAGCATCTTTATAATTACCCAGTTACGTTGTGATGTTTGATAGCACACAAGGCATTCCTCCGGTATCCGGGAGTTGCATAATCTCATAGTCGAAGCAATATGTATTTGACATGAAGAAAGCAATAGCAATAAAACTAAATGATCAATATGCTAAGCTAACGGATGGGTCTTGTCCATCACATCATTCTTCTAATGATGTGATCCTGTTCATCAAATGACAACACATGTCTATGGTTAGGAAACTTAACCATCTTTGATTAACGAGCTAGTCTAGTAGAGGCTTACTAGGGACACGGTGTTTTGTCTATGTATCCACACATGTATCAAGTTTTCGGTTAATACAATTCTAGCATGAATAATAAACATTTATCATGATATAAGGAAATATAAAATAACAACTTTATTATTGCCTCTAGGGCATATTTCCTTCAAGAAATAAAAGCGACGGACTGCATAATAAAGTTCTTTATCACAACGGCAATATAAATGGACGTTCTTTTGCACTAAGATATTGTGCATCCAACCATAAAAGCGCATGACAACCTCTGCTTCCCTCTGCGAAGGGCCTATCTTTTACTTTTACTTTCTAGTACTTACCTTTATGCAAGAGTCATGGTCATCTTCAGCACTTCGTTTATATCGCCTTTTTCTCTTGGCAAGCGTCATGTGTTGGAGGGAGATCCAGATATATAGATCTGCTCGGATGTAGGTTATCATAAACTATTATGGTTGACATTACCCTTGAGGTAAAAGGTTGGGAGGAAAAACTATAAGCCCCTATATTTCTCTGTGTCCGATTGAAACTTTGAACTCATAAGTATCGCGTGAGTGTTAGCAATTATGCAATACTAAATGATAGTTGAGTATGTGAGCTTGCTGAAAAGCTCTATTATTGACTTCGATGTTATGTTAAATTGCAATTGCTTCAATGACTGAGATCATAGTTTGTTTGTTTTCAATAAAGTTTCTGATTCATACTTTACCTTGTGAATGAATTATCACTTTAGCATAAGAAATTATATAACAATATGTTGTTGTTCTAAAGATGATCATGATGCCTTCATGTTCGTATTTTATTTTATCGACACCTCTATCTCTAAACATGTGGACATGATTATCGATATCGGCTTTCGCTTGAGGACAAGTGAGGTCTAAGCTTGGGGGAGTTGATACATCCATTTTGCATCATGCTTTTATATTGATATTTATTGCATTATGGGCTGTTATTACACATTATGCTACAATACTTATGCCTTTTCTCTCTTATTTTATAAGGTTTACATGAAGAGGGAGAATGCCGGCAGCTGGAATTCTGGACTGGAAAAGGAGCAAATATTAGAGACCTATTCTGCACAACTCCAAAAGTCCTGAAAATTTACGGAGAATAGTTTTGGAATAAATAAAAAATATTGGGCGAAGAAATACCAGAGGGGGACCCACCAGGCGGCCACAAGCCTAGGGGCGCGCCCTCAGGGCTTATGGGCCCCCTGGCAGGTCTCCGGTGCCCATCTTTGGCTATATGGTGGCCTATGACCTAGAAAAACTCAGAAGAGAGCTTTCGGGACGAAGCGGCACCGTCTCGAGGCGGAACCTGGGCAGAAGCAATCTAGGGCTCCGGCAGAGCTGTTCTGCCGGGGAAACTTACCTCCCGGAGGGCGAAATCGAAGCCATCGTCATCACCAATTATCCTCTCATCGAGAGGGGGTCAATCTCCATCAACATCTTCACCAACACCATCTCTCTCCAAACCCTAGTTCAACTCTGGTATCCGATCTTTGTCTCAAAACCTCAGATTGGTACCTGTGGGTTGCTAGTAGTGTTGATTACTCCTTGTAGTTGATGCTAGTTGGTTTATCAAGTAGAAGATCATATGTTCAGATCCTTAATGATATTTATTACTCCTCTGATTATGAACATGAATATGCTTTGTGAGTAGTTAATTAGGGTTAACTAATTAATTAGGGTTAACTAATTAATTAACAATTAATTAAACTAATTAATTAAATTAGATTAATTTAATCAGAGTTAATTAACCTAATTAATTAATTAATTACTAATTTTAATTATTTTTATTTTTATTTTATTTTTCTATTTTCTCTAAATGTTTTTCGTGCGGGGCCCGTTGTCATTGGGCCAAGGGGGTTTGGGCCCAGCGGCAGTGGCACTGGGGCACTGGGCCCCTTCGGTCAGTGGCCCAAGGGCCGCGGACGCGGGCGCACGGCGCGGGCGCGTGGGCGCGATGCAGGGGCGTGGCGACGCGGGGGTGGGCGCGGCGACGGGCGCGCGGGCGGTAGCATTAGTGCGGCAGTGCGCGCGCGGGCGCGTGCGCGCGCAGCGGCAGGGGCGAGCAGCGGGGCGGAGCGCGGCGATGGGCGTGAGCAGGGCGAGGCGCGCGGCGAGTGCGGGGCCGCGGTGAGCGCGGCGGGGCGGGGGCGAGCGAGACGAGAGAGGGGAGAGGCTGAGGCCGGGCCTCACCGTAGGAAGCAGGGTCTGGGCAGTGGGCGCGGGGAGGCGAGCGGCGACGGTGGGCGGCGACGGCGGGGCGGCGTGGTGGCTGAGAGGCGACGGCGGCGACGGGCGCGGCGTCGGGCGCATCGGGGGCGCGGTCGGCGCGGTCGAGGCGAGCGCGCGGGGCTCGGGGCGTCGAGCGAGGGCGCGTCGGCCAGCGCTCGGGCAGCGGCGATGGCGAGGAGGGGCTCGGCCCGATCCGGTTCTGGATCGGGGGGGAAGAGGAGCGAGGGGGGCGAGTGGGGTGGGCGTGGGGCTAGGGTTTCGGTCGCCCAGGGGTTAAGGGAGGCGGGGTGGGCTGGGCCGGTTGGGTCGAGGCCAGCTGGGCTGTGGCCCAGTTGGGCCGGGGGGGGTTTGTTCTTTTTTTCTTATTTTCTGTTTTGTTTTGTTTTACCTTTGTCTTTTTCTTTTTATTTGATCATATCTCCTGTTTAGTAAATAGTTAGGCCACCAAATGATTTTTATAAGACATGGCAATTGCTCCAATAAATACTAGGCATTACCTACTACTAGCAAAAACTAGTTTGGAGACAATTTGAGTCCACACAATTTTTATAATAATTAAAATGCATTAATCCTTACTGTTTTGATACTGTTTGAGCCACCTAATTATATTATTAATTGTTGGTTTCAATTTTAGAATAGTCTCTGCAATATTTGTTATTTATCGAACATTTTAGTTTCTATGTTGCACAACTTTTATATTTCACACTCATTTAAATTTGAATTTGAGTTAGGAGTTGAAATGCAATATGATGCTAATGATGATTATGCACTCTTAAGCTTGCTGACATGTCATTATCAAAAGTGATTACTGTAGCTCATGACAGGGGGTCTTACAACTCTCCTCGTCTATCAAGAATTCTCGTCCCGAGAATTAAGAGGAAGACTGAAAGAAAGAGGTGTATTCTTCACGAAGACGATCCTCGCGTTCCCAAGTGGCCTCATCTTCAGAATGATTCGACAACTGAACCTTGAGGAAGTTGATTGACTTTTGACGAGTCCGACGTTCAGCTTCATCAAGAACACGGATGGGATATTCTGGATAAGACAGATCTTCCCGTAATTCAAGCACTTCGTGATCCACAGCTCGAATAGGATCCTTGAAGCAGCGACGGAGTTGGGATACATGAAAGACATCATGTACTTGAGAAAGATTTGGCGGCAACTGCAATTGATATGCCACTTCTCCTCCACGGGCAAGAATACGGAACGGGCCAATGTAGCGAGGAGCTAACTTGCCTTTGATTCCGAACCTATGAGTGCCTTTCAACGGAGTGACGCGGAGGTAATCTTGCTCGCCAGGTTGATAGACCATTTCCTGGTGCTTTCGGTCATAGTTGCTTTTCGGACGAGACTGAGCAGTTTTCAAATGTTCACGGACAATGCGGACTTGGTCTTCTGCTTGCTGAATAATGTCCGGTTCGACGAGTGAGCGTTCCCCAGTTTCTGACCAATTCAGAGGGGTTCGACACTTACGACCGTATAGAACTTCAAACGGTGCCATCTTCAGAGTAGCTTGATAGCTATTGTTGTAAGAGAATTCGGCATACGGGAGAGATTCCTCCCATTTCTTACCGAAGGAGATGACGCAAGCTCGAAGCATATCTTCGAGCACTTGATTAACTCGTTCAACTTGACCCTGTCACTGAGGGTGAAAAGCGATGCTAAAAGACAGATGTGTTCCCATAGCTTCTTGGAAACTATTCCAGAATCTGGAGGTGAAGAGGCTGCCACGATCAGAACTGATCTCCAACGGAACACCGTGGAGTGACACAATTCGGGAAACATACAAGTCTGCTAACTGGCTAGCAGTGATTGTCTCCTTAACTGGCAGAAAGTGAGCAACCTTGGAGAATCGGTCAATGACGACAAAAATAGCATCATGACCCTTATGAGATCTGGGAAAACCAGTAATGAAATCCATTTGGACCTTGTCCCATTTCCATTCAGGAATTTCAAGGGGTTGCAGAGTTCCAGCGGGCCTTTGATGTTGAGCTTTAACGCGACGGCAAACGTCACACTCAGAAACATAACGAGCAATGTCTCGCTTCATATTAGGCCACCAGTATCTCTGACAAATGTCACGGTACATCTTTGTGCTACCAGGATGAATTGACAGAGGAGTGTCATGAGCTTCCATCATAACGTGTTCTCTCTCACCTTTGAACTTAGGTACGAAGAGACGGTGTTGGAAAAATAGGATCCCATCATTATCAAGATGCAACTCGGACGGTTTTCCTTTTTCAAGGTATCGCTTGATCCTTTCAACTTCAGAGTCATACCGTTGCATAGTTTTGATGCTGTGTTCTAAATCTGGTTCGACAACGAGGGTATTGAGATAACCCTGTGGAACAATATGGAGGTTCAATTTACGAAGCTCTTCATAAAGAAGAGGTTGTGATTCCTGAACCATATGGTTGCTGCAATAAGCCTTACGGCTCAAAGCATCGGCCATTACATTGCCTTGCCAGGGGTGTATGAGATATTCATATCATAATCGGTTATTGTCTCGAGCCATCTTTGTTGACGAAGGTTCAGATCCGGTTGAGTATACAAATACTTCAAACTTTGATGATCTGTATATATCTCACAACGGTTACCGAGAAGGTAATGTCGCCATAGCTTCAGGGCATAAATAACCGCAGAAAGTTCGAGATCGTGCACTGGGTAATTTTCTTCGTGAGGACGCAATTGTCGGGAGGCATAAGCAATCACTTTGCGTTCTTGCATTAGGACACAGCCTAATCCTTGACGGGAGGCATCACAGTATATCACGAAATCCTATTGGGAATCCGGGGGTGCTAATACTGGGGCAGATGTCAATTTATCTTTTAGTGTCTGAAAGCTTTCTTGACATTTTTCTGTCCACTCAAATTTAACACCTTTGTGAAGCAGATTCGTTAATGGTTTTGCAATCTTGGAAAAGTTCTCAATGAATCGACGGCAATAACTAGCAAGTCCGAGAAAACTTCTAACTTGTTTAACATTCTTCGGGGGAGTCCAGTCAAGAATAGCCTAAACTCGTTCGGGGTTAACAGCAATTCCATCCTTGGAAATCACATGACCAAGGTAAGTTACTTCAGAAAGCCAAAATTCACATTTGGAATACTTGGCATACAACTGGTGTCCTCGGAGCCTTTCTAGTACCAAACGGAGGTGTTCAGCATGTTCTTCTTTATTCTAAGAATATATCAGGATATCATCCAAATAAACCACGACGAATTTTTCGAGGTAATCCATGAATATATAATTCATCAGGCGGGAGAAAGTTGCTGGAGCATTCGTTAGGCCAAATGACATGACGGTGTATTCATAGGAGCCATAACGAGTGACGAATGCAGTCTTGGGAATATCCTCTTCACGGACACGGATCTGGTGATAACCCAACCTCAGGTCGAGTTTAGAGAACAGCAACGATCGATCAACTTGCTGGATCCTACTCTTCGTGTGCACTCTGATGCAGAATCCGGTCTCATCGAATAACAACTCGGAGTATAATACAACTCGGAGAGAAAGGTTAAACAAAACAATGGAAAGGAAAATGATTATCAGACTAATCAGATCAATGACAGGGAAATCGCACAGATATCCAGCTCTCCGGGTAGATGGGATTTACGAGATCCTAAGTGTCGGAGTTAGTAAAATTTATTTAACCCGAGTAGAAGAGAGATCAGGGTCCCAGAGTATAGACGAGGAATAAAAGATCCTAATACCACCCAGTTGGCGACGTGGGCCCGTAAGCCACACAGCCAAGTTAGTAAATTAGTTTTTCGGTTTCTAGACTCAACTTCGGCCAAGGAATTGGAAGGGGGCTTCCTACAGGCAGTCGGCTCTGATACCAACTTGTGGCGCCCCCGGCTCAATCGTACACTAATCATATATGCAAACGTGTACGATCAAGCACAGGGACTCACGGAAAGATATCACAACACAACTCTAAACACAAATAACTGGAGATCCACAATATTACAGACCAGGGATCCGAAGATCCGAATACATAAGTCAGTCATACAAATATTATCTGAGTACAGACATAGTTAGACAAGTTTTGCCTTAAGAAGGCTAGCACAAACAACGACACTAGATCGAAAGGCGTTGGCCTCCTGCCTAGGAGCCTCCGATCCTACTCCTGGTCAGCTGGCTCGATCCAGTAGTAAGTACCCTCTGGACCCTCCTGGTAGTAAGCTCTGGTGGTGGCATCTGGCTCCTGGACTCCATCGTCTGATGTATCACCAAGGTGGGGTATATGGGGAAAAGAGAAAGTAAAGCAACCGTGAGTACTCATCCGAAGTACTCAGCAAGCAAGGATCTATACTACATATGTAACATTATCAATGGAGAAAGGCTGTATAAGTGGACTGGGCTGCAGAAATGCCAGAATAGAGAGAAGGCCTAGTCCTATCGAAGACTAGCATCTTCAAACATCTTCACAAGGCCATCATCTTGCAGCAGTAGAAGAGAGTAGAATAGCATTTTATTTAGCAAACATGTTGAAGTACAGCTTAAAGATCCTTCCTCGACTCCCAAGCGAGAAAGCGATCCCGAAGCTTCAATTAAGTATCAAGTATCTAGTTCAAGTAGTAGATCAGGATACACACACTGAGCGTCCTTTACCGTAGGACCGGCTATCGATAGAAGATTCATCCCTGCAGGGGTGCACTACTATTACCCAACACGCTCGATCAACTCTGGCCGGACACACTTGCTGGGTAATGCCCGTCCTCGGGAGATCAACACGAAGCAGCGCTCTACCTAGGCTCGGCAGAGAGGTCAGCACGCCGGACTAACCTATGCACCCAGAGGTCTCGGGCCATCGCCCTGGGCACCCTGCGCGTTGCGAGACTGGCCGGGGTGCAGGCGCGACACTGAACTCGTCAGTGAAGTATCCAGCCCAATCCCGACAATCAGCCCGCACGATGAATCGTGACGTCAGACGAGCTTTCAGAGAAACGTACATCGCAGAGGGTCCCATAACGATTATCCCGCGTGGTGGTAGTGCGTATAGGGCACGTCGACCCACTCAGATCACACACCCAAATCCAGTAGGCTCAATTACTATCATGCGGAGACAATCAGAGTCTCTGATGCTCTGCCACAATGTCACACTCGAGTGCCCTTCCGGCACACCCGAAAATCATAGATCCCCAGCGGGTACCCACTAGGGTGGACCCGCCTGTAACAAGGGTCAAAGTAACCGTGTGGTCATAACATCAAGGGGGAAACCCGAGGAATCACCCTCGGCGGATTCCACTCGACGAAATCATCAGGGTGAACGTATGAGGTATCACCCTCGAGGTTCACACTGAGGGGTCGCACGACAGAGACGTGTCAGAAGTGGAGAAGGAGGAATCACCCTCGATGACCACGATCGAACAGCTACACTGCAGAGTATTCATCGGGAGTGCGTTACGAGGTATCACCCTCGGCACTAGATAGTTACTACGCAGAGTCGTACAACTAAGGGGGTGTGAAGTGAGGTGTCGGTCTCTGGTCGACGATCACGTTGATCGAGTCGTCGATGATCAAGCAGGGGCATCAAGGATAAGGTGGTGGGGTCACTGATGGTTCACTACCAACCTATACTAAATAGTTTATCATAGGCAGGTAAGGTAGCAATGAACAGGTTACAACAGCAGGCTATGCATCAGAATAGGAGCATACATTAACAGTAGCAAAATCTAATGCAAGCAGGAGAATAGAATGGGCGATATCTGGATGCTCAAGGGCGGGGGTGGCTTGCCTGGTTGCTCTGGCAAGAGAGAGGGGTCGTCAACGGGCTGCTCGTCGGTAGTGTAGTCGTACCCGGGTGCAGCGTCGTCGGTCTCAGCGTCTATCGAAGGAGAAGGGGGGGGAGAGAAACAATAAATTCACGGCAATAATGCAAACAATATGTATGACATGCCTAAATGATATGCCGGGGTGTTCTACTGCCTAACTAAATGATTTAGTTAATTTAGGAATTTATTCGGATTTATTTAATTAAAGTTGGGCACTATTCATTTATCGAAATCGGTCTAAAAGTTTAATGTTCTTATAGCTACGGGCGTCTGACGGGAATACGGAGGGCGTATCCGGGTTCGTATCGGAATTCTGAGCAAGTTTCATGTATAAAGTATTTTCATCGGAGTTACGGATTATTTAATATGATTTTCTAAAGTTTTTATTAATTTATGGAATTTATTTAAATATTTAAATTAACATTATCCGAAACAGTGCTGCGATGACATCATGCTGACGTCAGCAGCCATCTGACAGGGTGGGTCCCACCTATCATAGACTGTTAGGTTAATTAGGATTAACTAATTAATTAACAATTAATTAAACTAATTAATTAAATTAGATTAATCTAATCAGATTAACCTAATTAATTAACTAATTAATTAATTACTAATTTTAATTATTTTTATTTTTATTTTATTTTTCTTTTTTCTCTAAACGTTTTTCGGGCGGGGCCCGTTGTCATTGGGCCAAGGGGGTTTGGGCCCAGCGGCAGTGGCACTGGGGCACTAGGCCCCTTCGGTCAGTGGCCCAGGGGCCACGGACGCGGGCGCGGGCGTGGCGCGTGGCGCGGGCGCGATGCAGGGGCGTGACGACGCGGGGGTGGGCGCGGCGACGGGCGCGCGGGCGGCGGCAGCAATGCGGCAGCGCGCGCGCGGGCGCGTGCCCGCGCAGCGGCAGGGGCGAGCAGCGGGGCGGAGCGCGGCGATGGGCGTGAGCAGGGCGAGGCACGCGGCGCGTGCGGGGCCGCGGTGAGCGCGGCGGGGCGGGTGCGAACGAGGCGAGAGAGGGGAGAGGCCGGGGCCGGGCCTCACCGTAGGAAGCAGGGTCTGGGCAGTGGGCGCGGGGAGGCGAGCGGCGATGGTGGTCGGCGACGGCGGGGCGGCGTGGTGGCTGAGAGGCGACGGCGGCGACGGGCGCGGCGTCGGGCGCGTCGGGGGCGCGGTCGGCGCGGTCGAGGAGAGCGCGCGGGGCTCGGGGCGTCGAGCGAGGGCGCGTCGGCCAGCGCTCCGTTCAGCGTCGATTGCGCGTGGCTCCGCCGATCCGGTCTGGATCGGGGGTGGGGGGAAGGAGCGAGGGGGCGAGTGGGGTGGGCGTGGTGCTAGGATTTCGGTCGCCCAGGGGTTAAGGGAGGCGGGGTGGGCTGGGCCGGTTGGGTCGAGGCCTGCTGGGCTGTGGCCCAGTTGGGCCGGGGGTGGGGGGGGGTTTGCTCTTTTTTTCTTATTTTCTGTTTTGTTTTCTTTTACCTTTGTCTTTTTCTTTTTATTTGATCATATCTCCTGTTTAGTAAATAGTTAGGCCACCAAACGATTTTTATAAAACATGGCAATTGCTCTAATAAATACTAGGCATTACCTACTACTACCAAAAACTAGTTTGGAGACAATTTGAGTCCACACAATTTTTATAATAATTAAAATGCATTAATCCTTACTGTTTTGATAATGTTTGAGCCACCTAATTATATTATTAATTGTTGCTTTCAATTTTAGAATAGTCTCTGCAATATTTGTTATTTATCGAACATTTTAGTTTCTATGGTGCACAACTTTTATATTTCACTTTCATTTAAATTTGAATTTGAGTTAGGAGTTGAAATGCAATATGATGCTAATGATGATTATGCACTATTAAGCTTGCTGACATGTCATTATCAAAAGTGATTACTGTAGCTAATGACAGGGGGTGTTACAAAAGACCGGCGAGGTATATTTATATAAGCAGGCATCTGGTGATCATCACATGTTTTAATTGATTTGTATATATATTAACGAATCGATCTTTCTTCTTTCAGCCCTCCGGATCGAGTAAATCTTCTACAGGCAGCAGGACAGTGCGAGGCCCGGCCAAAAAGTTGAAGGATGGCATAAAGTACAACATCGATGCCATCAAACCTAATGGCGAACCAAGCGAGCCTAAGAAGAATGCGGGCAAGTTCGTTCGTCAGTGCGGAGTTCTTGTGAAGGACCAAATCCCGATCTCCATTCAAGAATGGAAAAAACCAGCAAAGGAACGTCCAGATCTTACTTTTGTCGACCAAAGAGCAAAATATCTGCTTTGGGAATCTCTCATGTCACATTTCACCCTACCAGATCATTTCACAGATGCAGATGTGGAGAAAGTCAAGAACGTGCTCTTAGGAAGATGGCGGTAGCATTCAACAACCACAAGAAAAGTATATGGGCCAAGTACGTCGAAGGAGGAAAGAAGGCTCCAGAATTCAAGGAAACACTGGAGAAGCAAAGAGATCACTGGCATGCTTTCGTGAAATTCAAGGAATCGGAATTAGCTCAGGAACGGTCGAGAATAAACAAGATCAATGCTGCGAAAAAGGAGCATTACCTTAAGCTGGGGCCAGGTGGCTACGTGGTGGCCCAGCCTAAGTGGGATAAGGGTGAGCAACACATGGTGGATGCAGGGGTCATTCCAGTTACATTGAGCTGGCCCCCAGGTCCAGGACTTGGTTCTATGCGCATGGGGGGACGTTGGACCCAAAGACAGGCCAGGTTTTGGAGCGGGCAAGTCTTAAAGGAGCCGATCTCAATATACTTCTTGCAATAGAAGAGGCTCGAACGGGGGTGTTCAAGCCCAACAGAGAGAACGACGAGCTTACGCGCGCCCTGTGAAATTCTGAACACCCGGGAACAACACGAGGCGTCGGTGTTGTTCTGTGGTTTGAGGGGTTTGCGGACCGAAACGCCGACTACAGAAGCCGTGCGAGAAAGAAGATGCACGAGGAGAAGAAGAGGAAGCTGGAGGAGGAGCAGAGGAAGCAGGAAGCAGAATGCCTTCAAGGCCTAGAATCAAGGCACGCGGAGTTGGCACTCGCCTTCCAGCAGCAGCAGCGGCAGATCGACTCACTTAGCCAGGAAAGGGGGTCTCTCCAGCGGCAGCAGCTAGCGGATCCAGCATTGGATAGCACCGTCCCATCCATGCCGGGAAGCAGCGTGGGTTCCACCCCGGACGATGAGGCACTGCTGGATAGATACCCTGTGGATGACATCATGGATAATACTAATTGTGACCTACACTTTAAAATGAAGAACATATCCATGAAGGTGGCGGACAGCGTTGCTTAAACAAATGCTCCTGAAGCAACCTTCCATTGCAATCCGATTCCAGCTGGCTATGCTCGTGTCACGGTTGATGAAGTGGTGGCACAATATTCGGGGCTAGAGCTTGACATTCCTAGAGGTGATGACGAGCGCACACTGGGAGAGGTCATACATCGTATCATTCTACGAAGAAAGGATTGCATTGTCTTTCCAAGGCCACCGACACCGCGTGAGCCGGCTCCTCCTCCAAGTTCGCCACCGCGTCAGCAGATAGCCACTTGTCCAAGTCAGCCACCGCCTCAGCAGAGTCCTGCTCCTCCAAGTCCGCCAACGCGTCAGGCCACTCCTCCTCCTCCAAGTCCGGCACCGCGTCAGCCCACTCCTCCTCCAAGTCCGGCACCGCGTCAGCCCACTCCTCCTCCTCCAAGTCAGGCACCACGTCAGCCGTCTCTGCAGCCTCAGCGGGCTCCGCCGCCTAAGCAACAGCGGAAGAGAGCCGCCGCAGCTACGGCGGCTAGCGGTACAAGTACAGGAGGCAAGTGATTCCAATTTGGTCCAAGCCTCACGCCTCTTCCAAAGAGGCCTTACGACCTAACTGTGGAGGAAAATGAAGCAGAAGTGCAAGCCGAATTGAGGGCCCATTTTGGACCAAAACCACCACCGCCGCCAAAGGAGATAGTGCCTGAGTATGTCATTGACCACTTTATTCGTATGGCTGAACCACCAGCTCCCAAATCTATTGACTCAGACTATGAGCGCCAAATCAGGCAGGCATATCAAGCACAAAAAAAGAAGGAGTCGAGCTCGAGCTCCAGCCAAGCAGCTGCCAAAAAAAGCGGGAAAACTGTTCCCCAGCTGAGAGAACAGGCGGTGCAATCGATCCCCCCGCTCATTGTACCAACACATGTGAGTACCGGCGCTGATCAGCTGGCAATAACCGACGATCATAGCTGGCAATAACAACTCCTAGGCATCGAGCCCATGGAAAAGTTTACAGAGCAGCAACTAAAACGGAAATATGCCCGCGGCGAACCTCTGGTCAAGCCTGAGGAGTTGAAGAAGCTCTCAACGAGAATGTATGAATTGTATGAATGGTACATGAAAATTGCCAAGACTACCAATCGAGAGTCCCTCATGGTGAGAGTCAAGCCAGAGCATTACTACCATGAGAATGCTCTGTATGTTGAGTTTACAGAACTGTTTCAGTTATTCAATCAAGACGCACTCGACAAATCTATCGTCAGTTGCTATTGTCTGTAAGTGATTTCTTTCTGTAATTTAAGTCTCAAGCTAGCTGTAGTGCTCGTTGATCATTACCTGTAATGATCCTCACTATATTCTTTTCCGTGGTATTATACAGAATGAAGATCTATAAAATGAAAAAAGCTGGACGCTATGGCATTGGGTTCATTGACCCAAATACCATTAATGAAGAGACATGGATACGTGAATGGGATCGAAAAGACACAGAGAAAAGCTAGCTAGAGTTCTTGAAGCGCCTAAATACCTGTCCAGATATACTACTTCCTTACAACTTCTGGTGAGTCACACTGTCTTGTACTACAAATTCTGTTTTTGCTTACTATAGCTTGATGTTAATAAGTGTATAGGGGTTTAGGGTAGTTGATGAGTTATGCACATGCCCGCTTAATTTATACATGCAAACGTGTGCGCATGCAGTTTCCACTGGATTTTGTTAATCATTCAAGTTGACGAGGGAAAAGTTGAAGTACTGGACTCGCTACTTAAACAAGTTACTGACTACGAAATCATGAAGGGGATGGTCGACAGATAATTTCAATCATTATCGAACTATATGTCGGCCTCTTTAGTTCATCATTTCCTGATATCAACTAATTAATAACTCCTTTATTCATTTTCTTTGCCGGCGGGCAGGGCTTGGGAAAAGTTCATCAAACAGGTTGATGGCCCATGGAAACAAAAGATGAAATGGGGTCGACCCAAGGTAATTAATTAAGTAGTACTAGCTAGCTAGCTAACATCTCTTTAATTCTAGTTTCAATACCATTAATTATCATGATTTATTAATTATTATTTGATTGAATTCTATTCTCGCAAAGGCACTGAAGCAGGCGCCGGGGACTGATTTATGTGCATACTATGTTTGCGAGAACATTCGCATGATGGCGTCCGAAAGGAGCAGATTTGATAGACAGCTATGGGTATGTTTGCCAGAACACTATTCATAATTTTTACATCATTATATAATATATATATACACAACTAATACATGCATATTGATCTCCTTCTTTAAAAATTGATGGAGATGCGGGATATGCTCCTACCAACGGATCGCGTATGAGCAATTCAAGAGGAAATAGCGGGATTTTTGCACGACCATGTCATATATCCCAAAGGAGAATTCCATTACCCGCTACCGCAGTAAATGCCTCCATGTAGGAGAAATTGTATATACCAAATTGTATATATACATGTGTATGTGTGAATGGTCGTGCGAGACATTCGATGATATATATATATATATATATATATATATATGGTCGGTTCTACGAGAAATTCTATTTATATGTATGCATAACGTATATAATATGTTAGTATCGTAAAATACCAGCAAATGAAAAAAATTAAATGGAAAACACAAAATTAAAGGAAAAATAAATCATAAACCCAAAACCCCCAAAATCTTTTAGTCCCGGTTGGTGTTACCAACCGGTACTAAAAGCCCCCAGCCCCCCAGCACCTGCTCGTGCCACGTGGTGGCCCTTTAGTGGCGGTTCGTGTTGAACCGGGACTAAAGGGGGAGGGGGGGCTTTAGTCCCCACCCTACCGGCACTAAAGGGCCTTACGAACCTACACTATAGCCCGTTTCTACACTAGTGGATAAAATGCAAATTAATTCCTGTTCATTACTGATGGGTCTTCCTGCACACTATTCTTCCTGTATATAATATGCTAATTAATCTAAATAGCAGTCCCCGCAAAAAAAAAAATCTAAATAGCAGTAGCAAAGTGACTAATACTCCCTCTGTTCCTAAATATTTGTCTTTCTAGAGATTTCAACAAGTGACTACATACGAAACAAAATGAGTGAATCTACACTCTAAAATATGTCTATATACATTCGTACGTAGTAGTTCATTTGAAATATCTTAAAAGACAAATATTTAGGAACAGAGAGATTAAAAGATACACACACGAATCAAGAGAGGAAGAGAGAGAGGGTACCTGGGGCCGACTTGGGTGACAGCTATGCGACGGAGGCCATAGAGCCTGGTCTAGCTCGCTGGAGAGTTGACAGAGATGGCCTCCGCCCAGTCGGGGCTCCCGAGCATTTGTCACGACGGGTTCGCCAGCCTCGATCCCAACAAAGCCCTCCTTCTACTGCACTGCGGGACTAAGAGAAACCGGGAGTGGAGGCGGCTGCCGCGGGCAGGCGCAGCGACGAGAGACGAGGGTGTGGATACAGGGGAGCTCAGGTGCGGGGAATTGAGACGGAGGTCCGGACATGGCCACGGGCAGCGAAGGGGGGCGAGAACGACGAGGCAGCCACCGCCAGGAAGCCTGCCGTGGCACTGCTTGCGTCGCCGCTACCTCCGGCCAACGGGGCCACCCCTAGTGCCGCAAGCAGCCGACTCCACCAGCAGCCGCCCGCTCGCCGCCGAAACCTCCAATTCAGTCCTCGCTGCCGAAACTGCTCGACGTTTCTGCTCCCAAATGGAATAGGCCCAGAAACTGCGGGGAGTGGGTTAGCTCCTAAACAGAAGGAAGAAAAAGGATTTTTTTTTTACATGGGCCAGAGAGTGGTGCGAGTGCGCGGAGTTAGGGCGTCGCCTAGTGTGTGGGTCGTTCGACCGGGGTGAAGAATAAAGGACGTTGATAACGCCCATACGTGTGGCATATTAGATATCCGCCCATATGTCGCGTGTGGCGTAAGTAGGCGGCAGCCCACATGGGTCATGTGTGGGCGAAATTAGAACTGCCCACACGTGTGGGCGCAGCTACTTCGTGCCACACGCCCAACAAACTACTACTCATCCTCACCCCGCGTGTGTGGCACGAAGCAAATCTGCCCACACGTGCTGACGCACTCGTGGGATGACACTTTAGTTGCCCCGGGGATGGCAACTTTAGTCAACCGGGACGGCAAATGTAGTTGCCATGTCTAAGTAACGGTAGTTGCCGCGTGTATTCGAACCATAGTTGCCATGTGTGATAAACTACTTGCCCTATATGGTCAAACAATAGTTAGTATGTACGATTAACTAGTTGTCACGTGTGGTCCAACCATAATTGCCATGTATGATTAATCATAGTTGTCATGTGTGTTTACCTAGTTGCCACGTACGCACAACTGCAGTTGCCATCTAGCAACGAATCATAGTTGCCATGTGTGTTTACCTAGTTGGCACGTACACGCAACTGCAGTTGCCATCTAACAAGGTACGAGCATCGTGTGGGCGAAGAGCAGTTCGTCCACACACGCGTGGACTAGGTGGTGACTATGTGGGCAGAAGCTGATTCACCCACACGGCGCAGCTGGCAACCACATGTTGCGGGTCGTGTGGGCGAACTCTCCAACGCCCACACACACGATGATGCCCACGTGGCACTGAAAAACTAACATATTACTTTAAGATTCATGCAAAACAGAATCAACGTGTATCAACGCGTGTGGGCGAAGTACAAACATACCACACGTGTGGGCGTTATCATTTGGGAGAATAAATTATTCTTCACCCTGGGTTACTAATAGACTTTCTATATATATATATATATATATATATATATATATATATATATATATATATATATATATATATACACTAGTACTAGTATATATATAAAGTTGTTAATGCTCCAACTTTCGTCAACTTTTAGGCTAGTCATAGTGGGGAGTAACTTATACTAGTGTCATGCATATCACAATAGTCTAGGTCTAATTTCGTGTTTTGACCCTTTTTCGGTATAATTTCTGGATCTGACCCCGTTTGGATTTTTTTTAAATCTGACTGTTTTGCCTACCGCCAGGGGTCCTGGCGGTAGCCCCCCCCCCCCCCCCACACCCTACAACCAGGGTACCTGGCGGTAGGTGAGGGGACGGCGCCTAACGGCCGTCAGCTCCAGCTGACGTCGAAAAGGGGCCTACCGCCGCTGACTCTGGTGGTAGGCTACTAATACCTACCGCCAGGGCCCCTGGCGGTAGGTTCCTAGGGTGGATATGGTTGGGAGGGGCTGGTGTGTGGGTCCCACCACCACTCTTCTTCCCCATTCTTCTTCTTCCCCGTGGTCAGCTCCTCCCCTCTCTCTCCCCCACCCAAACACCCCTTAGATCCACTCCATTCACTACAAGAATCCTGTTAATCCGTGACGGATTTCGCATGACGTTCTCAAGAACCGTCATGAAAACCGTCACATATCAGCAAGACCTGAATGGGTCCGAAAAAAAAACCCCATTATGACGAAGATCAGGGTACCATCATGAAAACTGTCACAAATCGACCTGTTAGGCCTATTTTTTTTTTCTTTATACACCATCAAAGCCGTCATGGATGGCTCTTGCTGATGTATTTTTTGTGCCCTCTTGTTTGGCCCACATGTTAGTCGGATACACTTAAGAGTATATGTGCAATAAGAATATCCGATGCCCGAGGAAAATTATATTCAGTGTCTCTATCGGTGGGTCATGTGAAAATTTTCCCGTCCCACCAAACTTTACCTCCAGAGTCTTCCAAAATTTCACCGCCCCGCCTAGGCCCGTGCAACAGACCCACAATTTATCTCAATTTTTTTTCACGCACAGTTAAATTGCTGGTTCCTAACCCTAACCCGAGCCAGACCGCTCCCTCCTCTCTTCTTCTCCGAATGCGGCGATGGCAGCTGACCCGCCGCTGACCTCTGGCCCTTGGTGCCAAGCTCCGCCACCTCCGCCCTCTCTCGCTCCGGTTCCACCACTTCACCGCCGCCAACACCCTCTCCCGCTCCGGTTCCACCACTTCCAGCCTCTCCCTTCTTCTCCACCGTGCCGCCCCGTCGACGGCCAGATTCGGTGACCTCACTGTCAGATCTGGCGACCTCGCTGCCAAGTCCAGTGACCTCACTACCAGATCTGTGATGCGCGGTCTCCAGCTAAGTGCCACGCGGAGTGAGTACTGGTGCCGGCGCGAGGCGACCCCTCTCCTCACAGCGGTACCCCATCTGCACCAACTCCATAGAAAAAATTCCGGATGCGTTGGTTCTGGAGGCAGAGCGGCTTGGTCACCAAGGTCAAGGACCAGGACAACGGCGCTGAGTGCGCACGGCGGCAGATACGCAGGGTGAGTTTGATTCCCTTCCACGCCCTACTCGTCATTCTCGATTTCCTATGGTTGATTTGTCTATACGGACGGTGTATCTGAAATTAGATCCTGCTGCTTCATTATTCCTTAATTTTCTGCACGTATGGTTACAGCGCTTCCTGGCATCTCCATGCGTACGCGCCTCTGGCCGTCCCACCCCAGACGCTATCGCTACTGCAAGTGCTAGCAGCTGGATGCCATACCACTGATGCCCGGCCACTGCTGAACAAATCATACTCAAGCAGTCAAGCTCACGCACTGAAGCACATACAGCTTATATGTTGAATAAGATTTCCATTTGATGAAGTATCAGCTTCTTTGCTAATCTGTATATATTACTGCCGTAAATCTGAACCCAGAGTTTGCGTTTCAGTATAATAGAAATCAAGACGTGGATTACAGTGTTTTCTGACTACCATGTGTTTGTGTTTATGCCCACAAAGAATTGTTTTTTTGTTTCCATTCTAAATAATATCCTATAAGTACTATACCGATTTAACAGGACATGCTCAGTCATTTTAACAATTCAAGTGAATCTTTTTTTACAGATAACAATGTGTGTATGTTCCACCGTAACATGAGAAACTAAATCTTGACAACTGACTATTTTTGGATTTTGTATCAAGTACAAAAAAAAATGTTTGTTACAAGTTGCTGGACGTGTAAGCACTGGGTCCTTATACTGCTTCATGTTCTTCCTATGCTTATGCTTATTAGAGTTCTACTAATGTTTGTCAGCATCTTAGCAGAAACATGTGTGGGCAATTATCTAGGAAGGGCATGAAAGGAAATTCAAGTTACTATACAACAAGGTTCACGGAAATACTGGGACGGGCTCCTTTTTACAGATATTATAAATGTGGTTGACTTACTTGTTTATCAAAACGGAAACAAGGTGGTTTTTAATCACAAAATTATTTGATACAGGATTACACGGTGTTATTGTATACTGCTAAATATAAGAAACACCAATGCTTGACATGATATGCTTTGTTGCTTATAATTATTTTGATCACTAAGTAAATCTCGATTACAAATTTTTATCACTTCTGAGGATATAGTAAATGTACTGTTTGTGTTGCTAGGTTAGTCGAGTATTTTCCTATTAAGTTAAATACTTGCGTCTTTGTTTTGAACTAAGTAACATGAGCCAAAATAACTTTGTATTGAAATTTAGTATAATCTTGGTAGGCTGTTTGAAATGTGTTTCATTATCAAAATATTTTGAGGAAAGTAAGTATTTTTTCTATATGCATGTACTTATATAGCAGATCACGATCACACACAGAGGCACATGTTTGAGCATAGCTTACGCTTGCACTGTTAGAAAGAAAAAAGCTTACATTGTAAGTATATTTTGGTGTTAAGAGTGTAATTAACACATCAGTGATAAAGCTGCAAAGATGTGCTTTGTTGCATGTTTCTCTTTTATATATATCCATGCATGTATCGAATCATGCAAGCAACTTCTCTTGTTGTGGATTAGATGCACACATTCAAGCTTAATTAGTAGCTGCAATGCATGTCGACATAGCGGACCGGCGTGCTGCTGTCCAGGCGAGCGAGTTATTCTCCAACAATTTAACTTTTGTTCGAAATCATGACTTCGAACTTTTAATTTGTAGATAAAACATCCAATTCCTTTATCAACGTGGCCTGGCGATGCGGCCTTGGCTTATTTATTAGTCTCTAGGCACGTGGGAGATACTAATAGAATCATGTCCTTGTAGATTATGCCTTCTATGTTCAGGTCCTACTGGCTTGATTGTTGATTGTACTGCAGCCAGATTATGACTATTCGTTTCCAGCGCGACTTGAACTTTTATATGATGAAGATTGCAAGGAGTTCGGTACCTTCACAAATAGGAATGAGTATTCTAGCAATAGGACCATATTTAGTTCCTAATCGCACATGGCCTCTTTTTTAGATGCATGCCAAGTAGTATATACTTCTACCTTATTCATAAACTGATCAGTCTCCACTGTTAAAGTTTCACAACTTAAGGTTGAAAAATCTTCAATGTTCCTTTTTTTTGCTTTAATAATATAATAGATAGATGCTGCCAATTCTTGATAAGTTGTCACCTTAGTCGATGACATGGTTTCTAAAATACGTCTTTGAACTGTATGGCACTAGGTTACTCCTGATTAGTCATTGATGTTGTGTTGCTGCAATGAATGAAAGACAAGCATTCCTTGGCATAACTTGGTATACATGTTTACCTCTACTTCTGGAGTGAGGTTCAAATCATGTGAAATAAAAATGGTGGTTCTACTGTTGCTATAGTTGTAATCAACTTGCCATTTTGTAACAAAAGCATATTGTTTTTTACAGGTTTCCTGGTTGTGAGATCAGCAATGGAAGTTTGACCTGCAGAGGTGAACTTGATGATTAAGAGGGTCTCTACAATGTTGTATATTTGTTGTTGTAATCTGGTGTAATCTTTATCAAGTGTTTGAACTGATGTCGGATGTGTTCTTGGGCCATCATATTTTTAGAGGCCTTTACATAGTGAAATAATTCAATGAAAATTTGTGTACTGGGCCAAATTATGTGCCTATTAAATGGAAAGTAATTGTGTTCTGAAAGCTCGTTTGATTATGTGTAATGGGTCGTGCTGTAGTTGGTTGGTTGGATGAATATCATGAGCTGAATTGAAATAAATGGGCTAATGGGTCTGGTTGGCTGAAGGCAATGCCACGTCAGATCCATGTAGATGCCACGTCATGTCAATCCGTGACGGATTAGGCTGTCACAGAGGACCGGGACTGGGGCGGGCCGGAGGAGCCTGGGGACTAATCGGTGACAGTCAGGAACCGTCATGGTGGTACAGTTGTCAAATTATGACGCGATATACATGACGGATACCAAATCCGTCATGGACCTCACGTCATGATGGTTTTGCACTCTGCTGTGACAGATTGAATCCGTCATGGATTATCAAGATTCTTGTAGTGATTTGCTTGAGATTTCACCGGTGGATCCGGAGCATTTTCATCCCCCAAGGTACCTCTCTCAATTCCCCTCATTTTGATTGTTTGAAATCTTGGTTTTTTGTTCATTTGCTCAATTTATTACAAACCCTAGGTGTTGATCTTGTTGTGTGCATTTATGATGCATTTATGGCACATTTATGATGCATTTATGGCTATGTTTGTGCTTGTGCTTGCCTAGGGTTAGGGGTTATAGTGGTAATGTGAGGGGTTAGTGTTAGTGATAGGGTTAGGGTTAGGATTATAGTTATGGTTAGGGTTATGGTTAAGGTTAAGGTGAAATTAACTATTGGATAAATTATCACTACAAGAAACTTGTTAATACATGACGGTCCTAGTCCATCACAGATCAACCAAAAACACTCATGCATGCCCACTCATGACGGATTTCGAATCTGTCTGGTATATCGCATCATAATTTGACATAGAACATTCCATGACGGTTCTTGGCCGTCATGGACCTGTCCCAGGCCCGCCCAGCCCAAACTAGGATATGACGGAACAATCCGTCACCGATTTACATGACCTGGAAGCAACGTGGAGCTAACATGGCATCTACGTGGATCTGACGTGGAGGCTAGCCAGGCCCATGCAGTAACCAGCCCAATTAGGGTTTCGGCCCAATAATTTCATTCCAATCCAACCGTTTTGCCCCTTTTTAGCCCAATCCATTTTCTCGACGCATCACAATTTACAACAAGAGAACGAATTATATTCATTCAAAAAATAGCATTTGTTCACAAGAGAATACAGGTTTCCAAGAAAATTAATATCAAAACATCGCAAGCATATGTACAAGGTGCTATAAGCATTTAAAAAAAAATCGAGCAACATAGCTTCATTGAAAATGCACTACTAGGTGATTTTGATCTCCAACACTAAACCACTTCTAGGCAGCTATTCGGACCCAAGTAATTCCTGCAAAAAACTTCAATCTCCGGTAACACGTACTAACTGCCAAACCTGCAAAGTATCCAAAAAAGTACAAAATTATAATAAGTTATAACAGTCAGCTCCCAAACGAATATAAAGAGTAAAAATATTAGTTGATTTTCAAAGCAATCATCTGATTGACACACCACTACTATATTAAGGTACCATATAAATGTGGGCAACAGACGCTATGAAAAAGCAGACTAGGTACAAGTTAAGAAAATTGTTGTATAAATGCGACATTTTATCATCCAAACATAGGAAGGTCTAACATCATTTTACAACAAATGATGGACAGATCATTTCATATTCATCAAGTACAACAAAAAATCAAGTTTATATGCACGTGGTAGGGCTTGTATATCAAAATGGATCATTCCATACAATACAATGTAGTTACTAGTGAACAAAACATGAAAATAGTAATACTGGAGGCATACTTTCTTCATCAATTAAAAATAATTATGTCAAAAAACTTGCCTTTTGCATGTAATGTAAAATAAAACCACTCAAAGGCAAGACCATTTTAGCCAATCAAATGATCCATTTAGTGATCTTATTATGCTAAGAGTAGACTAGCAGCAATCTGTGAGCACATGTCTCGGTTACATGCGCAACTCTGGCATACACATACAGTTTGAAATCCGTAACTCATACAAGTATGTAACATGCTCAGGAAATTGTATCTGTTTCTTGAGCTTCCAGTGTTAAAACTGCATGGCAGATATTAGCTATAATGTGTTGCCATTGCAGTTTTATATTGCTGATAACAAACAAGTTAGGCGATGACAGAAGAGTTCAGAATATGTATTTACCTCCTGTGTTCTGTCACCATGGAACGCCAGTGCAAGGAAACCTCTGATGTATAGCCAATATCTCAATAAACCTGCTGTATAGCCAAAACCAATGTTAGAGCCTTTTCAGGCTAGACAAACCAGAAAACTAGCATAAGAAAAATCCTACAGAAAAACAATAAATAAACCAAATTGTTACGATCCAAGATGGCAGCAAATAATACCTTGCCGGTGAGTACGATCCTAGATATTTAGATTACAGTATGTTTATTCTTCAAACAACCAACAACAGCAGTGCAAGCTAAAATATTTTCAAAGAGGAATTCCCTAATAAGAATAGTATAATCATATAGTATAATTACCCAGCAAACCGACATGCATCAATGAGGTATAATGCACGGCCTAGTTTTGTAAGGCTTAGTCAGTTGACTTAATACAAGTAGTACTAACTCAAACTCTGCATTTATATCCAATTTTATGTTGAATAATTGGATCATGAGTGCTTATCTATAGAATTAGATAAAAAATTACATACATCAAATCTGCAAGAGGAATGCATGTAAATTGACATATATGCACAGTACAAACATTAATAATTTTGTTTACGCATCTAACAAATCTAGGTACATAGATTGAGCACAATGTGTTTATCCTCTATGGTTAGTCATAATAGGAACAGATACTATAATCTTCATGTTAATATCCTAGTTGTAAACTCTCCTTAATCATGGCACTACAAAAAATAAATCCAAACAGAAGCCACCATGCATTCAACCTCATTGTCTACTCTACTAAATCATATAACGGCAGAAGTTGGGCCCATGATGATGCTATTCATTGAACCATTAGCCAGAAGCAGATGGGCCATTGAGATGTCCAACTATGCCCACGAAACAGAAAAAGAGGTGTACCTGACATATTGCGGTATGTGGGTCATATTTTACATAATTATATACTTCAAAATACATTGCAGAACTCAAGTACTATAGCAGCAGCAGCAATAGAGGCCATATAAATCCACCAAAAAAATGGCATCACTAACAAACAATATCCATGGCACGGAGCCACTGCTCACTGACCTGGCTAGTGAAAGCTTCTAATGTTCATGTCTCAGCAAGTTTACAAATTAGTTGAAAATCACACCCTAGTGAAAAATGCGTAACTCTGAACTAGATCAACTAAATAGGTGCAGTTCAGTAGCAATTGAGCCGGGGAATGGAAATAACAGAGAAATCATAGGAGTGGTAGTAGAGAACCAACCCTTGGTTGATCGCGGAGCAGCTCCACCACAGCCTCCACGGCCGCTCTCTCAAGCTCTATTGTGCGCCATGCGGCAGCATGGCCGTTACGGCGCTACCTAGACCTTCATCCCAAAAACAAGACATCATAATCAGACAATTAGAGTGTTAAGTGATCGAAATAAAGAGAGAGGAATAACATCAAGAAAAAATATTTAGGATCACATGTCAGGAGCACTATTGAGGAGGGCGACCTAGGCATGGAGCAAAGGAGTTGAAGAAAAGATGTGTTGTGCCACTGTGTTGGCAAGTGCTAGCTCGGTGTGTGCCTCCAGGTTGAGAGAGAGAGCTAACACATGGCCTTGGTACTAGTACTAGTAGGTGCACAACTAATAGTAGTACTACTCTAAATTGACTCTCTAATACATGTGCTTAGTACACAAATTGTCAGGTTTAAACCTGTGTATTCTTACTGTAGGACTGCCACAAAGTAACGATGTAATTTTCTTAGATTCAGATTAAACTTATTTCTGGAATACATATTCACCCGGCTGCAGGAGACAACAAGAACAGAAAAAGAAATGCCTAGGGAGAAAACTCTAAACAGAACATGTTGACATGTTAATACAGTAACAGAAATCATGTCTCCAAGACCTAGGGGAAAAACTCTTAACTGAATTAGATCTTGGTAAAAAACTAGATTGAATTAGATCTTGCTAGAAGGCCACATACCAAAGTGCAGCGGTTTGTCCTTACTTGGTACACTGCAGTGTACAAGATACGGAAAAAATTTAAAGAAAAATCAGTGTTAAAGATTTAGAGAGAAAGCGCACACACACAACACATTGACTGCTGCACAGGAGCCCTCGATAGCAGGAGCTGCCGCCACCATGTCAGCATACACACACACACACACAACAAATGTGAAAAATGAATTACATGTTATCCAAAATTCCAAAATCTTATAGTGGCTACAAATGAGAATAACATATTATCTACTACATAAAAGTTTCATGTATATCCCTCCTAAGGATCGATTCGTATGCATAATCACCATGAGCTTTCCTCAATTGTTCTACTCACTCTAATCACAGAAAAAATCATGAATTTGTACAACCCTAGTTAGAATATGGGATCTGTGATCACCAAAAGAGAGAGATGCATGTTGCGGGGAGGAGAAGAAAGACCTTGACGCTCTCCAGGGGAGGGGGGAGGTGCGGATGATGTTGGGCTGGAGCTCCATGGCGTCCCGCAGGTCTTGACTTGCTTCTCGTCAGCCCACGACGCTGGTGGTCCTTCTTCTCCACCTCGTTAGGTCAGCAGCAGCACCAACTTGACAAAATCGAATCACGCCTGCGAAATTTAATCGAATCAAACCAATGAGAGAAAGGGGGAGAGGGAGGCGCGGGGAGGAGATGAGGGGACCTAGTGGACGAGCTCCATGGCTTGATCACCGGAAGCACCACAGCGGATCTGGCTGCCGGCTACTCGATCAGATCTGGGAGAGAACGTGAGGGGAGGGTAGATGAGAGGACTGAGCCCATGAGCAAGGTGGCCGGTGGGTGCGGGCGGCGGTGATGTGCCTTCGCTTGGCGGTTGAGGTGGAGGCAGAGGGGAGGGAGAAGATGGAGTGTGATGGGTGGCTCTAAGAGAGGAGGGGGAGAACGGCGACGAGCTGTGGGAGGAGGGAGGCAAGGAGGTGGGGGTGGCGTCGATGTGTGGGGCGATGGGGAATCAGGAGGCGGCTATGGAGGAGGGTTAGGGTTAGGTTTTTATATGGGTAAAGATTAGGCGGGCTTTGGCGGGCTTCGGCGAGCTTGCGGGGCTGTACCAGGCCGTCGATGATAGTTTTTGAAAACGTCATCGGAAATCTGTCATGGATTAACAAGTTTCTTGTTGTGTATGAATAGAAGTTTTTTATCCAATGTGTGCATAAATTATGTTATGGCTTCATTTGAATTGGTCGGATGACATATATGGATGACTTTATTGTTTCCATTTTTCTTAGATGTGTAAGCTTGTAAATGTTCATTATTTGGACAAGACGACATTTATGAATGGAAAAGACGATGAAGGGGAAGAGGGTATGGTTTTTGACACAAGTCCAAGCTTTGATGATCTTGTAGTGAAAGTGAGAAGCGTCTTACATTGGAATGACCCAAATGCTGAGGTTAATCTTATTGGGAGGTATGATGTTAGATTGGGAGTAAAGTCCCGACTAAAAAGTATGCCCATCACCTCCCAATTGCATTGGAATGTGTACAAGGACAAAGTGGACGCATCACAAGACAAGTCTCTTGAGATATTTGCCACAAAGGTTGATCCTCCTCCCTTGCAAATTGATTTGAACTGCAATGTATTCTCCCCAATACATGATGGTAGTGCCAAGGTGTATGTCCCCAATTGTTCTAGCCAACCACCAAGTAGCCAACCCAATGAAGATCATATCAATGCTAGCGCCATAGTCCTCTGAGATGATGCTATTCCTCTTGTTCAAGAAGATGCTAGTGGTCATGTTGATGATGATGCTATTGTTGCTGAATAGGATGCTTACGCAGAGAATGAAGAGATTTATTACAATGCCATTGGTAACTTGGATGTCATTGTGCGGCAACAAGACATGGACCGTAACCTCCCTTATAACCGTATGTGTGGGTATGGCTCGGATGATGAGGGTTCGGAGGAAGAATCGGATGAGGATGGGTTGACGGCGCAAGAAAATCAAATCTACAAGAAGGTGACAGGCAAGGAAAGAGAGCCATCATTGTTTAGGGATGTGAGTCTTGCGGACAAGGCAGTTGTTGAAGGTGGGATGAGATTGGGGTTTTTTGAGCCAACACCGTGCCCCAAGGTCGGTGATCCTTGGCCACAAAATGAGGATGAGAATGCTCATTTGAAGAAAGGCATCAAGTTTGGTTCTTTGGTAGAGTTCAAGATATGGTTGTGTGACTACGCCATTAGGAACCATAGGTCGTTTGTTGTTGGTCATTCCAATCAAAATGTTCGGTACATAGTCAAATAGGACCAAGAAGGTTGCCCTTGGAAGGTCCGTGGTAGAAATATAAAAGCAACCAGGCAATGGGTGTTGAAGAGTTGTGTTGCCACTCAAACGTGCGTGCCCCCGGACAAGGCCGACCGAAGCAAAGGACACCGTCAACTCACGCCTGAGTATCTAGGCTACAAATTGTTGAATCAAATAGCACATGATCCAACCGTGAAGGTCAAGTTTCTCATCACTTCGATTGAGGAACTATTCGGATACCCAGTCAAGTATGGGAAGGCATGGATGGCCAAGGCAAACGCTATTAGGATGTTGCATGGTTATTATGAGGCCGCATATAACATTATGCCGAAGATGTTGGCAGCCATTGCTCATCGGAACCCGGGCATGCGCCATCGGGTCGAGTCAATTGACGGAGTGTTTCGCCGTGCCTTCTGGAGCTTTGGACAATGCATCGAGGCATTCATGTATTGTCGGCCAGTCTTGTCTATAGATGATAAATTCTTGACCGGAAAATACAAGGGCACATTGATGGTGGCAATGGCCCACTCGTCAAATGATAACGTGTTGCCGGTGGCATTTGCCTTGGTTCCTTCGGAGCACGATGACAATTGGGAGTGGTTCATGGAGCATGTGAGGACAAAGGTGATTGGCAAGAGAGAGGTATGCATTATATCGGATCGCCATCATGGGATTCTCAAAGCAATAGACGTTTATATTCCAGGTCTTCCAAATTAAGCTTCAACACCGTTGGTGCATGAGACACTTTGTGGCAAACTTTTACCGGGCATGCAAGAGCAAGGAATTTTGAAAAGACCTTACCCATGTTTGCGTTGAATTCAACACCGACACATTCAAAAGCCGATATGATAAACTCCTCAAGGCGTTGGAGAAGAACAAAGGGGGGAAAGAATTCTTGACTAGACACAAGCCGGACAAAGAAAAGTGGTCACGCGCTTACGATGAAGGAGGTATGCGATATGGGGACATGACAAGCAACATGGTGGAATGCTTCAACAATGTGTTGAAGGGTGTCCGTTCTTTGCCGGGGACCGCAATACTCAAGTACACTTTCATCAAGCTCAACGAGTACTTCCTAAAGAATTCCAAAAGCACGGCAAAGTGGGTTGGCGAAAAGATGGACTATCCATTCAAGGTTCAGGATTGGTTGTTGCATCAAGCGCGCAAGTCTTCCCAATAACAAGTGATCAAATATAATGAAAAAGAAATGATCTATCAAATCGATGAGCCGGGTGGGACAACAAGGGAAAGTGTGTCTTATGGTGGAGTTGCGTACGAGGTGCACATCAAAAATCGGTGGTGCCAGTGTGAGAGGCCACACGAGTATCATTGGCCTTGCTCGCATTTGATGACCGCAACACGGGCGAGAAACTTTCCCGTATCCGATGGTACAATGGTTCGGTTGCACGAGTTCACATTGGAACGAACGAGGTTGACGTGGGCACCTCGGTTTAATCCTTTCCTTGATGCCTCACAATGGCCTGTGTATCATGGCCCACACATTGTGCCAGATCCCGCACTCATGGTGCCTATGAGGGGAAGAAGAAGAAAGAAGAGGTTCAGGAGTGACATGGATGATCTAGCTGGATACACCAGAATGAAGCAATTTGGTAGTGGTCATTTCATGGAGGCACCGGACACCAACAATTGTGGAGAATGCAACGAGACATGACACAACGTTAGGAGATGCACGAAAAGGCCAAGAACTAATACGAGCACTAGTCAAACACATGGCGGTAGAGGAGGTTCCGCCGGCACATGAGGAGGAAGGACTAGTCTAGGAGGGGGCCGTGGAGGAAGGACTAGTCTTGGAGGAGGCCGTGTACGAAGGACTAGTCTCAGAGGGGGCTGTGGAGGAAGGACTAGTCTTAGAGAGGGTCATGGATCCGGTGGTTCTAGGACACGTCGGGTTGATAGCGGAAGGCCTATCGATGTGTTACTAAATCCGGATGGTTGAAATAATGTGAATGGTACTACTTGTCTCCTTCCATGTCAATTTGTTGATATATTTGCTTAACATCTTTAATTGTTTGCTTCTTTACATGTCAATGTGTTCATATGTTTGACTTATCATCTTTAATTGTTGTAGGCATGGCTTCATCCAGTTCCATGACGAGGCCACCGTGTGCTAACCAAGAAGACATGCCGAACAAGTGGGAGAATGCATCTTTGGACAAGGTGAGGGAGAAAGATGTGAAAATCCCACCATGTTGGTGTGGAGATGTTTGCAAGGTGAAGGTTTGCACCGACCGAAAGAAGTCATGGATGGAGGGAAGGAGATTTTTTGTATGCCCCAACTATGCCCATGATCGTGCGCTTCCAACTAACCCCTATGACCTACCGCCGGTATGTCTTAAAAGTAACATGTTGCTTTCAAATTTGTGTGAGGCCTAACGAATTTTGTGCATGCAGTCACCGCCTCCTCTATGCAAGTACTTCACATGGATAGATTAGTAGGGCCTTCGCTTTGGTGGACTCGTCATGTAACCGGATGAAGCCATGCCACATTTATCATGAACTATCTAGTACTAAGGCAAGAAGCCATGTGTCGTGAACTACCTCGTAGACCTAAATTTGACATTTGTAATGAATTTGTCGTCAGAACTATCTCGTAGACCAAAGTTTGTCTAGAATTTCTTTGTTATTTGTCATGAATTTCTGTGATAAACTGTTGTGCGTTGTGTGAAATCAACAAAAAACAAAAAACAGAGTGTGTGCTCTGCTTTTTAACCTACCGCCACAGGCCCTGGCGGTAGGGTGCAGGACCCTACCGCCAGACCTTCTGGCGGTAGGGTGCCCCTTCGACTGGAGGCTGCTGTAATGGACCTGGAGGGTTTCCCGTCGGTAGGATTGGCTAGCCTACCGCCAGACAGCCTGGCGGTAGGGTCCCAAGCCCCCCCCCTCCCGCCCCCAATTACTTCCTGTGACCGATCTTGGGGTTTTTTGTTGGTAGGGTTGGCTACCCTACCGCCAGACCCCCTGGCGGTAGGGTCCCAACCCCCCTAAATTAGTTGCTGTGACCGATCTTGCGGTTTTTTGGCAGTAGGGTTGGCTACCCTACCGCTAGAGCCCTTGGCGGTAGGGTGCCAACCCCTCAAAATAGAGTTATTTCACCCTTTTTTGCAAATTCCTATGAACTAACATCCACAAATGACATCCAGAAATGATTAAGTAGCAAGGACATACAAAACTCAGAATAGTTCATTACATCCACAAATGACACTTGTTCAAATGACTTAAAACATCTACCGATTCGAATGACATGAGTTAAAACTACAAGCTCAAACTCGAGCATACATTTTCTACACCGGAAAAATAGCTCTAAAACATATAAGATGATCAATTTGTTCGTCACACTCACGATTAGGCTTTAGTTGAAAGTCCGAGGATCCCGCCCAAATCTCCAACACACCATTCGTTTCGCGGAACCAGCCCCATCGAGCACGGCGATCCGGATTCTCTGACACGCCTTGTGTGATTGCCCATCCAATGACCTGTCCGGGTTTTGTCAAGTCCAGCTCCCGGAATTCTTCTTTGCTGACAGAGAACCCAATCTCCATTGCCAAAGCGTGCCTGCAAGCATATTCCAGCTCATGGAGCTCATGAAGTATCTTCTTTTTTTCTTTCACAAGCCTCCGGAAAAAAAAATTCTCCTTACCATCACAAGGTTCCTCGATAATGTAATACTTGCTAAAATCCTTCATGGCCGTTCATCACAACTCTTTAACCATGCTTGAAGCTCCCTAGTCATACCACGTTGTCGCTCCGCTACAACCTTCTCACACGCTATCGCCAGACTCATAGCTGCAATGTCCATCCTACATGAATATATGGGTGATCTTAGTCTTAATTGTTTTCTTATGCCTAACCCTAACCCCAAAGATGACCACTAATCATAGCACTAGATCTAGATACACAAACAATTCTACAAACAATTCTAGGCACATAATACATAAGGAAATAACAAACATAACCCTAAATGCATCATACTAATTGATTGACCACACCAAAATGATGAACTAGGGTTTGCAATAAAATGAGCTAATGCACACTAAACCAAGCTTTCAACCAATCAGAATGAGGGGAAGTGAGAGAGGTACCTTGGGTTATGAAAGTGCTACGAATCCACCGGACAAATGTAAACCAAATGAGAGAGATTTGAGAAGCTCTTGTGGTAGAAAGAGAGGGGGGTGACTTGAGCTCGGGGGAGAGGTGAGGTGTGGGGTGATGCTGAATGAGTGGGTGTGGGGGACCAAAGGTCCCCCCCACCCAACCTTATCCATCCCAGGAACCTACCGCCAGGGGCCGTGGAGGTAGGTATTAGTAGCCTACCGCTAGAGTCAGCGGCGGTAGGCCCCTTTTCCATGTCAGCTGGAGCTGACGGCCGTTAGGCGCCGTCCCCTGACCTACCACCAGGTACCTTGGCGGTAGGGTGTGGGGGGCTACCGCCAGGACCCCTGGCGGTAGGCAAAAGGGTCAGATTTCAAAAAAATTCCAAACGGGGGTCAGATCCCGAAATTAGACCGAAAAAGGGTCAAAACACGAAATTTTGCCACTAGTCTAAGTTACTACCTTCATAGTGCAAAGTAACATAGTAGTAGTGTCATAGATGGCTTCATTTATTACCTTGTAGACTCATCCTTTCTCGGGAAGCGCTATATTACAGTAACATATTATGTTACTCTAAACACCTCTCTACTCATTAACTACATACCACGTAAGCAAAAAAAAATTGAAGTGCGTTATGTTACTACCTAAGTTACTCCCACTATGACTAGCCTTAAAGTTTGGTTGTTGAGACAGAGTATGATATATACTAGTACATATGGAATTTTGTGTTTGCAAGTAAGAATGTTTTTTTTAATGAAGCTTCAGTTGCTAGTTGGAATTTCTCGTGCGTTCTTTGCTTGTGGTGAGTGGTGATGGTGATGAGAATAACGGCGAAAATGGCATGTTCAGTTTCTTGCCAAAGAGAAGAGTGACGTGTGAAGACGTGAAGAAACTGCAGGTACTGAATTTGGGGGTCGTGCATTACTGGCACCCGCCCTGCTCTTTCAAGCTTTAATTGTTTAGTGTGTTCTCGCATGTGAAGATGTAAAGAAATTGCAGGTACTGAATTTTGAAGTCACGCATCTCTGTTACTGATACCCTGCTCTTTCTATTAGTACATATACATCTTTTGTCATTTATCTGAAGCATGCATTCCTGTCCACAACCCAAATGCCAGCTTTGCCTGGTGCACGCAGTCAACAACACCTAACCTAACTGGACTCTGCATCCATAGCTTTCATTTGTCTGACCACTATCTTGAGATCAGCAGCGAACCAATCTTAGGTTTTTCACAAGTGTCTGTGTTCTTTTCCTGTTATTTTACAGGTTACCTTCTGCAAATGCCATAACAAGTATTGACTTGCAGAAAAAGTGGAACCACAATCCTGCAGCACAAGCAGATTACTCAACATATTCAGTTCTTCTTCCCGGCATATACTGGTCGCATGCAGTAATGATTCCTTGATGCTATAATATATCCTAGTCTGGTACAGAGTATAACTAGCTTCTGATCTGCTCGAAACTGGCTACAAAATGCAAATTAGTCCTCGCCTCCGAACAAAGACATAGCGAATATTCCGTTGCGATCAAAAGATAAAGCAATACATTCGTTACAGCTACACAGCTTACATACCTTCATAACCCTTCATTAATTCGAATAAGTAGACGCCATCGTGTACCTGACCAGGCATATTATGATTTTTATAGTCAGTAGTCCAGTGAAATAAAAATACCAGCACTAACTCAACAATTGGAAAGAAAAAAAAAATCATATTTGTTGTAGTATGTTTCACTGCTTGTCTGCTTGTGTGCGTTCGGCATGGTTGACCTTCTGCTACTGCTAAGCTAATACTAGACGATTTGGTTTCACAAATAAGCCAAGTGCATATAAAAGAATGTGAGTTCCATGCTAAAAACATCAGAAAAGAAAAGAAAAATCATATTTCAGTACCATCACAAACTAGTATTATGAGACCTGGGGCAATGGCAGGTTCCACAAGCCTTATGGTTGCTCTAGCCTCTGCTCGGTTACTCTGAACGACACAAAAAGAAAATGGCATTTGTTTTCAAAAGAAAGGATGACTCATCATATCAATTATATGATTTTCTGGTACACAAACTAAATACGTCATAGACCATAACTTAAGGTTGAAGCCCAATGATATATTTTGACCCAATGTGTGGGTTAAGACTACCTGATCCTGATTTCGATTTCAAAATGTGTGTATCTAAGAAATAATAAATCATCCTTCCTTGCCATAAACTGACCAAATCATAGAATTAAACATAAAATCGTTACCATAAACCGACCAGTTTGATAAATAACCAAATGAAGATCACAGCTTTATGACCAGAATCAGCAATAAAGTATGCTTGCTCGATACCTAGAGGTCTTTGTTGGATATTTTGATCTTCAAGACTAAACTGTAGCTATTATGTTCTTAAGATTAAAGATTAAGGATTAAGCCTAAGTGGAAAATATCTGCTACAGTTAAAGTGTTACAGTAGGCGGTGCCTACAGTAGCTGGTGAGCTGCCCTGATCGGGGGCAGCACCACATCCAACCAGGTGGCTGTTCCCCTGGTGCATAGTGCAATTAATATAAAGAAAAGGAGAGAAGAAGAAAGCAGCTACGGCTGCTTGAATTGCTGCCACTTACAGCTCACATACACTTCTCTCTCTCTCACTCTCAAGAACACTCAAGAATAAGGGCTACCGATCAAGCCATGCACTGTCAGCACTGGGAAGGGCAGTACACACTACCAGATCAGCCGCTGGTGGTGATTTAAGCATCAGATCAAACACTAGGTGGTAAAGGATCAAGAGAAGAAGATAGATGGTTCATCAGACCAAGATCAAACAAGGTGTGATTGCTTCTTCTTATTATTTTTAGTGGCTCAAAACTTGAGCTTGATGATCCTGAGATCATCCATGATGTTTTAACAATGGCATCAGAGCCTTCTTGCTCAGGTTTGAGCCCTTTTATGTTATAGATCAAGCCTGAGGAAGTTTGTTCATGTTTAACTTTGAGCTGTTCTTCCTGTTAAGCAAGACTTGATCTGATTCAGCCCTAAATTCCTAAAGTTCTAGCCCTTTAAGTAACAGATCAGATTTGATCTGTTGTATTTAAGTCAAGCTCATGCTAAATATCAAGCAGTTATTCTTATCCTTGCTTGATCGAATGATTTAGCCATATTTCAACAAGGGATCAAGCCTTAACAGAGTTACTGAAGCTCTAGGGTTTCAACTTGATGATGTTAAAAGGGGATTGAAGCATTTAAGTAAGCATTTAAGAAAATCCCCAAATATTAGAAACCCTAGAGATGAATACCTCCCGTCTCCCTCCTAATTAAGATTAAAGGTTTTCGGTTATGTCACGAATTAGATGGGGAAATCAACTAATCATGTCTGTTTCTAAAGGATTTCCCAAAACCGAAACCTTAAGTTAATTAAACTCCTCAAAATTGAGCTACTGATGATGCCCTAGTTTTGGTTTAAAGCTCAGTTAAGTGGGGATTGATGATTTAAGACAAACCCTAAAGGAATCCCCAAATTGCCGAAACCCTAGCTCATGAGAATCCCCAAATCGGTGGAACCCTAACCCTAATTATGAATCCCTCCAATTAGAGGAACTCTGGCCCTAATCTAATGAATTAAAGGAAGCAGTTGCTTACCTTACAAGCTCCGTCGTCGTCGAACAGCTGTGGCGGCGCCGAAGCCACCACTTGATGCTGCCAGGTGACTTGGGCTCATGCTTGAGCGCCCTGGCCGTCTGCTGCACCAGCCGGAGAAGTTGTTATTCTCCACGCACGCTCGTCGTCGAGGTAGAAGTGGCGATGCGCTGGGTTTTACGCCGCTCGACGTGTGCTGTGCGGGCACGCCCACGCACGCGCGGCAGCAGAGCGGGGACGCACCGGCCAGCCTCGCTCGACGGAGCCTCGCGCAGGCCAAAGCCGCACGGGACTCCGGCGAGGGGAGCTCACCGGTGCCATCATTCTCTCCCTCCATGGTTGGTTTCGCCGCTACCACCGTTTCTCTCGCTCGCTCTCGCTGCGCGTGGAGGAGAAAGGGGATCGCGGGAAATGAGTTAGGGTTACGGGGAAGGCTGTGGCTGTGGGCTGTTTTGGCCGCTGCAGCCAGCCACTTAGGCTGGGCCGGCAGGCCGTTTTCCTGGCCCTGGGCTAAAGAAAATTCTCTGTCAAGGGCAGAAATAAACTCAGGAAAATACCAAATATTTTTCCTGATAATGTCCACATTTTATGCAATAAAGTGAACTTTTTCAGGGCTAAATTTAGTGCATAAAATATAATGGTTATTTTTGGCAATCTAATTCTTTAGGTATTTTTTTTAATTCCTGTTATATTTTAATATGTTATGTTATGCCATGCTTAGTTATTTTAATGCAATCTTATTATGTTGTTTTACTATTAAACATTATTCTTATGCTTCATTTATTATCATGTTTGAATATAATTGTGGCATCATTTATTATGAATTATGCTTAATTGTTCCTAAGGCAATAATGCATTATGATGAATTGCCTTTAAGACATATTATTATTATGTCTTGATCACAAAATAATGTTATTCCATCTAAGCTTATAATGTGCTTCCCTAATTATTTTCTTATTAAAGAGCTTTAGGTTTTAATTTAATGTGGCCTCAATTAAATAATATTTTGAGAAATCAAATTAAGATGGGGCTATGATGCTCTTTATGAGCAATTATGTTAATCATGATTATAGCCCTAAAGTAACTAAAGATTGTTGCTCAAAATATGTAATGTGTTATTTTGAATGAAGCCTTTTATGTTAATGATGTTCCCCAAATTTTTGATTAATGGTTGATTTATCTAAAGAAATTAAGTGGCTTTTGATCTGAATTATGATTAAGTTTTGGGCATAATGAATACCTAATGTTGACTTTTCATGGTCATATTTAACCAAACCATGGATTGTCATAAATTATTGCCCGCTAAAGAAGTTTGTCCTTATGTCATGCACATTTAATAAGGCCATTGTATTAAATGTCTCTGACTAATGAAGTGTGGTCTGTATTTACCATTCTAGCCAAAGCTGATTGGTGGGTACATGACTGCAAAATTTTATTGTTCTTGTCCACTTCTGGCCAAAGTTGATGTGGACTGGTTCAATAAAAGAAGAATAGAGAGACATGATTTTAATTGAGTGTGGTTGATGTTTGTCATCCTGGCCAAAGCTGGTTGACGAATATCTGACTGCAAAATGTTTTACTTCTCTTGCTCACTTCTGGCCAAAGCTGAAGTGGGTCGGATCAGTAAAAGAAGTCTGAAGAGGCCATAAAGTGTGACTGGTATTTGTTATTCCGGCCAAAGCTGATTAATGAATACTTGATCACAAAATTTTGTTGTTATGATACACTTCTGGCCAAAGCTGATGTGGATCATATCGACAAAAGAAGTTTATGATCTAGGAAAAGAATTCTCGTGCATAAGGCTTTTGGACAAATTTTTTGAAATAGGCCACAAATATTAAAGTACTTTTGGGGAATTGAATAAAGGGTATAAACCAATTAATTGATTATTAAGTTATTGTAAACTTATGCTGATAATTAAATTGTATTCTTCCAGAATTAAGTGCCTTTGATTGATGATATGATTCATGGCTATATATACATATAAATTCATTAAGTTTTAGCTATAGCCATAAATCATCTGATTAATTCCCAAATCAATTAATCCTTAAAGCTGTAAGCTTCTGTGATCATTATCATGATCATTAAGTCATCTCCAATTAAGGTGGAATCAAACAGAAATTTTAGTTGGAGACTTAATGTTATTTTGGGATAAAGTTGTGACATGTGAATTCATTCTGACCAAAGTTGATTGGATACATGTGTCATTCCCTAAAGATTAATGTTTACATGAAGAATTATGTTTTGTATGATCACTATCAAAATTTGTGATCATGCATTTTATCCCTATTGCTAATGTTTTTCAATTCAGCCATAATGTTTTTCGGCTGATTTAATGTTTCTCATAAGTAATGATTTAAGTTTATGTATATATATTATTGCTTCATGAGGTCATGCATAATGAAATCTAATGAGCTCCCGTTAAAGAAACTTTGATGATTGAGGTATTAACAAGAATCTGATAGGCTTCTTGTTTATTAATATCTAAGGGAGCAAATCCCAGTAAAGAATCTGGGGGAGTATGCTAGTAAGGATCTAGGGGAGTAATTCCCTAGTTCTGTCATAATGAAGTTGTTTCTGGCATTAATGAAGTAGCTTAAAAGCTCCTTAAGATCATTTTGGTCTTATGAATACTCAAGATTTTGGGTTTGAGACATGATGAATTTACGGAGCTTTTGAATCCACTTTATTATGTTATTTACAATAGAGTCTATAAAGTGGATTAGAATTAAGCTTAAAAGAATTTGTATCCACAAGAAAATTGGATAATGTAAGTATGATATTACTACGACCTCATGGACGAAGATTGTTTTGAGGAGAAAATTTAAAGTTGGACTGGAGGCTAATGTTAAAGCTAATGGAAGTTTTCCATTAGCACACAATGAAGTCATGTATCCTCCATTCCTATAATGTGACTTAAGTTATTTCTATAAGTCTTCTCCTCTGAAAGTGGAATATTCATTATGGAAGTTCGTCGAAATGTTGAGCAATAGCTCCGTCCACATTTCGAGGGGGAGCAGTTGAACTTCCAGGTATGTTTTTATCCCACTTTTAAGAAATTTTTTGGTTATATTATGATTCTTATGTCTTAAAGAAATTCAAGTTGAATTTATAAATAAAAGTTGAGCATTCATTAAGTACCAATTCTAGTCAAACTTTCTTAAGTTTTCATTTTTGAATTTCCATCTCTTAAAGGTATTATTATTATTATTGTTATTACCTCAGTGCATGATAATTAAGGTAATAAGGAACAATTAAATTGCTCTTTTAATGTTAATGCCATATGATTTGCCATTGTGTTCCTTCTAATGTGTATGACATATTAAGTGATAAATCTTGCATAAGTTTTCTTCTAAGCAAGATAAAAATTTAATTATGCTCTCTATAATGATCCTCCTAAAGAACCAAAGAGGATAATGAAAATTATGATACTCTGAAATAGAGTATGATGCTGAAAAACTAAAGGGAGAGCAGTTAAATTATAAGGGCTTTATGGCAATTAAGAGCTCCACTGTTGACACTATTGAAGGAGCTATTCCTATCTCCCAGATTGCCAAGGTAATCCGTGGCAAAAGCTCCTATTAAAGTTTAAGAGACACGTCTTGCTGAAAGACTTACTGAAAGAAATTTAATGCAAATGGGAGTTTGAGGGAATAAATTATGAAAAGGTGACATATGGTCACCAAACTTAAGATTTTAGAGATGGAAATTTCATAAAGGTTTTCCTTTTGTATAATAAAGAATTAATTATGATGATCAGTGGTGCAAAGCTCAATAAGAAATAATGTTAATGAGGAATTTATGATTGGTCAATATTGTATTGATCATAAGCAATAGGGATATTGCATAAGCCCTGAGGCTTTTTCCTCAGGGTACTAAGTCAATATTGGTGATGTTTCTTATGTATTAAAAATTCACTGAGATTGGTCCATAAAGGGGAGTATTGAAGTTCATTCTAAATTTTTATGTCTACTCCCTCAAGGGCGATAAGTTTTTCTTATGTTGTTACTAATGCTTAAGTTATTATGTGCCCTTTTAAGTTTTGAGACCGGGATAACTGGCAGACAAAAGTCCAAGACTGGACCCCTGGAATATTATGAGAAAAGCTTTGCCTTGTAGGCATAAGCACTAAAGTAATGATGTGTGTGATAAATCACACTAGGGGATTGCATGCTTATGTTTTAAATATATACGGTAACCACCAAGTTGTGGACCGCTAAGGTTTTTGGCAAGGTGTGAATTTACGAAAGTTTTATCCACAAAAGTTTCACCCTTGCGGGGGAGTCATATTGTGGAGTGGCTTTACCCAATTTTCTTAAGGCATCGTCAAGGATGCAAACTAAAGTTGTGGCATGCTCTTAATTCCCTAAGTACTTAAGATATGGATTCATGTCCCTAATCCATATGAATTTAAGAGTAAGGAATTTCTTTAAGGAATTTATCCCGGAACACATTATGTAAGAGTGCAGATTATTCGAGTAACATGTCAAAAGGTATCTGTCAGACCTATGACACTGTGAAAGATTAATTCCAGAATCAAGTATGTTCAAGGCCTTGATGAATTAAGCTTTAAGGCTCAACAAATAAGTATTAAATCTAAGGCATAAGTGTTGAGCATTACATGAGGTTAATGTCCTGATGCTTAAGTGTTATGCTAAAGATATTGAAGCTAAGCATTATATTTAAAGAGGCTTGCCTTATAATGTTGCCGGCATAAAGATTAAATGGCAGCCTATTATTTAGGGACAAATTTATGATTCTGGAAGCAAAACATATTTCTCTTCTTTTGAAAAGCGCGTGCATAAGGATATGCACAAGAATATATGAAGAGAAACTGCACTCTTGGGACCATTACAACACCATCTCCCCACAAGACTAAGGGGGTTTGTTTCTTCGATGGAATGATGTCCTGTGGTTAATTAGATCAGTGGTACTTAATTGACCGTTGTATCTTATTGACTCTGTATAAGTTCCAACAAAGGAATGAGCTCATAAATTTTCAAATAAGCATTAAGTTCATGGAGCTCCTAAGTTAAAGAAGTTTCATTTCGAGATGAGGTGGTATATTGTAGTAACTGGGTTCTATGGTACTAAAGGACCATTGCAATCCTTTTATCTCGTATGCCATTTTCATTTTAGAAGTGGGCTTATGAGTTTAGCCTTACGATCAAGGGGGAGAATGTTGGATATTTTGATCTTAAAGACTAAACTGTAGCTATTATGTTCTTAAGATTAAAGATTAAGGATTAAGCCTAAGTGGAAAATATCTTCTATAGTTAAAGTGCTACAGTGGGCGGTGCCTACAGTAGCTGGTGAGCTGCCCTGATTGTAGGAGATATGCTGCTAGAGGCAATAATAAATGTTATTGATTATCTCCCTGTTCATAATTAGGTTTATGTTCCATGCTATAACTGCTATGGTTCTCGAGTCTGCAAATAAAACGAGGCTCGGAGGAAGACTCATATGCACGTGTGGAATAATAAACGGTAAAATGTATTCCTAGTCAAGCCTCTATGACTGGCTCAAGTGTTGCATGATGGTTCTGTTTTCCTGATCATGGGCATGTCTATGCCAGCAACTTGGAGAGCACAATGTTAGAAGAACATTTATGTTGAATCGACCCGAATTAATGTTATGCTATGAGATTCATTCGTCACAAGTTAAATGGTTAATAACACAGAGATGGTTAACGTTTGCATGATTCCTTAGACCATGAGAGTATCGAGTTTCTTCATGCTTGCTTCATGAACTTTGGGGTTTGTTAAACGTCATCCGTAAATGGGTGGCTATTACGGGGGCTTACGCGTTCATGGAAAAGTATGTCAAGTAACTTGATAGCTCAAGATTGGGATTTGCTCCTCCGGCGATGGAGAGATATCTCTGGGCCCTCTCGGTGTTACGGTATCCATCATCGTCTGGCCAGACACAATATGATTTGATCACAGGGATGCCGAAACACGGTAACAAGAAAAGAGAACAATACCGGTAACGAGGTAACTAGCATAGTGGACAAGTTGTTGATCCACGGGAATGCCAACATGTCTCACCTCGGGTATTTGTAACATATCGCGAAGCAACAGGAATAGCACACGGCAACTGGAGGTTCACTCGAATATTCATTCGTGTGGGTATAGGGGTCAATATGGGTGTCCACGGCTCCGATGCTGATCATTGATCGGAAAGTGTTCCGGTCATGTCTATACTTCACCGAACCTATAGGGTCACACGCTCAAGGGTCATCTATCTGCTGAATACTAGACAAGGAGTCCGAGAGAAAGTCAACGGAAAAGTTCCAGAGAGAACACCGAAAAAGTTTCGGTAAAACCGAAAAGTTGTTTCGGATAAAACCATTGATCCAAAAAGGTTTCGGCAAGCACCGGAAATGTTTTGGAGGTTGCCAGATTGGTCAGGTAATTTCTGGAATTTTTGCGGAGATAAAACCGAAAAAAAGTTTCAGAGCTGCCGGAGTTGTTTACCGGGTAAACAAAGATGGTTTTAAATTAAACCACCATACTGGAAATGTTCCAGAGCGCGTCCAGATAATTTTAGAGGGTGTCGAAAATGTTCTGGGACCTTTCGGAATTTTTCAGAATTAATAGTCGCGGAAAACATCTTGTCCCAGCGTGAGGGGACAAGATCCCACGTATCGTGGGTGCTGTTTTGGGCTGTTTTGGGGGCGCCCCCCTTGAGGGGGCAGCCCCTTGTGGCTGGACAAAAATGTTGGGGGGGCCCCCCATGGTGGGGGGCAGCCCCCACAAATGGTGGAGAGTGTTGGGAGGAAGGTGGGGCCCCATGGGGGAACACCATGGACAAGGGAACATGTTTTTCCCTTGTTTGGTGGGAACATGTTCTCCTTGTTTTGTGGGAACATGTTTTCCCCATGTTTAGTGGGCTGAAATTTCAGCCCCCCTCCACCCCTTCCTCCACTATATAAGGAGGAGGAGAGGTGCTCTCCAACTCCACTCCAACTCTCTCACACATGGCATGCATGATCTGCCTTTCTTCTCTCCCTCCCACGAAATAGTTTCATAGTGCCGAAAGGCTGTCTGGGTTCCGGTGGGAACTAGTTCTGGACGGCGAAGCCCTACCGGATAGATGACACCGTATGTGTGCAACTCTGTAGAGAGGTCGTAGTTTCGATCTTAGTGCACGTGGGGCTGTTCGTGAGTGCCTCCCGAAGGGCTGTCCAAGTGACGGTCCGAGTTCTGTGAGTCCTCCCGAAGGGCTGTCCGCGACACCGTCCGGGGGACTGTCCGACCGCCTCCCGGAGGGCTGTCCGGGTGGCGGATGAGGGTATACATCCTCGCGGTTGGGAGGTTGTAAATCCTAGCTGCGGGGATCTGCACCGCCGATCGTCATCGACTCTACTTCCGCTGCGCTACGAGTCGGTAACGAAAAGATCAAACCTTGTATGCAGTCTCCATAGTGGTCCTGGGCTGGTGCGTAGGTCGGAAAATTTTTGTTTTCTGCTGCGTTACCCTACAGTGGCATCATGAGCCGTGCTATGCGTAGATGCAGGTTGCGATCTAGAATACATGAGATGTATGGGTGTTGCACATTATAATTAGGTAGTAGATGAGTTCTATTACTGAAAATTATTTGTGCGGGTAGCAGATGAAATCTGTTGCCTGATGTTCTTGTTGCTTCCCTGGAATTTGCATATTTCTGATCTTGATAACAGCATGGTGGAGTTTCAATGTTCTGGCAATCCGCGATCCTGATTGATCAACGAAGTGATAACAGTTCATTGAATTCCACCGTAGTTAAAAAGAAAGATGAAATTTCACAGACGAAAGGGCAATGCAGATACGATCTGCACGGGGGTCATGCGTATGACGAAGTTCAGTATGGGGCTCGAGATTTTGTTATCTCGTGTTTCATACACCCCGGAATGTTAATCTACCGACTTGGATAATCATGCTTGATGATGGACGTTGGTAGCTTCGGTTTGTTTCGAAACCTTAGAAGCCAAGTAAAACAAGTTTTTGCATGAACCGATTAGAGGCGTCTAACTTGGTTTTTGCATGTGCATGTGATGTGGTATAGCAGTGCTCATAATAATTTGATTATTTATGAGATGACTATATAATGTAAATTAATTAACATGACCTGCGTGTCATGATTCGGCATGATGGCTGGAGCCATATGATTGCACTTTAATGACCTGCATGTCAACCTTATGTAATGCACTTATTTTATTAGCTATAGAGATAGCAATATTATCTGGTGCATCGACAAGGTGGTGGCAATCTTTGCGAAGGTGAACACCGACGCGAATGCCGAAGACGAAGAAATACAAGACTTCTCCGTCAGAAAGGGCTATACCATATCATGCTATTATGAATTGCCTGAGATGTTTATCCCTTATGATGCACCCTTCTTGATTGCGCGGTAGTCGCTTTTATTAGGGTGATCTCTCACAAAATATCAAGTAGTTAGTGTTCTCCCAAGTGTAGCACCGTCACGGCACCTAACTTTTCGGGGTATCACATGCTACCATGGGTACGAACGATTAGGGATGTGTGAGCCGGGTGAGTTGAGACCTCGCAGTGAGATCACTTGGTTGTCTTGACGTTCAGGCATGAAAGTCATGAGCTCGGAACACACGCATCGAAAGATGAACAAGAGTCACATAGAGATGTGATTGGCAAGTTTGCCTACCGATTGAGATTTTCGTCATCAGTGATGCTACCATCAATGGCGTTGAATTGAAATGCGGATCTTGAATCACTCACAATCAATTATGAGATATATTGATTTGAGTGGGAGCGCACTGCAGAATTAACTTGTTTAAATTCTCAGTGCAATTAATTTTGAACACTGTCTAAGTGTGATTTGCATAATAGTTGTAGAATAATGGCTCGCGTTTCCACTTTCCCTATTAAAATTGAATAGCTGTTAAATATCTGATTAAAACTTTACGGTTGGTAATGTAATGTGAGGATTGTCCTCAAGAGTGCCGGGAAGGACTTTGTCCTATCGCATGCTTTTGGTATTCTCCCACAATGCTATGGATGATGAGACTCTCGTCCTTCGATCCAAAAGCTAGAATTCCGTTTTCAGTCAAGTGCAATACATTTGCTTCCATGAGACCCGAACTTCGAAAGTTTGGATAGTTATGTGATATTCATGGAATCTGAAAATCATTTTCAGAGACTGACAAAGGCTAAAAGATATGAGATACCCAAAGCAATGTTTGTTTGCAAACTATTAGTAAAGGAGTTTACTATGCATTAGACTGATAAGAGAGGGATCCTGAAGAACGCCTATCATATGATGAAAGGTGAATAAAACAACAACTTAAAGAGAAAGGAAGTGTCCGAAGGGTGTTAGTGTGACTTACACACCTAGGAAGTCCGGGGCTAACGCCACTCTTAAGTTTGGTGCTTCTTCTGAGAGTAGGAGAAATACTAAAAGTTAAACTGTTAGAAGTATAATGGCAGAAAGAAAGAAGACTGGAATATCCAGCTCATGTATGAATGTCATACAAGTTTTTGATGTATAGAAGGCTGGTCAAAGATATAGTTCTTGGGAATTATGGTTAAACATGTTAATCACTAATTCTTGCGTATTGTGAGTTAATCACAAAGATACCCGCTCGATTGCATTCTGTTGCAACTCGATGTAAGAACTACTATGGCCTGAAGACTAGCCAGGAATGAGGTTTAGGTATACACAGGGAACATAGTAAATGTTACTATACCTTCCATCGGTGTATTACCGTTTGTATTTATTTTCATAATTCATTTAGAGTTTCACAAACTCTAGCCCATTGCATAAGGTATCTTGCAAGAAGGTTGTTCATAAGAGAACTTTTTATGTTCGATGTTATGAATAACAAAAGGGCCATACTTTCATTGAGAATGAGATATATGTTATGAATAATGATAATAATATATTACCTCTGGATTTACATTCATAATTCATTTTAGAGTTTTACACTCTAGCCCCTTGCACAATGTGGTTGCAAAAGGGTTATTCATAAAACAACAATTGTTGTTCGTTATTATGAATAACATGAAGGGCCATGCTTCCATCCAGATGGGATGTATCTTATGAATATTGATAGTAATATGATACATCCATAACACTGACGCTAAATTTCGTAAGACTAAGAGAATACCACACAAGTGTGGCACTACATTTGGTCACTTTGGAGAAACCCGCATGGATAAATTCCATTATGATGGATTTTTGAAGTCCTTTGATTTTGAATCATCTGACACTTGCAACTTTCCTCCGAAAAGTGAAGTGACTGAAATACCGTTCACAGGCCATAAGGAACGTACAACAAACTTATTGGTGATCATACATTTGATGTGTGTAGTCCGATAAATGTTGTTAGTAGTGGATTTATCTATCTTCAGAAATGACTCAAGTAGATATGTGGATATTTACTTGATGAGACGTAAGTCTGGATCTTTTGAATTCATTCGAAAGGTTCTCAAAAATGAAGTAGAAGTTATTGTAACAAGAAAATTATGTTTCTACAATTCGATTGCAGAAAGGAATATTTGAGTTACAAGTTTAGCGAATGTCTGATGAGTTGTGAAAGTAGTTTCATAACTTGCACCTCCCGGAACACCACTGCATGTGGAAAGTCCGTGAAGATGTAATCAAAACATTTATGACATGGTAAGATCAAAGCTGACATATATAAATTTGCCATTATCCCTTTTAAAGAGTGATGCTTTAGAGACTACGGCTTTTACACTGAAAAGAGCTCCATCAGGTCTGTTGAAATGACGCCATGGTATGGTACACCCAACCATGTTATATCTTTTCTTAAACATTTGGAATATGGGGCTTGTGTAAAAGGTTACAAACCTATTCCAAATCAGACAAGTGCTACTTTGTAGGTTATCCCAAGCAATTGGGTATTACTCCCTCACTATACCGAGGCAAATAGGTTTGCCACAAAGAACGGTATGCTTTTTGAAGAAAATGGTTCTTTCAAAAAGGTGAGTGGGAGAATAATGCAACTCGACGAGATAACCAGTATCTCCGTCATTAGGTCAAAGGAAAGAGACCTTGGAAGTAATTCCAGAGTTTCCTACTACGACTGATACGGAAGTCTCTACAATAAAATGTACGGACTTCGGTCGAACTTGCAGCTGAACCACGTAGGCAAGGCTCGTGCAAACCTCTCAGGTGCGCAGACGAGATATTGTTGTTAGACAACAGTATACCTACGATACACAAGGAAGCGTTGATGGGCCCTGACTCCGGAATTGGCTAAATGCCAATAAAATCCAAGATAGTTTCCATATAAATGTTTTAAGATTAAAATCTTGATACACCTTTCGAAAGACTTAGAATCTAACGAATTTTATGGAACTTAAAACTGATACGGATAAAAATGTTTTATGCATAAAGCTCGACTTGTTGAAATAACAAGTTCAAGGAGTTGACTACGATGAGGATGTTTCACCGTAGCGATGCTTAAAGTCGGTTCGGGTTGAACTAGCAATTAATACATATTTCAATCATGAGATATGAAACAAGGATGACGAAAGGATTTCCATCTAATGGAAATAAAACCAAGGACTTGCATGTGTTACAGTCCAAGGTATTTTGTCAGTCCAGAGGATGCTAGTAAGTATGCAAACTTCAGAGTTCCAACGATGAACAGAAGAGAGCAAAATGGAGTTGGAATCTTCGTGTTTTGATGAAATGGTCCAAAAGAGTTTTGACTTAATCAATGGGTAACGAAGATGCTTGTGATTCAAGAAAGTAAGTGGGAGCATAATAATATTTCTAAAAACGTTGTGTGCTTGACACATTGTTAATTGGAAATAAATTTCTTGACACGAATTAGGACTTCATTTGAAAATAATTTTTCGATGAAGTGCTTAGGCTAAATAGCCTTTATATTTGGCATGATGATCTATGGAGATAGATTTACCCAATGGGGCTGAGCAAAGATGCATATTGACAAAATGCTAAAACCTTTTAGCATTAAAAACGCCAAGGAGTGATTCTTGCCGAAGTCACATGGAAAGAGTTTTTGCAAGACTCGGTGTCCCAAAACACTGATGAGCAAAATACATGATGGAGATTCCACACACTCTTGTGTTTGGATTAATCATGTATTCCATGGTATGTAAAACAACCAGATATGTCCAATACTCCCAAAGTTGTTGCGAGTATACATACCAAAGTGATCAAAAGTACTGATCATGGGAGAACAGTGAAAAATGGTCATTGGGTACTAAAGTACCACTAATGACATGTTTTCTCGCAAGTGGAGATCATGAAGAGTTCGTTGTAAAAGGTTACATCGATACAGTCTTCATCATTTCTCCATGCGATTTTCGATTTAAATTGAGAGTTTTGAGCAATACACAATATGGTGGCACGGTAGTTGGAAATTGCTCCAAACGAGATACTGTGGCGAATTCTATAACAAAGGCTAAATATGTTGACGCTTTCGAAGCGACAAAGAAGATGTTGAATCATATAGTTCATTCATGAACTTAGTATGGTTCCAAGATGGCTTTTGTAAATGGGACACTACTGCAGGTAGTTGCTCCATAACTCAGTCTCAGGAATCCAGGTTCGACCTGTGATTCACATACATACAAAGCCAAGTCCACACAAAATATGAATTTTGTGAAAGCGTGAAAACGCGAGGACATGCAAAGATACACACGGAGCTGAAGTCGTCAGATCCGTTGGACATCAGGCTATACCACAAGCGAAGCATATTTACACCGGCGTGCCACAGGTGTAAAGTGCATTAGCATTAACTAGATTATTGACTCTAGTGCAAGTGGGAGTCTGTAGGAGATATGCCCTAGAGGCAATAATAAATGTTATTGATTATCTCCCTGTTCATAATTAGGTTTATGTTCCATGCTATAACTGCTATGGTTCTCGAGTCTGCAAATAAAACGAGGCTCGGAGGAAGACTCATATGCACGTGTGGAATAATAAACGGTAAAATGTATTCCTAGTCAATCCTCTATGACTGGCTCAAGTGTTGCATGATGGTTCTGTTTTCCTGATCATGGGCATGTCTATGCCAGCAACTTGGAGGGCACAATGTTAGAAGAACATTTGTGTTGAATCGACCCGAATTAATGTTATGCTATGAGATTCATTCGTCACAAGTTAAATGGTTAATAACACAGAGATGGTTAACATTTGCATGATTCCTTAGACCATGAGAGTATCGAGTTTCTTCATGCTTGCTTCATAAACTTTGGGGTTTGTTAAACGTCATCCGTAAATGGGTGGCTATTACGGCGGCTTACGGGTTCATGGAAAAGTATGTCAAGTAACTTGATAGCTCAAGATTGGGATTTGCTCCTCCGGCGATGGAGAGATATCTCTGGGCCCTCTTGGTGTTACGGTATCCATCGTCGTCTGGCCAGACACAATATGATTTGATCACAGGGATGCCGAAACACGGTAACAAGAAAAGAGAACAATACCGGTAACGAGGTAACTAGCATAGTGGACAAGTTGTTGATCCACGGGAATGCCAACATGTCTCACCTCGGGTATTTGTAACATATCGCGAAGCAACAGGAATAGCACACGGCAACTGGAGGTTCACTCGAATATTCATTCGTGTGGGTATAGGGGTCAATATGGGTGTCCACGGCTCCGATGTTGATCATTGATCGGAAAGTGTTCCGGTCATGTCTATACTTCACCGAACTTATAGGGTTACACACTTAAGGGTCATCTATCTGCTGAATACTAGACAAGGAGTCCGAGAGAAAGTCAACGGAAAAGTTCCAGAGAGAACACCGAAAAAGTTTCGATAAAACCGAAAAGTTGTTTCGGATAAAACCATTGATCCAAAAAGGTTTCGGCAAGCACCGGGAATGTTTTGGAGGTTGCCAGATTGGTCTGGTAATTTCTGGAATTTTTTCGGAGATAAAACCGAAAAAAAGTTTCGGAGCTACCGGAGTTGTTTACCGGGTAAACAAAGATGGTTTTAAATTAAACCACCATACTGGAAATGTTCCAGAGCGCGTCCAGATAATTTTAGAGGGTGTCGGAAATGTTCTGGGACCTTTCGGAATTTTTCAGAATTAATAGTCGCGGAAAACATCTTGTCCCAGCGTGAGGGGACAAGATCCCACGTATCGTGGGGGCTGTTTTGGGCTGTTTTGGGGGCGCCCCCCTTGAGGGGGCAGCCCCTTGTAGCTAGACAAAAATGTTGGGGGGGGGGCCCATGGTGGGGGGCAGCCCCCACAAATGGTGGAGAGTGTTGGGAGTAAGGTGGGGCCCCATGGGGGAACACCATGGACAAGGGAACATGTTTTTCCCTTGTTTGGTGGGAACATGTTCTCCTTGTTTTGTGGGAACATGTTTTCCCCATGTTTAGTGGGCTGAAATTTCAGCCCCCCTCCACCCCTTCCACCACTATATAAGGAGGAGGAGAGGTGCTCTCCAACTCCACTCCAACTCTCTCACACATGGCAGGCATGATCTGCCTTTCTTCTCTCCCTCCCACGAAATAGTTTCGTAGTGCCGAAAGGCTGTCTGGGTTTCGGTGGGAACTAGTTCTGGACGGCGAAGCCCTGCCGGATAGATGACACCGTATGTGTGCAACTCTGTAGAGAGGTCGTAGTTTCGATCTTAGTGCCCGTGGGGCTGTTCGTGAGTGCCTCCCGAAGGGCTGTCCAAGTGACGGTCCGAGTTCTGTGAGTCCTCCCGAAGGGCTGTCCGCGACACCGTCCGGGGGACTGTTCGACCGCCTCCCGGAGGGCTGTCCGGGTGGCGGATGAGGGTATACATCCTCGCGGTTGGGAGGTTGTAAATCCTAGCTGCGGGGATCTGCACCGCCGATCGTCATCGACTCTACTTCCGCTGCGCTACGAGTCGGTAACGAAAAGATCAAACCTTGTATGCAGTCTCTATAGTGGTCCTGGGCTGGTGCGTAGGTCAGAAATTTTTTGTTTTCTGCTGCGTTACCCTACACTGATCGGGGGCAGTACCACATCCAACCAGGTGGCTGTTCCCCTGGTGCACAGTGCAATTAATATAAAGAAAAGGAGAGAAGAAGAAAGCAGCTACGGCTGCTGGAATTGCTGCCACTTACAGCTCACATACACTTCTCTCTCTCTCACTCTCAAGAACACTCAAGAATAAGGGCTACCGATCAAGACATGCACTGTCAGCACTGGGAAGGGCAGTACACACTACCAGATCAGCCGCTGGTGGTGATTTAAGCATCAGATCAAACACTAGGTGGTAAAGGATCAAGAGAAGAAGATAGATGGTTCATCAGACCAAGATCAAACAAGGTGTGATTGCTTCTTCTTATTATTTTTAGTGGCTCAAAACTTGAGCTTGATGATCCTGAGATCATCCATGATGTTTTAACAGTCTTGACCAGCAGGCGGTCAGGAGATGGCTGGTAAGTCCTAGGCAACGGCATGGTCCAAGCAGTCACTGAAACCGTGGGCTAGGGATCATGCAAAATCTTGATGTGTCTACATCCATTTCATGAATCTTTCAGCATGCAGTGGTTCAAGGGGAAGTAGGAGGACATCTCAATTCAGATGAAAGAAAACAAAATGCTTGCGCAAGTACAGATAAAACTAACAAAGTAACAAGACCATAGAGCTACATTATCATGGGACATCAATTTCCTCACGAAGGGGCAAAGTAAATTAGTAAAATTAAATCATTTTTCTCAACAAAGTCGTACACGTGTGCTTCTATAGTTGTTGATGAAGTTGAAACTGAAACCGGAAACAGAACGAATTAATCACAAAGTGCTACTGAACGTTGGCACCCAAGCCGTCAAACTCATCTCATATGGGATATTCTGGGTCGTGTATAAGACCGTACGATCCGAGAACCACCTCACGATCTTCATGGACTGCAGGTCGAGCAAAAAGAAACCGTTGCATGCAGTGATGAGCGCAATGACGCTACTCTCGGCGAACCACACTAGGTTGAATTTGACTGGCTTCGTCGGCGGAATGCAGCTCCCGCCTGCCTTGTCAAGGAACCACAAAATTGTCTATGTCATGTCGATCACCACATGTGGTCGTTGCTGCCACTTCGCTGTATGTTTCGATTGTGCCCAAGCTGATATCTTATCGTCGTGGGCGACAAGCACGAGCACATCGCCACCCACCGACAATGTTGCCAGTAGGTTTTGGTGCTCTCCGTGGTGTGAGAACCCTTTCGGGAGCTTCGTCACCCTCACCTTTGCTACTTTGACGCGGAGCCTGAGGACGTAGGATCCGGTGTCAGTCTGGCATAGCCAATGCACAGCGCCGCCGGTGACCAGGGCCTTGCTGAGGCTTCGTTGAAACCTGCTTTGTAGGTTAGGAAGCCAGGTCTCGGTGTAGAGGCCCCACGCGTCAAGCTCTGTCGAGAAGGTCTGGAACTGCAGGTTGCCGCCATATTGTGACATATCTAGACATGCCTTGACCACTTGAAAATGCCGGCCAACGGAGGTGGCCGCCTTATCACAGTCACCAACCAGCAAGACATAACTTTTCTCAGACCACCCACGAAACTTCGGTTCAGATGGCAGGGTCAGGCTCCTGCCGGTGGCCGGATCGCACACACGGAGCTCTTTGGCCACGCCCACACGGGCGAGCACGAGACCATCACGCGACGCGAGGGGAAAGCCTCCGCGGGTTGATGTGCGCAGCGTGGTGGCATCCGGTGCGCTGGTGTCCAGCAGAAACAGCTTCTCCTTGGGCTTGGACCAGTCGTGGGACCCGTAGATCAGGTGGCCACGCAGGAGGGGGAGCACCAAGCGGTCGCCGTGCTGGAGGCGGAGGGGGCCGCGGAGGCTGATGTATTCCTTCACGCGGCACCGCATGTCCACGCAGCGTGGCGGCACAGCGCACAAAGGTGGCCGGGTCGGTGCGCGCCGCAATGTCCACCAGCACGTCCAACGGCAGCGACGCTGCCTTCTGCCGCCGCCCTCTTGTAGCTTGCGTCCGCGACCTGGTGTTGCCGCCGCCACCTACCATGGTCTATGCCTCGATAGATGGCTCTAGGAGGGAGCTCCGTCCAGGGCAAGGTCCGATTGCGTCCCGATCGATGCGGTATAATTAGCCCAGATTATAGATGTGCATCGTAGTTGATATAAGTAGGATTAAGGGATATCTAGGTATGACTTGGGTTTCCGTAATTGTTTGGTAACAAGAGATGCGGCCGGAGACGTCCCGATCGAGTCCGTGACGTTGACACATGGTCGATCCTCTATCTGTATGTACGTAGCAATAGATTTTTTGTTTTTGATCCCTAGTTCAAACACACAGGAGCACCACGTACGTGCAAGCTAGCCCAACAAGCAGCCAAACAGGCACCACGTACGTGATCGATTCATAGCTAGACGATGGAACGAAAACCAACATGACGCGACCCGGACTCGTACAGCCACCAGTCCAGTTTACAACTCTGTCTAGGACTCTACGTGACGTTTAGACTACAACTAGATTAATTACTACATAGATCGGCCTGCAAGTGCAAGGACGCCGTCGCCTGCAGATGGCCAACCCCGACGGCACCATGGGCACGAAACAAGAACGCTGCTCGCCTTCGGCAGTGGACTGGTCAAACCTCCCCGACGACCTCCTTGGCATGGTCCGTGTGAGAGTCGCCTCGCCGCTCGGCCGTGTACACTTCACCGCCGTCTGCAGGTCATGGCGCGCTGCCGCGTCGCAGCACCCAACGCCGCCGGCGCTCCCTCTGCTGGTCCTCCCACCTGTGGACCGGGGCACCGTCACCGAGAAGCGCCTAATTTACTGCCCCGAGGAAGGTGGGGTCCTTCAGGTTCCAATCCCAAGCAAGCTGCGCAACATGCAGTTCATCGGATCGTACGACGGCGGATGGATCGCGGCTATTGAAAGATCAAGATCCTACTACGACGGAGGATGGATGGGCGCCGTAGAAGGATCGGCCATGTTCCTGATTGTGAATCTCTTCTCTGGTGTCGAGGTGCCGTTGTCCGAGAAGCAGCGGAATTTTCGATTGACTGACCACAATGAACAAGACTTCATCTGGAAAATAATATTTTCTGAGGTTCCCACTTCAGGTGGCTGCATTCTTGTCGCCATGACTGCTGGGCGCAAGGTCGCGCTGTGTAAGATTGGCTGTCCGGACGGAGGATGGACCATACAAGGATGTGACATGGAGCCGGTTGGGGACATCATATTCTACCGTGGGGATGGCATTGGCGTTATACACGTTTGACATTGGCGTTAATGAAGATGGTGCACCAATAGTTACTGCCGCCTACCCGATGGACGTCCAAAGGGGCGGTGATCCTAGTTGCATGAGCTGGTTCTTGGACTATGCCTCATACATATGCGAGTTGAATGGTAAGCTGGCGGTGGCAGTTATGAGTCGATGGTTGCGAAAATGCAAGCCTTTCTTTAAGGTGTTCCAAGTCAAAAATCTTGATGATGACGCACACAAATATGAGTGGGAGGAGGTGGGTAGCTTGGGCAATTACGCGTTGTTCTTGGGGCAACTATGCTCCTCCAAGGTGGTGCAAATGCCAGCTGGTGGGCGGGGAGGTGTAGAAAGAAACCACATATACTACTCGAACCATCAGTTCGACGAAGAATACCAGACAAAATCAGAATATGGTGACGTAATATTCCGTAGGAAAGACCAAAGCGTTGATGATTGCGGTGATGACGTGGAGCACATCCTGTCAGTACGATATTACATTAAGGGTGGTCGTCATCTTCCCATGTGGTGCCTCCCTCCCGACTTATAGGGCCTGTTTGATTAAAAAGAATTTCATAGAAAAATTGGAGGATTGAAATCCTTGGCAGTATTTCTATCACGGATAGTTTGTTGTATTGTGACGACACTTTGTTCTTTCTTGAAAAATCTGTATGGAGTATTTTATAGGAAATTTTCCATTACTTTATCTCTTGGAAATGTTACCGCAATAAAAATTTGACGGTGGTTGAGAAAAATAAGATCTATCCATCCAATAGAATCTAGCTAGTGGTATATAATTAGGAGGTACCAAAAGAATGTATCAATAAATACTAGAAATATGACGTCAATAAAAAATGTGGGATGAATATTTATATCTATTAAAGGACCGAGACACCGAGGGAGGGAGGCGTGGAAGGAGGGTGGGAGGGGGAAGGAGAGAGCACCATCTCAAAGGGAACGAGATCAAGCTCTCGAGTTCCCATGCTAGATTTTGTTAGGCCTAATTGTCTCAATCCTGGTTCTTGTTCTGTTTTGGTTGGAACAGAGCCACCACATGAAGAGGAAGGCCATGGATAGAAGAGTTAGCCGAGCAAAGTGTTTATTTCCTAGGCAAAATCACAACCTTTCTGTAAATTCACTTAATGAAAAGCTCTATAAATCGAACATGCAAGTGCCTGCATTCAGTGTAAATGTGTAATCCTAGTGACAGTCACCACTGATTTTATTGCACCAGCTAGTACAACCACCTCACATTTTGCTCGTTCAGTCTGTATGCACACTTGTACATGGTAATCCAATCCTAGCAACGCAGTTAGGCCGTTTGCAGGTGGATTTGATGCATGTGTTTTGGGGATGGAGAAAGACGTCCGGGACCATTCCAGCTGCAGCGGGGAGGTCTTCGATGGCAGCAAGCCGGCCTTCACAGTTATGTGTGCGGTGTGCCTGTTATGTCTCTGAAACCAACCAAATAGTCTATCATTAGCTTAGCAGTAGCAGGGAATCTACCGTGCAACAAATACTCCAGGTGGCAAGCACCGAATGATGCTACGTACAAGACATCTAATTGTGCGCTTACTACTGACTATAAAAATGGAAATATGCTCTGTCAATTACACGGCAGCATCTATGCTGTACCTCTGTAAGGAACTTCTGAATTGCACGTTTGTAGTCTAGGATCACACACTAGTTATACTCTGCACTGAACTAGTACATGAATGACTCATTATTGATGTTTGCCACCTGTACATGTCGGGAAGCTGAACTGTTTATGTTGAGTAGCCTGCTTTTGCTGCAGGCTTGTGTTTCCACTTCTGCAGATAGATGCTTGTTATGCAGTATTCAAGTGTCTTGTTCATCATCGTTAATTAGATTTTAGAGCTGGTTGCAGGGTAAACACAGAAGCACAACAATGATGCATCATTTGTCTGATGGAACAACTGTTTCAAAAAACCAAGTGTACGCTGGTTCATGGAGTTAGAGCAGCGGATGCCAGGAGATCAAAGAACCAAGTCTCCCCATACTCCCTCCGTCCGAAAAAGCTTGTCCCAACTTTGTTCCTCAAATGGATGTATCTAGATACATCCATTTGAGGAACAAAGTTGGGACAAGCTTGATACATCCATTTGAGGAACAAAGTTGGGACAAGCTTTTTCGGACGGAGGGAGTAGATGTGTATGTATAATTCACGATTTTCCTCTCGATTTCATTTATACTATCTTTCATGAGGAAATCAATCTAGTGGAATCTCAGATGCTGCACCCAACAAACGTGTTGTATGCAGATGCTTTTTTCAGAGCACCGGATGCTTACAATAATACTCTGCTGCCTGTCAAAAAATAATAATAATCTGCTACCCGTCCAAGAAATATAATGATGTGCTAATTGCTTGGTGGATAATAATTGTCTGGAAAGCCCGGCGTAACTTATTAGGAGCAGTACTCTTGCCTTTTTTATTCACAGATCGATCCCCTCCCTGCGACTCTGCCCTGTACCCAAACCAAAGACACGGACATCAAGCTGCTAGTCGACAGACGGCCATGTCGGACGCCTCATCCAACATGCTGGAAGGTGACGACCTCCTCATTGAGATCCTCCTACGTGTTGGCTCTCCCACCAACCTGGTCCGCGCCACCATAGTATGCAAGCGATCCTAGGTTCCTCCACCGTTTTCACGAGCTTAAGCCGCCTCGCCTCCTAGGCTTCTACTTCCAGGCCATGAGGGCTCACACAGCTCCACGTTTCATTCCGATGCTGCCGCAGCCTCCAGAGCTCGCTGCCGTCATCCGTGATGAAAGTTTCAGCCTGGAGAGCTACCACAATAGCTTCGTCACAGATTGCCGGAACGGTAGAGTCTTAATCTGGTACAATAGCGGAACCTACCAGACACTTCAAGTGCAAAGCTTTCTGCACGCTGGGAGGGGCGTGGCCATCATCCCAGCACTTCCCCGTTACAACGATGTCTCACACTGTGCTTACAGTAGAATTCTCTCCGATGAAAAAGGAAACGGCTTGTCCTACCTGTATTTGTTGGTGCAGCCCAACTGGGAGAGAATGGAATCTATGGTACGTGTGCATGTATTGCAAGATGGCGTCTGGTGCATTCACATGTCGGTCGCATGCCAACTCATTCATCCAAGGTCAAAAATATATCCAGTGGCTACCCAAAATAAAATATATATCGGGTCCTTGACATATATTATTGTCTTGGATTTGACGTCGTCGTGTCTCTTCACAATTCAGCTCCCACAAGGGGTGGATTTTGGTGACAGACGCACTGTGTTGTCACGGACTGATGATTCTTCCAGTGTATATCTCATCCATGTGACAGAGCTTCAACTTCACATCTGGCTCCACAAGAGCGACAACTGGTTGTTGGTGGCGACCAGTTGTTTACGCGAGAAGTTTGCTAATTTGAGGATGTCAGATCACACATTTGCTGATGATTGTACTGCTGATGTGCACATAAGATGAGTGGGAGACAATGCGGCATTTGTGTTCCTGACAACGGGCCGATGCATACTGTTTCTGGATATCAAATGCGTCACACTTCGTAAAGTGCATGAGATGACAAAAGATGATATATTTATGAATGATATATATCCTTTTATTATGATCTGGCCTCCCAGTTTCCCTGAGCTCAAGAATGATCATGCGAGGTTTGTCTTTTCAACTTTAGATGGTATATGTCATATGTATTGTGCTCTTGTTGAGGTTACACTTTTTTGCATTGCGCATCGCATTAATATTTTAGTTTTCGTTACTTTGTTTTGCCACATGCTACATACTTAGGTGAATCTTGTAGCTGATCATAATCTGTATTAGCATTGATATATTAGCTATGCTCCATCATTCTAGTTAATGGCTCATCAACCATCAAACTGCTTGGTATAACTATGGCATGGTCTTAGTTGTGTGTTTGATTCCACAAACCATTTAGACATTTGTCAATGCTTGTTGTAAGGTGATTTAGGAACACTTGTGTACAACGGTCATAATATAAGATGGTCATACATGCTTAGGATATGGCATTCCTCTTACTTTCCATACAAATTGTATATGACTAACAAACAAGGGTGTGCATGTGTTGTGCCAATTACTGGTAATGTAAGTCTGTACTGTTCAATATATTTTCATCCTTGGTACCAATAAACAACAAGGCTCGGGGGTAGCTCCCTCGGTGTGAAGAAGGTAATATTACTTGGATGAACAATCACAACCACATAAATGACAATGTTGTGTGTGTTATGCTTCATCTCAATTGTTGACTGTGATTTATCATGTGTTTCTATTTGTATGCATGCTAGAGAGAATGCTCCTCAGATGATTATAGTGGTGGAATACACACGGGAAATATTAGGTTTATGCATCTACTCTAATTTAGATAGAAGAAGTGTCAAATTATACATTATAATGGCGTTTTCTGCATGTATCGTTCACCCTCATTTGGGAACTTATTCATGTCACCGAACTTACCAACTATCTTGCACGGGTTTTTTGAACAATAGCATTAGTTCTACTACTATTGCGCATACAGTTTAATCTTGTGTTATTTGGTTATCTTTTGTGTTATTTGATTGTCTCTATCTTAATTATTGCCCTTGTTTGATCGAACAGAAATATCACGTGATGAAGAAAGAGATTGATGTTCTTGGACAACATATTTTAGCGACAAGTGTTACATCAAGAAACAATATGATTGTGATCTATTTGCAACCCATTTATAGGTAGTAGTAGAAACTATCCTAGAGGGAGGAAGGGTGTCCAAAACAAGACTTCGGGTGGGTTTCTTATTGGGGTGAAACAATGACGAGCCAATCTATACTGGATCGACCAGGGATGCAAACTAGACATGGTTGTTAATGTTTCTTTTTCGTTTTGAGATGTTTGTTTCGAAGCAAGACCTCTAATGTATAAATTTTCTTGGGTCATGTCGCATGGTGTTCCCTTGTTATGGTATGCTGATTTGTTATGTTAACCTAGCTACACCCTGTAAGTTTATTTGTTCCCTACTATTTTCAGCCAGTACATAAGTGGTCTGTACGCAAGTTTGTTCAGGCCAGAAACATGCCTTGTTCACATTGCAACATGGTCCGAGTCGTAGGCTAGATTTGGTCTCCATAGCGTTTATCTGTTTCGGTGCGATGCTTTGGCCGTGATTACACTGTCGAAGATCCATGCTCCTTCAGCTTTTAAAGCTACTAGGTTTGTGACGCAGAGTACAATATATTAATGTGGAAATTTTTGTGTGGAAAGAAAAATGGTTCTGTCTGTAATACAAATGGTGTGTCCTTCACTTGCTAGCTGCCAAAGAGCAGAGTCGTGTGTGAAGAGGTGAAAAAACTGCAGCCATGTTTTTGTTTACCTGCTGGGAACGACACCTAATAACTGGACTCTGCATAACAGCAATGGCCATTCCACGCAAAAAAGGAAAAAAAAAATCATCGGCCATTATCTTACATGGTTTTAAAAATGCTTACGAATTTGAAAAAAGATCATGGATTTTGCGAAAACGTTAATGAAATTTTAATAAGTGTGCAGAGTTTTTTTTAGATCATGGATTTGAATAAGTTTATGCCTTTTGAAGGAGGTTAAAAATTTCACACATTTGAAAAACGTTCATAACTTTAAAAAAGATCACAAAATTGTAAAATGTTGCAAAAGTAAAATTAACTAAAACTTAAAAAAGGAATAAAACAAAATATAAAAATGAAAAGTAAAATAGACAAAAAAAAGGCCAAACAACACAGGGAAGAAACCACCAGAAGAAAACGTGAAAAACCAGCTGCAAGAAACTAGAAGCTTCCCAAAACCGGAGGTTTACATGGGTCAGTCCATAGGGAACGCGCATGTTTGCCGCATACCAGTAACGAAGAAAACAACGACTTAAGTGGCGAATAGGAACCAACTCGTTTCATGTTCCTCCCACTTCACTTCACGCAGCTCTCGCCCGTTCCATCGGGAGGAAGGAGCGACGCCGGTGGAGTATCAGGGTTTGGAATAGAAACCGCCGTCTTCCACACACAACTTCATTTTTTTATATCATTTCAACTTCACACTTTTTGTATGATTGATGTATCTAATTTGGCCACTTTTTAGGTTTGTTTCCTATTTTCCAATCATTAACTTTTTTCGGCCACTAAAAATGCCAGAACGCTCTTCGTTCAACATCATGCAAACGACATCGGAAATAGATGAAACTTGGCATGGTTTATTCATAGTACCCTTTTAGGATTTGGTAAGAAATTGAGAGCGTTAAGGCAAAAACTAGATGCGCTTCGTGTACAACCCGAACACTCACAGATGAACTGTTAGGGTTTCGAACGGAAACTGGCGGTTCTAGTCCCATGTCAAACTGAACACTCTGCGATGCACTTCGTACACAACTATATTTTTTACGCCATTTCAACTTCATACTTTTTCTATGATTGAAACACATCATTTGTTGTCCCGTGTCAAATTTGGCCACCTTTAGAGTTCTTTTCTTATTTTCCAGTAATTAACTGATTTTCTGACCACTAGAAAGGCCGAAATGTTGTTCGTTTATCGTGGAAATGACGTCAGGAATGGATGCAAGTTGACATGGTCTCTTCATAGTACCCTTTAGGGTGCGGTAAAAATTAGAGAGTGTTGTAACAAAAACTAGATGCACTTTGTGTACAAAACAAACACTCTCCGGTGAAGTGTTAGGGTTTCGTACAGAATCCGACGTCTTCCATCCACTAGCTTTATTTTATTTACATTATTTCAACTTCAATCTTTGTTTGTAATTGATACACACTATTTGAAGTCAAATGCTCAAATTTGGCCTCTTTTTGAGTTTGTTAACTATTTTCCAATCATTAACTGATTTTTCGGTCAATAAAAAAGCCAAAATGTTATTCATTTCATAGATTGTGCAAATTATCTTGGAAATGAATGAAACTTGGTCTATTTTTAAAATACATCATTGGAAGTCGAATGCTCAAATTTAAGACTATTCTGATATGATTTTTTTTCAATGATATTTCTGACTTAAGATATGTGTGGTGGGTTGTACATATTGCCCTCCCCCGCTAACTTTGAAAATTTTGGAAACTTTCCACGTGGGTTGCCGAAATATTATTGTGGCGGGTAACTTTGCAAAAGTTTATGAGTGGCACATGGTTAATTTTGGACGCCATTGCTGTCAACATAGCAGTGGCCACTGAAACTTTTCCAAAATAGTTGTGGCGGATGCTTGTCCACACCTACCACTAAATTGTGCTCACCTATAAGCCTTTTCCCAGTAGTGCAATACAGAAGGAGTGTTTTTTTTTAGATGAATACAAGAGTATTTATGCCGCCTTAGTACAACCGAAGAACAAGTCGCACTCAACAAGTTAGATTTTTGTTGGTCGAGGATAACATGTGGGGACGTATTAGATGGAGTTGTACCACATGCATGTGCGAGTACTCGTCACGTATGGGTGCCCATGTGCAATGCATTGGCACAACGCTTGAATTCAACCACTCTTCAGGATCACCTCCCCATGCCTCGTACATTTTCCTCACACATTTATAAGATTTACAAGAGCTGGAGTTCCAGTTGAAGTTAGCATCTTTTATCCCTAGTTGTGTTTTGCTACCTAGCTCCTTTCCGAGTTAAAAGTTTACCCGTCACCTTCATATCCTTGTGGGGAAGAGCGTGAGTCGGGAGACATGGGACTTGGGGATGAGCTATTGTTTTTCCGTAGGCACTACAAAGCTTTTGCACTTTGCTTGAATGTATCTACAATTTTATATAGCGAGATCTGTAGGCATAGGAGACATGGGGAAATGGAGGGCCAGCTATGGGTTCAAAGCTTTTACACTTTGATTCAATCTATCTAAAATTAAATCTAGCGAGATCTCTAGGAGACATACATGCATAGCTATGTTTGACATGTTTAGTTGCGTTTGCTAACTCCCCAGCCAGGCCTTGCTCAGCCGAGCTCCCTAGCGGCAGGCCCATGAGAGAAAAAACCTCCATTTTTGGTCGTGTGCAGTGGCTTAACCTAGTAGGAACACATCAACACGTAGTAGCATGCATGACCACCTGTAAAGGTACGACAACGGCAAGCAGTGGCGGAGCGCGAAGCAAATTTTAGGAGGGGCCAGATTAGTGGATGACATAGAAAAAGATATGGTGATCAGAGACGCCGCCGGGAAAATTAGCAGAGTGATTAACAGAAATACAAGTCTATTTGGCAAAAAATTATCTAGGAAGGGGGGCCAGGGGCCAGGGCCCGGTTTTGTCCCGCCGACGCTCCGCCACTGCCGGCAAGAATCCATCAGGGTGTACTCACATGCGTGATCAACATAAAGTTTACAACTATCAATTGCTATCAGTACATCGAGGATTTTCTTGATATGATTATATATTTTATTTTTATCAAGTTTGAGAGAACACCAGCAACAAAATAGGACTGGATTTATCAGAGAACATCATCAGGACCTTTTGGGAATCTCAGCCAATTCCATCATCTCTCTCCCTCTCTCGGCTGTCGCAGCAAGTAACCAGTTAGGATATAGGTGGGGAAATCAAGCCAGCTAGAAAAGAAACAAAAGAAAAGAAATTGTTAGGATATCAGGAAGGTGCGGAAGGAGAAAGGGTGACCTCTCCTTGCGCTTTCTCGCTCGCAGTGGAGCGGGGAGAGGCGAGCAGAGCCGAGCATGGCGTGCGTGCCTATCAATATGCAATAATAGGCCAGCCCAGTCTGATAACGAAATCCTAGCTATCTGGATTTTCTGAACAAAACGAAGGCCCGGAACGTGAAATGAATATCTATTTAAAGGCGGCCGCAACCCTAATAATGTTGAAACAAAAAAAGAACCCAATTTCCGTAATCTTCATCAGGTCTGTCGCCTGCGTTTCTACTTAATCAAGGATTTTGTCTCAAAAAAAAACTTAATCAAGGATTGCACCTCGATCCGGTAGAATCGCCAACAACCTACAGCCACAATTGATCCATCGATCGATGATGGCACGGGAGCCGGCTGTGCTACCCGACGATGCCCTCGCGGAGGTCCTCCTGCGCCTCGCGCCCCACAGCCTAGCCACATCGGGGCTTGTTTGCAGGGGCTGGCACGACACTATCAACGCCCGCCTGCGCGGCCACCTGCTCTCGCGCTCGGTGAGCGGGATCTTCATCAACTTCACCCAGCTTAGATTCTCCGAGTTCTTCTCATGTCCCTCGACGTGCCCAACGATTTGCGGAGGGCTCGACTTCTTGCCCTGCATGGGCGGCAGGGTCACAGACCATTGCAACGGGCTCTTGCTTTGCCACGGTCTGAGGCACGAGTGCGACAAGGCACTGCCGTGCGACTATGTCGTCAACCCGGCCACACGTCGGTGGACACGTTTGCCCAAATGCCCTCCGCCGCACATGCCGGGATTCAACCAGAGCGCCTACCTCGCCTTCGAGCCAGGCGTGTCGCCGCACTACGAGGTCTTTCTGATCCCACGCTTGCTGTGTGCCAGCGTGTCGGACAACGACGCATTGCTTGGATCAGAGTGGCCTCCCATGTCATATGTCATCGATGTGTTCTCATCGGTGACTCGGTGGTGGGAGAAGACGACCTTTGTTCAGGAAGGGGTGGCTGCAGGGACCATTGGCTACATGGATTCGGATTGGTGGTATAATCAATATCATTATCATGCCGTCTACTGGCAAAGAAATCTCTACATCCATTGCCAGCATGGCTATCTCATGAGGTACTACTACTTGCTCATCGGTCATTAATTATTCCTTTTTAGCGAGGGCTCGTTCAATTTGTAGGATTTGCAAATTAAAGTCAAATATTGTAATGTACACCAATTCATCTGAGTTTTCCATAAGGTCAAAGCGTAATGCTAGGAGTTCTTAGGAATTAGGTCAATATATGGACCGAGTCATAAGAATCTAGTACCTCCATTCCCATTAAATGAATGTCATACATAGGAAAAAGAATGTAGTAGGAAAAATTCTATGGGAATTGTCTAAAAAGTACTGCAAAAATATATGCTGCTATGACTTACACGTGTTCTTATTAATCTGTTTTTTCTGATTGTTTATGTTTGCAGAATGTGTTTGTCAGATCGCACATACAAAGTAATAAAACTACCAGGTGTCGGTCAATATTCACTGAGAGGATATCCCAAACACCATCTGGGTAAATCACTGAGAGGGGTGTATTGCGCAATATCTCATAACCGGAGTCCGCTTCTTCAGATTTGGCATCTCAATGAATCGTGCAGCCAAATAGAATGGGTGCTAAACCATGATACCACTCTTAAGACCTTTGAGCATGAGGACTATGCTCAACAACTGGGTAGACAATGGATCTTATAGGATGTTAACTACCATAAGTTGTTCATTGAGCGTAATGGTAAGACACATGTAATTTACAGAGCGATGGTGGAAGTGAAATATGACCGGAACTCTGACGAGGATAACATTCTTGATATTGAATATGATGCTGAAGATGGATACGAGGATAACGTTCTTCACATTCAAGAGGGATACGAGGATAACGGACTTGACTTCGAAGATGATGTTAACGAGCATAACATTCTTGAAGGGGAGTATTATGGAAATTATTATTTCCGCGGGTTTCATCCTTATAAAGAGATTGTCTTCTTAATTTCATCAGGGAGAAAAACAAGAGGACTTGCCTATGATTGGAACAACTCAAAATTTCAAGACTTGGGGAATGTGTGTTCAGCATATTACGACCCCACCTATGGACTACCATGCAGAGAGACACATGCAGCTTTCCCGTATACGCCTTGCTGGATAGGCGAGTTTCCAGGAAACGAAATAGAATCGCTATATGAAGATCAAGAGCTATCTAGTAAAAAGTTGGAGTTGGAAGAGGAATCCAACCTTACATGCATGGACATATACGAGATGCGCAAGTTCCATGGGCACGCCAAGAGGATCAAGGACTCTGCTGCCAAGATTTGCCGCAGACGGCATTAGTAGGAACACACCTTCACCGACATGAACGCTAAGGCGACCGAGTTCAGACCTTGGCAAGGGCACCAAGAAGCTAGACAGTGGAAGTTAAAAGGTAAAGCTAGGCAGGGCAAAAGAAATTACTACGGCTGGTTGTTCCTACAAAGAAAACTCTGGGCTGCAGATTGCCTGCAAAAACTAGGATGACCTCACGAGGAAAAATGCAGCTTCCTCAACCGAGTGAGAATTGTGAGACCTAAAACATCTGATGCAAAAAGCTCTAATGAAATAAAGAAGGTACTGCCTGCTATATTGCTTGATATATAAATACTGGTGGAATTAACCACCATGTAAGACACCTGTCCAGTATGGACCAGGTGCAGTCACCGATTAGGACTAGTGTGGTAGGATAGCTAGCTGCTATGTGTAATCGTTTGTATCTCAAACCGTTATTTTAGAAGATCAAAGCAATACAAAACAAAGTCACGACACAAGCCTTTCGCAATCAATCGGCGTCTCATGTATCGCGTGAGTGCTTTGTGTGTTTCAAGCCATCCGTAGCTAGGCTGCTTGATCGATCTGATTAGTAGCTTGTGTACTAGCGTATTTCCCGGAAAGAATCCGTTGTTGCTAGTTTGCCGTACATTCATGCCGTCAGAAAGTACATGGCGGGTCGCAGCGTCGGCGTTGGGCTATGCTAAAACATAGTACCACATACAGACTTTGTAAGAGTTTACCCTTAAAAAAAGTGCAGACTTTGTAAGAGTTTACAAACTGATCATATATTAGCCTTATCAAAATAAACATTGCAGAATAGTACAGTTAAAAAGGTTAGTTCATAATTGACATTCATGCTCCTGGTTAGGCCTAGTCCTGGATACTACTGACACTGCAACTCAATCAGTAGCGCAATCTGACCACCCAGCATGTCGCCACAACGGGTGGATTTGCTGACCTATTTTCTCTTTTTTCTAACTCTCTTTTCTTCTATTTAAAATGCAAATCATCAATTGAAAAAGATGGAACCGAACTATTTGCATCTGTATATTAATTTTAGAAAATATGGTAAAGGTTCAGTTTAATATCTCGCAAATAATGAACATATAAAAGAGCTATTTATGTAACCTGACATCCAATGCAGTACAAAATATTTTTAAACATTTCCTGGTTCTTTTTCTCGGAATAATTTAATTTTTCTATCACTTGGATGTATTTTTCATCTTGCCGTGTACACTAACAGATCGGCAAAATTAGATTCAGACTTAAGATCGACCCTGTCAATCTGAGATCATGCGTGACTAGTAAGCATCAGAGGATAATGTTGGTTCTCAAACTCCCTAAGGGCATCTCCGACGGCAACCCGTAAATTTCCTCCCGCATCCGTCCATGGACAGCAGGACCAGTCCGCGGACATGGATGCATGAGACCGCCATCCAACGCTGCCCGCATACATTGCAAACACGGCGGATTTTCATTTCATTTCGAACATTTAGAACAAAAAAAAAACCGACCCTAACCTATCCTACGGCGGCGGCGCCCGGCGTCCAAGCCCAAGTCGTCCTGCATCCGCCCTCTCCATGAGCACCGGTGATAAGACACATGAAGTGAAGGTGCGGTCTCCGGTGAGAAAGAGTAGAACACGGGAGACGGACCGGCCCACATGGGACACCGAGCCCTACCGCCACCCATGGCCAATTCATCCTCGGAGGAATCCGCAACCTGCCCGTCACCGGTAGACGTGAGGTCCACGATGGAAATGGTAGCGCCTGCGCTACCGTCGTTCCACCGGGACGCCTGATAGTTTGTCGGCGCGTGTAGGAGGCGTAACTAGCATTGTTCTCCTCCGTGACCGCCTGATGAATCCACTTTCTTTTACACTTCTGTATCTCACTTTATCTTGTTGCGCCGAGGCGGCCACTTCCTGGCGAGCGGCGGCTTGAGCACGAACGACATCGGAAATGGCATGCTCGCGCGCTCGCCGTAGATCTGGCCTTCAGCCACGGCCTCCTCACTCGCGCGCTTGTCGTAGATTATGCCTTCAGCCAGCCGGTGCTGCTCTAGGACGAATGGGTTGTACTGTTGTTCCTTCTGCACCGGCAAGAACACCGAGAAAGGCGTCGGCGAAGCCTGCACGTCTGCCATGGCGGCGTTGTAGTGCGCTTGCGCCTGCTCCATGGTGAAGCCAGCGTGCACAGGAGGCGTGGGAGCCGGGGCGGTGTCGTTGGAGCCTGTCTCCATCATGGTGTCATCCTCATCGTCAAAGACCTCAGGCGAGCTAGCCGGCAAGCCGGCCTTGATCCGCCTGGCACAGCGGCTCTGGCAGGCAGCGGCAAGGGCGGCCATTGCGTGCTTCATCTCAGTGGAAAGGCTCTCCCACAGAGTTTCGCCGCCTGCAGTCATGGAGAAATGCCGGACACACAAACACAAAATTACTCAGTTTTATCTTTTGGAGCTTTAATTGGTTAACACCGTGCAAGTGCACCCATCATTTTTCAAGGCTTAACAATGCATGAATAAAAGGAGAGAAAAAAACCATAATTTTTTTTGAACTTGTGGCACACTTTATTCAAATCAAATAATTGTTACATCACTAACAAGTTCAGCTAGCATAACCTGTGGAGGATCACCCTCCCAAGAAATTACAGAATTAGAATCATTGGAACTCTTAGCAAGCTTGTGTGCCACCTTGTTTCCTTCCCTTGAACAGTGAGAGTACATGACTGAACCAATACTTTGAGCTAAATGAAAGCACTCATTCAAAGTAGTAGAATAAGGACTCGGGATATCAACTTCCCCTTTGCATGCCTGGATAATCTCAAGGTAATCAGATTGAAGATTACATTTGAGCATTCCCACTGGTCCGCTAGCTCCATACCATTCTTCAACGCCAAAGCTCCCGCTGCAGCGGCATCAAGCATACATGTAAAGAGAGTTGTTGAGCCAGTAAGAGCCTCACCCCAGTGGTTTCAAAGAACCGCCGCTGTGGATCCGCTTCCATCTTCCATGAACTATAATTGAGCTGGTACTAGTAGCAGCTAGCAAATGCAATTAGCCCTATCAATTTATCTAACCTACTAGTTGTACTAGGGGTTGAATGCACCGCAACCATTGCATATATAAGGACTCAAGGGCTACATACATGTGAGGGTCGCCATTCATCCTAAAGGAACCAATGTTCCCCTCTATATATACCCCATGAGGTCAGATCAACAGACTAATATTTTAGGCTTCATACATTTACTACAATTCCGTTAATGGATACATATATACAAGCTTGTTTGAAACAAGAAGGAATATTAAAGTAATTACTGCCTGTGATACGTACTGTAGGAAAATGGATCAAACATTTTATGCAGGAAACCACTATTTTGGAGGATTCAGAACATGAGCTCAAGCATGGTATTACAACTAGAAGGATTGGGCGCGATTTGCTGCGCCATTGATGTTGTTGGGTATCTTACAACAATACCCACTCTGTTCCAAAATACAAGGTGTATTACCTTTTGAAAAGTCAAACCTTTTTAAATTTGTTCAAATTTGTAGATAAATATATCAAAATCCATAATAACAAATTGATATAATTAGATTCATCATGAAATAAATTTCCTTTATTATTTTGTTTAATATTGCGGATGTCGATATTTTTGGCTCTAAACTTGGTCAAAGTTAAAGGAATTTCACTTTCCAAAAACCCAATACCCATTATATTTTCGAATTGATGGAATATTTAGTTCAGCGGGGCAGGGAGATGATGGAGTGCTTTTTTTATAACACGGTGATTTTGTGGGCCTTTCACGGTGTGATTCTGTGTTATCCTCTAATAAACTCATATTTATGTTGGGAAATTTCTGCATTGGTAAATGCATATAATATATTGGTGTTTCAGTATCAGATGGTGGCGTTTCTTTTTCTAGGTGGTGGGATGGTGCGCGAGATTGGTATTTTTCTATAGGCCGCTTGCTGCTAATTGATTTAATAAATCATTGGCCCGATCAAAATAGTAAATTAAACCTAAAATTCAATACCTCAATCTAATGAAAGAGCTTCAAAATTAGGGAAAATAGTAAATTAAAATAATTAAATGGAAGAGCTCCTTGGGAAATTGTTGACCCGGTCAAAATCGAGTGACCCAATTCTAAATTGAAGACATCAATTAATTGTGGATCCTTAAAAGTTAGGAAGCATAGTGTATAGTATATAAAAGAAATGAATAGAGGAGCTTTGAGAAATTGTTGACTGGCTCAAAATAGGGTGAACCAACTTCAATCGGAGACCTCAATTGATTGTGAGGCCTTAAAATTTTGGGAGCTTAGTATTGTTGACCTGGTCAAAATCGAGTTGAACTAATTCTAAATTGAAGACATCAATTAATTGTGAGGCCTCAAAAATTTAGGAGCATAGTGTGTAGTATAACAAAATTGAATGGGAAAGCTTTGAGAAATTGTTTACCCGGTCAAAATCGGGTGGTCCAATCTCAGTTGGAGACCTCAATTGAACATGGGCTCTTTAAAACTGGGGAGCTTAGTGTTATAGACGATTCATAGGCAAGATCTCTCTTTCACATGAGATGAGACATATATTTTGCAGCAAAATTCATTGTTCGTAATGGGGCGTCAACAATTACTTTGTTAATTCCTATGTTTCTGATTCCAGTAGAAATGAAGAAGATGTGGTAGGACGCGATACTCCCTGCACTTTTCATATTCTTGTGTTTTTTGATATTTTGGTTCCACACGAGATCTAACTTGGTGGTACAATTCCAGCACCTCCTCCATGACCTCAGGCCGCGATAAAAGTTCCGATCGCCTCTTGCTCGATGGATGCTCGTCGGTGAAGTAATCATCAATGTTTGCCATGTTGAGTCTACTTCCGTCTTTGCAAGCTTGTCGAAGACTAGCGGGACTATGCATGGATCGAAACCAGCGACGGCAAACAGCAGCAGCCCAATATAATCCTCCTCTATCTCGTGCCTACATTGATCATCTTGAAATTTGAAATACATGCATATGCAGGTCTGATAAATGATGCGATGAAGCCCTAGATGACATGCTACGATGTATAATGTATAGTAGCATATGTTTACCTCCGTAGCAAGACGTATAACGGAAACCAGTGGCTGATCATGTCTGATGTGTGCCTTGCAATAATGTGTGCAACCTATGTATACAAAAGAAAGAAGACACCAATATCAGCTAGAGTTGACAACAGAGTGTGTTGTTGCTATCGCCGAGTCGATTATGACTGTGTATGACTTGGTCGATTTAGAATAGCTATGCTCGATGAAGTACCGTTCCTGATGGCCGTCAAATTAGGTCTCATCCTTGCACTTAGACCAATCCCAAGGTCTGAGAGCCTGATTAGGCGGTTCGTGGACATATGACTTCAAAATATGGGGGTGCGCCCTAAGTGACTCAATCAATTATAAAAAGGAAAAGAAAAAAGAAGAAAGAAAATATCCACATGAATCTCCGCGGAATATCAATGACATAAGACTTAAATGTACAAAGTTATGACACATCTAGATGTGCTTTAGCAAAACTTTGAAAATATTTGCAAGCAAAAGCGCTAAAATTAAAGAAAGCTGTTAGCTACCTCGTGGGCAAGAAAAGAAGCAATCTCGGTCTCACTGTTGCAATAGTCGAGCACTCCGGTGTAGATAATAATCTTGCCGACCCCTGGTATAGCTGCTACCCGGAACTTGTTGTCTCTGACAACGACCACCTCCCAGTCGAGCGTCTCCATCCAGTCCAGGTTTACGCCACGGCCACCCCTCTGATTCTGCCTCTGCCTGATGGCGAGGCCAATGTGGGCTGCGGTAATGATCTCACGGGCAATGTGGCTGACTCGGAGTGTATGGGGGTGATGCGGGCCGAGGATCTCGGAGTGGCGCTCCTTCTTGAACTTGGCGAACTCGACCTCGGAAAGTTCGCGCAGCTTTTTGTGGGAGATCACGACTAGCTGGGTGCGCCCGGTGAAGGGCACGGTCTGGCCGTATGTGAGATGGAGTGCGATGATAGATGCGCAGGCAGCGAGAGTTGTTGCCACACCGACCTTCTGAGGGTCGTGGTGCCAATGGGTGATCAGCGGGTGGCGGTGGCCGTGTGACACTAGTACAAAAATGGCCATTTGTCCCGGTTCATAAGGCCCATTTGTCCCGGTTCGGGAACCGGGACTAAAGGGTCGGGACTAAAGCCCAACACCTTTAGTCCCGGTTCTTATATGAACCGGGACAGATGGGGCTCCACGTGGCCGCCTGCTGGAGCTCGGGCTGGAGGACTAAAGGCTGGTGGAGCCTTTAGTCCCGGTTGGTAACACCAACTGGAACTAAAGGAATTTTTTGAAAAAAAAAATTGAATTTTTTTTAATTTTCAAATATTTGAATTATTTGACAATTTAATCTCTAATCTCTAATCAGCACTCATTCCAAATCGTCTAACTTTCCGGACGGTCACCCATCCTCTCACTACTCCAGCCTGAGCACGCTTAACTTTCGAGTTCTATTCCCCCTAGTTTCCAAGTCTCCACTTGTTGTCTTCCTGACAATACTAAACTGTCAATCCTATTAACCCTTAGGAGTTGAACTTGAGTATTAAGCACCGTTTGAGTTTGAAACTATTATTCTAAAAAACAATAATTATTTAGTAACACTAATATTTCTTGAATAAATAGTTTGACCATAGTTTGACCACAATTTGACCTGATTTGACCATAATTTGACCTGATTTGACCATAGTTTGACCAAAATTCAAAAAAATTAAAATAATTATTTAGTAACACTAATATTTCTTGAATAAGTAGTTTGACCATAGTTTGACCACAGTTTGACCAGATTTAACCAAAATTCAAAAAAAACTGAAATTTGAGCATAACTTTTTTTCCTTTAAGAATTTGAGGATTCTAAAATTTGCAAAACCGCCTTTAGCAGTCGGAATCGGATGCGGATTTTCGTGCTGATTTTTTTGATATATTATGCGTTTTTTTTCGACATCGTATGCAAAAGATATGGCCGTTTTACTTTTTCATAACACTTTTTTGCAAAACATGTCCAAATTTAAGTTTTTTAATTTTCCTAACTAGTAGATGTAGTAACATAACTACATCTCGAAGGATTTTAATTTTTGAAGTTTTTATCTTTTTTTTTGTTTTTTACAAAACTGAAATGACGATACACAGGGGGGTAGAGTTTGAACCTCTTTAGTCCGGAATGGTGTCCATCCAATCCTACCGTCTACTACATCTGCTAGCACCGTCTAACATGTGACTAGGAGCAAAAAGAATTAAATTAAAAACTATTTTTAAACTCAAATTATTCACGATCTAGGATTTGAAGCAAATTTGAACAAATTCATATTTAAATCATTCAAATTTGAAAACTAATGGCACAAACAGAAACTAGACAAAATTTTGAATCTAATGCAAAAAAAATCACTCAAAAACATCAAATATCCTAAAAAATATAAGCAATTTAAAACAGAAACTAAACACAAAGAACAAATGAAAAAACAAAAAACAAATTTCAAAACCTCTTTAGTCCCGGTTGGTGGCTCAAACCGGGACTAAAGGTGACCTTTAGTCCCGGTTTGAGCCACCAACCGGGACTAAAGCCTCAACCCCTTTAGTCCTGGTTCGTGGCTCGAACCAGGACTAAAGGTCTAACCTTTAGTCCAGGTTTGAGCCACGAACCGGGACTAAAGGGCATCACACCCTTTAGTTCCGGTTCGTGGCTCCAACCGGGACTAAAGGTCACATTAGAACCGGGACTAATGCCTGCCCAGCGCCCTAGCCGCTCGAACCGGGACTAATGCTCACATTAGTCCAGGTTCATAATGCAACCGGGACTAATGCTCCGATCCGGCTGTGACGAAAGCCATGTTTTCTACTAGTGTGATGACGTGAACGTCGGACATGGAGAAGAATCGTCGTCCGACTGCCTCCAGGCGGCACCGGCGATTCCTGCATAGTAGGAAGAGGCGGGAGAAGATGGAGCAAGACTTGTTCCGCAGCATCATCGCATCTTCTTCTTCTTCGATCTTAGGTTCAGGTTGTTGCAATCTTGGTTCCGCTACGTCTTGGACTCCTCCTTATCTCCTGTACATTGCTTTGGTAAGTCCAGGTTGTATCGTAGCAGAACCAAACTCCTGTATGCACGCGCATTATATTAACGGGCCTGCTAAAAATCAGTCGACTGAGATTTAACCAAGTCTCAGTCGACCATGCAACATTTTTTTGACCGTTTGCAACATTTTTTCACGCCGGTTGTAACATTCATTTTGTTGGTTGAAGCATGTCATCCCTCCTCGGTTGTAGCACGTCATCTCACCGGTTGCAACATCCTTCAGTGACGGTTGTAGCATTTGTTGTTGTTGCTTGTAATACTATTGCAACATTTTTCGTCGCCGTTTGTAGCATCTAGCCGTGCCGATTGTAGCAAAAAAAAAACACGCTGGCGTCATTCGACTGAGACTTTGTTAAGTCTCAGTCGACTGAGTTCTAGACACACCCTTATATTAACACAAGAACCGAACAACAAACGCTTCCACCATTAAACTTTTACAGTATGCCAGCTGCACACACAGATTTCCAACGGGCTGTATGCCTGCCTTGTCTTTCTCTTTTTTTTTTTTTTTGAGAACTGGCTTGTTTCTTCCAGTTTGATTTTCTTTTGGTACATGGTTCCCTGACCGTGCACGCATCATGCTTATGATTTTTATCTGTAGCATAACGCACACATGCGCTGTGTAATCAGCCAGCGCCATCTTCCAGTGTCCCACCTTCAGGAGCGATCGGCGCATTCACATAGCCATGCCATTCTGTCATCGACGTCACCATAATGCCAGACAATGCCACCATTCTGCGCCACGTCCATCAACACGCCCTCATCACCGAGACTCCACTGCGCCATGCCGCCAAGGTTTGCTGTCATTATTATGGTAGACGCAACGCCGCTCCTCCTCTTGTTCCCTCCTGCCAGCACCTACTCCAAAACGCTGCCCCCAAGAAGGTTAATGCACCCCAAGGCACCATCAATGTCTGATACGGATGACCCAGATCTAGGGGTTCCCTCAGAGCATCCGGAAGAAGGTGATGACGTTTGCAACCGACGAAGCCTTCGACAAGAAGACAACGCCTAAGACACCGCCATCGTCCGCCGTGACCAAGGTCGAACACAGTTTTCACTGGCAATCGAGGCACTCCACACCAGAAGTAGGCCGGATCCACACTGAGCTACGCCGTGACGGCGTAAGCAGCCGTCGCTACATCGGCAGGGAACCAGCAGCCCTCGCTGACCCCTCAAAGCGCCGTCGGCTGACCATAGGCAAAACCGACGACGGATCTGGGTGGGGAAAGGAAATTGCACAAAACCACCAGTTTGAAGGTTAGGTTTGCGAAAAACACTACAATACATTTTTTTTTCAGAAAACACCACGTCTTGTGTAATCTTTTTGCAAAAACCACTGATCGGCGGATTAGGGTCGTTTGAACGTGTTTATGACATATGGGCCCGATTTTTGCTGATGTGGCATAACGGTTCGCAAGTAACGACTTTAGACAGGGTTTGTTCTAATTCACAAAATGGTCCCTGGTATTTTACAAAAACACTCTTCAATCAAAACGAAAAAATGCAATCAGCCCCATCTTGATGCGTGCCTCCTCTTCTCTCCTCCCCGGAGGTGGACCTCGCCATGACGGCTCGAGCTGCATGTGCGGCAAGCAGCAGCAGGTGCAGCTAGAAGTAGGCGAGCAGCAGCAGCGGGTGTGGCGAGTAACAACAGCAGGTGCGGCTAGCTCGGCTAGCAGCAGCAGCGGGCAGCATCAGCAGGCGAGCAGCTGCTGCAGGTGCGGCAAGCAGCAGCAGGTGCGACGAGTCACCGCATCCATGGTGAAGCTCTAGTAGTAGTAGGGGCGGAGGTCCATCGTTCGTTGAATAGGCAGGGCACTGAGCCAGCAGCCGCTGGCTTCACTCTTGGCCGCGTGCGGCGTATGCAGGCACCAGAGGGACTCTTCACTGGGCTGCGTGTGCAGGCGCTGAAGCTCTCGGTCGCGGCCACCGAGGAGATGGAGTAGTGACGGCGGGCGGCGGGGAGTGCGGGTCAACAGGCGGTGACGTCGGGCGGCAGGGAGTGCGGGTCAACGGGCGGCGACGGCGGCGGCATGTATTGCGGGTCAACGGGCGGCGGTGGCGGGCGGCAGGGAGTGCGGGGCGACAGGCGGCGGCGAGATCCCGGGCGGCGGCGGGATGGCCTCACCATGAGAAATGCAGCTTCCGCAACCAAGTGCTAGATATGAAACATCGAGAGGCTGCTTATGCAAAAAGCTCCGACGAAATGAAGAAATTAGGCTCTCTAGCTGCTATATAATTCATTAAATCCCCTTGTAAGCAAACCGTGAGATCAAAGCAATAAGAAACAAACGCACAGCCGTAGCGATATAAGGTTTGGATTGACCCTTGTATTGTGTACATGTGCGCGAGTGCTTTGTGTGTTTCCAGCCAGCCGTAGCTAGCTAGGCTGCTGGATAGATCCAGTCAGTAGCTCTTGTAATAGCGTATTGTCCCCCGGGGGAGAGGGGGAGGGGGGGGGGGGGTCAGTCGTTGCTATTTCATCACCCATCACAGCGTCAATTGTTGGGCCTGTGTCAACAGACAGTACTATGTACGGACTTTGAAAGAGTGTACAAACTGATCATACTTAGCCTTGTCAATCAGTCTGGCCACCCAACATGGAGCCACAACGGGTGGGTCTGCTTTGCTATTTAAAGCAAATCATCAATGGAAAATGATGCAGCTGAACAATTTGCATCTGTATATTGATTTTAGAAAATGGTGAAGGTTCAATTTAATTTCTCGCAAATGATAAACATACAAAAGAGCTATTTATGTAACCTGACATCAAATATTTCCTGATTCTTTTTCTTGGATACTTGAATTTTCTATCACTTGGATGTATTTCAGCTTGTCGCGTACACAAACAGATTGGTAAAACTAGATTCAGACATAAGATCGACACAATCAATTTGAGATCTTGTGTGACTAGTAAAGTATCAGTGGGTAATGTTGGTTCTCAAACTCTAATACATTTTTTGCTACTACCTATAGTGCAAATGTTGCTCGCTGCTCTTATTTGCTGGCGCCCTTGCTGCTGACAATCCAAAAGCTTTCTCATATCCTCTTTTTTCTTCACATGGCATTCCCCATTCAAGGAAACAGAGGATATGGTTTTTATTATCATGTATCAACCAAATGTTATGTATACAAAAAACGAAATAATCAACCTGTGCAGCAAGATAGTATTTTCTAATCAAAAGCTACAACAAGTACAGCTTAAATACCTTCATATTGCAGACCGAAATAAAAATCTGTTCATACCCACTGTCATCTTGGACTAGCCACTTGTAGTATTAAAGGGTAAAGTCAAAGTTCATGCATAAACTCAAACATACCTGGCCGTGTAAACTGCACAAGCCGTTTGTGTTGAAGAAAAAAAACAGATCCATGAAGCAACATTCAGAAAAAAGACAAGCATTAACAATCTCGAGCATAATTTTTACATAAGTTTCAGCAAAAAAATATCTCATACATAGCTTTAGGTTCAAACAATGTCTTCATGTAACATGAAAATTAACAATTATTGATATATGCATGCTTATGCTTTTATAGCGCTTGGCTGCTTGCTATATGTTTGATTCTTCTAGTGCTTGTTTTATTCAAACTAAAGGTGTCACATTCTTCATCAATTGAATAACTAGTAAAATCATGGGTTAGGCGAGTAGAAGTAGTGCATTTGGCCACAAAGTGGTGCTCCGCCCAGAGGAGCTTACCACTTCGTATGAACCTAGGACGACGAATTCATGTCAATACAATCTGCCACCTTCTTTGCCAGCTCTATGATGATGGTTGCCATGCATTTCTGAACTGTAAATATGCCACCTTCTGTTGACGATTGGCTAACAGGGAGGAGATCAGAACTACGCTTTCCAGCTGTAAGGATGCCAATTTTTCGTCTGCTCTCTGCCTTGCAATGGTCTCCCTTCTTTGAAATACTTGGAACGGCATCTTGTCCCAGAATCAGATTGCTCACAACACTAGTCCCGAGAGATGATCTAAGCAACCTACAGATTTCCAGAAGGTCAACACTGATGGCGCATACAACTGGCAGCGGGGCTTTTGTATTCATGGCAGCACAGTGCAAGCGCCAGCAGCTCAATCTAGAAGATGCCGAAACAGTGGCTTGTCTGAAAGCAATACAGAGAGTTAATTTGGGGCAGATATGGGTATCGATGGGCCGTATTATCATTCTAAGAGAAGACGCTCTCACATACCTCATGGTGTGCTCATGCACGACCACGAGGCAGGCAAAATTCCAGCTGTCTACCAATTCTATTTCTGTCGTGTAATCAAAGTTGTAAATAAGTTTCTCATAGGCCCGGGTGGCATGGTGTTGTTCCTTTGTATTCCTGTTGGTGGCTGGCGAGTTTTGCTATGCCAACTATATATACTAGTCATCAACCCGTGCATCCACACGGGCTAGCGAATTAGAATTTTAGCACTATTAATTTTAATAATAAGTATAACATGTAAATTTTTTTATTCAACGATACTGAGGAAAGAGGGGCTATATTTCTTTTCGACTTGCGATTAGATAGTTTGCATGAATTTTACTTTTTGGTTGTCCAATCTCTCATAATTCTCAAATATGATGTGTTGCTGACATGATTATGGAGCCGGTATTGATGGAGAACATTGATGGAGAACATAGTTGCAATTGTGAAGTTCATTTTATGTGCTGTTTTCTTTGAACCTATGTATGTAAAAGAAGTCCAAATATAAAATATAAAGGAATTTATTTTTAGCTGTAAGTAAACACTTTATTTGGCTCTACAAAGACAATAAGCAATCCTCCCAGCATCTCATTTGTTTTAGCTTCCTCATGAAATAAGAATTTATTGGCCAAAACTTGTTGGATATGTTTTATCTAGTTTCCGTGCAATGGCGTACTATCATATCAAGATGCGAGGGAAAGGAGGCAATCATCTCCTTTCATGTTTTTTACCCCAAAAATGAATGCACGCACATGTCCTATGGGTAACAGATGCAATTCCCAAACCTTAGGAAAGGCATTTGCTTGCATTTTCTTTGTTCCATTAAGAATGACTGAATAGTTACCCTGACTTTATTTCTCTAAATACTTCAGACAGAATGACACTAAAATAAGTGTTAGATTCTACTCTTGGTTATACTGCATTTTACTTACAAAAACTTTGGATATATACCTTGAATTTATTATGCATGCCTCGAGTTAATCATCTATTTATTTATAAAAATAATATATTGAACTGGGGATTTCTAAATATTTTGGTGTAAGATGCATATTTACTCACATAACATTGAACTATACAAATACTGGGACATACATATATACTCAGCCATGTAAATATGAGAACTTCGTTATACGTCATCCATAGTGATAGCTCTGTTTTTCTTCTCTATCCGTATACCAATTTCAAGATTTAATAATGTTGCCAATTCTGACCAATCCATTGTTACATGCATGTACGTACACACGTATGAGCCATTATGCTAAATAGGCTAATTTAACAGAAGCATTAGCTAAGACAGCATGATGCCATTGTAATTACCTTTGCTGCCTGCACAAATTCAGTCAAATATAAATAGGCACTATACGCTAGACTACATGATGCCATTTTCATTGCCTTATTGCACGCATGGCTCTGGCTCCCAAGGCCAAGAGTAGCTCTCGTTGAGGCAGTCCTCTTCTGTTGTCATCGATCTACCACCAACACAAATCTCTTTTGCTGAAGACAATCACACCATAATCTTGAGGACATCTATTAAAACTGGGCATTCATGTTAGCAGATAGAGAGAAACATGATGTCGTAGTATATATGAAGAGAAGTATAACTGACAATATACAATAATTAGCTAATTACTACGATGAGTTATTTCCAGCGCTGCATCGTCGCTTGAACATAGAAATTTTGTTAATTCAGTATGTATAGAGGGCAAGAGCGTCAAACATAAAAACATACAGCACATATGCATGTCGCTAAACTCAGTTACTAATAAGATGAGATCGATTATTGAATTTCTAAACAAATTAATTCATAGGTCTTATATTTTATTGACAGCAAACATATTTCTTTCTAGCTGATCTCCATCGCAAATCTGATTCCTATAATCCTAGGGAAACTATTAAAAACGCGTCTGCACATATCAGGAAACTATCAAAGCAAAAAACATGATTATTTCATAATTTTGTGCTGCCTACCTGATGTCCATCACGCCATGTGACTTGTATCCGATTAGAACGAACACAACAACCAACACAATTGAATAGGGCCTTCCTCCTGGACAGTATTTGTATCTGGTAGCCAGGCCAGACATACAGCCTGCAGGAGCATCAAGGAGGTGGCCTTAACAGTAGGGATGTATCAAGAAATTTGAGGCGTTCAAGCATGTGCTCACTGAAACCAAACCAAATATTGTCGTCATTGGCGAGATGTCCTTGCAGGATTCCACTTTAGATGTTGCAGATTGCAGACCGCCACAGCTGGTTCTTGTCCCCTCCCTCCATGTTTAATCTGGTAAGGAGAAGTGCTGCAAGATACAGCAGAAAAAGGCCAGTTTTTGTTGATAAGATATTATGGATCAAGCCTGTTTATTGAGGATTCTGTTATAAATCCAACAACCTGATAACCGAGGGATATAGGATGGGCGATTATGTACCGATGCCGTGGGGCGATGGTAGAATAGATGATCTCCAATTGGATTTAGAGTGTGATTTGCGTGCCACCACCAATCCAACATATTCCTCCACTTGACAGCCTCAACTACCGATGTCGCCTCCTTACTTCATATTATTGTGGATCCTCATCCAATGCATCAATCATCCTGTATTGCAAAACCTTGAATATGAGAAGGGGAAGACATAGATGGATTGAATCACGTTCTCCTGGATGGATTCCAGTACAGATGGAACCTTGAAGTCTGGGATGGCATAAAACACAACTTGGAGAGACAGGAGAGGAGGAACATCATTAGAGCTCGGTCGATCACTTGCCAATGGGCGAACATCCTTGTAAAGATTCTTATATGTGGGATAGTTGGTCAGGACTCTGCGGCATCCTACGGCTGTGGATGTGTAACATGTAAATACCGGTTTTACCTATTTTCACCTTCACCTTTGGTGACTGCTTCTGCTTGGTTGTGGAACCTACATTTTACAGTTGTGACAATATCACAATATGCAAATTTTGAATACTGGGATAGAGGAGTGATTCAGCATGTCTAAGAAAATACTACTAATGAGTCGTACTGCAGATTAGCCAAACTCTTGCGTCAGGCTTGTTCACGGCAGTATCTCTAGTCAGCAGCTTTAATGATGATGTCGGCTGCCCAATCCGCTTCAGTTTGACACCATTACACCTGACCAACTGCTGCATCATCCATTGTGAGAATTATTCATTAATTAACCAAAAATAGATGCTTGATTGTTGTGTGGTTCAAACCTGAAAACAGTGGAGATTAGTAGGTTGGAGAAGGGATTGGGAAGAGGCTGAAGCTGGATAGTGCCTCTTTTCAGATCGGATGCAATATTTTCCAAGCAGCTTTGGGATTCATCAAAAAAATCCCGGGAGAGGAGAGGAGACCTGATGGAGGGTAGAAGGGAACAAATACGTATGTGAGGCACCAGAATAGATTAACAATCAGGAAACGATCTTGTTTCTGGCAAAACGTTCTTACTTTTGTATCTCGCAAGGAGGAAGATGTGGGAGAGTCGCCCTAGGATTCTATCGATGAACCCCTGTGGCAGATGATGACCGGCAGCAGGGGCAGCAGCAGCGTGTTGCTCGCTGCCCTATCTTGTCGCCTCGTTCCTTCCCCTTGGCCGGTCAGTCATCATCTTCGAAGGCCATGGGCGCTCCTACAATCTCTCCATCGTTTCCGCCGGCGCGTTTGACCTAGCAAAGTCGTGTGCATCGTGATAGGATTATGTTAGTTTTTTTTTGCAGCCTATAGAATCGCTAGGGAAGAGATTTTCACGTGGGAGGTGGGACCTGGGAAGAGGTTTTCACGTGGGATGTGGGATCACCCATTTTTTTCCTTTTGCAACCTATTTTCACGTGGGAGGTGGGACCTGTGAAGAGGTTTTCATGGGGTTCGGCTCACCTGCGGGTTCCCAGCAGGGATTATTATGCAGGGCCAATAAATGAGTGCCATGTGTCCATGTGGGCCAACAACTACAATTAACTTTGATTAATTTTGTTTCCTGCTGCTTCATCATCCGGCGTCTGCGCGGAAGAAATAGGAAGCTGGCTGTGCTTGCTCGGCCGCCGAGCCAAGTCGCCGACGATGTAGCTGGGTCGTGTACTGCCAGTCGAGGACTACCCTGCGTCATTATTTTTCAGTCTGGTGGAGCGCCCCCGTCTTTATCTACCGTTTTGGCGACATTACAATCTTAATGATGGATCTCTATCACATCGAGCAAACGACCACAGAAGCACGGCCATTGCAGTCTATACGACCCCGCAGTACCTGTACTTCCGGCCGCTCCAGCTCTGCACCAACGAAAATCAGTTCATCGTTTCATCCCTTATTTGATCGGCCAAATTAAAAGAGGTTAAATCTTGACTGAGGAATTATTGGATCGTTGACGGAGGGTGCGAGGCGGACACGTCTTCAACGGTGGTGTGCGTGAGCTCGGGCGCCATGGGCGCCGGCGGGCTGAGCGACTCCGACGAGGGAAAATGTGCCTTCTTCTTGCCCCTCTCCTTTTTCCGCTTGTGCTTGTTCGCTCATGGACGAGGCCTGGGCCGCGGCCAGCACGGTAGGTGCTTCGGCCACCGGCGGGAGCGTCGCCATGGGATGCAGCACTGCGGGAGCCTCGGCTGGGGCGGCTGCCGGCATCCACGACAGGAGGTAGAGCGCCCAGTGGTGCCGCGGGCCGACGAATCAAAACCCATCGGCGCTAGCAACTAGTCTCGTGGCGAGGAAGGATCGATGCAGCAGGAAACAAAATTAATCAAAGATAATTGTAGTTGTTGGCCCACAGAGACACATGGCACTCATTTATTGGCCCTGCACAATAAGCCCTGCTGGAACCCCGCAGGTGAGCCGGACCCCTTTTTTTTTCCTTTTGCAACCTATAGAGAAGTCTTGGCGTAGGAGGTGGGATAAGACATGAGGACTTCTTGAGAGAAATCATCGGACGGTTATGGATAACAAATAAGGAGATCCAACGGACAAGTACGCTTAATTCTAAGGATTAACGTGGAGGCTTGGATGGTGCATCCAAATAGTAAATATAAGATGTAATAAATCCCTTGGTTTCAAAAGAAAATAAAACAATTGAAGCAAGCTCCTGAGAAAGATCTGATGTCCCGTGTGCTTGTGGTGATACCAATTGCATTCAAGGAATATATGATATGGTTTTCAAAACACAAAACACTTAAATGATTAAATTTGCGCTTAAAACAACAAGGGCAAGACGAAGAGGTGCAGACCAAGTCTTCAGTTCCAGCACGTGTACATCAGAAGCATCTTTGTTCTTAACAAAACAGAACATGCTGCGATACTAAAGAGCCAAGAGCTCCTTAGTACACTGTTTGTCCTTCCAAAAACAAGATCGATGAACCATCACCACAATGGCGCATGGATAGTACACAAACACTGCAGAAGGTAGCAACACAAGTGGCTCTCCCGACCCAAACTCTCCCGACTCTCCCGACCCGTGCGGCCGCCGCCGGGCCGCACCGGGCGGCCACCACCGGGCTTCCCTCGACCTCCTGCGCCTCCCCCTCCCTCCGCCGCCGCCAGCAACGTCGCCGGGCAAAGGCCCGGTGGTGCGGCGGCGGCGGACCTCCTCTGCGTCTCGGATCTGAGGTGGTGGCGGCCCGATCTTGGTCCCCTGCGGCGGTGATGGCGGGCAGCGGCGGCCGGGGCGCGGCGGTGGGCCTTCTGCAGTCGGCGGAGATGGCAGGAGGTGTCGGCGTGGACTCAATCTACACAAAGGCGGGCTGCTGCTGTCGCGTCAAACTGCTGCCTCTCATCGGCTGCGGCTACGGATCATGGAGGTTCTCCAGTTCTGCCACGCATCACGAGGATTATGGCGGTGGTGATCTCCTCCTCCGCCGGAGGTGGTCGGCCGGTTGTGGCTAGTTTGGTGGATCTCGCCATCAGTCATCTAGTCCCGGTTGTGGTCCTCGTGCTCTTCTCTCATCAAGGCAATGTCCTGCTTGATCGGCCCTCCTCGATCTGGCCATTGACGTGTTCCGGAACGGTCGCCGGAGAATTTGCTAAGAATATCTGGATCGGTTAGTTGCCGGTCGTGCACGTCCATATCAGCCTATGAGGTTCTGAGGGGTGGCGCGAAGCTCTGTTGACTGATGACACCTTGGGACATGTCGGCTTCTTGATTTCCATGGTGGAGACAACAGTGGAGAAGGTCATGGTGGCCGAGATCGGAGGATCAGTTACACGGACGGAGTCTTGGAGGCGATGGAGTCAGCTAGGTGTTAGATGACTCTCAGGAGCAGCACTGATAAGTGGGGGCGGCAACACTGGCGGATTTCATCTTTGGTGGTACCTCTCGGGTGCCGAGTCGTGACTTTCAGGGTGAAAACTTAAGGTCTGGCCTTCATTGGTTGTGCCTGGCGATTGCCTTGCTGATGGAATTGTTTTGAGAGCGCGGACTTTCTCCAGGGTGAAAACCTAAGATCTTGGATCGGGCAACGACGGCGCTTGTGCACTGTTCCCTTCTTGGAGGCGTTGCTTTTGGAGACCTTTTATGTTTTCCGGGTGCTATATTTGGTGGTGGTATGAGTGCTGCTGTTGAGTGAAGTTGATTGCTCTAGCGGGACTTTTGGTTTTTTCCTTTCTTTTTATTTTCTCTTTTGGCTGTGTGCATCCTGGATGTCTCGACAACATCTTGTAGGTGCAGAGGCTGGGTGTAATTGGTATAATCGCAATATTAATATATTCCCCTTTTCAAAAAAAAAAACACTGCAGAAAAAGGACAAAACGTCTTCCACCAAAAAGACCACATAATAGAAAGAATTTGTTTGCAACACACCACATATCTTCAGTTCTTATAATAATAACTAAATGTATAATCAAAAGGTCGACATAAGAATTAAAGCGTTGGCTGATAATCCAGTTACAAAATCAATTGTACGAACTGAGCATTGTCCCTTAGCTGCATGCTCAAATTTGAGAGCTTATCACCACAAGATCGCCAATAAAGACTGCAGATCAAGTATAAGCAGGGAATTCACAATGACTATGCATTAGGTACGAGTGCAAGTCTTAAAGACCATGCGTCGAGTACCACTGTACCTATACCTAATTAAGTAAATCACAATGATGAAAATTAACTCAGGCAACTCCACAAGGCATTAAAGTTGACTCATGTCTTACATATACTCAGTGGTGTAGAACGAAATATTTTTAAGGTGTGGCGAACCCTGCACCGGCCACCTGCAATGTCACTAGTAGAAAACAGGGCTTTGGTTGAGGCCTGGGTAAGGGCATTAATCCCGGTTCACTCCCGAACTGGGGCCAAAGGGGGCATCAGTCCCGGTTCATGAGGCCAGGGCACCAGCCGGGCCTCGGGGGCCATTGATCCCGGTTCGTCTAACCCCTTTGGTCCCGGTTCCAGACATGAACCGGGACCAATGGGCCCAGCATCTTTAGTCCTGGTTGGTGGCTGGAACCGGGACCAAATGTTATCCTTTAGTCCCGGTTCTAGCCACCAACCGGGACTAAAGAGATCACTATATATACCCCCGTCCCTGCCCACAAAGAGAGCCATTGCTCTGTTTTTTTGCCGTCCGTGAGAGAGGGTGTGTGTTGCTCTAGCACACCTCCTATGCACATGAGGCGTTCGATGAAATGCCCGAGTCACACTTAAGCTTTCTCCTCTCCAAGCTCCATTTTCCTCAAGATTTGTCTAGATTTGGTGGTTCGTCCTATCCCGTCCCCGTCCTCACCGCCGTCGATCGCCCGCGCCGATCTCGTCGCCGGCACCACCGTGGTGAGCCTCTTGTTCTTATCATCTTTCTAAAAGAAAAAAAATTCTTACTTGTATGATTTAGATAGATACTTGTATAATTTTCTTACTTTTATTATTGTTTGTTATTATATAGTGCGATGGTTTTGGTATCCACCTCCGTCGGCCCTCGTCCTGTCTATGATTCGGATGTGGTATATATTATCTTTTATAACTATTTGTTTCATTTAGTGTTTATGACAATTGTGCCGACCAACGTGACATAGATGTTTTTATCTAGGAGGTATATGAACTAGAAATTCCAACCGACCCTCTTGCCGAGAGGTTAAATTTAGTTGAACAAGAATACGAGTATTTGAAAGAAAAATTGAAAAAAATTGAGGAGGAGAAGATGAAATTGGAGTTGCATGTTGCCGATGTCGTCGATGATCATAAGATCAAGATGGATGCAATGCGCTTGAAGATTAAAAAGATTAGAAAATATGCCATTCATACTGAGGCTTGGTATCATTATGCCGTTGGATCAATTATTATCTTAGTTGCGATTATGATCGCATTTGTTGTTGCATTGAAATATTTTACGTAGTTTCAACGTATGGTTTAATTAGATGCTCTAGAGAGCTATATATGTTGTTCAATATCTATGTATGAACTTTATGTATTTATTTTTTCAGTAATAACATTTGATCACTACTGTACTTTGATTTTAATGTGATGATGAACTTCTATTAATTTGGTCACTTCTCTATTCATGATGTTCTGTAATGGTTTTTGACACACTTAATTATATATAATGCACGCAGATGAACCGGCAATGGATGTACGGTGATAGACGCACCTCCGAGTACATTAAGGGCGTGCGTAATTTTCTCGAAGTGGCTGAGGCAAACAAACAGAATGGTTTTATGTGTTGTCCATGCCCAATCTGTCAGAATACGAAGTCTTACTCTGACTCGAAAACCCTTCACATCCACCTGCTTGAGAAGGGTTTCATGCCACACTATAATGTTTGGACCAAGCATGGAGAAAGAGGGGTTCTGATGGAAGACAATGAAGAAGAAGAGGATGATGACAACTATCCGCTCCCTGAATACGGTGATGCTGTAACGGGGGAAGCTAAAGATCAAGAGGAACAAGACGATGTGCCCGATGATGATCTTTGCCGGGTCATTGTTGATGCAAAGAGACACTGTCAAGGTGAAAGGGAGAAGTTGAAGTTTGATCGCATGTTAGAGGATCACAAAAAAGGGTTGTACCCAAATTTCGAAGATGGCAACACAAAGCTCGGTACCACACTGGAATTGCTGCAATAGAAGGAAGACAATGGTGTATCTAACAACGGATTTGAGAAGCTACTGAAAATATTGAAGAAGAAGCTTCCAAAGGATAACGAATTGTCCGACAGTACGTACGGAGCAAAGAAGGTTCTATGCCCTCTAGGATTGGAGGTGCAGAAAATACATGCACGCCCTAATGACTGCATCCTCTACCGCGGTATGTACGAGGATTTGAACGCATGCCCGATATGCGGTGTATTACAGTATAAGATCAGACGAGATGACCCTGGTGATGTTGAGAGCGATTGCCCCAGGAAGAGGGTTCCTGCCAAGGTGATGTGGTATGCTCCTATAATACCACGGTTGAAACGTCTATTCAGAAACAAAGAGCATGCCAAGTTGATACGATGGCACAAAAAGGACCGTAGGAAAGACGGGAAGTTGAGAGCACCCGCTGACGGGTCGCAGTGGAGAAAAATCGAGAGAACGTGGGGGGACTTTGCAGGTGACGCAAGGAACGTATGGTTTGGTTTAAGCGCAGATGGCATTAATCCTTTTGGGGAGCAGAGCAGCAATCATAGCACCTGGCCCGTGAATCTATGTATCTATAACCTTCCTCCTTGGTTGTGCATGAAGCGGAAGTTCATTATGATGCCAGTGCTCATCCAAGGCCCTAAGCAACCCAGCAACAACATTGATGTGTACCTAAGGCCATTAGTTGAAGAACTTTTACAGCTGTGGAATGGAAAAGATGTACGTGTGTGGGATGAGCACGACCAGCAGGAATTTGACCTACATGCGTTGCTGTTTGTAAACCATCAATGATTGGCCTGCTCTCAGTAACTTTTCAGGACAAACAAACAAGGGATACCACGCATGCACGCACTGTTTAGATGACACCGAAAGTATATATTTAGACAAATGCAGGAAGAATATGTACCTGGGACATCGTCAATTTCTTCCGACCAACCATCAATGTCGAAAGAAAGGCAAGCATTTCAAAGGCGTGGCAGATCACCGGAAGAAGCCCGCCGTCCGTACTGGTGATCACATACTTAATATGGTTAATGATTTACAAGTAATCTTTGGAAAGGGTCCCGGTGGACAATCTGTTCTGAATGACGTTGAGGGACGCACACCCGTGTGGAAGAAGAAATCTATAGTTTGGAACCTACCCTATTGGAAATACCTAGAGGTCCGCTCTGCAATCGACGTGATGCACGTGACGAAGAATCTTTGCGTGAACCTGCTTGGCTTCTTGGGCGTGTATGGGAAGACAAACGACACACCGGAGGCATGAGAGGACCAGCAACGTGTGTACGGAAAAGACGGCATGCATCCATGCCAACTTTCAACCTTTTCAGAGTTCATTTGTAGTGCTTTTCAATTTCAGGATCATTTGGCGCAAAAAAATCAGTAAATGCATGAAAAATCCCAAATGAAGTCAGAAAGGGTTGCAAATTAATGATGTGGCTTTGAATGGTGCATTTTGAACACACAAAAAGTCTGGAGTTCAAATAAGTTCAAAAAAATGAAATCCCTTTGTAACAGATTAGTTTTCGTCCGAAACTCTGATACTTCGTAAGAGATTGTCAATTTTGTACACGAAGTGCATCCAGTTTTTGCCGTAACCCTCTCAACTTTTTAGCACATGCTATGTGGGTGAAATGATGATACCATGCCAACTTTCAACCTTTTCATAGTTTATTTGTAGTGCTTTTCAATTTCAGGGTCATTTAGCTCAAAAAAATCAGTAAATGCATGAATACCAAATGAAGTCAGAAAGGGTTGAAAATTGATGATGTGGCTTTGAATGGTGCATTTTAAACACACAAAAAGTCTGAAGTTCAAATAAGTTCAAAAAAATAAAATCCCTTTGTAACAGATGTGTTTTCGTCCGAAACCCTGATACTTCGAAAAAGATTATCCATTTTGTACACGAAGTGCATCTAGTTTTTGCCGTAACCCTCTCAACTTTTTAGCACATGCTATGTGGGTGAAATGATGATACCATGCCAATTTTCAATCTTTTCAGAGTTCATTTGTAGTGTTTTTTAATTTCAGGGTCATTTAGCTCAAAGAATGAACTAATAGCAAAAAGAATGAACTAGAAAACTTTTATAAAACTCTACTAGCAAAAAAGAATGAACTGAAAAGAATCAATTAAAATATTCTGTTATGATCAACTAAAATAAAACTATAATATTCTTCGACGGCAAAAAGAATCAACTAAAAAGCTTTTCTAAACCTCTAGTATTTTTGAAACTAAAATTATATAAAATTTATGCAACTAAAATTATCAAAGTATTTTTTGTTCAAAACATTAATAGCAAACTAAATTAACAAAATCTATTTTTGATTAAAACACCCATTTAAATAACCTAAAATTACCAAATTGAATATAATGGTAAAACACACTAATATTAAATAGCAGGAAAAAGAATCACTCAAAAATCTGTTTTTAAAGTAAAGTTATTCACAAACTAGTGATTCGCATAAATTTTAAAAAAGTCAAATTTAAACTATTCAAATTTGAAACCTATTGGCACTAACAGAAAGTTTATAATTTTTGTGACCTAAAGCAAAAAGAACTACTCAAAAACTCTAAGTATTTAGCTCTAAGTACAAACAAAAGAATATAAATAAAGTAAAAAACAAAACAAAAATACTGGAAATTTTTTAAAAAATGCCGCCTACTGGGCCGCCACGGCCTGCATACGACTTGAAACCCAACACGCTAGTTGGGCCAGGATGTAGGCCCACAGCAGGCCCAGTTGGCCCACAGGCAGAGAGAGTGTGTATAGGCCCGTAGGCCTGCATTAGAGAGGAGCTCGAAGTGGTAGGCGCAGCCGCGCTTATAAACCAGTGTCGAAGCCTCTCAGCTAGCGAGGTGGGACTAAACATCCAACCGCACCGCGGCTGTGCCAGAGACAGGCCTTTGGTCCCGGTTGGTGGCTCGAACCGGGACCATTGCCACCCTTTCGTCCCGGTTTGTGGCACCAACCGGGACCAATGCCACCCTTTAGTCCCGGTTGATGGCATCAACCGGGAGCAAAGTCTCTGCTTCCCGCCCTTTGGGCTGCTGAAAATAGACCATTAGTCCCGATTGGTGGCACCAACTAGGACTAAAGGTAGGCATTGGTCCCGGTTGGTGCCACGAACCGGGACTAATGCTTCGTGTATATAAGCAAACACTTGGAAAAATTTTAGTTTTCATCTACCAGTTGCCCCCGACGACGCCGAGCTCATCGACGCCGCCAGGCTGCCCGTGCTCGCTGTCGACGCCCTCGTCCTGCCCTGCCCCGAGCTCGCCGTCGACGCGCCGCCCCGTGCCCCTGCCCTGCCCCAAGCTCGCCGTCGATGCGCCGCCCCGCGCCCCTGCCCTGCCCCGAGCTCGCCGTCGACGCGCCGCCCCGCGCCCTTGCCCTGCCCCGAGCTCGACGTCGACGCGCCGCCCCGCGCCTCTACCCTGCCCCGACGGTGCGCGCCGCCCCGCCCTCCTCACCGTTCGGTCCGGCGGCGGGCCCCCTTTCCTTCCCTGTTTTTGTCCTGATTTTGTTAATAGATGTATGCTTTTTTTTGTTCATATATATATATATGATGTATGCTTTTTTTTCATATATATATGATGTATGCTTTTTTTTGTTCATATATATATAGATGATATGAGTTCTTTGATGATATGAGTTCTTTGATGAAATGATGATATGGTGATGATGATATATAGATGATATTATCATGATGATTTTTTCTGTTGTAATTTTGTTAGATAATTTTTTCTGTAGTATATATAGATTATATGATGATGATGATATATAGATGATTTTCATTATGGTGATATATAGATGATTTTCATTATGATGTGATAGGTAGTATTTTTTGAATATTTTTTTGTTCATAGAATATTTACCAAGTTAAATGAGTTAAAATGAGTTAGTGTGAATTTTTTGTGGAGATGAGATGTATGAGATATTTTGTGGAGATGAGATGAGATGTTGTCATGTGGAATTTTTTTTGTTCATTGTAAACTCTGGTAACTTCGACATGAGGGGGGACGTCGATCAACCCCCTCTCGCCCGACCAACTCTCGAGTTCACCCAAACCGGGACTGAAAAAGAGTTGTCGAGGCCACCCCAATCCCTAGAAGAGTTGTCGAGGCCATCCAAATTTACCAAGTTAAATGAGTTAAAAGAGATAAAAGAGCGTTGTCGAGGCCACCCCAAACCCTAGAAGAGTTGTCGAGGCCACCCAAATTTACCAAGTTCAAAGTTACTAATTTACTCCCGGTTCGCTCGCCCGACCACCTCTCGAGACCACCCAAACCCTAGAAGAAAGAGCATTGTCGATCTACCCCCTCCCTGCATAGCGATTATTTTTTGCAAAGTGTCATCTCCTGAAATTATAACCCCGATAACTTCGATATGAGGGGGGACGTCGGACATGCATGAGAGAGGCGGTCCGCAACTAATCCATTGCTCATATATGCATGCATATGATTCCTTGTTGTGATTAGCTAGGTCTATGTTTGCCACTAATTAATCCATCTCTCATGTTTGTATATTGCCATGTTGTAATATTTGCAGAAACTATGGAAAGAGACTTAGAACAAGAACAATTGTTGGGGGATATAATCCTCGGCGGAGGTGATCCCTTGTCGTTTCTCAATGACACCGATGGTCAGGAAGGAGAGGATGACGGATCCGGTGATCCAACAATGGAGGAGGAAGGAGATCATGATGGCTCCGGTGATCGAATGGCGGAGGAAGAAGACCATGATGACGGCTCCGGTGATCGAACGGAGGAGGGAGCTGTTGCAAAGTTCGGCGAGGTATATATATTAATTAAGCCTGTTCTGACTTGATGCATTAATTGTTTTGGTATGTACATATATTAATGCTTCTTTCTTCTTTTATAGCCCTCCGGATCGAGCCAAACTTCCGTAAGGAGACGAGGCCCGAAGAAAAGGTTGCGCCAGGATGAAAGGTTCACGATCACAGAAATCGCGAAAGATGGCCAACCGATTGAACCCAAGCAGACCAAGGATGCATTTGTTCATCAGTGCGGAGTTGTTGTTAGGGACAGCGTCCCGATCAGCATCGTGCAATGGAATAAGAGTAAGGACGACCCTGAAGTATCATATGTCCAGGATAGACAGAAAGATGATCTTTGGAACTCGCTGATGACAAATTTCAGCCTCCCGCCAGAGGAGGAGCCGAATAACCCAGTTATAGAGCCAAAGGTCAAGGTGTATGATCTTAAGAAGATGGGAGAACTATTCAGGAACTGGAAGAAAGAGTTGAACTCAAAGTTCGTCGACAAAGGAAAGACTCCAGATTTCATCGGTCGATATGAGAAGATAAGAGATCTCAGGCCCGCATTTGTGGCCTACAAGAAATCGGAGAAGGATACGAAAAGGTCACTAACAAACAAGAAAAATGCTGCAAAGAAGCTGTATCACCATCACACGGGGTCAGGTGGCTACGACAAAGCCCGGCCGTTGTGGGACAAAGCTGAGCTAGACCTGCTTGCTAAAGGGGTCCAACCAGCGACATTGCATTGGCCAGATCGTTCAAGGACTTGGTTCTTCAGGGTTGGGGGAACTTTGGACCCAGAAACAGGGGAGTGTCGTTGGACGGACGAGCAACTTGCAATACGCATCAAGAAGCTTCAGGCAGCAATCAAGGCAGCATAGGAAGGGACGTTCATTCCCGACAGAGAGAAGGACGAACTGACAGAGGCCCTAGGGAATCCTGAGCACCCTGGACGAAAACGAGGCACACCAGGCTCCGTTCTCTGTGTGCATGGGTTTCCTGACAGTGGAGGTTATAGAAGCCGAGAGAGAAAAAGGAAAGTGGAAGCAAGCTCAATGCAGAAGCTTAATGGAAGAATAGCAAAGCTAGAGGAACTTGAGAGCCAGCGAGCTACCGGCCAACCATCTCAGCGGCACGAAGATCCTTGCTTCGACGCTGCCCCAGAAGCTACCCCACTATCTCAGCGGAGAAGCAGCATGGCTTCCACGGAGTTCATTTAGCCTGATTTCACGGCTCCTCGCTACCCTGTGGATAGTATCACGGAGGCTGAACATTGCGAGCTAATGATGAAATACCAGAACCTGACCTTGAAGGCGGTCGTCGGCTCTGTTGTACCTCCCCAAGCTGAGGGAACTTTTCATTGCCGTCCGATTGCACATGGCTATGCTGTTGTGACGGTGGATGAAATAATGGAGGGATTTGTGGAGCTGGAGCTTGACTACCCTACAGGTGAAGGGGAGATTCATCTAGTTTATGCTTTAATGAGTACCTGTCGGTGGAGAAAGGAGTATATCAAGCTTCCAAACTAGACGCCTCCTCCTCCTTCTCCGGCGAGTCAGGGCACTCCGTCTCCTCCTTCGCCGCATCAGGCACTACTAGAAAAAAGGTTGTTAGTGGTGCACCAGTTTTTGCTATTAATGGCGCACTATAGGTGCGCCACTATTAACACGCCACTAGTAACAAATAGTAATGGCGCATATTTGGTGCGCCATTAGTATCCCAGATAATAGTGGCGCACCACATAGTGCGCCATTACTATGCCTAGAAGTGCGCCATTACTATCTGACTTAGTAATGGCGCACCACATAGAAGTGCGCCATTACTAACAAATTTTTTTTCATAAATTTTTTTTTCAAATTTTTTTTCAGAATTTTTTTTTCATTTTTTTCTTAATCTCGGGTCACTATGGCTTAATCTCGGGTCAATATGCTTAATCTCAAGTCAAATCGCACTTCGTGGTCAAACTTCCCGGAAGGTCACCCATCCTCACACTACTCCAGCCCCAGCACACTTAACTTCTCAGTTCTATCCAACCCCAGCACCAGCTCACTTAACAGGCACTTGTTGATATATCTATCATATCAATCCTATTAAACCTTGTTGATGTCTAGGACTTTGTTCATGTTATGAGTGTGATGAAATTTTGAAAAAATATTTCAAACTTCCCGGTCATATTACGTATCATATTTTGAACATTTTTTCCAAAAAAAAAATTCGAAACCAAATTTTTTTTTCTATTACTAGTGGTGCACCTAGCAAATGGTGCGCCATTACTAAGTTTGAAATTTTTTCCATTTTCCCCCCTCTAGATCTTAAAAGCCCCGTATCTTTTATTCGGTTAGGTTTTTGGGAATTCTAAAAATCTTCAACGGGGTTACCCCCGTTGAATTCGGATATAACTTTTCGAGTAGATGATTTTTCATATAAATTTTTTTTTCATCGGAGTTCGTATGCAAAAGTTATGCCCATTTTACAAATTCTCGAGAGATTTTGCAAAAAAGTTGAAAATTCATGTTTGTAAAATTTGCTAACAACTAGACCACATATCACATGGGAATCTTATTTTCTTTTATTTTTTTGACATTTCTATCATTTTCTTTTATTTTTTTTGAAACTAAAAAGGCGGTCCACAGGGGGGTGCATTTGGTGAATTTTTTGGCCACCTCAAAAAGTTAGTAATGGCACACCTATACAAAGTGCGCCATTACTAACTTTGACCAAGGTTCCATTACTAAGTTTGACATAGTAATGGTGCACCTATGCAAAGTGCGCCATTACTAAGTTTGACCAAAGTTAGACTCAGTCATACAAATAGTTATGGCGCACTTTGTGAAGGTGCGCCATTACTATGTCAACTTAGTAATGGCGCACCTATACAAAGTGCGCCATTACTATGTGTATGACTGGGTCAAACCTTGGTCAAACTTAGTAATGGCGCACTTTTCACCTGGTGCGCCATTACTGTTTTGGTTACTAATGGCGCACCTACACATGGTGCGCCATTACTATTTAGTAATGGCGCACCACATGTATAGTGCCTCATTAGTGTCCATATTGGCTATAGCTGTTTTTCTAGTAGTGAGGGCACTCCGCCTCGTGAGGGCACTCCGTGTCCTCCTCCGGCGCGTGAGGGCACTCCGCCACTTCAGGGCACTACAAGAAATTTGAGACCAATTGGTCGTATGCTGTTCGCAGGGCTCCAAACCCTAAACTATAACGACCATTTTGGCCAGAAAGGTCGTAATTTTCTTACATGAAATGGTCGTAAAGCAGACAACACTGGTCCGATGCCTTATTTCTAGCTGATCACGACCAATATAGATGGTCATAACCTTGTAAATTATGGTGGATTGCTATGACTAGACGCCACCTCATCCGTTTTGCCTATGTGTCATGTCCATGTGTCAATTTTTGCCCTAGGTTGTGAAGCAACCTATATTTCTGTTATTCCCAAAATCCCCAAAAAATTCTCATAAATTTTTTGGATCATATCTTCGTCAAATATGTCAAAAACCTTCCTCGCCTAGTTTAAATATAATTCAACAATATTCATTTTCCTATTCTGTTCAGAACATCACTTGGTGAAGGAAGTGCTATTTATATATTCTTGATTGCCCTTAAAATTTTTGGGCACTCTTTCCTATCCAAATCATTGCTTCATGACAAAATTCAGCTCCATTTGCCTAGTAAATGTTCCTCGGCAAATTTCCAAAGTTTTTGTTCAGCTAGAAGCTTTGTGAAGGAAGTACTAGCTATGCATATCCAAATGAGTTGAATTTTTCCCACATCTTCTATATGCTCATATCATAGCTCTCCACAAAATTTTAGCTCCATCTAACAATCCATGAGACATCACCATCCAATCTTTGTTTCTAGTAATATTTTCAGTTTGTGAAGCAACTATATTTTATATTGCTTTATAATTGCTGAAAATTTACAAGGACATGACCCTGCCCATAGAACCTCCCTCCACCAAATTTTAGCTCATTTAACATAACCATTTCCCCTCAATATTTTTCCCAATTTTGGTTCAGTGGAGAGCATTGTGAAGGAAGTACCATTTTTATATATACAAATGACATGAAATTTATACAGTGCCTTCATATGCCCAAATAATCACCCTCCTCCAAATTGCATCTCAATCAAATCATCTATGTGAGCCCAGCTTCAATTTTTATTTTCTGTCCAGATTGGCACATTGCAAAGTGCTATCTGTACCCCTCCTATTGCCCTCAAACTTTTTGGTCAATCTTCCATATCCAAATCATTGCCACATGCCAATATTCAGCTCTATTTGCCTAGTAAATATTCCTCGGAAAATTTCCAAAGTTTCTGTTCAGCTAGAAGCTTTGGGAAGGAAGTACTAGATACGAATATCCTAATAAGTTGCATTTTGCCACATATTCTATATGCCAAATTCATAGCTCTACACAAAATTTTAGCTCTATCTAACAATCCATGTGAGCTCACCATCGAATCTTTGTTTCTGGTAATATTTTCAGTTTGTGAAGCAACTACATTTTATATTGCTTTATAATTGCTTCCAATTTACCAGGACATTACCCTGACCATATAAACTCTATCCACCAAATTTCAACACAATTCAATCATCTATGTAAGTCTGGCTTCAATTTCTATTTTTTGTCTAGATTGGCACATTGCAAAGCAAGTGCTATCTAGACACCTCCTATTGTCCTCAAACTTTTTTTGCCATCTTACATATACAAATCATTGCCACATTCCAATATTCAGCTCCATTTGCCTATTAAATCTTCCTCAACAAATTTCCAAAGTTTCTATCCAGAGAGAAGCTTTGTGAAGGAAGTACAAGCTAGGACTATCCAAATGGTATAAACTTTTTACATTGCTTTACTATGCCCAAATGACCATACTCCAGAAAATTTCAGCTCAATCCATTTATCCATTTGAGCTCAGCTTCAACATCCATATTTCTACCCGATGTGGTACTTTGCAAAGCAAGTGCCATCTAAGATCCTCCATCTGAGCTGAAAATTTGCCAAGACAGTCTTCCTAGTAGATGATCATCCTCAGCCAAAGCTCAGGCCCATTGGCCATGTGAATTTCCCGTACCGCTAATCAAACACTTGGCTGCTAATTCATGTTTGAGCATAGTTCGGTCTCCTCGTGAGATTCTTCTGTTGTCATTTTCTTCCTAGCACCTACCCGGGGAGTGCCCAACCCACTAGACATGCCTAGGCTGCCCAGAACGCATGGCAACGCCACGGTCATGCGGTGACCACGCGGCGGGCATGCGAGTTTACGCGCATTGGAGTTGGGGCCCTGGGCCACCATCCAAACCTCGATGTATCGCCACCAAACCATGTATTTCTGCTTAAATAGATATTTATGTAACTATAAATGATTTTTGGAAAAAATAAAGAGCAAACTATAAGGCAGCTGCAGTTCAAATTTGACCCGTTTCCTACTGAATCGGCGGAAATTTGTCTTTTTCACGAGAGGTGGATAAAAGCTTCGGAAACCCAAACATTTTGTCAATTGTGCATTAAATATGTCCTAGTATTTTATAAAACTGATTTGGTACAATTTTGAAACAAATATATGGTAGGTCCTTCACAAAAAAACTTCATTTTGGGTACTCGAAAAATGGAAAATGATTTTTTCGTCCAAAGAAAATAAAAAATTTCTTAGGCAGCATTGTTTGCCATTCCAATATGTACCCTTGTGCACAATATGAGATCATTTGAACAAACTATGCCATGAATGTGGCCATAAGATTGATCATTTGGCTTGAAAGCCGTTGATCTCCACACATGATAGCTCGTTTCTGAGAACATTTTTTTAAAATAATTATGGTATTACAAGTTTATTATTTTTCATGGTAACTTGGCCACATATAATGACACAATGCGAAGGTTTTCTAATTTTTTGATTTTTTTTTAATTTTTCATGCCCGTTTCAAAATGCGGTCAAAACGGCGGGCATGACCGTTCCTAGCTAGTTGTTGAATCTTGGAAAACTTTTGGTGTTTCTCTGATTAAATAGATACTTTTGTACCTAAAAATGATTTTTGGGAAAAATAAAGAGCAAACTATGAGGCAGCTGCAGTTCAAATTTGACAAGCTTCCAACTAAATCGGCAGAAATTTGTCTTTTTCACGAGAGGTGGATCAAAACTTTTGACACCCAACCATTTGGTCAATTATGCATTAAATATGGCCTAGTATTTTATAAAATTGATTTGGTCCAATTTTGCAACAATTATTTGGTAGGTTCTTAAAAAAAAACCTCATTTTGGGCACTCGATAAATGGAAAATGATTTTTTCGTCCAAAGAAAATGAAAACTTACTTAGGCAACATTGTTTGCCATTCCAAAATGCACCCTTGTGCACAATATGAGATCATTTGAACAAAATATGCCATGAATGTGGCCATAAGATTGGTCATTTGCCTTGAAAGCCATTGATCTCCACACATGATAGCTCGTTTCTGAGAACACTTTTTTAAAATAATTATCGTATTACAAGTTTATTATTTTTCCTGGTAACTTGGTCACATATAATGATACAATGCGAAGGTTTCCTAATTTTTTGATTTTTTTCTATTTTTCATGCCCGTTTCAAAATGCGGTCAAAACGGCGGGCATGACCGTTCCTAGCTAGTGGTTGAATCTTGGATAACTTTTGGTGTTTCTCTGATTAAATATATACTTTTGTACCTAAAAATGATTTTTAGGAAAAATAAAGAGCAAACTATGAGGCAGCTGCAGTTCAAATTTGACCCGCTTCCAACTGACTTGGCAGAAATTTGTCTTTTTCTCGAGAGGTGGATCAAAGCTTTTGACATCCAACCATTTGGTCAATTGTGCATTAAATATGGCCTAGTATTTTATAAAATTGATTTGGTCCAATTTTGCAATATTTATTTGGTAGGTTCTTCACAAAAAAACCTTATTTTAGGCACTCAAAAAATGAAAAATGATTTTTTCGTCCAAAGAAAATAAAAAATTTCTTAGACAACATTGTTTGCCATTCCAATATGCACCCTTGTGCACAATATGAGATCATTTGAACAAACTATGCCATGAATATGGCCATAAGATTGATCATTTGGCTTGAAAGCCATTGATCTCTACACATGATAGCTCGTTTCTGAGAACACTTTTTTAAAATAATTATTGTATTAGAAGTTTATTATTTTTCCTGGTAACTTGGCCATATATAATGACACAATGCGAAGGTTTTCCAATTTTTTGATTTTTTTTTGAATTTTTCATGCCCGTTTCAAAATATGGTCAAAACTGCGGGCATGACCGTTCTAGCTAGTGGTTGTATCTTGGAAAACTTTTGGTGTTTCTCTGATAAAATAGATACTTCTATACCTAGAAATAATTTTTGGAAAAAAATAAAGAGCAAAGTATGAGGCAGCTGCAGTTCAAATTTGACCCGCTTCCTGTTGAATCGACGGAAATTTATCTTTTTCACAACAGGTGTATCAAAGCTTTTGACATCCAACAATTTTGTTAATTATACATTAAATATGGCCTAATATTTTAGAAAATTGATTTGGTCCAATTTTGCAACAAATATATGGTAGGTCCTTCACAAAAAAACTCATTTTGGACACCCGAAAAATGGAAAAATGAAATTTTCGTCCAAAGAAAATGAAAACTTCCTTAGGCAACATTGTTTGCCATTCCAAAATGCACTCTTGTGCATAATATTATATCATTTGAACAAACTATGCTATGAATGTGGCCATGAGATTGATCATTTTGCTTGAAAGCCATGGATTTTCACACATGATAGCTCATTTCTGAGAACACTTTCTTAAAATAATTCCCGTATTACAAGTTTATTATTTTTTCTGGTAACTTAGTCACATATAATGACACAATGTGAAGGTTTTCAATTTTTTGATTTTTTTTTTAAATTTTTCATGCCCATTTCAAAATGCGGTCAAAACGTCGGGCATGACCGTTCCTAGCCAGTGGTTGAATCTTGGAAAAAATTTGGTGTTTCTATGATTAAATATATACTTATGTACATAGAAATGATTTTTGAAAAAAATAAAGAGCAAACTATAAGGCAGGTGTAGTTCAATTTTGACCCATTCGAGCTGAATCGGCGGAAATTTGTCTTTTTCATGAGAGGTGGATAAAAGATTTTGATATCCAAACATTTGGTCAATTGTACATTAAATATGCCTTAATATTTTAAAAAAATGATTTGGTCCAATTTTGCAACAAATATATGGCATGTCATTCATAAAATAATCTCATTTTGGGGACTCGAGGAATGGGAAATTATTTTTCATCGAAAGAAAATAAAAGATTCCTTAGGCAACATTTTGACATTCCAAAATGCAACCTTGTGCACAATATGAGATCATTTTTTTGAATTTTACATGTAAAAAAGTTGAAGAAAAACAAAAGAAAAAATAAAATTATATGTGCTCTATTCTCATTGGTGGAATTCGTTGTCACACGGATCGATGACATGGCGTCCATCCATCCATCAATCTCTCCATCCCACATCCATCCATCCATCTATCTACAGAAAAAAAGAAAATGAAACAAAAAACCCCACCCGCAGCCACCTACCCAAACCCTAACTCAATCCTCGACCCCATCCTCCCGACGTCGCCCGACCCTCCCCTCGATCCCCATCTCCCTCCCTCAGATCTTGATCTGCCGCCGCCCCCACCCCCACCATCGGCGACCACGGCACGGCACTCCACGCCTCCCCTCCCTCGTCTCGTCGGCCCCGGTCCTTGGGATTTTGTCGCTCCCGCCCCCGCTCCTCCCCGGCCCCGCCGCGCCTCGTCTCGCCGGCAGGCAGTCCAAGGCTAGGATGCCTCGCCGTGACCACGTACGCGGCCTCCCCTCCCCCTCCCTTCCTCCTTTCCCGCTCGCCCCTCGCACCCCGCTCCACTCACACCCCGCATCCGAGGTCAAAGTTTAGATGTTTGCTCTGGCGGCGAGCTTGTTGGCGACGGAGGCGCTGAATCCGCGTGCGCCTGCTCTGGATCTGGCGACGGAGGCGGTGGATGCGAGGTCTGGAGTACACATGGGCGGCGGCCTGCTCCCCCCCCCTCCCCCGCGGCATGGAGGTCGAAGGGCGGCGCTGCACCGAGGGCGAGCCTAGTGGCGGCGCGGACGGCGACCGAGGAGGCGGTGTACGAGCTACGGCAGGCTGCGCTGGTGGAGGACCTGTAGGGGCGGCGGGGGCGAGAGGCCGAGGTGGGCAGGCCCAGCCAGTGGCGGGGCGAGCAGCTGGAGCCGAAGGGCGACGCCGAGCTCGGTTGGGGCCTCCTGGGCGATGCCTACGACCGCTGCGGCGAGGTCTACGCCGAGTACGCCACCTTCTACTTCGGTGAGCCCATCACACCCCGTCCGCCAATCACTACTCTGCAACTCTGCTGACAGTTGCTAAACATCTCAATACATTCAGTCCAAAATTGCAAAGAGCAATTTAGTGTAGGGTCAACTATTTCCACTACCTAAGCAGCAACTCTTCTGCTGCAGAATCCTCACGAGAGGATGACTATTTAGTCAGGCAACCAGCCTGAAGCTACTGTAGATGTCTGAATATTTGGCTACTGCAAATGGAGTACTCTAACCATGAAATGGTTGCTGCTGTAGTACTCCAACCAGCCTGAAGCTATATGAAGTCTAACCAACAACTGTAGTGCTCCAGCCTGAAGCTATTCCGTAGGCCTGAAGCTATAAAATTTTGTTTCCTTGGCAAAAAATTCAGTTTACAAATTTTTGCAAATTCTGTAATTTTGCAGTACTGTTTTGGTTGCAGTAGTTTTTCAGTAGCTTGTTAACTTGCTGCTGCTTTCTTAATTATGTGCAGCTGCTCCACTGAAAATTCTTAGTGTATCTTATGCTTAGTGTTAATTCTTTGCAGCTACTCCACTGAACTACAGTACTGAAGTACTGCTTGAACTATTGCAGTATTGCTTCCAATACAGCAGTATTGGAGTATTGCTTCCGATTACTTGAGTAGCAAGTGCATCAGTAGTGTACTGCTCTTGTTTAGTAGTGTAGGAATTTAGTGTTCTTCTCTTCTCTATTCTCTTCTCTATTCTCTTCTCTTCTCCTCTTATTCATAGTTTAGTAGTGTACATGATCATGATCAACACTAAAACATTTCTTAACTGATTTACTCCCTATTGTCAGCATTGATGCTTTCTTCAAATTTATGAGAAATTAAGATGCATCATTAAATTAACTGAAACATTTTCTGTTAATTAAGAAGCATCATTAAGCAGCGGGAGTACCCATTTGTACTGTACCTAAAAGAACTTTACATTTACATACACAACATGCAAATCACTTCTGTTGGCTACCCAAATCAATCCGAGACATGCACATATTTCTCTCTGGATTGTGCAAGTTAAACGAACTTCTCTAATTTAAACAAGTTGGGATCCATCACTACAATAGGAGTATGTTTGCATTTCACCTAGCTTGTAATCAATAACCCAGTCCTTAAGTAAATGTTTGATTACATCATGAGCTTTCCTACAAATTAGTTAGGTAGTGGTTTCAGCTGCTGCATTGTTGCTTATATTTGATATAATACACAATGTGACTGGAGTTTATTGTGATTTGCAAAAGATAGAATCTGGACGCCCTTCCCTGGTTGACGACACCCTTCCGTCGTGGGCTCTCAGTAGGACGGCGACCAACAAGATCCACATCCCTGTGGCCTTCTGACCCTCAATCTCGACGGCTAGATCCCCTACGGCCAAGCCCTTCTGCTCGAGAGTCAAGTCCCAGTCTGATTGCTCTGCTTCCCAGCTGCTCCTTCAGTCCGGCTTCAGCAGCTCACTTCTCACCACGGTTCAGCACCTCTAGGAGTAAGCTATAGACTTTTCTCTTCTTTTCATTTATACTGGTTGATGTATATCCTAGTACATGAAATTGGGGGGAGCTCAGATCATAGAATAGTGCATCAGTACCCAGTATATAGTCTTCGCTTTTGTTTGTACATAGCTCACTACTCAGTTCTCCTCGGCTAGAACAAGCACAAGATTCATCAGCAGCACTGAACAAAATTCATCTTAAACTAGCACAGTAGTCAGTACATAGTATCTGCATTTTGTCTGTACTGTTAAATTTTGTTTATAAATTCAGTTTATAGTGCTAAACTTGCACAGTACAGTATTTGCCTTTTGTTTATACCATTAGATTTTGTTTATAAATCCAGTTTGTACTGATAAACTTGCACAGGCTCTGCCTTTTGCTTATACTGTTAGATTTTATAAATCCAGTTTATAGTGCTTACCTCTTTGTCACATTGGGTTTGGCAGCAGTTGCTAATCTCTAGCATTTACCTCTTGTTGCAGACCAGGAAATGAAAGATCGCTCGACAAACGGCCGCTTCCAGTCAGTTGGATCTGATCTTATACCCGCGCACGAGAGCTACCGGAGCAGCAGCAGATTAACAAGGACCCAAGCTGGACTCCCACCAGCAATCGTGAGGTATGACCGAAGCCTGATTGGAACACCCCAAGCCTGATTGGACTCCATTTATATGTTCTGTATGGTGAATTATTTCTATGCCGTCTGTCTAAATTTGAAGTAGATCTAAAGTCTGCAGCTCCAGTTTTCCTGGAGGCCACATGATGCTTATTTTAGTGGTAAACTTGTTCAGAGTAGAGTTGAATCCTTAGGTTCCCTGGGCTTCGACCTGTGGTATCATCCTCTTGCTGTTGACTCTTGAGAAATACGTCATGGCATATGATATATTCAACAGTGATTCAGACTGGTTCCAACTTGACGATTTGATTTGCTTGGGAACATACTGTGTCAAAGTTAAATTTTATTTGGCCAGTCTATGTTTAAATGGTTGTCTTCTTCTTTGAGAGAATTGATTGGGTTTCCGTTCATTATATCAAATGACACATGGATCAGTTCTGCTCTATCCTTTTATGATTTGTAAGGTGAATTGGTTCATCGCAATAACTTGCTTCAGCTGCTTGCTAAAAGATGGCTTTTCTAGCTTGTTATACACAGTAATTGGCTCAGGCAATAATCATTTCGACATGATTTCTGCTACGGGACCTTATGAGTTATAACTGATCCTTAGTTCCTCTCATGCTAGAAACAACTATTTGTTGCTTACAATACTACTGTTGATTTAACTAGATTTTGTAGCTTGTTGTCAAAACTTCAAACGCATGTAGTCAAACTTGAATATCAATCTGTACAACTCTTTATTGTTCTCAATAGAAATTCTAGACTGTATAGCTCTTTATTGTTCTCTCCACTTATTTGTACAGCCAAGGATCTTACTTAACTGAGTGAGATCTGAACTGCCATCGTGATAATGTAGAGTTGGTGTCTATTTCTCCATGGAGATTTGAAGTTTCTCTTTTTGTTTATTCTGTGTGGTCTTACTCCTATGGTCTATTGCAAGATGGCTGTATGTATAACTCAACTTTGTGTGTTTATGAAATTTCCTAGAGGGTTGATAAAACTGTGAGTCTGTCAGCCTGCTTGGTACCAATTGTTATGTGCTGCATTGTGCAGTGCTGATTTTGCGTTGATATGAACTTACAACATTATTACATTGTAGTGTTTTCTGCATGTTGTAGTGTTTTCTGCATGTTGTCTTATCCCTAGTACCATGCTGCCTTCACATTTGAGTCTATTACTTGTTTTTGTTTTTATCCTTGATTAGTATCAATTGTTGTATTGTAGACTTAAAATTGTGGTGGTTCCTCTTTTACAGAAGCTGAAGTGTGAAGTGTGAAGCCGTGAAGTGTGAAGCAAGTGTGAAGCCATGAAGTGTGTAGCCGTGAAGTCCAACTCAGTTAAGAGTAGCATATTGTAGCATATCTGTGTTGTAAAGATCATAATAAATTTATTTAGTGGTATATATGATGAATTTTAATTGTTCTTTGTTCTATTTGAAATATTGATTATGTATTAGATTTGAAAACTTGTGAAATGGAAACCTGACCAGTGGGGTCACTTATGAAAATAATCTATCAAATTTGTACATTTTTAACACGTGGGACCAATTTGAGAGATGAACAAGATAAGTGGGACCCATCTGACTAGTGGGACTAGCTTGAATATATAATGGTTGAAAATAGAAAATCAATAAACTATAAAAGGCCACGACCCATAAAATGAAAGGCCGAATTGTTGGGCCTGGCTCATGTGGCTGACCAGAATTAGCAGGAAAAAATATGTTAAATGGGCTGAATTAATGGGCTCGGCCCATGTAAAGCGTCGAATTGGACCGGGTTGAATCTTATTAACGACTTTTTCAATTGGTCGCAATTTTACCACGTCAGATTGCCACGTCGGATCCGACGTGGCCTGGGCAGACAGCCAGCGACCAAAACAAAAGGTCGTTGGTTCAACGACCTTTTGTTTTGGTCGTTGCCTTCCACGACCTTATCCCGAAGAAGGTCGTTAATTTTCATTAAAGAAGGTCGCTTTTGACCAATTGTTTTTGTCATAAAAAGGTCGCAAATGAAAAACAACGACCATTTAACGACCAATAGTGATGGTCGCAAGTTGACATATTTCTTGTAGTGGGGCACTCCGACGAGTCAGGGCACTCCGCCTCCTCCTCCAGCACGTCAGGGTAGTACTGCGCCTCCTCCTCTGCCTCCTCCGGCGTGTCAGCGGACTCCGCCGCGTCTGCAACGGCGGAAGAGAGACGCCGCCGCTCCGGCGGCTAGCAGTATAGGAGGCAGGAAGATATACAAATTTGGTCCAAACCTAAAGCCTCTTCCAAAGTTACCATATGAGAGGACTGACGAGGAAAACGCGGACATCTCTGCTACCGAAGTGAGGGCCCATTTTGAACGAAAACCTCCACCTCCGAAGGAAACGGTAGATCCGATGAAAGTGAAGCGCACTCTGGATGCCCTGAAGCGACCACCACCGCCTCCACCGGATTCCAACTTTGTTCGCTGTATTAAAAAGACATATGAAGATGCGCGGCGGTCGGGAAGTACTTACAGTGATGCAAGATTAGCAGAACGAAGAAGTGGAAAAACAATTCCCCAGCTCGGCGAACAGGCGAAGCAATCGTGCCCCCCGCTCAAGGTGTCTAGCGATATCGTCGCTAATCATCCAAGGCTAGTGCCCAGTACCAATCTTGGTGATTACCTGAGCGATGATGTAGAGTTTGAAATGTTAGAGGTAGTAGAGATCTTCAGATACGAGTACGGGAAGCCTCTCATCAAACCTGGTCATCCTCCTCTAACAATGATGATGCGAAGATTGCATGAATGGTACATGGATACCTGCAGGAAGTCTGAGAAGGACAGTATGATGGTGAGAATTAAAGATGAGCACGACCTCATTGGAGTTGAGTTGATGCCTGTTGAATTTGCGGAGTTATTTCAGTTTTTCAATCAAGACGCCCTCGACAAACAAGTCATGACTTGCTGCTGTCTGTAAGTATTACTTCTGTAATTAAGTATCTATAGCTCAGCTCGTTCATTGCATGTATATAATTATCCTCACTGTATTACGTAGATTGAAGATCGTCGAATGCAAAAAAGGACAAATCTATGACATTGGGTTCATTAACCCAAATACCGTAAATGAATGGTCGGTTAAAAATAGAGTCAAAGATACTGCGGAGAACTTGCTACAATTGTTACTTCGACATCAAAATAAAGGGAAAATACTCTTTCCTTAGAACTTCAAGTGAGTGTTACTGTATTGTGCATATTCGGTTTCGCTTACTTGAGGTTATAGTAATGTAATTGATGAGTTATGCATGCGCAGCTTCCACTTTATTCTGCTAGAGATTAAGCTTGATCGAGGAATAGTAACTATCTTAGATTCGAGACGTAAAGATCCCCATGATTATGCGGACATGACTGCAATGCTCCAGAAGCAAGTTCAATCGATCATTATCGCACCATATCGGCAACTTTCGTTCATTTGCTGATATTAAGTAATCATTTCCTTTGCCTGGCAGGGTTTGGAAAAAGTTCACCGGAAAGGTTCCGGGTCTGCAGAGGGAGCTGCGATTTACACACCCCAAAGTAAGTAGTACTAGCTAGTTCCGCACATCTCTCATTGATTCTAGTTTCATCAATACCATTTATCATGCTTGATTATCAGTTTGATTGAACTCTATTTCTCGTAAAGTGCTTGTGCCAGGAAGGCGGGAATAATTTATGTGGATACTACGTTTGTGAGTTCATCTACAACTCAACCTCTCAGCGGGGCTACTCTGATGAACAATATGAAGTACGTAAACAATATTCATAATTTTATTTTATTACCATCAATTTTGTTGAGTTTCTTTCATATATATGTATTGACCCCCTTCTTTAAATTAGATGTGGCAGATGCGGGATGAACTCCTACCACATGATCGCATACGAGCAATTCAAGAGGAATTGGCGGGATTCTTTCTTGACCACGTCATACATAAAGACGGAGAATGCCATGTGGAAATTGAAATAGATTTTAGATGTTAGGGATTGTAAGAGATGTTATATTGTATATATGTAGTAGCGTCGGATAGATATACGAAAACTTGTTGTTCGACCAATCTCGGAGAAAGAGAGGTCACTTCTCTCTGTATATGTTCATGACTATCTTGTGTAATTAATGATTCTTTCATTTGCTTACTAGCTAGCCTGTCGAGTTCTCTCTATATGTATAGTAGCTAGCGTCAACCAAGCACGGAGAAAGAGAGGTCAGTTCTCTCTATTAGCTAGCTAACACAATATGAAACCCATAAATTAACCCTCCAAAACCCCTAAACCCCCCTTTCAAAAAAAAAAACCAAGCGCCTGCGAGCTGCTGACGCGTGGCCGCTTTTTGGTCCCGGTTGGTGTTACCAACCGGGACTAAAGGTCCTCCTGCCTTGGAGCCCCGCAGCGGCCACGTGGAGCCCCTTCGGTCCCGGTTCGTAAGCAAACCGGGACTAAAGGTTTTGGGCTTTAGTCCCGTTTGATTTGTCCCGGTTCCATAACCGGGACTAAAGGCCCTCTGAAACCAGGACTAGTACCCTGTTTTCTACTAGTGTACTGCTCACCTGCCACCTATACAAATGCTTACGCCCATGACTGAGCCCTATCTAGCCTCCCCCGCTCCCGTTGTCCGCCTGCCCGTATTATCATTCTAAGAGAAAACACCATCAGAACTATTGTGTACCAAAAATGACAACATAAATTATAGTAACAATATTCAAGTCGAATTCTCTTAACTATATATTACAAAAAGAGCGTACACAAAATTAATTAATAACTAACATTGCTTCGTAATCCCCAATATAAAAGAGCAATATTTGGTCATTATATAGCTTCTTATATAGAAAGGTAGCCTGGACAAGCAATTGGTCTTTCTGAAGTCAAAACGGTGAGGTACTTGAGGTTTGCTTCAGGGATGAAAGCTTAATACATTAATGATGATGGCGTTCTCACAACTATGCATTTGCGTTAATTCACAAGAAAAGGAAAAAAGAACCATGCATTTGTGTTGCTACGACCTAGCTACCGTCTATCGGTAGATAAGCATGGAGAAAATGATCTTTGGGTGGAGATGGTAACACGTTGCATGTGCAGTTAACACGTTACCACAAACCAATTTAAACCAAAGAAGATCTGAGTTGTACTAGCACATAGTAGAAGGATACCGAACAGGATGGAGACTCCAAGACCAGCGTCAAGAGCATCGGGAGGTGAAAAAACCAAAGTAATAGGAAGCGATTCCAGCCATTTGTTGGCAGCATGAATTGTTAGTGCGTAGCAGATCCTCATCGCTGTTAGAGGCAACATGCATGCATTAATTAAGAAACAGATAATGGATCTAAACAAGTATATAGCACATTTGTCGATTAAATTGTTTTGACCTAGATGCCATTTGCGAGTATAACTAGTAAAGGTAATGTAGGTTTGATTCTGAATTGAAGCTTACTACATTTGTGAAAAAAATTAAGTATTCAGTCAATTCAGCAGGAACATAGGTACCTTCTAATAAACAAAATGCTACTGAAAAACAATATTTTTGCGGAGATTGAATTAGAACTGCATTTAACTTAAAATGGCCAGTGATGACGGAATACTGCCTTCTGTATGTTTACCCACCAAAGCAACCATGAATATTTTGAGGAAAGATGGCAGGGCTAGAAAATGTGGAATTGAAAGTTGGAACAGAAGAAGAGATAAACAAACCTTCCATAATTCCCCTTTCAACAACATCTGAATCTGTTCATTACATAACCAATTTCTAATAGCACCCTACCTTTTTCTGAATGGCTCCTGCGATTTTTTGAGAGTGCATACCAATAGACTAGCTTAACTAAATTATCCCACAATTCCATTAGAGAGTACACCAGCAGCAAGAAAGCATCATGGTTTAGCTTATACAACTAGCAATCTCTGTTTGTTGAACCAGAAGAAACTAAGCTTAACTACATTATCTCACAAAATCGTTAAATACAACAGCTGCAACAAGAAAGCGTCATGGTTTAGGTTATGCAACTACCAAGATGTAATCACATGGGGGGAAAAGAGAGCAAGTTGTTCAGATTAGCATCATGGTTCAGCTTACACAATTACCAAAATGTCAGCTTAAGCAATTATGTTACAGTTTCTGGAAAAAGGATAATGAGAAAGTTCACCCATTAATATGATTCAGAATCAGCCTACCAGAAGGCCAGAAAAATTAATCGTCATCCACGCTGGCTTCATCGGTTGCACCATTTTGCTCCTGTGGCACTGCCTCTTTATCCAGTTTCATCCATTTTGCTCCGGGCTGCATTTTTGCTTCTAAACATTGCAGAAAGGGTCAAATGAAATTGAATAATGTTGAATGTTCTTTTTAACATGATTGCGTCTAAACACAATAGCTATTCGCGTCTAAACACAATGTTCAAATGAAATTGAATAAAGCTGAATTATTTATCTGTTCAACATCTAAACTCAAAGAAAACATGCTTGATGGCCACAACTGAGCAATAACTACAGACTAACAAAATGGAGGAGACAAGTAGACAACCACACATGACCTTCAAATGCTTGATCAGGGGCTCTAAAAACCCTAGGAACTCAATCCCATCGAGCACCTTGAAGACGTCGTCAGCGTTGATCTTATGTATATTTCCATCCTTGCACACATGTCGTAGGTCTGCCCTACAAATAAGAGCACACTCATGTTACTATGATCATCCCATAAACATCACATCAGTGGGAGGAGCCTAACATTATGCTCTTCGACGGTCCTCCCCTCGACCAAAGAACAGAGCCATTAGCTAAACACCTCAATAATGCAGATGCTAAACCAGCAGGCTAACTAATGTCAATACATTAACTACCACTATTTTCTCCCCCGAAGAAACCCCAAATATTTCACACAAGCATCAAATTCGTCAACCAGATTACCTAAAAAACTGCATCAAAACAATAAGGATTACTCCCATAAACATAGCAAAAATGGGGGTTGAGTTAGAACAAGGAGATGCAAGGCCGAGGGCTCGTACGTGGTGGAGAAGTAGTGGATGAAGATGCGGACACTCTCAGCGAAGGTGGCCATGGGGTCCTTGTCCACCACACCTCCGCCTTCCCGCTTTGCCGGCGCCGGCCATGACGACCCAGGCAAACTTGTCCTTGACCAACCGCCAGTGACCTAGGGGATCTGATCCACCTCCACTTCTGTCAACGCCGACGGCTGCGAAGGCTTGGCCTTGGACCCCTCCCCCTGGCTGCCGGATGCGGCTCCTTGGTCTCCCCCGCCCTAGATACTAGGCTGCTGCTGGTGGGGCCTGGTGAGGCGAGGCGAGGCGTGCAGTCATGAAGGAAGAGGAGGATAGACGCGGAAGGCCATCGTGTGGAGGCGAGCGCACCCGCGCGGTGAGGGGCTGACGGCAAAGGCAATGGAGCGGGAGAGCGGAGGCGGCGGGTTGGGAAGAGACAAGGCGGCTGGGATATTTTCGCCTCGGTGAGATTTTGGTTTTCACTGCCCCCACCACGATCCTATCCTCACGCAGCTGGGAAACCCCGGCTCACGTCCACACATAGGCAAACTGCCTCATTATCTGGAGTCATGCCTAATAAGGCCCACCCACCATTGGCTGTTGGATAAGATGTGAGCGTGAAATATGGATTGACGGTTGACTGGCTGCCAGCGGTAAAAACTGTACGACAACGAATTCATCTAACGGCCCACGAAGCAAACGCCCCAGGGGATCGCTAGCATGGCGGGTAGCAGAGCTGATTTTATATGTTCGATATACTAGTACTAGTCTTTTTTTTTAGTGTTTATATACTAGTACTAGTCTATGTCCGTGTCGGTGTGGTAATTCAAGTCACATGTAGTACACCCTCCGTCCAGAAAAGTTTGTCCCTCAAATTGAAGTATCTAGCATCAAGTTAGTGTTAGATACATCCATTTAAGGAACAAGTTTGGGACAAGCTTTTTCGGACGGAGATAGTAGGTTATTAATTTCCTAGTTAGTCCGTCTTTGCATTAACATATTCGAGTAGATTTAGGCTCAGTTCTTTTCTGACTTATGGATGGCTTATGGTGGGAAATAAGCTCGAGCCAAAAAGAACTCGTTTTTTTTTTGTGTTCGGTGACAGCCGGTCCCTCACGCTTGGGAGAAGCGAGCGTGGAGCAGCTTCCCGAGCGCAGCACATTAAAAATCGAACCGGTATATCTCTATGCCATCAGCGTTGGCAGTTTTTACAAGAGAAATGCCGCCCGCGAAAAATATAACCCCGGGCATCGCCCCATTTATCCCGATGCATCATTGCTTCGTGCGTGTGCTAGGTTTCCTCGCCGCTGCCTCTTGTCCAGCCGCCGTCACCGCCGCCGCCGCCTCTTGCCCAACTGGCCGTCGCCGTTGTCTCCCTTCCCGATGTCATGCAGGGAGGTTAGCCATCATCGTTACCCTGCTCCAACGTCGGCATCGTCGGCCTTCACCCGTCCATCTGCTGCTCCCGTCGTGCTGCACATCCGGCCTCCATACTACTCCGACCTTGACGCCAAGCTCCAGTCTAGTCGTCCCTGTCCAAGCTCTTGGCAAGGTAAACACCTTCACTACTAGAATCTGGTTTTGTCCCGAGTTCGAAGAGTTCGCCGAGTTCATTCTATCGGGAACTCGGCGAAATTTTGTCTGCCAAGTTTGATCCAAAATTGGACTCGCCAGTGATAACCAACTCGGCAGAGCGGTTCCTTTGCCAGGTTCTGATGAAAAATGACTCGTGGAAAAACAAAAACTCAGCAGAATATCAATTTCACCGAGTTCCGGACGAAAAAACTCAGCGAACACTGACATGTGGGCCACGCCTTGCAGCAAGCGTCAGAGCCGTGACGGCGCTCTTCATTTGCCGTGTTCCTTTGGACGGCTACTCGGTAAACATTTTCTATTACTTATTTTTTTTAAACGTAATTCGAGGGGGCATATCTTTTCCGAGTTCGCGACGAAAAGAACTTGGCAAATAGAGCTGGTGGTTTAGTCCCACCTCGTTTCTTGAGGAGTGGCCAGACCAGTTTAAATTGCCTCGTCGTTCACAATCAGTAAACTGCAGTCATCATTGCACCCTTTGTGGAAGATATGACTGTCACCATGAAATGTTCAAGCAGAGAAGATTCGTGGTGACAGTTTGTATCCCTCACAAAGTGAGCATTGCTGACTGGTCTTGTCTTTTTTGAATCATTTTATCGGAATTCCATGGTTCATAGCCTTGCCGCGTTACCGAGGGGAAGAACTCGGCAAACATAGCTAGTGGTATAGTCCCATCTCGCTTCTTGAGGAACGGCGGGACCAGCTTAAATAACCGTTTCGTCTACATGTAGTAAGCTACGGTCAGCATTACACTTTGTTGTGGATAGCACCGTAATTATGAAAGTTAACTTTCACTTTCATAATTACAGATGGTATCTATCATTAAGTGCATTGCTGATTGGTGTAGTCTTTTTGAATCATTTCGTTAAGCTCAAGAAATATTTATATCGAAATATTTTTTGAATCATTTCATTAATTAAGATCCGTCGGTCCATACTGCTTATTCCATCATTTCATAAAGCACCGTCGGCCCATACTTCCTATTTCGCGAAATATGATATATCTTTAAATTTGCACTAACTACTTCATTCTCCGAAGGATCCGACAACGGTTAACTTGTATCATTTCATATAATTAGAGAGTACTGTATAAAAACAACAATATATAGGTCCTCCGCCTCCTCCTTGTCGCCATCGTGCTCCTCCTCCACGCCGTCGTCCCTTCCTGGAACCTCTCATGTACTCGGAGTCCTCGGAAGTGCTGAGGTCGGGAAGCGTCCTCGGCCCGCCCTTGTCGGTAAACACAAGCTTGGGTGGCCTCTCCTCGCTGGAAAAATGATTTAAAAGACTTCTCTGAATGTGATTACATATCCATCAATCCTCACTTTGTGAAGGTGTTGAACTATCGTGTTACACAACAAACAAATCTGAATGTGAATACATATCCATCAATCCTCACTTTGTGAAGGTGTTGAACTATCGTGTTACACAACAAACAATTGTTCATCTGCTTCACAAAGAGAGCATTATTGATGGTTGAGAATGAAGCTTAGTGCTTCTGGAGTATATACGCGGCAAGAAAAAACACATGTAAACGCCGAGTTGCTTGCGGACAAAACTCGGCAAAGGGATGTGTCATTATGAATCTTCTTTTCATGTACACACATGTATATTTGACGCCCCTGCATGCATGGCTACTTATTAATATATCGATAAATGCATGCATGGAATTGTTTCTATGTTATTTGATGGCATGCCTCTCCGGCTCTCCTCATGCATGCATGTAATGGCACGGGTCTCGCCGATGGACATGACGCTCTCTCTGAAATGCCGGCGCCAGTGAAAGGTCGTGTCCGCACCGGGCGGGCATGAATATGGCACTGACGCTCTCGAGTGACGATGATTGTTTCGGGCAGGAAGCGTGCGGGGCAAGCGAGGGGGTTTGGGTGGGCCGGGGCGTGGTGTCGGTGCAATCCTGCATACATGTCTGCATTAACCTTCACATATATATACTAGCTAGCTATAGTAGCTATGCCCACATACAAACATAAAAATCTTTGCATGCATTCATAAAATTAAAAATAGTAAACTATCGCACATGCCAACTATTAGCAACACAAAAGGACAGCAAAATTCCACAAATGCACTAGATCAGGGTTCCACACATGCATGTCGATCACACGGACCCTCGACTTAAAATTAGTACATAACTATATAACTATATATATAGCTAGCATAAGAGATATCGATGCCGCGTCTAAAACTTCTTCTTCTTTGATGCCCCTGCCTCCTGGCCATCGTCTAGGCGACGACGCTTGTTGTTGACCACCGGTTGGTCGTCCTCCTCCTCCTCGTCGTCCTCATCATCATCATCGTCGTCGTCCTCCTTCTTGGCGGGCGGGGCCGCCCCTTCGTGGAGCCGGATCCAGTCATCAAAGTCCTCGTCCTCGGTAAAGTGGTCAGAGGAGGGCGTCCTCGGCACCTCAATATAGACCGAAAGCTCGGGCAGCCCCACCTCGCTCGAGGTCTCGACATATGGATGATCGTAGGTTGGGTGATCGTGCCTACATTTTTAGAAACACTATGTAATTAATAAATAGTACTATTGCAACTTTAATAGATTATAAAAACAGTTTGAGCATATATTTGAGCATATAAAGTGGCTAGATTGGAAAAACAAAATAAAAACAAAGAAAAAATAAGTCACTGAAAATCAAATCTCATGATATGCATAAATTTGAGCATATATATTTCAGCTATATATGCATGCATGAAACATTTTGATGTCATCTCTTGCAAATTTCAACCATGCATGTATATATATATAACACTATATATATATATATATATATATATATATATATATATATATATATATATTGAACCATGCATATGCATTATAATTAACTAGTCGTCAACCCGTGCAATTGCACGGGCTAGCTATATGGTGACCACGACATATAGATGTTTATGTTATGTTAGACCACGACGCACGTCTTGCCGTCGGCCACCCCGGCTCCGTCGCCCCCCCCCCCCCCCCCCCCGTCCCCAGCGCGCCTCCCATCGCCGCCCCTGGATCCCCACGCGCCGTTGCCGCCTGGATCCCAGCAATGCCGCCGCCGACCCTGGATCGGGGTCATCCCCGTCGATCCACTACTCGTTGCCTGCTGCCACTATGGATGGAGGTGTTGGACACCTGAAGACTGAAGATGTGCAATTCGGGCTGTGAAGAAGTGGCATGTCGAGAGATTCCTCCTCCACCTGCGGGGATGCTAGCCAGCGCATCGGGGAGCGATGGCCTCCCCTACTGCACCGCTCGACCTCCCTCACCTCGTCCTGCCGACGCCTGCCTTCTAGCCGTGTCGCTGGTTCACCCACCCCGTAGCTGTCGTTGACTTTCTTCCCACGGCAAATCTGAACTTCATCGTCTCACCGGCTTCTTCCTCCGGAACCGAGGCTCTCTTTATCCATGCTACTGCTGCTACTCTTCCTCCACGGTCCCGCCTCCTTGGACTCTGGCCCCCGCGTCACAGTCTACGCCTCGAATCGCCCTCTCCTACTAGCAGTGCACACAAGTTGTTTATGTATCTGCGCAAACAAAAAAGTGTGTTTGTTTGTGCATAGGGAAGTTGATGATTGTGGTGTGTATACACGGGAGAAAAAAATTCAGCCCAATCCTTGTCAAATACAGATTTTCATAGTACAAAGCTTGCTGATGTGTTGGTTGTGCATGTAGCACGCGAATTGTATGTGTTTTGTTGTGTGTAATTTTCTTGATTTTCAGTAGCACGTGGAGTTCATGTTCCAGAAATTCCTAAGTTCATGTGTACCACATACAGAAGAAAAATCATCAAAGAGAAAAAACAGATCGCCTAGGCCATTTCACCGAAAGCAAAAAAATCATAAAAAGGAATCAAAAGTTCACAAAGATATGTGACAAAAAAGGTCATTTAATCTACCAGCGAAAAAAATGTAAATCCACACAGGAAGTTCAATATATATAGAAGTTTTGTGTAAGTTTTACAATCTAGGAAGCTACATTTAAAAAAAAATAGAGTAGTTGAAAATTCATTATTTTCCATTACAAATGAATGTCACCAAGAAGTCTAGATTGAAAAAACCAAGAAGTTCAACTAAAAAAAAGTAGAATAGTTCAATGTATATGAAAACCCCAGATTTTCCTCGTTACTAGATAATAAACCAAGAAGTTCAATTTCAAAAAATGGAGTAGTTCAATATTTATTACAAAAACTCATAATTTTCCAGTTACTAACATAAACCAAGAAGTTCAGTTCGAAATAACGAAGAAGTTCATCATTTATTAAAAAAACTCCAATTTTGCCATTTTTAAAAACACACAAAAAGGTTCAAAAATTGAAAAAAAATGGAGCGGTTTGATGTCTATAAAAATTAGAATTTTTTCCGTTGCTAAAGTGCAGCGTCATTTTTTGCATTTTAATTTTTTTTGGAGCAATTCAATTTTAAAAAAAAGAAAATCAATAATTTCATATTAAAAAAGGGAATAGTTTGATCTATACAACGAACTCAAATTCTTCTTGTTTCTATGTAAAATTAACGTATGAAGTTCAATTTTAAAAAGGTTGTATGATGTTTACTTAAAAATGATTTTTTTCTTTTATAAGAATAAAACTAAGAAGTTCAAACAAAAAAATAGAGAAGTTTAGAGATTATAAAAACATAGCATTTACATGCTCAATTTTGATGAGTATTTTAGTACTTGGGGCAAAAAAGGCAGAGAGCAGTTCAAAGTGGTAACAGCCTGAAGTTCACGTACTACATGGTGTCTGTTTCATACGAGAAAAATAAAATAAAAGGTAAACTCTAAAAAAATTGTTGCGCGAAGTTCAAGTGCTTGGCCAGGGGAAGTTTAAAAATACTTGTGAGAGAGGTTCACCGCGTATTTACATGTGCAAAAACGCACAAAAAAATTGTTGTGTGAATTAAAATAATTCTCTCAATCCATTACAAATTTGAAACAAAAATGCTCTACATTATCATATTCAAGAACTTTCCAAGGTGTATAAATATTCTTATTCCAAAAAACGGTTAAAACAAAATGGTGAATGTTGTTTGAAACAAAAGCTTAACCGTATTAGGAAAATTTGTGTCTTTTTCAGCAGGTTTGTAAAGGTATATTATTTGTGCAACTCCGATGAACAGGTGGGGAATTACGAACAGAAAAAATGTGACAGAAGTTCAAGGTGAAAACAACGAGCAATTCAATTACTACACGGAATGCGTTTTCAGAAGAGAATAAAAGAATACAAAACTAAAAGCCTAAAAGATTTGTTGCAACAAGTTCAAGTGCTCCACCCTACACGGTTCAAAAATTATATTATGAGGCGTCCGACCTTCAATTACATGTTAAAAAAAGGCAAAACAACGTCGTTTTGCCATTTCTTAAACTGCTCTCAAACGGCAACGAATTTGTAACGCCTGTCTACATGAAAAACTTGATGTATACCGTTTAAAACACATTTTTATGTATACCGTTTAAAACATATTTTTATGTATTCAAAAAATTATTTTCAACCATCGTGAGTATGAAAAACTGATCAGCATGGGAAAGTTGCGTGTTTTCAACAGCTTTCCATTGGTATATCATTTCTTCAATTCTGATAAGTGGTTTGAGACTTACGGGCAAAAAACAGCACGTCAAAAACAGAGTGAAGTTCGAATAGACATGCCCCAGAAGTTCATCTACTTCACGCAATGCATTTACTTTCGCGATGAAGGCAGAAATCATGATCTCGTCATTTTCTAAATTACTTAAAAACGGCTGCGAATTAGAGAAAACTTTACATACGAAAAAGTTCCGCATTTTTTATAGCTATCCAACAATATATTTTTTCCCCATTCCGACAAAGTTTGCAAAAATTACAGCCAAAAAATATTTTTAACCATTTTCAAAATTGAATTAAAACCGTAAGGAGTTGGAACAAAAATTATATACCAAAAAGTTTAGCATTTCTTCAAGCTTTCCAACGCTATATCATTTGCTGCATTCCGACGTACCGTTAAAAAATTAACTCGAAAATACGAACTCGGTGGAACTTGGACCATTTTCTAAATTACTCGTAAACTGTTCAAAATTAGAAAAAACTATGTAGATGAAAAGGAAGCGCATTTTCATAAGCTTCCCAACACCATATCATTTGCCTCAATTGGATTAGCTGTTTAGAAATGGCATCGAAGACATGAACTCGACTGTTCGGTTTGCGAAATTCTACGATTTTCCAAATTACTCTTTAACCATAGAAAATTAGAGAAAACTTTCTACATGTGGAAGGAGCGCATTTGCAGCAGCTTTCCAACGCCATATTATCTGCCTCATTCGGATAAATTGTTTAGAAATGGGATCGTAAATACGATTCACGTTTTTTGTGTGAAGAAAAAGTGATTTTCAAAACTGCTCTTAAAATGCTTTGATTTTGTCAAAAAATTTAACTTTGGTCATGATACTCGTGTCCACAGCTTTTCAACGGTATATCGCAAGCCCCATTTGGACAATGTTCGTGGAAGTTCAACCTAGCATTGGTGAAAGTTCAACTACTACCACTGGGGCAGGTCAGGTAGTTATCAGAATATTATTCTGATACCGCGATCAGAATAGTGTTTATGTATATATATATACCTACTAATAAAAAAATATATATTCTTAGTCCGTTTTGCTATTTTTATAGAAAACCCCTAATTTTTCTGACATTAAACCCGCAGCACATATCATATGTTTTTTAAAATACTCATATCTTCTGAACCGTAACTCCCAATTTAACATGCTATATATGGAATTTGATTAGAAAAATATGTAGAATCTGAATATGATGTTATTTTACCTGTTAACTATTTAAAAAATACTATCTAAGTTGCTATGTTAATCAACAATGCATTATCCGTCTTTTTTTTATATCGGTACTGATTCAGATTGGGGATGAACACCTCAGCAAAAGCAGGATTGGATATAAAATTGAAGATAAATTTGCTAGAGACACCTAAGGACATGCTTGACAAGAAATAAAAAAAATACCCAATAAAGATGGAATGTCCACTATAATGAAATAAAAGAGAAAATACAGAGGAGATCCGATAAAGATGAGATGCTGCGCTATTCTCCTGTATATAAGAAGAAAAAGAGAACATGCTTGAAAAAAAGTAAAAAGGAGGCAGGCATGACAAAAAATAAAATAAAAGACAAGTTTGATAAGATATAAATAGTGATGAAACACGGACCAATACCTATGACATGTATGGCAAGAAATAATGATGAAATAGGGGCGCAAGTACCTGCGTCCACATGAGACCATACAAAAATGTTCTTTTCCAAAAAAAAAAATTCTCTTTTTATGATTAAAAAATCATGTATCTTTTTAACAACATTTTTAACAACTCTTCGTGTATTTAAGAAATATGCATGTGAAAAAAGTGTTCAAGAGTTACCCTAAGTTGGTGATTCTTAAACTGAAAACTGCCATTTATGCACACAGGTCTCCGTAGTGTGATAATGTGTCATCGTTTGTTTTTGTCATTTTTCTTTACTCACCCGTAACAACACCCCATTTCAAACATGACATGAATAAATGCAAGATCACTTGCCCGTTTCTTTATACGGATTAAATCTACATGTAAGCCATGTTGAAATAGAACACCTGCAGAATCTTAAACTGTGCTTTTATAGGTTAAGACCATCTTTGTTTGGGTCATAGCTACAAATTATCAGATTATAGACCATTTTTTGTAAACTAAGAGCGTGTGGTATTTTTTTTCTCCCGTTGCAACGCACGGGCCTTCATATATATATATATATATATATATATATATATATATATATATATATATATATATATATATATATATATATATATATATATATATATATATGTATACACACACACATATAGGACTGTGATATTTGGCACATGTGTGCCATATAAGCAAAACTGCCACACCTCTACTTCCTTCACTTTAAATACATGGATACGTTAGCATTCTTTCTCCTTTCATGTGAATTTCTCCTTTTAATTATATGCATACACTAGAGGACAAAAAAGCTAATGTCATTCTAGATTCTCTTGATTCCAAAAATTTAAAATGTTTTGTAGCTCAAACCGCCGGTCTGATATAAAAGCCGTTTTTACATAAAAGATTCGTCGTGAGGAGATCTTCGAAACTAGATCCCATGTTGGCATATTTTGATGGCTTTTTTTCAGCCAAAATTTACCACGCCTAGGCTACATAAGTTGCCATGCCCATTATATGCAAGTTACCGTGCTATTTCCACATAAGTTATCGAAGGCATAAGAATGGTTCACCGACCCTACAGTTCATATATTACCATGATGTATTCATATAAGTTATCGGACCTACGGTTCTTATATTACCATGTTGTTTTTAGGTCTGCGGTTGGTACCAAGCTCTTTGGTCAATGTTATATCGATGCTTGTACATGAGTTATCAGTCGCGGTTCGTATATTACCATGATGTTTTCATATAAGTTACCTGGGGGTATGTTTTTAACATTTTTTCCGCTTGATCAAAGTTACCCTGGTGTTTGTACATAGGTATGTGATGCGTATGTAACCATGCTATATACACAAAATTTTACGGGGGTGATACGTCTCCAACATATTTATAATTTTTTATTGTTCCATGCTATTATATTATCTATTTTGGATGTTTTATATGCATTAATATGCTATTTTATATTATTTTTAGGACTAACCTATTAACCTAGAGCCAAGTGTCAGTTCCTGTTTTTTCCTTGTTTTAGAGTTTCGCAGAAAAGGAATACCAAACGGAATAAAACCTTCGCGATGATTTTTCTTTGACCAAAAGACAACCAGGAGACTTGGAGATGAAGTCGGAGGAGCCACGAGGCGGCCACAAGGACGGAGGGCGCGCCCAGGTGGGTAGGTCGTGCCCCTCACCCTTGGGGCCCCCCATGCACCTCCTGACCTAATTCTTTCGCCTATATATTCCCAAATATCCCCAAACTACCAGAGACATCCACGAAAACACTTTTTCACCGCCGCAACCATCTGTACCCGTGAGATCCCATCTAGGGACCTTTTCCGGCACCCTGCTGGAGGGGGATTCGATTACGGAGGGCTTTTACATCAACTCTATTGCCCTTCCAATAAAGCGTGAGTAGTTTACCACAGACCTACGGGTCCATACCTAGTAGCTAGATGGCTTCTTCTCTCTCTTTGATTCTCAATACCATGTTCTCCTTGATGTTCTTGGAGATCTATTCGATGTAATACTTTTTCGCGGTGTGTTTGCCGAGATTCGATGAATTATGGATTTATGATCAGCTTATCTATGAATATTATTTGAATCTTTTCTGAATTCTTTTATGCATGATTTGATATCTTTGTAATTCTCTTCGAACTATCGGTTTGGTTTGGCCAACTAGATTGGTTTTTCTTGCAATGGGAGAAGTGCTTAGCTTTGGGTTCAATCTTGTGATGCCCTTTCCCAGTGACAGTAGGGGCAGCAAGGCATGTATTGTATTATTGCCATCGAGTATAAAAAGATGGGGTTTTCATCATATTGCTTGAGTTAATTCCTCTACATCATGTCATCTTACTTAATGCGTTACTCCGTTCATTATGAACTTAATACTCTAGATGCATGCTGGATAGCGGTTGATGTGTGGAGTAATAGTAGTAGATGCAGAATGGTTTCGGTCTACTTGACACGGATGTGATGCCTATATTCATGATCATTGCCTTAGATATCGTCATAACTTTGCGTTTTTCTATCAATTGCTCGACAGTAATTTGTTCACCCACCGTATTATTTTCTATCTTGAGAGAAGCCTCTAGTGAAACATATGGCCCCCGGGTCTATTTTCGATCATATAAGTTTCCGATCTATTATTTTGCAATCTTTTACTTTCCGATCTATAAACCAAAAATACCAAAAATATTTATTTTATCGTTTATCTATCTCTATCAGATCTCACTTTTGCAAGTAACCGTGAAGGGATTGACAACCCCTTTATCTGGTTGGGTGCAAGGTGTTTGATTGTTTGTGCAGGTATTCGGTGATTTCTGCGTTGTCTCCTACTGGATTAATACCTTGGTTCTCAAACTGAGGGAAAAACTTATCTCTACTTTGCTGCATCACCCCTTTCCTCTTCAACGGAAAAACCAATGCAAGCTCAAGTAGTAGCAGGTGGTATGTTTTCAACAATTTCCCCACCGAGTCAAATATTACCATGGTATTTGTACGTAAGTTATCAGGTATGCGATGGGTATATTACTATGCTATTTACATAGAAATTACCGGGGGTATCTTTTCAACAATTTTTTTCTCCACATGAAATTTACTGTGGTGTTTGGACCTAAATTATCAAGATTGTGGTGCGTCATTTACTATGCTATTTACATACAAAAGTTACCAGTGTATTTTTCGACCACTTTTTGCTACTCTTCCCCAAATCAAGATTATTACCGTGCTATTTACATATAAGTTCCCGGGGTATATTTTCAACAACTTCATCCACCCGAATCAAACTTATCATGGTCTTTGTACGTAAGTTATCGGGTTTTCGGTTCATATATAACCGTGCTATTTTCACTTAAGTTATCACGGGTATGTTTTTTGACAACTTTTTTGCCCTTTAATCAAAGTTACCTTGGTGTTTGTATGTAAATTATCGGGTATACGATTCGTATATTATCGTTCTATTTTAACATAAGTTATCGGTGTATATTTTTCAACAATTTTCAACTCTTTGGACAAAGTTACCATGGTGTTTGCACCCAAGTTATCAAGTCGGTGTTTCCTATTTTACCAAGGTATTCACACAGAAATTACCGGGAGTACATTTGCCAATAACATTTTTCCCTTGTTCAATGTTACCGCGATGTTTGTACGTAAATTATCATGTACGCGGTTCGTATATTATCATGTTATTTTTACGTAAAGTTACTGGGGTATATTTTTTAACCAATCCCCTCCTTGTTTAATTTTATCACGGTGTTTGTACTTAAGTTACCATGTATACAGAATGTATATTACGGTAGTATTTACAAATTACCGGGGTTATGTGATTCAACAACTTTTTTGCCGGCTCAAAAGTTACCATGGTGGTTTTATGTAAATTATCAGTTATGTGGTACCTATATTACCGTGTTAATTATACAAAAAATACCGGGTATATTTTCAATAACTCCCTCCACCCTCCGTTGTTAAAGTTACGATGATGTTTGTATGTAAGTTATCAAGTCTGCGGAGCGTAAATTATTATGTTATTTACACATAAGTTAGTGACGTTATCTTTTTCAACAATTTTTTTCCGGGCCAAAGTTACCTTGGGATTGGTGTTTAAGTTATCGGGTCTGCGGTACATATATTACCATGCTATTTACACAGAAAATTACGGCGGGTATGTTTTCAACAACTTTTTTCCCAGGGTCATTTTCTTTAGCATAGTGTTTGTGTGTGAGTTATCAATTATAAGATCATGCTATTTACATTTGCATTCATCTCAACTAGTTGAAAAGCAAAAAAAAATGCATTCCTAAGTGACTCCCTAAACCAAGCAACCAAGTACAACACCTCGTCCAGTCTGTTGGCCATCGTCCTCGCCAAAGATCCCTAGCGATGGCCGCCTCTGGTCACCGCCCTGCGCGTAAATTATCAAGTTGCGCAACATGGTGTCGGTGGTGCAGAACAACAACGTGCATATAGATACATGACATCTCACTGATCAACCTCTACTCTCTCGATCGATAAAAACCATCACCCTCTGTTTCAAATTGTAAGCACAAACAAAATAGAAGCACAAGTAGGCTACATACACTCCATAAAAAGCCTTGATATAGCCAAAGGACTCAAGTCCAATCATCTGATTAGGTGACTACAGTGAGCATGGTGGCACTAAAAAGTTGACCACACATCTTCAGATTAAAAGGTTGTCGTAAGCGGCATTGAATAGCCAACAATAGATTATCATACTATTTGGAAAATACCGTCTGTGCATCATGAAAAATTATAAGCGTGCATCTGGCAAAAAAAAGGAGCAACAAGCATCTTGCACCACACAGCTTGGTGTGTCCATTCTCATACTAAGCTATGATAAAAGAAGAAAAATGTGTTTGTACAAGCCTAGCAAAGTAGAGGAGGGCTGGGCGGATATTGCCGCCCATTAATTCCATCCTCTTTGATGATGACCTCCTCCAGATCATGCCCAGCGGCACCGTGAAGATGGGTCGTGGGATGCTGCAAAGCTATCATATCACTTCCGATCATTCAGAGGATCAGAGCAAGATCCTCAATTAGTGTCAGAAAATTCACCATTTTTTCCGTGCTCCGGAGTACTTACTGCACTCGCATGGTATTAACCTATGTGAGCTTGGGCTCCACCGCCCCGTGTCGTGCCATGGCGTGCAGCCGAACGGCGAGCACTCGGCACCTGAGGTGGCTCATGCTGGCGTACGGGCTCAGCGACCTGACAGAAACACAAGCAAAATTCAGAGACTGACAGCACGCGAGTTCGTTTGACTTGGTGAATTCAAGCATAATGACGGCACTGAATACTTACACGCAGAGGAAGCTCTTGTCGTGGAATCCGATTGGAGCGCGACGACCAGCGTGGAGGCCTGGAGCTGCCCCATGGCCGCCTCCACCTCTCCCCGAGCTCCTTCTCCCGCATCACGATCTCCACCTTCGCCTCCACACGTCGTCGCAGAGGTCTCTGAAGGTGCCACAGGGTAGGACGATGAGGAGGCGTCCGGGTCGTGCGGCGCGGCACGGAGCCCGACACCTTGTGCAGCAGCAGCGACGCCATGGCTTGCCTTCGGACGGGCAGTGGCGGCGGGGCGGCGACCACTATATGTGAGTCGCGATGTGACATCGCCTGAAGGAGAGGACGAGCACGGGGAAGGAGTGTAAGAACCGAAAAAAGTGGATCGTGCTGGGAAAATCTCTCAACGTATGATTTCTTTTGGTTTCACTAATCACATGGCAGAAAAATCTAGCAGCAGGGAGAAAGTGATCTGCATTCCTCAATAATAGTACTTCGCATTAGTTCCAGATAAGCTAGAAAATAGTGTAGTGCAATTTTTATTTGACCACCATGAATTAACATGCATGTTTGAGTTGCTTGCCTTTCCAAGGAACTTGAAGAAAACCACAAAATTCTTTTGGATGACCTTCTTCACGGTTTACTCAATCACAACGCCATCAAATTGTGGTGTGCTTCTCCTAGCTCTCGATGTCAACCTTCTTCAGAGCCTCATAATATTGTTCTTCGTGGGCAAAGACATCACCATGTGCACCAGTTGCTCATTAACGCACTTGTAATCATGGCGGTGGAACACGTACGATGATATTGACTATATAAGAACATAAGAGTATAGCCCCCGTGATACCTTGACAGCAGAAACTTGCCAAGTAAGAGAGAAACACCTTTGCAACAACAACTTTCTTCCTAATGTAATGTCAATGTTCAAATATATATTGTTTATAGGCCTCAAACATATGTTAGCTGTAGGTAACCAAATAGGTTATGAACTGGTCAAACTTGCTTACTGAAAGCCCAAGCATTGTTATGTACCTAAACAACGTATACAATAATCCCCTTCCACCTGTTTAAGATTATACTCGAAACAACTTAGCACATGTGGGCATGAGTCGCACAAAGATTTGTCAAGCTACAATTTTCAAGATATGTAGCGGGTTTGGCCCCACATAACAGAGTATCAGAGAATAAATGATACATCTGACAAAGCAAATTGGGGTAAAAAACAATATTTAGTACTGCAGAAATACGCACTCAGCATACCCATAAAACATATGCTACTCTTAGCCGTGCATAATTTGTGTAGTATGATAACAAAAACTCACCAAGAATAAGACTAATTAATTCAGGAAAGAAGGAGCGATCACCTCAATTTTTGCCCTGGAGTCGGTATCAATATTAAGCCAGTCAAAAGAGCAAGTTAGTCTTCAAACAACACAATGATATATTATCTACTACGAACTTCTAGATTTAATAATGGAGTATCCCCACGTAAAATAGGATAATTATAACATTCTTATTTTCTTCAAACTAATACTCCCTCCGTCCCAAAATAAGTGACTCGACTTTGTACTAGCTTTAGTATAAAGCTAGTACAAAGTCGAGTCACTTATTTTGGGATGGAGGGAGTATAATATAAGCTTGTACACAGAAGAAAATAATTCAAACATTTCATTCAGGTGGTCTTATTACAAAGAAATCTGAAGATGATTTACGACATGTGATAACATTTTATTTTTCAAGCCTATAGGGAAATCCGATCAACCTTAAAGGTCTACCAAGAGATTTTAGACATACACCAAGATGTTCGAGATAATGTGATAATTTCTACAATTTTTACTCCTTACGATGGGCAGGAAAATATAGGAATACGTGTCACTTGCGTTGGAATTGGTTAACCTAGTATTAATCCATAATCGCGTCACCTTAATGATGCGGAACAAAGTCTAAAGCTAGGTGAGCAGACCCGTCTGATGCCTCCTAGCTTTCTTTTACCAAGCAGGTACCTAATGTTCAGTATAGAATTTTTATTTACCTGCATTCGCCCAGCCACTCTGGTCGTATGATGAATGAAATAAGCTACCGGAAGGCTGAGATGCTTAGATGATGGAATGATTAGTTGCTCAATAACTAAATTTGTGCTGAAACATCCAAATTCGTCAAATCATTGTCTACTCTGTTGTCTTTTTTCTCCTAGAAATCTGACAAACATGCACACGTGTAGGCTTCTTTCTTGTCTGAAAATCTGAAAACATACACACGAATGCTTGTAGATAAGAATTTTAGACATGTTAAGTAAAAAAAACCTAGTCATACGTGTTTAGATAGAAAATCTGAAATCTCCATTGCCAATTGCAAACAACACAATATTTCTGCCAAACCTCAAATCTTGGGGCAGGCATACTCTACTACACGCTCAAACAGAAATTGGCTTGAACCATGTCATGCAAATTGCCAACAGAAAATTATGATTTTCTTTATCTATTGGGTGCTTACCAGATTCACTATCCTCTAAATATTGTGGCCCTCCTCAAAAGATGCGCCTGCAGGGGAATCCACTGGGACCCATAGCCTACTCCTTGTCCTGGTACGGGGTGCTCCTATCGTTCTACAGTCAGATGTTCAAAACATGGTTGCAATACACGACTGGACGACGTCAAAACATAAGTTCTGTCACAGCCGGAGGCATAGTTTTGTGCTAGTTGGAGCATGAGTCGAGGACTACTGATGGTGCTAACCTGCTAGTGAATTGGACAAAAAACATTACATTAAAGATTCTTCCTATTGTCTAATTGCTTCATCTTCATGAACTGAAAAGAAAGGAAAGGAATGGGGTTATGAATCTTTAGCTCACCTATAATTGCTCCATGGAGTTTTACGGGGAAAAGCTTTAGTCATACTACGGGCATAGCACATCAAGACAATGACGTTGGCAGCGGCAACATCGCGTCATAAACTGATTCCGTAGACCTGCATATGTTATTGAGGGATTAACAGAGAAGTTATTAATTCGTAACTGAGACCAAGACCAAGACGACATATCCAGCTTGCACCAGCCAACCATTGGAGGCAGGAGGAGATACAATTAGATTACTTTTTTTCCCCTTTGAATTACATGGAAGTTGCCATTAGATGAAAAATAGTAGAACACTCAAAGAGGTAATCAAATTTGAGAAATCCACAAACCTTTTTATAGATGAGAGATCAACATCAGGGATTCGACTTGTCCTGCATGATGTATTATCATATTTTCATATCAAGGAGATGGCATCAATGAGTCACATCTAAAGACAGTCACGATTACACGAGGAACCGGTCTGAAGCTTACGTTGTGGCGATTGATGTTCTGCCTGATTATCTTCATCTTGCTTTTTTTTTAGAAAAGAGGCTGGTGCCCGGCTTTAAATTAATGAAGCCCTTACAACCAACGCAACAGTACACGGCAACACAACAAAAGCAAAAGAAAAACACTGGCAAGATACATGGATGCCCAGGAGCAGCAACAAGGCTCAAAAAATAGAACATCAAGACATCGGAGCCCTCGAAACATGAACAGAGAACCAACACTGCGAAGGAGGCCAACTCGAGAAGGAGACTAGCCGACAAAGGAAGCTACGCCTGTGCGTCCGACAGATCGGTGCCATCTTGTTCCATTGCCAAAAGGAGCACCCCCAGCTACTCACCCTGGCTCGAAGGGCGCCGCACCGTCGGACGATGGAGTGCTCACCACCCTAGAGCGCAGATGGAAGCTGATGTCAAGACAACAGAGGGAGGCCTTCGAGCACATCCACAATGCCGAACCTAGCTCCTCAAGGGTAAGCTACCGTTGAAGCATGGCTCGCCACATGACAAGAAGAAGCTGTCATCCACAGAGCTTCCCTCGGTAACTAGCAAAATGGGACCTTGCTCACAGGACGAAGCCTCCAAGGAGGAAACGACGCCGCAACGCCGCCACCGCCCGGTCTGGAACATGCCAGACCAAGAGTTTTCACCCAGAACCCATGGTGGATGCAGGTCGCCCACGGTGACACCTCCATGGAGGGGAACGGCACACAGAAGCGCCGCTATCACCGGCACCGACATCGTTGGGTAGAGCTTTCGCTCGGAAAAAGACCGCAACAACCAGGTCCATCAGCAGGGTCGGCAAAGGCAAGATGCAGACGACGGCCGGAGCAATCGGGGTGGCAGACCCCTGTACGACGGACGCCCCCAAATGGTCCACACCGCCGCCCAAGCGGCCGGGCGACCAACGAGCACCCGCACGGTGACACCCGCCGAGGTGGTGTCACCGTGCCCACCGTCCGGAGCCGCCGCTCCGGCGACCAAGAGAATCCACCCTCATCCACCAGCCACATGGCAGTGGACCGCAATCACGCAGCCGGCCACCCCTGCTGCCGCACTAGCGCAAATCCACCACACACTGCACCCAAAGCTTGCCCTTTGCACCCACATGGAGACGAACCCTAGATCTGGGAATCGGGCGCCCAGAAGAAGTAGCCGCGAGGACCACACACACGAGGGAGAGGCCATTGCCCAAGGATGCCACCAGATCGGACCTGGAGCCCACTGGATCGGGCGGATCCAGCCTCCGGCGGCGGCCGGGAACCACCTCCACGACCGCCGGCCACCTGCATGGAGCCGCGCCGCCAAGACCGGGGGGAGCAGCCCCCCTCACCTCCAAAGCCGCCGAGGGCCGCGCCTCCACCCAGCAGGCCACGGCCGCCGCGACGCGAGGGGACAGCAGGGGCGAGATCCAGTCCGAACGCCATGGGAGAGGAAGGGGCTCGCGAAGGGAGCAGGGGGGAGGAGAGGAGGTGGAGGAGGCGCCTTGCTAATGGAATCTTACGTATGTAAGGGCATACCTTGTTGGCCTGCTGGTTGTGAAGGAGAAAGAGAAATAGCAAGCTGGAGGTGCGCTCTTAAGGAGTAGATGATATGCCACGCCCATGAGATCAGAAGAAGGCGCCATGGAGGCATGGACGGCGGAAGGCCTCTAGGAAGGAGAGGAGCGCTTCGCAACCTGATTCGTTTTGAGACAATCTTGAGAGAGGTGGAGAGCAGGCGTGCCCATGGGACTATCTAATGGCAAGGAAATCTTTGTTTCATGGTAGATTAATAAAAAATTGTGTTCGATGGACTACAGCGTATAGTAATAGTGGGCAGTAATCTGCGCCGGCGCGCCGGCCCAACTTTGGGCCGGTCGACCACCCACCGTCAGATTGGCCCGTGTGTGACCGTTAGATTAAGTCAACGCGTCCCTTTCATCCCAATCTCCCCCTCCCCACGCATTTCTGCTGCATCGTCGCGCGTTCTCCGCCTTACCGCGCACGGCCATCCACCCAACCAGCAGCGCTCGAGTCCCCACCCCCACCGCAGTTCCGCCGTCGCGGCACAACCAGCTTGCCGCCGCTCGCCGCACATCCGCTGAGATTACAATCATGACCTCCTTGGTCCCAGTCTCCCTTTCCTTGACGATTTGCAGCTCTCTCATCGCCCTGGTTGCAGCAGCAGTCCCTCGCTCGCCGCCGTAGGCATGCACCACCGTTTCCAACACAAAAAAGAACTCCGACGGAAGCAAAACAAAATCTCCGGTTCCAGCAAAACACACAGATGCTTCTCGTCGCCGTCGCCGTAGCAGCAAAATTTTAGCTGGTTCCAACAAAAATTAAAGCCAGTTCCAGCAAAAAATCTCAGCAACAAAAACTAGCATGGTCTGGTTGAAGCAAAAGAAAAAGGCGATTCCAGCAAAATCGAAAGACGGTGATAGCAATTTTTAGAGTGGTTCCAGCAAAATCAAAACACAAGGTTGTAGCAAAAATTAGGACCGGTTCGAGCAAAAAAGGAACATGGTTCCAGCAAAAAATGCCCCTGCTTGTAACATCCCCAACTAGTGGTTCCAGCAGTGGGCTGAACGGTCCCAGCACTGGACTGAAAATCCAAAAAAGCTACAACCCGCTAAATAAAAAGCTTCAACTGGTGATTGGGGAAGCTGGAACAGGTGATTTTGGGGAAAAAGATGCAAAAAAAAAACCATCCATTTGGACGAAAGTTGGAACTAGAAGTGATTTAAAAAGGATTCAATCGGTTTAGTCGAAAAGCTGCTACCGGCGAATCAAAAAGCTACAAACCCGTGTGAGCAAAATCGAAGACAGGAGAAAATCTTCCACTGGCGACATTGGAAGATTGCCGGGGATCGCCGGAGTTTCAAGGACATGGAAAATGCAAACGCAACCGATGGCAACTTGCAGCACAGAAGTCCCCCACTGCCCCCGCCCCAGTTGCCTGATCTTGCTTGCGCGCGGTGGCCATGGATGTGTGGAGAAGAGAGAGAGGAAGCAACACAGCCGTGGGCGTTGATGGTGAGAAAAATGAATGGATGTGAAGCCTGTGCGAAAGGATAAGGCCAGGTGCTAGCGGTTGGTGGACCTGTCAGCCACGCGTCCCACCACAGGAGAGATGCCGCATGCCTGGCTAGCCACACTATGAAACGATATCGCACGGGTCGCACGCGACCGGCCGAAGCTTCGGCCGGCGCGCCGACTACAAACGTTTACCATAGTAATAGGACTCCAATATTTTCATGTTGGATTACATGTTGTATAGTAATTGAACTCTTGAGAGAGATGCGTGCTAGATTTCTTTTAGAGCTACGTGGGAGATAGAGGGAGTTGGTTCACATGAGAGAGATAGATCCTTAGTTTTTTTTTATACGAGTCAATCTACACCGTAATAACTCGGTCCCACCAGATGAACGGTTGTATAGTAATTGGACTCTTGAGAGAGATGCGTGCTAGATTTCTTTTAGAGCCACGTGAGAGATAGAGGGAGTTGGTTCACGTGAGAGAGAGAGATCCTTAGTTTTTCCTTTATATGAGTCAATCTACACTGTAATAACTCGGTCCCACCAGATGAACCGCTCCTAAAATCTAGTTAACGTGGTAATTTCTAAGGAGTAGAATTAGTATAGGTATAGATAGATAGATATATTACACTAGTAGAAAAAGGGCCATTTGTCCCGGTTCCAGAGGCCCATTTGTCCCGGTTCTGGAACCAGGACTAAAGGGTCGGGACTAAAGCCCAACACCTTTAGTCCCGGTTCGCTTACGAACCAGGACAGATGTGGCTCCACGTGGCCGCTGCGGCGAACCCAGGCAGGAGGGCCTTTAGTCCTGGTTGGTAACACCAACCGGGACCAAAGATCATCCACGTGTCAGCAGCTCAGGAGCTGGGTTTTTTTTTTCTTTTTGAAGGGGGGGGGGGGTTTGGGGGTTTTGGGGGTTTTGTAGGGTTAATTTAGGGGTTTCATATATTGTGTTAGCTAGCTAATAGCTAGAGAGAAGTGTCCTCTCTTATCTCCGTGCTTGGTCGACGCTACGTACTATACGTATAAAGAGGACTCGACACGCTAGCTAGTAAGCAAATGAAGGAAACCATTAAGTACACAAGATTGTCATGAACATATACTGAGAGAAGTGATCGACCTCCTCCTTCTCCGAGAGATTGGTCGAACAACAAGTTTTCGTATATCTATCCGACGCTACTAGCTACATATATACAATATAAGATCTCTTACAATCCCTAACATCTGATGTCAAGTTTCACATGGTATTCTCCGGTTGGATTGATGACGTGGTCAAGAAAGAATCCCGCCAATTCCTCTTGAATTGCTTTTATGCGATCTTGTGGTAGGAGTTCATCCCGCATCTGCCAAATCTAATTTGAAGAAGGGGGTCAATACATATATATGAATGAAACTCAACACAAATGATGGTAATAAAATAAAATTGTGAATATTATTGCTTACGCACTTCATATTATTTTTCAGAGTAGCCCCGCTTAGAGGTCGTCGCGTTGTAGATGTACTCGCTAACGTAGTATCCACAAAAATTATTCCCGCCTTCCTGCCACAACCACTTTACGAGAAATAGAGGTCAATCAAACTGATAATCAAGCATTACAAATGGTATTGATGAAACTAGCTAGAATCAATGGGAGATGCGCGGAACTAGCTAGTAGTACTTACTTTCGGGTGTGTAAATCGCAGCTCCCCCGGCAGTCCCGGAGCTTCTGTGGTGAACCCTTTCCAAACCCTGCGAGACAAAGAAATTAATTACTTAATATCAGGAAATGAACAAAGTTGCCGATATGGTGCGATAATGATCGATTGAACTTACTTCTGGAGCATTTCAGTCATGGCCGCATACTCCTTGGGATCTTTTCGTCTTGAGTCTAAGACGGTTACTAGTCCCTGCTCAAGCTTAATCTCTAGGAGAATAAAGTGGAAGCTGCGCACACATGCATAACTCATCAATTACATTACTATAACCTCGAGTAATAAGGGAAACCGAATATGCAGAAGACAGTAACACTCACTTGAAGTTGTAAGGAAAGAGTATTTTATCTTTGTTTTGATTTTTAAGCAACGATTGTAGCTAGTTGGCCTCGGTTTCTTTCGCATTATATGTAACCGTCCATTCATCTATGAGATTTGTGTTAATGAACCCAATATCATAGATTTGTGCATTTCTGCATTCGACGATCTTCAATCTGCATAATATAGTGAGGATAATTATATATACATGCAATGAAAGAGCTGAGCTATATATAGAGACTTAATTACAGAAGTATAGTACTTACAGACAGTAGCAAGTGATGATTATTTTATCGAGGTCCTTTTGATTGAAAAACTGGAAGAACTCCTCAAATGGAACAGACAACAGATCAATTCCAACGAGGTCGTGCTCCTCTTTAACTCTCAGCGTCAAAATATCCTTCCCAGACTTGCAGGTGTCCATGTACCACTTATAGAATCTTCGCATCATCGTTGTTAGAGGAGGATCACCAGGTCTGACGAGAGGCTTCCCGTACTGGTATTTGTGTTCGTCCACCTCCATTGTATCAAAATGTGCATCGTCGGGCAGGTAATCACTAGGATTGGTACCGGGCACCATCCCCGGATGATTTGCGACGATATCACTAGACACCTTGAGCGGTGGGCATGATTGGTTTGCCTGTTCGCCGAGCTGGGGAATTTTGTTCCCACTTCTTCGTTCTTGTAACCTTTTGTCACTTGAAGTAGTTCCCGACCGGCGCGCTCCTTCCACTGCCTTTTTAAGAGCGTGGACATGGTTGTCATCCGGCGGAGGCGGTGGTGGTCGCTTCAGGTTCTTCAAAGTGCGCTTCAATTTCACCGGATCTATCTTCTTCTCCGGAGGTGGATTTTTCTTTGCAAAGAAGTCCTTCACTTGTGCTTGACAGATCTCCGCGTTTTCCTCCTCGGTCATCTCGTATGGTAACTTCTCTATAGGCTTGAGAGATGGACCGAATATGTATTGCCTCCCTCCTCTGGCTGTACTGCTAGACACCGGAGCAGCCGGAGCGGTTGCGGCTGTCATCCTTTGTTGCTTACGAGGCGGAGAAGGAGGCGGAGTGCTACGACGCGTCAGAGCAGCCGGAGCGGCGGCGGCTGTCTTCCGCTGTTGCTGACGAGGCGGAGAAGGAGGCGGGCTGCTCGGACGCGCCGGCGTAGGCGGAGAAGGAGGCGGAGTGCCGCCACGCGCCGGAGCAGCCGGAGAAGGAGGCGGACTGCCCTGATCAGTCACCGAAGGAGGAGGCGGAGTGCCCTGACTCGCCGGAGGAGGAGGAGGAGGCGTCCAGTTCGGATGGTTGATGAGCTCCTTCCGCCATAGACATGGAGTCTTCAGAGCAAGACCCAGCTGAGTCTCCCCTTCACCGGTAGGGTGGTCAAGCTCGAGCTCCTCAAATCCCTCCGTTATTTCATCGACCATCACAACAGTATAGCCTTGTGGAATCGGAAGGCAGTGAAAAGTTGCGCCGGGTTGAGGAGGTGCAACAGAGCCGACAGCCACCTTGACTTTGAGGTGCTGCCATTGCGTCATAAGGTGGCAATCTTGAGCCTCCGTGATAGCATCCACGGGGTAGCTGGGAGCCGTGAAGTCAGGCTGCTGAAGGAGTTCGGTGGAAACCACGCTGCTTCTCCGCTGAGGTGGTGGGGTAGCTTCTGGGGTAGCTCTGGCAGGTCGCTGGCTCTGAACTAGTAGTGCTTGTTCCTCTAGCGCTCGTACCCTTGCATTCAGCTTCTGCAGTTCGGTCTGCTCCACTTTCCTCCTCCTCTCCCGGGTTTTGTAACCGCCTGTGCTGGGAAACCCAACCTTCCACGCAACGGAGCCTGCCGTGCCTCGTGTTCGTCCTGGGTGCTCAGGATTCCCGAGGGCCTGTGTGAGCTCGTCGTTCTCTCTGTCAGGAACAAAAGTCCCTTCCTGCGCTGCGGCGATATACTTCTGAAGCTTCTTGACGGGTATTTCAAGTTGCTCCTTCGTCCAACGGCACTTCCCTGTTTCAGGGTCCAAGGTTCCCCCAACCCCGAAGAACCAAGTCCTTGAACGGTCTGGCCAGTTCAATGTCTCTGGTTCGACCCCTTTATCAAGCGGGTCCTTCTCAGCCTTGTCCCACAACGGCCGGGCTTTGAGGTAGCCACCTGACACCGTGCGATGGTGATGCTCCTTCTTTGCAGCATTTAATTTGTTTGTCGCTGACATCTTCTTACTCTTCTCCGATGTCTTGTGGGCCACAAATGCGGGCCAGTGATCCCTTATCTTCTCAAATCGGCCGGTGATTTCTGGAGTCTTCCCTTTGACGACAAACGTTGATTTCAACTCATTCTTCCACCTCCTGAATAGATCTGCCATCTTCTTAAGAGCATGAGCCTTGACCAATGGCTCTATAGCTGGCTTATCCGGATCCTCCTCTGGCGGTAGGGTGAAATTTGCCTTCAGCGCGGTCCAAAGATCATCTTTCTGTTTATCGTTGACAAAAGATACTTGAGGGTCTTTGCTCTTAGGCTTATTCCATTGGTGGATGCTGATCGGGATCATGTCCCTAACAAGAACCCCGCACTGAGCAGAAAATGCTTCCTTGGTCCGGCTGGGTTCAATCGGTTGGCCATCGCCCTTGATTGCTATGATCGTGAACCTTTCATCCTGGCGCAACCTTTTCTTCGGGCCTCGTCTCGTTACCGAAGTTTGGCTCGATCCGGAGGGCTAGAAAAGAAGAAAGAAGAGAGTTAATATGTGTACATACCAAAACAATTAATGCATCAATTAGCTAGTCAGCACAGGCTTAATTAATATATATACCTCGCCGGACTTTGCAACACCTCCTTCCTCCGTTCGCTCACCGGAGCAGTCATCACGGTCTCCTTCTTCCACCGGCATTCCGTCACCGGAGCCATCATAATCATGTCCTTCCACCTCCATTGTTCGATCACCGGAGCCTGCTTCACCCTCTCCTTCCAGACCATCGGTGTCGTTGAGAAATGACAAGACATCACCTCCGCCGAGGATTATGTCCCCCAACAACTGTTCTGCTTCGATGTCTCGGTGCTCCATAGTTTCTGCAAATATTACAACATGGCAATTAATATACAAACATGACAGATGGATATATTAGTGCAAATGTAGACCTAGCTAGCTCGACGCTTCTACGGTTTGGGGTGGTCTCGACAACGCTTCTAGGGTTTGGGGTGGCCTAGGGAACGCTTCTAGGGTTTGGGGTGGCCTCGACAACGCTTCTAGGGTTTGGGTCAGACCGCCTCTCTCATGAATGTCCGACGTCCGGACCGACAAGGGATTTAACAAAATGACGCCATTCTGGATGTGCAGAAAATGGTCCATATTTTTCCTGATCTCATCTACCCTTCTATATGTCACGTTGTCTAGTGTCAAAGAATTCAAGAAAACCATGACTTCATCATTAGCCGGAAATGACAGGCGTATAATGGTACGAAGCTCTTCAAAATTGTTTTGGAACGGAGTTCCCGATAGAATAATTCGCTTTTTGGTACAAAGTTCAGCAAGAGCCTTCCGAATATCGCTATTTGGAAGGCCTTTGCTGAAATTCGTACCAAAAGGCGAATTATTCTATCCGGAACTCCGTTCCAAAACAACTTTGAAGAGCTTCGTAGCATCATACGCCTGTTACTTCCGACTAATGATGAAGCCATGGATTTCTTCAATACTTTGACAGACAACGTGACATATAGAAGAATATATATATAGATGAGATCTGAAAAAAATTGGATCAACTTGTGCACATCCATAATGGGGGCATTCTTGATAAATCTATATATGTCAAAATTCAAACTTTGACATATGATCAAATGTTGCATATGTCAAAATTCAAACTTTGACATAGGATCAAACTTTGATATATGATCAAATGTTGCATATGTCAAAATTCAAACTTTGACATATGATCAAACTTTGATATATGTCCACCGCGATATAAAATAATACATAGACTTGTTCGGGCGAGAGGGGGTTGATCGACGTCCCCCCTCATGTCGAAGTTATCGGAGTTATCTTCTAGTGGTTTGGGTGGCCTCGAGAGTTTGTCGGGTAGGGGCGGGAGGGGTAGGAGATCGACAACGCCTTTTTTCTAGGGTTTGGGTGGCATCGAGAGTTGGTCTCCTGGTATATCGAGAGGGGGGTGAACATTTTACCTTAGTAACTTAGAAAAAAAATGTTATCGGGGAGGGGGTATATCGACCCCCCCCCCTCATGTCGAAGTTATCGGGGAGGGGCTATATCGACAACGACATACAAATAGCCACATACATATAAAAAAATTCTATGAACATCCATACATACATATAGCCACATACATATATATGGCTATGAAAAAAAATCATCATATAAAAAAAATGTATCGGGGAGGGGGTATATCGACCCCCCCCCCCTCATGTCGAAGTTATCGGGGAGGGGCTATATCGACAATGACATATACATATAGCCACATACATATAAAAAAATTCTATGAACATCCATATATACATACATATAGCCACATACATATATATGGCTATGAAAACTGCTATGAAAAAAAAATTCATCATATAAAAAAATGCTATGAACAAAACAATTAATACATATATGAACAAAACAATTTTATGAACATCCATACATACATATATATACACATTATATATGAACAAAACAATTTTCATCATATAAAAAATATCAACATATATATATTATATGTGAACTCCACCATTTCTATAAAAAAATCAACATATGTAAAAAAAATGCACAGAGCCGGGCCGGCAGCGGCTCACAGCGGGGGCGGCGATGGCACGGCGACGGCGGCGATGGCACGGCGACGGCGACGGTGGGGGCGGGCCGGGGCAGGGGCGCGCTCGGGGGCGGGGCAGCAGGGGCGGGGGCTCGAGGAAGACGACGGCGACGGCGACGACGGGGCACGGGCGACGGCGACGACGGCGACGGGGACGACGGGGCACGGGCGACGACGACGGGGAAACCTGGCGTTGAGCTCGGCGTCGTCGGGGAGGCGTCGGCAACGGCGAAAGGCGACGAGGATCGGGCGACGACGGGGCAGGGCGCGGCGACGGCGGCGAGGAGCACTTGGGGAAATTTTCCGAAGTGTTGGCTTATATAGCCACACCTTTGGTCTCGGTTCGTGGCACCAACCGGGACCAATGCCAACCTTTGGTCCCAGTTCGTGCCACCAACCGGGACCAAAGGTCTGTTTTGGCTAGGTGAAAGGGCGGGAAGCACAACCCTTTGGTCCCGGTTGGTGGCACGAACCGGGACCAAAGGGTGGCATTGGTCCCGGTTTGTGCCACGAACCGGTACCATAGTCCCGGTTTGGTGTCACCAACCGGGACCAAAGGCCTTGTGCTGCCCGCGGCCAAAAGTTTAGTCCCACCTCGCTAGTTGAGAGGGGCGCGGAGTGGTTTATAAACCCCACTGCCGCTGTCCTCTCGAGTTCCTCTCAAATGCAGGCTTACGGGCCTAACCTGACTCTCCTCTGCCTGTGCGCCTACTGGGCCTTCTGCGGGCCTGAATCCTGGCCCGTGGTTGGGTTTCTAGTCGTATTCAGGCCGTGGTGGCCCAGTAGGTGGCATTTTTTTCTATTTTTTTTCAGTTCTTCAGTTTTGTTTTTTGCTTTATTTATTTTATTTTATTTTTTAATTCTTTTTGCTTTTAGGTAATAAATATTAGAAACTTTCTGTTAGTGCCATTAGTTTTCCAATTCGAATAGTTTAAATTTGAATTCTTTGAAATTTGTGTGAATCACTAGTTTGTGATTAACTTTACTATAAAAATAGATTTTTAAGTGATTCTTTCTACTGCTATTTAATATTACTGTGTTTTATTATTATATTCAAAAACAGTTTTTGTTATTTTACTTTCTAACAAAAAAATCTTTTTGCTTTTTGTTATTTTTGAGTGATTCACACAATTTTTTTTATTTTTCCAGTTTTTCTGTTTTGTTTTACTTTATTTATTTATTTTATTTTTAATACTTTTTGCTTTTAGGTAATAAATATAATAAAACTTTCTGTAGTGCCATTAGTTTTTCAATTCAAATAGTTAAATTTGAATTCTTTGAAATTTGTGTGAATCACTAGTTTGTGATTAACTTTACTATAAAAATAGATTTTTGAGTGATTCTTTTTACTGCTATTTAATATTACTGTGTTTACAAAAACAGTTTTTTTATAGTAGTTTCTAACAAAAAAATATTTTTGCTTTTGTTATTTTGAGTGATTCACACAATTTTTTTTCTAGTTTTTCTGTTTTGTTTTTTGCTTTATTTATTTTATTTTCTTTTTTAATTCTTTTGCTTTAGGTAATAAATTATATAAACTTTCTGTTAGTGCCATTAGTTTCCAATTCGAATAGTTTAAATTTGAATTCTTTGAAATTTATGTGAATCACTAGTTTTGTGATTAACTTTACTATAAAATAGATTTTGAGTGATTCTTTTTACTGCTATTTAATATTACTGGTTTTATTATTATATTCAAAACAGTTTTTGTTATTTTATTTCTAACAAAAAAATCTTTTTGCTTTTGTTATTTTTAGTGATTCCACCAATTTTTTTTCTATTTTTTTTCAGTTTTTCTGTTTTGTTTTTACTTTATTTATTTTATTTTATTTTTTAATACTTTTTGCTTTAGGTAAAAATATATAAACTTTCTGTTAGTGACATTAGTTTTCCAATTCAAATAGTTTAAATTTGAATTCTTTGAAATTTGTGGAATCACTAGTTTATGATTAACTTTACTATAAAAATAGATTTTGAGTGATTCTTTTTACTGCTTTTAATATTACTGTTTTACAAAAAAGTTTTTTTATTAGTTTCTAACAAAAAAATCTTTGCTTTTTGTTATTTTGAGTGATTCACACAAAAAATTTCTATTTTTTTTCCAGTTTTTCCGTTTTATTTTTTTGCTTTATTTATTTTTTTTCTTTTTAATTTCTTTGGTTTTAGGTAATAAATATTATAAACTTCTGTTAGTGCCATTAGTTTTCTAATTCGAATAGTTTAAATTTGAATTCTTTGAAATTTGTGTGAATCACTAGTTTGTGATTAACTTTACTAAAAATAGATTTTTGAGTGATTCTTTTTACTGCTATTTAATATTACTGGTGTTTATTATTATATCAAAAACTGTTTTTGTTATTTTAATTTCTAACAAAAAAATCTTTTTGCTTTTGTTATTTTTGAGTGATTCACACAAATTTTTTTTCTATTTTTTTTCCAGTTTTTCTGTTTTGTTTTTGCTTTATTTACTTTATTTTATTTTTTAATACTTTTTGCTTTTAGGTAATAAATATAATAAACTTTCTGTTAGTGCCATTAGTTTTCCAATTCGAATAGTTTAAATTTGAATTCTTTGAAATTTGTGTGAATCACTAGTTTGTGATTAACTTTACTATAAAAATAGAGTTTTGAGTGATTCTTTTTACTGCTATTTAATATTATTGTGTTTACAAAAACAGTTTTTGTTATTTTAGTTTCTAACAAAAAAAATCTTGATGATAATTCTTTTTGCTATTAAAGTTTCTAACAAAAAAAGTTCTTCAAATGAAAAGCACTTCAAATGAACTCTGAAGAGGTTGAAAATTGGCATGATATCATCATTTCACCCACATAGCATGTGCTAAAAAGTTGAGAGGGTTACGGCAAAAATTGGATGCACTTCGTGTACAAAATGGACATTCTCTTTCGAAGTATCATGGTTTCGGACGAAAACTCATCTGTTACAAAGGGATCTCATTTTTTTGAACTTATTTGAACTCCACACTTTTTGTATGCTCAAAATGAACCATTCAAAGCAACATCATCAATTTTCAACCCTTTCTGAGTTCATCTGTTATTTTTCATGCATTTGCTGATTTTTTTTGAGCTAAATGACCCTGAAATTGGAAAGCACTTAAAATGAACTCTGAAGAGGTTGAAAATTGGCATGATATCATCATTTCACCCACATAGCATGTGCTAAAAATTTCAGAGGGTCACGACAAAAACTGGATGCACTTCGTGTACAAAATGGACAATCTCTTTCGAAGTATCAGGGTTTCGGACAAAAACTCATCTGTTACAAAGGGATTTCATTTTTTTGAACTTATTTGAACTCCAGACTTTTTGTGTGCTCAAAATGAACCATTCAAAGCCACATCATCAATTTTCAACCCTTTCTGACTTCATCTTTCTTCACTTTTTCTTCGCTTGTGTCCTTTGCTTATTGCGCCGTAACCATGGATATTCTTCATCGCTTAACAGGGTGCTTGGGTCAGCCTTGACTTTGAAGGGAGGAATTTCATGAAACTTTTCATAATCTTCAGACATGTCTGTCTTACCCTCCACTCCCACGATGTCAATTTTCCCTGAAAGAACTATGTGGCGCTTTGGCTCATCGTATGATGTATTCGCTTCCTTATCTTTTCTTTTTCTAGGTTTGGTAGACATGTCCTTCACATAGAAAACCTATGCCACATCATTGGCTAGGACGAATGGTTCGTCTGTGTACCCAAGATTGTTCAGATCCACTGTTGTCATTCCGTAATGTGGCTCTACCTGTACCCCGCCTCCTGACAGATTGACCCATTTGCACTTAAACAAAGGGACCTTAAAATCATGTCCGCCGTCAAGTTCCCATATGTCCACTATGTAACCATAATATGTGTCATTTTCCCTTTTGGTTGCTGCATCAAAGCGGACACCGCTGTTTTGGTTGGTGCTCTTTTGATCTTGGGCGATCGTGTAAAATGTATTCCCATTTATCTCGTATCCTTTGTAAGTCAATACAGTCGAAGATGGTCCCCTGGACAACGAGTGCAGCTCATCAGAAACAGTGTTGTCACCTCAGAGACGTGTTTCCATCCAACTGCCGAAAGTCCTGATGTGTTCACATGTAATCCAGTCGTCACACTTCTCCGGGTGTTTGGAGCGCAGAATGTTCTTGTGTTCATCGACATACGGGGTCACCAAGGTAGAGTTCTGTAGAACTGTGTAGTGTGCTTGAGACCAAGAATGCCCGTCCCTGCATATTATTGAGTCCCCTCCTAGCGTGCCTTTTCCAGTCAGTCTCCCCTCATACCACGATTGAGGGAGACCAATCTTCTTAAGGTCAGGAATGAAGTCAACACAAAACCCAATGACATCCTCTGTTTGATGGCCCATGGAGATGCTTCCTTCTGGCCTAGCGTGGTTACGGACATATTTCTTTAGGACTCCCATGAACCTCTCAAAGGGGAACATATTGTGTAGAAATACGGGGCCCAGAACGACAATCTCGTCGACTAGATGAACTAGGACGTGCGTCATGATATTGAAGAAGGATGGTGGGAACACCAGCTCGAAACTGACAAGACATTGCGCCACATCACTCGTTAGCCTTGGTATGATTTTTGGATCGATCACCTTCTGAGGGATTGCATTGAGGAATGCACATAGCTTCACAATGGCTAATCGAACGTTTTCCGGTAGAAGCCCCCTCAATGCAACCGGAAGCAGTTGCATCATAATCACGTGGCAGTCATGAGACTTTAGGTTCTGGAACTTTTTCTCTGCCATATTTATTATTCCCTTTATATTCGACGAGAAGCCAGACGGGACCTTCATACTGAGCAGGCATTCAAAGAAGATTTCCTTCTCTTCTTTGGTAAGAGCGTAGCTGGCAGGACCTTCATACTGCTTTGGAGGCATGCCGTCTTTTTCGTGCTAACGTTGCAGGTCCACCCGTGCCTCCGGTGTATCTTTTGTCTTTCCATACACGCCCAAGAAGCCTAGCAGGTTCATGCAAATGTTCTTTGTCACGTGCATCACGTCGATTGAAGAGCGGACCTCTAGGTCTTTCCAGTAGGGTAGGTCCCAAAATATAGATTTCTTCTTCCACATGGGAGCGCGTCCCTCAGCGTCATTCAGAACAGATAGTCCGCCGGGACCCTTTCCAAAGATTACGTGTAAATCATTGACCATAGCAAGTACGTGATCACCGGTACACATGGCGGGCTTCTTCCGGTGATCTGCCTCGCCTTTGAAATGCTTGCCTTTCTTTTGACATTGATGGTTGGTCGGAAGAAATCGACGATGCCCCAGGTACACATTCTTCCTGCATTTATCCAGGTAGATACTTTCGGTGTCAGCTATACAGTGCGTGCATGCGTGGTATCCCTTGTTTGTCTGTCCTGAAAGGTTACTGAGAGCAGGCCAATCATTGATGGTTACAAACAGCAACGCATGCAGGTCAAATTCCTCCTGTCTGTGCTCATCCCACACACGTACACCGTTTCCATTCCACAGCTGTAAAAGTTCTTCAACTAATGGCCTTAGGTACACATCAATGTCGTTGCCGGGTTGCTTAGGGCCTTGGATGAGTACTGGCATCATAATGAACTTCCGCTTCATGCACAGCCAAGGAGGAAGGTTATAGATACATAGAGTCACGGGCCAGGTGCTGTGATTGCTGCTCTGCTCCCCGAAAGGATTGATGCCATCCGCGCTTAAACCAAACCATACGTTCCTTGAGTCACCTGCAAACTCAGCCCGGTACTTTCTCTCGATTTTTCTCCACTGCGACCCGTCAGCGGGTGCTCTCAACTTCCCGTCTTTCTTACGGTCCTCTTTGTGCCATCGCATCAACTTGGCATGCTCTTTGTTTCTGAACAGACGTTTCAACCGTGGTATTATAGGAGCATACCACATCATCTTGGCAGGAACCCTCTTCCTTGGGGGCTCGCCGTCAACATCACCAGGGTCATCTCGTCTGATCTTATACCGCAATGCACCGCATACCGGGCATGCGTTCAAATCCTCGTACGCACCACGGTACAGGATGCAGTCATTAGGGCATGCATGTATCTTCTGCACCTCCAATCCTAGAGGGCATACGACCTTCTTTGCTGCGTACATACTGTCGGGCAATTCGTTATCCTTTGTAAGCTTCTTCTTCAATATTTTCAGTAGCTTCTCAAATCCTTTGTCAGGCACAGCATTCTCTGCCTTCCACTGCAGCAATTCCAGTACGGTACAGAGCTTTGTGTTGCCATCTTCGCAATTGGGGTACAACCCTTTTTGGTGATCCTCTAACATGCGATCGAACTTCAGCTTCTCCTTTTCACTTTCGCACTGTCTCCTTGCATCAACAATGACGCGGCGGAGATCATCATCGGGCACATCGTCTGGTTCCTCTTGATCTTCAGCTTCCCCCGTTGCAGCATCACCGTATTCAGGGGGCACATAGTTGTCATCATCCTCTTCTTCTTCGCTGTCTTCCATCATAACCCCTATTTCTCCGTGCCTGGTCCAAACATTATAGTGTGGCATGAAACCCTTATAAAGCAGGTGGGTGTGAAGGATTTTCCGGTCAGAGTAAGACTTCGTATTCCCACATATAGGGCATGGACAACAAATAAAACCATTCTGCTTGTTTGCCTCAGCCACTTCGAGAAAATTATGCACGCCCTTAATGTACTCGGAGGTGCGTCTGTCACCGTACATCCATTGCCGGTTCATCTGCGTGCATTATATATAATTAAGTGTGTCAAAAACCATTACAAAACATCATGAATAGATAAGTGACCAAATTAATAGAAGTTCATCATCACATTAAAACCAAAGTACATACATAGTTCTCATTGAACAACATATAGCTCTCCAGAGCATCTAATTAAACCATACATTATTGAAACTATGTAAAACATTTCAATGCAACAACAAATGCGATCATAATCGCAACCAAGGTAACAATTGATCCAACGGCATAATGATACCAAGCCTCGGTATGAATGTCATATTTTCTATACTTTCTAATCTTGAAGCGCATTGCATCCATCTTGATCTTGTGATCATCGACGACATCCGCAACATGCAACTCCAATATCATCTTCTCCTCCTCAATTTTTTTCAATTCTTCCTTCAAGTAATTGTTTTCTTCTTCAACTAAATTTAACCTCTCGACAATAGGGTCAGTTGGAATTTCCGGTTCACATACCTCCTAGATAAAAAAATCTATGCCATGTTGGTCGGCATAATTGTCATAAACAATAAATGAACCAAATAGTTATAAAATATAATATATACCACATCCGAATCATAGACAGGACGAGAGCCGACGGGGGCGGATACCAAAACCATCGCACTATATAATAAGAAACAATAATAAAAGTAAGAAAATTATACAAGTATGTATCTAAATCATACAAGTAAGAATTTTTTTCTTTTAGAAAGAAGATAAGAACAAGAGGCTTACCACGGTTATGCCGGCGACGAGATCGGCGCGGGCGATCGACGGCGGTGAAGACGGGGATGGGACATGACGGACCGCTAAATCTAGACAAATCTTGAGGAAAATGGAGCTTGAAGGTCGTGTTTGGAGAAGGGAAAGCTTAAGTAGTGTTGCTCAGGCATTTCATCGAACACCTCATGTGCATAGGAGGTGAGCTAGAGCACCACAAACCCCTCCCCTCGCCGGCCAGAAAAAAACAGAGCAGTGGAGTGCTCTGCTCGCGGGCGAGGGGTATATATAGGCACAACATTGGTCCCGGTTCATGGTTGGAACCGGGACTAAAGGCCACCCTTTGGTCCCGGTTCCAGCCACGAACCGGGACCAATGGATGTGGGCCAGGAGCGGCTGGAACCGGGACCAATGGATGTGGGCCAGGAGCGAGGCCCATTGGTTCCGGTTCGTGTCTGGAACCGGGACCAAAGGGTCCAGACGAACCGGGACCAATGCCCCACGAGCCCCGGCAGGCCCCCTGGGCGCACGAACCGGGACATATGCCCCCATGTGTCCTGGTTCCTGACTGAACCGGGACTAATGGGCTGGGCTGGCTTGGACCAAAGCCCTATTTTCTACTAGTGTTAAGCAAAAAATCAAAGAATTGACAAATCAAATTAAAGAAGAAAAAGATGTGAGATGACAAGGCGCTGATCGATCACCTCTCCAGCTCCGCCATGACGTAGAAAAAACACTGTCGTCGTCGTTGTTGTCGCCAGGAGCGGCGTCGGCGATGGCGGTGGCGCCCGTGGCTGCGGCGCTCGTGGCGTCGGCGGCCATGGCAGAGGTGGCGCTGCTCCCCGCCGGTGCTGCTGTTAGATCCATGTGCGCGCGCTGTGGTGGTCGAGCGGTGGAGCAGAGCAGTTGAGCGGCTGAGCGGTCGAGAGGAGCGGCGCGCGGTGTGAGGGTTTTTGTGTTTTGAGCACGCGCGCGCACAGTTATGAAGGGGGGGGAGACGAACGGTCTACTAGTTCCCGAGTTTCTGTACTCGGCATAGGGAGGCGAACAGTCAAATAATTAACCATTGACACGTCCTCGCTGGACCCGCCTATCAGAATGTTACCGAGTGTTCTGCGGTGAAGAAATTGGCATATACGTGCATTTTTTTAAAAAACAACTGTGGGAATACTTGTTAACCCAGGCCTTGCGCGCCCAACCGGGGGCCACGAAGAGGCCGCTGGCTTGCGGTTTGTTGCCGTTTAAATCCCGGGAAATTACCGGGTGCGTGAAATTCACGAGACCTGGTGCGGCGTCGTCGAACGGCCCCTGTAGGGTGTGGTAAAAATTTGAGGCCGTTCCGCAGAAGCGTTCACGGAGGTCATATGGAAACTAGACCTTCTCCGAGGAAACATCTAGATTACGAGAGGGAACGCGTCCTGTTTGTGAAGTGGGTGCGGCGCCCGCTCCTCCGTTGTACCTGAAACTTTTTCTGGGGTCACCAGACTCCACTCGAAGGCACGTGTCAGGTCATGGCCCTTTTCGGGGTCCGCCAGCCATTTTCCGTGCATTTGATGCATTTCTAGGGTTTAATGCTAGAAATTCCACATGTGCGCTGCCGCCACATAAAACCATGGACATATAGGGTTGGATGTCCCTGCACGTGGCCCTTGGTCCATGCCCAGGCCCTCCGCACCCAACCGGGAGGGAAGGGCCGGACACTGGGGCCACGGAGAGGCCGCCGGCTTGCGGTTGGTCGTCATTTAAATCCCTGGAAATTATCGGGGGGGGGGGGGGGGGGGGGGGGGGGGGGGGGGGGGGGAGGAGGGGCGAGAAATTCATGAGATCTGGCGCGGTGTCGCCGAACGGCCCCTGTAGGGTGTGGTACAAATTTGAGGCTGTTTCGCAGAAGCCTTCATGGAGGTCGTATCAAAACTAGACCTTCTCCGAGGAAACATCTAGATTCCGAGAGGGAGCACGTCCTGTTTGTGAAGTGGGTGCGGTGCCCGCTTTTCTGTTGTACCTGAAACTTTTCCAGGGGTAACCAGAGTCCACTCGAAGGCACGTGCCAGGTCGTGGCCCTTTTCGGGGGCCGCCAGCCATTTTCTGTTCCACATGCGCGCCGCCGCCACATAAAACCGTTGACATATAGGGCTGGATGTCCCTGCATGTGGCCCTCGGTCCATGCCCAGGCCTTGCGCGCCCAACCAGGAGGGAGGACCCGGCACCGTGGGCCACGGAGAGGCCGTCCGCTTGCGATTTGTTGCCATTTAAATCCCCGAAAATTATCTGGGGGCGAGAAATTCACAAGACCTGGCGCGGCATCGTCGAACGGCCCCTGTAGGGTGTGGTAAAAATTTGAGGCCTATCCGCAGAAGCCTTCATAGAGGTTGTGTGGAAACTAGACCTTCTCCAAAGAAACATCTAGATTCCGAGAGGGAACGCGTCCTGTTTGCGAAGTGGGTGCGGTGCCCGCTTCTCCGTTCTACCTGGTACTTTCTTTGGGGTCACCAGAGTCCACTCGAAGGCACATGCCAGGTCATGGATTTTTTCGGGGGCCGCCAGCCATTTTCCGTGCATTTGGTGCAGTTCTAGGGTTTAATGCCAGAAATTCCACATGCTCGCCACCGCCACGTAAAACCATGGACATAGAGGGCTGGATGTCCCTGCACGTGTCCCTCGGTCCATGCCTAGGCCCTGCGCGCCCAACCGGGAGGGCGGGCCTGGCACTGGGGCCACGGAGAGGCCGCCAGCTTGCGGTTTGTTGCCGTTTAAATCCCCAAAAATTATCGGGTGGGGGGGGGGGGGCGAGAAATTCACTAGACCTGGGGCGGCGGCGTCGAACACCCCCTGTAGGGTGTGGTAAAAATTTGAGGCCACCGGCTTGCGGTTTGTTGCCATTTTCTGTGCATTTGGTGCATTTCTAGGGTTTGCATTCCTATGCCGAGTATTGTCTATGCCGAGTTCCCTTAGTTTGAAACTCGGCAGCGTTCGCGCGCGGAATACTTAGCGAAAACTCGAGCTAGCTCGCGCCCTCACTCCCCCCTCCCCCAAAAAACCCCAATCCTCCCGCCCTCACATCGCCCCTCGCCCAGAAAACCTCAATCCCCACCTCCTCTCCCTCTTCGCCGCGGCGCCGTCGCCCCTCCCCCCCAAAAAAATCCCCTCCGGCGCCGTCCCACATTAACCTCCCTCCCCTCCGCCGTCGTCGCCCCCAAGCTAGATTTGCCCCCCGCCCCAACCCCTCTCCGCCGCCGTTGCCCCCCAAGCCAGATCTGCAGTACGTTCCTCTTCCAACCCGACGCCCTAGAAGCAGCGCGACCCCGCCGTCGCCATCCTTCTCCACGCGGGCGCCGAGGAGCGGCACCACTCTGGCGACGCGTTCTTCCTCCTCCACAGGTGGGATTGAGTGGGTGGTTGGGTAGATTCAGTGGGTCCCAGCGGGGATGGTGGGATGCGCAGGCGGGAGGGGTCGGTGCTGGTTGGTGTGCGAGAGTCCGAGGCGGGGTGGGGGAGCGACCGTGAGGTGGGCGGGGTGGCAGATCTGAGGTAGATGGGCTGGGAGATCCGAAGGAGATCGGATCAGGTGGGTTTGCGCGGTAATCGAGGGAGGATCGGCTGTGGGCGCCGCAGCTGTGGGTTGTTGTGTGGGGGTGGAATAAGGAAACATTTGTTTGTCAAAGACTATGTGGCGGGACACAATAACACGACACGTTTCCAGGTCAAAACAACGGTAGCCCTTGTGTTTGAGGGGGTATCCTAAGAAGACGCAGCAAGTGGAGGACGGTGACAATTTATGTGGTGATGTGGCATAGAGGTTGGGGTAGCATAGGCAACCGAAAACCCGTAAGTGATCGTAGGAGGGATGAACTTTGAAGAGAAGAAAATGAGGGGTGACACGGTTGTTAGAGCTGGACGGCCGGCGGTTGAGAAGGTGTGTCGCGGTGTGAAGGGCTTCGACCCAAAAGGTAGGAGGAAGGTGAGCTTGGACAAGAAGGGTTTGAACGATATCGTTGGTGGTACGCAACATCCATTTGGCCTTGCCATTTTGGGGAGAAGTATGAGGGCATGAAAATCAGTATGACACACCATGAGAAGAAAAGAAGGAGCGAAGTGCACCATTAGTGAATTCCCCGCCGTTATTGCATTGCATGCTACGAATGATTAGACGAAATTGGGTGTGGACGTATGTGAAAAAGCATTGGAGTGTGTCTGAGGTTTCAGATTTGTGGCGAAGGGGGAAGGACCACGAGAAGTGGGAGTAATCATCGAGAATAATCAAATAGTATTGTAAACCGGAAAAACTAACAACCGGTAACATCCATAAGTCACAATGAATAAGCTGAAAAGGTTCAGTTGTAAAACTACGAGAGGAAGAAAAGGCGAGCCTAGGCTGACGACCTAGCTGACAAGCCTCACAAACCGAGGTGTCTGGTTCATTACAATCTTGAAGAAAATCACGGGCTAGCCTAGCTAAGGAGGAACTGCCAGGATGACCCAAACGCCGGTGCCACGGCTCGGTGGATGTTTTCACGGAGAGGGCGGCGCTCTGTGGGAAGTTATTGCTGGGACAGGGTAGAGATCGCCGGTGCTACTGGAGATCTTGACGATTTTCCTGGTTCGAAGATCCTTCATAACAAAGCCATAGAGAAAAAATTCAACAGAGACGAGATTATGAATGGTAAATTTGCGAACAGAAATAAGATTGGTAACAACACAAGGAGAGACTAGGACATACCGAAGAGTGAAATTGTGTGGTGGGAGAGTGGTAGAGCCGGTGCATGTAATGGGCATGTGGTGGCCATTGCCAACAAGATTACTAGAGGCACTAGTAGAAAACGGGCCATTTGTCCCGGTTCTAGAGGCCCATTAGACCCGTTCCGGAACCGGGACTAATGGGTCGGCATAATTGTCATAAACACTAAATGAAACAAATAGTTATAAAAGATAATATATATACCACATCCGAATCATAGACAGGACGAGGGCCGACGGAGGCGGATACCAATACCATCGCACTATATAATAACAAACAATAATAAAAGTAAGAAAATTACACAAGTATCTATCTAAATCATACAAGTAAGAACTTTTTTCTTTTAGAAATAAGATAAGAACAAGAGGCTCACCACGGTGGTGCCGGCGACGAGATCGGCGCGGCCGATCGACGGCGGTGAGGACGGGGACGGGACAGAATGGACCGCCAAACCTAGACAAATCTTGAGGAAAAAAGAGTTTGGACAAGGAGCTTCGAGAGGAGAAAGCTTAAGTGTGGCTCGGGCATTACATCGAACACCTCATGTGCATAGAAGGTGAGCTAGAGCACCACAAATCTCTCCCACGGCCGGGCAAAAAAACAGAGCACTCCACTGCTCTGCTCACGGGCAAGGGGTTATATATAGGCATCTCATTGGTCCCGGTTCGTGGCTGGAACCGGGACTAAAGGACCCCATTTGGTCCCGGTTTCAGCCACCAACCGGGAAACCGGGACCAATGGTTGTGGGCCAGGAGCGAGACCCATTGGTTCCAGTTCATGTCTGGAACCGGGACCAAAGGGGCCAGACGAACCGGGACCAATGGCCCACGAGGCCCGGCCGGCGCCCTGGCCTCACGAACCGGGACCGATGCCCGCTTTGGTCCCGATTCGTGAGTGAACCGGGATTAATGGGCTTACCCGGCCTGGACCAAAGCCCTGTTTTCTACTAGTGTTGGTCTGTCAGGGAACATATTTGTAGTGTGTGCATCAAGTTGCTGGCTGTTTGCTAAGGATTTAACCTTCATTCACTTTTTAGTAGATGTCCGTGATTTTATCTCGAAGTGAGTTTCGCATCTGAAAGCATGTGTGCTATTCATGAATTTGCCATGTCACATGTGCTTGTATGTCAGGAGTCTTTGTCGCTTTGAATCCTCATATAGTTTCCAGTTGAACAAACGCATGTGTGCCACTTATCCGTAGTTGTTCGAAGGATAATGGGAAGAAACATAAACTGTAAATTAACATTAACTTCTTGTGTGTTATTCATGAGGTGGTTCGTTCTTCTGTTTTTGCTGATAGTTCCCTAAACTATTTGATAGATAAAAATAGATCGTAGAAGCCTAGATTTTGTAGTTGCACGATTAGAAAATTGCAAATATGACTAGAATAATCTTATATATCATCGGCTGAACACATCCCAAGCAACGAAATAGAAGGCATGTCTCTCTGCAGGTGGCAGATTCAGAAATTTCAAAAGGTCAGAGCACCACACCAGACAAGACATGAACTACTTTCGGAGAACACTATGGAAGTGATTGATCTAAATGTTTACAGGTACAAAGCTATATCAAAATGTAACGGGCGACACATGTTTTTCTATCTCAATGTACGTTTTGAAAAGTTTCCAAGTTACATGCATGCATGTCTGCCGGTCATTATGAATATAGTCAAAGTGGTGTTTTACTCTTTTTCACAACTCACTGATAATGAAAAGAAGTGACTCTTTATTTCTGTCCGTGTTGTTCATATGAATTACTTAAACTCGGAATCTAGGGATTTCATTAATAGTTAGGTGTGGAGACACAACACTGCTATTCTTGATTGGGACATGTAGCTTTCATTTTCCTGCTTCTATAAGTACTAAATTAACTGGATTAACAATGATTTGGAAAGGACTGAGTTCTACTGACACAAGATGATATATTAAGCTGGATCCAATCTATTCATTACAATATAGTTCAAATGGAAATCATGTTACTGTCATCCTATTTGAATGTGATCATATTGTAAGCTTTGTAAGGATCTACGAATTTAAGAATTAGTTGGCCCACAGGCAGTTCTGTTCATCTAAATGTCAGATACTCCCTCCATTCCCTTATACAAGGCCACACACTCAAATTACAGGTACCAAGGTAAAATTTACTGACTACTTTGCAAGCCAACTTTTCTTTTTGTTAACCAGGATCATTAATATGCCATATGCATGCAAAGGAGGAATAGGAAGGAAGTAGTTGAGTGCCATTATGACTATATGCATGCAAGTATTAAACAACTTGCTAATACGAGAAAACATCATTAATTTTTGCCTCGATTACTGTTGGTGGCCTTGTATAGATGCAAAATGGATTTTTGATAGTGGTCTTGTATAAGGGAATGGAGGGAGTAGTTCATATGTACATGATTCTAAAAGTGTTTCTTTTCTTTTTAATGGCCTTTGATGCTAATGTTGGGCACATGTTCAGAACTGATGTCCGACATGGTGCAAGACTCCATTGCGTATGCATTGAATATAAGACTAGCAGTACACTGTTCGATGCAATGACTGAATTTTTTAGTTGATTTTTCCGCATGAGATTAGCTTTATTTCAGTAAATTGTGAACTGATTTCACTGGGAACTCCGAACAACAACAGTGGCTGTAGATAGATACATAGAACGTACCTAAGTTATCTATATGGTCCATGCATCGAAGAATTATTGTGTTGTGCCAATGGCCCATGCATAGAGGATTTACCCCCCCCCACACCCCCCCCCCCCCGCGCGATCTATATACCTCTTCCGCTGTAGCTACTTCTGTGCATATGCAGAAACAGGCCCTTCACACGTTATTCCATAATTTTCTGATTGCTGCTTTCCTGCAGTTAATGAGTAAGTCTATTATTCATAGCAATGGACGCACGTGTTGTTTGCTTGCAGACTCTCTTCTCTGTAGACTAGCCAAACAGATGAATGAGCGATGGTCATGTTATCTGAAGAGCAGATGACATTCGTGTCACGCGCCTTCTCAGCTGTTTTTCTATTATTATTATAGTTGAGTGCATGGATGTCAACGGTCTGTTGTTTGGTATATCTGATAAAAAAATTAAAGTAGCGGCGATCAGGGTGTGCTAATTGCTTGCAATATACAAGTAAAATCCATGTCCTCTGTAATAGATCTGTTCTGTGTAGATTGCTATTTTTTTTAGCTATTCTGTTGTCCAAAGAAAATGCTTGGCGTGCTAATAAATTTACACCGACTGAGACATATGTTGGTATTCTCTAGCATTTGTAGGCGATAACTTAGTTGCCTTTAGCTTTTGAGGTTCTGCATGTCCATTCGAATTAAAGGTATCATCCAGCTTGTGGTAAGGCCAAGTGTTCTTGAAACCGCATTTTCATTCGGGTGAAACGAATCAGCTAAGAAACCTAGTTTTGGACAAGAAGATGAGAAAGGAAGTCTACAGTTTCACTGATATTACTGTATGATGGTGGCTAAGAGAAAATGAGAAATGAACCCTAGGAGCGACATGCGTGCTGGCTACAAGTATGCCATAAGATTCGAACCGACAAGCAAATAAAACAAGAACACATCTCACACAAATAAAACCCAAGAACCAACCAGCCTTATCTGTTTGGGAAAGAAATCGCACCCGAAAGAAAACTCCCGCAGCAAGGCGCGTGTATCCCTCTAGTGCATATACAAGCTCGATCGTAAGACTGGACGAACGAACCAATGCTAAGGCGGGGATAGTGTAGTAGAACATACTCATATTGCATAACTTGCCCTGATTCCCCGATCCCTATTTCTTACTAGTGGCGTGCTATGCGTCAGCCGGCTGATATTTTTTAAAGATCGGCCGGGTCGTGAGCCATCACATCTGGCGCATCGACTGGCCGAGCACGCCTTTACCATTGCAACAAAGGTCATGTTGGGAATTTTTTTTGCATCACATGCCTTGTTGTAGATTTTTTTGCAACAAATGTTTTGTCAAAAAAAATTATGCAACTTAGGTCATGTTGCAAAAAAAAAAAAATCAACTGAAGTGGCGGACGCCGTGGTTCCCGCACCAAGGACAACATGGCAAGCTTGTATGCGTGCGGGTGGCGGCGAGCTTGCGTGGGTGCGAGTGTTCGCGAGGTCTGTGGCTGGGGAGCCTCCTCGCGTAGTCTTCCTTGAGAGCCTAACGTTGGCCCTCCGGTGAGTAGCCGTACCGATGCAGAGAGAGAGAGAGTGAGAGAGAGAGAGATGGTACCAGCACTGGCTCATTATGCCAGGGTCTACCTTGGTCATGGTTGAGCTTGAGTGAGGGATCTTGCGGAGGCGAGCTCCGTAGGAAGGATCCTCTAATCCTACTTCTGAGGGTAAACGACGTGTCTACACTCCAAGAAGAGCCTCGAGACACGAGTACGCCATGCATTATCGCGGATGGGGACGAGAATCGACCGGGTGATTAAATGAGAGCGTGTTTGTGGGGTGGTCTGCCGCTACGACACTCAACTTCACGGAGTCGACGTCGGTGTCCACTATCGGGTTCCATGCCGACAACCACGGGGATGGTGAGGTGTTCAACTGCTCCTACGCCTTCTTGCCGAACTATGAGCGGTTCTACCTGGATGCCTTGGATGCATGGGTGGCCGACGGTGATGTGTCCCGAGCATCACTGGGTGCGATCGACGACCTGTTCAGGTTCAGCCAATCCTCAGTGGACGATGCCATCACGGACCCTCACGCGGGAGCTTCCCGACGATGTCGTCACGGGATCAAGATCATATATGGGGACAACTCGAACTTCATGGAGGGCACGCTACAATGATGACTGACGATCAGCAATGTAATCAGCAGTGCCTTCGCGTGCACCCGCTCTTCGCCGTGGAGCGGCTTGGGTGGCGTAGCCTAGCATCTCCTCACAACTTCCCTTTTGCCTTCCAATGATCAGCAATGTAATACCTCCCTGGAATGCGAGTTTGAAATAATATGAGATATAGTTTGGGCTGGAAGGATTACTAAAACTAGCAAAATCTTGTTTAACCTGACAAAATTAAAATTTAATATGTAAAAAGTAGTTATGGTTTTTGCATTGCCAAATCCATATACTTCTGCACCATTCATGGTGGACTTAGTTTGCTGCATATGCATGCATGCATGCATGTTCAAGCATTATTTGTCCAAGAAGAAGCCTAGAACTCATACTAGCCAAAAAAATACCTTCAAGGGTATGAAAAAACATATATCTCATTTCTAGAGATTCAATTGTTTTATCCATTGGATCTATAGTTGTTGGATGAACACACGATAAGCCCTATTCAACCTAAATGAGTTCACGAATCGTATGTGCTAAACAAAATTGGCGAGTCATCTCCTTCTTTCGAGCCATTTAACTAAATTAATCAATTATACATCATGACATGTAAACAAATTTAAGTTTGACCAAGCGGAATTGGAATAACTGACCTGGAATGCATTTGTATCAATATTGACATCTCCCGAATGGATAAACACATTCTCTCTCATTCAAAGCAAGTTGCATAGATAATTTGTTCCCATGGCCAAGTTTATAACAACAAAAACATCAATAACCTGCCTTGGGACGTGCAGCTCGATAATGTGCTAAAAGAAGGGTCCAACTGAAAAGAAAATCGTATCTGACAACAAATTTGAGATAGTCTTGTTAGCCATGCATGGTTTCTCCAAGAGGGGAGGGATCATGGGAGAAGGGGTTGGGACAGTACTAGAGTCATTGTGTTTGCGTTAGGCCGCCTTGAGCCATTAATATCACCTCAAGCAGCGACAAGAGGAGGGGTGCCAATGAGCATCATTGTCTCCTCGCACTGCCATGAGCCTGTAACATCGTCACATGCTGCCACGGGAGGAGGGGTCATCGAAAGGCCATGAATCGTCGCCATCACCTCGTTCCACCACTCTTCACATCACCACAAGAGTAGGGATTTCACCTGACGCATCCACAGTTTACGGTCTTGGGGTTTTGCCGTTGCAGAGTGAAGTGAACGACCTGGCAAGGAGGAGAGAAGAGGATCGACAACATTGACAAGGAGGATAGGAGGTGATGGCGACATGGTCGCATGGGGAGGGGTGAGGGGCTGAGTGAAGGGAGCAGTGGTGGGGGTGCTGGTGGCAGCGCAACCACTAGAGTGGGTGAGAGCATGGAGGTGATCCTTGCCTAGACATGTTTAACAGGCCGACAATACACCCACGGACCTGGATAAACATCGAGAAAGATATGTTTAAGGGAGTGGTCTGTGGGTGCATATGCGTTAGTAATATGCAGCTGTAAAGGGGAAGCTTATGCAGTGACAATGACCGTAGGTGAAATCCTTGTTTGCATTGTACTAGAGATGCCCCCAAAGGAGCCAGCAACATCTTTGAGCGGCACCAGGTCAAGTTGTCTAGGGCCGAAAGACCTTAGTTTGAAAGCATCCGGAGAGGATAATTTTGTTTCTTGAAGGAAGCACGTGTTTGGCCTAGTCGAAAGAAGCTCGGCAAGAACATCGATACATTTTTGGGGCTGATCTAGGCCTCTAACATTCCAGGAACAGAGGGAAAGGGACGAGCGATTCATTTAAACTTGGAAAGCATCTCTAGATATTAGGCAGAAACAACGGTAGCAGGGGAAAGATCTCATCTTGCATAAATAAAAGTGGCGGATGGAGTACATGGAAATAAAAATAGGCGTAACAAATCAACGGCTAACACAAACTACGTATGGAGAGAACACATGCAGAGACCATTGTAGCCACAATTCGGCAACGCAAAAAGAGCTAGCAAGATGTTTGCCTAAACTAGTGCAAAGAACTAAAGCGGAGGCGGTGAGCGGCGATCGGCCGAAGGCGGGCGAGGAGTTGGTCATAGCTCCGGGGATAGCACCATGACGTTCTCACGCACGTCTTCTGCGGTAGCGCTGCATTGCAGAGCAACAAGCGTCAGAGCCGCCGTATCCTCGGATGGCACCTCAGGGGAGTCGGCCTGCCTAGCTGCATCAATGGCGTCAGCGAGACCACTGGAGGTAGCGGACAGGTCGAACTTGCGCGCACGCGCACGAATCTCCTTGGTTGTCATGTGCAGGAAGGCATGCCCTTATTTTCCTGCGAGACGGATGCTACGACAGAGGCCCAGGGTTGAATTGGCGGCGCGCTTGTCATGGGCCCAGTCGTGATGCGCAACCACCTCGTGAGTGTCCTTATGTTCAGGAAGTTCCTCTGAAGGAGGAGCCGGGGCGTTAGTCAGAGGAGTGGACAATAGCGGAGAGGAGATTGTCAGATAGGGGGGTTGTGGCATGTCCATACCAGCAAGGGGGTCGACCTCGGGCACGTGAACGCCCAGTGCAACAAAGGAGTTGGAGACGAAGAACTGTGCGGTGACGTCAACCACAGAGCCTGAGTCGTCATCGCTGCTGATGTCGACGATCTCGTCATCCAGGCCATGGAACGGCACATGCTCCTTGGCGAACTGCAGTGGCATGGCGGGTGCGCAGGGCATAGTTGGGAGCTGGGGGGATGGCGAGGGAGAAGGAAGCGACATGAAGTCATTGTGGTGCACTCCATTGCAGGGCCAGAGCTGGGTCGTGTTGTTTCCCCACACCTCATGGATGTGCGGGGCGAGCTCGCGTGGCGTATCATTGTCGTCTTCGTCGCCATCAAGCGGGATGGTGAAGCCGTAAATGAGGGCCAGGTCTTGATCATGTTCAGGCGCACGTCGACGACTTGGTTGGGGGGGGGGGGGGGGGGGGGGGACGCAGGATGCAGTGGTCTGGGAGGTTAACGCCGGACTTCACTTGGACAAAGGCTCGCATGGTGGAGAAGTCTCTGGGAAGGAGGGAGCGGCGATCAACGAAGCAGAGAAGCCCAAGGTGGTCGAAGACGAAGTTAGCACCTTGGTGGTGCCATAGCTCCAGTGGGTAGCCAGACGAATCGAGCTCAATGAGGCAGTCTTACGTAGTAGTCGATCAGTTGTCCGCGTCCTACGAGCGTGAAGCTCGCAGTGGACCCCATGGTAGTAGATGGGTAAGAGGTTGAGCGCCTCCGCACGGCCCGCCTCATCGTCGAACACAGGGAGAGCGGCGCACCCCGAGACCGCCACGAAGTGGAAGGTGGCCGAGGCGAGGTGGTTGTCGAAGAGCAGGCGGATGAACTCGTGCGTGTCCAGCATGGCGGTGTTGACATGGGCGAGCGCAAAGAGGCTCACATCGTGGACGAGGCCGTGGGGGACGAAATGTCTGGGACGGGCACGGGCTGGTTGCCAGCCACGGGCGTGGGAGGGGCTCAGCGAGCCTGCTTGCGCCCCACCGGGGAAGATTCGCCACATGGGGCACCGCGGCAGGCACTCCATTATTGCACCGCCACACAACAATCTTAAATAACAGGCTTGCAGTATTTAAAATAATATTTCAGGACAAGATAAATACTGTGGTTAACATGAGAATGTGTACAAGGCTAGGCATCTTCCGCCTCTTACTTCATATACATGATGGTTTATACTTTGCAGGCCTTATTATTAGTTTTCCGCTGATAGTTCTGATAGGTCAGAAAACACTACAGCAGAATGCGAAGTCCATGGACTATACGAATCATCTAAAGGCAGAAAGGCAAACGTTGTTGGATCATCCATGAGCACAGGAAATGTGGGAGGCCAGATCATCGTAAAGGGATGGATACCACCCAAACGTTGATCTTTTTCTGTCATGTCATGTCAAACGTTGATATCCAAGAGAAGTACGTAGTGATCAATCTCCAATAACACAAACTCAACAGTGGCCCCCACATGGTTTATTGGAAGAAAATCATTAGACTCACCCTCAACCTCGCAACCTGGAACCCTCAAGTTAGCACAAATCCCACGCAAACAAATGGTGTGCACCGAGATCCAGTTGTCCCCCTTGTGGAGCCACATGCTAAGCTGAATCTTCTTGTTCTTCCATCCACTCACAACTACCATACATTCTAGCCATCTTAGAAAGTTGGTGCGCAACTGAATTTGCTTCCCTGTGTCAGTGGCTGGGTACGCCGGTGTTCGAAATTTGTTTCAAGGATGTGGGATCGATTGCCTGTTTTTGTGGCTTTACTTTCCGTGATCTGAATCTGAGCGAGTACTAAATTCTGTGCAGAATGGAGAAAAATGATCGCCGACAAGTTGGCAGATCTACAACTTGAGGGATGACGTTTCACGGTACAATGTTCAGGTATGGACACTCTGTTTTCTTCTGAAAACGCTAGATTGCAGTCAGGAAGATTGAGTTGTGTTTCAGTTGTTAAAATTACTTAGAATACGGCTTCTGGCAATACTACTATAAAAAGTGGCATACCTCCTGATCATGAGAGGATGACAAGTTGAAGCCTGAGGTACAAACCAAAAGCATGGTTAGATCAAGATGTAGTGCATACCCAGCTTAAAGTGATGTGTTCCGGTTTGATTGATTTTATTTGTAGCCAAATTGCAAATGGATTAGAGTTCTCTCAAAGCTGCGATCAGAAGTTCTTGCCAAAAATGGATTTGATTTCTTTTTATTTCTTTTTATAGGCACGAGGTTTGATGCTACAGTATTTTCAGCGATGTGTTGAATGTGAGTTGCTTCTGTACAGAAAACTGTTGGATATGTGAGTTCAGTCCTTTTAGTTTTAGGTTCTGGTACTTGATACTGAACTACAAAAATGGAAGTACTTAGTTTGCCTTTGGAACCCTTCTGGAATGTTAAAATATGTTAAACATAGAGTGGCTGTACTCTGTATATACATCCTTTATCTCTTTGAATAATGTACATATGACATGATTTGTCCTAGCATGCTACTGTGTAAATCTTGCGGGGTTACAGTTTGGTAAATCATCCCACCATTCTGTCCCTCACCTTGTTCCGTGTGAGTTCCAAACAAAATGCATCTTCATTTTTGAAATGGAAAGGGCTTTCATAGTTGTTTGCTTTGCCAGTTTTGCTACAGTGCTCTGTCACATGCATCTTTGTATTGAGTTGTGTTCTACTAAATTGTGAGCGGAAATAGATAAATTGATTTTTTTTTAAAGAAAGAAGGTCAAGCTCCTAAGAGGATAAAAAAGCCACATGATAGGTTTGTTTGATGATTCTTGAATTACCAGTTTCACACCATTTGGAATGTTTAGAGAACGCATGTGGCAGTCGGTATATTTAAATGGCTGGTTTCATTTATGATATTACACATTTGAATTTGTAATAAAGATTAAAAATTAAAATGGTTGTGTGCAATGTTTTTTTTCCTGCTGGTTGCTTATTCAGTCTTTTTTTATATAGAAGAAAATAAAAGAAGTGTTTTTTTGTCTATTTGAGATTGCTTTTACCACTCTTGCCGGGTGGTAAGAAGGAGAGTGATTTAACATAAAAAGGTCTAGCCCTAGAATACCTGCTTGATATGCATGAGGATTGTAAATTTGTTCCTTCGTTCTGACATACGTGAGCCACCCCATCCTTGACACTATCGTGGCAACGTCGGAGGAAGTGAGTAGACTTCTTGATCTCTACACTCCATGGTCAGGACAATGACATTCTAAATGTGCTAAAGGCCACAAATAACAACTAGACTTATCAAAATTCTCTATGGTCTAAAAGTAAAATGAAAATCAACCCATAGCAATGCACTGTCATATCTATTAGCATGTTATATTTTTTATTCTCCCGTTGCAACACACAGGCATGTTTGCTAGTCTCCAATAACACAAACTCAACAGAGGCCCCCACATGGTTTATTCGAAGAAAATCATTAGGCTCGCCCTCAACCTCGCAACTTGGAACCCTCAAGTTATCACACATCTCACGCAAACAAATGGTGTGCACCGAGATCCAGTTGTCCCCCTTGTGTAGCCACATTCTAAGCTGAATCTTCTTGTCATTGATGAGATACACAACAGAAACATCATCTGCCCGTGCCAACTTAGTGTTTCTATCGCCATACTCCACACCTTGAGGGAGCTGAATCGTGGAGAAGCTTAAGCCCGTCAAATGGAAGACAACAATGTTGCTCAGTGCGCTGGGTATGTAGATTTTACTGTCTACGAGCATAGCTCTTGGTTCCCAGTGCCGATAATGGAGCTTGTCCGTTGCCAAGGTAATATGTCTGTGCCAGACATTATCACCATTTTGAAACATATCCACATGTACCATAGATTTTGTTCTATCCACACTAGACTCCGCCCACACATAAATGTAGGAGAAGTGATCATCCTCATCTATGTGAAAGAGTTGTCTTCAAGATCCTAAATAGCTGTCGTGGATTTCGCGTTTTGGGTTTGGAGGGAAGACAACCAAGCCTCCTTCAGGGCACAGCGGACTGTGCACTCCAAGTGCAGAACCCTGTCCAGATATGAGAGAGGGCCGGACATTATACTTCAACACTTTTATTTCTACTTGGAACAGAAATGCCATGTGTGAAGAACAAGGTCATGAGCAAGTTCATGGGTGGTATCATCTATGTCAGCAACAAGAGCGCCATCTGTAGCTGGTAGCACAAACTGTATCAGAGAGTTCGGAATCTACATTATTTCCTGTTGCCTACAACTCACGGAGGTTTTCAGATTGACAGGGTTTGATTTCAGGTCCGAAATCTGTAGAGATTTGAGGGGGATGAAGAACACAATGTTCATTTCGTTCTGTTCCTCAGAGGCTGCATGCACAATCAGTTGTTATTCTTGTTGTCTGGCCGTTGAATATAAAGACAGATAAATGCTCTGGTTTTCTGCACTGTACATAACCAGTGATATGGCCGCAATTATTACTGCTTGCTGCAGCAATGGTACCTACCATCAGGGCACCTAGTCGTCCAGTCCAGCACTTAATGCTCTTGATCATTGTTTATTCTAACTTAAACCATGCACAGTTGGATGTCTACAATGTCATGATGTCAACATTTGTACACAAGTGACATACTATCACATTATTTTCACTGAGTTAGAGGAAATGTGTACAACAATAACGAATTGTAAAAGGGAAAAGTATATTTTTCATCCCTCAACACTCTTGAAAGTATAGAGATGGTCCCTCAACTTTAAAACGAGCAAACCTTGGTCCCTTAACTTCTTAAACTAGATAAGTTTGGTCCCTCATGTTATAGTTGTGTCGAATATTATGTACGCAAGGGGTTACGTGGACTTGGAGTTGTAATTGGTGTGGTTAGGTATGAGCAGTGTAGGAGTCGAACACGTTGTATCCCAAGCCTCTTATATACGAAGGGGCACCACACGCTGTAACCTGTGACAACTTTATAGCAGCAGGTACGTGGGGGAGCCGACGGCTTGTGCCGGCGCCTGGGCGGCCGGTGTTGCGGTATCTTGGGGAGGAGCGCCCGTAGTCATGCCTCGGGGATGTAGCCAGATCGGTGAACCTCGTTTACAAATATCGTGTCTCGGCGTGTCGTCTATGATCTTGCATTAGCGTTTTATTCTAACAAGTGGTATCAGAGCAAGGTTGCGAGAAGGATATGGGGAAGATCGTCCGGAGGTACAAGGATCATGCTCGACGGGTGCCAGGGACCGTCCGATTGGCGCAAGGTGAAGCATGGCGGCGATGGCGGATGCGGTCGGTGGTGTCGGACACTTAGGGCAGGAGGCTTGGACCGTTCGATGCACTGTGGTCGGTAAGGATCGGCTAGACATGGCGATCGGACCGGCATAGTGGATGTGGAAGACGTTGCGGAGGTGACGGATTTGGCTCGCGATCAGACCGGCGGCCAGACGTGGGGGACGGCCAGATAGATCGGAGTGTGAGAGCATCGAGACGATGCGCTCGGTGTTGTACAAGGGCGGCGGCGCGGCACTGCGGACGAATTGTGTCGGGGACGCGGGTGGCCATGGTACGACACGGCTCGTGCATGAATGATGTGCGAGGTGGCGATTGTTACGGCAGGGTTGGCATACGGTGGTTACGCGCACCAGGGCAGGTGACTGAATCGATGGTGAGAACCAAGATCAGAAACAAGGCTGAAGCTTCGTCGAATCAGCGGTGGATTATTTTCGATGAACACGGAATTGAGGAAAGGAAGGTTACGGTTGCTGGCGTTCGTACGCAAGACGGCCGCTCGGGTGGCAGTTGGTCTCAGAAGCGGCGCGCCGTGCAAGGCAAAGGAAGGTCAAGACAGTAGGTTTCCTCGGACGAGGTGCAGCGGAAGGAACGAAATCGTACTGGCGCAGGAGTCCAGCGGATTAACAAGCACGCGGCCAGCCGATACAAGGTACTAGTACGTACGTGTGGATGTTTGGTCCAGCGGACAAGCCTACCGCTGGTTACGGTTTTTGGAAAATATAAAAAAGGAAGAGACGTGGCATACATAGGTCCGTGAGAGACTTGGCTTGGCAAAGGCCGTGTGAATCGTGACAGAGTTGAACTCGGTTCGTGTGAGAGGAGGAAAAGAAAAGCCGGCTATATCCAGCAGAAATAAAGGGCTGGGGCGACGAGGCTAGCAGGGCACAGAAATCAATTTGCAGGTTCAGGAAAAAGGTGGAGCGGTCTAGTCCCAGCGGGAGATAGTTTGATCAGTCACGGGGATTTCTGAAGGGCAGATAGGGTGCAGTGCAGGTCACGATTTCTTGGTAGATCACGGACTGCGTTGTGGCTTCCGACGAGGAATACGGAATCGGTGATCTTTTTAAGTCACAGAGGAAAACAAGGGCGGTCAGACCGGCGGCAACAGGTCGGTTAGATCGCGGCTCGGCATGGCGCCGGGGTTCATCAAGTTTGATTTGGAGAAATTCGATGGCACGGGTAACTTCGGTCTATGGCAGACAAGAGTCAAGGATCTTCTGTCGTAGGAAGGAATCTTGAAGGGTTCGCAGAGACGAAGCCGGGCAAGGTTGACAATGATGCGTGGGAGGATAAGCCAGTGCAGGCGGCCGCTACCATACGGCTTTGTCTTGCGGATCAGGCTATGTATCATGTCATGGATGAAGATTCTCCTAAGGAAATTTGGGACAAGTTGGCAATTCGTTATATGTCCAATTCAGCGACCAATAAGCTGTATTTGAAGCAAAAGTTCTATGGGCTGAAGATGCATGAGGGATCGGATCTTGTGGAGCATGTGAATGCCTTTAATCAGTTGGTCACAGATCTAGCGCGTCTAGATGTGAAGATTGAGGACGAGGATAAGGCACTGCTTCTTCTTGTTTCGTTGCCAACGTCCTATGAGCATTTGGTCATTACATTGACACATGGAAAGGCAACCGTCAATAATGAGCAAGTCACTGCAGCGTTGTTTGGACATGAGTTGAGGAAGCAAAAGAATGCTACAGAGAGGGAGAGTACTCAAGGTTTGGGGTTGGCAGTTAAAAGTTATTAGCTCAGGAAGGGACAAGAGGCGGAGAAGAAAAAGAAGAAAAAGGTGCAGTGCTACAGCTGCAAGGATTGGGGACATATAAAGAGGGAATGCCCAGAACTGAAAGGTGGGGCAAGTGCTAATGCGGCTACTCGTGGTGATGACTCAGACAGCAGTAATGATGCCCTCGTAGTATCAAGCAGGCGGTCAACAAAAGACGAACGTGGATGTTGGATTTGGCTTGCTCTTTTTATGCGACGCCCAACAGGGAGTGGTTTTCTTCGTACAAGTCTGGTGAGTTTGGTTTAGCCTATGTAGGCGATGACATAGGTTATCGTGTTGCTGGAATAGGTGACAACAAAATCAAGATGTTTGACGGAGTTGAGCGGATGCCTCGGGGAGTCAGGCATGTGCCAGGGCTAAGAAGGAATCTAATTTCGCTTGGTGTTCTTCATGATGGTGGTATGGAATTCTGTTGTGATCGGGATAAGAAGACCATGGAAATCATGGAAGGAGGGGTGACCGTGATGATAGGAGAGAGGAGGACTTCGCATCTTTACAAGTTGCAAGGGAGCACTATTGCAGGTGGAGCCATGAAGAGTGGAGTTGCAGAAGTACCAATGGAGTCCCACGGTGGCGGCGGGTCTGGCCCGTCGGGTAGCTCTCAGTAAGCTACAAAGAAGACAACCCAAGTCCGGAGTACATGGAGGTTCGAGCATGGACGACTTCTAGGTGGTGGAGAATATTCGCCAAGGTGGAGTTTGTTATATTTGTGTCGAATATTATGTACGCAGGGGGTTATGTGGACTTGGAGTTGTAATTGCTGTGGTTAGGTACGAGTAGTGTATGAGTCGGTTGTATCGTAGGCCTCTTATATACGGAGGGGCACCACACGTTGTCACCTATGACGACTTGATAGCAGCAGGTACGCGGGGGAGCCGACGGCTTGTGCCGGCGCCCGGGCAGCCGGTGTTGCGGTATCTTGGGGAGGAACGCCCGTAGTCATGCCCCGGAGATGTAGCCAGATCGATGAACCTCGTTAACAAATATCGTGCCTCGGTGTGTCGTCTATGATCTTGCATTAGGGTTTTATTATAACACCTCGTACCACTTTAAGTGGTTTTGGTTTGATGTGGACATGGTTTTGACTAAAAACTTGACACGCCGTCCGGGCTAGACTGCCACGTCACGAACAGCGACGGCGCTGTATGTTGTGTACATGCTCGGCCATGGTGGCCAGGCTCACGGGATGCTGGCGTTCGCCGTGCTTGCCGTCCAGGTCATGCGGCCGGTTCCGGCAAGGGACCCCATCTGAGTTGATGCCCACAAAAATGTGTCGTTCGTGTCGTTGGTCACGTGACCCCACAGTCTACAGACGACGGCGAACGCGGCTTGGTCACGGTCAGTGTCGCCGACGCGCCGAACAATGTCCATGAGTCATGGTCGAAGGCGGCATCTGTGGGCACGCTTGGACAAGCGGCGAGAAGGCAACGAGCATGGGCATGAACTCGAAAGTACTACCGAGTGGGCTTAGAACATGACGCCACCGCTGTATGCGCGGGCGTGCTTGCGCGCGGCGTTGTATAGGTGCAGGACGTGCACGGCCGTGCTTGCTTGCTGGCAGCTCCACAAGGCTGAGCATCACGGGCGCCATGTATGCAGGAGAGCATGTTCATCTCCGACGCCTGGTCGTCGGTGACAAGGTCCTCCATCGTGACGGTGAACACCAACCCGGCGATGATAGCGCTCATCATGCTTCCCACTAAACAGGGCGCGGAAGTGGACGGTGACATGGCAGTCAAACCCGAACAATGTGTCAAGTTTTTAGTCAAAATCGTGTCCACGTCAGACTTAAACCACTTAAATTGGTAGAGGGACCGAACTTATCTGATTTGAGAAGTTGACGGATTGAAGGTATCTGGTTTGAGGAACCGAGTGACTAACTTTTGCTGGTTTTGAAGTCGAAGGACAATTTCTATACTTACAAGAGAGTTGACGGACGAAAAATATATTTTCTGTATTTTAAAAGATAACTAAGAATCTAATGAAACAACTCAATATTGCATAGCATCTTTTCTCATCGAAGAGATCATCCTCTCTCTACATGTGCAACCTTCTTCTCTGCCCACACCTCCTATGCTGGCATTGCATCCTCTCTGATCCCTATTTCATTTGTCGATTTCGCAAACATATTTGGGAGCCCTCGCTCCTCGGCTTGTTCCATGAAAGAATTGCTCGAGCCTTAGTCCATGTACAATCCCATTGTGAACATGTCCGATTGCATCATGGTCTCCACTTCCCCCATATGTTGTATATATTGTTTTTTCTCTCTTGTATGTGTGTCTTGGTAATTTCTTCAAATTAATTGCTCTTCACAAAAGGAAAGGAGTGATTTTCTCAGAAGGGAAAGAAATGGAACCATATAAACAGAGAACTGAGAGAGGGATGAATACATTCAAAATTTGAACATCCATTTGGAAAGCACATGTTTTTTTCAGCATGCTTCTGTTTGAATTCCACAAATTGAGGAAACAGACAAATATATAGATGACCCTAGCATGCAACGACGCTTCCAAATTGCACATGCCATCACACATCTCAAGACAAACGCAGCCGAACCAATGTTAACAATAACGCGGTCCCGGTGTGTAAACTCAAAAAATCAGCATCCGCAGTTCCAAGCCTCACCTATGCACAGATCTTGCAGGGCCGGAAAGAGCAAGACACACTGCAGCACTGCCGTGGTCGCGGTTCGCGGTATGAACAACTCTTGGGGGTTCAGAATGTTCTGTTTACATCATCTGTTCCCGATTATCCCTCCATGTGCACGCTTTCGCCTAGAATCAGGTTAACATTAACTCCCGACGAAGCCCGACGCACCACTATATTGTCCGGTCCACATTGCTGACAGTACATGACCATGTGCGGGCCATGGCACTTCGTCCATCACACCATTCTGGCCGGTCAAAGGAGACTTACCGTTTGGGATAGCTCGGTGGCGCAAGAATTTGAAGACAGTTCATGGGAGCAAACGTTGCAGGAACAAACAATCTACATGAACACATGAAGACATGGAGTTTGCTGTTCCACGCATCTTGCGCGGCCGGCTACAACACTTTTTGCCGACTTTGGAGCTTGGCATATGGCGCTACTTGTCGTCCCTAAGGTCGAGTTGGTAGACACTTTAGCATTCATGTGTCATCGAGAACCGGTAAAGTTCAGCAACAACCTAGAAGCAGACCAGTTCAAAAACTAGTTCACGGGCTATAATATGGTTGGTGAATCAAAGCCAAAAGGTGACGTGACATCACTAGTGTAACAATGCATGGAGGGGTAATGGTGTCCAACAAAATGTAAGGGAACATCGTCAATATAGCAATGGAGGGTGGAGTAATGTAATTATACAAATCAACAGAAAAAGTGTACAATAGGACGATCCATGCAATATGTTTTATTAATGTTGGCTGAGAATTGATGACTTGTGAGATAAGGTTGGATGCAAATATACATGTGCATGTGCCACAACTGAGGGTATATGTATACCCATGTTAATTGTGTTGATGCAGCACTTCACTCTACTCCTACTTTAGTAATATAATATCTTTCATGCAGACCTTCGTACATACAATCTATATTCTAGCCATCCACTTCCTCCTCCTTGGTCTTCTATCGCACGAGGAGTCTCCTTGTATTGAAGCACATGCTTGACTTCAACTGATATACCTAGCTGCAATACCCTTTCTTAGTCTCCTCATTTTTGTATCGATCTCCAACCTGACTGCTTCTATCATCGTCAAATCATCTGCTCACAACGTGAAGAAGAGTGTAATTCAGGGAATTGGGGTACCAGGGGTGACACATGTTTCTCTGCAAAGGGAAGTTTTCTTTATTATCTAGGCATGAGAGGCACGGGGAACTAAAGAGTCGCTTGGGGTGTTGAGTCTTCTAGAAACATGCAGACCGCATGTTACCAGGGGCGGAGACAGGGGGGGCGAGCAGGGGCTAGACCCCGGGGGGCGAGCAGGGAAAACAACAACGATTATTTGCGGCCCCCCTCAAAGTTTTACCGCAGCTGTTAGTACATTATTTGCGGCCGGAGGCCTAATTATCGTGATTAATTAGAGATTCAATAAGGTGCTGCACCCCTCTACAAGCCCAATAGCCCATCGCCTGAGATCCATCGTGGCCTACAGTTAGTTTTCTGCAAGACCAAACGTAGTCCCGGCCGTCTGGCATACAGATGCGATCGATCAGAAAACCTAATCGAACCCTGCTCTTGCGCCTCGCCGTCTGCCGCCTCTGCTGCCGCCGCCCGCCACTCACAATCATCCATGGATGGACGGAACACGGAAGGAGATCAGACAAGCAACACGGCAGACCAGGATCAAAGTTTCTTGGGCCGATCACTGTAAGTATTTTATGCAAATAGTTGCATCTTGTGTCTACAATCTCCGGTGGATATTATGTAGTTATCAAAATTTCTTTGAGGTATTGATAATCTCCACCTACCAACGTATGCAACAACTTACTATTAATATATAAATTTGATGTGTTATCTTTGTATTTTATGATGCCTCAAATATGAAGAGGAAAACAACAACGATAACTCCTTTTACAAGCAAGCTTCAAGAATTAGCAGCTTGTTCTACAGTATGGTGGTCGCAGCAATAAATTCATCTTATCTATAAAGTTACATTATTTCTCTAACAAATATAAGCTAATGGAAATTTGGCTATTTAACCGCCAGACGTATATTGCCATACATAGCCGGGCTTGATATATGAGTGGCATTTTGTATGCAGTGTGATCATTATTTTTTTCGCCCCCCTCATGATCAAATCCTGGCTCCGCCCCTGCATGTTACAGTGTGACAATCTTGACACGAGATGGTGGAACAGGCATCAAGGGAGCAGTGCTAAGCTCAAGTGACTAAGAAGACTAATTTATCCCTATATACAAGCTGTCGGTACTTTGGATGCCTTCTCCAGTCATGTTGCCAGTTGAAAGGAAAGTATTGTCGTGCTTAATTCGGTCATCAAGGAAAAATGGTTTAAAACAAAAAAAAATGTTATTTGCTTTCAGCATTAGAGAGGAAAATAAAAAGGGGGTATTTTCTTGTATTCTATCATTAGTGGTTTGTTCCTTGAATTAATGCGTGAGTCATCTAAGACCCCAAAAAAACTTGACATGAATAAAAAAACTCCAAAATAAAATAAAATATGTTCGCACAATGTATTGTATTTTCCTTAGTTCTTTGATAAACAACAATAAATAAATAAATAAATAATGTGTTTGCACTTTATTTTATTTCTCCTTTCGGAGGTCGAGTATTGGGCTTGTGGCGTTAGTTTTGTTTTCCGGTTTCTCTTTTATTCGTGTGTTTCTGTGGGTTGGGGATGCAGGGTGGAACTCCGCCTATGCCATTTTTAGGTGATACTTACAATTGCATAGCCGGTCCCTAGCCTAGAAAAAGTAGGAGGGGCAACCCTATGTTGATAGATGGGAAAGTGTTGTGTTATGTTCTATTAAGAAAGAAGAAAATTCCTCCAAAATTCAAGTCAAAGAGGATTCTTGATTGGGCCGCAGCTGTAAATAAATTGAATATTGATGCAAACTCATTTTTTTGGTGATTGCACGCACCATTTGATCATTTTTTTAATAATTTCTTTCATTCCATATTGAACATATACTTTCTCCAGATATTATTTCACCTTTCTGTTCAGTGGCATGGAGTATGCTGAGTGGACCTGAAGCCCAAATGTCGACTTATTTTGTTGTCGTCGACCATTTTCAAGCATGTTTACTTGATTAGACATCATGATATTATTTTTGATTCAGAGAGGAGTCATTTTTGCCTGGTTATTAAGTATTTATTCATATATGAATGTCGTGTTTGCTAAAAGAGATAGACTTTGGGTCTTTTGATTTGTCCAGGTGGCGGCGACGATACTATTTATAGAAGTTAGCAACATAAATATATGATGGCAGTACCTTGTTGTTTGGCAGTGCAGAGACTGTAGACACTGTAGGTCCTCTCTGTTCTTTGTGCATTCCTTTCTTCCATCCATCCAAAGAACCTTCGATGCCAGCTTACCTTGCTTGCAGAGAAAAACAAACATCTGAACCCTTTGTTTTCATTCAGCTTCAGAAACAACACGAACAGCATACAGGCAGCTAGCAACCGTGCAGCATGGGCTCCGCGACCAACATATTTGCTCAATTTTTAAGATCACAGAGAGCAAATTAAAGCTTCAGCTACAGGCCACCAACACCCACAGGAAGCTGCTACCACTGCAGTATTGATGCCACCAGTGTGCTACTTCTTTGTTCAAGTCTTGAGATCACAACAAGCAAATTAATGTCAGGGCTGTAGCATATCCTGTGCGGTGTTTTTTTATTGACAATTTACACCCAGCTACTTGTTCTATGTACAAACTCCCATCATACAGTATCAACTATCATTTTGTCATTTTATCGTACTTGCCTGGAGTATGTTAGCTTTGAAAATCAATCTGTATTGTCACATGGTCCTTGCAACAGAAACAATCACACATCACACATCAATTTATACTAGCTAGCACATAAATGCATATTACTTCAGGTTTTAGCTGACCTTTGTGCTGTCTCCCTCGACATAACGAGAGGCATGATCAGATATAACTTTCCATGCCATGTGTGGCCAGTGGAAGCTGCGGTAGTAATCTTGACCTTCAAATGTTTTCTTCTGGGTCTTGGGTGTTCAGTTATTTTTTTGGTAACTGAAATTAAGCATATTTCCTCTCTTTGGTTTATCTGTAGAATTCGCCATTCTGTGCGAGCTATTGAGTCTGTTATTAGAGGGCCAGGTTTTGCATCACAACATTAAAGGAGGCAGGACAATTTTTTTTCTTCCTTTATTTGTCACGTGTGTTATTGGTGGTAAACTGTCAGAAATTCATTTTGTTCTTTGTATATAGCATTAATTGATACAGTGCTCCACCTGAAACTACGTATACATAGTACTGATATAATAAGAAAACGTAATGTAAAGAGATATTACAGTATCCCGATTCAGACAGCAAAATGTTCATATGGATTTCAGTTCAGGTTTCAGTCAGTCAGCAATAGAAACAAAAGTTGCTACGTACATACAGATAATCTAGTGGAAGAGTTGGAAAAATATTTGGGTATAGGAGGAGGAGGATAATGCGTTTGCAATTGGAGGAGTGCAGTAGCAACAGCGGGGCTGTGAACGTCAGCCCCGAACCCATCCAAAAAGTACATGCCGCACGCCTCCACAAAGACTAGGTGGAAAGCTTTCCTTGGACTAATAGGATGCCCGTGCTATGCTACTGAACCACAAGAAAGTTCATAGCCCAAAATAGTCCATCCTAGGTCGGTATTTCGAGAGATAGGATAGTCCTGTGCTTGGCTGAAATGCCTAAATGTTTGTAAGTAAGGGTTGTCCCGGAGGATGTCAACTAACCTTTTTAGTGACGTCCTGGTCAAGTGTAGTGGAGTGTCGTAACGGATGCTGCAAGTCAGGGTTGCCATCGTAAAGGTATAGGTCCAAATGGTCTGGATGTGATTTGAAACTGAACGGACTAAATGAGTGTAGTTTGTGGTAAATCTGTCAATGCGCCCGGAATGTGTATACCCGCTATCTTCCTGTTTGTATGTTTGTTGAGAAGTTTTAAAGATGGTCCCAAACAATTATTGGTCATCCATTTACATTGATGAAATTGCTAGGTCGTAAGATTTGCCTTCTCAAGGCTATTGATGTCTTTGAACATCATTACTTGTCATTAACTTTCATGTGTTATGTGGAAGAAAAAAATGTGTATAGTGGGGAAGAAACAAATCTGACTAAATATATATACACATGTACAAACAATGATATGTATTTTGTTCAGTTGTTTGAGAAATTTTGAACTACGATTGGAAAACGTTTATAAAACCATTGCAAATGAAGCTTGATTATTATGGCAGTCGTTTTGACACAATTCATAATTACTCGTCTTTAATCAAGTGTTGTTTGTAGCCAAATCCAACTTTCATTCAGTTCGAGATATCATTTTAAAAATATTGTTATTTCAAAATATGGACAATATTTTACACACCATGCTAGCATGTAATCAAGAAATTCCGGAAATCATTCATATTTTTCTTTATCATTATTCTGACAGAAAAATTATATACATGTAATGTGATTCAATCATATATAAGAATTTTTGGCAAGGCATCAATGCGTATGTAGAGTGGTTGAAATATTTAATATAAGCATATAAAGTGGTAAAGAATGTATGTACGTATTGAATTCATACTCGATGGACTCATGCAAAAGTCCGTATTGATGGCGAGAGGCTTGGAATATGTATCAACACCGCCCCCCCCCCCCCCCCCCCCCCCCCCCCCCCCCCCCCCCCCCCCCCCCCCCAACACACACACACACACACTCATGTCTGAGCTGATCTCTGTAGCGCAAAATATAGCATTATTTAATACTGAGTTGGCAGAGCCTTGACCTTGAGACCTCTTGGTTCCAAAAGTACAAACGATGGAGAGAGAAGGACAATATATTTCAACACTCCCATCACATTCAGGGCCGGCCCTAAGGGGGTGGGCAGCAGGGGCGGCCGCCCCGGGCCCTCGATGTCCAGGGGCCCCTCGGACGTATGCAGCTAGCCCATGGCCCAGGCCCCAGGGAAACTGAGGAAGTAGTCGGTAGCCCACGAGTACGTCCACGATCGTCATGTTTTCTTCCCCGTCGAGTTCTACTGTTTACTTGTTCGCGACGGTTTCGACAGATTTGTTTTTGCCCCGGACGCGAGTAGCATGCCGGCGACTCCGGGCCTGTGCAGGTCGTCCTCACCATCAACCACACGTCCCGCCTCCGGAGGCCTCATGATCTGGAAATCTTAAGACTGTATTTTGGGGGCTTTTTAGATGCCTTGTAGATCTTGAACTCCCACAACCAACTTCTTCGATGATGTCGCACAGGTTGGAGTCCAGACAATGAAAAGATTGATCCATGCATGGTTGTTTCAGCCCAGATGTTAACAATTCGTTGAGTTTTTATTTATCTGGTACTTTTTTTTCATGGAAGAGGCAACTCTGAATACTATTATGGGGTCATGGGCATTATGGGAGTCAAGGGCCTCACGATCTGCAAATATGAAGTTTGATCTTCAGGTGTGTATGCGGTATATAATTAGGTTTTTGTTTGATTGCTCTCTCTCTCTCTCTCTCATGCGTGGTCTGATTTGTGATTCCATTTAACTCACAAATTTATGCATGCTTTTGTTTGGTGATCAGTCGGTCACGGATGATAAAATTATAAGATCTATTACTTCCTAAATTGACATCCATATTCATGCTTTTGTTTCAATATCATATTATTTGAATTTCTGGATGAGACTGTCATGATTTTATCTTTTTGAGAATCATATCATCCTTCTTTATGTAATAGACTTTGGAACACAGAGGCCCTTAGGCGAAGCTGTCGGGCGAACACGGTGACCAACCTCATCTCTCAGCAATGAGTGTGCTAGCATGTGCGCCTCTTTATTGGAAGATCTTCTCTTCCAAAGAAAGGAGCTATTTTCTAGGCCTTGCTAGTCGCCGTAATCTCCTCAGTCTGCCCATAATAGCGCAATGAACCACCGTGGATGGTATTGGTTGATGGTTCCAAATGCCATCGATGATGACTTTGATGCTCCCATTATCACACCTATGGCTCATTGAGACCTCCTCCAACATAGCTTTGCTGTCGTGCTTGCCCAATGCGGTGTCTATGTTCACCTTCGCTCAACCAACCGGAGGGGTCCAGAATAAGACCGTCATAAGTGACTTTTCATCAACGAATACTAGCAAATTTTAAGGGACCCCAAGTATTAGTTTCGTCCCATGCCCCCAAAAACTCAGGACCGGCCCTGATCACATTCAGGCTATTTTAGTCCTAGGCGTGGGATCAATGTAGACAACAATTTTTTTTAATACTGAGTTGGCAGGATCTCGAACTTGAGACCCCTTGGCTCAGATTTCATATTGAATTCATGTTATGACCAACTAATCTAAAACTCTAAACTGATGAAGAAAAGCACGTGAATTCATGTTAGAACAAATTCATGTTTCAACAGTCCATTGCTGAACCTAATGGTCCTTAGATCAGAGCCTGTGGATCGAAGTTATATGATACTAAACTTCTTGGAAAGTAAACCGGTAGAAGTAATCTTCACCGACTTTTTTGGTTCACTCCATGATATCATCAGAACACCGGCTAGTACTATTTCTAAAATTAACTAATTTTTTAAGAACCCCAGGCAATGGTTTCTCTTCCAATAAATATATATATATATATATAGATAACCCAATTCGATTGGTTGTTCACATAATCCAATGAAAATCTGTTAAATTACACAAGGCAACAGGTGGTTTGTTTTCTTATCGTATGCATTATCGGACATTTCTCCTCATGCTATGTTGCTATTGTACATAGTGTCGTTCCACTTTGAATTGGCTTGGATCAACTATGGCAACTCCACAGTTTACTGTAGATTGCATTAAAAAAAGGAATGCTCAGTTAACAGCAGTCTAAGAAAACCACGCTTATATAGTTCTGAGCGAACTTGAACACAACATAAGCCGAACTTCAATGTATCAAAACAACATCCGAAAGCAGGTAAAATAACATGAGCATGTATGGCAACTGATAATAAACGGAGTTTTATAAGAAGATTCATATACTGTCTGGCATAATATTTTACATCACCTGACATGCTAGGCTGCACATGAAGATTGATAAATATACAACGGAAAAAAAATAGACAATGCAAGTCATCAGATAATAAGTGGCGACTATTAGTCCACTGTTCACACATAGAATTTTCCATTTGGTTATGGGATATCTGTTCAATTAAAACGTGAGTAGACAGCAATTGGACTGCATTGGTGGTTAGGGCATAGCAATTGGCGAAGACCAGGATGGAAAGCCCAGACCAAGACATGTGTTCTATAAAAAAAACTGAGCGGATTGTTTATTATGAGATGTTGGATGGCCAGTCCGCCCCAAGTGCAGTCGTACTGAACATCCTGGGTTCAGCTTCCAATGATAGTAGGGCGTACTACTTTCTTTTATCCAATAGGCCCCACGTGTAATAGTAGAGCAAAGAATGAATTCATCACCAACTCAAACCTTTATAAATAGGAAAGAAAGTTCTTGTCCTTCGAAATGTGCCACACCACGTAGCAAGCAAATGACAGACATTGCTTCCTCTTCTCCTTAGGAATCAACGAGTGAGCCTTCCACCACCAATCCTTCCCCATAACTTTAGTCAACGCCGCGGGAGAATGAGAACCACACCTGTGTAGAAAATTTGCATTCAGTAGGCAGGTGTGCAGCAGTCTCCATGACCAGATCACAAAGCTTGCACTTCAAATCATGAGGCCACCCACGTCAGTCGCTGAAGCATGTCCGTAGTCCAATTTATGTTTTGCGGGAGAAACCATACGAAGAACCTGACCTTGCCTTCGGTGTTCATGCTTCAAACTCTGTTTAAGGAAGGCTGGGGAATCCTCCTGAGGAAATGCACCGAGTAAGATAATTTAGCCGAGTACACTCCATCAACTGAAAAACTCAAAGAAATGTTTTCGGGAGAGGAAGTGAGTAACACTCTTTAATTTTTTTCCCAAATGCTCAGAAGCTGACACATGGTCTCCTCTGAGAGGACAGAGAAGAACAGTTTGCAGGAGAAGGAAGATGAACATGGTATATATCAGGACAACGCGACGCAGATTTCACACAGATATCAGTAATTTTGTACAAAGTACTATAGTACAATGTAATGACCAGTATGTATTGTAACGTTGTGCATGTTCCGATGCATGTACTTGTGTTGTAACAGCCCTACACTTCTGGATCTCGTCCGTCACCCAAGGCATGCGTGCCTGACTTTCAAGGCACTCTAACTGAATTCACTTTGCAGTTTCGATTCACTGTACTTGCTAGAACGCTTATATGCTTAATTCCTCATCTTGTTAAACCCACTTGCAGTTTCCTTCATCAACCCTTCACTCCCTTCATTAATTTAGAGTATAACCAGCTCCTGGTCCACTCAAAGCTCATAACAAAATGCATGATAGTGCTCAACACTGAACAAATACAATGCAGCCACCAGCTACTAGCATAGGCAGTCACTATGTGCACTCAAAACACACAGTGATACATTTGTTCCATCATCTCCCTTCATTAATCCAAAAATACATTCATATATTTTATGGCATACTTCAGTTTTATAGTCTGTACTCAATTAAATACCACCGAAGAACAATACTCTCATTAGGTAGTAGATGAGTTCTATTACTGAAAATCACTAATCCGAAATTGTTTTGGAACGCGTCCAAAATCATTTGTGTGGGTACTGGAATTATTCTAAGACCCACAAAAATATTTTCGGATTTAACGGTCACGGAAAAATGTTTCTATGAATAGTGAAAGTGTTTTTTGGATTACTTTTTGGAAAGCCATTATTTTGGGCTTTGTCCTAAGATATTTTTGGGGATGACATGGATGGATGAGGCCCCCTTGGGGGGCCCCACCAAGGGGGTGGCCGGCCACATGTGGTGCTCCTCCATGGAGCACCACTTGTCCTTTGGCTTTCCCCTTTTGCCCTTGGAAAGTGTTTTCTTCATGGGCATTTTTGGTATTTTGAATACCCTTCCTACCCCTTGATTTTCCAATAAAAGGAGTGGAGGGGGCTGCCCACACACTCATGCTTGCTCTCATACACATGCCATTGACTTGTCTGGCTTCTCTCTCACTCCCAGCGAAATAGTTTCATAGAGCCGAAAGCCTGTCTGGGTTCCAGTGGGAACTAGTTCTGGACGGCGAAGCCCTGCCGGATATATGACACCGTATGTGTGCAACTCTGTAGAGAGATCGTAGTTTTGGTCTTAATTCGAGAGTGCCTCCCGAAGGGTTGTCCGTGTGACCGTCCGAGTTTCGAAGGTCCTCCCGAATGGCTGTCCGAGTGACCGTCCGAGTTTCGAAGGTCCTCCCGAAGGGCTGTGTGCTACACCGTCCGGGGGACTGTCCGACTGCCTCCCGGAGGGCTGTCCGAGGGGCAGATGAGGGTATACATCCTCGCGGTTGGTAGGTTGTAAATCCTAGCTGCGGGGATCTGCACCGCCTATCATCATCGACTCTACTTCCGCTACACTACGAGTCGGTAATGAAAAGATCAAACTTTGTACGCAGTCCCCATAGTGGTACTGGGCTGGTGCGTAGGTCGGAAATTTATTGATTTCTGCTGCGTTACCCTACAGTGGCATCATGAGCCGTGCTATGTGTAAATGCAGGTTGCGATCTAGAATACATAGAGATGTATGGGTGTTGCATAATATAATTAGGTAGTAGATGAGTTCTATTACTGAAAATTATTTTTGCAGGTAGCAGATGAAATATGTTACCCGATGTTCTTGTTGCTTCCCTGGAATTTGCATATTTCTGATCTGGATAACAGCATGGTGGGGTTTCAATGTTCTGGCAATCCACGATCCTGATTGATCAATGAAGTGCTAACAGTTCATTGAATTCCACCGTAGTTAAAAAGAAAGATGAAATTTCGTAGACGAAAGGGCAATGCAGATATGATCTGCATGGGGGTCATGCGTATAACGAAGTTCAGTGTGGGGCTGGAGATTTTATTATCTCGGTTTTCATACACCCCGCAATGTTAATCTAGCGACTTGGATAATCATGCTTGATGATGAACGTTGGTAGCTTCGGTTTGTTTCGAAAGCTTAGAAGCCACGTAAAACAAGTTCATGCATGAACCGATTAGAGGCGTCTAACTTGGTTTTGCAGGATGGTTTGCATGTGCATATGATGTGGTATAGCAGTGCTCATATTTAATTTGATTATGTATGAGATGACTATATAATGTAAATTAACATGACCTGCGTGTCATGATTCGGCATGATGGCTGGAGCCATATGATTGCACTTTAATGACCTGTGTGTCAACCTTGTGTAATGCACTTATTTTATTAGCTATAGAGATAGCAATATTATCTGGTGCATCGACAAGGTGGTGGCAATCTTCACGAAGGTGAACACCGACGCGAATGCCAAAGACGAAGAAATGAAAGACTTCTCTGTCAGAAAGGGCTATACCATATCATGCTATTATGAATTGCCTGAGATGTTTATCCCTTATGATGCACTCTTTTTGATTGTGCGGTAGTCGCTTTTTATTAGGGTGATCTCTCACAAAAATATCAATTAGTTAGTGTTCTCCCAAGTGTAGCACCGTCACGGCACCTATCTCTTCGAGGTATCACATGGATGCATGGGTACGAACGATTAGAGAATTGTGAGGCGGGTGAGTTGAGACCTCGCAGCGTGATCACTTGGTTGTCTTGACATTCAGGCATGAAAGTCATGAGCTCGAAACACACGCATCGAAAGATGAGCAAGAGTCACATAGAGATATCATTGGCAAGTTGGCCTACCGATTGCAATTCTCGTCACTTGAGATGGATGCATCCTTGGCGTTGAATTGTAATATGGGTCTTGTATCACTCACAAATCAATTATGAGAGATATTGATTTGAGTGGGAGCACACTGTTGAATTAACTTGTTTAATTCTCAGTGCAATTAATTATGAACTCTGTCTAAGTGTGGTTTGCATAATAGTTGTACAATAATGGCTCGCGTTTCCACCTTCCCAAATAAAAATTGAATAGCTGTTAAATATCTGGTTAAAACTTTACGGTTGGTAAAGTAATGTGAGGATTGTCCTCTAGAATGCCGAGAAGGACTTTTTCCTATTGCATACTTTCAGTATTCTCCCGCTAATGCTATGGATGATGTGACTCTCGTCCTTCGATCCACAAACTAAAATCCCGTTACAGTCAAGTGAAATATGTTTGCTTCCATGAGACCCGAACTTTGAAAGTTTAGATAGTTATGTGATATTCATGGAATCTGAAAATCATTTTCAGAGACAGACAAAGGCTAAAAGATATGAGATATCCAAAGCAATGTTTGTTTGCAAAATATTAGTAAAGGTATTTACTAAGCTTTTGACTGATAAGAGAGGGATCCAGTAGAACGCCTGTCATGTAAATGAAGGTGAATAAAACAACAACTTAAAGAGGAAGAAAATGTCCGAAGGGTGTTAGTTAGACTTTCACGCCTAGGAAGTCCGAGGCTAACGCCACTCTTAAGTTGGGTGCTTCTTCTGAGAGTAGGAGCAATACTAAAAGTTAAACTGTTAGAAATATAAAGGCAGAAAGAGAGAAGACTGGAATATCATGTATGAATGTCATACATGTTTTTGATCTATAGAAGGCTGGTCAAAGATATAGTTCTTGGGAATTATGGTTAAACATGTTAATCACTAATTCTTGGGTATTGTGAGTTGATCACAAAGATACCCGCTTGATTGCATTCTGTTGCAACTCGATGTAAGAACTACTATGGCCTGAAAGACTAGCCAGGAATGAGCTCAAGATACACACAGGGAACATAGTAAAAGTTACTGTACCTTCCATCGGTGTATTACCTATGTATTTACTTTCATAATTCATTTTAGAGTTTCACACTATAGCCCTTTGCATAAGGTATCTTGCAAGAAGGTTGTTCATAAGAGAACTTTTGATGTTCGATGTTATGAATAACATAAGGGCCATACTTTCATTATGAATGAGATGTATGTTATGAATATTGATAATAATACATCACCTCTGGGTTTACTTTCATAATTCATTTTAGAGTTTTATACACTCTAGCCCATTGCACAATGTATATTGCAAGAGGGTTGTTCAGAAAAGAACAATTATTGTTCAAAATTATGAATAACGTAAGGGCCATACTTCCATCATCGATGGGATGTATGTTATGAATTTTGATGGTAATATGATACATCCATAACACTAACACTAAATGTCGCAAGACTAAAAAAATACCACACAAGTGTGGCATTGCATTTGGTCACATTGGAGAAACCCGCATGGAAAATTCCATTATGATGGATTTTGAAGTCGTTTGATTTTGAATCACCTGACACTTGCAACTTTCCTCCGAAAAATAAAGTGACTAAAATACCGTTCACAGGCCATAAGGAACGAGCAACAAACTTATTTGTGATCATACATTTTTTATGTGTGTTCAATAAATGTTGTTGCAGGTAGTGGATTTATCTATCTTCAGAAATGACTCAAGTAGATATATGGATATTTACTTGATGATACGTAAGTCTGGATCTTTTGAAATCATTCGGAAGGTTTTCAAAAATGAAGTAGAAGTTATTGTAACAAGAAAATAATGTTTCTACAATTCGATTGCAGAAAGGAATATTTGAGTTACAAGTTTAGCGAATGTCTGATGAGTTGTGCAAGGGGTTTCATAACTTGCACCTCCCGGAACACCACTGCCAGTGGAAAGTCCGTGAAGATGTAATCGAACCATTTATGACATGGTAAGATCAAAGATGACATAAATAAAATTGCCATTATCCCTTTTAAAGTGATGCTTTAGAGACTGCGGCTTCTACACTGAAAAGAGCTCCATCGGGTCTGTTGAAATGATGCCATGGTATGGTACGCCCTGCTACTTCTTGAGCTTGCGTTGGTTTTTCCCTTGAAGAGGAAAGGGTGATATAGCAAAGTAGAGATAAGTATTTCCCTCAGTTAGAGAACCAAGGTATCAATCCAGTAGGAGGTACAAGCAAGTCCCCAATCTACGCACCTACACAAACAATCAAACACTTGCACCCAACGCGATAAAGGGGTTGTCAATCCCTTCATGGTCACTTGCAAGGATGAGATCTGATAGAGATATGTATAAAAGATTGCTAAAACGAAAAACAAAGTAAAAGTAAATAAATTGTAGCAAGGTATTTTTGGTATTTTTGGTTTATAGATCTGAAAATATATAATGGAAAATAGACCCGGGGGCCACAGGTTTCACTAGAGGCTTCTCTCATGAAGGCAAATATTACGGTGGGTGAACAAATTACTGTCGAGCAATTGATAGAAAATCGCATAATTATGACAATATCCAAGGCAATGATTATGCATATACGCATCATGTCCGTGTCAAGTAGACCGACTCCTGCCTGCATCTACTACTATTACTCCACCCATCGACTGCTATCCAACATGCATCTAGAGTATTAAGTTCATAAAGAACGGAGTAACGCCTTAAGTAAGATGACATGATGTAGAGGGATAAACTCAAGCAATATGATGAAACCCCATCTTTTTATCCTCGATGGCAACAATACAAATACGTGCCTCGCTACCCCTACTTTGTCACAGGGTTAGGACACCACAAGATTGAACCCAAAACTAAGCACCTCTCCCATTGCAAGAACTACCAATCTAGTTGGCCAAACCAAACCAATAATTCGAAGAGAAATACAAAGATATGAAATCATGCATATAAGAATTCAGAGGAGATTCAAATAATATTCATAGATGATCTGATCATAAATCCACAATTCATCGCATCTCGACAAACACACCGCAAACACAAGATTACATCGGATAGATCTCCAAGAACATCGAGGAGAAGATGGTATTGAGGATCGGAGAGAGTGAAAAAGCCATCTAGCTACTAGCTATTGACCCGTAGGTCTGAGGTAGACTACTCACGCTTCATCGGAGGGGCAATAGGGTTGATGTAGAAGCCCTCCATGATTGAATCCCCCTCCGCCAGATTACCAGAAAAGGCCCCAAGATGGGATCTCATGGGAACAGAAGGTTACGGCGGCAAAAAAGTATATTTGTGGCTCCCTCTATTGGTTTGGGAATATATGGGAATATATAGGCGAAGAATTAGGGTTGGAAGGCTAGCAGGGGGCCCACAAGCCAGGGGGCGCCCCCCCTAGGGCGCGCCCTGGTGGCTTGTCGCCTCCTGCCAGGTCTTCTGACCCCCTCTCCAAACCTGGTGGGTGTCTTATGGTCCAAGAAAAATCATCGCAAAAGTTTTATTCCGTTTGGACTCCGTTTGATATTCCTTATCTGTAAAACTCAAAAACAGGGAAAAAAAGAAACTGGCACTGGGCTCTAGGTTAATAGGTTAGTCCCAAAAATAATAGAAAATAGCATATTAATGCATATAAAACATCCAAAACAGATAATATAATAGCATGGAACAATAAAAAATTATAGATACATTGGAGACGTATCAAGCATCCCCAAGCTTAATTCCTGCTCGTCCTCGAGTAGGTAAATGATAAAAACAGAATTTTTGATGTGGAATGCTACCTAACATATTTATCCATGTAATTTTCTTTATTGTGGCATGAATGTTTAGATCCATAAGATTCAAAACAAAAGTTTAATGTTGACATAAAAACAATAATACTTCAAGCATACTAACAAAGCAATCATGTTTTCTCAAAATAACATGGCCAAAGAAAGTTATCCCTACAAAATCATATAGTCTGGTTATGCTCCATCTTCATCACAAAAAGTATTAAATCATGCACAACTCCGGTTTTAGCCAAGCAATTGTTTCACATTTTAGTATTCTGAAACTTTTTCAACTTTCACACAATACATGAGCATGAGCCATGGATATAGCACTATAGGTGGAATAGAATATGGTGGTTGTGGAGAAGACAAAAAGAAGGAGATAGTATCACAACAACTAGGCGTATCAACATGCTATGGAGATGCCCAACAATAGATATCAATGTGAGTGACTAGGGCTTGCCATGCAACGGATGCACTAGAGCTATAAGTGTATGAAAGCTCCAAAAGAAACTAAGTGGGTGTGCATCCAACTCGCTTGCTCACGAAGACCTAGGACAATTTGAGGAAGCCCATCATTGGAATATACAAGCCAAGTTCTATAATGAAAAATTCCCACTAGTATATGAAAGTGACAACATAGACTCTCTATCATGAAGATCATGGTGCTACTTTGAAGCACAAGTGTGGAGAAAGGATAATAGCATTGCCCCTTCTCTCTTTTCTCTCATTTTTTTTGGTGGCCATCTTTGGCCTCCTTTTTTTTATTTGGGCTTCTCTGGCCTCTTTTATTTTTTTATAAAGTCCGGAGACTCATCCCGACTTGTGGGGGAATCATAGTTTCCATCATCCTTTCCTCACATGGGACAATGCTCTATAATGATGATCATCACAATTTTATTTACTTACAACTCAAGAATTAGAACTCGATAGTTAGAACAAAATATGACTCTATATGAATGCCTCCAGCGGTGTACTGGAATGTGCAACGATCTAGCATAGCAAATGACATTAATGGGAACATCACGCTAGCTGTCTTACGATCATGCAAAGCAATATGACAATGATGGTGCGTGTCATAATAAACGGAACAATGGAAGTTGCATGGCAATATATGTCGGAATGGCTATGGAAATGCCATAATAGGTAGGTATGGTGGCTTTTTTGAGGAAGGTATATGGTGGCTGTTTTGAGGAAGGTATTTGGGTTTAATGCACCGACGAAAGTTGCGCGGTACTAGAGAGGCTAGCAAAGGTGGAAGGGTGAGAGTGCGTATAATCCATAGACTAAACATTAGTCATAAAGAACTCACATACTTATTGCAAAAGTATATTAGCTATCAAAACAAAGTATTAGACGCATGCCCCTAGGGGAAGGGTTGGTAGGAGTTAACCATCACGTGATCCCGACTTCCACACAAAGGAAGGCATTCAATAAATAAATCATGCTCCGGCTTCGTCACATAACGGTTCACCATACGTGCATGCTACGGGAATCACAAACTTTAACACAAGTATTTCTACCAATCCACAATTACTCACTAGCATGTCTCTAATATCATCATCTTTATATCTGAAAACAATCATAAGGAATCAAACTTCTCATAGTATTCAATGCACTTTATATGAAAGTTTTTATTATATCCCTCTTGGATGCCTATCATATTAGGACTAAATTCGTAACCTAAATGAATTACCATGCTGTTTAGAGACTCTCAAAATAATATAAGTGAAACAAGAGAGTTCAACAATTTCTATAAAATAAAGCCACCGCCGTGCTCTAAAAAGATATAAGTGAAGCACTAGAGCATATTGCCTAGCTCAAAAAGATATAACTGAAGCACATAGAGTATTCTAATAAATTCACGATTCATGCGTGTCCCTCTCAAAGTGGTGTGTACAGCAAGGATGATTGTGGCAAACTAAAAAGCAAAGATTCATATCAAACAAGACGCTCCAAACAAAACACATATCATGTGGTGAATAAAAATATAGCCTCAAGTAAATTTACCGATGGATTGAAGACGAAAGAGGGGATGCCTTCTGGGGCATCCCAAGCTTAGGCTCTTGGTTGTCCTTGAATATTACCTTGGTGTGCCTTGGGCATCCCCAAGCTTAGGCTCTTGCCACTCCTTATTCTATAGTCCATCAAATCTTTACCCAAACCTTGAAAACTTCACAACACAAAACTCAACAGAAAACTCATAAGATCCGTTAGCATAAGAAAATAAATCACCAATTTTGGTACTGTTGTGAACTCATTCTTTATTTATATTGGCGTAATATCTACTGTATTCCAACTTCTCCATGGTTCATACCCCCCGATACTACCCATAGATGCATCAAAATAAGCAAACAACACAATGAAAACAGAATCTGTCAAAAACAGAACAGTCTGTAGAAATCTGTAAACTTCGAATACTACTGTAACTCTAAACATTCTAAAAAAATTGGACATCAGAGGCAATTTGTATATCAATCTTGTGTAAAAAATTCAGATCTAATGCAAGCTTCTGTGATTTATTAAAATTACTTTACTGGGCGCAGAAGTTTCTGTTTTTCAGCAAGATCAAATCAACTATCATCGTAAGCCATCCTAAAGGTCTTACTTGGCACAAACACTAATTAAAACACTAAAACACAATTACTACGGAGGTAATAATGTGTAATATATTCAAGAACAGAAAAAAAAACATAAAACATAAAAATAAAATTGGGTTGCCTCCCAACAAGCGCTATTGTTTAACGCCCCTAGCTAGGCATAACGCAATAGATCTCGGTATTGTCATCTTTGGTATGCAATCCATAAGTAGCCAAATCTTCCAAAACCCTTTTTAGCAAATCATTTATTTCTTTCCTTACCTTCCTAGTAGGATAACTCAGTTCATGAAAAGGACTTTGATTAGTAACTTTGACATTCATAAACTCGTAGTTTGGATCATCTCCATAAATATCATCATATAAAACGCGTATCTCATTTTTAATGGGTTCCCTGATTTTTTCTTCTAACCAATCATCATTTAATCCTACATAAATTCCCCTAGTTATCCAATCATATTCATTATAGGTTTCAAGGTAAATAGTTTGGGTGATTCCTGAATAGGGAACTCTTCTCCTAAGATTGTCACTGTAAGATTGATAATCCCTAGACTCAAAGCTACGCAAGGTTTCTTTATAATGTAGGATTTCTTCAATCGGAGGGTGTTCAATATCCTTTTTATAGAAAGAAAAAATTTCCCTAGCTTCTTGTATGATAAAATCAAATTCACGCATAAGGATGATAGTGGCAATTTTTTTAACCTTAGGATGATTAATTTTGGGAAGTTCATAAAACACCTTTTGCAAATCGGGATGAATGTGCACAAATTTTCTTTCCAATTTTTCAGCGAGCATGACAATAGCATCTGCATAACAATTTGTATTAAGAAGAATAGATCTCTTATTCATAGGCATTACTCCCGTACAATGAAAGAACTCTTGAATAACACTCTTCCCTATAAATATTAGCGTCTCCTACATGAAAAGTTTTTGCTTTATAATTAGGAGGAGCTTCAGTTTCATGGTCTAGAGAGCAAGATCCATGTTTTTCCTCAAGATTTGTACTAGCAACACCCTCAAAATTTTCAAAGATAACCTCCCCAGATTCAGACATGGTAGCAACAAATCGATCTAGCGCACAAGCAAACAAAAGGAAACAAAAAGACGAATGGAAGAAGGGCGAATAAAAAGCAAAATATTTTTTATTTTTCTAAAATTCATTTTAGAAGTGGGGGAGAGGAAAGTGAGAGGCAAATGGCAAATAATGTAATGCAAGAGATGAGAGTTTATGATGGGTACTTGGTAGGCTTGATGTAGACCTCCCCGGCAATGGCGCCAGAAATTCTTTTTGCAACTTCTTGAGCTTGCGTTGGTTTTTCCCTTGAAGAGGAAAGGGTGATGGAGCAAAGTAGAGATAAGTATTTCCCTCAGTTAGAGAACCAAGGTATCAATCTAGTAGGAGGTACAAGCAAGTCCCCAATCTACGCACCTGCACAAACAATCAAACACTTGCACCCAATGCAATAAAGGGGTTGTCAATCACTTCACGGTTACTTGCAAGGATGAGATCTGATAGAGATAGGTATTAAAGATTGCTAAAATGAAAAACAAAGTAAAAGTAAATAAATTGCATCAAGGTATTTTTGGTTTACAGATCTGAAAATATATAATGGCAAATAGACCCGGGGGCCATAGGTTTCACTAGAGGCTTCTCTCATGAAGGCAAATATTACGATGGGTGAACAAATTACTGTCGAGCAATTGATAGAAAAGCGCATAATTATGATGATATCCAAGGCAATGATTATGCATATAGGCATCACGCCCGTGTTAAGTAGACCGACTCCTGCCTGGATCTACTACTATTACTACACACATCGACCACTATCCAGCATGCATCTTGAGTATTAAATTCATAAAGAACGGAGTAACGCCTTAAGTAAGATGACAAGATGTAGAGGGATAAACTCAAGCAATATGATGAAAACCCCATCTTTTTGTCCTCGATGGCAACAATACAAAAACGTGCCTCGCTACCCCTGTAGGTTAACGCAGCAGAAAACAAAATTTTTCCGACCTACGCACCAGCCCAGGATCACTATGGAGACTGCATACAAAGTTTGATCATTTTCGTTACCGACTCGTAGCGCAGCGGAAGAAGAGTCGATGACGATCGGCGGTGCAGATCCCCGCAGCTAGGATTTACAACCTCCCAACCGCGAGGATGTATACCCTCGTCTTCTCTTTGGACAGCCCTCCGGGAGGCGGTCGAACAGTCCCCCGGACGGTGTCGCGGACAGCCCTTCGGGAGGACCTTTGAAACTCGAACGGTCACTTGGACAGCCCTTCGGGAGGACTCACAGAACTAGGACCGTCACTTGGACAGCCCTTCGGGAGGCACTCACGAACAGCCCCTCGGGCACTAAGATCGAAACTACGACCTCTCTACAGAGTTGCACACATACGGTGTCATCTATCCGGCAGGGCTTCGCCGTCCAGAACTAGTTCCCACCGGAACCAAGACAGCCTTTCGGCTCTACGAAACTCTTTTCGTGGGAGGGAGAGAGAAGCCAGATCATTGCAATGGCACTTGTATGTGAGAAGGGATGGATTTGTGGGCAGCCCACTCTCCTCTATTTATAGGAAAGCCAAGGGGTAAAGTTGGCATTCACAAATACCAAAAGTACCCCCACTTTATGTCATTTACATAAAAAATAAAGCAAAAAGGAGTGCCATGTGGAGCTCCATGGAGCTCCACCCTCCATGGCCGGCCACCCCTTGGGGGGGGCCCCCCAAGGGGGCTTCCTTAGTGCCCAAGGCTTCTAGAAGCCTTTTGGGAAATTTCCCAAAAGGTGCTTTCCATAAAAATTCCCAAAAAGCACTTTCACTATTCACGACGACATTTTTCAGCGTCCGTTCGAACTGAAAATATTTATGTGGGCTTAGAACATTTCCAGTACCCACTAAAATAATTTTCAACACGTTCTGGAACAATTCCAGATTAGTGATTTTCATCTGCGAAAAGCATCTGAAGTGGTTCCGGCAGCTCCGGAACATTTCCGGTTTTTCTTCCAGAAAATTCCCAAAAGTTTCCAGAATGATTCTGGCACCCTCCAAGAATTATCGAGCATGTGCCGAAACCAATTTGACTTTATGGTATCCTCTGAAACAACTTTTCAGTTTCACCGGAACTCATCCGGTGACCTCTCTCTGCGGAACTTTTCCGCTGTCCGAAACTTTTCGGTGTCCGAAACTTTTTCGGTGATTTTCTCTCAGACTCCCTGTCTAGTATTCAGCAGATAGATGACCCTTAAGCGTGTGACCCTATAGGTTCGGTGAAGTATAGACATGACCAGAACACCTTCCGATCAATGATCAGCATCGGAGCCGTGGACACCCATATTGACCCCTATACCCACACGAATGAATATTCGAGTGAACCTCAAATTGCCGTGTGCTATTCCTATTGCTTCGCGATATGTTACAAATACCCGAGGTGAGACATGTTGGCATTCCCGTGGATCAACAACTTGTCCACTATGCTAGTTACCTCGTTACCGGTATTGTTCTCTTTTCTCGTTACTGTGTTCCGGCATCCCTGTGATCAAATCACCCTGTGTCTGGCCAGACGATGATGGATACCGTAACACCGAGAGGGCCCAGAGATATCTCTCCATCGTCGGAGGAGCAAATCCCAATCTTGAGCTATCAAGTTACTTAACACACTTTCCCATGAACCCGTAAGCCGCCGTAATAGCCATCCAGTTACGGATGACATTTAACAAACCCCAAAGTTCATGAATCAAGCATGAAGAAACTCGATACTCTCATGGTCTGAGGAATCATGCAAACGTTAACCTTCTCTGTGTTATTAACCATTAACTTGTGACGAAAGAATCTCATAGCATAACATCAATCGGGTCGATTCAACACAAATGTTCTTCTAACACAGTGCCCTCAAAGTTGCTGGCATAGACATGCCCATGATCAGGAAAACAGAACCATCATGCAACACTTGAGCTAGTCTTAGAGGCCAGACTAGGAATACATTTTACCGTTTATTATCCCACACGTGCACATGAGTTTCCCTCCAAGCCTCGTTTTATTTGTAGACTCGAGAATCATTGCAGTTATAGCATGGAACATAAACCTAATTATGAACAGGGAGATAATCAATAACATTTATTATTGCCTCTAGGGCATATCTCCTACAGACTCCCACTTGCACTAGAGTCAATAATCTAGTTAATGCTAATGCACTTCACACCTGTGGCACACCGGTGTAAATATGCTTCGCATGTGGTATAGCCTGATGTCCAACGGATCTGACGACTTCAGCTCCGTGTGTATCTTTGCGTATCCTTGCGTTTTTACGCTTTCACAAAATTCATATTTTGTGTGGACTTGGCTTTGTATGTATGTGAATCACAGGTCTAACCTGGATTCCTCAGACTGAGTTATGGAGCAACTACCTGCAGTAGTGTCCCATTGACAAAAGTCATCTTGGAACCATACTAAGTTCATGAATGAACTATATGATTCAGCATCTTCTTTGTCGCTTAAAAGGCGGCAACATACTTCGCCTCTGTTATAGAATTCGCCACAGTATCTTGTTTGGAACAATTTCCAACTACCGTGCCACCATATTATGTATTACACAAAACCCTTTATTTAAATCGAAAATCGCTTGGAGCAATGATGAAGACTGTATCGATGTAACATTTTACAACGAACTCTTCATGATCTCCACTTGCGAGAAAACATGTCATCAGTGCTACTCTAGCATTCAATGACACTTTTCACTGTTGTCCTATGATCAGTACTTTTGATCACTTTGGTATCTATACTCGCAACACCTTGGGAGTATCGGACAAAACTGGTTGTTTTACATACCATGGAATACATGATTAATCCAAACATGAAGGTGTGAGGAATCTCCATCATGTATTTTACTCATCAGTGTTTTGAGACACCGAGTCTTGTAAGAACTCTTTCCATGTGACTTCGGCAAGAATCACTCCTTGGCCTTTTAATGCTAAAAGATTTTAGCATCTTGTCAATTTGTATTCATTTGCTTAGCCCCATTAGGTAAATCTATCTCCATAGATTATCATGCCTAATATCAAGGCTATTTAGCCCAAGCACTTCATCGAAAAAACTATTTTCAAATGAAGTCCTAATTCGTGTCAAGAAATTTATTTCCAATTACCAATGTGTCAAGCACACAAGGTTTTTAGAAATATTATTATGCTCCCACTTACTTTCTTGAATTACAAGCATCTTCGTTATCCATTGATGAAGTCAAACTCCTTTGACCATTTCATCAAAACACGAAGATTCCGACTCCACTTTGCTCTCTTCTGTCCATCGCTGGAACTCTGAAGTTTGCACCCTTACTAGCATCCTCTGGACTCACAAAATACCTTGGACTGTAACACATGCAAGTCCTTGGTTTCATTTCCATCAGATGGAAATCCTTTTGTCATCCCTTGTTTCATATCTCATGATATGAAATTTGTATTAATTGCTAGTTCAACCCGAACTGACTTTAAGCATCGCTACGATGAAACAACCTCATCGTAGTCAACTCCTTGAACTTGTTATTTCAACAAGTCGAGCTTTATGGATAAAACATTTTATCCATATCAGTTTATAGTTCCATAAAAGTTCGTTAGACTCTAAGTCTTCTGAAGGGGTCATCAAGATATGATCTTGAATCATTTATATGGAAACTATCTCGGATTATATTGGCATTTAGCCAATCTCGGAGTCAGGTCCCATCAACGCTTCCTTGTGTATCGTAGGTATACTGTTGTCTAACAACAATATCTCGTTTGCGCACCTGAGAGGTTTGCACGAGCCTTGCCTACGTGGTTCAGTTGCAAGTTTGACCGAAGTCCATACATTTTATTGTAGAGACTTCCGTATCAGTCGCAGTAGGAAACTCCGGAATCACTTCCAAGGTTCCTTTCCTTTGACCTGATGACGAAGATACTGGTTATCTCGTCGAGTTGCACTATTCTCCCACTCACCTTTTTGAAAGAACCATTTTCTTCAAAAAGCATACCGTTCTTTGTGGCAAACCTATTTGCCTTGGTATAGTGAGGGAGGAATACCCAATTGCTTGGGATAACCTACAAAGTAGCACTTGTCTGATTTGGAATAGGTTTGTAACCTTTTACACAAGCCCCATATTCCAAATGTTAAGAAAAGATATAACTTGGTTGGGCGTACCATACCATGGTGTCATTTCAACAGACCCGATGGAGCTCTTTTCAGTGTAAAAGCCGCAGTCTCTAAAGCATCACCTTTTAAAAGGGATAATGGCAAATTTATTTATGTCATCTTTGATCTTACCATGTCATAAATGGTTCGATTACAACTTCACGGACTTTCCACTTGTAGTGGTGTTCCGGGAGGTGCAAGTTATGAAACCCCTTTCACAACTCATTAGACATTCGCTAAACTTGTAACTCAAATATTCTTTTCTGCAATCGAATTGTAGAAACATAATCTTCTTGTTACAATAACTTCTACTTCATATTTGAAAACCTTTTGAATGAATTCAAAAAATTCAGACTTACGTCTCATCAAGTAAATATCCATATATCTACTTGAGTCATTTCTGAAGATAGATAAATCCACTACTTGCAAAAACATTTATCGGACTACATACATCAAAATGTATGATCACCAATAAATTCTTTGCTCGTTCCTTATGGCCTGTGAACGGTATTTCAGTCACTTCACTTTTCGAAGGAAAGTTGCAAGTGTCAGATGATTCAAAAATCAAACGACTTCAAAATCCATCATAATGGAATCTTTCATGCGGGTTTCTACAATGTGACCAAATGCAGTGCCACACTTGTGTGGTATTCTTTTAGTCTTGCGACATTTAGCGTTAGTGTTATGGATGTATCATTTTACCATCAATATTCATAACATACATCCCATCTTGGATGGAAGTACGGCCCTTCATGTTATTCATAATACTGAACAACAATTGTTCTTTTATGAACAACTCTTTTGCAACAAACATTGTGCAATGGGCTAGAGTGTGTAAAACTCTAAAATGAATTATGAAAGTAAATCCAGAGGTAATATATTATTATCATTATTCATAACATGCATCTCATTCTCAAAGAAAGTATGGCCCTTATGTTATTCATAACATCGAACATAAAAAGTTCTCTTATGAACAACCTTCTTGCAAGATTACTTTATGCAAAGGCTAGAGTTTGTAAAACTCTAAATGAATTATGAAAATAAATACAGACGGTAATACACCGATGGAAGGTATAGTAACATTTACTATGTTCCCTGTGTATACCTAAACCTCATTCCTGGCTAGTCTTTCAGGCCATAGTAGTTCTTACATCGAGTTGCAACAGAATGCAATCGAGCGGCTATCTCTATGATTAACTCACAATACCCAAGAATCAGTGATTAACAAATTAATCATAATTCCCAAGAACTATATCTTTGACTAGCCTTCTATACATCAAAAACTTGTATGACATTCATACATGAGCTGGATATTCCAGTCTTCTTTCTTTCTGCCATTATACTTCTAACAGTTTAACTTTTAGTATTTCTCCTACTCTCAGAAGAAGCACCCAACTTAAGAGTGGCGTTAGCCCCGGACTTCCTAGGTGTGAAAGTTTCACTAACACCCTTCGGACACTTCCTTTCTCATTAAGTTGTTGTTTTATTCACCTTTCATCATATGACAGGCGTTCTTCTGGATCCCTCTCTTATCAGTCTAATGTATAGTAAACTCTTTTACTAATAGTTTGCAAACAAACATTGCTTTGGATATCTCATATCTTTTAGCCTTTGTCTGTCTCTGAAAATGATTTTCAGATTCCATGAATATCACATAACTATCCAAACTTTCGAAGTTCGGGTCTCATGGAAGCAAACATATTGCACTTGACTGAAATGGAATTCTAGCTTTTGGATCCAAGGACGAGAGTCACATGATCCATAGCATAAGCAAGAGAATACCGAAAGTATGCGATAGGACAAAGTCCTTCTCGGCACTCTTGAGGACAATCCTCACATTACGTTACCAACCGTAAAGTTTTAACCAGATATTTAACAGCTATTCAATTTTAATAGGGAAGGTGGAAACGCGAGCCATTATTCTGCAACTTTTATGCATATAACACTTAGACAATGTCCACAATTAATTGCACTGAGAATTAAACAAATTAATTCAACAGTGCGCTCCCACTCAAATCAATATCTCTCATAATTGATTGTGAGTGATACAAGACCCGCATTTCCATTCAACGCCATTGAACGAGATGAACACTGATGGCGCGAACTTCAATGGGTAGGCAAACTTGCCGATCACATCTCTATGTGACTCTTGTTCATCTTTCGATGGGCGTGTTCCGAGCTCAGGGAGATCCTTCCAGAACGTCAAGACAACCAAGTGATCTTGCTGCGAGGTCTCAACTCACCCGCCTCACACATCCCTAATCGTTCGTACCCAGGGAGATCCTGTGATACCCCGAAAAGTTAGGTGCCGTGACGGTGCTACACTTGGGAGAACACTAACTACTTGATATTTTTGTGAGAGATCACCCTAATAAAAAGCGACTACCGCGCAATCAAGAAGGGTGCATCATAAGGGATAAACATCTCAGGCAATTCATAATAGCATGATATGGTATAGCCCTTTCTGACGGAGAAGTCTTGTATTTCTTCGTCTTCGTCATTCGCGTCAGTGTTCACCTTCGCGAAGATTGCCACCACCTTGTCGATGCACCAGATAATATTGCTATCTCTATAGCTAATAAAATAATGCATTACAACAAGGTTGACACATAGGTCATTTAAAGTGCAATCATATGGCTCCAGCCATCATGCCGAATCGTGACACGCAGGTCATGTTAATTAATTTACATCATATAGTCATCTCATACATAATCAAATTATTATGAGCACTGCTATACCACATCATATGCACATGCAAACCCTCCTGCAAAACCAAGTTAGACGCCTCTAATCGGTTCAGCAAAAACTTGTTTTTCGTGGCTTCTAAGGTTTCGAAATAAACCGAAGCTACCAACGTCCATCATCAAGTATGATAATTCAAGTCGCTAGATTAACAATGCGGGGTGTATGAAGTACGAGCTAATAAAATCTTGAACCCCATACTAAACTTTGTCATACGCATGACCCCCGTGCAGATCATATCTGCATTGCCCTTTTGTCTGCGAAATTTCATCTTTCTTTTTAACTACGGTGGAGTTCAATGAACTGTTAGCACTTCGTTGATCAATCAGGATCGCGGATTGCCAGAACATTGAAACTCCACCATGCTGTTATCAAGACCAGAAATATGCAAATTCCAGGGAAGCAACAAGAACATCGGGTAACAGATTTCATCTGCTACCCGCACAAATAATTTTCAGTAATAGAACTCATCTACTACCTAATTATATTGTGCAACACCCATACATCACTATGTATTCTAGATCGCAACCTGCATCTACGCATAGCACGTCTCTTGATGCCACTGTAGGGTAACGCAGCAGAAAACAAAATTTTTCCGACCTACGCACCAGCCCAGGATCACTATGGAGACTGCATACAAGGTTTGATCATTTTCGTTACCGACTCGTAGCGCAGCGGAAGAAGAGTCGATGACGATCGGCGGTGCAGATCCCCGCAGCTAGGATTTACAACCTCCCAACCGCGAGGATGTATACCCTCGTCTTCTCTTTGGACAGCCCTCCGGGAGGCGGTCGAACAGTCCCCCGGACGGTGTCGCGGACAGCCCTTCGGGAGGACCTTCGAAACTCGAACGGTCACTTGGACCGCCCTTCGGGAGGACTCACAGAACTAGGACCGTCACTTGGACAGCCCTTCGGGAGGCACTCACGAACAGCCCCTCGGGCACTAAGATCGAAACTACGACCTCTCTACAGAGTTGCACACATACGGTGTCATCTATCCGGCAGGGCTTCGCCGTCCAGAACTAGTTCCCACCGGAACCCAGACAGCCTTTCGGCTCTACGAAACTCTTTTCGTGGGAGGGAGAGAGAAGCCAGATCATTGCAATGGCACTTGTATGTGAGAAGGGATGGATTTGTGGGCAGCCCACTCTCCTCTATTTATAGGAAAGCCAAGGAGTAAAGTTGGCATTCACAAATACCAAAAGTACCCCCACTTTATGTCATTTACATAAAAAATAAAGCAAAAAGGAGTGCCATGTGGAGCTCCATGGAGCTCCACCCTCCATGGCCGGCCACCCCTTGGGGGGGGGGGCCCAAGGGGGCTTCCTTAGTGCCCAAGGCTTCTAGAAGCCTTTTGGGAAATTTCCCAAAAGGTGCTTTCCATAAAAATTCCCAAAAAGCACTTTCACTATTCACGACGACATTTTTCAGCGTCCGTTCGAACTGAAAATATTTATGTGGGCTTAGAACATTTCCAGTACCCACTAAAATAATTTTCAACACATTCTGGAACAATTCCAGATTAGTGATTTTCATCTGCGAAAAGCATCTGAAGTGGTTCCGGCAGCTCCGGAACATTTCCGGTTTTTCTTCCAGAAAATTCCCAAAAGTTTCCAGAATGATTCTGGCACCCTCCAAGAATTATCGAGCATGTGCCGAAACCAATTTGACTTTATGGTATCCTCTGAAACAACTTTTCAGTTTCACCGGAACTCATCCGGTGACCTCTCTCTGCGGAACTTTTCCGCTGTCCGAAACTTTTCGGTGTCCGAAACTTTTTCGGTGATTTTCTCTCAGACTCCCTGTCTAGTATTCAGCAGATAGATGACCCTTAAGCGTGTGACCCTATAGGTTCGGTGAAGTATAGACATGACCAGAACACCTTCCGATCAATGATCAGCATCGGAGCCGTGGACACCCATATTGACCCCTATACCCACACGAATGAATATTCGAGTGAACCTCCAGTTGCCGTGTGCTATTCCTATTGCTTCGCGATATGTTACAAATACCCGAGGTGAGACATGTTGGCATTCCCGTGGATCAACAACTTGTCCACTATGCTAGTTACCTCGTTACCGGTATTGTTCTCTTTTCTCGTTACTGTGCTCCGGCATCCCTGTGATCAAATCACCCTGTGTCTGGCCAGACGATGATGGATACCGTAACACCGAGAGGGCCCAGAGAAATCTCTCCATCGTCGGAGGAGCAAATCCCAATCTTGAGCTATCAAGTTACTTAACACACTTTCCCATGAACCCGTAAGCCGCCGTAATAGCCATCCAGTTACGGATGACGTTTAACAAACCCCAAAGTTCATGAATCAAGCATGAAGAAACTCGATACTCTCATGGTCTGAGGAATCATGCAAACGTTAACCATCTCTGTGTTATTAACCATTAACTTGTGACGAAAGAATCTCATAGCATGACATCAATCGGGTCGATTCAACACAAATGTTCTTCTAACACTGTGCCCTCAAAGTTGCTGGCATAGACATGCCCATGATCAGGAAAACAGAACCATCATGCAACACTTGAGCTAGTCTTAGAGGCCAGACTAGGAATACATTTTACCGTTTATTATCCCACACGTGCACATGAGTTTCCCTCCAAGCCTCGTTTTATTTGTAGACTCGAGAATCATTGCAATTATAGCATGGAACATAAACCTAATTATGAACAGGGAGATAATCAATAACATTTATTATTGCCTCTAGGGCATATCTCCTACAACCCCTACTTTGTCACTGGGTGAGGAGACCACAAGATTGAACCCAAAACTAAGCACCTCTCCCATTGCAAGAACAACCAATCTAGTTGGCCAAACCAAACCAATAATTCGAAGAGAAATACAAAGATATGAAATCATGCATATAAGAATTCAGAGGAGATTCAAATAATATTCATAGATAATCTGATCATAAATCCACAATTCATCGGATCTTGACAAACACACCTGAAAAGAAGATTACATCAGATAGATTTCCAAGAACATCGAGGAGAACATGGTATTGAGGATCGGAGAGAGAGCAAAAGCCATCTAGCTACTAGCTATGGACCCGTAGGTCTGAGGTAGACTACTCACGCTTCATCGGAGGGGCAATAGGGTTGATGTAGAAGCCCTCCGTGATCGAATCACCTCCGAGAGATTACCGGAAAAGGCCCCAAGATGGGATCTCACGGGAACAGAAGGTTACTGTGGCGGAAAAGTATTTTTGTGGCTCCCTCTGTTGGTTTGGGAATATATGGGAATATATAGGAAAAGAATTCGGGTTGGAAGGCCAGCAGGGGCCCATAAGCCAGGGGGCACGCCCCCCTAGGGCGCGCCCTGGCGGCTTGTCGCCTCCTGCCAGGTCTTCTGACCCCCTCTCCAAGCCTGGTGGGTGTCTTCTGGTCCAAGAAAAATCATCGCGAAAGTTTTATTCCGTTTGGACTCCGTTTGATATTCCTTATCTGTAAAACTCAAAAACAGGGAAAAACAGAAACTGGCACTGGGCTCTAGATTAATAGGTTAGTCCCAAAAATAATATAAAATAGCATATTAATGCATATAAAACATCCAAAACAGATAATATAATAGCATGGAACAATAAAAAATTATAGATACGTTGGAGACGTCTCACGCCCAACCATGTTATATCTTTTCTTAACATTTGGAATATGGGGCTTGTGTAAAAGGTTACAAACCTATTCCAAATTAGACAAGTGCTACTTTGTAGGTTATCCCAAGTTATTGGGTATTCCCCCACCACTATACCGAGGCAAAGGTTTTTGCCACAAAGAACGATATGGTTTTTGAAGAAAATGGTTCTTTCAAAAAGGTGAGTGGTCGAAAAGTGCAACTCGACGAGATAAACAATATCTTTGTCATCAGATCAAAGGAAAGAGACCCTGGAAGTAATTCCAGAGTTTCCTACTATGACTAATATGTAAGGCTCTACATGAGATGTATGGACTTTGGTCGAACTTGCAGCTGAACCACGTAGGAAAAACTCGTGCAAACCTCTTAGGTGCGCATACGAGATATTGTTGTTAGACACCAGTATACCTACGATACACAAGGAAGCGTTCATGGGCCCTGACTCTGGAATTGGCTAAATGCCAATATAATCTAAGATAGTTTTCATATAAGTGATTCAAGATTAAAATCTTGATACACCTTTCAGAAGGCTTAGAGTCTAACGAATATTTATGGAACTCAAACTGATACAGCTAAAAATGTTTTATCCATAAAGCTCGACTTGTTGAAATAACAAGTTCAAGGAGTTGACTACGACGAGGTTGTTTCACCGTAGCGATGCATAAGTCAGTTCGGGTTGAACTAGCAATTAATACATATTTCAAATCGTGAGATATGAATCATGGATGACGAAAGGATTTCCATATGATGGAAATGAAACCAAGGACTTGCATGTGTTATAGTCCAAGGTATTTTGTCATTCCATAGGATGCTAGTGAGTGTGCAAACTTCAGAGTTCCAGCGATGGACAGAAGAGAGCAAAATGGAGTTCGAATCTTTGTGTTTTGATGAAGTGGTCAAAAGGGTTTTGACTTCATCAATGGGTAACGAAGATGCTTGTGATTCAAGAAAGTAAGTGGGAGCATAATAATATTTCTAAAAACGTTGTGTGCTTGAGACATTGTTAATTGGAAATAAATTTCTTAACACATATTAGGACTTCATTTGAAAATAGTTTTTCGATGAAGTGCTTGGGCTAAATAGCCTTAATATTAGGCATGATGATCTATGGAGATAGATTTACCTAATGGATCTGAGCAAAGATACATATTGACAAGATGCTAAAACTTTTTAGCATTTAAAACACCAAGGAGTGATTCTTGCCGAAGTCACATAGAAAGAGTTTTTGCAAGACTCGGTGGCCCAAAAACACTGATGAGCAAAATACATGATGGAGATTCCACACACCTTCGTGTTTGGATTAATCATGTATTCCATGGTATGTAAAAACAACCAGATATGTCCAATACTCCAAAGTTGTTGCGAGTATAGATACCAAAGTGATCAAAGTACTGATCATGGGACAACGGTGAAAAATGTCATTGAGTACTAGAGTTGTACTGATGACATGTTTTCTCGCAAGCAGAGATTATGAAGTGCTTGTTGTGAGTAATTACATCGATACAGTGTTCATCAATAGTCCATGCGATTTTTGATTTAAGTTAAGGGTTTTGTGTAATACACAATATGGTGGCACGGTAGTTGGAAATTGTTCCAAACAGGTTACTGTGGCGAATTCTATAACAAATGGCTAAGTATGTTGACGCTTTAGAAGTGACAAAGAAGTTGTTGAATCATATACTTCATTCATGAACTTAATATGGTTCCAAGATGGCTTTGGTCAATGGGACACTATTGCAGATAGTTGCTCCATAGCTCAGTCTGAGGAATCATGTTTCGACCAATGATTCACACATATGCAAAGCCAAGTCCACACAAAATATTAATTTTGTGAAAGCATGAAAACGCGAGGATATGCAAAGATACACACGGAGCTGAAGTCGTCAGATCCGTTGGACATCAGGCTATACCACAAGCGAATCATATTTACACCGGTGTGCCACAGGTGTAAAGTGCATTAGCATTAACTAGATTATTGACTCTATTGCAAGTGGGAGTTTGTAGGAGATATGCCCTAGAGGTAATAATAAATGTTAATGATTATCTCCCTGTTCATAATTAGGTTTATGTTCCATGCTATAACTGCTATGGTTCTCGAGTCTGCAATAACCACGAGGCACGGAGGAAGACTCATATGCACGTGTGGGATAATAAACGGTAAAATGTATTCCTAGTCTGGCCTCTAAGACTAGCTCAAATGTTGCATGATGGTTCTGTTTTCCTGATCATGGGCATGTCTATGCCAGCAACTTTGAGGACACAATGTTAGAAGAACATTTGTGTTGAACCGACCCGAATTGATGTTATGCTATGAGATACATTCGTCACAAGTAAAATGGTTAATAACACAGAGATGGTTAACGTTTGCATGATTCCTTAGACCATGAGAGTATCGAGCTTCTTCATGCTTGCTTCACGAACTTTGCGGTTTGTTAAACGTCATCCGTAAATGGGTGGCTATTACGGCGGCTTACGGGTTCATGGAAAAGTATGTCAAATTACTTGATAGCTCAAGATTGGGATTTGCTCCTCCGATGATGGAGAGATATCTCTGGGCCCTCTCGGTGTTACGGTATCCATCATTGTCTGGCCAGACACTTTGTGATTTGATCACGGGGATGCCGGAACACGGGAACGAGAAAAGAGAACAATACCGGTAACGAGGTAACTGGCATAGTGGACAAGTTGTTGATCCACGGGGATGCCAACATGTCTCACCTCAGGTATTTGTAACATATCGCGAAGCAACAGCAATAGCACATGGCAACTGGAGGTTCACTCGAATATTCATTCATCTGGGTATAGGGGTTAATATGGGTGTCCACGGCTCCGATGTTGATCATTGATCGGAAGGGGTTCCGGGTCATGTCTATAACCTATAGGGTCACATGCTTAAGGGACATCTATCTACTGAACACTAGACAGGGAGTCTGAGAGAAAGTCTCCGGAAAAATTTCGGAGACAGCGGAAAAGTTCCGAAGAGAGAGGTCACCGGATGAGTTCCGGTAATACCGAAAAGTTGTTTCAGGGGATGCCATTATGTCAAATTGGTTTCGGCACACGCCTGATAATTCTTGGAGGGTGCCAGAATCATTCTGGAAACTTCTGAGAATTTTGCGGAAGAAAAACCGGAAATGTTCCGGAGTTGCCGGAACCACTTTGTTTGCGTTTCGCATATAAAAATCACTAATCCAAAATTGTTTTGGAACGCGTCCAAAATCATTTGTGTGGGTAATGGAATTATTCTAAAACCCATAGAAATATTTTTGGATTTAACGGTCACGGAAAAATGTTTCTATGAATTGTGAAATTGCTTTTTGGATTACTTTTTGGAAAGCCATTATTTTGGGCTTTGTCCCAAGATATTTTTGGGGATGACATGGATGGATGAGGCCCCCTAGGGGGGCCCCTCCAAGGGGTTGGCCGGCCACATGTGGTGCTCCTCCATGGAGCACCACTTGTTCTTTGGCTTTCCCCTTTTTGCCCTTGGAAAGTGTTTCCTTCATGGGCATTTTTGGTATTTTGAATACCCTTCCTACCCCTTGGTTTTCCTATAAAAGGAGTGGAGGGGGCTGCCCACTCACTCATGCTTGCTCTCATAGACATGCCATTGACTTGTCTGGCTTCTCTCTCCCTCCCAGGAAAATAGTTTCGTAGAGCCGAAAGGCTGTCTGGGTTCCGGTGGGAACTAGTTCTGGACGGTGAAGCCTTGCCGGATAGATGACACCGTATGTGTGCAACTCTGTAGAGAGATCGTAGTTTCGGTCTTAGTTCGAGAGTGCCTACCGAAGGGCTGTCCGTGTGACCGTCCGAGTTTCGAAGGTCCTCCCGAAGGGCTATCTGAGTGACCGTCCGAGTTTTGAAGGTCCTCCCGAAGGGCTGTCCGCGACACCGTCCGGGGGACTGTCCGATCGCCTTCCGGAGGGCTGTCCGAGGGGCAGATGAGGGTATACATCCTCGCGGTTGGGAGGTTGTAAATCCTAGCTGCGGGGATCTGCACAGCCTATCGTCATCGACTCTACTTCCGCTGCGCTATGAGTCGGTAACGAAAAGATCAAACCTTGTATGTAGTCTCCATAGTGGTCCTGGACTGGTGCGTAGGTCAGAAATTTTTTGTTTTCTACTGCGTTACCCTACACCCCCCTCTCTCCCTCTATCTCTCTCTCACATACCAGGCATGTAACAGGCCCAGAACATAATACCCTAATTATGCTAATTAATTGTGCCAAGTCAGCATATTAATTTTGAATTTAAATAAAATAAGGAATTAATCAAACCCTAATTTAATTAAGGAAATAAAACTGACATCAGCAAAGTGGTTGTCACTAACCTCACGAGCTACATGGGTAGAGTAGATGACCACATGGGTGCGGTTGGTGTAGGACACAATCTCGATGTGGTATCCACATTAGGCGGTGATCCCTGCGACACCGCTAGAAGTTAAGAGTTGTAGTTAGCTTCAACGTGTGTGATTTTTCCCGGTGAAAAGCCGAGTGGCTGTCCACCAACCTCTGCCAGGAGGTTCAATATTTCCTAGGAACAAGAACTACTGTAGACGACCGTCGGAAGAGGTAGCCTCCAATGGCACGCAAAAGGTTTGGGCGACTTGGGACGGTGTGCCGAGGTGGTTGTAGCTGGCGGGCGACTGCCGGAAGGGGAAGCCGCGATCTCGACAAGAATCAGTTCATGGTGTGGAACATTTATTATTATTATTTTGTGATAAAGAAAATCCTGCTTTTCTTTTAGAAAAGAAGAAACTCCTACCTTTTTTAGGGTTTTTTTAGAACAACCTTTTTTAGCTAACGGGAAAATCCTACCTTTTTTCTCAACATTGATTTTATGGGCGCTGCTGTGTCAAAATTGGTTTTCACATAATTCGCCGGAGGAGGGATCCATTGGCTCGGTTTGGGTACTGGAGCTAGATGTCTGGACACCGTATGCTGCTGCAAATTCTGTATATTTGACAGGAACGACAATACAAAACCGTGGGTAGATAAAGGACTCTGGAATATGTCCTCATGGATAGCTTTCCTACAGGAGCTCCATATCGCCCAAAGAGTTATAATCATATTTGTAGAGCCAATCCTTGGCATTGGGTTCAGAATTTTGACACATATGCTCGAGCATTTGCACGTCGGATAGGGGCCAAACATTGCGAGCCATACTGTTGTTTAGTAGGCTATGTGTCCAGCTATCCGCTGTTCCACATAACGCGCACACATGTGTTGGAGCCATGTTGCAGTGGTGAAGCAAATCACGCATAGGAAGTGACTGCCGAGCCAACCTCCATGAGAAGACTTTGAGTTTAGAAGGAACACGCAACTTCCAGATTGATTACCAGCCGTTCGAGTCCCGCTCACCTTTAGATATGCCCTGCTGTGCTTCCAACCACTTTTCTCGTTGTATCTTTGTTCTGAGAATCAGATTGTATGCTGAACGTATAGAGAAGCAGCCCTTCTGATCCCCCGGCTAGGCCCAGAAGTCGGCAGTACAACTTGTGTAGCGGGGAATTCTCAGGATTGATTCTGCACAAAGGGAACAAATATGTCGCGCACTAGGTCCTCTTTACAGGAAGCCGCGGAAGCATCAATCAACTGAGATACTAGCTGCGGAGGATTTGCACTTCTCGGAGCAAGTGGCCTCATTATCCGATCCCTAGGGATCTAGTTGTCACGTCAAATGTGCGTTGTCTCACTGTCTCCAATTCTTCTTATAATTCCTTGCTGCAAAATATCTCTACCATCTAGCATTGCCCTACAAATTTGTGAAGGCTGTGAACCAAGATCAGCATCCATAAATGACGAAGACGGAAAATATTTTTCCTTTAAAATTCTTGCACCAAGTGATGTCGGTTCATGAAGTATACGCCAAGCCTGTCGCGACAAAAGAGCAAAGTTGAATATCTCCAGGTTTCAGAAACCTAAGCCTCCCAATTTTTTTGGATGTGTCATATCACCCCAAGAGACCTAGCTTGGCTTTCGTTCCCATGTTTGCTGCCCCACCAGAATTGGTGTATGATGGATGTCACGCTTTCACAAAGATAGCGTGGTAATCTGAAGCAAGCCATCGAAAACACCGGGATTGCCTGAGCCACCGATTTAGTTAAGACCTCCTTACCAGCAGCCAACAAGAGTTTCTCCCTCCAATCTCTTATTTTTCTCCCAAACTCTGTCCCTGAGATATCTCAAAGTTCCATTGATGGATTGTCCTACATCCGTGGGCATCCCGAGGTACCTTGCACTAAGTGATTCATTTTGCAAATTGAGCGAATTTTTAACTTCTTGTCTCAAGTTTTGCGGGCACCCCTTGCTGAAGAAGATTGAAGATTTCTTGTGATTCACCCTTTGGCCCAACGCCGCACAATATGAATTAAGCAGGTTTGACACCTCATTAGCTTCCTACACACTTGATTTGAAAAGCAACAGGCTATCATCTACAAACAATAGGTGATTCACAGCAGGTGCTGCTGGTGCCACCTTGATGCCACTAAGAACTGATGACTGAGAACTGAATTTCAGGAGGCACGAAAGGCCCTCTGCTGTAATCAAAAAAATGTAAGGGGAAATAGGATCTCCCTGCCTAATCCCTCTAGTGGGTTTGAACTGATCAAGCTTTTTTCCATTGAAGAGGACTGAGAACGAAACAAACCTGACCATTCCTATAACTGTATCTATCCATGTTGAAGCGAATCCAAGCTTAGCCATAATGGCCTGCAAGTATGGCCACTCTAGTCTGTCGTAGGCTTTCATCATATCAAGCTTAACAGCATAGATACTATTTGTTTTGGACTTGTTCCTCTTCATAAAGTGCAGACACTCAAAAGCTCTTATTATATTATCTGTGATCAATCTACCTGGGACAAACGCCGATTGCTCCTCATAAAACATATCAGGCAAAATAAGCTTCAACCTGTTAGCCATCACCCTGGAAGTGATTGTGTACAAAACGTTCCATAAACTTATTGGTCTGAACTAGGTTAGCAATTGTCGGGTTCAGTACCTTGGCAATAAACACAAGAAGTGTATTGTTGACACATTCTACACTTTCTTTGCTTCTAACAATACGCAAAATGGCGCGGGTAATATCATCTCCACATAGGACCCAGTGTCACTGATAAAAATGCACTGGAAATCCATCTAGGCCTGGAGCCTTCGTGGGAAACATCTGAAAAAGAGCAACCTTAACTTCTTCATTAGTACAAGGAGCAGTCAGACTACCATTAATTGCTGCGGTGACTTTGCACGGGACATGAGCCAGCATGTCCTCCACCCCTGTGACACCCTCGGAGGTGTACATGCTTTGTTAGAACTCCTATACCATCGCCCTTAGCTCATTCGGGTCGTCCACTTGAGCACCCAAGGAATTAATAAGCGCCTTGATCATGTTCTTCTTTCTCCTAAGGCTTGGATACATGTGAAATTTTTTGGTATTTTTGTTGCCAGCCGATAGCCACTCTATTCTTGATCTCTGACACCACATTAACTCCTCCCGATGATACAGCTCGATGTGCCGATCATTAAGTTTTATCTCCAGATGCGATGGCCCAACCTAGCGGGAATGTTGCGAAGGTCTTCGAACTCATGCTTGATTTTTTTTATCTCCTTGCGGACATTACCGAACGTATTTTTACTCCAACCTTCAAGATCCTTTGACAGGGTCGTCAACATACTCCTTAGATTCTCCAACCGAGAGCCTAGTTATACCTCGTTCCATCTCTCCGTGATCATGTCCTGCAATGATTCGTGGGATTCCCACATTACTTCGTTGCAAAATATTTTCTTGACCATCGTGTTCAAAGGCATACCCGAATAGTCCAGTAATATTGGGCCATGATCGGATGTTACTGATGTTAAGTGTTTCAGATTTGCCAGAGGGAACATATTCATCCAGTCCGCATTAGCAAGGGCATGGTCAAGCCGGTAACTTCCCCAGGCAACCTTTTTTTTCAAAGGTCCAGAAACATCCTTGATAGCCTAAATCCAGCAACATGCAAATGTTGATTGCATCTCAAAAACCTTGAATCCGGGCATTGCTACGATCAGCTACACCTTCATGTCCTTTCGAACGTAACACTTCATTGAAATCACCCATACACAGCCAAGGAAGGTCGCTCAAAGTGCTTATCCCTTTCAACATGTCCCAGGTCGTCTCAAGTGAGTTTGTGCTTCACCACATACACACGTAAATCTCCATGAGGCATGTCCCACCTCTTCTATTCTATCATCTATGTGATAAACAGAGTCACCCAAAATCTCAATAGTGATATTATTATTCCAGAAAATACCTATGCCTCCACTTCTACCTTGACTATCTATAGCATAAGCTTTATTATATCTGAGAGTACTAGCTAGAGCTTCTACACATGTTCCACCAATCTGAGTTTCAACAACGCACAACACGGTAGGGGTAAACTTCATCACGAATTCACGAAGTTCTCGGACTGTCCCGGCATTATCTGCTACGCGACAGTTCCACACAAAAGCAATCATTGGGGGAAACTTCTCTCCGGGAGGGAGAAATCTAGGCCTTCATCATCACCAACACTCCGTTCATCATGGGGATCATCATCTTCATCAACATTTTCACCAGCACCATCTCATCTCTAAACCCTATTTCTTCTCTTGTGTTCAATCTTTGTATGAAACCTCAAATTGGGACCTGGGAGTGCTTTGTAGGTGTTGATTACATCTTGTAGCTGATGCTTATTGGTTGTATTGGTGGAAGATTGTTATGTTTAGATTATTAATCATGTATTTATACCCACTGATCATGATCAATATGATGAGTTATGAGTAGTTCCATTAGTTCTTGAGAGCATGGGAGAAGTCTTATTGCTAGTAATCATGTGAAGTTGGATATCGTTCAATGTTTTGATATTATGTTGTGTTGTTCTTCCTCTAGTGGTGTTATGTGAACGTCGACTACATGACACTTCACCATCTTTTGGCCTAGGGGAAGGCATTGTGGAATTAGTTTGTAGATGATGGGTTGTGAGAGTGATAGAAACCCAAACCCTAGTTTATGCATTATTCCGTGAGGGGCTATTTTGGATTCAATTGTTTAATGCTACGGTTAGATTTATCTTAATTACTTCTCTTGTAATTGCAGATGCTTGAATGGAGGGTATAATCATAAGTAGGTATTTGTTCAAGTTAGGACAGTGCCTTAGCTTCGATAAACCCACACAACACTTATCAAGGTAATGAACATTAACTTAATGAATCATGGTGAAAGTAACTTGACAAGATTCCCGTGTGTCCGCAAGAGCATTTTAGTCAATATAAGAAACACAACCGGCTTTTTCTTAGGATAATTAAGTATTGGGTCACTTGTTGCACCTATTTAGTTTTATTGCGTGGTACTTGGCTATGAATAGTCTTGCTATGAAAACTATCTTACAGCACTCGCAATGAAACGCTGTTGAAAACTACTTGTCAATTCGTTCTGCTCCTCATTGGGTTCGACACCCTTACTTATGGAAAGGATTATGATTGATACCCTATACTTGTGGGTTATCAAACCTCTTTTCTAGCACCATTGCCGGTGAGTGTAGCGCTCTTGGTAAGTGGAATTTCGTAAGGAGACTTTTATCGTACGTGCTGATTTTATTCTTATTTGCTACTATGGAAAATAATCCTTTGAGAGGCTTTTTCGCGGTGACCTATCCATGTGCTGAAGTGGTTAGGAAGGAACCCCCACCTGCTGAAAATATTTATTATGAAATTCCACATGGTATCCTGGAACAATTGCAAACTAACCGTTATGCAGGAGATGGAACAGTTCATCTAGATATGCACTTGCTTGTTATAGAAGAACTCTGTGGATTATTTAAGCTTGCAAGTTTATTAGGGGTTGAAGTAAAGAAGAAGATATTCCCTTTATCTTTGGAGGGAAAGGCATTGGCATGGTTTAGGCTACTGGATAATCTGCACTCATGGGACTGGAATCGGTTGAAACTGAAGTTCCATAATAATTTTATCCTATGCATCTGGTTCATCATGATCGAAATTTTATCTATAATTTTTGGCCTCTGATGACCCACGAGTATAGGGGATCTATTGTAGTCCTTTCGATAGGTAAGAATGTCGAACCCAACGAGGAGCAGAAGGAAATGACAAGCGGATTTTAGCAAGGTATTCTCTGCAAGCACTGAAATTATCGGTAATAGATAGTTGTGTGATAAGATAATTCGTAACGGGTAACAAGTAACAAAAGTAACTAAGGTGCAGCAAGGTGGCCCAATCCTTTTTGTAGCAAAGGACAAGCCTGGATGAACTCTTATATAAAGCAAAGCGCTCCCGAGGACACATGGGAATTGTTGTCATGCTAGTTTTCATCATGCTCGTATGATTCGCGTTCGTTACTTTCATAATTTGATATGTGGGTGGACCGGTGCTTGGGTGCTGCCCTTCCTTGGACAAGCCTCCTACTTATGATTAACCCCTCTCGCAAGCATCCGCAACTACGAAAGAAGAATTAAGATAAATCTAACCATAGCATGAAACATATGGATCCAAATCAGCCCCTTACGAAGCAACGCATAAACTAGGGTTTAAGCTTCTGTCACTCTAGCAACCCATCATCTACTTATTACTTCCCAATGCCTTCCCTTAGTCCCAAATCATGGTGAACTGTCATGTAGTCGACAGTCACATAACACCACTAGAGGAAAGACAACATACATCTCATCAAAATATCGAACGAATACCAAATTCACATGATTACTTATAACAAGACTTCTCCCATGTCCTCAGGAACAAACATAACTACTCACAAAGCATATTCATGTTCATAATCAGAGGAGTATTAATTATCATTAAGGATCTGAACATATGATCTTCCACTGGATAAACCAACTAGCATCAACTACAAGGAGTAATCAACACTACTAGCAACCCACAGGTACCAATCTGAGGTTTTGAGACAAAGATCGGATACAAGAGATGAACTAGGGTTTGAGAGGAGATGGTGCTGCTGAAGATGTTGATGGAGATTGACCCCCTCTTGATGAGAGGATCATTGATGATGACGATGGCGAAGATTTCCCCCTCCTGGAGGGAAGTTTCCCCGGCATAACAGCTCCATCGGAGCCCTAGATTGGTTCTGCCCAAGTTCCGCCTCGAGACGGCGTCGCTTCGTCCCGAAAGCTTCCTCCTTTATTTTTCCAGGGCAAAAGACACCATATAGTAGAAGATGGGCGTCGGGGGCCTGCCAGGGGGCCCACAAGACCAGAGAGCGTGCCCAGGGGTGTTGGGCGCGCCCTCCACCCTTGTGGATGGCAGGTGGCCCCCCTCTGGTGCTTTCTTCGCCCAATATTTTTTATTAATTCCAAAATGACTCTCCATGAAGTTTCAGGACTTTTGGAGTTGTGTAGCTTAGGTCTCTAATATTTACTCCTTTTCTAGTCCAGAATTCCAGCTGCCGGCATTCTCCCTCTTCATGTAAACCTTATAAAATAAGAGAGAAAAGGCATAAGTATTGTGCCATAATGTGTAATAACATCCCATAATGTAATAAATATCAACATAAAAGCATGATGAAAAATGGACGTATCAACTCCCCCAAGCTTAGACCTCTCTTGTCCTCAAGCGAAAGCCAAAATCAAAAAATATGTCCACATGTTTAGAGATAGAGGTGTCGATAAAATAAAATACGGACATGAGGGCACCATGATCATCTTTAGAACAACAACATATATTGTCTTATAATTTCTTATGCTCAAGTAACAATTCATTCACAATGTAAAGTATGAATCAGAAACTTCATTGAAAACTAACAAACTATGATCTCAGTCATTGAGGCAATTGCAATTTATCATAACATCGGAAAGAGTCAATATAAGAGCTTTTCAGCAAGTCCACATACTCAACTATCATTTAGTCTTTCACAATTGCTAACACTCACGCGATACTTATGGGTTCAAAGCTTCAATCGGACACAGAGAAAGATAGGGGCGTATAGTTTTGCCTCCAAACCTTTTACCTCAAGGGTAATGTCAACAATAATACTTTATGATAACCAATATCCGAGTGGGTATATATATTTGGATCTCTCCAACACATAGTGCTTGCCAAAAGGAAAAAGTGTAAAAAGGAAAGGTGAAGATCACCATGACTCTTGTATAAGGGTAGGAGATAAAAGTAGAAGATAGGCCCTTCGCAGAGGGAAGCAGAGGTTTTCATGCGCTTTTATGGTTGGATGCACAAAATCTTAGTGCAAAAGAACATCACTTTATATTGCCGCTTGTGATAAAGAACTTTATTACGCAGTCCATCACTTTTATTACATCCATATCACAAGTTTGTATAAAGCTTATTTTCTTCACACTAATAGGTCATACATATTTAGAGAGCAATTTTTGTTGCTTGCACCGATGACAACTTACTTGAAGGATCTTACTCAATCCATAGGTAGGTATGGTGGACTCTCATGGAAAAACTGGTTTAAGGGATGTTTGGAAGCACAAGTAGTATCTCTACTTGGTGCAAAGAATTTGGCTAGCATAAGAGGGAAAAGCAAGCTCAACATGTTGGAGGATCCATGACAATATAACTTCTATTCGTATATAGGAAAACAAAACTCATTATGTTGTCTTCCTTGTCCAACATCAACTTTTTAGCATGTCATATTTTAATAAGTGCTCACAATTACAAAAGATGTCTAAGATAGTATATTTATATGTGAAACCTCTCTTTCTTTATTACTTCCTATTAATTGCAACAATGACCAAAACTATGTTTGTCAACTCCCAACAAATTTTATTCATCATACTCTTTACATGTGAAGTCATTACTCTCCATAAGATCAATATATGATCTCTTTATTGCTTTTTATTTCTTTCTTTTATTTACTTCCCTCAAGATCATAGCAAGAAAGCAAAGCCCTCAACTCAAAACTACTCTTTATTATATATAGCTCACGGACTCGATTACATAGATAGAGCATAGAGCAAAACTCAAAGCTAGATCATACTAAAACTTTATTCTACTAGATCAAGATATAACCAAAAGGATCGAACTAAGAAAAACGACAAACGTAAAGGTGTGATTGTGATACGATACCGGGGCACCTCCCCCAAGCTTGGCAGTTGCCAAGGGGAGTGCCCATACACATGTATTTATGTCTCTTCCTTCGGAGGTGGTGATGATGGAGTTGATGATGTTGTATCCTTCTTCCTCAGCTTGCGCTTGAGGATAGAATTTTCCTCCCTTAAGTCATCGATCTCCTGCTCAAGCCTTAATATCTTTTTACATAGTTCCTGTTTGTTTTCCTACAAGGGACGCAAAGGGATAAACTCGATCTTAGGTATCTTTGCTTTATTAGGAAGACTTGACTTTTTGAACTCCACATGCATGTCCCCAGGTTGGGGTAGTGGAATGTCCTCTTCATCGGAGCTTGTCTCTTCCTTTCCTTTCGGATCATAATCTTCTTCTTCCTCCGTGGTCCAATCATAATGCTCCAAATCCCCGTAGACCTTGGGATCTGCAATGTAATCAGCTACATGGCTCTCTCCCTCCGAATCTTGGGACGACATGTTGCTCTAAATCTGCTACAGAAACAACTCAAAACAGAAACAGGGGATATTACCGTGGTACGGTGGTCAAAACCTTCGGGAGATTATATAATGAATTTTTACCAGCCAAAAGAAGTACTATGCAAGAAAACAGAGTCCGGAGGGCACACGAGGTGGCCACAAGGCATGGGGCGCGCCCAAGGGGTTGGGCGCGCCCTCCACCCTTGTTGTCTCCTCGTGCAACTTTCGGACTACTTTTAATTTTCCTAATTTTTTAAATATTCTGAAATAGAGAAAAATTATCATTGGAAATGTTTTGGAGTCGGTTTACTTACCGTACCACATACCTATTCCTTTTCGGAGTCTGAAACGTATTGGAAAGTGTCCCTTATGTACTCCTCCGGTGTTACAGTGTCAATTATATTGGTTTCAACATTTATGGGAGTACCTGAGATATAATGTTTGATTCTTTGACCGTTCACCACCTTCGGATTTGTACCTTCAGCGTTGTTGATTTTGATGGCACCGGAACAATAGACCTCCTCGATAATGTAAGGACCTTCCCATTTAGAGAGAAGTTTTCTTGCAAAAAATCTTAAACGAGAGTTGTATAGCAAAACATGATCACCTACATTAAACTCACGCTTTTGTATCCTCTTGTCATGCCATCTTTTAACTTTTTCTTTAAATAACTTGGCATTCTCATACGCTTGGGCTCTCCATTCATCAAGTGAGCTAATGTCAAATAACCTCTTCTCACCAGCAAGTTTGAAATCATAATTGAGCTCTTTAATAGCCCAATATGCCTTATGTTCTAGTTCAAGAGGTAAGTGACAAGCTTTTCCATAAACCATTTTATATGGAGACATACCCATAGGGTTTTTATAAGCAGTTCTATAAGCCCATAATGCATCATCGAGTTTCTTAGACCAATTCTTTCTAGACCTATTAACAGTCTTTTGCAAAATTAATTTAATCTCTCTATTGCTCAATTCTACTTGACCACTAGTCTGATGATGATATCGAGATGCAATTTTATGGTTAACATCATACTTAGCAAGCATTTTATGGAAACCACCATCAATAAAATGTGAACCACCATCAGTCATTAAATATCTAGGGACTCCAAACCTCGGAAAAATAACTTCTTTAAGCATTTTAATAGAAGTGTTATGATCGGCACTACTAGTTGGAATAGCTTCTACCCACTTAGTAACGTAATCAACAGCAACTAAAATACGTGTATACCCATTAGAGGAAGGAAAAGGTCCCATATAATCAAAGCCCCAAACATCAAATGGTTCAATAACAAGTGAATAATTCATAGGCATTTCCTGACATCTACTAATATTGCCAATTCTCTGGCATTCATCACAAGACAAGACAAACTTACGAGCATCCTTGAAGAAAGTAGGCCAATAAAAACCGGATTGTAATACCTTGTGTATAGTTCTATCTCCAACGTGGTGTCCTCCGTAAGACTCAGAGTGGCACTTGCGTAGGATCTGTTCCTGTTCATGCTCAGGTACACAACATCTAATAACACCATCTACTCCTTATTTATAAAGTTGTGGGTCATCCCAAAAGTAATGTCTTAAATCATAGAAAAACTTTTTCTTTTGCCGGTATGTGAAACTAGGTGGTATAAATTTAGCAACAATATAATTAGCATAATCAACATACCAAGGAGTATTACAAGAAGCATTTATGACAGTAATTGTTCATCAGGAAAGCTATCATCAATAGGCAGTGGGTCATCAAGAACATTTTCTAACCTAGGCAAGTTGTCTACAACAGGGTTCTCAGCTCCCTTTCTATCAATAATATGCAAATCAAATTATTGAAACAAGAGAACCCATCTAATAAGTCTAGGTTTAGCATCTTTCTTTTCCATAAGATATTTAATAGCAGCATGATCAGTGTGAACAGTTACTTTGGAATCAACAATATAAGGTCTGAACTTATCACAAGCAAAGACAACTGCTAAAAATTCTTTTTCAGTAGTAGCATAATTTCTCTTGGCACTGTCTAGAGTTTTACTAGCATAATGAATAACATTCAATTTCTTATCAACTCTTTGACCTAGAACAGCACCAACAGTATAATCGCTAGCATCACACATAATTTCAAAGGGTAAATTCCAATCAGGTGGCTGAACAATAGGTGCAGAGATTAAGGCTTTCTTAAGTATTTCAAATGCTTCTACACAATCATCATAAAAAACAAAAGGAACATCTTTTTGCAAGAGATTAGTGAGAGGCCTAGAAATTTTAGAGAAGTCTTTAATAAACCTCCTATAGAAACCAGCATGACCAAGGAAACTTCTTATACCTTTGATATCTTTAGGACACAGCATCTTTTCAATAGCATCTACTTTAGCTTTATCAACTTCAATACCTCTTTCAGAAATTTTAAGCCCCAAGACAATACCTTCAATAACCATAAAGTGGCACTTCTCCCAATTCAAGACAAGATTAGTTTCTTCAACATCTCTGCAAAACTCGATCAAGGTTGCTTAAGCAATCATGAAAAGAAGTTCCATAAACGGAGAAATCATCCATGAAAACCTCAACAATCTTTTCACAAAAATCAGAGAATATAGCAGTCATACATCTTTGAAAGGTAGCAGGTGCATTGCATAAATCAAAAGGCATACGTCTATAAGCAAAGGTACCGAAAGGGAAAATAAAAGTGGTCTTTTCCTGATCATCTTTTAACATAGGTATTTGAGAAAAACCAGAATAACCATCTAGAAAGCAAAAATGTGTATGTTTGGATAGTCTTTCTAGCATTTGATCAATGAAAGGTAGAGGGTAATGACCTTTTCTAGTAGCTTTATTTAATTTGCAAAAATCAATTACCATTCTATAACCTGTAATGATTCTTTGTGCAATCAATTCATTCTTATCATTAGGAACAACAGTAATTCCTCCCTTCTTACTATCAGCAATAGGATAAATTATACCTGCCTCCAGAAGCTTTAGTAGTTCATTTCTTACCACTTCTTTCATCTTAGGATTTAACCATCGTTGGTGATCAACAACTGGTTTGGCATCAGGCTCCAAATTAATTTTGTGCTGACATAGAGTGGGACTAATGCCCTTAAGATCATCAAGAGTATATCCAATAGCAGCACGGTGCTTCTTCAGAGTTTTTAATAATTTCTTTTCTTCATGCTCTGAAAGGTTAGCACTAATAATAACAGGGTATATCTTCTTTTCATCAAGATAAGCATATTTCAAAGTATCAGGTAATTGTTTAAGCTCAAACACGGGATCTCCCTTGGGTGGAGGAGGATCCCCAAGGATTTCAACAGGCAAGTTGTGTTTCAAAATAGGCCCTTGATTAAAGAATATTTCATCTATTTCCCTTCTTTCATTCATAAACATATCATTTTCATGGTCTAACAAATATTGTTCTAAAGGATCAGTAGGAGGCACGGCAATAGAAGCAAGACCAATAATTTCATCCTTACTAGGCAATTCTTTATCATGGGGTTGTCTACGAAATTTAGAGAAATTAAAATCATGAGACATATCCCCTAAACTGACAGTAATAATATCTTTCTCGCAATCTATCTTAGCATTAACAGTATTCAAGAAAGGTCTACCAAATATAATGGGACAAAAGTCATCTTGTGGGGAAGCAAGAACAAGAAAATCAGTAGGGTATTTTTTTCCCACACAAGACTTCAACATCTCTAACAATCCCAATTGGTGAAATAGTATCTCTATTGGCAAGCTTAATAGTAACACCAATATCTTCTATGTCAGCAGGTGCGGTATCATTCAAAATTTCTTTATATAAAGTAAAAGGAATTGCACTCACACTAGAAACCACATCACATAAGCCATGATAACAATGATCTCCTATTTTAACTAAAACAACAAGCATGCCAACAACGGGTCTATGTTTATCTTTACTATCGGGTTTTGCAATTCTAGCAGCTTCATCACAGAAATAAATAACATGCCCATCAATATTATCAACCAAGAGATCTTTAACCATACCAATACTAGGTTCAACTTTAATTTGTTTAGAGGGTGTAGGTGTTCTAGCATAACTCTTATGAACCACAGTTGAAGCTTTAGCATGATCCTTTATTCTAACAGGAAAAGGTGGTTTCTCAATATAAGCAGTAGGAACAATAGGATCAACATTATAAATAATAGTTTCATCTTCAACTTTAATAGGTTCTACTACTTTAACTTCAATGGGAGGATGATATTTAAACCACTTCTCCTTAGGGAGATCAACATGAGTAGCAAAAGATTCACAGAAAGAAGCTACTATCTCAGAGTCAAGTCCATATTTAGTGCTAAAATCACGAAAAGCATCGGTATCCATAAAAGATTTCACACAATCAAACTTAAGGTTTATACCTGACTCCTTACCTTCGTCGAGTTCCCAATAGTCTTCTTCATAAATCCCATTTGAATCCAATAGTCTTCTTCATAAAAGAACCAGTACAAGAAGTATCGAGCATGGATCGATCATTATGAGAAAGCCGAGCATAAATTTTTTCAATAATAATTTCTCTTGAGAGCTCATGATTGGGGCATGAATATAACATTGACTTAAGCCTCCCCCAAGCTTGAGAGATACTTTCTCCTTCACGAGGACAAAAATTATATATATAATTCCGATCAAGATGAACCAGATGCATAGGACAAAACTTCTGATGAAATTCCAATTTCAATTAGTTGTAGTTCCATGATCCAATATCATCACATAGCCTATACCATGTCAATGACTTCTCCTTCAAAGATAAAGGGAATACCTTCTTCTTGACTTCATCCTCGGGCAAACCTGCAAGCTTAAATAATCCACAAACTTCATCCACATAGATTAGATGCATATCAGGATGTAGTGTTCCATCTCCTGTATAAGGATGAGCTAGCAGTTTCTCTATCATACCCGAAGGAATTTCATAATAAATATTTTCAGTAGGTGCAGTAGGTTGAGGAGCAACTCTTTGCTCTTCTGGTCAGGGTGAAGACACCCAGAACAAGCCCCTCAAAGGATTGCTTTCCATAGTAACAAGTGACAGTAAATTTCAGCACACTATATAAATGTTTCCTTACCAAATTCCACTTACCAAAGGCGCTTCACTCCCAGGCAACAGCGCCAGAAAAGAGTCTTGATGACCCACAAGTATAGGGGATCTATCATAGTCCTTTCGATAAGTAAGAGTGTCAAACCCAATGAGGAGCAGAAGGAAATGACAAGCGGTTTTCAGCAAGGTATTCTCTGCAAGCACTGAAATTATCGGTAATAGATAGTTGTGTGATAAGATAATTCGTAACGGGTAACAAGTAACAAAAGTAACTAAGGTGCAGCAAGGTGGCCCAATCCGTTTTGTAGCAAAGGATAAGCCTGGACGAACTCTTATATAAAGCAAAGCACTCCCGAGGACACATGGGAATTGTTCTCAAGCTAGTTTTCATCATGCTCATATGATTCGCGTTAGTTACTTTGATAATTTGATATGTGGGTGGACCGGTGCTTGGGTGCTGCCCTTCCTTGGACAAGCCTACCACTTATGATTAACCCCTCTCGCAAGCATCCGCAACTACCAAAGAAGAATTAAGATAAATCTAACCATAGCATGAAACATATGGATCCAAATCAGCCCCTTACGAAGCAACGCATAAACTAGGGATTAAGCTTCTGTCACTCTAGCAACCCATCATATACTTATTACTTCCCAATGCCTTCCCCTAGGCCCAAATCATGGTGAAGTGTCATGTAGTCGACATTCACATAACACCACTAGAGGAAAGACAACATACATCTCATCAAAATATCGAACGAATACCAAATTCACATGATTACTTATAACAAGACTTCTCCCATGTCCTCAGGAACAAACATAACTACTCACAAAGCATATTCATGTTCATATTCAGAGGAGTATTAATTATCATTAAGGATCTGAACATATGATCTTCCACCGGATAAACCAACTAGCATCAACTACAAGGAGTAATCAACACTACTAGCAACCCACAGGTACCAATCTGAGGTTTTGAGACAAAGATCGGATACAAGAGATGAACTAGGGTTTGAGAGGAGATGGTGCTTGTGAAGATGTTGATGGAGATTGACCCCCTCTCGATGAGAGGATCATTGGTGATGACGATGGCGAAGATTTCCCCCTCCCGGAGGGAAGTTTCCCCGGCAGAACAGCTCCGCTGGAGCCCTAGATTGGTTCTGCCCAAGTTCCGCCTCGAGACGACAGCGCTTCATCCCGAAAGCTTCCTCCTTATTTTTTCCAGGGCAAAAGACACCATATAGCAGAAGATGGGCGTCGGGGGCCTGCCAGGGGCCCCACAAGACCGGAGGGCGCGCCCTCCACCCTTGTGGATGGCAGGTGGCCCCCGTCTGGTGCTTTCTTCGCCCAATATTTGTTATTAATAACAAAATGACTCTCCGTGAAGTTTTAGGACTTTTGGAGTTATGCAGCATAGGTCTCTAATATTTGCTCCTTTTCCAGTCTAGAATTCCAGCTGCCGGCATTCTCCCTCTTGATGTAAACCTGATAAAATAAGAGAGAAAAGACATGAGTATTGTGCCATAATGTGTAATAACAGCCCATAATGCAATAAATATCAACATAAAAGCATGATGCAAAATGGACATATCAGCCTCGTGATGGAGAAAGTATCACTCAAGCTTGGGGGAGGCTTAAGGAGTTAATGCTTAAATGCCCCAATCATGAGCTCTTGAGATATATTATTGTTAATAATTTTTATGCTAGGCTTTCTCTGCGCGATAAAGAAATGCTTGATGCTTCTTCTACTGGTTCTTTTATAATTAGACAAATTAATTATAAATGGGAGCTTATCGAAAGAATTAAATGCAATGCTGAAGATTGGCAGGTTGACAAAGGTAACGAATCAGGTATAAATCTTGAATAAGATTGTGTTAAGTCTTTGGTTGAAACTGATGTTTTTCATGAGCTTAGTGCAAAATATGGGCTTGATTCTAAGATAGTTGTCAACTTTTGTAAATCTTTTGCAGCTCATGTTGATCTCCCTAAGGAGAAATTGTTTAAATATCATGAACCCATTATAGATATTTGTGAAGGACCTGTTATTGCTAATAATGAAATACATGCTTATACCGTTGATCCTGTTGTGCCTACTGCTTATATTGAAAATCTTCAATTTCCTATTAGGATTAAAGAACATTCTATTGCGATAACAGTGGTTAATAAAAGTTATAATAAAGCACCTAAACCTTCTGAACAAATTAAAGTTGAACCTCATATTGCTATGGTTAAAGATCTTGTGGATGAAAATGCTGATGGGCATGTTATTTATTTTTGTGACAAATCTTCTAGAATTACTAAGCAGCATAAGGATGAAAAAGATAAAAATGTTAAAGTTGTTGGCATGCATATCATTTCTGTTAAAATTGGTGATCATTGCTATAATGGTTTGTGTGATATGGGTGCCAGTCTAAGTGTTATTCCTTTCTCTCTTTATCAAGAAGTAATGCATGATATTTAACCTATTGAGACAGATGAGATTGATGTTACTATTAAGCTTGCTAATAGGGAAACTATTCTACCTCTTGGGATTGTAAGAGACGTCGAGGTTCTTTGTGGTAAAATTAAGTATCCTACTAATTTCTTAGTACTTGGATCTGAACAGGATAATTTTTGTCCCATAATATTTGGTAGACCCTTCTTAAATACTGTCGGTGCTGTAATTGATAGTGTCAAGAAGAAAGTTGAAGTTCAGTTTGGTGATGAATCTCATGAATTTAATTTTCTAAGTTCACCAAACAACACCATGCTAAAGATTTACCTCATGAGGACTTAATTGTTTGTCTTCCTTCTATTAGAGCAATACTTGTTAGAACATGAGAATGATATGAATATGCATGAAAGAAAAGAAATAGATAATATCTTCTTTAGGCAAGAACCTATTCTGAAACATAATTTGCCTGTTGAAATCTGGGAGATCCTCCACCCCGTAAGGGTGATCCTGTGTTTGAATTAAAGAAACTCCCTAATACATGGAAATACGCTTATTTTGATGGAAAAAAAATTATGTCATGTTATTATCAATTCTAACCTTTCAGTGCATGAAGAGAAAAGATTGTTGAAAACTTTAAGAAAACATCGTGCTACAATTGGATATATTCTAAATATTCTCAAGGGCATTTGCCTAGTTATGTGTCAACACAAAATTAATATGGAGCCTGATGCTAAACCTGTTGTCGATCATCAACGTTGCTTAAATCCAAAGATGAAGGAAGTGGTAAGAAATGAAATATTAAAACTTTTGAAAGCAGGTATAATTTATCCTATAGCCACTAGTAGAAAAAGGACTTTACGTGAGCCCCATTTGTCCCAGTGTGGAAACGGACCGGTACTAATGTGACCATTACTCCTGGTTCCAACGGCTAGGGGGGCCGGCATCATTAGTCCCGGTTCATGTTGAACCTCTAGTACCGGTTCGTGACACGAACCGGGACTAAAGGGGTGGTGGCAGGCTGGTGTCAGGCTGGGGCCCCACGATCACCATTAGTTCCGGTTCGTGTCACGAACCGGTACTAGAGGCTCACCTTTAGTCCCGGTTTGTGTAACGAACCGGGACTAAAGATGCTCCTATATAAACCCTTCGTCTAGCCCGAGCTCTCTGTTCTTCCCCTTTCCTCTCCTCTATGTTCTTCCCCTCTTCCTCGAGCTCATCCTCCATTTTTGCCAAAATTTGTCAAGATTTGGAGGCACCCCAATCATCCAAGTGTTCAGAAAGGTTAGCAAGTTTGTCCTTTCATCTCTCAGTGCTAGATTAGCTCTTGCAATGCTCTATAAGTATAGTGATTCGTGGGTTTTAGTTTGGGAATATTTATATGTGGTTGTTTATTTGATTTATATGCAATTTGAGCTCAAATTAACTTCTTAGTTTGAATGTGTAGGTGTGGTTTACTTAGTGCCTTCCCGTCCCCGTCCTAACCACCATCGATCGCCCGCACCGTCCCGTCACCGGCACCACCTTGGTGAGCCTCTTGTTCTTATCCTTTTTATAAAAAGAAAATCATGTTTGTGTGATTTAGATAGTTACTTGTATAATTTTCTTACCCGTACATTGTTTGTTATACATAGTGGCATGGTTTTGATATCCGTCCCCGTGGGCCCTCGTCCGGTTTATGATTCGGATGTGGTATATTCTCTTTTATAACTATTTGTTGCATTTCGTGTTTATGACAATTATGCCCATCAAGTTGACATAGATATTTTTATCTAGGAGGTATGTGAACCGGAAATTGCAACCGACCCTCTTGTCGAGAAGTTAAATTTAGTTGAAAAGTAAAATGAGTATTTGAAAGAAAAATTGAAAATAATTGAAGAAGAGAAGATGAAACTGGAGTTGTATGTTGCCGATGTCGTCGATGATCACAAGATCAAGATGGATGCAACGCGCTTGAAGATTAGAAAATTTAAAAAATATGCCATTGATGGTGAGGCTTGGTATCACTATGCTGTTGGATCAATTGTTACCTTAGTTGCGATCTTGATCGCATTTGTTGTTGCATTTAAATGCTTTAGCTAGAGAGTTTGTATGTTATTTTATGAGAACAAGTGTGTATGAACTTTATGTATGAACTTGTATTAATTTGGTCTTTTCGGTGTTGTGTAATGAAGATGAGCCGGCAATGGATGTACGATGACCGATGCTCTCCCCAGTTCATTAAAGGCGTGCATACTTTTCTGGTTGCGGCTGAGGCAAACAAGCGGGCGGATGGTTTTATGTATTGTCCATGTGCTGGCTGTAAGAATGATCAAAATTACTCTAAATCAAGTACCATTCATTTCCACCTGTTTGAGTCCGGTTTCATGTCCGGCTATAACTGTTGGACCAAGCACGGAGAAAGAGGGGTCCTAATGGAAGATAATGAAGAAGAAGAGGATGATGACAGCTATCCTGGCCATGGGTTCCCTGAATATGTTGGTACAACAATGGGGGAAGAAGCTGAGCCGGCAATGGGGGAAGAAGCTGAAGAAGAGGCATCAGATGAGCCCACTGATGATCTTGGTCGGGCCATTGCCGATGCAAAGAGAAACTGCGCAAGTGAAAAGGAGAAACTGAAGTTGCAGCGCATGTTAGAGGATCACAAGAAATTGTTGTACCAGAATTGCGAAGATGACAAGAAAAAGCTGGGTACCACACTGGAATTGCTGCAATGGAAGGCAGAGAATGGTGTATCTGACAAGGTATTTGAAAAGTTGCAGATAATTTTAAAGAAGAAGCTTCCAAACGACAATGAATTGCCCGACAATACATACGAAGCAAAGAAGGCTGTCTGCCCTCTATGATTAGAGGTGCAGAAGATACATGCATGCCCTAATGACTGCATCCTCTACCGCGGTGAGTACGAGGATTTGAATGCATGCCCGGTATGCGTTGCATTGCTCTATAAGATCAGCCACAATGACCCTGGTGATGTTGAGGGCGAGCGCCCCAGGAAGAAGATTCCTGCCAAGGTGATGTGGTATGCTCTTATAATACCATGGTTGAAACATTTGTTCCAAAACAAAGAGCATTGCAAGTTGATGCAATGGCACAAAGAAGACCGTAAGAAAGACGGGAAGTTGAGAGTACCCGTTGACGGATCGCAGTGGAGAAATGTCGAGAGAAAGTGGAAGGACTTTGCAGTTGACTCAAGGAACGTATGGTTTGGTTTAACTGCAGATGGCATTAATCCTTTTGGTGAGCAGAGCAGTAATCATAGCACATGGCCTGTGACTCTATGTATCTATAACCTTACTCCTTGGTTGTGCATGAAGCGGAAGTTCATTATGATGCCAGTGCTCATCCAAGGCCCCAAGGAACCCGGCAACGACATTGGTGTGTACCTTAGGCCATTTGTTGAAGAACTTTTACAGCTGTGGAGTATAGAAGGTGTACGTGCGTGGGATGAGCACAAACAACAGGAATTTGACCTGCGAGCGTTGGTGTTTGTAACCATCAATGATTGGCATGCTCTCAGTAACCTTTCAGGACAGACAAACAAGGGATACCACGCATGCACGCACTGTTTAGATGATACCGACATTATATATTTCGATAAATGTAAGAAGAATGTGTACCTAGGACATCGTCGATTTCTTCCAAGCAGGCATCCCGTAAGAAAGAAAGGCAAGCATTTCAAAGGTGAGGCAGATCATCGGAAGAAGCCTCGCCATCGTACTAGTGATGATATACTTGATATGGTCAAGGATTTAAAACTAATCTTTGGAAAGGGTCCTGGCGGACAATCTGTTCCGAATGACGCTGATGGACGCGCACCCACGTGGAAGAAGAAATCTATATTTTGGGACCTACCCTATTGGAAAGACCTAGAGGTCCGCTCTGCCATCGACGTGATGCACGTGACGAAGAATCTTTGCTTGAACCTGCTAGGCTTCTTGGGCTTGTATGGGAAGACAAAAGATACACCGAAGGCACGGGAGGACCAGCAACGTATGCACGGAAAAGACGGCATGGATCCAAAGCAGTATCAGGGTCATGCCAGCTACGCTCTTACAAAAGAAGAGAAGGAATTCTTCTTCGAATGCCTGCTCAGTATGAAGGTCCCGTCTGGCTTCTTGTCGAATATAAAGGGAATAATAAATATGGCAGAGAAAAAGTTCCAGAACCTAAAGTCTCATGACTGCCATGTGATTATGATGCAACTGCTTTCGGTTGCATTGAGGGGGCTTCTAACGAAAAACGTTCGATTAGCCATTGTATAGCTATGTGCATTCCTCAATGCAATCTCTCAGAAGGTAATCGATCCAGAAATCATACCAAGGTTACAGAATGGTTTGGTGCAATGTCTTTTCAGTTTCGAGTTGGTGTTCCCACCATCCTTCTTCAATATCATGACGCACGTTCTAGTTCACCTAGTCGAAGAGATTGCCATTCTGGGTCCTGTATTTCTACACAATATGTTCCCCTTTGAGAGGTTCATGGGAGTCTTAAAGAAATATGTTCATAACCGTGCTAGGCCAGAAGGAAGCATCTCCAAGGACCATGAAATAGAGGAGGTCATTGAGTTTTGTGTTGACATTATTCCTGACCTTAAGCCAGTTGGTGTTCCTGAATCGCGGCATGAGGGCAGACTGGGTGGAAAAGGCATGCTAGGAAAGAATTCAGTAATATGCCATGACGGGCATTCTTGGGCGCAAGCACACTACAAAGTTCTACAAAGTTCCGCCTTGGTGGCTTCGTATATCGAGGAACACAAGAATATTCTACGCTCCAAACACCCGGAGCAGTCTGACGACTAGATTACACATGAACAAATGGGGAATTTCGCCGGTTTGTTGCAGACACGTCTCATGCATGACGACACTGTTGTAGATGAGCTGTACTTGCTGTCCAAGTTACCATCTTCGACTCTATTGACTTTCAAATGGTACGAGATAAATGGGAATACATTTTACACGATCGCCCAAGATAAAAAGAGCACTAACCAAAACAGTGGTGTCCGCTTTGATCCAACAAACACCAATAGGCCTAAGGACACATATTATAGTTACATAGAGGAGATATGGGAACTTGACTATGGACGTGGTTTGAAGGTCACTTTGTTTCGGTGCAAATGGGTCAATCTGACAGGAGGCGGGGTAAAGGAAGACCCGCAGTACGGAATGACAACAGTGGATCTCAACAATCTTGGGTACGCAGACGAACCATTCGTCCTAGCCAATGATGTGGCACAGGTTTTCTATGTGAAGGACATGTCTACCAATCCGAGAAAAAGAAAAGATAAGGAAGCGGATACATCATACGATGAGCCAAAGCGCCACATAGTTCTTTCAGGGAAAAGAAACATCGTGGGAGTGGAGGACAAGATAGACATGTCAGAAGATTATGAAAAGTTTCATGAAATTGCTCCCTTCACAGTGAATATTGACCCTTTCTGACTTCATTTGCAATTTTTCATGCATTTACTGATTTTTTTAGATAAATGACCCTGAAATTGAAAAGCAGTACAAATGAACTCTGAAAAGGTTGAAAGTTGGCATGGTATCATCATTTCACCCACATAGCATGTGCTAAAAAGTTGAGAGGGTTACGGCAAAAACTGGATGCATTTCGTGTACAAAATGGACAATCTCTTTCGAAGTATCTGGCTTTCGGACGAAAACTCATCTGTTAACCAGGCATTTCATTTTTTAAAACTTATTTCAACTCCAGACTTTTTATGCGTTCAGTATGCACCATTCAAAGCCACGTCATCAATTTTTAACCCTTTCTGACTTCATTTGCTATTTTTCATGTATTTACTAATTTTTTGAGCTAAATGATCCTCAAATTAAAAAGCAATACAAATGAACTCCGAAAAGGTTGAAAGTTGGCATGGTATCATCATTTCACCCACATAGCATGTGCTAAAAAAGTTGAGAGGGTTACGGCAAAAACTGGATGCAGTTCATGTACAAAATGGACAATCTCTTTCGAAGTATCAGGCTTTCGGACAAAAACTCATATGTTACAAAGACATTTCATTTTTTTAAATAACCTAAGAATTACGAAATTGAATATAATGATAAAACATACTAATATTAAACAACAGAAAAAAGAATCACTGAAAAATCTATTATTATAATAAAGTTATTCAGAAACTAGTGATTCACATAAATTTCAAATATTTCAAATTTAAACTATTCAAATTTGAAAATTACTGGCACTAACAGAAAGTTTATAATTTTTTTTACCTAAAGCAAAAAGATTCACTCAGAAACTCTAAATAAAGAAAAAAACAACTCAGAAACAAAAGAAAATAAATAAAGCAGAAAACAAAAAAAACTGACAAATAAATAAAATTAAAAAAGCCCGCCTACTGGGCCACCACGGCCTGCATACGACTAGAAACCCAACCTCTAGTTGGGCCAGGATGGAGGCCCGTATGGCCCAGTAGGCCCAACAGGGCAGCACAGGTTCAATAGGCCCACAAAGGCCTGCTTAGAGAGGAGCTTGAAGCTGAAGCCGCGGCGGAGCTTATAAGCTGGTGCGGGCGCCTCTCGCCAAGCGAGATGGGACTAAACTTGCCCTGCACCGTGTCTACGCGAGCACCAGGCCTTTAGTCGCGGTTGGTGGCTCCAACCGTGACAAAAGGCCCCCTTTTAGTCGCGGTTGGAGCAACCAACCGCGACTAAAGGCCTTGCTTCCCACCGCTCTGCTTGGCTAAAATTGACCTTTAGTCCTGGTTGGTGGCTCCAACCGGGACTAAAGGTGCCTCGTATATAAACAACACTTGCAAATTTTTCCAAATTCCATCTGCATTTCCCCCAACGGCGCCGAAGACGACGCCGCCGCCAGGCTGCTGGAGCACCCGCCGCCCCATCGCGCCGTCGTTGTCGACTCGCCTCGCCTTGACATCACCGTCGTCTTCGCCTCACCACGCCATCGCCGTCGCGCGTCAACCTTTCTGCCCCCCTCTCCTCCTCGACCTCGCGCGCCATTGTCGTCGACTCGCCTCGCCTCGCCATCGCCCCGCTGTGAGCCCCTTTTCCTCCCTCTCCCCCCTTTCCCTCGCCCCCTGCCGCCATGGCCGCCTCTCTCCGAGCACACACACACACACACAGGCATGAACATACACACACACATGCATGAACACACACGCCCACACAATATGTATTTTTGTATGTTTTAGTATGTATGTATAGTAATTTTGTATGTTTGTATGTTTAATATGTATGTATTTTTGTATGTTTTAGTATGAATGTATAGCAATTTTGTAAGTTTGATGATTTATATGTATTTTTGTATGTTTTAGTATGTATGTTTTATATGTTATATAGAAAAAAGTTGAGGAATTTTGACATTTGATCCAATGTATAGCAATTAGTATATGTATGTATGCAATGTACAGAAAACATTTGAGAAATTTTGACCAAGCATAGAAAAATTTGCATAGAATTTGTTCTCGACGTCAACGATGCCCGGCCCGCATCCTTGTCGTCGACTCGTTCGCGACGATGTCCTGCTTCAAAGGCGCCATGTCCGGGACCCGGGTGAGGAACCCGGGTCCCGTCGTCGACCCGGAGCTTCTTTGGTGGTGGGCGCGTGGGCCACTTTCGGTGCGGAGGCTGGCGTCCCCCGCGGAGGTGGTACGTCACCATGTCAGGGAGGAGGACGAGCACGTCCATCGCTACATGGTTGTGTTGGACGTCAGGTTCTCCAATACCAGGCAAGTTCTTCAGGGATCTCACCCGAGCTATGATCCTGTGATCGTTCCTTCTCTTTGGGTGTCCACCGCGAGTGATGTTAATTAGCTAGTGATGTTATATATATGATAATATTCGAGATGTATTAGTGATAATACTCGAGATGTATTCGAGATTATATTCGATAATATTCGAGACAATGTATTCGAGATTATATTATTCGATAATATTAATTATCTGGATTATCTACTATGATTCAGTTTTTCCTTATTGATTACATGCATTCTAATTTGAATACTAAATTGTTTTATCTTTCTTCTGGATTAGTTAAATAAAAGCTATGGACAATACCGGCAGAGAAGGAGAAGAGGCTCTGTTCGACATCATACGCTCCCCGAGCTCAGATGACGGCTCGCAATATCTGAACACTTCGGGTGAGGGTATGATGTTTGATGAAGACGAACGAATAGATGAAGGCGACAACAATGATGACGAAGGAAATGTTCTTCAAATAACAAAGATCGGCGAGGTATATTTATTATATAAGCAATCCAGTGATCATTACATGTATTAATTGATTTGTATATATTAACGAATCGATCTTTCTTCTTTTAGCCCTCCGAATCGAGCAAATCTTCTAGAAGCGGCAGGGAAGTTCAAGGCCCGGCCAAAAGGTTGCAGGCTGGCGTAAAGTACAACATCGATGCCATCAAATCAAATGGCGAACCGCTTGAACCTAAGAAGAATGCGACCAAGTTTACTCGTCAATGCGGAGTTATTGTCAGGGACCAAATCCCGATCTCCATTCAAGAATGGAAAAAGCCAGCAAAGGGAGATCCAGGAGTTACTTTTGTTGACAAAAGAGCAAAAGATCTGCTTTGGGAATCGCTCATCTCACATTTCACCCTACCAAATCATTTGACAGATGCAGATCTGGCGAAAGTCAGGAAGAGTGCTCTTAAGAAGATGGCGATAGCATTCAAGAACCACAAGAAAAATATATGGGCCCGTACGTCAGAGCAGGAAAGCAGACTCCAGAATTCAAGGGAACACTGGAGAAGGCAAGAGATCACTAGGACGCTTTCATGAAGTTCAAGGAATCAGAACTAGCTTAGGAACGGTCGAGACAAAACAAGATTAATGCTGCGAAAAAGAAGTGGCACCATACTCTAGGGCCAGGTGGCTACCAGGTGGCCCTGCATAAATGGGATCTCACTGAGCAAAAGATGATGGCTGCAGGGGTCACTCCAGTTACATTGAACTGGCCCCCCAGGTGCAGGACTTGGTTTTATGCGCATGGGGGGAAGCTGGACCCAGAGACAGGGCTGATTATGGAGCGGGCAAGTCTTAAAAAAGCCCAGGTCGATTTACTTGTTGCAATAGAAGAAGCTCGAACGGGGGTGTTCACGCCCATCAGAGAGAACGACGAGCTTACGCGCGCCCTGAAGAATCCTGAACACCCGGGAAGAACACGAGGCAAAGGCGTTTTTCCGTGGTTTGAGGGGTATGCGGATTGGAACGCCGATTACAGAAGCCGTGCGAGAAAGAAGCAGTAGGAAGAGCAGAAGTGGAATCTGGAGGAGGAGCAGAGGAAGGAGGAAGCACTCCGCCTTGAAGGCCTAGAATCAAAGCACTTGGAGTTGGAACGCGCTTTCAGGCGGCAGCAGGAGCAGATCGACTCATTTAGCCAGGAAAGTGCGTCTCAGCGGCAGCAGGAGTAGATCGATCCAGCATTGTATAGCACCGTTCCATCTATGCTGAGAAGCAGCGTGGGTTCCACCCTGGCCGATGATGCACTGCTGCCTAGATACCATGTGGATGATATCAAAGATAGGACTACTTGTGAGCTACACATGAAAGTGAAGAACCTAACCATGAAGGTGGCGGACGGCTATGCTTTAACAAATCCCCCTGAAGCAACCTTCCATTGCAATCTGATTCCAGCTGGCTATGCTCGTGTCGGGGTTGATGAAGTGATGTCAGGATATTACGAGCTACAGCTTGACATTCCTGGAGGTGACAAGGAGAGCACACTAGGAGAGGCCATACATCGTATCATACTATGGAAAAAGGATTGCATCGTCTTTCCAAGGCCACCGACTCCTGCTACAATAAGTCCGTCACCACGTCAGCCGACTACTCCTCCTCCAAGTCCGGCACCGCGTCAGCCGACTGCTCCTCCTCACAGTCCGGCACCGCGTCAGCCGACTCCTCATCCTCCAAGTCCGGCAACGCGTCAGCCAACTCCTCCTCCTCCAAGTCCGGCATCGCGTCAGCCATCTCCGCCACCTCAGCGGGCTCCGCCGCCTAAGCAACAGCGGAAGAGAGGTGCCTCAGCTACGGCGGCTAGCGGTACAATAGGCAAGAAATACAAATATGGTCCAAACCTCAAGCCTCTTCCGAAGTTGCCTTACCACCTGACTGAGGAGGAGAACAACGCCGAAGTGGCTGCCCAATAGAAGGCCCATTTTGGACCGAAACCGCCCCTGCCGCCAAAGGAGAAAGTACCTGAGGATGTCATACAACACTTTATTGATAATGCTCAACCAGCTGTCAAGCATACGGACTCAGACTATGAGCGCTCTATCAAGAACTTATATCAGGCACAAAAAAAGAAGGAGTCGAGCTCGAGCCAAGAAGTTGGCAAAAAAAGCGGGAAAACTGTTCCCCAACTGGGAGAACAGGCAGTGCAACAGACCCCCCCCCCCCCGCTCATTGTACAAACACATGTGAGTACCGCCGATTAGCTGGTAATAACCGACGATCATAGAAGGCAGGCTAAAGAGGCCGGTCTCACTGTTGAACAACTCCTAGGCATCGAGGAACTCCCCGTGTTTAAAGAGGTGGAACTAAGATGGAAATATGTCCGCGGCTAACCTCTGGTCAAGCCTGAGCAGATCCCGCTTCTACCAACAAGAATGTACAATTTGCATAAGTGGTACATGATAGAAGCAGTAAAGACCGATCGAGAGTCCCTCATGGTGAAAGTCAAGGAAGAGCATTACTTCCATGCAAAAGATTTGTGGGTTGAGTTTCAAGAGTTGTTTCAGGTATTCAATCAAGACGCACTCGACAAATCTATCGGTAGTTGCTATTGTCTGTAAGTGATTTCTTTCTATAATTTAAGTCTCTAGCTAGCTGTGCTCGTTCATTACCTGTAATTATCCTCACTATATTCTTTTCTGTGGTATTATGCAGAATGAAGATGTATGAAATGAAAAGAGCTGGACGCTATGGCACTGGGTTCATTGACCCAAATACCATTAATGAAAAGACATGGTTACTTGAGGCATATAGAAAAGACACAGAGAGAAGCTTGCTAGAGTTTTTGAAGCGACTAAATACCCAACCAGAAGTACTACTTCCTTACAACTTCGGGTGAGTGTTACTATATCTTGTACTACAAATTCTATTTTTGCTTACTAGATGTTAATAAGTGTAGTTGATGAGTTATGCACATGCCCGCTTAATTGTACAAAAGTGTGCGCATGCAGTTTCCACTGGATCTTGTTAATCATTGAAGTTGACGAGGGAAAAGTTCAAGTACTGGACTCACTATATAAAGAACCATCCGAATACGCAATCGTGAGCGGGATGGTCGACAGGTAATTTCAATCATTATCGCACTATGTCGGCCTCTTTAGTTCATTTCCTGATATCAACTAATTAATAACTTCTTTATTCATTTTCTTTGCTGGCGGGCAGGGCTTGGCAAAAGTTCATCAAAGAGGTTAAAGGCGAATGGAAAGAATAACTGAAATGGGTGCGACCCAAGGTAATTAAGTAGTACTAGCTAGTTACGTCTGTGCATCTCTTTAATTCTAGTTTCAATACCATTATCATGCTTGATTAATTATTATCTGATTGAATTTTATTCTCGTAAAGTGCCTGAGCCAGGCGCCGGGGAATAATTTATGCGCATACTACGTTTGCGAGAACATTCGCATGATGACGTCCGAAATGGTTAGATCTGAAAGACAACTTCGGGTACGTTTGCCAGAACACTATCCACAATTTTTTTATCATGATCTAATATATATACACACAACTAATATATTCATCTTGATCTCCTTCTTTAAAGCTGATGGAGATGCGGGACCAGCTCCTACCATGGGATCGCGTACGAGCAATTCAAGAGGAAATAGCGGGATTTTTGGCCGACCAGGTCATAGATCCCAAAGGAGAATACCATTACAAGCTATAATACCTGCATGTAATGATCTGCAAATTGTAGGAGAAATTGTATATATATATATATGTGTATGTGAATGGTCGTACGAGAAATTCGATAATATATATATGATCGGTTCTACGAGAAATTCTATTTATATATATATATGCATAATGTGTACAGTGTTTGAAATGAAAAAGAATTAAATGTAAATTAAAAGGAAAAATAAACCATAATTCATAAACCCCTAATACTTTTAGTCCCGGTTGGTGTTCCCCCAGCCCCCGGCGCCGGCTCGTGCCACGTGGTGGGCCTTTGGTCCCGGGCCGTGTTGAACCGGGACTAAAGGGGGGAGGGGGGCCTTTAGTCCCCACCCTTTAGTGCTGGTTCCTGAACCGGCTCTAAAGGCCCTTACAAACCGGCACTAAAGCCTGGTTCTGCACTAGTGAGCTGATAGTAGATGGGTAAGTCCTGTTCGTTGTGTCTCTAAGAAAGGTGGCATTATTGTTGTTTCTAATGATAAAAATGAACTTATCCCGTGAAGAGTTGTTACTGGTTATAGGATGGTTATAAATTTTAGAAAGTTAAATAAGTCTACTAGAAAAGATCATTGTGCTTTGCCTTTTATTGATCAAATGTTAGAAAAATTATCTAAGCACACACATTTTTGCTTTCTAGATGATTATTCTGATTTTTCTCAAAGACTTGTTCATCCTGAGGATAAAGAGAAAACTACATTTACTTGTCCGTTTGGAACTTTTGCTTATAGACGTATCCCTTTTGGTTTATGGAATGCACCTGCTACATTTCAAAGATGTATGTCTGCTATATTTTCTGACTTCTGTGAAATAATTGTTGAAGTTTTCATGGACGATTTCTGCATCTATGGGACTTCTTTTGATGACTACTTGCACAATCTTGACAAAGTTTTACAGAGATGTAAGGAAACCAGTCTGGTCTTGAACTGGGAGAAGTGCCACTTCATGGTAAACGAAGGTATGGTCTTTGGTCATAAAATTTCTGAAAGAGCCATAGTCCAAGTGGCGCGCTCTCAGCCCACCCCAAATGATAATTTTTTTGAAGATATAGTCCAAGTGGCGCGCTCTCAGCCCACCCCAAGTGATCGTTGGGGAGGCTCCCGAAGGAGCGCTCCTTCATTAGTTGATCCCCGAGATGGCTATTGTGTTCCTCTTTTGTGAAGATTTTTTACGCGCTTATAATTAATTCTCATTATCTAAAAAAATAAAAAAAATCTAAAAAAAAGTACATATAATTGCATATTTCCACTCAAAACAAAATATTGTTTTGCTGAAACTCAGCTAGATGAGTTTTAACTATGTCTCATTCACTTTGCTGGCCGTTCGATCAAAGACGCACCGCGATTCGTGCAGAATCCACTATGTGGCAACCAGCATGTGTAACGGCCCGTTTTGACCTTTTTTTTGCGGATTGTCTGGTTTTGGGTCTTTTGTGTTGCAGTTTTTGGCTTTTATCATTTTTGGGCTTTTTTGCTTTCTTCCGGTTGGTGTGTACTTCTTTGGGCCACCATGGTTCACGGGCTGTGCTGCAAGGAACGGCGCATTTACCTCTTTTTTTGGGTCAGTTTTTTTTTTTGTCGGTTCTTTCTTTCGTGTTATAATTGCAATAATTAAGTTATTTAGGTCTCTTGCTCTCCATCTATTTTCAGATCCATTGACAACATTACTAAGTGACTGAATGTTTTATTTCTTTTTTCTTATGTGGTTATTTTGTTTTGGTTTTTACTTTTATGTTTTTTTTTCCGCGTGGTAGTTGACATACCACTTCGTACATAATGTTGATTTATGTAGTGTCCAAATATTCTGTGTTCTTCTAGGAAATTATTATTATGGGATCAAGCAAGCAAACATTTTTGAGTCATATTTTCTTTTTTGTGGGTCGTAACCTCAAGTTTTCAAGGGGTCGCAACTGCAAGTTTCAAATGGGATAGCAACTGCAAATTTTCAAGGGGGTCGCAACTGCAAAAAGTTTTCAAATGGGGTTGCAATTGCAAGTTTTCAAATGGGTCGCAACTGCATAGTTTTCAGGGGGGTCGCAACTACAAGTTTTCAAAATGGGGTTGCAACTGAAAGTTTTCAAGGGGGTTGCAACTGCAAGTTTTCAACTGGGTCGCAACTGCAAGTTTTTAAATGGGTCTCAACTGCAAAGTTTTCAAAGGGGGGGGGGGGGGGCAACGCATGTTTTCAAATGAGGTCGCAACTGCAAAGTTTTCAAAGGGAGTCGCAACTGCAAGTTTTCAGATGGGATCGCAACTGCATGTTTTCAATGGGGTCGCACATGCAAGTTTTGAAATGTGGTCGCAACTGCAGGTTTTTAAGGGGAGGGTAAGGCGAGAGTCGGAACTGCAAGTTTTCAAAATGCCCCCATGATACTTTCTCAAAATCCAAGCTCGCACATAAAAAAAAAATTCCCAGCTTCGTAGCCATGCGTACACGTTGTGTTGGGCCTAGAAAGCAAGCCTGCGTGCGTGTTTAAGCCTAAGCTATCTATGTACCCGGAGAAATCAGGCCAGCTGCCCATGTTGGGCCTAGCTGTGGGTAATCAGGTCATTGACTCGAGTAGAAGAACGACCCACTTTTGCACACAAACAAACACACAAAAACATGCGTGACGTCAGGTGAATGAGACATAGTTATGTCTTTGCTAGATGAGCTCCCGACGCGTTCAAAAATATAATTGCATATTTGTATCAGAGAATGCCACATGGTCCATTCATTTTTGAACTAAAGCACATATCAGTAGTTTACATGAATGTCAATTGGGAAAACAAGACAGGTTACATGGACTCGAAGAAAATTAAGCCAGATCATGACAAATAGTTAAGTTGATCATAAATCCTTAGGGCGTGAATGCATCAACTATGTTTAGTGCGTTCGACATATTTGGAAGGATTAGCGTACATTACATTTTGTTTTTGTGAAAAAAACAAGTGACAGCCGTAGATTCTTTAGGAGCGTCGGAAGCCATGTGCAAATATTTTTCCGATAGAGAAAGTATTTTATTGACTCTTGAACATCGCACCAAGGCGATACAACAATGACAAGAGTCCACACTCAGCCTCTACACAACAAGATACACACAGTCCACAAATAGAAAACAAATACGAGCCCCATTCTAGAAAGAAAGAAAACAAATACACGCTCCTCAACAACAACAAAATCCAACTGCAAATATAGCAATAGAAATACACTCACGCTTTAGTCGTTAGTTACTGCTGCTTGGGCGGCTTAAAGTAGGAATAGGCAGCAAAGAAGCTCTGCAGCACGGTGAGTGAGAGCAAGAAGACGGCGGCGACGACCGATATGGCCACCCACGGGTTGCTGAAGTAGTTGTGCACCAGAGCGGCACGCCACCTAGGCCACCTGGACTGCCGATACCTGTTGATCTCCAAGATCACGCCGGCGAGGTAGTTATGGTCGGCGGCCAGGTGGGCCTCCGTGCAGAGGCGGCTGAAGAACCCAGTGGCGTCCTTGTCGCCATTCATCTTGTTCACCAGCACGCCGCTGAGGTGGAGCAGCCTCATGTCCTCCGGCGAGGTGACGAGGCAGTCCATGAAGATGGCGTAGGCGGTGACGTGGCCGGGCGTGAAGGGGTAGGTCTGCTCGAAGGCGATCATGTTGCGGAACAGGGGCTCGCTGTAGTCGTAGAGCTGCAGCTCCGGGATCTCCAGGACGCCGCCGTGGAACCTCACATCGAGGAAGCTTGTCCCATCCTTCCTTGCACGGAACTTGACGCCGGCTTCCTCCATCTCCCTGGCGGACGGTATCCACTGCGGGAGCCCCGATGAGGGCACTGCGTGCAGGCGGGGGTTGTTGCGTGGCGCTTCCGGGAGGCCGACGGAGATGTAGAAGAGGTGCAGGAGGTGGTGCACGTCGCGGCATGCGATAGGCAAAGAGTGCACCTTCTGTGGCCGGAGTGAGCGGAAGAGCCGGAGGGCGCCGGCCACGAGGACGTCGCTGCTCTCATCAAGATCAGTCCGGAGCTGCTCGAACAGCTTTTGTACGACGATGAAAGGGATCTGGTTCTGGAGTAGCAGGAGGTCGCACGTGACAAACCCCCATACCCAGCACCTCCCGAACACCTGGGTCCAGTCGTCATCGTTGTCATCAGTGACATTGTCACTGCCACTGCCGTTGGGATTAGCTTCTCTCTCGGCGATGCGCGCGTACTTGAGAAGGCGGTGGAGGATGAAGCATCCGTCCAGCAGCATGGTGCGCAACACCCCCTGCCTGAAGCGAGTGGTGTTGTACCGTGGCTCTTGGTAGTCTGAGAAATAGGATGCAAGGATACGAGGCAGGATGGTCTCCAAGGCCTCTAAGCACCGCCGCAGAAGGTGGTACCTGCTGATGATGAGGTGGTGCCTGCTGATGAGCTTATGCATGCAGCACCATTTGTAGGCCGCAAGGTCATTGTTGTCCGATGTCCCGTTTTCGGGGAAGAGGCCGAGAGAGACGACAACCGGGGTGTAGGCCTCCTTATATCCACCTTTCATATCCTCAGGGACCATATAGATGGTTGGTGGCTGCTCCGACTCATATTTTCGAAGACGTAGAACCGCAACGTTCATCCCCTCCTCCATGTTCTTCACAAATTCATCCGACACATTGCGGCCACCTAATCAAGTGAAGGGAAAGGAAATTAAGTACTCCCTCTAATCTAAAATATAGGGACAAATACATCCATGCCCTTAGTTGTGTCCACCTAGTCATGTTTGCTCCTAGTTTTCGACGCTGCTTAGTTGTGCCACTAAAAAAGCATTTTAGGTCACCCGAATGCCCTTTTGTCACGATTCTGCCTGGTCAGCACCATTTGACCGTAACGGGCGCTGGTTTTGGACAGTTTTGCCCCCTGTTAGATGCCCCTTGCTGCTCCTTATAGGTGGGGCCCATTCAATGAGAAAAGAAAGAAAAAGACGAACATGTCTGTTACAAGTCTCTTTCTCTCTCTCCCTCTCTACTATGGCCAACCTGCCCGAGCACCAGCTGCTCGCACGCGTCCCGCGCATCATTGGCGTCGCGCCTCCCACGCCGAACTACCTCATCCGCGTACATGCATTGGCGTCGAACGTGACCGTCGTGCGCACCGTCGCCCACCGCTGCTACGCCGCGCGCCGTCCGCCGCCTCCTCGTGCACGCCTGCCTCCGCACGACGCCCGCCCATCGTCCATCAAACCCCTAGGGCACGGCTTTGTGCCCTAGGTCTTGTGGTTCGCCGGCCAAGGCTTCCGCACAGGCATGGTTCCCTGGAGTGATAGCCACATGGAGGCCCAACAGCACGTCGTTGAGAACAACAAGTAGTACGGCGCATTGCCGTGGCGGAGCAGCAAGAAAATCTTGCCAGCGGCTATCGTGGCTTCGATCTGAGCGCGTCACTTTCCCTGCTAGTTCACCCAGCGGCCATGGGAGGAAAGAATCGACGCATAACCAATGGAGGACAATGAATTCGTCCGATTTCCATAGTCAGAAGTGGAAATTGCGTCAATTCCGTCGGTGCAGTCCTCGATGGCTTTAACGGGGCATGGATTCTTCTTCCTCAACATGGCGCGTACTTCGTGGTGCAGCTGCTTGGCCTCTGGTGGTCTCCCTCACCTCCGTCGTTGAGGCAGTGTGCCCGCCGGAGCCAGAGTAGGAGGGGGGTGAAGGCGGCAGCTCCTCCGTGAGGGAGAGGAGGAGGGAGGGCTCATGCTGAGGGTTTAGCCATGCCTTAGGGTTCCTTTTACAGGTAAACGGGAGGGGCAATGTCACCATTTTATGCGGCGGGGATTAGGACGGCAACGAGGACGAGCACTGGTGGTACTGGGTCCGTGTGCAGGTGGTGGCACGACGCGTCGTGCACGTGGAGACGGAAGCATACAAGAAGAAGGGGGGTTACGATACAGCACACTCCAGAGCCTGGCGTGCTTGTCATGGCGTGGTGGATGGCATGCGGTGCGGGTCTGTGCTTGCATAGGTCTGAGGAAGAAGAAGGGTGGGAAGGAGATGGAGTGGGCCAGATAAAGCTTTGGCTGGGCCCATTTACCATAGAGAGAGTTTTTCTTTTTCTAGACAGAGTTTTTTCTTTTTTACTGGATGGGTACCACATGTAAGGAGTACAAAACTGTCCAAAACCAGAGACCCATCACGGTCAAATGGCGCTGACAAGACGGAATCGTGATGGAAGGGCATTCAGGCGACCTAAAATGCTTTTTTAGGGACAAAAGTGAGCAGCCTCGAAAATTAGGGGCAAACCTGACTATGTAGACACAATTAAGGGCATGGATGTAATTGTCCCTAAAATATATGTCATTTTAAATATTTTGTCATGCTGACTCTTTGAATATCAATATCTTAAAGTGGCTCACTAAAAAAAAATTACCTTCTCAAAGGTTAGAGAGGGTGAATCAAGCACAAAGTGAGCTGACCAAGCGAAAGGGGCGCTCGAGAGAAGCATGTACTTTTTTTTTTTGTAAAACAAAAACTCAAACTGTGAGCGCCGGACCGAGGAGCTTCGGAGGAGAGCATCGGGCAGCGTCGAATGTGAAGGAGGTGTGGAGGAGGGTGTGGACGGCAGGCGGAGTCGGACACGGCGTCGGGACGCTGGTGGAGGTGCAGCGGTCACGGGCACGGGGGGTGTTGGGTTGGGCAGCGGCCATTATTTTTTTTATTCATACACATTATATGTACTTCTTTTCACCATTCACTACTCATTCTACAAGTAACTAACCATAAGCATTATTTGTATTCATACACAATTTTATTTTGTAGTCGGCATGCTATTATTAGGATTATTATAACAGTAGTTACTGAAATAAAATAAGAGGCAGTAGTCATGCGACTATATTATATGTAAGAGCATGCATTAATTACTTAGTTGTTGCATCTAATTTTTTTTGAGAAAGGGGTATCTATACTCCGAAAAAGAAAGAGAGACCTTGTAATTGAGGACGACTTGGGCGCATAATCCGAGTGAAGACTCTTCCCAAATAATCTTGCTCTGGATGGTCAACCGGGTCTCGGGATCGCAGAGGGGACATCCGATGTCGAAGACGCCACCAAAGGTATCGAAGAAGCAACCAAAGGGTTTCTGAATATTAGCAGAACTCTGAATTCTCAGAAGAAGAAAAAAAAAGGAGAACTTTGAATGCATCTAAAAGTAATCAAGGACAGAGCATGCAGATATATATACTCCGAAATAATGATAGAAAGAGAGACCTCGGAATGGACGACTGGGCCGCGTCCTCGCAGTTTCAACAAGTAGTTCTTGCCCTTCATCTCCTGAAAATCCACCGGAATGCATTCTGAATTCATTTCGAAAAAACTAATCTAATTTTTATTTTAGTTGGTTCTACTAAGAATGCTCTAATGAATCTACTAAAACATGTGCTTGTCTCATTTGAAGTTTTGAAGACATTGAAATTTGAGTTATCATCGGGGTTTTAACATATTTCTTTAAGAACTTGACCTATTTTTTTTACTCAATCGATGTCAGTTTTCAACTAACTCGATCAATGTGTAAGTGGAAGTGTTTCTGTGAGCCAGAGGGAATAGTGGAGTATAGTTCATAATTGTCTCATTAAGGTACTAGACTAGTTCTTCCCATTACCTACATTTCATACGACTTATTTCTCTCATCAAAGTCATAAATTTGTGGGCCAAACTGCATAAAAACACATAATCGAGACCAGAAATGTGAAGATGCATGAGATAATCTGACCATCAAAGCGGGGCATAATAATTCACTCTTACCCGATGGTGTGCTGTAATCAAGATCTTGGCTGTAATCAGAGATCTCCCCATCGCTCATAATTGAAGCACGATATTATCTTGCTCTGAAAATTTTGGCAAGGGACAGCAATCGAGCGACTTACGTACCTAAGAATCAAGTGAAATTCGGAGCTTGTTAATTTCTTCGATCAGTCGCCTGCGTATATATCATTAGAAGAGAAGCTCCTCTTACGTGGAATAAATACTTAGCTTGGGGGTATGCCCGGTTGGAAAAGAATAAATACTTAGCTTGTTTCACATCAAAAAATAATACTTCGCTTGTTGGTAGAAAAGGGCCGTCATGGAATCAAGTGGAGTAAACTCACGAAAAAGGAAAGTGAAGGAAAGGAGTGGAATAAATTCTTAGCTTGTTGGCAAAAAGCTAGGGACATCCTGGAAAGAAATAACAAGAACGGGTACTAGCCTTGTCAAAGACAAAAGAGGCGTACGTAGGCCCTAGGGTTTCTCGGATACTTATTTGGAGTAGCCAGTTTTCATACAACCACTAAACCCGCCTTTCAGAAAAGAAAGAAGAAAATGTGGGAAGCCAATAAACAACGACAGGGCGATCTCGCCTGTAAAAGAAAAGGTGGCGTGAGTTTTGAATATTATAGCTTCACGTTATTATATTGAGTTGAGTTGCTTAAACTCTTCATGTCACTTTTCAGGTACAGACACTAATGGAATCCGCGTCTTTGCCCAGTGCCGACCGGTTTGCCGAGTGCATAACGTCGGGCACTTGGCAAACAATTCTTTGCTGAGAGCCTTTTTTTTTTTTTTTTGCACTCGGCAAACAATTCTTAGCTGAGAGCCTTTTTTCCTGCACTCAACAAACAACTCTTTGCTGAGTACCTTTTTTATGCACTCGGCAAACAATTATTTACCGAATACCTTTTTTTTTGCACTTGGCAAACACTTCTTTTTTCTTTTTTATTTTTCTTCTCCTTTCTCTTGTTTCTTTCCTTTTGCACATTATTTATTTTCTTCTTATATTTTATGCTCTGTTCTTTTCTACAATATTTTTTATTGTTTTTTCATTTTCTTTGCTTTTCCCCTCTCTATTTCCTTTCATATGTATTAAGTGCACTTTCTAAGCATTTAGTGAATATTATAAAATTTTGAACTGCAAGTGCATGAAAAAGTTGGCAAAAATGGGTTGAAAAATCATATTTGCGTTCTTGAGTCTATGTTTAGGATTTATCCAAGAAAAAAAAGAATTCCAAACGTGTAGTTTATTGGGTTTGTAATTTCCAAAAATGTAAACGAAGTCTAAAAAACATGAAACTTGGCCTGGTGCCCTCATATGTCACCTAGAGGTTGTGATAAAAATTCGAGAAGGTTTCACAAAAGTTGTGACATACACTGCTTAGAAACCAGACCATCTCCGAAGAAGAATCATGGTTTCGAGAGGGAACAAGTCAGATTTGAAAGCGATGCGACCGCTGCTTCATTTGTTGCCCTTGAAATTTTTTCTACACTCAAGATACATCGTTACATGATCGATGTCAAAATTTGGCCTTTTTTTGGGTCGGTTTGCTATATTTAGGTCATTAAGTGCATTTGTTGGCATTTAATGAATATAATAAGATTTTGAACTACAAGTGAATGAAAACTTGGCAAAATTGGATTCAAAAATCCTATTTGTGTTCTTGAGTCTATGTTTAGGTGTTATCCAAGAAAAGGAAAGAAATTCCAAACATGAGGGTGCCAAGACTCGACCCCGAAGATGGAGTTTTTTTTTTTTTGAAAATTGCAAACGAAGTCTGAAAAATATGAAACTTGGCATGGTGCCTGCATATGACATTTAGATGTTGTGGTAAAAATTTGAGAAGGTTTTGCAAAAGTTGTGATGTACAATTGCTTAGAAACTGGACGATCTCTGAGGAAGAATCATGATTTTGAGTGGGAATGAGTCGGCTTTGAAGGCGATACGACTGCTACAACATCCGTTGGCCTTGAATTTTTTTTCTATAGTCAAGATACACCACTTCATGATCCATGTCAAAATTTGGCATCTTTCGGTTCCGTTTGCTATATTTAAGTCATTATGTGCATTTTCTAGGCACTTAATGGATATATTAAAGAAAAAAATCAAAGAAAATAAAAAGTGAAGAGTAGAAAGAAAATATAATAAATGAAAGAAAATAAATAAATGAAAAGAATGGAATAAAAAAGGAAAAGAAATAAAAGAAGAGAAATAACAGAAAATGTGATTCCTCGTTCTTTTTACAGTGCACTCGGCAAAGCCAAGAAACACGCGATCGGCGTGGTTCGTCCTGTTTGGTTGGGAGGGAGTGGTGGCACGGATCGATGAAGTGGCATCAATCCTGTCGTCCACCACTCCGAGATCCAACGGCCACCATCTTCTTAAGCCCCCCCCCCCCCCCCCCTCTCCCTCCCCCCTCACCTACCGGGCTTGTAACAGCCCCAGAACATATACCCTAATTATGCTAATTAATTGTGCCAAGTCAGCATATTAATTTTGAATTTAAATAAAATAAGGAATTAATCAAACCTTAATTTAATTAAGGAAATAAAACTGACATCGGCAAAGTGGTTGTCACTAATCTCACGAGCTACACGGGTAGAGTAGATGACCACATGGGTGCGGTTGGTGTAGGACACGGTCTCGATGTGGTATCCACAGTAGGCGGTGATCCCTGCGACACCGCTAGAAGTTAAGAGTTGTAGTTAGCTTCAACGTGTGTGATTTTTCCCGGTGAAAAGCCAAGTGGCTGTCCACCAACCTCTGCCAGGAGGTTCAATATTCCCAAGGAACGGGAACTACTGTAGACAACCATCGGAAGAGGTAGCCTCCAATGACGCCCAAATGTTTTGGGCGACGTGGGACGGTGTGCCGAGGTGGTTGTAGCCGGCGGGCGACTGCCGGAAGGGGAAGCCGCGATCTCCACAAGAATGAGTTCATGGTGTGGAACGTTTATTATTATTATTTTGTGATAAAGAAAATCGTACTTTTCTTTTAGAAAAGAAGGAACTCCTACCTTTTTTTAGGGTTTTTTTTTAGAACAATCTTTTTTAGTTAACAAGAAACTCCTACCTTTTTTTCAACATTGATTTTATGGGCGCTGCTGTGTCAACATTGATTTTCACATAATTCGCCGGAGGAGGGATCCATTGGCTCGGTTTGAGTACTGGAGCTAGATGTCTGCACACCGTATGCTTCTGCAAAATCTGTATATTTGACAGGAACGACAATACAAAACCGTGGGTAGATAAAGGACTCTGGAATATGTCCTCATGGATCGCTTTCCTACGGGAGCTCCATATCGCCCAAAGAGTTACGATCATATTTGTAGAGCCAATCCTTGGCATTGGGTTCAGAATTTTGACACTTATGCTCGACCATTTGCTCGTCGGATAGGGCCCAAACGTTGCGAGCCATACTGCAGTTCAGTAGGCTATGTGTCCAGCTATCCGCAGCTCCACATAACGCACACACATGTGTTGGAGCCATGTTGCGGTGGTGAAGCAAATCACCCGTAGGAAGTGACTGCCGAGCCAACCTCCATGAGAAGACTTTGAGTTTAGAAGGAACTCGCATCTTCCAGATTGATTACCAGCCGTTCGAGTCCCGCTCACCATTAGATATGCTCTGTTGTGCTTCCAACCACTCTTCTCATTGTATCTTTGTTCTGAGAATCAGATTGTATGCTGAACGTACAGAGAAGCAGCCCTTCTGATCCCCCGACTAGGCCCAGAAGTCGGCAGTACGACTTGTCCAGAGGTGAATTCTCAGGATCGATTCTGCATCAAAGGGAACAAATATGTCGCGCACTAGGTCCTCTTTCCAGGAAGCCGAGGAAGCATCAATCAACTGAGATACTAGCTGCGGAGGATTTGCACTTCTGGGAGCAATTGGCCTCATTATCCGATCCCTAGGGATCCAGTTGTCACGCCAAATGTGCGTTGTCTCACTGTCTCCAATTCTTCTTATAATTCCTTGCTGCAAAATATCTCTACCATCTAGCATTGCCCTCCAAATTTGTGAAGGCTGTGAACCAAGATCAGCATCCATAAATGACGAGGACGGAAAATATTTTGCCTTCAAAATTCTTGCCCCAAGTGATGTCGGTTCATGAAGTATACGCCAAGCCTGTCGCGGCAAAAGAGGAAAGTTGAATATCTCCAGGTTTCGGAAACCTAAGCCTCGCAAATTTTTTGGACGTGTCATATCCTCCCAAGAGACCTAGCTTGGCTTTCATTCCCATGTTTGCTGCCCCACCATAATTGGAGTATGATGGATGTCACGCTTTCACAAAGACCGCGTGGTAATCTGAAGCAAGCCATCGGAAACACCGGGATTGCTTGAGCCACCGATTTAATTAAGACCTCCTTACCAGCAGCCGACAAGAGTTTCTCCCTCCAATCTCTTATTTTCTCCAAACTCTGTCCCTGAGATATCAGAAAGTTCCATTGATGGATTGTCCTACATCCGTGGGCATCCCAAGGTACCTTTCACTAAGTGATTCATTTTGCAAATTGAGTGAATTTTTAACTTCTTGTCTCAAGTTTTGCGGGCACCCCTTGCTGAAGAAGATTGAAGATTTCTTGTGATTCACCCTTTGGCCCAACGCCGCACAATATGAATTAAGCAGGTTTGACACCTCATTAGCTCCCTGCACACTTGATTTGAAAAGCAACAGGCTATCATCTACAAACAATAGGTGATTCACAGCAGGTGCTGTTGGTGCCACCTTGATGCCACTAAGAACCAGTGGCGGATCTAGGGATGGGGTGGTGGGGGCCATGGCCCCCCGCAAACAATTTGCAGAACTTTTTTTACTAGTGCATTCATATGTATATTTAATAGTTTATTAACTATTTGTAATGTGTTTTGAAAAAAAAAACTGCACCCTTTGTAATGTTGCCCCTACATTGGTGAAATTCTACATCCGCCACTGCTAAGAACTGATGACTGAGAACTGAATTTCAGGAGGCACGAAAGACCCTCTGCTGCAATCAAAAAAATGTAAGGGGAAATAGGATCTCCCTGCCTAATCCCTCTAGTGGGTTTGAACTGATCAAGCTTTTCTCCATTGAAGAGGACTGAGAACGAAACAAACCTGACCATTCCCATAATTGTATCTATCCATGTTGAAGCGAATCCAAGCTTAGCCATAATGGCCTGCAAGTATGGCCACTCTAGTCTGTCGTAGGCTTTCATCATATCAAGCTTAACAGCACAGATACTATTTGTTTTGAACTTGTTCCTCTTCATAAAGTGCAGACACTCAAAAGCACTTATTATATTATCTGTGATCAATCTACCTGGGACAAACGCCGATTGCTCCTCATAAATTATATCAGGCAAAATAAGCTTCAACCTGTTAGCCACCACCTTGGAAGCGATTGTGTACAAAACATTGCACAAACTTATTGGTCTGAACTGGGTTAGCAATTGTCGGGTTCAGTACCTTGGGAATTAACACAAGAAGTGTATTGTTGACGCATTCTACACTTTCTTTGCTTCTAACAATACGCAAAATGGCGCGGGTAACATCATCTCCACATAGGACCCAGTGTCACTGATAAAAATGCACTGGAAATCCATCTGGGCCTGGAGCCATCGTGGCAAACATCTGAAAAAGAGCAACCTTAACTTCTTCATTAGTACAAGGAGCAGTCAGACTACCATTAATTGCTGCGGTGACTTTGCACGGGACATGAGCCAGCACGTCCTCCACCCCTGTGACACCCTCGGAGGTGTACATGCTCTGTTAGAACTCCTGTACCACCGCCCTTAGCTCATTTGGGTCGTCCGCTTGAACACCCAAGGAATTAATAAGCGCCTTGATCATGTTCTTCTTTCTCCTAAGGCTTGGATACATGTGAAATTTTTTGGTATTGTTGTCGCCAGCCGATAGCCACACTATTCTTGATCTCTGACACCACATTAACTCCTCCCAATGATACAGCTCGATGAGCCGGTCATTAAGTTTTATCTCCAGATGCGATGGCCCAACCCTAGAAGGAATGTTGCAAAGGTCTTCCAACTCTTGCTTGATTTTTTTTATCTCCTTGCGGACGTTACCAAACGTATTTTTACTCCAGCCTTCAAGATCCTTTGACAGGGTCGTCAACATACTCCTTAGATCCTCCGACCGAGAGCCCAGTTGTACCTCGTTCCATCTCTCCGTGATCATCTCCTGCAATGATTCGTGGGATTCCCACATTACTTGGTTGCAAAATCTTTTCTTGACCATCGTGTTCAAAGGCATACCCGAATAGTCCAGTAATATTGGGCCATGATCGGATGTTACTGATGTTAAGTGTTTCAGATTTGCCAGAAGGAACATATTCATCCAGTCCGCATTAGCAAGGGCACGGTCAAGCCGGTAACTTCCCCCGGCAACCTTTTTTTCAAAGGTCCTGAAACGTCCTTGATAGCCTAAATCCAGCAACATGCAAATGTTAATTGCATCTCAAAAACCTTGAATCTGGGTATTGCTACGATCAACTACACCTTCATGTTCTTTCGAACGTAACACTTCATTGAAATCACCCATACACAGCCAAGGAAGGTCGCTCAAAGTGCTTATCCCTTTCAACATGTCCCAGGTCTGGTGTCTCAACTGAGTTTGTGCTTCACCACATACACACGTAAATCTCCACGAGGCATGTCCCACCTCTTCTATTCTATCATTTATGTGATAAACAGTCACCCAAAATCTCAATAGTGATATTATTATTCCAGAAAATACCTATGCCTCCACTTCTTCCTTGACTATCTATAGCATAAGCTTTATTATATTCGAGAGTACTAGCTAGAGCTTCTACACATGTTCCACTGATTTGAGTTTCAACAACGCACAACACGGTAGGGGTAAACTTCATCACGAATTCAGGGAGTTCTTGGACTGTCCCGGCATTATCCGCTACGCGACAGTTCCACACAAAAGCAATCATTGGGCCCGGCAGCGCCCCTTGAAGGAGCCCCCCAAGGTTGATTTGTTTGAAGAAGTGTCGTCCTTGTCATCAACAGAAGGTTTGTTCCTCTTCGGATCCCTCTTGGGTGGAGGGCTAACCAGAGATGTGCTATGGGGAATGATCGCTTGCTGCATCCCCGATGAAGCTGTAGAGTTCTGTGCATTCAATCCTGCTGGGTCACCTTGGAAGTTTCCCTCAAGTGCGTTGTTGTCAGTTGGAGTGTTCGTCATCCTACTTGGGTAAAGCATGTCCACATCAGATGAGGGATCTGCCGGGTCTTCATCCTCCATGAACCCATTATCTGCCGGGCCATTGTCTATTCGGCCTCTGATACGTCCATTTTGCATCATTATTTCATACTATAATTTATCCTATTTCAATGATATATTTCACAATATGATGCAATGCTACTACCTTTTCTCTCTTAAAATGCAAGGAATACAAAGAGAGAGGAATTATGGACAGTTGGAAATCTGGACCTAAAATGCAACAGAAGAAAAAGCAATTCTCCAGAGCTCAAAATGCAGCGTATATTTTTGGAGAATTATTTTGGAATATATGAAGGATTATGGCGCCAGAATGGGCCAGAGGGCACCCACACAATAGTTCATGCCATGTGGCCATGTGGGCCCCTGGTGGCTCGTCTCCCGATGCCCCATTGCTATAAATTCACATTTGCCCTAGAAAAAAAGCACAGAAAATCCTTGGGACTTTCCACCATCTTCTACGAGGCGGAACTTGGGTGGAGCACTTTTGCTCTCCGGTCGTGCGATCCTGTGGGGGAAACTTCCCTCTGGGAGTGGGAAATCTAGGCCTTCATCATCACCAACACTCCGTTCATCATGGGGATCATCATCTTCATCAACATTTTCACCAGCACCATCTCATCTATAAACCCTAGTTCTTCTCTTGTGTTCAATCTTTGTATCAAACCTCAAATTGGTACCTGGGAGTGCTTGTAGGTGTTGATTACATCTTGTAGCTGATGCTTATTGGTTTTATTGGTGGAAGATTGTTATGTTTAGATTATTAATCATGTATTTATACCCACTGATCATGATCAATATGATGAGTTATGAGTAGTTCCATTAGTTCTTGAGGACATGGGAGAAGTCTTGTTGCTAGTAATCATGTGAAGTTGGATATCGTTCAATGTTTTGATATTTATGTTGTGTTGTTCTTCCTCTAGTGGTGTTATGTGAACGTCGACTACATGACACTTCACCATCTTTGGGCCTAGGGGAAGGCATTGTGGAATTAGTTTGTAGATGATTGGTTGTGAGAGTGATAGAAACCCAAACCCTAGTTTATGGATTGTTCCATGAGGGGCTATTTTGGATCCAATTGTTTAATGCTATGGTTTGATTTATCTTCATTACTTCTCTTGTAGTTGCAGATGTATAATCATAAGTAGGTATTTGTTCAAGTTAGGACAGTGCCTTAGCTTTGGTCAACCCACACAACACTTATCAAGGTAATGAATGTTAACTTAGTGAATCATGGTGAAAGTAACTTGACAAGATTCCCGTGTGTCCTCAAGAGCATTTTAGTCACTATAAGAAACACAACCTGCTTTTCCTTAGGACAATTAAGGATTTGGCCACTTGCTGCACCTATTTAGTTTTATTGCATGTTACTTGGCTATGAATAGTCTTGCTATCAAAACTATCTTACAGCACTTGCAGTGAAACGCTGTTGAAAACTACTTGTCAATTCCTTCTGCTCCTCATTGGGTTCGACACACTTACTTATCGAAAGGACTATGATTGATACCCTATACTTGTGGGTCATCAAAACTCTTTTCTGGCGCCGTTGCCGAGGAGTGTAGCGCTCTTGGTAAGTGGAATTTCGTAAGGAAACTTTTATCGTATGTGCTGATTTTATTCTTATTTGCTACTATGGAAAATAATCCTTTGAGAGGCTTGTTCGGGGTGACCTATCCACGTGCTGTAGTGGTTAGGAAGGAACCCCCACCTAGTGAAAATATTTATTATGAAATTTCACATGGTATCCTGGAACAATTGCAAACTAATCGTTATGCAGGAGATGGAACAGTTCATCTAGATATGCACTTGCTTGTTATAGAAGAACTGTGTGGATTATTTAAGCTTGCAAGTTTATTAGGGGAAGAAGTAAAGAAGAAGATATTCCCTTTACCTTTGGAGGGAAAGGCATTGGCATGGTTTAGGCTACTGGATAATCTGCACTCATGGGATTGGAATCGGTTGAAACTGAGGTTCCATAATAAATTTTATCCTATGCATCTAGTTCATCGTGATCAGAATTTTATCTATAATTTTTGGCCTCGTGATGGAGAAAGCATCGCTCAAACCTGGGGGAGGCTTAAGGAGTTAATGTTTAAATGCCTCAATCATGAGCTCTTGAGAGATATTATTGTTAATAATTTTTATGTTAGGCTTTCTTTGCGCGATAAAGAAATGCTTGATGCTTCTTGTGTTGGTTCTTTTAAAATTGAACAAATTAATTATAAATGGGACCTTATCAAAAGAATTAAATGCAATGCTGAAGATTGGCAGGTTGACAAAGGTAACGATTCAGGTATAAATCTTGAATACGACTGTGTTAAGTCTTTGGTTGAAACTGATGTTTTTCATGAGCTTAGTGCAAAATATGGGCTTGATTCTAAGATAGTTGTCAACTTTTGTAAATCTTTTGCAGCTCATGTTGATCTCCCTAAGGAGAAAATGTTTAAATATCATGAACCCATTAGAGATATTTGTGAAGAACCTATTATTGCTAATAATGAAATACATGCTTATACCATTGATCCTTTTGTGCCTACTGCTTATATTTAAAAGCTTCATTTTCCTATTAGGATTAAAGAACATTCTATTGCGACAACAATTGTTAATAAAAGTTACAATAAAGCACCTAAACCTTCTGAACAAACTAAAGTTGAACCTCATATTGCTATGGTTAAAGATCTTGTGGATGAAAATGTCGATGGGCATGTTATTTATTTTTGTGAGAAATCTTCCAGAATTGCTAAGTAGCATAAGGATGAAAAAGATAAAAATGTTAAAGTTGTTGGCATGCCTTGTAGGAGATATGCCCTAGAGGCAGTAATAACAGTTATTTTGTATCTCCGAGTTTGTAATGAATGTTTATGTTCCATGCTATAACTGCAATGATTCTCGAGTCTACAATAACCACGAGGCTCGGAGGGAAACTCATTTGCACGTGTGGTATAATAAACGGTAAAATGTATTCCTAGTCTTGCCTCTAAGACTGGCTCAAGTATTGCATGATGATCCAGTTTTCCTGATCATGGGATGGCTATGCCGGCAATTTTGAGGGCACAATGTTGGTAGAACACTTGTGTTGAATCGACCCGATTGATGTTATGCTATGAGATACTTTCGTCACAAGTTAATGGTTAATAACACAGAGATAGTTAATGTTTGCATAATTCCTTAGACCATGAGGGTGTTGAGTTTCCTCATGCTTGCTTCATGAACTTTGGGGTTTGTTAAACGTCATCCGTAAATGGGTGGCTATTACGGCGGCTTATGGGTTCATGGAAAAGTATGTCAAGTAACTTGATAACTCAAGATTGGGATTTGCTCCTCCGACGATGGAGAGATATACTCGGGCCCTCTCGGTGTAACGGTATCCATCATCGTCTGGCCAGACAGCTTGTGATTTGATCACTGGGATACCGCAACACGGAAACGAGAAAAGAGAACAAAACCGGTAACGAGGTAACTTGCATGGTGGACAAAGTGTTGGCCCACGGGAATGCAATAAATCTCACCTCGGGTATTTGTGATATATCGTGAAGCAACAGTAATAGCACACGGCAACTGGAGGTTCACTCGGATATTTATTCGTGTGGGTATAGGGGTCAATATGGGTGTCCACGGCTCCGATGTTGATCATTGATCGGAAGGGGTTCCGGGTCATGTCTATACTTCACCGAACCTATAGGGTCACACGCTTAAGGTTCATCTATCTGCTGAATACTAGACAGGGAGTCTGAGAGATAGTCACCGAAAAAGTTTCGGAGACAACGAAAGGGTTTCGAAGAGAGAGAACACCGAAAGAGTTTCGGTAAAACCAAAAAGTTGTTTTGGAATATATTATTAGGTCAAAAAGGGTTTCGGCATCGCATGGAAATTTTCAGAGGATGCCAGAATTAGTCTCGGAACTTCTAGGAATTTTCAGAGATCAAAACTGGAAATGTTCCGAAACTGCCGTAACCGCTGTTGTTGCTTTTCGCTGATAAAAACTACCATACCGGAAATGTTTTGGAAAATTCCCAGAATAATTTTAGAGGGTGCCGGAAATGTTCTGGAATCTTGTCTCAGCGCGAGGGGACAAGATCCCATGAATCGGGGGTTGCTTGTTTGGTGGCTTTTTGTCTAGGGAGCACCCTTGTTTCAAGGGAGACATGTTGGTGGCTTGTTGGGGGGCCCGCCCATGGGGGGGGGGGCAAGGTTGTGGCCGGCCAAAGGGGGGACCCCATGGTGTCCCCTTGGTGCCCCACTTGAGTTACCATTCCACCCTTCATGTGGGACATGTAGCATGGGTGTTTTGGTATTTCCTCCACCACCCCACCCCTTGCCTTGGCCTATAAAAGGAGGAGAAGGGGCTGCCATTCTCCTCATCCCCTTGCTCTCATACACATGCCATGCATTATCTGGCTTCTTCTCTCCCTCCCACGAAAAGAGTTTCGTAGAGCCAAAAGGCTGTCTGGGTTCCGGCAGGAACTAGTTCTGGACGGCGAAGCCCTGCCGGATAGCTGACACCGTATGTGTGCAACCCCATAGAGAGGTCGTAGTTTCGGTCTTTTGCCCGAGGGGCTGTTCGAGTGTCCTCTCGGAGGGCTGTCCGAGTCTCCGTTCGAGTTTCAAGGGTCCTCCCGAAGGGCTGTCCGCGACATCGTCCGGGGGACTGTCCGACCGCCTCCTGAAGGGCTGTCCGACGAGGGAGTACATCCTCGTGGTTGGGAGGTTGTAAATCCTAGCTGCGGGGATCTGCACCAATGATCTCCACCGACTCTTCTTCCGCTGCGCTTCGAGTCGGTACGGAACAGATCAAACCTTGTATGCAGTCTCCATAGTGGTCCTGGGCGTGTTCGCTATACCGAAAATTTTGATTTTCTGTCGCGTTACCCTACAGTGGCATCATGTAACACCCCCGGTGGTTAGCCACAGTAATCCCATTTTGATAATGCCAAGTCAGCATGATTATCAGTGCATGATCATCATTAACATCATATTGCATTTCAACTCCTAACCTCAAATTCAAAATTTAATGAAAGTGGAAAATAAAAGTTGTCCAACATAGAAACTAAATTGTTCATTAAATAGCAAATAAATCAGAGACAATTCTAAAATTAAAACCAACATCATTGGAGTTGGGTAAGTGACTCAAACATCTTCAAACAGCGACTAAAAACAATATTTAATAACCATTTATTAAATCTAATTTAAGTATGAAATGATGTTTTGCCCAAACTAATTTTAGGTGTTAGGAAATAAAGCACCGGTATTTATGGACCAGGTCACATGTTTTACAAAATTCAATTTGAGCCCTAACTATTTACAAAACAGGGGTATGGATAAATAAAAGGAGAAAAGAAAAGAAAAAGGAAAAAAGCCCCCCCCCCCCCCCCGGGACCAACGGGCCGTGGCCCAGCTGGCCACCAGGCCACGAACCAGGCGGCCCATTCCCCCAGCGGCGCCCACTCCCCTCCCCCATATCCCCCCCCCCACCCGAAACCCTAGCCGGTACCCCACCCCCTCGCTATTCCCCCCCCCACTCGATCCCCTTTCCCCTGGATCGGATCGGGGCAGAGGCGCCCCGATCCCGACCCCGCCGCCGCCCGGCCCCGCGGCCCTGACGCCGGCCTGACGCCGGCGCCGCCCCGCTCCGTCGCCGCCTTCTCCTTGCCTCGCCCTCCTCCTCCTCCCCGACGGCCTCCTCGACCCCGACGCCCTTGACGCCCGGCGCCGCGTGCCCGTCACCGCCGCCGGCGTCGCCCCTCCGCCGCATCGACCTCACTGTCGCCTCCTCGCCCCGGCCACCCCGAGCCCGCTGCCCCTTCCCGTCCTGCCCCTGTGAGCCCCGTCCGTCTCCCCCTCCCTCTCTGTCCCGCGCCGGAGCCGCGCTCCCGTCGCGCGCTCACCATGCTCTCTCTCCCCATCGCTCGCGCACGGCCTCGCCTCCCCTCCCCCGACGCCTCCTCCCCTGCTCCCGACCGCGCGACCCCGCTGCCGCCTGCTGCCGCTCTGCTGCTGCGTCGCTCGCCAGCCACTGCCGCCCCGCACGCGCCCGCACCGGCTACGGCCGCCGCTGCTCCCCTCTGCTCCGCCACCCCCATGCCGCTCCGGCCCCGCGCGGACTGCCGCGGGCTGCCGCGGCCTCGCCCGCCCGCGCCCGCGCGTGCCATTTGGGCACCGGACATGTCCGGTCCCAAACGGGCATGCTCCGGACATGTCCGGCCCTGGTCCACTGACCAGTGGGGCCCACCGCCCTGCCTGTTAATTAAAATAAATAAAAATAATTAATTAATTAATTAATTAATTAGTTAATTAATTAAGTTAATTAATCATGATTAGGTTAATCTAATTAAGTAGTTAGTGTTAATTAAACAGTAAATTAATTAGTTAATCACTAATTAACCTAACAGCCTATGACAGGTGGGACCCACTGGTCCTGACGTCATGCTGACGTCATGCTGACGTCAGCAAGACACTGTTTCGGATAATGTTAATTTAAATAATTAATTAAATTCCAGAAATTAATAAAAACTTTAGAAAATCATATAAAATAATCCGTAGCTCAGATGAAAATACTTTGTACATGAAAGTTGCTCAGAACGACGAGACGAATCTGAATACGCGGTCCGTTCGTCCGTCACGCGTCTCTAACTATCCGAACTTGCAACCGTTCCCCTCTTATCCTCTGTCCGACAATTCCAAAGACCCGGGAAATATCGTCAGATATTCTCCCGCTCCGTCTGTTACGTGTGATGCTGCGTTAGACTACCCCTAGCACCGTGTATCGTATTTGTCATGCTCATGTTTGCTATATATTTATACTGTTTCCTCCCCCTCTTCTCTCTCGATAGCCCCCGACCCCGACATCGTCCCCGAGACCGACGCAGCTCCGGATCCCGAAGACACCATAGACGACCTTGCCCTTGCCGCCGAGCAACCAGGCAAGCCCCTCCCTTGAGCATACCGATATCGCCCATTCTAAATTCCTCATGCTTGCATTAGAATTACTGCTGCTGCTGCTTTACCTATTCTGATGCATAGCCTGTTCATTGTAACCTACTGTTAATAATTACCTACATATCCTAAACTGTTTAGTCTAGGCTGGGTAGAGACCTATCAGTGACCCCACTTATCCCGACTGCCGCGCTGGATCGTCAGAAGACCCGATCAATGGGATTGAAGACCAGGACCCGACACCGCACATCACCCCCCTTAGTTGTAACGACACTGCAGCGTTACTATCGAGTGTCGAGGGTGAAACCTCATGTAGCACTTCTGATGTTAACTCTGTAGAGTAGTTATTCGGTCATGGTCATCGAGGGTGATTCCTCCTTCACTGCTTCCGATAACGACGCTGTCGTACAACACCTCAAGTGTGGACCCAGTGAGGGTGATTCCTCCTAGTTCACCTTGACGGATACATCGAGTGGGAATTCAATGAGGGTGATACCTCGGATTCCCTGATGTTATGGACACACGGATACTTGGACTTTACAATGTTACTTGGAAAGGCGGGTCGACCCTGAGGGGTACCCGCGTGTGATGTGAAGGCGGGTTGCCAGTGTGGTGCCCGAGTGGTGAATACGAGGCGCGGCCGGGCATTCTTAACCCTTGCCGCAAGTCCTCGAGACGGGGCGACGGGGTCACATCTTTCGTGAGTCTCTGCTCGTTACCGCAAGCCCTAGTCCTAACGATTTGGATATTTGATCCGAGCAGGCCTCTGGTCTGATAGCACTAACCATCACGTGGGCATAGTATGGGCGTTCTGCATCGTAGCATTAGGCGAAAGCTCTGTCAGACGTCTAGTTCAGCCTTGCGGCCGGGACGGACCGGCGCCCCCCTGGTGCCTGGCTTCCCCCTGCACGCAACGACTCGGAGTGCACAGGGCGATGGCCCAAGACCTCTGAGCGCTTAGGATGTAGACCGACGGGGACCTCTCTGCTGAGCTGTAGGTAGGGTTGCGATGTGTCGTTTGGCCGAGGCCGGGCATGACCCAGGAAAGTGTGTCCGGCCGAAGTTAATCGAGCGTGTTGGGTAAGTTGGTGCACCCCTGCAGGGAAGAACACTTCTATCGATAGCCGGTCCTACGGTAAAGGACACTCGGAGTTGTATCCTGATTGATACAATTTAGAACTGGATACCTGTGATGAGACCTGTATATATGGCTCTGGGATTGCTTTCTCGCAGGGAGTCGAGAAAGGATCTCTGGGTGAGGTTGATATTATTACTGCTACATTATATTGTTTTGTTCTACTCTCTTCTACTGCTGCAAGACTGCCGAAGATGCTAGTCTTCGATAGGACTAGGCCTTCTCTCTATTCTGGCATTTCTGCAGCCCAGTCCACATATACAGCCTCCCCTTGAAAATGTTGCATATGTAGTGTAGATCCTTGCTTGCTGAGTACTTCAGAGTACTCACGGTTGCTTTGTTTTCCTTTTTCTCCCCATATCAGTTTGACGTGACCAGAGGACGGAGCCCCCTGAGACAGATGCCCCGACGATCGTTACTACTACTACCCAGAGGATGGATACTACTACGAGTTGACTGACGACCAGGAGTAGGATCAGAGGGTCCCAGGCAGGAGGCCTGCGCCTTTCGATCGTAGTGTTTTATTTTGCCCCGCCTTTCTAAAGGCCTTTCTGTTTCTCTTTTATATCTGTACTCAGATATCTGATGCTTCCGCTGACGCTTGTACGCAAGCTTATGTATTCGAGCCCTCGAGGCCCCTGGCTTGTAATATAAAGCTTGTATGACTTTATTTATGTTTTAGAGTTGTGTTGTGATATCTTCCCGTGAGTCCTTAGGCTTGATCGTGTGCATTTGCGTGTATGATTAGTGCACGGTCGGGCCGGGGGCGTCACACATCAAGAGCCGTGCTATGCGTAGATGCAGGTTACGATCTAGAATACATGGAGATGTATGGGTATTGCATAATATAATTAGGTAGTAGATAAGATCTATTGCTGAAAATTATTTATGCGGGTGACAGATGAAATCTGTTACCCGATTTTCTTGTTGCTTCCCTAGAATTTGCGTTTGCTCAATCTCGAGACAGCATGGTAGAATTTGACAAAGTTCTGGCAATCCGTGATCCTGATTGATCATGGAAGTGCTATCAGTTCTTTGGGTTCTGCCATAGTCAAAAGAAAGATGAAATTCGCAAATGAAAGGGCATTGCAGATATGATCTACACAGGGGTCATGCGTATGACGAAGTTTATTATGGGGCTCGAGATTTAATTATCTCGTGTTTCATACACCCCGAGATGTTAATCTAGCGACTCGAATAATCATACTTGATGATAAAATGTTGGTAGCAGCGGTTTAAGTCAAAACCTTAGAAGCCACGTAAAATAAAATTTTGCATAAACCGATTAGAGGCGTCTAACTTGGTTTTGCAGGATGGTTTGCATATGATGTGGTATAGCAAAGCTCATATTCAATTTGATTATGTATGAGATGTCTATATGATGTAATTAACATGACCTGCGTGTCATGATTCGGCATGATGGCTGGAGCCATATGATTGCACTTTAATGACCTGCGTGTCAACCTTAAGTAATGCATTTATTTTATCTGCTATGGAGATAGCAATATTATCTAGTGCATCGACAAGGTGGTGGCAATCTTCGCAAAGGTGAACACCGACGCGAATGCCGAAGACGAAGAAATACAAGACTTCTCCGTCAGAAAGGGCTATACCATATCATGCTATTATGAATTGCCTGAGATGTTTATCCCTCTTGATGCACCCTTCTTGATTGCGCGGTAGTCGCTTTTATTAGGGTGATCTCTCACAAAATTATCAAGTAGTTAGTGTTCTCCCAAGTGTAGCACCGTCAGAGCTTCCTTCCTTTCGGGGTGCGCCATGATCTACATGGGTACGAACGATTGTACGGGTGTAAGGCGGGTGAGGTCAGACCTCGCAGCAAGATCACTTGGTTGTCTTGACGTTCATGGCAGGATCGTCCTGAGCTCAGAACACACGCATCGAAAGATGAACAAGAGTCACATAGAGATGTGATCGGCAAGTTTGCCTACCAATTGGAGTTCACGACATCGGTGTTCATCTCGAACAATGGTGTTGAATTGCAATTTGGATCTTGAATCACTCACAATCAATTTTGAGAGATATTGGTTTGAGTGGGAGCACACTTTAGAATAAAATTGTTTATTCACTAGTGCAATTTTCATTATAAACAAACTCTAAGTGAAACTTGTGTTTACCATTGTAGATCAAATGGCTCGCAACACTGCGTTCAACTTAGGCCCGATGTTAGAGAAAGAGAAGTTAGCTGCGACTGGAAACAACTATGCGGACTGGGTCCGCAACCTGAGGATTGTCCTCAGGAGCGCTAAGAAATTGTATGTGCTTGAAAATGCTCTTCCAGCTAAACCGGCGGCAGAGGCCCCGGAAGATGTACAAAATGTCTGGGCCACTAAGGATGATGATCACAACTTAGTGCAGTGCCTTATGCTGGCTTGCATGAGTACAGACCTTCAAAAACATTTTGAATTCCATAAACCCCGTGATATGATCCGGGAATTGGATGCTCTGTACAAGGAAACCGCAAAGTCTGAACGATTTGATATCATGAAGGCTTTGATGGATTGCAAGATGGCTGAGGGTAGTTCAGTTGGCGAACACATGGTCAAAATGATTGGCTATGCTGAAAGGCTTAAACCCCTGGAATTTCCACTTCCACCTGGCCATATGATGGACATGTTGCTTTCTTCACTCCCCCCGTCTTACGACGGTTTTGTATTAAACTACAACATGAGTGGGATGGAGAAGGAACCGGAAGAGGTGCTCGCCATGCTGAAAACTGCAGAAGGAGGGCTGCGGAAAAATCGCAAGCAAGTGTTGCTTGTGAATAAAACCGCCAGTTTCAAAAAGAAGAAAGGCAAGCCAAAGAAGGGCAAGGGCTCCGGTAAGACCGGCTCCCAAAGCAACTCTAAGGGTGGAGCCAAGAATGAAACTGAGTGCTTCTACTGCAAGGGCACAGGACACTGGAAGAGAAACTGCAAGAAGTATCTGGAAGATAAGAAGTCCGGGAAAACCGGAAAAGGTATAATTGTTATACAAGTTAATGTCATTGACGTTTTGCTTGCTAGCGAAAATTCTAAGTCTTGGGTATTTGATACCGGATCGGTTGCTCATATTTGCAACTCGATACAGGGGCTTCAGAAGGTGCGCAAGCTGGAAAAGAATGAAGTCGTGATGCGTGTCGGGAACGGCGCTGGGATCGCCGCTCAAGCCGTCGGCATTATGCCTCTACGTCTCCCTTCAGGATTTATCTTAGAACTAAGTAACTGTTATTTTGTTCCGGCATTGTGTAGAAACATTATCTCTGGATCATGTTTAGTGCACGATGGATATTCCTACAAGTCTGAGAACAATGGTTGTTCACTTTATTGTAAGGATATGTTTTACGGATTTGCACCCATTGTTGGGGGCCTTTTCGTATTAAATCTTGAATGTGAAAATAATGTCTTTAACGTGAATGCTAAACGCCTTAAGAAGGCTGATACCACCACCACTTTCATGTGGCACTGTCGGCTTGGCCACATCGGAAAGAAACGCATGCAAAGACTCCATAAAGATGGAGTTCTGCCGTCTTTTGATTTTGAATCATTTGACACATGTGAAGCTTGCTTGATGGGAAAAATGACCAAGACGCCGTTCACGGGTCACCCTGAACGGGCGGGTGAATTGTTGGAAATAATACATAGTGATGTATGTGGTCCGATGAACACTACCGCACGGGGTGGGTATTTCTACTTCGTGACTTTTACTGATGATCTAAGTCGGTATGGCTATATCTACTTAATGAAGCATAAGTCGAAAACCTTTGAAAAGTTCAAGGAATTTCAGAATGAGGTAGAAAATCATCGTGACAAAAAGATTATTTTTTTGCGGTCTGATCGCGGAGGCGAATATCTTAGTCATGAGTTTGGCCAACATCTGAGTGACCGTGGAATTGTTTCACAGCTTACGCCTCCCGGAACTCCACAGTGAAACGGAGTGTCGGAACGACGTAACCGAACCTTGTTAGACATGGTAAGGTCGATGATGTCTCTTGCAGATCTACCGATATCTTTTTGGGGACATGCACTACTTACTGCCGCTTATACATTAAACAGAGCACCGTCTAAATCTGTTGAGACGACGCCATTTGGATTATGGTATGGGAAGAAACCCATTGTGTCGCATCTCAAAATTTGGGGTTGTGAGGCATACGTAAAACGTTTACAGCCTAGCAAACTCGATCCCAAAGCAGATAAATGCTACTTTATAGGTTATCCCAATGAGACCATTGGGTATTCCTTCTATCTTCCCTTCGAGCACAAAGTGTTTGTTGCTAGAAACGGAGTCTTTCTTGAGAAAGAGTTTCTCGCTAAAGAAGCAAGTGGGAGGACAGTACAACTTAATGAGATTAGTGAATCTTCGGCAATCGTTGATATGGCTAAGGAACCGGAAGAAATTCCGCTAATTATCCCTACAACTGAGCCGGAAGTTGTCGCATATGATGCGGAGACTTCAGACAATGTTGTAACTGAACCGCGCAGATCAGGAAGGGCTATCCAGCCACCTAAGTGTTTTCATAACAAAATCTTCATTCTTGAAGACGATGAACCTGCGCACTACAAGGAAGCGATGGCGGGGCCTAGCTCAAAGGAATGGCACAAGGCCATGAAATCCGAAATGGAATCCATGTACGAAAACCAAGTTTGGAACTTGGAAGAACTTCCAGAAGGCGTAAAGCCAATTGATTGTAAATGGATTTTCAAAAGAAAAACGGACGCGGATGGTAACATTACTATCCACAAAGCTAGACTTGTCGCGAAAGGGTTCACGCAAGTTCCAGGAGTGGACTACGACGAGACTTTCTCGCCTGTAGCTATGCTTAGGTCTGTTCGGATATTACTAGCAATTGCTGCTTATTTCGATTATGAAATATGGCAGATGGATGTCAAAACGGCTTTCCTAAATGGAAACCTCAAAGAGGATGTATACATGATACAGCCAGAAGGTTTTGTCATTCATAAGGATGCTGGAAAGGTATGCAAACTTCAGAAAGCCATTTATGGTCTGAAGCAAGCATCAAGGAGCTAGAACATTCGTTTTGACGAAGTGGTCAAAGAGTTTGGCTTCATCAGGAATGACGAAGAATCTTGTGTTTACAAGAAGTTTACTGGGAGCGCAAAAGCATTTCTAATCTTGTATGTGGATGACATATTGTTGATTGGAAATGACGTAAATTTTCTTAGCGAAATAAAAGAATCATTGAAGAAGAGTTTTTCAATGAAAGACTTAGGCGAAGCGGCATATGTATTGGGCATCAGAATCTATAGAGATAGATCAAAACGCCTGATAGCGCTTAGCCAAAGCACGTACATTGACAAGGTGTTGAAAAGGTTCAACATGGAGAACTCCAAGAAAGGCCTACTCCCTATGTCACCTGGCACAGTGCTTTGCAAGAATCAGAGTCCTCGAACTCTCGATGAGCGAGTACAAATGAATGATGTTCCATATGCCTCGGCAGTTGGTTCTATTATGTATGCCATGCTATGTACAAGACCGGATGTTTCCTATGCGCTAAGTGTTAGCAGCCGGTACCAAAGTGATCCAGGATTGGAACACTGGGCCGCAGTCAAGGGTATTCTTAAGTACCTCAGAAGGACCAAGGATTTACTCCTTGTGTACGGAGGTGATGAACAGCTCATTGTAAGTGGTTACACTGATGCAGGCTTCATGACTGACCCAGATGACTTCAAATCTCAATCAGGCTATGTTTTCATGTTGAACGGTGGCGCAGTTGATTGGAAAAGTTCCAAACAAAAGACTGTGGCGGATTCTACAACGGAGGCGGAATTTGTTGCAGCTTCCGAAGCCTCCAAGGAGGCGGTATGGATCAAGCAATTTCTTGAAGACCTTGGTGTGGTTCCAAGTGCACTGGACCCGGTGGAGATCTATTGTGATAATAGTGGCGCCGTGGCTCAGGCAAGGGAGCCAAGTTCGCACCATAAGACAAGACATATTCAACGCAAATATAAACTCATTCGACATCATGTCGAAGAAGGTTTAGTGAAAGTACGCAAAGTTCACACGGATCTGAATGTGTCAGACCCGATGACAAAGCCTCTACCATGAGCAAAGCATGAGCAGCACCGGACAGCCATTGGTGTTAGGGAAGCCATGTAACTGGATTATGACTCTAGTGCAAGTGGGAGTCTGTAGGAGATATGCCCTAGAGGCAGTAATAACAGTTATTTTGTATCTCCGAGTTTGTAATGAATGTTTATGTTCCATGCTATAACTGCAATGATTCTCGAGTCTACAATAACCACGATGCTCGGAGGGAAACTCATTTGCACGTGTGGTATAATAAACGGTAAAATGTATTCCTAGTCTTGCCTCTAAGACTGGCTCAAGTATTGCATGATGATCCTGTTTTCCTGATCATGGGCATGGCTATGCCGGCAATTTTGAGGGCACAATGTTGGTAGAACACTTGTGTTGAATCGACCCGATTGATGTTATGCTATGAGATACTTTCGTCACAAGTTAATGGTTAATAACACAGAGATAGTTAATGTTTGCATAATTCCTTAGACCATGAGGGTGTTGAGTTTCTTCATGCTTGCTTCATGAACTTTGGGGTTTGTTAAACGTCATCCGTAAATGGGTGGCTATTACGGCGGCTTATGGGTTCATGGAAAAGTATGTCAAGTAACTTGATAACTCAAGATTGGGATTTGCTCCTCCGACGATGGAGAGATATACTCGGGCCCTCTCGGTGTAACGGTATCCATCATCGTCTGGCCAGACAGCTTGTGATTTGATCACTGGGATACCGCAACACGGAAACGAGAAAAGAGAACAAAACCGGTAACGAGGTAACTTGCATGGTGGACAAAGTGTTGGCCCACGGGAATGCAATAAATCTCACCTCGGGTATTTGTGATATATCGTGAAGCAACAGGAATAGCACACGGCAACTGGAGGTTCACTCGGATATTTATTCGTGTGGGTATAGGGGTCAATATGGGTGTCCACGGCTCCGATGTTGATCATTGATCGGAAGGGGTTCCGGGTCATGTCTATACTTCACCGAACCTATAGGGTCACACGCTTAAGGGTCATCTATCTGCTGAATACTAGACAGGGAGTCTGAGAGATAGTCACCGAAAAAGTTTCGGAGACAACGAAAGAGTTTCGAAGAGAGAGAACACCGAAAGAGTTTCGGTAAAACCAAAAAGTTGTTTTGGAATATATTATTAGGTCAAAAAGGGTTTCGGCATTGCATGGAAATTTTCAGAGGATGCCAGAATTAGTCTGGGAACTTCTGGGAATTTTCAGAGATCAAAACTCGAAATGTTCCGAAACTGCCGTAACCGCTGTTGTTGCTTTTCGCTGATAAAAACTACCATGCCGGAAATGTTTCAGAAAATTCCCAGAATAATTTTAGAGGGTGCCGGAAATGTTCTAGGACCTTCTGGAATTTTTCAGAAAAAAGTTTCACGGAAAACATCTTGTCTCAGCGCGAGGGGACAAGATCCCACGAATCGGGGGTTGCTTGTTTGGTGGCTTTTTGTCTAGGGAGCACCCTTGTTTCAAGGGAGACATGTTGGTGGCTTGTTGGGGGGCCCCCCCCATGGGGGGGGCAAGGTTGTGGCCGGCCAAAGGGGGGACCCCATGGTGTCCCCTTGGTACCCCACTTGAGTTACCATTCCACCCTTCATGTGGGACATGTAGCATGGGTGTTTTGGTATTTCCTCCACCACCCCACCCCTTGCCTTGGCCTATAAAAGGAGGAGAAGGGGCTGCCATTCTCCTCATCCCCTTGCTCTCATACACATGCCATGCATTATCTGGCTTCTTCTCTCCCTCCCACGAACAGAGTTTCGTAGAGCCAAAAGGCTGTCTGGGTTCCGGCAGGAACTAGTTCTGGACGGCGAAGCCCTGCCGGATAGCTGACACCGTATGTGTGCAACCCCATAGAGAGGTCGTAGTTTCGGTCTTTTGCCCGAGGGGCTGTTCGAGTGTCCTCCCGGAGGGCTGTCCGAGTCTCCGTTCGAGTTTCAAGGGTCCTCCCGAAGGGCTGTCCGCGACATCGTCCGGGGGACTGTCCGACCGCCTCCCGAAGGGCTGTCCGACGAGGGAGTACATCCTCGCGGTTGGGAGGTTGTAAATCATAGCTGCGGGGATCTGCACCAACGATCTCCACCGACTCTTCTTCCGCTGCGCTTCGAGTCGGTACGGAACAGATCAAACCTTGTATGCAGTCTCCATAGTGGTCCTGGGCGTGTTCGCTATACCGAAAATTTTGATTTTCTGTCGCGTTACCCTACATGCCTATCATTTCTATTAAAATTGGTGATCATTGCTATAATGGTTTGTATGATATGGGTGCCAGTGTAAGTGTTATTCCTTTCTCTCTTTATCAAGAAATAATACATGATATTTCACCTGTTGAGACAGGTGAGATGGATGATACTATTAAGCTTGCTAATAGGGAAACTATTCTACCTCTCCGTATTGTTAGAGACGTTGAGGTTCTTTGTGGTAAAATTAAGTATCCTACTGATTTCTTAGTACTTGGACCTGAACAGGATAATTTTTGTCCCATAATGTTTGGTAGACCCTTCTTAAATACTGTCAGTGCGGTAATTGATAGTGTCAAGCAGAAAGTTGAAGTTCAGTTTGGTGATGAATCTCATGAATTTAATTTTTCTAAGTTCACCAAACAACACCATGCTAAAGATTTACCTCATGAGGACTTAATTGTTAGTCTTGCTTCTATTAGAGCAATACTTGTTAGAACATGAGAATGATATGAATATGCATGAAAGAAAAAAAATAGATAATATGTTCTTTAGGCAGGAACCTATTCTGGAACATAATTTGCCTGTTGAAATCTTGGGAGATCCTCCACACCCTAAGGGTGATCCTGTGTTTGAATTAAAGAAACTCCCTGATACATTGAAATACGCTTATCTTGATGAAAAGAAAATATATCATGTTATTATCAATTCTAACCTTTCAGTGCATGAAGAGAAAAGATTGGTAAAAACCTTAAGAAAACATCGTGCTACAATTGGATATACTCTGAATGTTCTCAAGGGCATTCGCCTAGTTATGTGTCAACACAAAATTAATAAGGTGCCTGATGCTAAACCCGTTGTCGATCATCAATGTTGCTTAAATCTAAAGATGAAGGAAGTGGTAAGAAATGAAATATTAAAGCTTCTGGAAGCAGGTATAATTTATCCTATAGCTGATAGTAGATGGGTAAGCCCGGTTCATTGTGTCCCTAAGAAAGGTGGCATTATTGTTGTTCCTAATGATAAAAATGAAGTTATCCCGTGAAGAGTTGTTACTGGTTATAGGATGGTTATAGATTTTAGAAAGTTAAATAAGGCTACTAGAAAAGATCATTGTGCTTTGCCGTTTATTGATCAAATGTTAGAAAGATTATCTAAGCACACACATTTTTGCTTTCTAGATGGTTATTCTAGTTTTTCTCAAATATCTGTTCATCCCGAGGATCAAGAGAAAACTACATTTACTTGTCCGTTTGGAACTTTTGCTTATAGATGTATTCCTTTTGGTTTATGCAAAGCACCTGCTACATTTCAAAGATGTATGACTACTATATTTTCTGACTTTTGTAAAATAATTGTTGAAGTTTTCATGGACGATTTCTCCATCTATGGGCCTTCTTTTGATGACTACTTACACAATCTTGACAAAGTTTTGCAGAGATGTGAGGAAACCAGTCTGGTCTTGAACTGGGAGAAGTGCCACTTTAACATCCCCAGCTTCACATTACAGTGATCACCCTCTGATAATGCCAAGTCATCATGTTCAACAGAGCTTAATCATCATTAGTATCATATCTGTTTTCAAATTCCAATTCAAATGGACTTTCAAAATTAAAGTGAAAATAAAAGTTGTTCAAATCCAGGAACTAAAATGTTTATAATATTGTAAAAAATCCAGAGACAATTCTAAAATTATAATCAATATATATTAATTAGTTAATTGACTCTAATAGCCTAAAACTGCAGCAAAACAGAAGTATTTAATCCATTTATAATTTAATTAAAATCCAAATGAAATTACTGTGGCTTCAAACCATTTTCTGGCAGTGGCAAATAATGCACAATGTTTAATAAGCTAAGTCACATATTTTTCAAAAGTCAATTAGGGGCCTAACTATTTGCAAAACAGGAACTAAAAAGAAAACAGAAAATGAAATGGAAGAAAAAGAAAAAGGCCCGCAGCGGCTGGGCCTAAGTGACTACAGTAGTCGGCCCAGCCCACCCCGCACCTCCTCCCACCTCGCACTGCTCCTCCCCGCGCCGATGTCGTCGTGCGCGCGCTCGCCGCGCCAGGCCCCCCTCTCCCTGCTCGACAACGCGCGCCGCGCCCGCTTGAAGGATAAGGCCGAGGCCATCCACTCCCTGGACGCCTCCGCCATCCCCCCCCCCCCGCTCTTCCTCGCTCGCTCCCACCTCTCCCGAGCGTTGCCATGGCCGCGCTGCCATCGTCTGCGTAGCCTCGGTCGCTGCCCCGCCTCTCCGTCTCGCCTTGAGCTCCGTCTCGGTCGTCCACGTCTTCCCGTCGAGCCATGCGACGCCGGACGCCTCCAGGAGCTGCCCCGAGCTCTTCTTCACCTTCGGCACCGGCGAGCACCCCCGCCTCGATTCGCCGCCCTCCTACGCTTCGTGACCTCGCCGGCCTTTCTTGCGTCCGTCGGTGAGCTCGCCTTCCCTCCCCTTTTGTTTCTGGACTTAATCCATAACCGTAGCGCCGTCGCCGCCATGGCAACCGGCCGTCCCAGGGCCAGCTGAGCACATGTGTGTGCTCAGGGCCTCTTCGCGGAGCCACCTGACCCATTCGCTTGTTGGACACGACCTCCCGTGCGCTTTTCGCTCGCAGCCAGAACTCCGGCAGCCGCCGTGAGCTCGATTCCGGCGGCCACAGTCCACTCCAGCCCCTTTCGCCTGCCCCAACGGATGCGCGCGAACACCAGCTACCCGTAGCCGCAAACCGCGCTTGAAACCGTCGACCGTAGCGCAATCCCGAGCCCTCGCCGTGTTTCTGCCGTCGCCGGAGCGCGCGCCGGCATTTAAACGCCGGTGGGCCACTGTCGCGTGGACCCCGCGCGTCAGGGGATTAGCTAACACTAATCACCTCGCAAACAGCCACTGACTGGTGGGTCCGGGTACTGTAGCGTTTAGGTTAGAGCTAATTGACCTGCTGACTAACAGAGCCACTGACATCTGGGCCCCACCCTACTAATTAGCTAATTAGATTAGTTTAAATCCTGTTAGACTAGTTCAACTGCTGACTGGGCGCCGTGGCCCACTGACATGTGGGTCCTGCCTGATTAAATGAATTAAAATAAATATTTAACCAATTAATTAGTTAATTAAATCACTAATCACCCACTGACAGTAGGCCCCACCCACTAATTAACTTAATTAGGTTTGACTAACCCTTCTGTCAAGTGCCACAGTCACTGACATGTGGGTCCCAGTGACCCCACATGTCAAGTTTGACTTGGCCAGCCGGACACTTGACCTGCTGACATCATCATGTTGTTCTGCTGATGTCACAATGCACAGTTTTGGATAATTTTAATTTAAATAATAAAAATAATTCCAAAAAATGCTAAAATCTTTAGAAATTCATATAAAATAATCCGTAGCTCAGATCGAAAAACTTTATACATGAAAGTTGCTCAGAACGATGAGACGAATCCGACCGTGCCTTCTGTTTCCATGTCGAGACCCTCTACGAAGGTGAACCCGCAACTTTTTGCCCATTTCCGGTAGATGAATAGTGCATATATATCGGTTAATAATTCCAACTTAAATCCTAAAATAACTAATATGACTTAGACATATTTTTAGGCAACCCTGCACTGCACGTTAGCATAGCCTGCTCTGTGTTGCATATGTTTGCCGTGAATTTATTGTTTCTTCCCCCTCCTTCTCTCCCGATAGACGCCGAGACCGACGCTGATGCAGCAGAGTACGAGTACACTCCGGACGAGCAGCCTTCTGATGACCAGCCCCTCTCAGCAGAGCTTCCAGGCAAGCACCCCCCTCTTGAGCATGCCGATATCGCCTATTCTCTTCTCTCTTGTGCTTGCATTAGAATTGCTGCTGCTACTGCTTTACCTATTCTGATGCATAGCCTGTTTATTGTAACCAGCTATTGAAACCTTACCTACTTATCCTAAACTGTTTAGTATAGGCTGGGTAGAGAACTACCAGAGACCCCACTTTGTCACCAGTTGCCCCGCTGGATTATCAGATGACTCGATCAACGCGATCGACAGCTAGACCCCGGCACTGCACAACACCCCCCTTAGTTGTACGACACTGCAGCGTTACCATCGAGTGACGAGGGTGATACCTCGTATAGCACTCCTGATGTTAACTCTGTAGATTAGCTATTTGGTCCTGGTCATCGAGGGTGATTCCTCCTTCTCCACTTCCGATACGACCCTGTCGCGCAACACATCAAGTGTGAACCTCGAGGGTGGTTCCTCCTAAGTTCACCTTGACGGTGACATCGAGCAGGCATCCATCAAGGGTGATTCCTCGGATTTCCCTTTGGTGTTATGGACACACGGTTACTGTGACTTTACCCCTGAACCTTGTTAGAGACGGGTCGGCCCCGAGGGGGACCCGAGGGAGTTACTTTTACTGCAGGACTGGAGGGATAGGCGGTACCACCCAGTAGAGGTGGACCTGAGTTCCCGACAGTCTTTTGCGAGATGGGTTGACCTGGATGGTGCCCGAGTGATGAACACGAGGCGTGGCCGGGTATTCTTGGCCTTTGCCGCAAGTCCTCGAGACGGGGCGGTGGGGTCACATCGATCGTGAGTCTCTGCTCGTTACCGCACCCCCAATGTACTAACGATTTGGATATTTGATTCGAGTGGGCCTCTGGCCCGATAGCACTAACCATCACGCGGGAAAGTTATGGGCACTCTGCATCATGCCATCAGCCGAAAGCTCTGTCAGACGTCTAGTTCAGCATTGCGGCCGGGACGGACCGGCGCCCTCCTGGTGCCTGGTTTCCCCCTGCATGCAACGACCCAGAGTGCACAGGGCGATGGCTCAAGACCCCTAAGCGCTTAGGATGTAGACCGGCGGGGACCTCTCTGCTGAGCTCTAGGTAGGGCTGCGGTGTGTCGTTTGGCCGATGACGGGCATGACCCAGAAAAGTGTGTCCGGCCAGAGTTAAGCGAGCGTGGTGGGTAAGTTGGTGCACCCCTGCAGGAAAGAACTAAACTATGCATAGCCGGATCCTGGGTAACAGACGCTCGGAGTTGTATCCCGATTGATTCAACTAGAACTGGTTAATTGTGATGAGAAATGGATAGTATGGCTCTGGGATTGCTTTCTCGCAGGGAGTCGAGAAAGGGTCTCTGGGTGAGGTTGATAACACTACTACTTTATACTGTTCTAATCTACTCTTCTAATGCTGCGAGACCACTGAAGATGCTAGTCTTCGATAGGACTAGGCCTTCTCTTTATTCTGGCATTTCTGGAGCCCAGTCCACATATACAACCTCCCTTTGATAATGTTGCATATGTAGTGTAGATCCTTGCTTGCTGAGTACTTTGGATGAGTACTCACGGTTGCTTTGCATTCTTTTTTCCCCATATCCTTTTGGTGCAACCAGATGACGGAGCCTCGGAGACAGCTGCCCCCGCCGACGATCGATACTACTACCCTGAGGGTGGATACTACTATGAGCTTGCCGATGACCAGGAGTAGGATCGGAGGGTCCCAGGCAGGAGGCCTGCGCCTTTCGATCGTAGTGTTCTCTTTTGCCCCGCTTTTAAGGGCCTATCTGTGTTTTCTTTTATAGCTGTACTCAGATATCAGATGCTTCCGCTGACGCTTGTATGCGAGCTTATGTATTCGAGCCCTCGAGGCCCCTGGCTTGTAATATAAAGCTTGTATGACTTTATTTATGTTTTAGAGTTGTGTTGTGATATCTTTCCATGAGTCCTTAGGCTTGATCGTGTGCATTTGCGTGTATGATTAGTGCATGATTGAGCCGGGGGCATCACAAGTTGGTATAAGAGCCGACTGCACGTAGGTTCCCCCTTTCCAACTCCTTGGCCGAAGTTGAGTCTAGTCTTTCAAAAACTATTTTACTAACATGGTTGTGTGGCTTACGGGCCCACATCACCAATTGGGTGGTATTAGGATCTTTTATTCCTCATCTTTACTCTGGGACTCTGATCTCTCTTCTATTCGGGTTAAATGAATTTTACTAAAGCCGACACTTAGGATCTCGTAAATCTCGTCTGCCCGGAGAGCTGGATATCTATGCTTAATTTCTTACCATTGATCTGATTAGTCTGATAATCATATTTCTTTCCATTGTTTTGTTTAACCTTTCTCTCCGAGTTGTATTATACTTCTCATTATCATTTGCGCCGTTATGCTGCCCGCCGCCTAGCATGTCTAGCTTTTAAATTTGCGTCGTTATGCTGCCCGCATGTACCCAACTCTGTGTATGGATCTGTATGTCTTAATTGACTACTGTTTAGTATCTAATACACTGCTTAATTGTTATCGTGACCGGTAAGATGCCACCGTTCTCCCTACTTTTGATCGACCCCCTCACAGCTCCACAGGATCGGAACCTGACTCTCCTGAACAACCTTGATTCCAAAATATTCTTGCATTTGGCTTCGTATCATATCACCAACCACCCTCCGAGAGGTAATCCATTTCCGATGCTCTAAACCTCTTTTCTCACTATGTTCAGGTATCGATCGGATGTTTAATCATTTGAAACTTCTTATTGTACCTTCATACTTTGCTCTCGATGTTTTCTTAAGTTTCCACTCGAGAGATACATCTGCCACACTCCCTGAATTGTCCATCAGATAATCGACCCTATAAGGGTTAGTTCTCCCGAAGTTACTCTTTAGTTAACTACTTAAATCTCGGGATGAGATTTCTTGTAGTGGAGGAGATTTGTAACATCCCCAGCTTCACACTACAGTGATCACCCTCTGATAATGCCAAGTCATCATGTTCAACAGAGCTTAATCATCATTAGTATCATATCTCTTTTCAAATTCCAATTCAAATGGATTTTCAAAATTAAAGTGAAAATAAAAGTTGTTTAAATCCAGGAACTAAAATGTTTATAATATTGTAAATAATCCAGAGAAAATTCTAAAATCATAATCAACGTATACTTAATTAGTTAATTGACTCTAACAGCCTAAAACAGCAGAAAAACAGAAGTATTTAATCCATTTATAATTTAATTAAAATCAAAATGAAATTACTGTGGCTTCAAACCATTTTCTTGCAGTGGCAAATAATGCGCCATATTTAATAAGCTAAGTCACATATTTTTCAAAAGTCAATTGCGGGCCTAACTATTTGCAAAACAGGAACTAAAAACAAAACAGAAAAGGAAACGGAAGAAAAAGAAAAAGGCCCACAGCAGCTGGGCCTATGTGACTACAGTAACCAGCCCAGCCTGTAACACCCTGGTTTTCGCTCCCTGTTTTTTTTCCTTCGCGGGATTTGACTCCCGTCTTTTTTCTCGGTGTTATCGGATTTCTCTAGCTCCTGGGTATATGAAGATGGTCATTTAACCTTGCCTTTCCTATCCAACCAGAGATTCTCTTCTGTCCAATCTTGCCACTCGAACTATATTCTCGGGATTTTGCCACCGAAACCCTACCTTCCGATTTGCTGGAAGGGAAACCCTAACTCTTGCAGTTACAAAGGAACCCCAATTTCCTTTGATCTGTTGACTCCCAAACTGTTCCCAGTGATCATCCTATCTTTGTAAACCCTGGATATGCAAAAATATTGCCAAGTCATTTGCAATATTTTTCATTTATAATTAATTCCTTTTTCTTCCAGTTAAAAAAATTAAATCCAGAAAAATATCTATCCATCTCCAAAGTTCATGCAAACATGTGGAGATATTCTTTGTTATCATATTGAGCTCCCATAAAAATATTGGCAATAATTAAATAAGGGAAATTGCATTTTCCTATTTAATGCCAATATTGCATTTTGGGCAGTTTCTAAAGGAACTACCATTTTGGTAGCCAGGAAAAATCCCAAATAATTTGTGGAGATTATTCAATCCATATATTCACCATTTCCATCAAGAACCCAAGTTCCATAGTTCAAAGTTTGAGCACAACATCCATTTGCAAATTCTGTCGAGATTTTCAGTTTGCAAAGGAAGTGCTTGAACCATTGATCCATTTGAGCTGAAATTTTTCATGGTGATTAAAATTGACAAATCACTCATGGAAAACAAAAACCAGCTCAATCCATCCATCCATTTATCCACAGAAATTTTCTGAAGTTTCTATCCATTTCAAAGCTCTGTGAAGGAAATACCACTTTGGTATATCCAAATGAGCTGAAATTTTACCAGAACTTCCATACTACCAAATCATCTCCCTACACCAAAATACAGCTCATTTCCCTGTTCCATTTGAGTGCCGTTTCAAATTCTAGTATCTGGACCAGATTTAGCATTTCAAAAGAAGTGCATTCAAATCTTGTCCAAATGACTTAAAATTTTGCCAGCATATACTCCTTCCTACCCCATTTCACTTTGACAAAGTTTCAACTCCTCACCCTCATCCATTTCTTCTGTAGAGTCCACCCAAGTTTGCTGTTGAAATATGTTTTAGCAAGTTTCTCTCATCTCAGTGCTTGCTAGCTGGTTCCAGATACTCCTCTCACCTATTTGAGCAGAGAGACATCTTATTGACAAAGTTCCAAGAAAATATGGCGCCCTGGACAGGGGCACCCATGGTGACCACGCGGTCGCCACGCCAAACAGGCGCTCTGCGCACTGACCTCACTTGCCAGGCCACCTCCGGCGAGCTTTCGCGCGTCCAACCATGTCCATTGTCTCCGCACCACATGTGTACCCCCTCTGGACATTTCTCCCTCCCTGTATTCTTTCCCATCGGACCACGACAAGCTCGGCCGCACTGCTGCCCACAGTACGTGCCCGTGACCATCGTCATCTTCTTCCCCGAGTCTTCTTGAGCCTACCCGAGACCTCTCCACCCCTCCGTGAAGCCACTCAATGCCGCAACCGTCCAGCCGCGTGTCCCCGAGCTCCAGTGCGAGGATCAGCAAGCCACGGCGGACGAGCTTATCCGGCGAGCTCACTCACCTATAAAGGCCACCCCCCGAGCCATTCGACCTCACCACCAGCTCTCCCCCTCCCTCTAGTCCACCCCATGCCCGTGCACGACCGAAATCCTTGCCGGAGCGCTCGGATTTCCGGCGAGCTCCACCCACTGTCCCACCTCAAATTTCCGTATCTAACCATCCCCGGTGCCCATGGACTCCACCCCTGGAAGCGCCACTCTCCAAAGAGCTCGCCAGTGCCCTCGCCCAGCCTCCTAGCCCACCGGAGCCCCTCCAATCGCTGGAGCCGCAGCGACGCTGCCTCCGCTGTAGCTCCTCCCTTCGGACACCCCCGCGACTGAGGGGACCCTCCCCGGGTGCGGAGTGGAGCAGGGGACGCGTTCCCGCCGGCGCTCGAAGCGGCTGCGGCCCCCATCGCCGAGAGCCACGCCGGCCAACGCCCTCTGTATCTGCAGCGGGAGGAAGAGGATGACCTGCACGCGGGCCCCGATCGTCAGCGGCTCGGTCTCTCTCCAGTTTTTTTAAATGAAGTGGCCGCGCTGGTGGGCCGGCCCAGTGGAGGCAGTAGCCTCGCAAGCGCCCAGGCTCTGCCAGCTTTCGGCCCAAGCTGGCCCGTGTGCACAGTTCCTTTTCTTCTTTACTCAGAAAAAAAAACAGCTGAGGACTCAGTTGCAAATATTTTAATTGCAGATGGGTCCCTTGCAGTCAAACCCCTCTATCTTTTTCCTCGCAACTCCGAATGAGGTAAAAGCAATGCTCACGTCTTCGTCTCGTCGAGCCCTTTCTAATGGAATCATTTTCATAATGTTTGAACATGCTGAAAATGACCATTTTGCCCTTGCCCTCCTATCAGCCTCCCTCGAGAGAGAACCATTTCGGCGTATCGTCCCGTGGCTTCACCGCACTTCTTTCCGGAGTAATTCTTCGCCCAAGGCAAGCCGACCATCTGATATATGCCCTAAAGCATTGCACTGTGTTATTCTTGCATGTTTAAATGAACATGCTTATGCTTGTCTGCGTAGTAGTGAGATGTATGGCACGCTGACGAACCCTTGCTTGTACTTTCTTCGATGACGGCACCACGCTTGTGTTCTGAGCTGTTTCCGGCCGTCCAGGGTGGATGCCGACTTTATGTTCTCTTTTCAGCAACTGGTCGTGTTCTGAGCTGCTTTTCGGCCATCTCGGACAATTGTTGAATTTCTTTCCGTAGTAGTGACCCTATGCTCTGAGCTGTTTTTCGGCCGTCTTAGGGAACTGCTACATTCTTCTTATCAACACCGTCTCATGCTCTGAGCTGCTTTCCAGCCGTCTTGAGATGGGGTTGAGTTATTCCGATAATGTCCCAGATTTGAGTCGTAAAAACCATTCTGGTGGCTATTGGTTTCTTTGCCGATTTTATGCAAGGGTTCCGATGGCCGTCACTAACAGCTAGAACTTGTAAACTGATAACTTGCCATTTAAATATTGTTTCACTAATGACTGATTGTGATGTTATATGGAGATAGGAAGTTATGTTTCCATAGTTGTTATCTCACACATAGTTACCGCCATGTTAAGTTATTGTGATGAATCACTAAGCTTGCTACATGAACTTAGTCGGTTGATCTTGAGTCACCTGTCCGGGCTTATCCGTGCAACCACATTTGCCGGTATGGGACGGCCTTGACTTGGTCTGGCTCTGTGCTCTTTCACCGGTACCACCAGACAGGGAAGGTTATGCATGCGCGCAACCCTGGCCCGGTAGGCGGCGATAACCTTGTGAGCCCAGTTGTTTGTTTGCGCGCGGTCCCCGTTTGGGACAGTTTAGTTTGTCCATGACGGTGGCATGTCACGGGGTGACACAGGGGCCACCCAGGGCTTGACTCCGGGGGAGGATGATTGCCGGTGGTACGATGGGAGAGTCACGGGTCAGGCAGGTTTCGTTGGAGCAATGCTGGTCCACCCGAATGGGATCACGAGGTCCGGTGCTCGATGGTGTGGGTAAAGTGCACAACCTCTGCAGAGTGTAAAATCTATTTGAATAGCCGCGTACACGGTATTGGACAGCCCGTCTAGACCTCACTAGGTAGTCAACCGTAATTATGATGATAATGGTGGAAGGACTTGTCCTGCATAGACATCAGATGTATATCAGGGATATGGTATGTTAGCCATGGGATGGCTATGGAAGGGATGGTCAGATGACCGAAAGACTTGGGTTGGATTTGGTTCAACATCGGATCGGATCGTGAGAATGTCGGAGTATGACTTATTTACTTGCCATGTTCTACTCAATATGCTTCGCTTTACTGTATTTATCCTAGTAGTTATCTTGCTAAATAATCCTGTTACAACATGATGATTAATATTGCTAGATAGGTATGCTATGCCATGATAATTAATGTTACTCTAATAACAAATGCATGCTTGAATGCCATGGATTGCTTTGCTTGGTGTATATGTTAGTTTGGTTTGCTTGCGAGTACATTCAAAAGTACTCAGCGGCCTTCAATGTGGCCAGGTTCACATAAGGATCCGTCGTCCGTCGACGAGGAGCCGGAGCGTTCGCGGGCTAGAAGCGTAACGTAGTCAGATCCCTGTGGATTGGAGCCGCACCAGGACCATGCTGCCTTAGATAGAGCTTTTCCGCTGCCATCACTCTTGTAAGATATCATGTAAGACTTATAAATCCATTAATAGAAATGCCTGTGTTCATGATACTTGTTGTAAGTGCGCATGCCAGAGTGATTTCCTGGGCTGGTATGCGTGGCGACCGTCTGGCTACAACGGTAATCAGGCAGGGCGCCACAATGGATGGTATCAGAGTAGCCAGGCTCACTATAGGTTACCCTAGCCAGATTTCATTGCCTTTTGATTAGTAGAAAGCCCAGATGGATTTCAGCCATCTTTGCCAAGCTGGCATGGCTACTATTGATCGTAAGGCAACCCCCTAGGTTTTGGCTCCATCAGACCCAACTCTCGTGGCCTCTTCCTCTGGTGTGAAATGCTCTCACCCGGCAACGACTCGTGAGCCCTGAACCCCTAGGTAAACCAGATATCCTTACCCTGCTTGCTAGTCATGCATTTCTCTCCCTAACTCTAGTTGCCTCTGGGAAACGCTTATAAATTCTATCTCTTCCCAATAACCCTAGAATCGCACGACCATAGCCATCGTGGGTCGAGTGTGATGTTCCCTAAGGAAGTAGTAGGAGCTGGACACCAGTGCTACCAGGAGCATTGTGTGGTTTCGCTTCTAAATCCTTAGAGGTGCATCGAGTGCGCTATACTAGCTATACTAGTGGATCCTCGGCCACGTGTGTTAGGTCCGCAATATTTGAGCTTTATTTGCTTCTTGGTTTCCGCGCTTCTTGTTTCTTTTGTCGGTTCTGTTCCTTCATTCCGATTGGATCCATCCGCAAGTACCGTTAAGAAGACCAGCACACAACTTGGATAATACCCAATAATCCCAATTCAGCAAGAGTCAGGCCAAGACAACTGCCTGGTATTCAGAATAGCAACACCGGATTCGTCAAGAATGAAGAATGGGTTAGAAGCAGAATCTATGTGCAACAGACAAGGCTAGAATATACTTGAGAGAGTTTGCCTCGGAACGGATCACACTTAAGGAGCAGTCAGATGAGCTACCAAGAATGAATATCAGTAAGGACAAATCATTCCGCCCGCGATACAAGGACTATTTCAGTTAGTGAGGTGAACCGAGTCTTTTCTCAAAGGACTCAAGAACCATTTATTACCCACCGATGACATATTTCGAGAGTGTGAATGTGCCAAGAGCAACAACAGAACTCCGGTACGTTGGTACAAATTTCAAAGCATATCTTGGAGTTCACCAGTGTAAATACAAAATTTTCTAGGCACTGTGACAAGGCTTGCAAGGAATATGGATAAGTTCACGGTTGCCAGAATCAAAGAGCACCTAACATACTTAGAAGCTCAGCTGAACCGAATGGAATTATCCATCGACTGCCTATTATCGGCAACACTTGGTTTGAATACAAAGGGTATTCCGAATTAATTCACAACATGAGTTCTGCATCAGATGTGCAACCTTTATAGTAACAATGATCAAACCAGCAGAAGGACAAGAGGTGTGCTTGACCAACGGAATATCTTCAGTCAAGGTATGGCCTATATCAAGTTTTGGCTTCGCTATGGGTAAAATTCCGGATACTTCAGAAGGAAGCCAGACTCGGCCATAAATCCGACTGCGTACACAGTGAAAGCCTTCTGGTATAAGGAACCCAGCCTTCCTTTGCAAGCTACCAGACTGCCAATCTTCCTCGGTACACCACATGGTAAGAAGAAAATCCTCCGGGGTACGACACTCCCATCTTCCACAGCATGCTATCGCGGAAGACTTCCAGCATAAGGTACCCGACCTTCCGCAGCAAGCCACATGAAGGAAAGCTTCTGAAGTACGATCCCCAGCCTTCCTCAGCACGCTACCTTGGCAAAAGCTTCGAGCATAAGGAATTCAACCTTCTTCAACACACCCCGTGCCCACGACAGTCCTATCAAGAGCACGAACTAGTCTAGACACACATCCGCCTCAGAACTCAGTGGTTATGAAAGGATTTATCATACCCCTGCATATGTTGTGAGCATGCAATCCAGTGGATCAGTTCATGCGAGCCACTCATGCACGGGAATGACTGTGTTCAGAGAAGAATTGGCCCCATGGTTCAAAGAAGAATATGAGCACAGTAACCCCTACGAGATATGCGAGGGTAAGTTGTGAGAATAAGCCCGACAAACCGGGAAAACTATCAAGGAGCCGTGTTGGCAGGTCATGACAAGCTCATCAAATGAATCCTCAAGAACAAAGAAGTTGTGGACAAATAACCTCCATGACAAGAAACAGCTTCACGGACGGAGTGGTATTACCAAACCCTTATCAGACTCTTGCATATGCGGCCACAACAATGCACTACCTGCGGTGACAAGTGAGTTTGCCACACCCATCCTAAATACGTGCCATCAATCAAGACAAAAGGCTACGCTCTGAAAGAATACACCAGATGATAGTGATACTATGTTTAGCCTCTGTAGACCTATGCTCAACTTTGTGGTCATAGCAAGAGGCTACATATGATAGAGCCATCTCCACGAGCGACAAAGTTTGAAACAGGACATTCAAATAGAATGACTCGAAGCACATTAGCATCAACAGCTCGTAGACATCATGATGTCATTAGAATAAGAGATTACTGTGTATGATTACTTTGGGATCATGCCTGACATTTCAGTTGGGGATACAGCAGCAATAGCTCGGTTATATTGTTCCTCGAATTGCGAATCACCTAAGGATAATGCCCGAATGCATAAGGCAGAAGGAAACATCAGCATGGAACCCACAGCCAAATTAAGCATTCTGACATGGCAAAGAGAAAGTCACTCCTAGCCATTCAAGGCCATACGAGCATGTGGGCCTGGTACCAGGAAATGATGTCTTGCCATGACTGTCAGAGTACGAAGTATCACAATAAAACCCGAAGCAGTCACTCCCAGGCCATGGAAACCGAGCTGTTTGTTGGTATTACCCGCTACCCCACCCAGCAGCACCACTATCCGGACAAAAGATACACCTGACAGGAAAGAGAAGGATTCAAGAAAACTGTGTGCAGAGACAACACATGATCCGTCAAAAGAGGCAGTTAAAGGGTCAGTGAACCAACGAAGACAAGACAGCCGATGGATCCAAGTCGCACACAGGTAAGCCCCCTTCCCCGGGAGGTAAGCCCGGAAATCTCGAGGACGAGATTTTCTTAAGGGGGGTAGGTTTGTAACACACTGGTTTTCGCTCCCTATTTTTTTTCCTTCGCAGGATTTGACTCCCGTCTTTTTTCTCGGTGTTATCGGATTTCTCTAGCTCCAGGGTATATGAAGATGGTTATTTAGCCTTGCCTTTCCTATCCAACCAGAGATTCTCTCCAGTCCAATCTTGCCACTCGAACTATATTCTCGAGATTTTGCCATCGAAACCCTACCTTCCGATTTGCCGGAAGGGAAACCCTAACTTTTGCAGTTACAAAGGAACCCCAATTTCCTTTGATCTGTTGACTCCCAAACTGTTCCCAGTGATCATCCTATCTTTGTAAACCCTGGATATGCAAAAATATTGCCAAGTCATTTGCAATATTTTTCATTTATAATTAATTTCTTTTTCTGCCAGTTAAAGGAACTAAATCCAGAAAAATATCTACCATCTCCAAAGTTCAGGCAAACTTGTGGAGATATTCTTTGTGATCATATTGAGCTCCCATAAAAATATTGGCAATAATTAATTAAGGGAAATTGCATTTTCCTATTTAATGCCAATATTGCATTTTGGGCAGTTTCTAAAGAAACTACCATTGTGGTAGCCAGCAAAATCCCAAATAATTTTTGGAGCTTATTCAATCCATATCTTCACCATTTCCATCAAGAACCCAAGTTCCATAGTTCGAAGTTTGAGCACAGCATCCATTTGCAAATTTTGTCCAGATTTTCAGTTTGCAAAGGAAGTGCTTGAACCATTGATCCATTTGAGCTGAAATTTTCCATGGTGATTAAAATTGACAAATCACTTATGGAAAACAAAAACCAGCTCAATCCATCTATCCATTCATCCACAGAAATTTTCTGAAGTTTCTGTCCATTTCAAAGCTCTGTGAAGGAAGTACCACTTTGGTATATCCAAATAAGCTGAAATTTTACCAGCACTTCCATACTACCAAATCATCTCCCTACACCAAAATTCAGCTCATTTCCTTGTTCCATTTGAGTGCAGTTTCAAATTCTAGTTTCTAGACTAGATTTACTATTTCAAAGGAAGTGCATTCAAATCTTGTCCAAATGACTTCAAATTTTCCCAGCATATACTCCTTCCTACCCCATTTCACTTTGACAAAGTTTCAACTCCTCACCCTCATCCATTTCTGCATTGAAATATGTTTTAGAAAGTTTCTCTCATCTCAGTGCTACCTAGTTGGTTCCACATACTCCTCTCCCCTATTTGAGCAGAGAGACATCTTATTGACAAAGTTCCAAGAACATATGGCGCCCCAGACAGGCGGCACCCATGGTGACCACGCAGTCGCCACGCCTAACAGGCGCTCTGCACACTGACCTCGCTTGCCAGGCCACCTCCGCCTAGCTTTCGCGCGTCCAGCCATGTCCATTGTCTCCGCACCACATGTGTACCCCCTCTGGACCTTTCTCCCTCACCGTATTCTTTCCCATCGGACCACGACAAGCTCCGCCGCACTGCTGCCCACAGTACGTGCCCGTGACCGTCGTCATCTTCTTCCCCGAGTCTTCTTGAGCCTACCCGAGACCTCTCCACCCCTCCAGGAAGCCACTCGACGCTGCAACCGTCCAGCCGCGTGTCCCCGAGCTCCAGTGCGCGGATCAGCAAGCCACGGCGGACGAGCTTATCCGGCGAGCTCACTCACCTATAAAGGCCACCCCCCGAGCCATTCGACCTCACCACCAGCTCTCCCCCTCCCACTAGTCCATCTCGTGCCCGCGCCCGACCGAAATCCTCGCCGGAGCGCTCGGATTTCCGGTGAGCTCCACCCACTGTCCCACCTCAAATTTCCATATCTAACCATCCCCGGTGCCCATGGACTCCACCCCTGGAAGCGCCACTCTCCGAAGAGCTCGAGTGCCCTCACCCAGCCTTCTAGCCCACCGGAGCCCCTCCAATCGCTAGAGCCGCCGCGACGCTGCCTCCGCTGTAGCTCCTCCCTCCAGCCACCCCCGCGGCTGAGGGGACCCTCCCCGGGTGCGGAGTGGAGCAGGGGACCCGTTCCCGCCGGCGCCCGAAGCGGCTGCGACCCCCATCACCGAGAGCCACGCTGGCCAACGCCCTCTGTATCTGCAGCGGGAGGAAGAGGATGACCTGCACGCGGGCCCCGATCGTCAATGGCTCCGTCTCTCTCCGTTTTTGTAAATGAAGTGGCCGCGCTGGTGGGCCGGCCTAGTGGAGGCAGTAGCCTCGCAGGCGCCCAGGCTCTGCCAGCTTTCGGTCCAAGCTGGCTCGTGTGCACAGTTCCTTTTCTTCTTTTCTCAGAAAAAAACTGCTGAGGACTCAGTTGCAAATATTTTAATTGTAGATGGGTCCCTCGCAGTCAAACCCCTCTATCTTTTTCCTCTCAACTCCGAATGAGTTAAAACCAACGCTCACGTCTTCGTCTCGTCGAGCCCTTTCTAATGGAATCATTTTCATAATGTTTGCACATTCTAAATATGACCATTTTGCCCTTACCCTCCTATCAGCCTCCCTCGAGAGAGAACCATTCGGGCGTATCACCCCGCGGCTTCACCGCACTTCTTTCCGGAGTAATTCTTCGCCCCAGGCAAGCCGACCATCTGATATATGCCCTAAAGCATTGCACTGTGTTATCTTGCATGTTTAAATGAATATGCTTATGCTTGTCTGCGTAGTAGTGAGATGTATGGGACGCGGACGAACCCTTGCTTGCACTTTCTTCGATGACGGCACCACGCCTTTGTTCTGAGCTGTTTCCGTCCGTTCGGGGTGGATTCCAACTTTATGTTCTCTTTTCAGTAACTGGCCGTGTTCTGAGCTGCTTTTCGGCCGTCTCGGACAGTTGTTGAATTTCTTTCCGTAGTAGTGACCCTATGCTCTGAGCTGTTTTTCGGCCGTCTTAGGGAACTGCTACATTCTTCTTATCAACACCGTCTCATGCTCTGAGCTGCTTTCCAGCCGTCTTGAGCCGGGGTTGAGTTATTCCGGTAATGTCCCAGATCTGAGTCATAAAAACCGTTCTGGTGGCCACTGGTTTCTTTTGCCGGTTTGATGCAATGGTTCCGATGGCCGTCACTTATAGCTAGAACTTGTAAACTGATAACTTGCCATTTAAATATTGTTTCACTAATGACTAATTGTGATGTTATATGGAGATAGGAAGTTATGTTTCCACAGTTGTTATCTCACACATAGTTACCACCATGTTAAGTTATTGTGACGAATCACTAGCTTGCAAAATGAACTTAGTCGGTTGATCTTGAGTCACCTGTCCGAGATTATCCGTGCAACCACATTTGCCGGTATGGGATGGCCTTGACTTGGTCTGGCTTTGTGCTCTTTCATCGGTACCACCAGACAGGGAAGGTTATGCGTGCGCGCTACCCTGGCCCGGTAGGCGGCGATAACCTTGTGAGCCCAGTTATTTATTTGCGCGCGGTCCCTGTTTGGGACAGTTTAGTTTGGCCACGACGGTGGCAGGTCACGGGGTGACACAGGGGCCACCCAGGGCTTGACTCCGGGGGAGGATGATTGCCGGTGGTACGATGGGAGAGTCACGGGTCAGGCAGGTTTCATTGGAGCAACGCTGGTCCACCCGAATGGGATCACGAGGTCAGGTGCTCCATGGTGTGGGTAAAGTGCGCAACCTCTGTAGAGTGTAAAATCTATTTGAATAGCCTCATCCATGGTATTGGACAGCCCGTCCAGACCTCACTAGGTAGTCAACCGTAATAATGATGATAATGGTGGAAGGACTTGTCCTGCATAGACATCAGATGTATATCAGGGATATGGTATGTTAGCCATGGGATGGCTATGGAAGGGATGGTCAGATGACCGAAAGACTTGGGTTGGATTTGGTTCAACATCGGATCGGATCATGAGAATGTCGGAGTATGACTTATTTACTTGCCATGTTCTACTCAATATGCTTCGCTTTACTGTATTTATCCTAGTAGTTATCTTGCTAAATAATCCTGTTACAACATGATGATTAATATTGCTAGATAGGTATGCTATGCCATGATAATTAATGTTACTCTAATAACAAATGCATGCTTGAATGCCATGGATTGCTTTGCTTGGTGTATATGTTAGTTTGGTTTGCTTGCGAGTAGATTCAAAAGTACTCAGCGGCATTCAATGTGGCCAGGTTCACATTAGGATCCGTCGTCCGTCGATGAGGAGCCGAAGCGTTCGCGGGCTAGAAGCGTAATGTAGTCAGATCCCTGTGGATTGGAGCCGCACCAGGACCATGCTGCCTTAGATAGAGCTTTTCCGCTGTCATCACTCTTGTAAGATATCATGTAAGACTTATATATCCATTAATAGAAATGCCTGTGTTCATGATACTTGTTGTAAGTGCGCATGCCAGAGTGATTTCCTGGGCTGGTATGCGTGGCGATCGTCTGGCTACAGCGGTAATCAGGCGGGGTGCCACAATGGATGGTATCAGAGCAGCCAGGCTGACTGTAGGTTACCCTAGCCAGATTTCATTGCCTTTTGATTAGTAGAAAGCCCAGATGGATTTCAGCCATCTTTGCCAAGCTGGCATGGCTACTATTGATCGTAAGGCAACCCCCTAGGTTTTGGCTCCATCAGACCCAAATCTCGTGGCCTTTGCCTCTGGTGTGAAATGCTCGCACCCGGCAACGACCCGTGAGCCCTGAACCCCTAGGTAAACCAGATATCCTTACCCTGCTTGCTAGTCATGGCATTTCTCTCCCTAACTCTAGTTACCTCTGGGAAACGCTTATAAATTCTATCTCTTCCCAGTAAGCCTAGAATCGCACGACCATAGCCATCATGGGTCGAGTGTGATGTTCCCTAAGGAAGTAGTCGGAGCTGGACACCAGTGCTACCAGGAGCATTGTGTGGTTTCGCTTCTAAATCCTTAGAGGTGCATCGAGTGCGCTATACTAGCTATACTAGTGGATCCTCGGCCACGTGTGTAAGGTCCGCAATATTTGAGCTTTATTTGCTTTTTGGTTTCCATGGTTCTTGTTTCTTTTGTCGGTTACGTTCCTTCGGTCCGACTGGATCCATCCGCAAGTACTGTTAAGAAGACCAGCACACAACTTGGATAATACCCAATAATCCTAATTCAGCAAGAGTCAGGCCAAGCCAACTGCCTGGTATTCAGAATAGCAACACTGGATTCATCAAGAATGAAGAATGGGTCAGAAGCAGAATCTATGTGCAACAGACAAAGCTAGAATATACTTGAGATAGTTTGCCTCAGAACGGATCACGCTTAAGGAGCAGTCAGATGAGCTACCAAGAATGAATATCAGTAAGGACAAATCATTCCGCCCGCGATACAAGGAGTATTTCAGTTAGTGAGGAGAACCGAGTCTTTTCTCAAAGGACTGAAGAACCATTTATTACCCACCGATGACATATTTCGAGAATGTCAATGTGCCAAGAGCAACAACAGAACTCCAGTACGTTGGTAAAAATTTCAGAGCATATCTTGGAGTTCACCGGTGTAAATACAAAATTTTCTAGGCACTGCGACAAGGCTTGCAAGGAATATGGATAAGTTCACGGTTGCCAGAATCAAAGAGCACCTAACATACTTAGAAGCTCAGCTGAACCGAATGGAATTATCCATCGACTGCCTATTATCGGCAACACTTGGTTTGAATACAAAGGGTATTCCGAATTAATTCACAACATGAGTTCTGCATCAGATGTCCAACCTTTACAGTAACAATGATCATACTAGCAGAAGGACAAGAGGTGTGCATGACCAACGGAATATCTTCAGTCAAGGTATGGCCTATATCAAGTTTTGGCGCCGCTATGGGTAAAATTCCGGATACTTCAGAAGGAAGCCAGACTCGGCCATAAATCCGACTGCGTACACAGTGAAAGGCTTCTGGTATAAGGAACCCAGCCTTCCTTTGCAAGCTACAAGACTGCCAATCTTCCTCGGTACACCACATGGTAAGAAGAAAATCATCCGGGGTACGACACTCCCATCTTCCACAGCGTGCTATCGCGGAAGACTTCCAGCATAAGGTACCCGACCTTCCACAACAAGCCACATGAAGGAAAGCTTCTGAAGTACGATCCCTAGCCTTCCTCAGCACGCTACCTTGGCAGAAGCTTCGAGCATAAGGAATTCAACCTTCTTCAACACACCCCGTGCCCACGACAGTCCTGTCAGGAGCACGAACTAGTCTAGACACACATCCGCCTCAGAACTCAGTGGTTATGAAAGGATTTATCCTACCCCTGCATATGTTGTGAGCATGCAATCCAGTGGATTAGTTCATGCGAGCCACTCTTACACGGGAATGACTGTGTTCAGAGAAGAATTGGCTCCATGGTTCAAACAAGAATATGAGCATAGTAACCCCTACGAGATATGCGAGAGTAAGTTGTGAGAATAAGCCCGACAAACCGGGAAAACTATCAAGGAGCCGTGTTGGCAGGTCATGACAAGCTCATCAAAGGAATCCTCAAGAACAAAGAAGTTGTGGACAAATAACCTTCATGACAAGAAACAGCTTCACGGACGGAGTGGTATTACCAAACCCTTATCATGCTCTTGCATATGCGGCCACAACAATGCACTACCTGCGGTGACAAGTGAGTTTGCCACACCCATCCTAAATACGGGCCATCAATCAAGACAAAAGGCTACTCTCTTAAAGAATACACCAGATGATAGTGATACTATGTTTAGCCTCTGTAGTCCTATGCTCAACTCTGTGGTCATAGCAAGAGGCTATATATGACAGAGCCATCTCCATGAGCGATAAAATTTGAAACATGACATTCAAATAGAATGACTCGAAGCACATTAGCATCAACAGCTCGTAGACATCATGATGTCATTAGAATAAGAGATTACTGTGTATGATTACTTTGGGATCATGCCCGACATTTTAAATGGGGATACAACAGCAATAGCTCGGTTATATTGTTCCTTGAATTGCGAATCACCTAAGGATAATGCCCGAATGCATAAGGTAGAAGGAAACATCAGCATGGAACCCACAACCAAATTGAGCATTCTGACATGGCAAAGAGAAAGTCACTCGTAGCCATTCGAGGCCATACGAGCACGTGGGCCTGGTACCAGGAAAGGATGTCTTGCCATGACTGTCAGAGTATGAAGTATCACAATAAAACCCAAAGCAGTCCCTCCCAGGCCATGGAAACCAAGTTGTTTGTTGGTATTACCCGCTACCCCACCCAGCAGCACCACTATCCGGACAAAAGATACACCTAACAGGAAAGAGAAGGATTCAAGAAAACTGTGTGCAGAGACAACACATGATCCGTCAAAAGAGGCAGTTAAAGGGTCAGTGAACCAACGAAGACAAGATAGCTGATGGATCCAAGTCGCACACAGGTAAGCACCCTTCCTCGGGAGGTAAGCCCGGAAATCTCGAGGACGAGATTTTCTTAAGGGGGGTAGGTTTGTAACACCTTGGTTTTCGCTCCCTGTTCTTTTTCCTTCGCAGGATTTGACTCCCGTCTTTTTTCTCGGTGTTATCGGATTTCTCTAGCTCCTGGGTATATGAAGATGGTCATTTAACCTTGCCTTTCCTATCCAACCAGAGATTCTCTCCAGTCCTATCTTGCCACTCGAACTATATTCTCGGGATTTTGCCACCGAAACCCTACCTTCCGATTTGCCGGAAGGGAAACCCTAACTCTTGCAGTTACAAAGGAACCCCAATTTCCTTTGATCTGTTGACTCCCAAACTGTTCCCAGTGATCATCCTATCTTTGTAAACCCTGGATATGCAAAAATATTGCCAAGTCATTTACAATATTTTTCATTTATAATTAATTCCTTTTTCTGCCAGTTAAAGGAACTAAATGCAGAAAAATATCTATCCATCTCCAAAGTTCATGCAAACTTGTGGAGATATTCTTTGTGATCATATTGAGCTCCCATAAAAATATTGGCAATAATTAACTAAGGGAAATTGCATTTTCCTATTTAATGCCAATATTGCATTTTGGGCAGTTTCTAAAGGAACTACCATTTTGGTAGCCAGCAAAATCCCAAATAATTTTTCGAGCTTATTCAATCCATATCTTCACCATTTCCATCAAGAACCCAAGTTCCATAGTTCAAAGTTTGAGCACAGCATCCATTTGCAAATTTTGTCCAGATTTTCAGTTTGCAAAGGAAGTGCTTGAACCATTGATCCATTTGAGCTGAATTTTTTCATGGTGATTAAAATTGACAAATCACTTATGGAAAACAAAAACCAGCTCAATCCATCTATCCATTCATCCACAGAATTTTTTTGAAGTTTCTGTCCATTTCAAAGCTCTGTGAAGGAAGTACCACTTTGGTATATCCAAATGAGCTGAAATTTTAACAGCACTTCCATACTACCAAATCATCTCCCTACACCAAAATTCAGCTCATTTCCCTATTCCATTTGAGTGCAGTTTCAAATTCTAGTTTCCGGACCAGATTTAGCATTTCAAAAGAAGTGCATTCAAATCTTGTCCAAATGACTTCAAATTTTGCCAGCATATACTCCTTCCTACCCAATTTCACTTTGACAAAGTTTCAACTCCTCACCCTCATCCATTTCTTCAGTAGAGTCCACCCAAGTTTGCTGTTGAAATATGTTTTAGCAAGTTTCTCTCATCTCAGTGCTACCTAGCTGGTTCCAGATACTCCTCTCACCTATTTGAGCAGAGAGACATCTTATTGACAAAGTTCCAAGAACATATGGCGCCCCGGACAGGCGGCACCCGTGGTGACCACGCGGTCGCCACGCCAAACAGGCGCTCTGCGCACTAACCTCGCTTGCCAGGCCACCTCCGGCCAGCTTTCGCGCGTCCAACCATGTCCATTGTCTCCGCACCACATGTGTACCCCCCTCTGGACCTTTCTCCCTCACCGTATTCTTTCCCATCGGACCACGACAAGCTCCGCCGCACTGCTGCCCACAGTACGTGCCCGTGCCCGTCGTCGTCTTCTTCCTCGAGTCTTCTTGAGCCTACCCGAGACCTCTCCACCCCTCCACGAAGCCACTCGACGCCGCAACCGTCCAGCCGCGTGTCCCAAAGCTCCAGTGCGCGGATCAGCAAGCCACGGCGGACGAGCTTATCCGGCGAGCTCACTCGCCTATAAAGGCCAACCCCCGAGCCATTCGACCTCACCACCAGCTCTCCCCCTCCCACTAGTCCACCCCGTGCCCGCGCCCAACCGAATTCCTCGCCGGAGCGCTCGGATTTCCGATGAGCTCCACCCACTGTCCCACCTCAAATTTCCATATCTAACCATCCCCGGTGCCCATGGACTCCACCCCTGGAAGCGCCACTCTCCGAAGAGCTCGAGTGCCCTCACCCAGCCTCCTAGCCCACCGGAGCCCCTCCAATCGCCAGAGCCACCGCGACGCTGCCTCCGCTGTAGCTGCTCCCTCCGGCCACCCCCGCGGCTGAGGGGACCCTCCCCTGGTGCGCAGTGGAGCAGGGGACCCATTCCCGCCGGCGCCCGAAGTGGCTGCGACCCCCATCACCGAGAGCCACGCCGGCCAACGCCCTCTGTATCTGTAGCGGGAGGAAGAGGATGACCTGCACGCGGGCCCCGATTGTCAGTGGCTCGGTCTCTCTCTGTTTTTTTAAATGAAGTGGCCGCGCTGGTGGGCCGGCCTAGTGGAGGCAGTAGCCTCGCAGGCGCCCAGGCTCTGCCAGCTTTCGGCCCAAGCTGGCTCATGTGCACAGTTCCTTTTCTTCTTTTCTCAGAAAAAAACTGCTGAGGACTTAGTTGCAAATATTTTAATTGCAGATGGGTCCCTGGCAGTCAAACCTCTCTATCTTTTTCCTCGCAACTCCGAATGAGGTAAAACCAACGATCACGTCTTCGTCTCGTCGAGCCCTTTCTAATGGAATCATTTTCATAATGTTTGCACATTCTAAAAATGACCATTTTGCCCTTACCCTCCTATCAGCCTCCCTCGAGAGAGAACCATTCGGGCGTACCGTCCCGCGGCTTCACCGCACTTCTTTCCGGAGTAATTCTTCGCCCCAGGCAAGCCGACCATTTGTTATATGCCCTAAAGCATTGCACTGTGTTATCTTGCATGTTTAAATGAATATGCTTATCCTTCTCTGCGTAGTAGTGAGCTGTATGGGACGCTGACGAACCCTTGCTTGCACTTTCTTCGATGACGGCACCACGCCTGTGTTCTGAGCTGTTTCCGGCCGTCCGGGGTGGATGCCGACTTTATGTTCTCTTTTCCGCAACTGGCCGTGTTCTGAGCTACTTTTCGGCCGTCTCGGACAGTTGTTGAATTTCTTTCCGTAGTAGTGACCCTATGCTCTGAGCTGTTTTTCGGCCGTCTTAGGGAACTGCTACATTCTTCTTATCAACACCGTCTCATGCTCTGAGCTGCTTTCCAGCCGTCTTGAGCCGGGGTTGAGTTATTCCGGTAATATCCTAGATCTGAGTCGTAAAAACCATTCTGGTGGCTACTGGTTTCTTTTGCCGGTTTTACGCAAGGGTTCTGATAGTCGTCACTTACAGCTAGAACTTGTAAACTGATAACTTGCCATTTAAATATTGTTTCACTAATGAGTGATTGTGATGTTATATGGAGATAGGAAGTTATGTTTCTAGAGTTGTTATCTCACACATAGTTACCACCATGTTAAGTTATTATGATGAATCACTAGCTTGCTAAATGAACTTAGTCGGTTGATCTTGAGTCACCTGTCCGGGCTTATCCGTGCAACCACATTTGCCGGTATGGGATGGCCTTGACTTGGTCTGGCTCTGTGCTCTTTCACCGGTACCATCGGAGATGGAAGGTTATGCGTGCGCGCTACCCTGGCCCGGTAGGCGGCGATAACCTTGTGAGCCCAGTTGTTTGTTTGCGTGCGGTCCCCGTTTGGGACAGTTTAGTTTGGCCACGATGGTGGCAGGTCACGGGGTGACACAGGGGCCACCCAGGGCTTGACTCCGAGGGAGGATGATTGCCGGTGGTAAGATGGGAGAGTCACGGGTCAGGCAGGTTTCGTTGGAGCAACGCTGGTCCACCCGAATGGGATCACGAGGTCAGGTGCTCCATGGTGTGGGTAAAGTGCGCAAGCTCTGCAGAGTGTAAAATCTATTCGAATAGCCGCGTCCACGGTATTGGACAACCCGTCTAGACCTCACTAGGTGGTCAACTGTAATAATGATGATAATGGTGGAAGGACTTGTCCAGCATAGACATCAGATGTATATCAGGGATATGGTATGTTATCCACGGGATGGCTATGGAAGGGATGGTCAGATGACCGAAAGACTTGGGTTGGATTTGGTTCAACATCGGATCGGATCATGAGAATGTCGGAGTATGACTTATTACTTGCCATGTTCTACTCAATATGCTTCGCTTTACTGTATTTATCCTAGTAGTTATCTGGCTAAATAATCCTGTTACAACATGATGATTAATATTGCTAGATAGGTATGCTATGCCATGATAATTAATGTTACTCTAATAACAAATGCATGCTTGAATGCCATGGATTGCTTTGCTTGGTGTATATGTTAGTTTGGTATGCTTGCGAGTACATTCAAAAGTACTCAGCGGCCTTCAATGTGGCCAGGGTCACATAAGGATCCGTCGTCCGTCGACGAGGAGCCGGAGCGTTCGCGGGCTAGAAGCGTAACGTAGTCAGATCCCTGTGGATTGGAGCCGCACCAGGACCATGCTGCCTTAGATAGAGCTTTTCCGCTGCCATCACTCTTGTAAGATATCATGTAAGACTTATATATCCATTAATAGAAATGCCTGTGTTCATGATACTTGTTGTAAGTGCGCATGCCAGAGTGATTTCCTGGGCAGGTATGCGTGGCGACCGTCTGGCTACAGCGGTAATCAGGCGGGCCGCCACACAGCCCACCCCGCACCTCCTCCCAGCTCGCACTGCTCCTCCCGCACTGCTGTCGCCGCGCACGCGCTCATCGCGCCAGGCCCCCTCTCCCTGCTCGACAACGCGCGCCGCGCCCGTGTGAAGGATAAGGCCGAGGCCATCCACTCCCTGGACGCCTCCGCCATCCTCCCGCTCTCCCTCGCTCGCTCCCACCTCTCCCGAGCGCTGCCATGGCCGCGCCGTCGTCGTCTGCGTAGCCTCGGTCACCGCCCCACCTCTCCGTCTCGCCTCGAGGTTCGTCTCGGTCATCCACGTCTTCCCGTCGAGCAACGCGACACCGGACGCCTCCAGGAGCTGCCCCGTGCTCATCTTCCCCTTCGGCACCGGCGAGCACCCCCGCCACGATTCGTCGCCCTCCTGCGCTCTGTGACCGCGCCGGGCCTTTCTTGCGCCCGTCGGTGAGCTCGCCTTCCCTCCCCTTTTGTTTCCACTCTTAATCCGTAGCCGTAGTGCCGTCACTGCCCTCGTTCTGCTCTGGCCGAAGCGTGCCGTCACGATGGAGCTCGCCGCCATGGCAACCGGCCGTCCCAGGGCCAGCTGAGCACATGTGTGTGCTCAGAGCCTCTCCGCGGAGCCACCTGACCCATTCGCTTGTTGGACACGACCTCCCGTGCGCTCTTCGCTCGAAGCCCGAACTCCGGCAGCTGTCGTGAGCTCGATTCCGGTGGCCACAGTCCACTCCAGCACCTTCCGCCTGTCCCAACGAATGCACGCGAACACCAGCTACCCGTAGCCGCAAACCGCGCTCGAAACCGTCGACCGTAGCGCAATCCCAAGCCCCCGCCGCGTTTCTGCCGTCGCCGGAGCGCGCACCGGCGTTTAAACGCCTGTGGGCCACTGTCGCGTGGACCCCGCACGTCAGGGGATTAGCTAACGCTAATCGTCTCGCTAACAGCCACTGACTGGTGGGTCCAGGTATTGTAGCGTTTAGGTTAGAGCTAATTGACCTACTGACTAACAGAGCTACTGACATCTGGCCCCACCCCTACTAATTAGCTAATTAGATTAGTTTAAATCCTGTTAGACTAACAAAGGCTGACCCCTGGGCCCCACTGGGCCAAGTTGACTAGTTCAACTACTGACTGGGCGCCGTGGCCCACTGACATGTGGGTCCCGCCTGATTAAATGAATTAAAATAAATAGTTAATCAATTAATTAGTTAATTAAATCACTAATCAACCACTGACAGTAGGCCCCACCCACTAATTAACTTAATTAGGTTTGACTAACCCTTTTGTCAAGTGCCACAGTTACTGACATGTGGGTCCCAGTCACCCCACATGTCAGGTTTGACCTGGCCAGCCGGACAATTGACCTGCTGACATCATCATGACGTTCAGCTGATGTCACAATGCACTGTTTCGGATAATGTTAATCTAAATAATAAAAATAATACTAGAAAATGCTAAAATCTTTAGAAATTCATATAAAATAATCCGTAGCTCAGATCAAAAAACTATATAAATGAAAGTTGCTCAGAACGACGAGACGAATCCAACCTTGCCTTCTGTTTCAATGTCGGGACCCTCTACGAAGGTGAACCCGCAACTTTTTGCCCATTTTCGGTAGATGAATAGTGCATATATACCGGTTAATAATTCCAACTTAAATCGTAAAATAACTAATATGACTTAGACATATTTTTAGGTAACCCTACACTTCACGTTAGCATAGCCTGCTCTGTGTTGCATATGTTTGCCATGAATTTATTGTTTCTTCCCCCTCCTTCTCTCCCAATAGACGCCGAGACCGACACTGACGTAGTGGAGTACGACTACGCTCCGGACGACCAGCCCCTCTTAGCAGAGCTTCTAGGCAAGCACCCCCCCTTGAGCATGCCGATATCGCCTATTCTCTTCTCTCTTGTGCTTGCATTAGATTTGTTGCTGCTACTGCTTTACCTATTCTGATGCATAGCCTGTTTATTGTAACCTGCTATAGAAACCTTACCTACTTATCCTAAACTATTTAGTATAGGCTGGGTAGAGACCTACCAGAGACCCCACTTTGTCCCCAGTTGCCTCGTTGGATTATCAGATGACTCGATCAACGGGATCAACAGCCAGACCCCGGCCCTGCACAACACCCCCCTTAGTTGTACGACACTGCAGCGTTACCATCGAGTGTCGAGGGTGATACCTCGTATAGCACTCCTGATGTTAACTCTGTAGAGTAGCTATTTGGTCGTGGTCATCGAGTGTGATTCCTCCTTCTCCACTTCTGATACGACCCTGTCGCGCAACACTTCAAGTGTGAACCTCTAGTGTGGTTCCTCCTAAGTTCACCTTGACGGTTACATCGAGTGGGCATCCATCGAGGGTGATTCCTCGGATTTCCGATAGGAGATATGCCCTAGAGGCAATAATAAATGTTATTGATTATCTCCCTGTTCATAATTAGGTTAATGTTCCATGCTATAACTGCAATGATTCTCGAGTCTATAAATAAAACGAGGCTTGGAGGGAAACTCATGTGCACGTGTGGGATAATAAACGATAAAATGTATTCCTTGTCAAGCCTCTATGACTGGCTCAAGTGTTGCATGATGGTTCTGTTTTCCTGATCATGGGCATGTCTATGTCAGCAACTTTGAGGGCACAATGTTAGCAGAACATTTGTGTTGAATCGACCCGAATTAATGTTATGCTATGAGATACATTTGTCATGAGTTAATGGTTAATAACACAGAGATGGTTAACGTTTGCATGATTCCTCAGACCATGAGAGTATCGAGTTTCTTCATGCTTGATTCATGAACTTTGGTGTTTGTTAAACATCATCCGTAAATGGATGGCTATTACGGCGGCTTACGGGTTCATGGGAAAGTATGTCAAGTAACTTGATATCTCAAGATTGGGATTTGCTCCTTCGACGATGGAGAGATATCTCTGGGCCCTCTCGGTGTTACGGTATCCATCATCGTCTGGCCAGACACAATGTGATTTGATCACAGGGATGCCGGAACACAGGAACGAGAAAAGAGAACAATACCGGTAGCGAGGTAACTGGCTTAGTGGACAAGTTGTTGATCCACGGGAGTGCCAACATGTCTCACCTCGGGTATTTGTAACATATCGCGAAGCAACAGGAATAGCACACGGCAACTGGAGGTTCACTCGAATATTCATTCGTGTGGGTATAGGGGTCAATATGGGTGTCCACGGCTCCGATGTTGATCATTGATCGGAAGGGGTTCCGTGTCATGTCTATACTTCACCGAACCTATAGGGTCACACGCTTAAGGGTCATCTATCTACTGAATACTAGACAGGGAGTCTGAGAGAAAATCACCGAAAAAGTTTCGGACAGCGGAAAAGTTCCGCAGAGAGAGGTCACCGGATGAGTTCCGGTGAAACTGAAAAGTTGTTTCGGGGTATTCCATTAAGTCAAATTGGTTTCGGCACATGCCTGATAATTCTTGGAGGGTGCCAGAATCATTTTGGAAACTTCTGGGAATTTTCCGAAATGAAAACCGGAAATGTTCCGGAGCTGCTGGAACCGCTTCAGATGCTTTTCGCAGATGAAATCACTAAACTGGAATTGTTCCAGAACACGTTGAAAATTATTATGGTGGGTACTGGAAATGTTCTAAGCCCACATAAATATTTTTAGTTCGAACGGACGCTGAAAAATGTCGTCGTGAATAGTGAAAGTGCTTTTTGGGTTACTTTTTGGAAAGCCACTTGTTTGGGCTTTATCCCAAAAGATCTAGGGATGACATGGATGGATTGGGAGGCCCTCTTGGGGGCCCCCCAAGGGGTGTGGCCGGCCACACTTGGGGCTCCACCATGGAGCCCCTCTTGTTCCTTGGTTTCACTTCTATGCCCTTGGTGGAAGGACTTCATTCATGTACTTTTGGGTTTTATTGTAAAACCACCCTACCCCTTGGTATTTCCTATAAATAGAGGTGGAGGGGCAGCCCTCCACACTCATCCCTTGCTCTCATACTCATGCCATGCAATGATCTGGCTTCTCTCTCCCTCCCATGAAAAGAGTTTCGTAGAGCCGAAAGGCTATCTGGGTTCCGGTGGGAACTAGTTCTGGACGGCGAAGCCCTGCCGGATAGATGACACCGTATGTGTGCAACTCTGTAGAGAGGTCGTAGTTTCGATCTTAGTGACCGAGGGGCTGTTCGAAAGTGCCTCCCGAAGGGCTGTCCAAGTGACGGTCCGAGTTCTGTGGGTCCTCCCGAAGGGCTGTCCGCAACACCGTCCGGGGACTGTTCGACCGCCTCCCGGAGGGCTGTCCGAGGGGCAGATGAGGGAGTACATCCTCGCGGTTGGGAGGTTGTAAATCCTAGCTGCGGGGATCTGCACCGCCGATCATCATCGACTCTACGTCCGCTGCGCTACGAGTCGGTAACGAAAATGATCAAACCTTGTATGCAGTCTCCATAGTGGTCCTGGCTGGTGCGTAGGTCAGATTTCTTTTTTGTTTTCTGCTGCATTACCATACAGTGGCATCATGAGCCGTGCTATGCGTAGATGCAGGTTGCGATCTAGAATACATAGAGATGTATGGGTGTTGCACAATATAATTAGGTAGTAGATGAGTTTTATTACTGAAAATTATTTGCGCGGGTAGTAGATGAAATCTGTTACCCGATGTTCCTGTTGCTTGCCTTGAATTTGCATAATCCTGATCTTGACGGCATGGTGGAATCTCACAAAGTTCTGGCAATCCGCGATCCTTTCATGTAGCTCCTGAGTATGCTGATTGACAGATCAACGAAGTGCTAACAGTTCTTTGGGTTCCACCATAGTTAAAGAAAGATGGATGTTTCGCAGACGAAAGGGCAATGCAGATATGATCTACACGGGGGTCATGCGTATGACGAAGTTCAGTATGGGGCTCGATATTTTATTATCTCGTGTTTCATACACCCCGCATTGTTAATCTAGCAACTTGGATAATCATGCTTGATGATGAACGTTGGTAGCTGCGGTTTGGTTGAAACCTTAGAAGCCACGTAAAACAAGTTTTTGCATGAACCGATTAGAGGCGTCTAACTTGGTTTTGCATGATGGTTTGCATGTGATGTGGTATAGCAAGTCTCATATTAATTTGATTATGTATGAGATGACTATACAAATGTAAATTAACATGACCAGCGTGTCATGATTCGGCATGATGGCTGGAGCCATATGATTGCACTTTTATGACCTGCGTGTCAACCTTAAGTAATGCACTTATTTTATTAGCTATAGAGATAGCAATATTATCTGGTGCATCGACAAGGTGGTGGCAATCTTCGTGAAGGTGAACACCGATGCGAATGCCGAAGACGAAGAAATACAAGACTTCTCCGTCAGAAAGGGCTATACCATATCATGCTATTATGAATTGCCTGAGATGTTTATCCCTTATGTTGCACCCTTCTTGATTGCGCGGTAGTCGCTTTTTATTAGGGTGATCTCTCACAAAAATATCAAGTAGTTAGTGTTCTCCCAAGTGTAGCACCGTCACGGCACCTAACTTTTCGGGGTATCACATGGATACATGGGTACGAACGATTAGGGATGTGTGAGGCGGGTGAGTTGAGACCTCGCAGCGAGATCACTTGGTTGTCTTCACGTTCTAGCTTGAAAGTCCTGAGCTCGGAACACACCCATCAAAAGATGAACAAGAGTCACATAGAGATGTGATTGGCATGTTGGCCTACCGATTGCAATTCTCGTCACTTGAGATGGATACATCCTTGGCGTTGAATTGTAATATGGATCTTGAATCGCTCACAATCAATTATGAGAGATATTGATTTGAGTGGGAGCGCACTTTAGAATTAACTTGTTTAATTCTCTGTGCAATTAATTTTGAACACTGTCTAAAGTGTGATTTGCAAAATAGTTGTAGAATAATGGCTCGCGTTTCCACCTTCCCTATTAAAATTGAATAGCTATTAAATATCTGGTTAAAACTTTATGGTTGGTAACGTAATGTGAGGATTGTCCTCAAGAGTGCTGAGAAGGACTTTGTCCTATCGCATACTTTCGTATTCTCTCGCTAATGCTATGGATCATGTGACTCTCGTCCTTAGATCCAAAAGCTAGAATTCCGTTACGGTCAAAGTGCAAAATGTTTGCTTCCATGAGACCCGAACTTCGAAAGTTTGGATAGTTATGTGATATTCATGGAATCTGAAAATCATTTTCAGAGACAGACAAAGGCTAAAAGATATGAGATATCCAACGCAATGTTTGTTTGCAAACTATTAGTAAAGGAGTTTACTATGCATTAGACTGATAAGAGAGGGATCCAGAAGAACGCCTGTCATATGATGAAAGGTAAATAAAACAACAACTTAAAGAGAAAGGAAGTGTCCGAAGGGTGTTAGTGAAACTTTCACGCCTAGGAAGTCCGGGGCTAACGCCACTCTTAAGTTGGGTGCTTCTTCTGAGAGTAGGAGCAATACTGAAAGTTAAACTGTTAGAAGTATAAAGGCAGAAAGAAAGAAGACTGGAATATCCAGCTCATGTATGAATGTCATACAAGTTTTTGATGTATAGAAAGCTGGTCAAAGATATAGTTCTTGGGAATTATGATTAAATTGTTAATCACTGATTCTTGGGTATTGTGAGTTAATCACAAAAATACCCGCTCGATTGCATTCTGTTGCAACTCAATGTAAGAACTACTATGGCCTGCAAGACTAGCCAGGGATGAGGTTTAGGTATACACAGGGAACATAGTAAATGTTACTATACCTTCCATCGGTGTATTACTGTCTGTATTTATTTTCATAATTCATTTAGAGTTTTACAAACACTAGCCCATTGCATAAGTTATCTTGCAAGAAGGTTGTTCATAAGAGAACTTTTTATGTTCGAAGTTATGAATAACGTAAGGGCCATACTTTCATTGAGAATGAGATGTATGTTATGAATAATGATATTAATATATTACCTCTGGATTTACTTTCATAATTCATTTTAGAGTTTCATACACTCTAGCCCATTGCAAAATGTTTGTTGCAAAAGGGTTGTTAATAAAAGAACAATTGTTGTTCAGTATTATGAATAACATGAAGGGTCGTGCTTCCATTCTCGATGGGATGTATGTTATGAAAATTGATGGTAATATGATACATCCATAACACTGACGCTAAATGTCGTAAGACTAAGAGAATACCACATAAGTGTGGCACTACATTTAGTCACATTGGAGAAACCCGCATGGATAAATTCCATTATGATGGATTTTGAAGTCGTTTGATTTTGAATCATCTGACACTTGCAAATTTCCTCCGAAAAGTTTAGTGACTAAAATACCGTTCACAGGCCATAAGGAACGAGCAAAGAACTTATTGGTGATCATACATTTTGATGTATGTAGTTCAATAAATGTTATTGCAAGTAGTGGATTTATCTATCTTCAGAAATGACTCAAGTAGATATGTGGATATTTACTTGATGAGACGTAAGTCTTGATCTTTTGAAATCATTCGAAAGGTTTTCAAATATGAAGTAGAAGTTATTGTAACTAGAAAATTATGTTTCTACAATTCGATTGCGGAAAGGAATATTTGAGTTACAAGTTTAGCGAATGTCTGATGAGTTGTGAAAGGGGTTTCATAACTTGCACCTCCCGGAACACCACTGCAAGTGGAAAGTCCGTGAAGATGTAATCGAACCATTTATGACATGGTAAGATCAAAGATGACATATATAAATTTGCCATTACTCCTTTTAAAGAGTGATGCTTTAGAGACTGTGGCTTTTACACTGAAAAGAGCTCCATCAGGTCTGTTGAAATGACGCCATGGTATGGTACGCCCAACCATGTTAAATCTTTTCTTAAACATTTGGAATATGGGGCTTGTGTAAAAGGTTACAAACCTATTCCAAATCAGACAAAGTGCTACTTTGTAGGTTATCCCAAGTAATTGGGTATTCCTCCCTCACTATGCCAAGGCAAAAGGTTTGCCACAAAGAACGGTATGCTTTTTAAAGAAAATGGTTCTTTCAAAAAGGTGAGTGGGAGAACAATGCAACTCGACAAGATAACAGTATCTTCGTCATCAGATCAAAGAAAAGAGACCTTGGAAGTAATTCCAGAGTTTTCTACTGCGACTGATACGGAAGTCTCTACAATAAAATGTATGGACTTCTGTCGAAGTTGCAGCTGAACCACGTAGGCAAAAGCTCGTGCAAACCTCTCAGGTGCGCAAACGAGATATTGTTGTTAGACAACAATATACCTACAATACACAAGGAAGCTTTGATGGGCCCTGACTCCGGAATTGGCCAAATGCCAATAGAACCCGAGTTAGTTTCCATATAAGTGATTCAAGATTAAAACCTTGATACACCTTTGGGAAGACTTAGAGTCTAACGAATATTTATGGAACTTAAAACTGATACGGATAAAAATGTTATATCCATAAAGCTCGACTTGTTGCAATAACAAGTTCAAGGAGTTGACTACGATGAGGTTGTTTCATCGTAGCGATGCTTAAAGTCGGTTCAGGTTGAACTAGCAATTAATACATATTTCAATCATGAGATATGAAACATGGATGACAATAGGATTTCCATCTGATGGAAATGAAACCAAGGACTTGCATGTGTTACAGTCCAAGGTATTTTGTCAATCCAGAGGATGCTAGTAAGTATGCAAACTTCAGAGTTCCAGCAATGGACAGAAGAGAGCAAAATGGAGTTGGAATCTTCGTGTTTTGATGAAATAGTCAAAGGGGTTTGACTTCATCAATGGGCAACGAAGATGCTTATGATTCAAGAAAGTAAGTGGGAGCATAATTAAATTTCTAAAAAAACATTGTGTGCTTGACACATTGTTAATTGGAAATAAATTTCTTGACACGAATTAGGACTTCATTTGAAAATAGTTTTTCGATGAAGTGCTTGGGCTAAATAGCCTTTATATTAGGCATGATGATCTATGGAGATAGATTTACCTAATGGGGCTGAGCAAAGATACATATTGACAAGATGCTAAAACCTTTTAGCATTAAAAATTTCAAGGAGTGATTCTTGCCGAAGTCACATGGAAAGAGTTTTTGCAAGACTCGGTGTCCTAAAACACTGGTGAGCAAAATACATGATGGAGATTCCACACACTCTTGTGTTTGGATTAATAATGTATTCCATGGTATGTAAAAACAAACCAGATATGTCCAATACTCCCAAAGTTGTTGCGAGTATAGATACCAAAGTGATCAAAAGTACTGATCATGGGACAACAGTGAAAAAGGGTCATTGAGTACTAAAGTAGCACTGATGACAAGTTTTCTCGCAAGCGGAGATCATGAAGAGTTCGTTGTAAAAGGTTACATCGAAGCAGTGTTCATCAATGCTCCATGCGATTTTTGATTTAAGTTAAGGGTTTTTGTGTAATACACAATATGGTGGCACGGTAGTTGGAAATTGTTCCAAACAAGTTACTGTGGCGAATTCTATAACAGAGGCGAAGTATGTTATCGCTTTTGAAGCGACAAAGAAGATGTTGAATCATATAGTTCATTCATGAACTTAGTATGGTTCCAAGATGGCTTTTGTCAATGGGACACTACTGCAGGTAGTTGCTCCATAACTCAGTCTAAGGAATCCAGGTTCGACCTGTGATTCACATACATACAGAGCCAAATCCACACAAAATATGAATTTTGTGAAAGCGTAAAAACGCGAGGATACGCAAAGATACACACGGAGCTGAAGTCGTCAGATCCATTGGACATCAGGCTATACCACATGCGAAGCATATTTACACCGGTGTGCCACAGGTGTAAAGTGCATTAGCATTAACTAGATTATTGACTGTAGTGCAAGTGGGAGTCTATAGGAGATATGCCCTAGAGGCAATAATAAATGTTATTGATTATCTCCCTGTTCATAATTAGGTTTATGTTCCATGCTATAACTGCAATGATTCTCGAGTCTATAAATAAAACGAGGCTTGGAGGGAAACTCATGTGCACGTGTGGGATAATAAACGATAAAATGTATTCCTTGTCAAGCCTCTATGACTGGCTCAAGTGTTGCATGATGGTTCTATTTTCCTGATCATGGGCATGTCTATGCCAGCAACTTTGAGGGCACAATGTTAACAGAACATTTGTGTTGAATCGACCCGAATTAATGTTACGCTATGAGATACATTTGTCATGAGTTAATGGTTAATAACACCGAGATGGTTAAATTTTGCATGATTCCTCAGACCATGAGAGTATCGAGTTTCTTCATGCTTGATTCATGAACTTTGGGGTTTGTTAAACCTCATCCGTAAATGGATGGCTATTACGGCGGCTTACGGGTTCATGGGAAAGTATGTCAAGTAACTTGATAGCTCAAGATTGGGATTTCCTCCTCCGACGATGGAGAGATACCTCTGGGCCCTCTCGGTGTTACGGTATCCATCATCGTCTGGCCAGACACAATGTGATTTGATCACAGGGATGCCGGAACACAGGAACGAGAAAAGAGAACAATACCGGTAGCGAGGTAACTGGCTTAGTGGACAAGTTGTTGATCCATGGGAGTGCCAAAATGTCTCACCTCGGGTATTTGTAACATATTGCGAAGCAACAGGAATAGCACACGGCAACTGGAGGTTCACTCGAATATTCATTCGTGTGGGTATAGGGGTCAATATGGGTGTCCACGGCTCTGATGTTGATCATTGATCGGAAGGGGTTCCGTGTCATGTCTATACTTCACCGAACCTATAGGGTCACACGCTTAAGGGTCATCTATCTGCTGAATACTAGACAGGGAGTCTGAGAGAAAATCACCGAAAAATTTTCGGACACCGAAAAAGTTTCGGACAGCGGAAAAGTTCCGCAGAGAGAGGTCACCGGATGAGTTCCGGTGAAACTGAAAAGTTGTTTCGGGGTATTCCATTAAGTCAAATTGGTTTCGGCACATGCCTGATAATTCTTGGAGGGTGCCAGAATCATTCTGGAAACTTCTGGGAATTTTCTGAGATGAAAACCGGAAATATTCCGGAGCTGCCGGAACCGCTTCAGATGCTTTTCGCAGATGAAATCACTAACTGGAATTGTTCCAGAAGGCGTTGAAAATTATTATGGTGGGTACTGGAAATGTTCTAAGCCCACATAAATAGTTTCAGTTCGAACGGACGCTGAAAAATGTCGTCATGAATAGTGAAAGTGCTTTTTGGGTTACTTTTTGGAAAGCCACTTGTTTGGGCTTTATCCCAAAAGATCTAGGGATGACATGGATGGATTGGGAGGCCCTCTTGGGGGCCCCCCAAGGGGTGTGGCCGGCCAAACTTGGGGCTCCACCATGGAGCCCCTCTTGTTCCTTGGTTTCACTTCTATGCCCTTGGTGGAAGGACTTCATTCATGTACTTTTGGGTTTTATTGTAAAACCACCCTACCCCTTGGGATTTCCTATAAATAGAGGTGGAGGGGCAGCCCACCACACTCATCCCTTGCTCTCATACCCATGCCATGCAATGATCTGGCTTCTCTCTCCCTCCCAGGAAAAGAGTTTCGTAGAGCCGAAAGGCTGTCTGGGTTCCGGTGGGAACTAGTTCTGGACGGCGAAGCCCTGCCGGATAGATGACACCGTATGTGTGCAACTCTGTAGAGATGTCGTAGTTTCGATCTTAGTGCCCGAGGGGCTGTTCGAGAGTGCCTTCCGAAGGGCTGTCCAAGTGACGGTCCGAGTTCTGTGGGTCCTCCCGAAGGGCTGTCCACGACACCGTCCGGGGACTGTTGGACCGCCTCCCGGACGGCTGTCCGAGGGGCAGATGAGGGAGTACATCCTCGCGGTTGGGAGGTTGTAAATCCTAGCTGCGGGGATCTGCACCGCCGATCATCATCGACTCTACTTCCGCTGCGCTACGAGTCGGTAACGAAAATGATCAAACCTTGTATGCAGTCTCCATAGTGGTCCTGGGCTGGTGCGTAGGTCAGAAATTTTTTTTGTTTTCTGCTGCGTTACCATACATTTCCCTTTGGTGTTATGGACACACGGTTACTGTGACTTTACCCCTGAACCTTGTTAGAGATGGGTCGGCGTCGAGGGGAACCCGAGGGAGTTACTTTTACTGCAGGACTGGAGGGACATGCGGTACCACCCAGTAGAGGTGGACCTAAGTTCCCGACAGTCTTTTGTGAGATGGGTTGACCTGGAAGGTGCTCGAGTGATGAACACGAGGCGTGGCCGGGCATTCTTGGCCTTTGCCGCAAGTCCTTGAGACGTGGCGACGGGGTCACATCGATCGTGAGTCTCTACTCGTTACCGCACCCCCAATGTACTAACGATTTGGATGTTTGATTCGAGTGGGCCTCTGACCCGATAGCACTAAGCATCACGCAGGAAAAGTTATGGGCACTCTGCATCGTGGCATCAGCCGAAAGCTCTGTCAGACGTCCAGTTCAGCATTGCGGCCGGGATGGACCGGGGCCCTCCTGGTGCCTGGCTTCCCCCTGCATGCAATGACCCGGAGTGCACAGGGCGATGGCCCAAGACCCCTGAGCGCTTAGGATGTAGACCGGCGGGGACCTCTCTGCTGAGCTCTAGGTAGGGCTGTGGTGTGTCGTTTGGCCGAGGCCGGGCATGACCCAGAAAAGTGTGTCCGGCCGGAGTTAAGCGAGCGTGGTGGGTAAGTTGGTGCACCCCTGCAGGGAAGAACTAAACTATGCATAGCCGGATCCTCGTTAACAGACGCTCAGAGTTGTATCCCGATCGATACAACTAGAACTGGTTACTTGTGATGAGAAATGGATAGTATGGCTCTGGGATTGCTTTCTCGCAGGGAGTCGAGAAAGGATCTCCGGGTGAGGTTGATAACACTACTACCTTATACTGTTCTAATCTACACTCTTCTAATGCTGCAAGACCGCTGAAGATGCTAGTCTTCGATAGGACTAGGCCTTCTCTCTATTCTGGCATTTCTGCAGCCCAGTCCACATATACAGCCTCCCTTTGATAATGTTGCATATGTAGTGTAGATCCTTGCTTGCTGAGTACTTCGGATGAGTACTCACGGTTGCTTTGCTTTCTTTTTTCCCCATATCCTTTTGGAGCCCCGGAGACAGCTACCCCCGCCGACGATCACTACTACTACCTTGTGGGTGGATACTACTATGAGCTTGCTGACGACCAGGAGTAGGATCAGAGGGTCCCGGGCAGGAGGCCTGTGCCTTTCGATCGTAGTGTTCTCTTTTGCCCGCCTTTCAAGGGCCTATCTGTGTTTTCTTTTATATCTGTACTCAGATATTTGATGCTTCCTTTGACGCTTGTATGCAAGCTTATGTATTCGAGCCCTCGAGGCCCCTGGCTTGTAATATAAAGCTTGTATGACTTTATTTATGTTTTAGAGTTGTGTTGTGATATCTTCCCGTGAGTCCTTAGGCTTGATCATGTGCATTTGCGTGTATGATTAGTGCACGATTGAGCCGGGGGTGTCACAGCCACTTCATGGTAAACGAAGTTCTAGTTCTTGGTCATAAAATTTCTGAAAGAGGCATTGAGGTAGATAAAGCTAAGGTGGATGCCATTGAGAAAATGCCATGTCCTAAAGATATCAAAAGTATAAGAAGTTTTCTTGGTCATACTTGTTTCTATTGAAGGTTCATTAAGGATTTTTCTAAAATTTCTAGGACTCTTACTAAACTTCTGCAAAAAGATATGCCATTTGTTTTTTATGATGATTGTGTAAATGCCTTTGCAATTCTTAAGAAAGCTTTAATTTCTGCTCCTATTGTTCAACCACCTGATTGGAATTTACACTTTGAAATTATGTGTGATGCTAGTGATTTTACTATGGGGGCTATCCTTGGCCAAAGAGTTGATAAGAAATTGAATGTTATTCATTATGCTAGTAAGACTTTGGACAGTGCCCAAAGAAATTATGCTACTAATGAGAAAGAATTTCTAGCAGTTTTTTTTTGCTTGTGATAAGTTTAGACCTTACATTGTTGATTCTAAAGTAACTATTCACACTGATCATGCTGCTATTAAATATCTTATTGATAAGAAAGATGCTAAGCCTAGACTGATTAGGTGGGTTCTTTTACTACAAGAGTTTGATTTGCATATTGTTGATAGAAAGGGAGCTAAAAATCCTGTAGCTAATAATTTGTCTGGGATGGTAAACATTCTTGATGACCCAATTCCTGTTAATGATAGTTTTCCTGATGAGCAATTGGCTGTTATTAATGCTTCCTCTCATGATAATCCTTGGTATGCTGATTATGCGAATTACATTGTTGCTAAATATTTGCCACCTAACTTTACATATCAACAAAAGAAAAATAATTCTTCTTTGACTTAAGAAATTCTTTTGGGATGACCCACATTTATATAAAGAAGGAGTAGATGGTATTATTAGACATTGTATAATTGAGGATGAGCAAGAACAAATCTTGAAGAAGTGTCACTCAAGTCCATATGGAGGGCACCATGCTGGAGACAGAACTGCACACAAGGTATTATAATCTAGTTTTTATTGGCCTACTCTTTTCAAAGATGCTCGTAAGTTTATCCTTTCTTGTGATGAATGTGAAAGAGTAGGAAATATTGGTTGACATCAGGAAATGCCTATGAATTATTTAATTTTTATGGAACCGTTTGATGTTTGGGGTTTTGATTATATGGTACCTTTTCCTTCTTCGCATGGTAACACTCATATTCTAGTTGCTATTAATTATGTCACTAAGTGGATAGAAACTATTCCTACTAAAAGTGCTGATCACAAGACTTCTATTAAAATGCTTAAAGATGTTATCTTTTTGAGGTTTGGAGTCCCTAGATATTTAATGAATGATGGTGGTTCACATTTTATTCATGCTGCTTTCAGAAAAGTTTTGGCCAAATATGATGTAAACCATAGAGTAGCATCAACTTATCATCCACAGTCTAGTGGGCAAGTTGAATTAAATAATAGAGAAATCAAATTAATATTTAAAAGACTATTAATAACTCCAGAAATAATTGGTCTAAGAAACTAGAAGTAGCACACTGGGGAATATAGAACTGCTTATAAAAAATCTACGGGAATGTCCCCTTATAAAATGGTTTATGGCAAAGCATGTCATTTACGTCTTCAGTTAGAACATAAAGCCTATTGGACAATTAAAGAACTTTATTATGATTTCAAACTTGCTAGAGAAAAGAGGTTGTTTGCTATGAGTTATCTAGATGAGTCGAGAACAGAAGCCTATGAAAATGCCAAGTTGTTTAAAGAAAAAGTTAAAAGATGGCATGATAAAAAAATTCAGAAACGAGAATTTAATATTGGTGATAAAGTTCTTTTGGAAAAGTCTCATTTCAGACATTTTGCAGGCAAACTTCTTTCCAAATGGGAAGGACCCTATGTCATCAAAGAAGTTTGCTGATATGTCTCCAACGTATCTATAATTTTTGATTGTTCCATGCTATTATATTATCTATTTTGGATGTTTTATATGCATTAATATGCTATTTTTTATTATTTTTGGGACTAACCTATTAACCTAGAGCCCAATGCCAGTTTCTGTTTTTTCCCTGTTTTTGAGTTTTACAGATAAGGAATATCAAACGGAGTCCAAACGGAATAAAACTTTCACGATGATTTTTCTTGGACTAAAAGACACACATAGGACTTGGAGTCCAAGTCAGAGAGTCCTCGAGGCGACGATAAGCCAGGGGGCGTGCCCTAGGGGGGCGCCCCTAGGGCTTGTGACCGCCTCGTAGACCAGGTAACCCGCTTCCTTGGCCTATATATTCAGAAATATTCCCAAACCAACAGAGGCGTCCAGGAAATACTTTTCCGCCGCCGCAAACCTTCTGTTCATGTGAGATCCCATCTTGGGGCCTTTTTCGGTAATCTGACGGAGGGGGATTCGATCACGGAGGGCTTCTTCATCAACACCATTGCCCCTCCGATGAAGCAGGAGTAGTTTACCTCAGACCTACGGGTCCATAGCTAGTAGCTAGATGGCTTCTTCTCTATCTATGATCTTCAATACCATGTTCTCCTCGATGTTCTTGGAGTTCTATCCGATGTAATACTCTTCTGCGGTGTGTTTGTCGAGATCTGATGAATTGTGGGTTTATGATCAGATTATATATGAATATTATTCGAATCTTTTCTGAATTCTTATATGCATGATTTCATATCTTTGTAAGTCTCTTCGAGTTATTTGTTTGGTTTGGCCAACTAGATCGGTAATTCTTGCCATGGGAGAAGTGCTTAGTTTTGGGTTCAATCTTGCGGTGTCCTCACCCAGTGACAAAGTAGGGGTAGCGAGGCATGTATTTGTATTGTTGCCATCAAGGACAAAAAGATGGGGTTTTCATCATATTGCTTGAGTTTATCCCTCTACATCATGTCATCTTACTTAATGCGTTACGCTGTTCTTCATGAACTTAATACTCTAGATGCAGGCAGGAGTCGGTTGATGTGTGGAGTAATAGTAGTAGATGCAGAATCATTTCGGTCTACATGACACGGACGTGATGCCTATATGCATAATCATTGCCTTGGATATCGTCATAACTATGCGCTTTTCTATCAATTGCTCGACAGTAATTTGTTCACCCACTGTATTATTTTCCTTCAAGAGAGAAGCATCTAGTGAAACCTACGGCCCCCGGGTCTATTTTCCATATTATATTTTCAGATCTATAAACCAAAAAACACAAAAGTACCTTGCTGCAATTTATTTACTTTTATTTTAGTTTACCTTTTAGCAATCTTTTATACCTATCTCTATCATATCTCATCCTTGCAAGTGACCGTGAAGGGATTGACAACCCCTTTTTCGCGTTGGGTGCAAGTGTTTGATTGTTTGTGCAGGTGCATAGATTGGGGACTTGCTTGTACCTCCTACTGGATTGATACCTTGGTTCTCTAACCAAGTGAAATACTTATCTCTACTTTGCCGCATCACCCTTTCCTCTTCAAGGGAAAACCAATGCAAGCTCAAGAAGTAACAAGAAGGATTTCTGGCGCCGTTGCCGGGGAGGTCTACATCAAGCCTACCAAGTACCCATGACAAACTCATCTCTTGCATTTACATTATTTCCCATTTGCCTCTCATTTTCCTCTCCCGCACTTCTAAAACAATTTTCAGAAAAAACCAAAAAGATTTACCTTTTTATTCGCCCTTCTTCCATTCATCTTTTCGTTTGCTTTTTGTTTGCTTGTGTGCTAGATTGCTTGCTTTGTCACGATGTCTCAAGAGAATAGCAAGTTGTGTGACTTCTCCAATACTAATAATAATGATTTTATTAGTATTCCGATTGCTCCCGCCGCTAGTGTGGAATCTTATGAAATTAATGCCGCTTTGCTAAATCTTGTTATGAAAGAACAATTTTCCGGCCTTCCTAGTGAAGATGCCGCATCCCATCTAAATACTTTTGTTGAATTGTGTGATATGCAAAAGAAGAAATATGTGGATAATGATATTTTTAAATTGAAGCTATTCCCGTTCTCACTTTGAGATCGTGCTAAAACTTGGTTTTCATCTTTGCCTAAAAATAGTATTGATTCATGGAATAAGTGTAAAGATCCTTTTATTTCCAAGTACTTTCCGCCCGCTAAGATCATCTACCTTAGGAACGATATAATGAATTTTAATCAACTTGATCATGAGCATGTTGCACAATCTTGGGAGAGGATGAAATTAATGATTAGAAATTGCCCCGCGCATGGTTTGAGTTTATGGATGATTATACAAAAAATTTATGCGGGATTGAACTTTGCATCTAGAAATTTTTTAGATTCTGTCGTTGGTGGTACTTTTATGGAAATCACATTAGGAGAAGCTACTAAACTCCTAGATAATATTATGGCAAATTACTCTCACTGGCATACCGAAAGATCTCCTACTATAAAAAAGTGCATGCTATTGAAGAAATAAATACTTTGAGTGGAAAGATGGATGAATTAATGAAATTGCTTGCTATTAAGAGTGCTCCTATTGATACTAATGATATGCCTTTGTCTTCTTTGATTGCAAATAGTAATGAATCTATGGATGTGAATTTTCTTGGTAGGAACAATTTTGGTATTAACGCGTATAGAGGTAATTTCAACCCTAGGCCGTTTCCTAGTAATTCCTCTAATAATTATGGTAATCCCTACAACAATTCTTATGTAAACTACAATAAGATGCCCTCTGATCTTGAGAATAATATTAAAGAATTTATTAGTTCACAAAAGGTTTTCAATGCTATGATTGAAGAAAAATTGCTCAAGATTGATGATTTGGCTAGGAACGTTGATAGAATTTCGCTTGAGATTGATTCTTTGAAAATTAGATCTATTCCACCCAAGCATGATATTAATGAGTCTTTAAAAGCTATGAGAATTTGTATTGATGAATGTAAAGAAAGAACCGCTAGAATGCGTGCTAAGCATGAATGGCTTGAAAAAGTATGTTCTCGTGAAAATAATGATGAAGATCTTAAAGTGATTGATGTGACTCCTATTGAATATTTGTTTTCTAATATAAATCTTGATAAAGATGGGACTGGAGATAATTCAAATTTCCTTAAAAGGTGTCCCAATGATTCAGAGTTTATAGATCTTAATGTTAAAAATGATAAAAGTGGGATTGAAGAGGTCAAAACTTTAAGTAGCAATGAACCCCACTCTTTTGGATTTCAAGGAATTTAATTATGATAGTTGTTCTTTGACATATTGTATTTCCTTGTTGCAATCCATGTTGAATTCTCTGCATGCTTATAATCAAAACAAATCTTTTACTAAACATATCGTTGATGCTATGATGAAATCTTTTGAAGAAAAACTTGAGTTGGGAGTTTCTATACCTAGAAAGCTTTATGATTTCCATGAATTTGATGCTAGCTCTTTAAACTTGCATCTACCGGATTCCACTATTAAAAAACCTATGGGAAGGACTAATGATGTTCTTATTGTTGCAAATAGGAATTATGTGCCCATAGATTTCATTGTTCTTGATATAGATTGCAATGCTACATGTCCTATTATTCTTGGTAGTCCTTTCCTTAGAACGATTGGTGCAATTATTGATATGCAAGAAGGAAACATTAGATTTAAATTTCCATTAAGGAAGGGCATGGAACACTTTCCAAGAAAGAAAATTAAGTTACCTTATGAATCTATTATGAGAGCTACTTATGATTGCATACCAATGATGATAATACCTAGATCTATTGCGTTATGCCTAGCTAGGGGCGTTATACAATAGCGCTTGTTGGGAGGCAACCCAATTTTATTTTATGTTTTTTGTTTTAGTTTCTATTATTGAATAATTTACACATTATTACTTCTGTAGTAATTTTGTTTTAGTGTTTTAATTAGTGTTTGAGCCAAGTAAGACCTTTGGGATGGTCTACGGTAATAGTTGACTTGATCTTGCTGAAAAACAGAAACTTTTACGCCTAGTAAAGTAATTTTAATAAATCACAGAAGAGTGCATTAGATCTGAATTTTTTACACAAGATTGATATATAAATTTCCCAGATTGTCCTAATTTTTCAGAATTTAAAGAGTTACAGTAGTATTCGAAGTTTACAGATTGCTACAGACTATTCTGTTTTGACAGATTCTGTTTTCTTTGTGTTGTTTGCTTATTTTGATGAATCTATGGGTAGTATCGGGGGCTATGAACCATGGAGAAGTTGGAATACAGTAGATATTACACCAATATAAATAAAGAATGAGTTCACAACAGTACCAAAAGTGGTGATTTATTTTCTTATACTAACGGATCTCACGAGTTTTCTGTTGAGTTTTGTGTTGTGAAGTTTTCAAGTTTTGGCTAAAGATTTGATGGACTATGGAATAAGGAGTGGCAAGAGCCTAAGCTTGGGGATGCCCAAGGCACCCCAATGTAATATTCAAGGATACCAAGAGCCTAAGCTTGGGGATGCCCCGGAAGGCATCCCCTCTTTCGTCTTCAATCCATCGGTAAATTTACTTGAGGCTATATTTTTATTCACCACATGATATGTGTTTTGCTTGGAGCGTCTTGTATGATATGAGTCTTTGCTTTTTAGTTTGCCACAATCATACTTTCTGCACACATCTTTTGAGAGGGACACTCATGAATCGTGAATTTAATAGAATACTCTATGTGCTTCACTTATATCTTTTGAGCTAGGCAATTTGCTCTAGTGCTTCACTTATATAGTTTTAGAGCACGGCGGTGGTTTTATTTTATAGAAATTATTGAACTCTCATTCTTCACTTATATTATTTTGAGAGTCTTCAAACAGCATGGTAATTTATTTAGGTTATGAATTTAGTCCTAAAATAATGGGCATCCAAGGGAGATATAATAAAAACTTTCATACAAAGTGCATTGAATACTATGAGAAGTTTGATTCCTTATGATTGTTTTGAGAGATAAAGATGATGATATTAGAGACATGCTAGTGAGTAATTGTGGATTGGTAGAAATACTTGTGTTAAAGTTTGTGATTCCCGTAGCATGCACGTATGGTGAACCGTTATGTGACGAAGCCGGAGCATGATTTATTTATTGAATGCCTTCCTTTGTGTGGAGGTCGGGAACACGTGATGGTTAACTCCTACCAACCCTTCCCCTAGGGGCATGTGTCTAATACTTTGTTTTGATATCTTATATACTTTTGCAATAAGTATGTGAGTTCTTTATGACTAATGTTTAGTCTATGGATTATACGCACTCTCACCCTTCCACCTTTGCTAGCCTCTCTAGTACCGCGCAACTTTCGTCGGTGCATTAAACCCAAATACCTTCCTCAAAACAGCCACCATATACCTTCCTCAAAAAAGCAACCATACCTACCTATTATGGCATTTCCATAGCCATTCCGAGATATATTGCCATGCAACTTCCACCGTTCCGTTTATTATGACACGCTCCATCATTGTCATATTGCTTTGCATGATCGTAAGACAGCTAGCATGATGTTTCCATTAATGTCATTTGCTATGCTAGATCATTGCACATCCCGGTACACCGCCGGAGGCATTAATATAGAGTCATATTTTGTTCTAAGCATCGAGTTGTAATTCTTGAGTTGTAAGTAAATAAAAGTGTGATGATCATCATTATTAGAGCATTGTCCCATGTGAGGAAAGGATGATGGAAGCTATACCCTCACAAGTTGGGATAAGTTTCCGGACTTTAAAAATAATAAAAGAGGCCAATGAAGCCCAAATAAAAAAAGAGGCCAAAGATGCCCACACAAAAAAAAGAGAGAAAAAAGAGAAGGGACAGTGTAACTATCCTTTTCCACACTTGTGCTTCAAAGTAGCACCATGATCTTCATGATAGAGAGTCTCCTATGTTGTCACTTTCATATACTAGTGGGAATTTTTAATTATAGAACTTGGCTTGTATATTCCAATGATGGGCTTCCTCAAATTGCCCTAGGTCTTCATGAGCAAGCGAGTTGGATGCACACCCACTTAGTTTCTTTTTGAGCTTTCATACACTTATAGCTCTAGTGCATCCGTTGCATGGCAATCCCTACTCACTCACATTGATATCTATTGATGGGCATCTCCATAGCCCGTTGATACGCCTAGTTGGTGTGAGACTATCTCCTTCTTTTTGTCTTCTCCACAACCACCATATTCTATTCCACCTATAGTGTTATATCCATGGCTCACGCTCATGTATTGCGTGAAAGTTGAATTTTTTTGATAATACTAAAGTGTGAAACAATTGCTTGGCTAAAACAGGGGTTGTGCATGATTTAATACTTTGTGTGATGAACATGGAGCATAGCCAGACTATATGATTTTGTAGGGATAGCCTTCTTTGGCCATGATATTTTGAGAAGACATGATTGCCTTGTTAGTATGCTTGAAGTATTATTGTTTTTATGTCAACATTAAACTTTTGTTTTGAATCTTATGGATCTGAACATTCATGCCACAATAAAGAAGATTACATGGATAAATATGTTAGGTAGCATTCCACATCAAAAATTTTGTTTTTATCATTTACCTACTCGAGGACGAGCAGGAATTAAGCTTGGGGATGCTTGATACGTCTCCAACGTATCTATAATTTTTTATTGTTCCATGCTATTATATTATCTCTTTTTGGATGTTTTATATGCATTAATACGCTATTTTATATTATTTTTCAGACTAACCTATTAACCTAGAGCCCAGTGCCAGTTTCTGTTTTTTCCTTGTTTTTGAGTTTTACAGATAAGGAATATCAAACGGAGTCCAAACGGAATAAAACTTTCGCGATGATTTTTCTTGGACCAGAAGACACACATAGGACTTGGAGTCCAAGTCAGAGAGTCCTCATAGACCCCCTGACCCCCTTCCTTGGCCTATATATTCAGAAATATTCCCAAACCAACAGAGGCGTCCACCAAAACACTTATCCGCCGCTGCAACCTTCTGTTCCCGTGAGATCCCATCTTGGGGCCTTTTCCGGTAATCTGCCAGAGGGGGATTCGATCATGGAGGGCTTCTACATCAACACCATTGCCCCTCCGATGAAGCGTGAGTAGTTTACCTCAGACCTATGGGTCCATAGCTAGTAGCTAGATGGCTTCTTCTCTCTCTATGATCTTCAATACCATGTTCTCCTCGGTGTTCTTGGAGTTCTATCCTATGTAATACTCTTTTGCCGTGTGTTTGTCGAGATCCGATGAATTCTGGGTTTATGCTCAGATTATCTATGAATATTATTTGAATCTTCTCTAAATTCTTATATGCATGATTTCATATCTTTGTAAGTCTCTTCGAGTTATTGGTTTGGTTTGGTCAACTAGATCGGTAATTCTTGCCATGGGAGAAGTGCTTAGTTTTGGGTTCAATCTTGCGGTGTCCTCACCCAGTGACAAAGTAGCGGTAGCGAGGCACGTATTTGTATTGTTGCCATCAAGGATAAAAAGATGGGGTTTTCATCATATTGCTTGAGTTTATCTCTCTACATCATGTCATCTTACTTAATGCGTTACTCTGTTCTTCATGAACTTAATACTCTAGATGCAGGCAGGAGTCGGTCGATGTGTGGAGTAATAGTAGTAGATGCAGAATCGTTTTGGTCTACTTGACACGGACGTGATGCCTATATGCATAATCATTGCCTTGGATATCGTCATAACTATGCGCTTTTCTATCAATTGCCCGACGACAATTTGTTCACCCACCATATTATTTTCCTTCAAGAGAGAAGCCTCTAATGAAACCTTTGGACCCGGGTCTACTTTCCATATTATATTTTCACATCTATAAACCAAAAAACACAAAAATACCTTGCTGCAATTTATTTACTTTTATTTTAGTTTACCTTTTAGCAATCTTTTATACCTATCTCTATCAAATCTCATCCTTGCAAGTGACTGTTAAGGGATTGACAACCCCTTTTTCGCATTGGGTGCAAGTGTTTGATTATTTGTGTAGGTGCATAGATTGGGGACTTGCTTGTACCTCCTAGTCGATTGATACCTTGGTTCTCTAACCGAGGGAAATACTTACCTCTACTTTGCTGCATCACCCTTTCCTCTTCATGGGAAAACCATCGCAGGCTCAAGAAGTAGCATTTACCAGTCTGGAGCTATCAAGATCAATAATGCCGAAGGAAATAAACCGAAGCTAGTTAATGGGGAAAGACTTAAACAATATATTGCAGGTAATTCCATTAACATAGATTTAGACATTATTCAAGTAATTACAGAAAAAGAATATATCGAAGAAACCTTTCAAAAGGCTTCAGAATCCTGGAAAGGACTAGGTACCTGGTATGGTAAGTAAACTGACTCTAAAAATTAAAAAAAAATCTGGTGGTTTTGGAATATTTAAGAAATTTTTGGAAAAAGAAGATACTGAAGTGGTGTACCAGGGGCCCACACGCCCTGGTGGTGTGCCCTACCCCCTGGGCATGCCACCTGGCTGTGTGGAGCCCTTGTGCACCATCCTGACTCCGTCTTTTGCCTGTATACTTGTTCCACAAGGTAAAAATTCCTATAAAATCTGCAAGACTTTTTTATCTATGTATCGCAACTTTTCCTCCTGTTTTCGTTTCGAGCTTGTTTCTGCCATGGTTTCGAGATCTAGATCGCTATGTCATCATCAAGCTCCTCCAAGGATTAGTTCTTTGGGAAGGTCATCAGCCCCTATCTCCCTGGGGTCATGATGTATCCCAAGACCTTGGAATGTAATGATGGGGTGCTGCACATCAAGGATCTTGAAGGACCCAAGAAGGTGGGAGATGAGAAGGCCATGCTTAGGGATGTGGAGCAAGAACTCTTCAAGTGCCAGAGGATGGTGGAGCGTGGACTAGATGCAAATGACACCATGATCACGGAATTCTTTCATGAGTAGAAGTGGGAGAGTACAAATACATGGGAGGCGATTGATCCTCTTCACGTTAAAGTTGAAGATCTCCAAGCTCAAATCTATGACCTGCAGAATCAAAACTGTGAGTATGAAACCAAGTTCAAGATGATGGGTTTAGGTGCAAATTTCAAGATTCCGGAGGCTACGTCTTCTTTTCTTGATGGAGAACCTATGCCTTGGAAGAAAGATGACAAGCATGCTCCATCATCACCGCCTTCACCGAAGAAGGAAGCTTGAGTACTTGGGTATGGGTACCACCATTGGCTTGTTCCAAGCTTGGTGGAGGTGCCCCGGTATCTTATCATCACCTTTATCACAATTATTATTGTCTATTAGCTTGATCCTTAGTGATATCATGGTTTAGGAAAAGTTATAGTATGAAATAGTTTGCAATGTGTGCTACCATTCCTTCATGTTTTTGTTGTATCCGTTAGTGAGAGTATCTATAAAAAAGAATAGTATGAGTATTTTATTTGCTTTTTCGTTATTGTGTATCCTAGCATTGCAATTCAATTTAATATCCTAATCTTATGGGAAGTAGTGGCTTTACATTAGGTTTGGGAAGTAAAATCTATTGAAATTTAACAAACACAACATTGGTCATTTGAACAATTCATGAAAAATTAGTGCAAGGAAGAGAAATTTCACATGCGAATATACTATCTTGGACATCTTTTGTGATTGTGAACCCTCAATGAATATTTTTATGCTTGACTAAATAGTTGATGTTGGACAAGGAAGACAACATAATGAATTTTATTTGTGTATATCTGCATAGAAGTTATATTATCATGGATCCTCCAACATATGGTGTTTGTTTATAATCTTTGCTAGCCAAATACTTCCGCAGTAAGTGGGATACTACTTGTGCATCCAAAACCCATAAACCAAGTTTCTTCCCTGAGAGTCCACTATAACTACCTATGGATTAAGTAAGATCCCCCAAATAAGTTGTCATCGGTGCATGCAATAAAAATTGAATTAAATATGTGTGATCTTTTATTGGAAGGGAAATAAGCTTTTTGTGATGGTAGAGTAATAAAAACACCGGAGTGCCAAATAAAGGTCATCTTCACAAGGGGCAATATTAAAGTGATGTTCCTTTTCATTAAATACTCAGACATCCAACTCAAAAGCACATGTCAACCTCTGCTTCCCTCTACGAAGGGCCTATCTTTTACTTTTTCTATCAATTTTAATTTTTATGGTTGAGTCAACTTCTTATTCCAACCTCAATATTCTCAACTTGGCAAACATTGTGTGTTGGGGAAAGATCCAGGCACATATATCCAGTTGAATATATGTGATCATGATTCATTATTGTTGACAATTATCCCTGTGGTAAGTAAGTTGGATTGTGAAACATTAAACCCCTATCTTCCTTTGTGTTTGATGGAAACAGTTTGTTCTAAAAATATGCTCCTGAGTGCCAGCAATCATTAGAAGACTAAATGATAGTTGACTATGTAAAGTTTGCTAAACCAAAGCTCTTACATAGACTCTTACGAAAAAATAAGATGAATTGTAATTGTTTGATGACTGAAAACATAGTTTATTGGGTTTCAAGAGCGTTTATTTGCTATACCTTAACATGTGAATGGATTGCTACTTGATCATGAGAAGTTTTACGAGAAAGAGTTGTTGTTTATGATATATAATTATGTTAGTAATTATGATACTATCATGTCCGTATTATTTATTATCGACACCTCTCTCCATAAACTTGTGGTCATGTTTACTGAGCTCGGTATTCGCTTGGAGACAAGCGGTGTCTAAGCTTGGGGGAGCTGATACGTCCATTTTGCACCATTATCTCATACTATAATGTATCCTATTTCACTGATATATTTCACAACATGATGCAATTCCAATGCCTTTTCTCACTTAAAATGTAGCGAATACAAAGAGAGAGAAATTACTGGACATATGGAAATCTAGACCTAAAATGCAACAGAAGAAAAGGCAATTCTCCAGAGTTCAAAATGCAACGTGGATTTTTGGAGAATTATTTTGGAACATATGAAGAATTATGGAGCTCGAATGGGCCAGAGGAGACACACCAGGGCCCCACATGCCTTGGTGGCGCGCCCACCCCCTAGGGTGCACCATGTGGCTGTGTGGGCCCCTGGAGGCTCATCTCCCGATGCCCCTTTACTACAAATTCATATTTGCCCTAGAAAAAATCACAGAAAATCCTTGGGACTTTTCGCCGCCGTCTGTGAGGCGGAACTTGGGGGAAGCACTTTTGCTCTCAAGCAGAGCGATTCTGCAGGGGAAACTTCCCTCCGGGATGGGGAAATTGAAGCCTTCATCATCACCAACACTCCGTTCATCATGGGGATCGTCATCTTCATCAACATCTTCACCAGCACCATCTCATCTCTGAACCCTAGTTCTTCTCTTGTGTTCAATCTTTGTATCAAACATCAGATTGGTACCTGGGAGTGCTTGTAGGTGTTGATTACATCTTGTAGTTGGTGCTTATTGGTTTTATTGGTGCAAGATTGTTATGTTTAGATTGTTAATCATATATTTATAACCACTAATCATGATCAATATGATGAGTTGTGAGTAGTTCCATTAGTTCTTGAGGACATGGGAGAAGTCTTGTTGACTTGTATGTTTCCCGAATTGTGTCACTCCACGGTGTTCCGTTGGAGATCAGTTCTGATCGTGGCAGCCTCTTCACCTCAAGATTCTGGAATAGTTTCCAAGAATCTATGGGAACTCATCTGTCTTTCAGCACCGCTTTTCACCCTCAGTCACAGGGTCAGGTTGAACGAGTTAATCAAGTGCTCGAAGATATGCTTCGAGCTTGCGTCATCTGCGTCGGTAAGAAATGGGAGGAATCTCACCCGTATGCCGAGTTCTCTTACAACAATAGCTATCAAGCTAGTCTGAAGATGGCACCGTTTGAAGTTCTTTACGGACGTAAGTGTCGAACCCCTCTGAATTGGTCAGAAACTGGGGAACGCTCACTCGTCGGACCGGACATTATTCAGCAAGCTGAAGAACAAGTCCGCATTGTCCGAGAACATCTGAAAACTGCTCAGTCTCGTCAGAAGAGCAACTATGACCGAAAGCACCAGGAAATAGTCTATCAACCTGGCGACCAAGCTTACCTCCACGTCACTCCGTTGAAAGGCACTCATCGGTTCGAAATCAAAGGCAAGTTAGCTCCTCGCTACATTGGCCCGTTCTGTATTCTTGCCCATCGAGGAGAAGTGGCATATCAATTGCAATTGCCGCCTAGTCTTTCACAAGTACATGATGTCTTTCATGTATCCCAACTCCGTCGCTGCTTCAAGGATCCTATTCGAGCTGTGGATCACGAAATGCTTGAATTATGGAAAGATATGTCTTATCCAGAACATCCCATCCGTATTCTTGATAAAGCTGAGCGTCGAACTCGTCAGAAGTCAATCAAATTCCGCAAGGTTCAGTGGTCAAATCATTCTGAAGATGAAGCCACTTGGGAACGCAAGGATCGTCTTCACGAAGAATACCCCTCTTTCTTTCAGTCTTCCTCTTAATTCTCGGGACGAGAATTCTTGATAGATGAGGAGAATTGTAACACCCCATGTCATTAGCCACAGTAATCACTTTTGATAATGACAAGTCAGCATGATTAACAGTGCATGATCATCATTAGCATCATATTGCATTTCAACTCCTAAGTCAGAATTCAGATTTAAATCAAAGTGGAAAATAAAACTTGTCCAACATAGAAACTAAAATGTTCAATAAATAGCAAATATTACAGAGACCATTCTAAAATTGTAACCAACATATAGTAAATTGGTAAAGTGACCCAAACCTCTTTTAACAGTGGCAGAATATAATATTTAATAACCTTTTAATAAATCTAGATCAAATATGAAATGATGTTTCGCCCAAACTAGTTTTTGGTGTTAGGGTATAATGCACTGCTATTTTTGGACTAGGTCACACTTTTTACAAGATCCATTTGGTGCCAAACAGTTAGCTAACAGAAAAGAAAGGAAACAGAAAAAGAGAAAAGGAAAAAGGCCTAAAGACGCTACTGTGCACTAGGCCTATCGCTACAGCGCCGGCCCAGCCCACCCCGCACCTCCTCCCTCCTCCCGCACTACTCATGCCGCCCCGCTGTCGAACACCGCGCGCGCGCCCCAGGCCCCCCCTTGCTCGCCGCTCGACAACGCGCCGCGCCCGCGCCGTGGATAAAGAGCAGCTCCTCGACCCCGCGGACGAACCCTAGCCCCAGTTCCCCCCCCCCCTTCCTCCCTCGCTCCCCGCCTCGCCCGACGCCGCCATGATCGGCCTCCGCTGAAGCTCGTGGCCACCGCCACCCTTTCGCCCGCCGATGTGTCCACGAGCTCGGTCGCAACGCGCCCATCCTCCTCGACCACACGCCCGAGCCCCGGGAGGCCTGCATCGACCCCGCGCCATCTTCTTCTTCCTCGGATCGCCACCGCACTCCATCGTCGATTCGCCTCCGTCGAGCCCTCCCGAGCACGCTATTGCACACCTACAGGGCCTGGTGAGCCGTCGCCGTCCTCCCTCTCTCTTTCCGGCTCGATATCGTCGCCGTTGTGGTTGCATTGGAGTTGCCCGAACCCACCGCCGCCTGGCCTCGTCACCGGCGTGGCCACGGCGACCAAATGGTCCCGTTCGTGCCACCGTTGCGCTCCCCGCAACGCGTTGACACCGTAGCTGCCTCGCCCTGCCCTTTTTGCACGCCGTAGCCCCGATCCCGACGGTGGCCGAACTCCGGCGTCTGCCTCATTGCTCGCCGTCGACGCTACCGACCACCGCAGCCCCCGCCGTCACCGTAGAAAGCTCCGCCGTCGTCTGCCCTTTCGAAAGAGCCCGGCCGCGCTCGCAATGGTGCCCTGTGCGCCATTTCCGAGCCGCGACGCCTTCCCTGGTGCTCGCCGGAGCAACTCTGGTGGCCGGCCGACGCCGCCGCTGAAGTGGCTGGCCTGGGGCCACTCCCAGTGCCACTGCCTGTGGGCCAGTCCGGCCCCAGTTGACCAGTTGACTTGGTCAACTGGCTGACTGGGCACTGCCCAGTCACTGACTGGTGGGGCCCCTCTCCCTATGTCTATGACATATGGGCCCCCCTGTCAGGTGCCTAATTAACTAATTAGGTAAATAAAAATAATTAAAATCCTAATCAGTCACTGACTGCTGGGCCCCACCTGTTAATTAATCCAATTAATTAATTTAACCCCTCTGTTAATGTCACAGTGTATGACATGTGGGTCCCACCTGTCAGGTTTGACTCTGGTCAGCCAGAGTTGACCTGCTGACGTCACCCTGACCTCATGATGACGTCATCATTCACTATTCTGGATAATTCGAATTTAAATAAGTAATTAAATTCAGAAAATGATTAAAACTTTAGAAAATCATATTAAATAAACCGTAACTCCGATGAAAATAATTTATATATGAAACTTGCTCAGAATTTTGATACGAACCCGAATACGTCCTCCGTATTCCTGTCAGATGCCCCTAGCTATATGAACGTTGAACTTTTAAACCGATCTCGATAAATGAATAGTGCCCAATGTTGATTAAATAAATCCAAATAAATTCCTAAATTAACTAAATCATTTAGTTAGGCAGTAGAACACCCCGGCATATCATTTAGGCATGTCATACATATTGTTTGCATTATTGCCGTGAATTTATTGTTTCTCTCCCCCTCCTTCTCTCTCTCGATAGACACCGAGACCGACGACGCTGCACCTGGGTACGACTACACTACCGACGAGCAGCCCGTTGACGACCCCTCTCTCTTGCCAGAGCAACCAGGCAAGCCCCCCTTTGAGCATCCATATATCGCCCATTCTATTTCTCCTGCTTGCATTAGATTTTGCTACTGTTAATGTATGCTCCTATTCTGATGCATAGCCTGCTGTTGTAACCTGTTCATTGTTACCTTACCTGCCTATGATAAACTGTTTAGTATAGGTTGGTACTGAACCATCAGTGACCCCACTACCTTTCCCTTGTTGCCCCTGCTTGATCATCGACGACTCGATCAACATGATCGTCGACCAGAGACCGACACCTCACTTCACGCCCCCTTAGTTGTACGACTCTGCGTAGTAACTATCGAGTGCCGAGGGTGATACCTCGTAACGCACTCCTGATGAATAGTCTGCAGTGTAGCTGTTCGGCCGTGGTCATCGAGGGTGATTCCTCCTTCTCCACTTCCGATACGACTCTGTCGTGCAACCCCTCAGTGTGAACCTCGAGGGTGTTGCCTCATACGTTCACCCTAATGATTATGACCACACGTTTACTTGACCTTTGTTACAGGCGGGTCCACCCTGGTGGGTACCCGCTGGGGATCTATGATGTCAAGTGTGCCGGAAGGGCACTCGAGTGTGATATTGTGGCGGAGCTTCAGAAACTCTGACTGTCTCCGTGTGATACTAAATGAGCCTATTGGATTTGGGTGTGTGATCTGAGTGGGTCGACGTGCCCTATACGCACTACCACCACGCGGGATTATGGTTATGGGGCCCTCTGTGATGTATGTTTCTCCCGAAAGCTCGTCAAACGTCATGATTCACCGTGCGGGCTGATTGTTGGGGTTGGGCTGGATACTTCACTGACGAGTTCAGTGTCGCGCCTGCACCCCGGCCAGTCTCGCAACGCGCAGGGTGCCCAGGGCGAAGGCCCAAGACCTCTGGGTGCATAGGTTAGTCCGGCGTGCTGACCTCTCTACTGAGCCTAGGTAGGGCGCTGCTTTGTGTTGATCTCCCGAGGCCGGGCATTACCCAGCAAGTGTGTCCGGCCAGAGGTGATCGAGCGTGTTGGGTAACAGTAGTGCACCCCTGCAGGGATGAATGATCTATCGATAGCCGGTCCTACGGTAAAGGACGCTTAGTTTGTGTATCCTGATCTACTACTTGAACTGGATACTTGTTTCTTAATTGAAGCTTCGGGATCGCTTTCTCGCTTGGGAGTCGAGGAAGGATCTCTAGGCTTGCGTCAACATGTTTGCTAAATAAATGCTATTCTACTCTCTTCTACTGCTGCAAGATGATGACTTTGTGAAGATGCTAGTCTTCGATAGGTCTAGGCCTTCTCTCTATTCTGGCATTTCTGCAGCCCAGTCCACTTATACAGCCTTTCTCCATTGATAATGTTGCATATGTAGTATAGATCCTTGCTTGCTGAGTACTTCGGATGAGTACTCACGGTTCCTTTACTTTCTATTTTCCCCATACCCCACCTTGATGATACACCAGACGATGGAGCCCCGGAGCCAGATGCCACCTCAGGAGCTTACTAGCAGGAGGGTCCAGAGGGCACGTACTACTGGATCGAGCCAGCCGACCAGGAGTAGGATCGGAGGCTCCCAGGCAGGAGGCCAACGCCTTTCGATCTACTGTCGTTGTTTGTGCTAGCCTTCTTAAGGCAAAACTTGTCTAACTATGTCTGTACTCAGATGATATTTGTATGACTGACTTATGTATTCGGATCTTCGGATCCCTGGTCTGTAATATTGTGGATCTCCGTTAATTTGTGTTAGAGTTGTGTTGTGATATCTTCCCGTGAGTCCCTGTGCTTGATCGTGCATGTTTGCGTGTATGATTAGTGCACGATTAAGTCGGGGGTGTCACAAGTTGGTATCAGGGCCGACTGCCTGTAGGAAGCCCCCCTCCAAATTCCTAGGCCAAAGTTGAGTCTAGAAACCGAAAAACTAATTTACTAACTTGGCTGTGTGGCTTACGGGCCCACGTCGCCAACTGGGTGGTATTAGGATCTTTTATTCCTCGTCTATACTCTGGGACTCTAATCTCTCTTCTATTCGGGTTAAATAAATTTTACTAACGCAGACACATAGGATCTCGTAAATTCTGTCTACCCGGCACTACAAGAAATATGTTAATACATGACGGATTTCTAGTGACGTTCTCAGAAACCATCATGGTCAATGACGGATTTGTCTAGTTTGTCATGAAATCCATCACGGACTAATGAGATGAGAACAAGGCCAACAACAATGGCGCTCTTATGATGGACCGTCACAGATACTGTCATGAATCGGCTAGCAGTACACCAAATAGACCGTCATGAATGGCTCATGCTGATGTGTCTCACGTGTCCGACCCACATATGTCAGGCTTAGTTTCTTTTTTGAGTTGTTCGAACCATCACGAACGGCCTTCTGGTGCTTTTTTCAAGGAAAAACGGAATGCTCCTGCTGCGTGTCCCAATGTTGCTTGTTTTTAGGGAAAAAAGGACTGCTTCTGCTATGTCGTCCTGACGTTGGGCTGCTCTAGGTCTATTTTTTTACAGAAAAAGGTGGCGAGCCTTTTTTTTAGGAAAACTGAATGCTGCTGCTGCGTGCCCCGGCGTTGCTGCTGCTCTGTAGGGATGACGTGGGGCTGCTATAGGTCTATTTTTTGGGAGTATTTTTTTGCAGAGAGAAAAACGGTATGCTTTCTTTAAATCTTCAAATTTAAAAAAGAGAAGCTGCTAGAGGTATCGAACTACGGACCTCAGACTTATATACCTAGGTCGCTAGGCCTTTTTTTTCTTATGTTCTTTGATAAAACGAGCCAAGTTTTTTAATTAAAAAAAAGGAGATTGAGATGGGATTTGAACCACGTAGCACTAAGCTCTAAGTTCCAGCGTACGTAAAAAAACCTCTACGTTCCAACAAGCCAAGTTTTTACATACAACGAGCCATTTTTTTATAGTACTTTTCAAGTGTAGCCAACAATATGTTTTCTCTTTTGCGAAAAGACAACAATAGTTATGTAATGTACAACTTAACATCAATGTATAGCAAACATTTGCGAAATCTGTAGGAGATATGCCCTAGAGGCAATAATAAATGTTATTATTTATCTCCATGCTCATAATTAGGTTTATGTTCCATGCTATAACTGCTATGGTTCTCGAGTCTACAATAACCACGAGGCTCGGAGGAAGACTCATATGCACGTGTGGAATAATAAATGGTAAAATGTATTCCTAGTCTGGCCTCTGAGACTAGCTCAAGTGTTGCATGATGGCTCTGTTTTCCTGATCATGGGCATGACTATGCCGGCAACTTTGAGGGCACAATGTTAGAAGAACATTTGTGTTGAATCGACCCGAATTGATGTTATGCTATGGGATACTTTCGTCACAAGTTAATGGTTAATAACACAGAGATGGTTAACGTTTGCATGATTCCTCAGACCATGAGAGTATCGAGTTTCTTCATGCTTGATTCATGAACTTTGGGGTTTGTTAAACGTCATCCGTAAATGGGTGGCTATTACAGCGGCTTACGGGTTCATGGAAAAGTGTGTCAAGTAACTTGATAGCTCGAGATTGGGATTTGCTCCTCCGACGATGGAGAGATATCTCTGGGCCCTCTCGGTGTTACGGTATCCATCATCGTCTGCCCAGACACTTTGTGATTTGATCACGGGGATGCCGGAACACAGGAACGAGAAAAGAGAACAAATACCGGTAACGAGGTAACTAGCATAGTGGACAAGTTGTTGATCCACGGGAATGCCAACATGTCTCACCTCGGGTATTTGTAACATATCATGAAGTAAAAGGAATAGCACACGGCAACTGGAGGTTCACTCGAATATTCATTCGTGTGGGTATAGGGGCCAATATGGGTGTCCACGGCTCCGATGCTGATCATTGATCGGAAAGTGTTTCGGTCATGTCTATACTTCACCGAACCTATAGGGTCACACGCTTAAGGGTCATCTATCTACTGAATACTAGACAGGGAGTCTGAGAGAAAGTCACCGAAAAAGTTTCGGAGACAATGGAAGAGTTCCGGAGAGAGAGAACACCGAAAGAGTTTCGGTAAAACCGAAAAGGTGTTTCGGAATATATTATTAGGTCAAATAGGGTTTCGGCATCGCATGAAAATTTTCAGAGGATGTCAGAATTGGTCTGGGAACTTCTGGGAATTTTCAGAGAGAAAAAACCGGAAATGTTCCGGAGCTGCCGTAACCGCTGTTGTTGCTTTTCGCTGATGAAAACTACCATACCGGAAATGTTTCGGAACACGCCCAGAATAATTTTAGAGGGTACCGGAAATGTTCTGGGACCTTCTGGAAATTTTCAGAAAAACATTCGCGGAAAACATCTTGTCTCAGCGCGAGGGGACAAGATCCCACGAATCGGGGGTGCTTGTTTGCTGGCTTTTTGTCTAGGGAGCATGCATGTTTCATGGAGACATGTTGGTGGCTTGTTGCCCCCCCCCCATGGGGGGCCACATGTTTGGCCGGCCCAACGGGTGTCCCCTTGGTGTCCCCATGATGCCTCCCTTGCATTACCATTATGCCCTTTCATGTGTGACATGAAGCTTGGGTATTTTGGTATTTCAACATCCCACCCCACCCCTTTCCTTGGCCTATAAAAGGAGGAGTTGGGGCTGCCATCTCCTTCATCCACTCATTCTCACATACAAGTGCCATGCATAATCTGGCTTCTCTCTCCCTCCCACGAAAAGAGTTTCGTAGAGCCGAAAGGCTATCTAGGTTCCGGTGGGAACTAGTTCTGGACGGCGAAGCCCTGCCGGATAGATGACACCGTATGTGTGCAACTCTGTAGAGAGGTCGTAGTTTCAATCTTAGTGCCCGAGGGGCTGTTCGAGAGTGCCTCCCGAAGGGCTGTCCATGTGACGGTCCGAGTTCTGTGAGTCCTCCCGAAGGGCTGTCCAAGTGACGGTCCGAGTTCTGTGAGTCCTCCCGAAAGGCTGTCCGCGACACCGTCCGGGGGACTGTCCGACCGCCTCCCGGAGGGCTGTCTGAGTGGTGGATGAGGGTATACATCCTCGTGGTTGGGAGGTTGTAAATCCTAGCTGCGGGGATCTGCACCGCCGATCGTCATCGATTCTACTTCCGCTGCGCTACGAGTCGGTAACGAAAATGATCAAACCTTGTATGTAGTCTCCATAGTGGTCCTGGGCTGGTGCGTAGGTCGGAAAATTTTTGTTTTCTGCTGCGTTACCCTACAGTGGCATCATGAGCCGTGCTATGCGTAGATGCAGGTTGCGATCTAGAATACATGGAGATGTATGGGTGTTGCACAATATAATTAGGTAGTAGATGAGATCTATTGCTGAAAATTATTTGTGCGGGCAGCAGATGAAATATGTTACCCGATGTTCTTGTTGCTTCCCTCGAATTTGCGTAGTCCTGATCTTAACAGCATTGTGGAATCCGACAAAGTTCTGGCAATCCGCGATCCTTTCATGCTGCTCCTGAGTATGCTGATTAACAGATCAACGAAGTGCTAACAGTTCTTTGGGTTCCACTTTAGTCAATGAAAGACGGATGTTTCACAGAAGAAAGGGCAATGCAGATATGATCTGCACGGGGGTCATGCGTATGACGAAGTTTAGTATGGGGCTCGAGATTTTATTATCTTGGTTTTCGTACAACCTGGAAAGCTAATCTAGCTACTTGAATTATCATACTTGATGATGGATGTTGGTAGCTTCGGTTTGTTTCGAAACCTTAGAAGCCACGTAAAACAAGTTTTTGCATGAACCGATTAGAGGCGTCTAACAAGTTTTTGCGTGTCAACCTTGTTGTAATGCATTATTTTATTAGCTATAGAGATAGCAATATTATCTGGTGCATCGACAAGGTGGTGGCAATCTTCGCAAAGGTGAACACCGACGCGAATGCCGAAGACGAAGAAATACAAGACTTCTCCGTCAGAAAGGGCTATACCATATCATGCTAATTACGAATTGCCTGAGATGTTTATCCCTTATGTTGCACCCTTCTTGATTGCGCGGTAGTCGCTTTTTTTAGGGTGATCTCTCACACAAATATCAAGTAGTTAGTGTTCTCCCAAGTGTAGCACCGTCACGGCACCTAACTTTTCGGGGTGCGCCATGGATGCATGGGTACGAATGATTAGGGAAGTGTGAGGCGGGTGAGTTGAGACCTCGCAGCGTGATCACTTGGTTGTCTTGAAGTTCAGGCATGAAAGTCATGAGCTCGGAACACACGCATCGAAAGATGAACAAGAGTCACATAGAGATGTGATCGGCAAGTTGGCCTACCGATTAAAATTCCCGTCATGAGATGATGATTCTATGGCGATGAATTGAAGTCTGGATCTTGTATCACTCAAAATCAATTATGAGAGATATTGATTTGAGTGGGAGCGCACTGTTGAATTAACTTGTTTAATTCTCAGTGCAATTAATTTTGAACACTGTCTAAGTGTGTTTTGCATAATAGTTGGAGAATAATGGCTCGTGTTTCCACCTTCCCTATTAATTTTGAATAGCTGTTATATATCTGGTTAAAACTTTACGGTTGGTAACGTAATGTGAGGATTGTCCTCAAGAGTGCCGAGAAGGACTTTGTCCTATCGCATACTTTTGGTATTCTCCCGCTAATGCTATGGATCATATGACTCTCGTCCTTCGATCCAAAAGCTAGAATTCTGTTTCAGTCAAATGCAATATGTTTGCTTCCATGAGACCCGAACTTCGAAAGTTTGGATAGTTATGTGATATTCATGGAATCTGAAAATCATTTTCAGAGACAGACAAAGGCTAAAAGATATGAGATATCCAAAGCAATGTTTGTTTGCAAACTGTTAGTAAAGGAGTTTACTATGCATTAGACTGATAAGAGAGGGATCCAGAAGAACGCCTGTCATATGATGATGGTGAATAAAACAACAACTTAAAGAGAAAGGAAGTGTCCGAAGGGTGTTAGTGAAACTTTCACGCCTAGGAAGTCCGGGGCTAACGCCACTCTTAAGTTGGGTGCTTCTTCTGAGAGTAGGAGAAATACTGAAAGTTAAACTGTTAGAAGTATAAAGGCAGAAAGAAAGAAGACTAGAATATCCAGCTCATGTATGAATGTCATACAAGTTTTTGATGTATAGAAAGCTCGTCAAAGATATAGTTCTTGGGAATTATGGTTAAACATGTTAATCACCAATTCTTGGGTATTGTGAGTTAATCACAAAGATACCAGCTCAATTGCATTCTGTTGCAACTCGATGTAAGAACTACTATGGCCTGAAAGACTAGCCAGGAATGAGGTTTAGGTATACACAGGGAACATAGTAAATGTTACTATACCTTCCATCGGTGTATTACTGTATGTATTTATTTTCATAATTCATTTAGAGTTTTACACACTCTAGCCCTTTGCATAAGGTATCTTGCAAAAAGGTTGTTCATAAGAGAACTTTTGATGTTCGATGTTATGAATAACATAAGGGCCATACTTTCATTGGGAATGAGATGTATGTTATGAATAATGATAATAATATATTACCTCTTTTTTTACTTTCATAATTCATTTTAGAGTTTCATACACTCTTGCCCATTGCACAATGTTTGTTGCAAAAGAGTTGTTCATAAAAACAACAATTGTTGTTCTGTATTACGAATAACATGAAGGGCCATGCTTCCATCTAGATGGGACGTATGTTATGAATATTGATATTAATATGATACATCCATAACACTGACGCTAAATGTCGTAAGACTAAGAGAATACCACACAAGTGTGGCACTGCATTGGGTCACATTGGAGAAACCCACATGGACAAATTCCATTATGATGGATTTTGAAGTCATTTGATTTTGAATCATCTGACACTTGCAACTTTCCTCCGAAAAGTAAAGTGACTGAAATACCGTTCATAGGCCATAAGGAACGAGCAACAAACTTATTGGTGATCATACATTTTGATGTGTGTAGTTCAATAAATGTTGTTGCAAGTAGTGGATTTATCTATCTTCATAAATGACTCAAGTAGATATATGGATATTTACTTGATAAGACGTAAGTCTGGATCTTTTGAATTCATTCGAAAGGTTTTCAAAAATGAAGTAGAAGTTATTGTAACAAGAAAATTATGTTTCTACAATTCGATTGCAGAAAGGAATATTTGAGTTACAAGTTTAGCGAATGTCTGATGAGTTGTGAAAAGGGTTTTCATAACTTGCACCTCCCGGAACACCACTGCAAGTGAAAAGTCCGTGAAGATGTAATCGAACCATTTATGACATGGTAAGATCAAAGATGACATAAACAAATTTGCCATTATCCCTTTTAAAGTGATGCTTTAGAGACTGCGGCTTTTACACTGAAAAGAGCTCCATCGGGTCTGTTGAAATGATGCCATGGTATGGTACGCCCAGCCATGTTATATCTTTTCTTAAACATTTGGAATATGGGGCTTGTGTAAAAGGTTACAAACCTATTCCAAATCAGACAAGTGCTACTTTGTAGGTTATCCCAAGTCATTGGGTATTCCTCCCTCACTATACTGAGGCAAATAGGTTTGCTACAAAGAACGGTATGCTTTTTGAAGAAAATGGTTCTTTCAAAAAGGTGAGTGGGAGAATAGTGCAACTCGACGAGATAAACAGTATCTTCGTCATCAGGTCAAAGGAAAGAGACCTTGGAAGTAATTCCGGAGTTTCCTACTGCGACTGATACGTAAGTCTCTACAATAAAATGTATGGACTTCGGTCGAACTTGCAGCTGAACCACGTAGGCAATGCTCGTGCAAACCTCTCAGGTGTGCAAACGAGATATTGTTGTTAGACAATAGTATACCTACGATACACAAGGAAGCGTTGATGGGCCCTGACTCCGGAATTGGCTAAATGCCAATACAACCCGAGTTAGCTTCCATATAAGTGATTCAAGATTAAAACCTTGATACACCTTTCGGAAGACTTAGAGTCTAACGAGTTTTTATGGAACTAGAAACTGATATGGATAAAAATGTTTTATCCATAAAGCTCGACTTGTTGAAATAACAAGTTCAAGGAGTTGACTACGATGAGGTTGTTTCACCGTAGCGATGCTTAAAGTCGGTTCGGGTTGATCTAGCAATTAATACATATTTCAGTCATGAGATATGAAACAAAGGATGACAAAAGGATTTCCATCTGATGGAAAAGAAACCAAGGACTTGCATGTGTTACAGTCCAAGGTATTTTGTCAATCCAGAGGATGCTAGTAAGTATGCAAACTTCAGAGTTCCAGCAATGGACAGAAGAGAGCAAAATGGAGTTGGAATCTTCGTGTTTTGATGAAATAGTCAAAGGGGTTTGACTTCATCAATGGGTAACGAAGATGCTTATGATTCAAGAAAGTAAGTGGGAGCATAATTAAATTTCTAAAAAACATTGTGTGCTTGACACATTGTTAATTGGAAATACATTTCTTGACACGAATTAGGACTTCATTTGAAAATAGTTTTTCGATGAAGTGCTTGGGCTAAATAGCCTTTATATTAGGCATGATGATCTATGGAGATAGATTTACCTAATTGGGCTGAGCAAAGATACATATTGACAAGATGCTAAAACCTTTTAGCATTAAAAACGTCAAGGAGTGATTCTTGCCGAAGTCACATGGAAAGAGTTTTTGCAAGACTCGGTGTCCCAAAACACTGATGAGCAAAATACATGATGGAGATTCCACACACTCTTGTGTTTGGATTAATCATGTATTCCATGGTATGTAAAACCAAACCAGATATGTCCAATACTCCCAAAGTTGTTGCGAGTATAGATACCAAAGTGATCAAAAGTACTGATCATGGGACAATTGTGAAAAAGGGTCATTGAGTACTATAGTAGCACTGATGACATGTTTTCTCGCAAGCGGAGATCATGAAGAGTTCGTTGTAAAAGGTTACATCGATACAGTCCTCATCCATGCTCCAAGCGATTTTCGATTTAAGTTAAGGGTTTTGTGCAATACACAATATGGTGGCACGGTAGTTGGAAATTGTTCCAAACAAGTTACTGTGGCGAATTCTATAACAGAGGCAAAGTATGTTGCCGCTTTTAAAAGCGACAAAGACGATGTTGAATCATATAGTTCATTCATGAACTTAGTATGGTTCCAAGATGGCTTTTGTCAATGGGACACTGCTGCAGGTAGTTGCTCCATAACTCAGTCTGAGGAATCCAGGTTCGACCTGTGATTCACATACATACGAAGCCAAGTCCACACAAAATATGAATTTTGTGAAAGCGTGAAAACGCGAGGATTCGCAAAGATACACACGGAGCTGAAATCGTCAGATCCGTTGGACATCAGGCTATACCACAAGCGAAGCATATTTACGCCGGTGTGCCACAGGTGTGAAGTGCATTAGCATTAACTAGATTATTGACTCTAGTGCAAGTGGGAGTCTGTAGGAGATATGCCCTAGAGGCAATAATAAATGTTATTATTTATCTCCATGCTCATAATTAGGTTTATGTTCCATGCTATAACTGCTATGGTTCTCGAGTCTACAATAACCACGAGGCTCGGAGGAAGACTCATATGCACGTGTGGAATAATAAACGGTAAAATGTATTCCTAGTCTGGCCTCTGAGACTAGCTCAAGTGTTGCATGATGGTTCTGTTTTCCTGATCATGGGCATGACTATGCCGGCAACTTTAAGGGCACAATGTTAGAAGAACATTTGTGTTGAATCGACCCGAATTGATGTTATGCTATGGGATACTTTCGTCACAAGTTAATGGTTAACAACACAGAGATGGTTAACGTTTGCATGATTCCTCAGACCATGAGAGTATAGAGTTTCTTCATGCTTGATTCATGAACTTTGGGGTTTGTTAAACGTCATCCGTAAATGGGTGGCTATTACGGTGGCTTACGGGTTCATAGAAAAGTGTGTCAAGTAACTTGATAGCTCGAGATTGGGATTTGCTCCTCCGACGATAGAGAGATATCTCTGGGCCCTCTCGGTGTTACGGTATCCATCATCGTCTGGCTAGACACTTTGTGATTTGATCACGGGGATGCCGGAACACAGGAACGAGAAAAGAGAACAAATACCGGTAACGAGGTAACAGCATAGTGGACAAGTTGTTGATCCACGGGAATGCCAACATGTCTCACCTCGGGTATTTGTAACATATCGTGAAGTAAAAGGAATAGCACACGGCAACTGGAGGTTCACTTGAATATTCATTCGTGTGGGTATAGGGGTCAATATGGGTGTCCACGGCTCCGATGCTGATCATTGATCAGAAAGTGTTCCGGTCATGTCTATACTTCACCGAACCTATAGGGTCACACGCTTAAGGGTCATCTATCTGCTGAATACTAGACAGGGAGTCTGAGAGAAAGTCACCGAAAAAGTTTCGGAGACAACGGAAGAGTTCCGGAGAGAGAGAACACCGAAAGAGTTTCGGTAAAACCGAAAAGGTGTTTCAGAATATATTATCAGGTCAAATAGGGTTTCGGCATCGCATGGAAATTTTCAGAGGATGTCAGAATTGGTCTGGGAACTTCTGGGAATTTTCAGAGAGAAAAAACCGGAAATGTTCCGGAGCTGCTGTAACCGATGTTGTTGCTTTTCGCTGATGAAAACTACCATACCGGAAATGTTTCGGAACACGCCCAGAATAATTTTAGAGGGTACCGGAAATGTTCTGGGACCTTCTGGAATTTTTTAGAAAAACATTCGCAGAAAACATCTTGTCTCAGCGCGAGGGGACAAGATCCCACGAATCGGGGGTGCTTGTTTGGTGGCTTTTTGTCTAGGGAGCATGCATGTTTCATGGAGACATGTTGGTGGCTTGTTGGCCCCCCCACCCCCATGGGGGGGCACATGTGTGGCCGGCCCAAGGGGTGTCCCCTTGGTGTCCCCATGATGCCTCCCTTGCATTACCATTATGCCCTTTCATGTGTGACATGAAGCTTGGGTATTTTGGTATTTCAACATCCCACCCCACCCCTTGCCTTGGCCTATAAAAGGAGGAGTTGGGGCTGCCATCTCCTTCATCCACTCATTCTCACATACAAGTGCCATGCATAATCTGGCTTCTCTCTCCCTCCCACGAAAAGAGTTTCGTAGAGCCGAAAGGCTGTCTGGGTTCCGGTGGGAACTAGTTCTGGACGGCGAAGCCCTGCCGGATAGATGACACCGTATGTGTGCAACTCTGTAGAGAGGTCGTAGTTTCGATCTTAGTGCCCGAGGGGCTGTTCGAGCGTGCCTCCCGAAGGGCTGTCCATGTGACGGTCCGAGTTCTGTGAGTCCTCCCGAAGGGCTGTCCAAGTGACGGTCCGAGTTCTGTGAGTCCTCCCGAAGGGCTGTCCGCGACACCGTCCGGGGGACTGTCCGACCACCTCCCAGAGGGCTGTCCGAGTGGCGGATGAGGGTATACATCCTCGCGGTTGGGAGGTTGTAAATCCTAGCTGCGGGGATCTGCACCGCCGATCGTCATCGACTCTACTTCCGCTGCGCTACGAGTCGGTAACGAAAATGATCAAACCGTGTATGCAGTCTCCATAGTGGTCCTGGGCTGCTGCGTAGGTCGGAAAATTTTTGTTTTCTGCTTCGTTACCCTACAAAATCTCCTAAAAAATTTTGTCCATCTTATGAATCAATAATATTGGTCGATGCCCAATTATAAGAATCGTCTACCATATTTGGCTATTATTATCATTTTTTCTAATAAGTTGCAAATAGAAGTTTTAATTAAAAAAGAGCAATGCATAAATGGAACACTTCTAAGCGGTTAGTACCTTCCCACTTGGCAACTATATTGTTATGATATGAATGGACATTTTTCATTAGTAAAGTATATACAGCCACACTTCTAAGGCTGTGGGTAAACCGTGCCGTGACCGCCGATTTGGTCAGTCCACCGTAAGTTGGAATGAAGGTGTTCCTGATAAAAAAAAATCTCAAGAAATAAAAGTGCGAAGCGAGTATTCAGACCAGGGACCTCCCTGTGGAAAGCACATGGTGCTAACCACTAGGGCAGTCGAATGCAGGTGCCTACGTAGGCAAAGCCATATCTTAAAAAGCAACCAACAACAGTGTCAAATCCGAAAACTAACGTGAATTTGAAAACAATTTCTATGTAGAATAAACCAGTATGAAAAACTAGGAGTGTTGTATACAAAAGCGCGCACAATTTCTATGTAGATTGTTTTTTTTAGAATTTCTGAATAATTTTTCAGAACACAAACCTTTTCCAGCTTTGTTTTTTCTTAAATGCGAACAAATTTCAAAAACTGGGAAGTACTGTAGCGATTTTTTTTTCAAATTCATGAAGATTTCTTTAAAACACGAATACTTTTTGAATTGTGAACATTTTTATTCACTGTATTTTTGCAAAATGTTCAATGTGTATCCAAATTTTTGTTCAACGTATTTTTGTGAAATGCTCAATGTGTATCCAAATTTTTTCAACATATATTAAATTTTGTTCAACACATATCGCAAAAATGTTAAATGCGTATTGAAAATTGTTCAACGTATATATTCATATTTCTCTAAAAGGTTCAAAATACAGTATATGTTTTCTTAAATAGCAATTTCATACTGCATTTTACCTCCATAATAAATATCCAGGAAGTACCAATAAAGAGCAAAAAAGGGTAGGGTGGGTGGGGGGGGGGTCGGTGGGGGGGGGGGACTGCTGCAGTGAGGTTCTGCGAATGGGCCGGCCTATTAGCACCTTAAGGCGATGGGACAGCAGTTTGACGCCTATGCGCCTCAAATAAGAGCTCTCCGTCAAGACGTTCTCTTCGGTATGTGTACGTGGCACTTGTAACACCCCCAGTGGTTAACTACAGTAATCACCCTTTTGGTTATGCCATGTCATCATGACCAACAGTGCTTGATCATCATTAGTATCATATTGCATTTCAACTCCCAAGTCAAAATTCAAATTTAAATGAAAGTGGAAAATAAAAGTTGCTCAAATCAGAAACTAAATTGTTCATATTATGGCAAATAATTCAGAGGCATTACTAAAATTGAAACCAACATTATTGAAAATGGATAAGTGGCTTGAACATCCTCAAACAGTGGCTGAAAATAATATTTAATGACCTTTTAATTTATTTAAAACAAATAAGAAATGATGTTTTGTCCAAACTAATTTTAGGTGTTAGGGAATAAAGCACTGGTATTTATGGCCCAAGGTCACATGTTTTTACAAAATTCAATTGAGCCCTAACTATTTACAAAACAGGGGTATGGATAAATAAAAAGAAAAGACAAAGAAAAGAAAGAAAAAAAAACAAACAAAACAAAACAAACAAAAGGCCCCTTCCCCACTGGGCCTCTTGGCCAGTCGGCTCAGCCGACCAGACCGGCCCAGTGTGGCCCATCTCTCCCCCTCCCCCATATCCCCCACCCACCCGACCAAACCCTAGCCCGTAACCACCCCCACTCCTCCCCTCCCCCACCCCCCCCCCCGATCCCTTCTCCCCATCATGGATCGGGCAACGAGCCCGACCCTCGCTCCGTCGACGCCGCAGCCGCTGCCGTCGTCCGGACCCCGCCACCGCTCCTCCTCGCCTCGCCCTCCCTCGACTCCTCCCCGACCGGCTTCCCCAAGCCTCGCCGCCCCCCCCCTTCCCGGCAGCGAGGGTGAGCCTCTCCTCTCCTCGTCGCCCCTTTCTCTGCCCGCGTCCGATCACCGCGACGACCCCCGCCGCCGCGCCGCTCCGTCTCCCCGGTCCGTGCCCTGCCGCTCCTCGTGCCTCCCCTCGCTGCGCGCTGCAGTTGCTCGCGCATCCGCTTCTTGGCTGCCGCGTCCGCCCTATCCGCCTCCGCCTGCGCCCATCGCTGCCGCGCGCGCTGCCCCTCGGTCGCCGCCCGCCTCCCTTCCCCGTCCGCCTCTGCCGCACGCTCCCGTCGCGCCTCACCTCGCCCGGCCCTCGTCCCCGCTCGCCACCAGGCGCCCGCCTCCCACCGCCTCCTTCTCCCTCGGTCGTCTCCCCTCCTCACTCTCCTTCCTCCCTCTCGCCTCTATCCGTCCCTCTCCTCTCCTGCTCCTCCTCCTGTCTGCCCGTCATCCGCGCTCCTCTCCTCTCTCCCTCCCCCGCCCCCCTTTAGCACCTTTTCCTCTTCTCCCCGCCTTCACTACTCTCCTCTCGCCGGTTCCTCCTTCTGCCCCTGCTCCCGTTCGCCCTCGTCCGGTCCCTCCCCGTCTCTCCTTTTCGCCTCTTGGCCTCTGTGCCACCGACAGCAGGGGCCCACACCCCCAAACGTTTAAAAAAAAATAGGATTAAGATTAAATAAAAATAATAATAGTAATAATAAATTTAATTAATTAATTAACTTAATTAATCTGTTAATTAACCTAACCTAATTAACCTAATTAACTACTGTTAATTAACCCTAATGACTGCTGACATCACATGATTGTCATGCTGATGTCATCAGTTACTATTCTGGATAATGTTGAATATAATAATAATAATTCCAGAAAATTAATAAAAGCTTTAGAAATCATATAAAATAATCTGTAACTCCGATGAAATACTTTATACATGAAAGTTTCTCAGAATTTCGAGACGAGTCCGGATACGCGGCCGTTCGTCCTCACGCGTCCCTATCTATCCGAACTTGCAACCGTTCCTCTCCGGTCATCTGTCTGACAAATGCCCGGAACCGGGAAAACATTCCCGGATGATCCCTCCTTCCTCGGTAACGTGCAACCATACTTTAGGATACACCCGGCACTGCTTATTATCATGTCGTACCTTGTCATGCTCATGTTTGCTATATATTATACTGTTCTCCTCCCCCTCTTCTCTCTCGATAGCCCCCGACCCCACGTCGTCCCCGAGACCGACGCAGCTCCGGATCCCGAAGACACCAATACGACCTTGCCCTTGCCGCCGACAACCAGGCAAGCCCCCCCCCCCCCCTTTGATCATCCCGATATCGCCCATTCTAATTTCTCATGCTTGCATTAGAATTACTTGCTGTTACTATGCTTTACCTATTCTGATGCATAGCCTGTTTATTGTAACCTGCTGATGATAATTACCTGCATATCCTAAACTGCTTAGAATAGGCTGGGTAGAGACCTATCGTGACCCCACTTATCCTGACTGCCCCCGCTGGATTTCCGAAGACCGATCAACGGGATTGAAGACCAGGCCCCGACACCGCACATCACCCCCCTTAGTTGTAACGACACTGCAGCGTTATATCATCCGTGCCCGAGGGTGAAACCTCTTGTAGCACTTCTGATGTTAACTCTGTAGAGTAGCTATTCGGTCGTGGTCATCGAGGGTGATTCCTCCTTCACCGCTTCCGATAACGACACCGTCGTACAACACCTCAAGTGTGAACCCAGCGAGGGTGATTCCTCCGAGTTCACCTTGACGATTACATCGAGTAGGAATCCAACGAGGGTGATACCTCGGATTCCCCTGATGTTATGGACACACGGATAATTTTACACTGTTACTTGGATAGGCGGGTCGGCCCTGAGGGGTACCCGCGTGCGCCTGAGAGGCGTGTGTTGTGAAGGCGGGTTGCCTGTATGGTGCCCGAGTGTTGGATACGAGGCGTGGCCGGGTATTCTTGGCCCTTGCCGCAAGTCCTCGAGACGGGGCGACGGGGTCACATCTTTCGTGAGTCTCTGCTCGTAACCGCAAGCCCCTAGGCCACTATGATTTGGATATTTGATCCGAGCAGGCCTCTGGCCTGATAGCACTAACCATCACGTGGGCATAGTATGGGCGTTCTGCATCGTATGCATCAGCCGAAAACTCTGTCAGACGTCCAGTTCAGCACTGCGGCCGGGCTGGGCCGGCACCATCCTGAGGGGTGGAGCCTGGTTCGCCCGGCACGCAACGACCCGGAGGGCGAGGGGCGATGGCCAAGACCCCCTTGCGCTTAGGATGTAGACCGGCGGGGACCTCTCTGCTGAGTTGTAGGTAGGGTTGCGATGTGTCGTTTGGCCGAGGCCGGGCATGACCCTGGAAAGTGTGTCCGGCCGGAGTTAATCTAGCGTGTTGGGTAAGTTGGTGCATCCCTGCAGGGAAGAACATTTCTATCGATAGCCGGTCCTACGGTAAAGGACACTCGGAGTTGTATCCCGATCGATACAACTAGAACTGGACCCTTGAGACGTTAACAGGTTGATGACTGTATTGGCTCTGGGATCGCTTTCTCACAGGGAGTCGAGAAAGGATCTCAGGACGAGGTTTGATGACTTTATGGCTCTGGGATTGCTTTCTCGCAGGGAGTCAAGAAAGGATCTCTGGGTGAGGTTGATATTATTACTGCTACATTATAAGGTATTGTTCCACTCTCTTCTGTTGCTGCAAGACCGCTGAAGATGCTAGTCTTCGATAGGACTAGGCCTTCTCTCTATTCTGGCATTTCTGCAGCCCAGTCCACATATACAGCCTCCCTTTGATAATGTTGCATATGTAGTGTAGATCCTTGCTTGCTGAGTACTTCAGAGTACTCACGGTTGCTTTTCTTTCCTTTTCCCCCATATCAGTTCGTCGTGGCCAGATGACGGAGCCGCTGAGACAGCTACCCCCGCCGACGATCGACTACTACTACTACCCTGAGGATGGATACTACTGCGAGCTTGTCGACGACCAGGAGTAGGTTCGGAGGGTCCCAGGCAGGAGGCCTGCGCCTTTCGATCGTAGTGTTTTATTTTTTGCCCCGCCTTTCTAAAGGCCTTTCTGTTTCTCTTTTATATCTGTACTCAGATATCTGATGCTTCCGCTGACGCTTGTATGCCATCGAGCTATGTATTCGAACCCTCGAGGCCCTGGCTTGTAATATAAAGCTTGAATGACTTTATTTATGTTTTAGAGTTGTGTTGTGATATCTTCCCGTGAGTCCTTAGGCTTGATCGTGTGCATTTGCGTGTATGATTAGTGCACGATTAAGCCGGGGGCGTCACAAGTTGGTATCAGAGCCGACTGCCTGTAGGAACCCCCTTTCCAACTCCTTGGCCGAAGTTGAGTCTAGAAACCGGAAAACTGTTTTACTAACTTGGCTGTGTGGCTTACGGGCCCACGTCGCCAATTGGGTGGTATTAGGATCTTTTATTCCTCATCTTTACTCTGGGACTCTGACCTCTCTTCCTTTCGGGTTAACTAAAGTTTACTAACGCCGACACTTAGGATCTCGTAATTCTCGTCCACCCGGAGAGCTGGATATCTGTGCGATTTCCTTGACATTGATCTGATTAGTCTGATAATCATTTTCCTTTCCATTGTTTTGTTTAACCTTTCTCTCCGAGATCGGTTATACTTCTCCTTGTCTTTTGACAATCATGAGTTTCCTCTGTTTCAGATGGATCGTTTGTTTCCACCACACCCTGCGACGCAGCTACCAGCTGTTCGAGCTGGGATACATCCAGAGTACATTCTTTATCCACTGGGGCAGATGTCAATCCGTTACAATACCCCAGTACTATCTCCTCCAGATCCCCGCAAAGACTTTGTGATCTATAGTGACGCATCCCGTGAAGGATTAGGCTATGTCCTAATGCAAGAGTGTAAAGTGATTGCTTACGACTCTCGTCAGCTGCGCCCACATGAAGAGAATTATCCAGTACATGATCTAGAACTAGCTGCTGTGATCTATGCACTACAGTTGTGGCGACATTACCTCCTCGGTAATCGTTGCGAGAACTACACGGATCATAAAAGTTTGAAGTACTTGTTCACTCAGCCATCTCTGAATCTCCGTCAGCAAAGATGGATGGAGACCATTGCGGACTATGACTTGGGTATTTCCTATACCCCTGGCAAGGCTAACGTGATGGCTGATGCCTTAAGCCGCAAGTCCTATTGCGACAACCTCATGGTTAGGCGAGCTCAACCTCGTCTTTTTGAACAACTGTGCAAGCTAAATCTGCGTATTGTTCCACAGGGTTCTCTTAATAACCTTGTGATACAACCAGATCTTGAGAGAGCTGTTAAGAATGCGCAAGCTAAAGATGCTGAAATTGATCTGATGAAGAAAGACCTTCACCTTGTAAAGTACAGGGATTTCTCGCTGTCTGAAGATGGAACCTTGTATTTCAGAGACCGCATTGTCGTACCTCGCTTCGAGCTTATGACTGACAAAATCATGAAGGAGGCACATGATACCCCGCTGTCTATTCATCCGGGTAGCACCAAGATGTATCGTGATCTCGGTCAAAGGTACTGGTGGTCTAGAATGAAGCAAGACATTGCTCGATATGTTGCTGAATGTGATGTGTGTCGACGCGTTAAAGCAGAACATCAGAAGCCTGCTGGAATTCTGCAACCACTTCCTATTCCTTTATGGAAATGGGACAAGGTTCAGATGGATTTCATTACAGGACTTCCCAGGTCACAGAAGGGTCACGACGCTATTCTTGTCGTCGTCGACCAACTCTCCAAAGTTGCACACTTCCTGCCTGTCAAGGAGACGATCACTGCTAGTCAGTTAGCAGAATTATATATCTCCAGAATTGTTTCACTCCACGGTATTCCGAAAGAGATCAGTTCAGACCGTGGCAGCATATTCACTGGTCATTTCTGGGAAAGTTTTCAAAAGGCTATGGGAACTCATATTACCTGGAGTTCAGCTTATCATCCTCAGTCCCAAGGCCAAGTCGAGCGAGTCAACCAAGTGCTTGAAGACATGCTACGAGCTTGTGTTGTTTCTTTCGGCAAGAAGTGGGAAGAATCTCTTCCATATGCCGAGTTCTCTTATAACAACAGCTATCAAGCTAGTCTGAAAATGGCCCCCTTTGAAGTTCTCTATGGACGTAGATGTCGAACCCCTCTGAATTGGTCAGAAACTGGGGAACGACCGCTCGTGGGTCCAGATATTATTCAACACGCCGAAGAACAAGTTCGTATCGTCCATGAAAACCTCAAGGCAGCTAAGGACCGCCAGAAGAGCAACTATGATCGCAAACGATGGGGTTTGACTTATCAACCTGGTGATCAAGTTTATCTACGTGTCACTCCTATGAAGGGCACTCACCGTTTTGGAATCAAGGGCAAGCTAGCTCCACGCTACATTGGTCCTTTCCGCATTATTGCTAGACGTGGTCAGGTGGCATATAAATTGGAATTGCCGCCGCAATTCTCTCATATCCACGATGTCTTCCATGTGTCGCAACTTCGTAAATGCTTCAAGGAATCTCCGCACCGATCTGTGGATCACGAGATGCTTGAATTCCAAGATGATCTTTCTTATAAGGAGCATCCGATCCGCATTCTCGATGAAGCTGAACGTCGAACCCGTCAGAAGGTTACCAAGTTCCTCAAAGTACAGTGGTCAATTCATACTGAAGATGAAGCCACTTGGGAACGCGAGGATAATCTTCGTGCGGAATACCCCGAACTTTTTCCTTCTACTTCTTAATTCTCGGGACGAGAATTCTTGTTAGTAGAGGAGATTTGTAACACCCCCAGTGGTTAACTACAGTAATCACCCTTTTGATTATGCCATGTCATCATGACCAACAGTGCTTGATCATCATTAGTATCATATTGCATTTCAACTCCCAAGTCAAAATTCAAATTTAAATGAAAGTGGAAAATAAAAGTTGCTCAAATCAGAAACTAAATTGTTCATATTATGGCAAATAATTCAGAGGCATTAGTAAAATTGAAACCAACATTATTGAAAATGGATAAGTGGCTTGAACATCCTCAAACAGTGGCTGAAAATAATATTTAATGACCTTTTAATTTATTTAAAACAAATAAGAAATGATGTTTTGTCCAAACTAATTTTAGGTGTTAGGGAATAAAGCACTGGTATTTATGGACCAGGTCACATGTTTTACAAAATTCAATTTGAGCCCTAACTATTTACAAAACAGGGGTATGGATAAATAAAAAGAAAAGACAAAAGAAAAGAAAAGAAAAAAAACAAAAAACAAAACAAAACAAAAGGCCCCTTCCCCACTGGGCCTCTTGGCCCAGTCGGCTCAGCCGACCAGACCGGCCCAGTGTGGCCCATCTCTCCCCCTCCCCCATATCCCCCACCCGACCAAACCCTATCCCGTAACCACCCCCCACTTCCCCCCCCCCCCCCGATCCCCTTCTCCCCATCTGGATCGGGCAAACGAGCCCGACCCCATCGCCCGTCGACGCCGCAGCCGGCTGCCTTCGCCGGACCCCGCCACCCCTCCTCGCCTCGCCTCCTCGACCTCCTCCCCACCGGCTTCCCCAGCCTCGCGCCCCCCCCTTCCCGGCGCGAGGTTGAGCCTCGTCCTCTCCTCGTCGCCCCCTTTCTCTGCCCCTTCCGATCACCGCGACGACCACCGCCGCCCGCGCCGCTCCGTCCGTGCCCTGCCGCTCGCCTCCCCTCGCTGCGCTGCAGTTGCTCGCGCCGCCTCTGGCTGCCGTGTCGCCCGCTCCGCCGCCTGAGCGCGCGCTGGCCGCCGCCTCGGTCGCGGCCCGCCCCCTTCCCCGCTCGCCTCTGCCGCACGCCCGCGCGCCCCACACCGCGCCCGGGCCCTCGTCCCCGCTCGCCACCAAGGCGCCCGCCGCCACGCCTCGCTTGCCGCCCGCTCGCCCTCCCGCTCTCCCTTCCTCCGCCTCCGCTCCGCCCCCTCCGCGCTCCCGCCTCTCGCTCCCTCCCCCCGGCCCGCTCTCCCCTCTCCCTCCCACACCCTCCCGCCTCCTCCCCCTCCTCCTCCTGCGCCCGCCCTCCTTTCCCCTTTCTTCGCCTCCCCCGCGCCCGGCCCTCCCCCCGTCCCCCCACGCTCCCTCTTCCACCGACAAAGGGCCCACACCCCCAAAACGTTAAAAAAAATAGGATTAAGATTAATAAAAATAATAATAGTAATAATTAAATTTATAAATTAATAACTTAATTAATCATGTTAATTAACCTAACCTATTAACCTATTAACTACTGTAATTAACCCTAATGACTGCTGACATCAGCATGATGTCATGCTGATGTCATCAGTTACTATTCTGGATAATGTTGAATATAATAATTAAATAAATTCCAGAAAATTAATAAAAGCTTTAGAAAATCATATAAAATAATCTGTAACTCCGATGAAAATACTTTATACATGAAAGTTTCTCAGAATTTCGAGACGAGTCCGGATACGCGGGCCGTTCGTCCATCACGCGTCCCTATCATCCGAACTTGCAACCGTTCCTCTCCGGTCATCTGTCTGACAAATGCCCGGAACCGGGAAAACATTCCCGGATGATCCCTCCTTCCTCGTTAACGTGCAACCATACGTTAGGATACACCCGGCACTGCGTATTATCATGTCGTACCTTGTCATGCTCATGTTTGCTATATATTTATACTGTTTCCTCCCCCTCTTCTCTCTCGATAGCCCCCACCCCGACGTCGTCCCCGGACCGACGCAGCTCCGGATCCCGAAGACACCATAGACGACCTTGCCCTTGCCGCCGAGCAACCAGGCAAGCCCCCCCCCCCTTTGATCATCCCGATATCGCCCTATCTAATTTCTCATGCTTGCATTAGAATTACTGCTGTTACTCTTACTGCTTTCCTATTCTGATGCATAGCCTGTTTATTGTAACCTGCTGATGATAATTACCTGCATATCCTAAACTGCTTAGAATAGGCTGGGTAGAGACCTATCAGTGACCCCACTTATCCTGACTGCCCCCGCTGGATTATCCGAAGACGCGATCAACGGGATTGAAGACCAGGCCCCACACCGCACATCCCCCCCTTAGTTGTAAACCACTGCAGCGTTACTATCGAGTGCCGAGGGTGAAACCTCTTGTAGCACTTCTGATGTTAACTCTGTGAGTAGCTATTCGGTCGTGGTCATCGAGGGTGATTCCTCCTTCACACCGCTTCCGATAACGACACCGTCGTACAACACCCTCAAGTGTGAACCCAGCGAGGGTGATTCCTCCGAGTTCACCTTGACGATTACATCGATAGGAATCCAACGAGGGTGATACCTCGATTCCCCTGATGTTATGGACACACAGGATAATTTTACACTGTTACTTGGATAGGCGGTCGGCCCTGAGGGGTACCCGCGTGCGCCTGAGAGGCGTGTGTTGTGAAGGCGGTTGCCTGTATGGTGCCCGAGTGTTGGATACAGGCGTGCCGGGTATTCTTGGCCCTTGCCGCAAGTCCCGAGACGGGGCGACGGGGTCACATCTTTCGTGAGTCTCTGCTCGTAACCGCAAGCCCCTAGGCCACTATGATTTGGATATTTGATCCGAGCAGCCTCTGGCCTGATAGCACTAACCATCACGTGGGCATAGTATGGGCGTTCTGCATCGTATGCATCAGCCGAAAACTCTGTCAGACGTCCAGTTCAGCACTGCGGCCGGGCGGGGGGCCGGCACCATCCTGAGGGGTGGAGCCTGGTTCCCCGGCACGCAACGACCCGAGGGCGAGGGGCGATGGCCAGACCCCCTTGCGCTTAGGATGTAGACCGGCGGGGACCTCTCTGCTGAGTTGTAGGTAGGGTTGCGATGTGTCGTTTGGCCGAGGCCGGGCATGACCCTGGAAAGTGTGTCCGGCCGGAGTTAATCTAGCGTGTTGGGTAAGTTGGTGCATCCCTGCAGGGAAGAACATTTCTATCGATAGCCGGTCCTACGGTAAAGGACACTCGGAGTTGTATCCCGATCGATACAACTAGAACTGGACCCTTGAGACGTTAACAGGTTGATGACTGTATTGGCTCTGGATCGCTTTCTCACAGGGAGTCAGAAAGATCTCAGGACAGGTTTGATGACTTTATGGCTCTGGGATTGCTTTCTCGCAGGGAGTCAGAAAGGATCTCTGGGGTGAGTTATATTATTACTGCTACATTATAAGGTATTGTTCCACTCTCTTCTGTTGCTGCAAGACCGCTGAAGATGCTAGTCTTCGATAGGACTAGGCCTTCCTCTCATTCTGGCATTTCTGCAGCCCAGCCACATATACACCCTCCCTTTGATAATGTTGCATATGTAGTGTAGATCCTTGCTTGCTGAGTACTTCAGAGTACTCACGTTGCTTTTCTTTCCTTTTCCCCATATCAGTTCGTCGTGGCCAGATGATGGCCGCTGAGACAGCTACCCCCCCGCCGACGATCGACTACTACTACTACCCTGAGGTGGATACTACTGCGAGCTTGTCGACGACCAGGAGTAGGTTCGAGGGTCCCAGGCAGGAGGCCTGCGCCTTTCGATCGTAGTGTTTTATTTTTGCCCCGCCTTTCTAAAGGCCTTTCTGTTTCTCTTTTATATCTGTACTCAAATCTGATGCTTCCGCTGACGCTTGTATGCCATCGAGCTATGTATTCGGCCTCGAGGCCCTGGCTTGTAATATAAAGCTTGAATGACTTTATTTATGTTTTAGAGTTGTGTTGTGATATCTTCCCGTGAGTCCTTAGGCTTGATCGTGTGCATTTGCGTGTATAATTAGTGCACGATTAAGCCGGGGGCGTCACAGCACTTAAGCTCTGAAGTACTAGGCCTGACCATTAACCTTCCAGCAACTCTTTTTATAAAAAAAAACTGATTCTTCTGGTTCGTTTTTTATCTATGGATTTTCTACAGTTTTTTAATTTTCCATTGGGTTTTCTTTCTTTTTCATTTTCATTCTTTTTAAAATTCCTGAAATTTCCAAATGTACAAAAAAAACTTCAAATCCTGAACTTGCTTGTTATTCGCCAACTTTTCTCACGTTGAACATTTTCTAAAACACACATCTAACATTTTCTTAATACAATGTTGTTCATATTTCTAAATGCATGACACCATTTTTATTTACATAACAGTGGCAATGTATAGTCACTTCTGTTAATTGGAACGTGAAAATAAGACTTTGTCCAAGTTTGAAGTGTATATGAGCAATAAAATGTTTTGCCGTGTATTAACTTCAAAAATTGCCATGAATTATATGGAACGTTTTGAGAGTTGTACCCATTTCGAGAGGGAATATTGAGGTGTGAAGGCAATGCGACGCTCACTTCATCATTTTACATTCAAACTTTTGTAAACAAGGCTCGTTTGCTATTTTTGGTCATTAAGTGCACTTCTTGCCATTCAATGGATACAATTCAAATTTGATCTACAAATACGTGAAATTATGTACAAAATTTGGTGTAAAATCAATTTGTGTTCTTGAGTCTATATTAGGTCTTACCAATAATGAAAAGAGGTTTCAAACATTTGGGTGTCAAGACTCGAGCATGAACACGGTGCTTATTGGCGTTTTAGTCTAAAAAATAAAATGAAGTTTGAAAACATAATTTTGTTATGGTCCCATAATATGATCTAAATTGGTTTGTGTAAATTTTTAAACGGTTTTGTCGTGGTGTTCTCACGGCAGATGCGGTGGGATGGCTTATCTCGAGTGGTTGGGCCGATGAGCGCATGTGTGCGTCCGAATGCGAGATTGAGCACGAGCACTTCAAGACACAGAGAAGACGTACCCAGGTTCAGGGTCTCCAAGGGAGGTCACTCCCCTAGTCCAGCAGGATCGCTATGAAGATTACAAGGAAAGCCAGCCAGACTGAAGGACTTGGGCCGTCCCGATGTTTTAAAAAAAATGTTGAGTGGTTTCCTTGAGCCTACCGGGTCCCCCCTCCCCCCGGACAGGTTTCAAAAAGTTCTGATGGACATTGCTTGAATCTGAACCATCCACGATGAAGTTCATAGTTCAGAAAGGGATGTTTGAAGAGGAAGCAATGATTGCTTTGCCGTTTAACCAGAAACTTTTTTTACACCCAATATGCACCATTACATGTTCCTGTCATATATCGAGATTTTTCAGGGTTCGTTTTCTACTTTAAGTCATTATTAGTCCATTTCTAGGCATTTTAATGGATATACCTCAAACTGTAAGCATAGAATTTGTTAGAAAAGTGGGATGAAAGTATGCCTAGAAATGCACTTGATGACTTAAAAATATGACAAACACCAAAAATGCGAAATGTAGATTCACCTTTTTGTGCACGCCATGCAAAGCAATGTATACTCACATTTTTTTAGTTGCCTAAAGTTTTGAAGCAAATCTGAGGTCAGGATGACACCATACCGCTTTGGTAAATTTCTAACCAATTTTAGATATCTTGATCGTTTTCCTGATAGATTGCAAATAGAAACTCGAATTATCCATAACAGCATTCTAATTTCCATCTATCTCCATGGCATAGCTAAAAAAACCATACATCTTTGTCTACATTTTTTTTGAATATTTTAAAACTTATTTGAGATACATGTAGTTTAAAATGAATACTTTAATAAGCATGCACAAAAACCATTTAAAGTATTAAAAAATCTATAAAAATTGTTAAAACTCCTAGAAAACCACATATATGCAGTATATTCATGTAAATAATGTTTTGTGGTACATAAGTAATTTTTTTAGACACATAAGATAATTGTTTTTGCAAGTTCTTCACAAGGGGGCTTTAATTCGTTATTTCTTTTTATAAAAGAAAGAATAGGCTGAATTCAAGGCCTACCTCACTCGGCTGGGCTGAAGCCCACTAGGGTTCACGATAGAGGAGGCATCTATCCCGCGTGAGGCCGTTCCTGCATCCTGATTGGTTTTTGGACACTGCCACGGATCGCACACAGCCACCGTCCGATCGGACGAGATCCAACGTCTGTAATACGGTCGCCCTCTGTCTTGTGCCTACCGCACGAGCCGCCAACACCCAAATTCCCCCGATTCTTTCTCCCTCGTTCCCGACCGCCGCCACTCTTCCAGATCCTTTTCCCCGATTCTCCCCTGACTCCTTAGGCGGTCTTAGGCTGCCGTGAGCCAAGTTCCATCGCCAGTTCATCAGGCACCATGGGTCCCGCGATGGGCCGGAGGGAGAAGGCCCGACCTGTCGCTGGTTGCCTTCCTCGATCCTTCCCAGGAACTCCGCCGGAGTCGAGGAAGCCGCGTCGACCCGTCTCTGAGAGCTCCGCCGACTCGCCGCCGAAGAAGTCGCGTCGACCCATCGCCGAGGAGCTTCGCGCGAGGACGCCCATCGACCCGTCACTGAGGAGCTCCGCCGACTCGTCGCCGAGGACGCCGCTTCGACCCGTTCACTGAGGGGCTCCGTCGACCCATTGCCGAGGAGCTTCGCCAAGGACGCAGCATCGACCCGTCGCCCGTGTGTCGTGCCTTGGTGGATGCTAACACCCAACGGCAAACTCTGCAATGGCCTCCACTTCCCTGGGTGAGTTCCACGTTGTTGACCACGGTGGTCAATGCTCCTGCGGTTTTGCTTGTTGCCCGAGGTTGTAAATGCTCGACTCGTCATCCACCACTTCCCGTACGTTGTACAGAACCATGCCGACGATGGAGAGGAGAGCCGCCATCTAGATACCAGAGCTGCGCACCGATCGATCGTAGGATCTCCTGCAGGCTCTCGGCGCCGCTGGCGTTGATGGATGGCGGCAGCTATGGCTGCAGAAGGTTTCGTCTGTAATTTTAGTTTTTTGATTGGGAGAACACTAACTACTTGATATTTTTGTGAGAGATCACCCTAATAAAAGCGACTACCGCGCAATCAAGAAGGGTGCATCATAAGGGATAAACCTCAGCAGCAATTCATAATAGCATGATATGGTATAGCCCTTTCTGACGAGAAGTCTTGTATTTCTTCGTCTTTGGCATTCGCGTCGGTGTTCACCTTTGCGAAGATTGCCACCACTTTGTCGATGCACCAGATAATATTGCTATCTCTATAGCTAATAAAATAATGCATTACACAAGGTTGACACGCAGGTCATTTAAAGTGCAATCATATGGCTCCAGCCATCATGCCAAATCATGACACGCAGGTCATGTTAATCAATTTACATCATATAGACATCTCATACTAATCAAATTATTATGAGCATTGCTATACCACATCATATGCACATGCAAACCCTCCTCCAAAACCAAGTTAGACGCCTCTAATCGTTCATCAAAAACTTGTTTTACGTGGCTTCTAAGGTTTCAAAACAAACCGAAGCTACCAACGTCCATCATCAAGTATGATAATCCAAGTCGCTAGATTAACAACGCGGGTGTGATAAACACGAGATAATAAAATCTCGAGCCCCATACTGAACTTCGTCTACGCATGACCCCTGCAGATCATATCTGCATTGCCCTTTTGTCTGCGAAACATCCATCTTTCATTGACTAATTGGAACCCAAAGAACTGTTAGCACTTCGTTGATCTGTCAATCAGCATACCAGGAGCAGCATGAAAGGATCGCGGATTGACAGAACTTTGTCAGATTCCACAATGCTGTCAATATCTGGACTACGCAAATTCGAGGGAACCAACAAGAACATCGGGTAACAGATTTCATCTGCTACCCGCACAAATAATTTTCAGTAATAGAACTCTACTACTACCTAATTATATTGTGCAACACCCATACATCTCCATGTATTCTAGATCGCAACTGCATCTACGCATAGCACGGCTCATGATGCCACTGTAAGGTACCCAGCAGAAAACAAAAAATTTCCGCCCTACCACCAGCCAGGACCACTATGGAGACTGCATACAAGGTTTGATCATTTTCGTTACCGACTCGTAGCGCAGCGAAGTAGATCGATGACGATCGTCGGTGCAGATCCCGTAGCTAGGATTTACAACCTCCCAACCGCGAGGATGTATACCCTCGTCTTCCCCACTGACAGCCCTCCGGGAGGCGGTCGAACGTCCCCGGATGTGTCGCGGACAGCCCTTCGGGAGGACCTTCGAACTCGAACGGTCACTCGGACAGCCCTTCGGAGGACTCACAGAACTCGGACCGTCACTTGGACAGCCCTTCGGGAGGCCCTCACGACAGCCCCACACGGGCACTAAGAGCGAAACTACGACCTCTCCTACAGAGTTGCACACATACGGTGTCATCTATCCGGCAGGGCTTCGCCGTCCAGAACTAGTTCCCACCGGAACCCAGACAGCCTTTCGGCTCTACGAAACTCTTTTTGTGGGAGGGAGAGAGAAGCCAGATAATTGCATGGCATGAGTATGAAAGCAAGGGATGAAGGAGATGGCAGCCCCAACTCCTCCTTTATAGGCCAAGGCAAGGGGTGGGGTGGATGTGAAATACAAAACACAAGCTTCAGTGCACACTGAAAGGGCATAATGGTAACACAAGGGGGGCACCAAGGGGACACCACAATGGCAGCCCTTGGGCCGGCCCACATCTTGTCTCCCCCATGGGCCCCCCCCCAACAAGCCAAACATGTCTCCATGAAACATGCATGCTCCCTAGACAAAAAGCCACCAAACATGCAACCCCCATTCGTGGGATCTTGTCCCCTCGCGCTGAGACAAGATGTTTTCCCAAAACTTTTTCTGAAAAATTCCAGAAGGTCCAGAACATTTCTGGCACCCTCTAAAATTATTCTGGGCACGATCCGAACATTTTCGGTGTGGTGGTTTTTATCAGCGTTGAGACGTTAACAGCTTTGATGACTGTATTGGCTCTGGGATCGCTTTCTCACAGGAGTCGAGAAAGGATCTCAGGACGAGGTTTGATGACTTTATGGCTCTGGGATTGCTTTCTCGCAGGGAGTCAAGAAAGGATCTCTGGTGAGGTTGATATTATTACTGCTACTTATAAGGTATTGTTCCACTCTCTTCTGTTGCTGCAAGACCGCTGAAGATGCTAGTCTCGATAGGACTAGGCCTTCTCTCTATTCTGGCATTTCTGCAGCCCAGTCCACATATACAGCCTCCCTTTGATAATTTGCATATGTAGTGTAGATCTTGCTTGCTGAGTACTCAGAGTACTCACGGTTGCTTTTCTTTCCTTTTCCCCCATATCAGTTCTCGGTGGCCAGATGACGGCGCCGCTGAGACAGCTACCCCCGCCGACGATCGACTACTACTACTACCTGAGGATGGATACTACATACTGCGAGCTTGTCGACGACCAGGATAGGTTCGAGGTCCCGGCAGGAGGCCTGCGCCTTTCGATCGTAGTGTTTTATTTTTGCCCCCGCCTTCTAAAGGCCTTTCTGTTTCTCTTTTATATCTGTACTCAGATTTCTGATGCTTCCGCTGACGCTTGTATGCCATCGAGCTATGTATTCGAACCCTCGAGGAGGCCCTGGCTTGTATATAAAGCTTGAATGACTTATTTATGTTTTAGAGTTGTGTTGTGATATCTTCCCGTGAGTCCTAGGCTTGATCGTGCATTTGCGTGTATGATTAGGCACGATTAAGCCGGGGCGTCACAAGTTGGTATCAGAGCGACTGCCTGTAGGAACCCCCTTTCCAAACTCCTTGGCCGAAGTTGGTCTGAAACCGAAAACTGTTTTACTAAACTTGGCTGTGTGGCTACGGGCCAACGTCGCCAATTGGGTGGTATAGGATCTTTATTCTCATCTTTACTCTGGGACTCTGACCTCTCTTCCTTTCGGGTTAACTAAAGTTTACTAACGCCGACCTTAGATCTCGTAATTCTCGTCCACCGGAGAGCGGATATCTGTGCGATTTCCTTGACATTGATCTGATTAGTTGATAATCATTTTCCTTTCCATTGTTTTGTTTAACCTTCTCTCTCCGGATCGGTTATACTTCTCCTTGTCTTTTGACAATCATGAGTTTCCTCTGTTTCAGATGGATCGTTTGTTTCCACCACACCCTGCACGCAGCTACCAGCTTGTTCGAGCTGGGATAACTCCAGAGTACATCTTATCCACTGGGCAGATGTCAATCCTTTACAATACCCCAGTACTATCTTCCCTCCAGATCCCCGCAAAGACTTTGTGATCTATAGTGACGCATCCCGTGAAGGATTAGGCTATGTCCTAATGCAAGAGTGTAAGTGTTTGCTTACGACTCTCGTCAGCTGCGCCCCACATGAAGAGAATTATCCATACATGATCTAGAACTAGCTGCTGTGATCTATGCACTACAGTTGTGGCGACATACCTCCTACCTCGTAATCGTTGCGAGAACTACACGGATCATAAAAGTTGAAGTACTTGTTCACTCACCATCTCTGAATCCTCCGTCAGCAAAGATGGATGGAGACCATTGCGGACTATGACTTGGGTATTTCCTATACCCCTGGCAAGGCTACGTGATGGCTGATGCCTTAAGCCGCAAGTCCATTGCGACAACCTCATGTGTAGGCGAGCTCAACCTCGTCTTTTTGAACAACTGTGCAAGCTAATCTGCGTATTGTTCCACAGGGTTCTCTTAATAACCGTGGATACAACCAGATCTTGAAGAGAGCTTTTAAGAATGCCAAGCTAAAGATGCTGAAATTGATCTGATGAAGAAAGACCTTCACCTTGTAAAGTACAGGGATTTCTCCTGTCTGAAGATGGAACCTTGTATTTCAAGACGCATTGTCGTACCTCGCTTCGAGCTTATGACTGACAAAACCATGAAGGAGGCACATGATACCACCCGCTGTCTATTCATCCGGGTAGCAAGCCAAGATGTATCGTGATCTCGGTCAAAGGTACTGGTGGTCTAGAAGAAGCAAACATTGCTCGATATGTTGCTGAATGTGATGTTGTCGACGCTTAAAGCAGAACATCAGAAGCCTGCTGGAATTTCTGCAACACTTCCTATTCCTTTATGGAATGGGACAAGGTTCAGATGGATTCATTACAGGACTTCCCAGGTCACAGAAGGGTCACGACGCTATTCTTGTCGTCGTCGACCAACTCTCCAAAGTTGCACACTTCCTGCCTGTCAAGGAGAGATCACTGCTAGTCAGTTAGCAAAATTATATACTCCAGAATTGTTTCACTCCCGGTATTCCGAAAGAGATCAGTTCAGACCGTGGCAGCATATTCACTGGTCATTTCTGGGAAAGTTTTCAAAAGGCTATGGGAACTCATATTACCTGGAGTTTCAGCTTATCATCCTCAGTCCCAAGGCCATTCGAGCGAGTCAACCATTGCTTGAAGACATGCTACGAGCTTGTGTTGTTTCTTTCGGCAAGAAGTGGGAAGAATCTCTTCATATGCCGAGTTCTCTTATAACAACAGCTATCAAGCTAGTCTGAAAATGGGCCCCCTTTAAAGTTTCTCTATGTGCGTAGATGTCGAACCCCCTCTGAATTGGGTCAGAACTGGGGAACGACCGCTCGTGGGTCCAGATGATTTCAACACGCCGAAGACAAGTTCGTATCGTCCATGAAAACCTCAAGGCAGCTAAGGACCGCCAGAAGAGCAACTATGATCGCAAACGATGGGGTTTGACTTATCAACCTGGTGATCAAGTTTATCTACGTGTCACTCCTATGAAGGGCACTCACCGTTTGGAATCAAGGGCAAGCTAGCTCCCCGCTACATTGGTCCTTTCCGCATTATTGCTAGACGTGGTCAGGTGGCATATAAATTGGAATTGCCCGCCGCAATTCTCTCATATCCACGATGTCTTCCATGTGTCGCAACTTCGTAAATGCTTCAAGGAATCTCCGCACCGATCTGTGGATCACGAGATGCTTGAATTCAAGATGATCTTTCTTATAAGGAGCATCCGATCGCCATTCTCGATGAGCTGAACGTCGAAACCCGTCAGAAGGTTACCAAGTTCCTCAAAGTACAGTGGTCAATTCATACTGAAAATGAAGCCACTTGGGAACGCAGGAGATAATCTTCGTGCGGAATACCCCAACTTTTCCTTCTACTTCTTAATTCTCGGGACGAGAATTCTTGTTAGTAGAGGAGATTTGTAACACCCCCAGTGGTTACTACAGTAATCACCCTTTTGATTATGCCATGTCATCAGGACCAACAGTGCTTGATCATCATTAGTATCATTTGCATTTCAAACTCCCAAGTCAAAATTCAAATTTAAATGAAAGTGGAAAATAAAAGTTGCTCAAATCAGAAAACTAAATTGTTCATATTATGGCAATAATTCAGAGGCATTAGTAAAATTGAAACCAACATTATTGAAAATGGATAAGTGGCTTGAACATCCTCAAACAGTGGCTGAAAATAATATTTAATGACCTTTTAATTTATTTAAAACAAATAGAAATGATGTTTTTCCAAACTAATTTTAGGTGTTAGGGATAAAGCACTGGTATTTATGGACCAGGTCACATGTTTACAAAATTCAATTTGAGCCCTAACTATTTACAAAACAGGGGTATGGATAAATAAAAAGAAAAGACAAAAGAAAAGAAAAGAAAAAAAAAAAACAAAACAAACAAAAGGCCCCTTCCCCACTGGGCCTCTTGCCCAGTCGGCTCACCGACCAGACCGGCCCAGTGTGGCCCATCTCTCCTCTCCCCTCCCCCATATCCCCCACCCCGACCAAACCTATCCCGTTAACCACCCCCACTTCCCCCCCCCCCCCCGTCCCCTTCTCCCCTCTGATCGGGCAAACGACCACCCCCATGGCCCGTCGACGCCGCACGGGTGCCTTCGCCGGACCCGCCACCTCCTCCTCAGCCTCGCCTCTGACCTCTCTCCCCCACCGTGCTTCCCCAGCCTCGCCGCCCCCCCCTTCCCGGCGCGAGGTTGGCCTCGTCTCTTCCTCGTCGCCCCCTTTCTCTCGCCCCTCCCATCACCGCGACGACCACCGCCGCCCGTCGCCGCTCCGTCTCGTCCCTGTCGGCCGGCTCGCACATCCCCATCGCTGGCTCGCTGCAGTTGCTCGCGCCGCCTCTGGCTGCCGTGTCCGCCCCCGCATCCCGCGCCTGGCGCGCGCTTGAGCCGCGTCTGCCTCGGTCGCGGCCCGCCCCCTCCCCCCGCTCGCCTCTCCGCACGCCCGCGCGCACCCAACCGCGCCCGGGCCCCTCGTCCCCCGCTCGCCACCAAGGCGCCCGCCGCCACGCCTCGCTGCCGCCCGCTCGCCCTCCTCGCTCCTTCCCCCCGCCCCGCTCCGCTTCCCCCCCTTCCGCGCCCTCGCCTCTCCTCTCCCCCTCCCGGCTGCCGCTCATCCCTCTCTCCCTCCCACAGCCTCTCCCGTCCTCTTCTCCCCCTCCTCCTCCTGCGCCCCCCCCTCCTCCCTTCTTCTGCTCTCTCCCATTCTTGCGTCGCCGGTGCCCCCCGCCTCGTTCCCTTTCTCTCATCGCTCCTCTTTTCCTCTCTTTCCAAACCGACATAGCAGGGCCCACACCCCCAAACGTTTAAAAAAAATAGGATTAAGATTAATAAAAATAATAATAGTATAATAAATTTAGTAATTAATAACTTAATTAATCATGTTAATTAACCTAACCTATTAACCTATTAACTACTGTAATTAACCCTAATGACTGCTGACATCAGCATGATGTCATGCTGATGTCATCAGTTACTATTCTGGATAATGTTGAATATAATAATTAAATAAACCAGAAAATTAATAAAAGCTTTAGAAAATCATATAAAATAATCTGTAACTCCGATGAAAAATACTTTATACATGAAAGTTTCTCAGAATTTCGAGACGAGTCCGGATACGCGGGCCGTTCGTCCATCACGCGTCCCTATCATCCGAACTTGCAACCGTTCCTCTCCGGTCATCTGTCTGACAAATGCCCGGAACCGGGAAAACATTCCGGATGTATCCCTCCTTTCCTCGTTAACGTGCAACCATACGTTAGGATACACCCGGCACTGCGTATTATCATGTCGTACCTTGTCATGCTCATGTTTGCTATATATTTATACTGTTTCCTCCCCTCTTCTCTCTCGATAGCCCCCACCCCGACGTCGTCCCGGACCGACGCAGCTCCGGATCCCGAAGACACCATAGACGACCTTGCCCTTGCCGCCGAGCAACCAGGCAAGCCCCCCCCCCTTTGATCATCCCGATATCGCCCATCTAATTTCTCATGCTTGCATTAGAATACTGCTTTACTCTGCTACTGCTTCCTATTCTGATGCATAGCCTGTTTATTGTAACCTGCTGATGATAATTACCTGCATATCCTAAACTGCTTAGAATAGGCTGGGTAGAGACCTATCAGTGACCCCCCTTATCCTGACTGCCCCGCTGGATTATCCGAAGACGCGATCAACGGGATTGAAGACCAGGCCCCACACCGCACATCCCCCCCCTTAGTTGTAAGACCACTGGCAGCGTTACATCGAGTGCCGAGGGTGAAACCTCTTGTAGCACTTCTGATGTTAACTCTGTAGAGTAGCTATTCGGTCGTGGTCATCGAGGGTGATTCCTCCTTCACACCGCTTCCGATAACGACACCGTCGTACAACACCTCAATGTGAACCCAGCGAGGGTGATTCCTCCGAGTTCACCTTGACGATTACATCGATAGAATCCAACGAGGGGATACCATCGATTCCCCTGATGTTTATGGACACAAGGATAATTTTACACTGTTACTTGGATAGGCGGTCGGCCCTGAGGGGTACCCGCCTGCGCCTGAGAGGCGTGTGTTGTGAAGGCGGTTGCCTGTATGGTGCCCGAGTGTTGGATACAGGCGTCCGGGTATTCTTGGCCCTTGCCCGCAAGTCCCGAGACGGGGCGACGGGGTCACATCTTTTCGTGAGTCTCTGCTCGTAACCGCAAGCCCCTAGCCACTATGATTTGGATATTTGATCCGAGCATGCCTCTGGCCTGATAGCACTAACCATCACGTGGGCATAGTATGGGCGTTCTGCATCGTATGCATCAGCCGAAAACTCTGTCAGACGTCCATTTCATCAGCACTGCGGCCGGGCGGGGGGCCGGCACCATCCTGAGGGGTGAGCCTGGTTCTCCCGGCACGCAACGACCCGAGGCGAGGGGCGATGGCCAGACCCCCTTGCGCTTAGGATGTAGACCGGCGGGGACCTCTCTGCTGAGTTGTAGGTAGGGTTGCGATGTGTCGTTTGGCCGAGGCCCGGCAGACCCTGGAAAGTGTGTCCCGCCGGAGTTAATCTAGCGTGTTGGGTAAGTTGGTGCATCCCTGCAGGGAAGAACATTTCTATCGATAGCCGGTCCTACGGTAAAGGACACTCGGAGTTGTATCCCGATCGATACACTAGAACTGGACCCTTGAGACGTTAAACAGGTTGATGACTGTATTGGCTCTGGATCGCTTTCTCACAGGGAGTCAGAAAGATCTCAGGACAGGTTTGATGACTTTATGGCTCTGGGATTGCTTTCTCGCATGGGAGTCAGAAAGGATCTCTGGGTGAGAGTTGTTATATTATTAACTGCTACATTATAAGGTATTGTTCCACTCTCTTCTGTTGCTGCAAGACCGCTGAAGATGCTAGTCTTCGATAGGACTAGGCCTTCCTCTCATTCTGGCATTTCTGCAGCCCAGCCACATATACACCCTCCCTTTGATAATGTTGCATATGTAGTGTAGATCCTTGCTTGCTGAGTACTTCAAGTACTCACGTTGCTTTTCTTTCCTTTTCCCCCATATCAGTTCGTCGTGGCCAGATGATGGCCCGCTGAGACAGCTACCCCCGCCGACGATCGACTAACTACTACTCCCTGAGGTGGATACTACTGCGAGCTTGTCGACGACCAGGAGTAGTTCGAGGGTCCCAGGCAGGAGGCCTGCGCCTTTCGATCGTAGTGTTTTATTTTTGCCCCGCCTTTCTAAAGGCCTTTCTGTGTTCTCTTTTATATCTGTACTCAGTATCTGATGCTCCGCTGACGCTTGTATGCCATCGAGACTATGTATTCGCGCCTCGAGGCCCTTGGCTTGTAATATAAAGCTTGAATGACTTTATTATGTTTTAGAGTTGTGTTGTGATATCTTCCCGTGAGTACTTAGGCTTGATCTGTGCATTTGCGTGTATAATTAGTGCACGATTAAGCCGGGGGCGTCACGCACTTAAGCTCTGAAGTATCTAGGCCTGACCAATTAACCTTCCAACAACTCTTTTTATAAAAAAAAACTAGATTCTTCTGGTTCGGTTTTTTATCTATGGATTTTCTACGTTGTTTTTAATTTTCCATTGGGTTTTCTTTCTTTTTCATTTTCATTCTTTTTAAAATTCTGAAATTTCCAAATGTACAAAAAAAACTTCAAATCCTGAACTTGCTTGTATTCGCCAACTTTTCTCACGTTGAACATTTTCTAAAACACCATCTAACATTTTCTTAATACATGTTTTCATATTTTAAATGCATGACACCATTTTTATTTACATAAACAGTGGCAATGTATAGTCACTTCTGTTAATTGGAACGTGAAAATAAACTTTGTCCAGTTTGAAGTGTATATGAGCAATAAAATGTTTTGCCGTGTATAACTTCAAAAATTGCCATGAATTATATGGAACGTTTTGAGAGTTGTACCCATTTCGAGAGGGAATATTTGAGGTGTGAAGGCAATGCGACGCTCACTTCATCATTTTACATTCAACTTTTGTAAACAAGGCTCGTTTGCTATTTTTGTCATTAAGTGCACTTCTTGCCATTCATGGATTCAATTCAAATTTGATCTACAAATACGTGAAATTATGTACAAATTTGGTGTTTAAAATCAATATTTGTGTTCTTGAGTCTATATTTAGGTCTTACCAATAATTGAAAAGAGGTTTCAAACATTTGGGTGTCAAGACTCGAGCATGAACACGGTGCTTATTGGCGTTTTAGTCTAAAAAATAAAATGAAGTTTGAAAACATTAATTTTGTTTATGGTCCCATAATATGATCTAAATTGGTTTGTGTAAATTTTTTTAAACGGTTTTGTCGTGGTGTCTCCACGGCAGATGCGGTGGGATGGCTTATCTCGAGTGGTTGGGGCCGATGAGCGCATGGTGCGTCCGAATGGCGAGATTGAGCACGAGCACTTCAAGACACAGAGAACGTACCCAGGTTCAGGGTTCTCCAAGGGAGGTCACTCCCCTAGTCCAGCAGGATCGCTATGAAGATTACAAGGAAAGCCAGCCAGACTGAAGACTTGGGCCGTCCCGATGTTTAAAAAAAATGTTGAGTGGTTTCCTTGAGCCTACCGGGTCCCCCCTCCCCCCGGACAGGTTTCAAAAGTTTCTGATGGACATTGCTTGAATCTGAACCATCCACGATGAAGTTCATAGTTCAGAAAGGGATGTTTGAAGAGGAAGCAATGATTGCTTTGCCGTTTAACCAGTAAACTTTTTTTACACCCAATATGCACCATTACATGTTCCTGTCATATATCGAGATTTTTCAGGGTTCGTTTTCTACTTTAAGTCATTATTAGTCCATTTCTAGGCATTTAATGGATATACCTCAAACTGTAAGCATAAGAATTTTGTAGAAAGTGGGATGAAAGTATGCCTAGAATGCACTTGATGACTTAAAAATATGACAAACACCAAAAATGCGAAATGTAGATTCACCTTTTTGTGCACGCCATGCAAAGCAATGTATACTCACATTTTTTTAAGTTGCCTAAAGTTTTGAAAGCAAATGTGAGTCAGGATGACACCATAACCGCTTTTGGTAATTTCTAACCAATTTTAGATATCTTGATCGTTTTCCTGATAGATTGCAAATAGAAACTCGAATTATCCTAACAGCATTCTAATTTCCATCTATCTCCATGGCATAGCTAAAAAAACCCATACATCTTTGTCTACATTTTTTTTGAATATTTTAAAACTTATTTGAGATACATTTAGTTTAAAATGAAATATTTAATAAGCATGCACAAAACCATTTAAAGTATTAAAAAAATCTATAAATTGTTAAAACTCCTAGAAAACCACATATATGCAGTATATTACATGTAAATAATGTTTTGTGGTACATAAGGTAATTTTTTTAGACACATAAGATAATTGTTTTTGCAAGTCCTTCACAAGGGGGCTTTAATTCGTTATTTCTTTTTATAAAAGAAGAGAATAGGCTGAATTCAAGGCCATACCTCACTCGGCTGGGCTGAAGCCCACTAGGGTTCACGATAGAGGAGGCATCTATCCCGCGTGAGGCCGTTCCTGCATCCTGATTGGTTGTTTTGGACACTGCACGGATCGCACACAGCCACCGTCCGATCGGACGAGATCCAACGTCTGTAATACGGTCGCTCCCTCTGTCTTGTGCCTACCGCACGAGCCGCCAACACCCAAATTCCCCGATTCTTTCTCCCTCGTTCCCGACCGCCGCCACTCTTCCAGATCCTTTTCCCGATTCTCCCCTGACTCCTTAGGCGGTCTTAGGCTGCCGTGAGCCAAGTTCCATCGCCAGTTCATCAGGGCACCATGGGTACCCGCGATGGGCCGGAGGGAGAAGGCCCGACCTGTCGCTGGTTGCCTTCCTCGATCCTTCCCAGGAACTTCCGCCGGAGTCGAGGAAGCCGCGTCCGACCCGTCTCTGAGGAGCTCCGCCGACCGCCCGCCGACGACCGGCTTCCCCAAGCCTCGCCGCCCCCCCTTCCCGGCAGCGAGGGTGAGCCTCGTCCTCTCCTCGTCGCCCCCTTTCTCTGCCCCGTCCGATCACCGCGACGACCACCGCCGCCCGCGCCGCTCCCGTCCGTGCCCTGCCGCTCGCCTCCCCTCGCTGCGCGCTGCAGTTGCTCGCGCCGCCTCTGGCTGCCGTGTCGCCCGCTCCGCCTGAGCGCGCGCTGGGCGCGCGCTGCCTCGGTCGCGGCCCGCCCCCTTCCCCGCTCGCCTCTGCCGCACGCCCGCGCGCCCCCACCGCGCCCGGGCCCTCGTCCCCGCTCGCCACCAAGGCGCCCGCGCCCACGCCTCGCTTGCCGCCCGCTCGCCCGCGCGCGCGCTCCGGCCTCCGCTCGCCCGCTCCCGGCCCGCTCCGCGCCGCGCCTCCGCCTCCCCGCGCCCGCGCATCGCCGCTCGCCCTACACCGCTCCCGGCCGCGTCTCCCCTCCGGCCGCAGCCGCGCCCCGCCGGTGCGCCCGTTCGGGCGGCGCTGCGCCCGTCGGGCGTCCACGCCCGCACCCGCGCCCGTTCGCCCGCTTGGCCTCTGTGCCACCGACAGCAGGGGCCCACAGCCCCCAAAACGTTTAAAAAAAAATAGGATTAAGATTAAATAAAAATAATAATAGTAATAATTAAATTTAATTAATTAATTAACTTAATTAATCATGTTAATTAACCTAACCTAATTAACCTAATTAACTACTGTTAATTAACCCTAATGACTGCTGACATCAGCATGATGTCATGCTGATGTCATCAGTTACTATTCTGGATAATGTTGAATATAATAATTAAATAAATTCCAGAAAATTAATAAAAGCTTTAGAAAATCATATAAAATAATCTGTAACTCCGATGAAAATACTTTATACATGAAAGTTTCTCAGAATTTCGAGACGAGTCCGGATACGCGGGCCGTTCGTCCATCACGCGTCCCTATCTATCCGAACTTGCAACCGTTCCTCTCCGGTCATCTGTCTGACAAATGCCCGGAACCGGGAAAACATTCCCGGATGGATCCCTCCTTCCTCGGTAACGTGCAACCATACGTTAGGATACACCCGGCACTGCGTATTATCATGTCGTACCTTGTCATGCTCATGTTTGCTATATATTTATACTGTTTCCTCCCCCTCTTCTCTCTCGATAGCCCCCGACCCCGACGTCGTCCCCGAGACCGACGCAGCTCCGGATCCCGAAGACACCATAGACGACCTTGCCCTTGCCGCCGAGCAACCAGGCAAGCCCCCCCCCCCTTTGATCATCCCGATATCGCCCATTCTAATTTCTCATGCTTGCATTAGAATTACTGCTGTTACTGCTTTACCTATTCTGATGCATAGCCTGTTTATTGTAACCTGCTGATGATAATTACCTGCATATCCTAAACTGCTTAGAATAGGCTGGGTAGAGACCTATCAGTGACCCCACTTATCCTGACTGCCCCGCTGGATTATCCGAAGACGCGATCAACGGGATTGAAGACCAGGCCCCGACACCGCACATCACCCCCCTTAGTTGTAACGACACTGCAGCGTTACTATCGAGTGCCGAGGGTGAAACCTCTTGTAGCACTTCTGATGTTAACTCTGTAGAGTAGCTATTCGGTCGTGGTCATCGAGGGTGATTCCTCCTTCACCGCTTCCGATAACGACACCGTCGTACAACACCTCAAGTGTGAACCCAGCGAGGGTGATTCCTCCGAGTTCACCTTGACGATTACATCGAGTAGGAATCCAACGAGGGTGATACCTCGGATTCCCCTGATGTTATGGACACACGGATAATTTTACACTGTTACTTGGATAGGCGGGTCGGCCCTGAGGGGTACCCGCGTGCGCCTGAGAGGCGTGTGTTGTGAAGGCGGGTTGCCTGTATGGTGCCCGAGTGTTGGATACGAGGCGTGGCCGGGTATTCTTGGCCCTTGCCGCAAGTCCTCGAGACGGGGCGACGGGGTCACATCTTTCGTGAGTCTCTGCTCGTAACCGCAAGCCCCTAGGCCACTATGATTTGGATATTTGATCCGAGCAGGCCTCTGGCCTGATAGCACTAACCATCACGTGGGCATAGTATGGGCGTTCTGCATCGTATGCATCAGCCGAAAACTCTGTCAGACGTCCAGTTCAGCACTGCGGCCGGGCTGGGCCGGCACCATCCTGAGGGGTGGAGCCTGGTTCGCCCGGCACGCAACGACCCGGAGGGCGAGGGGCGATGGCCAAGACCCCCTTGCGCTTAGGATGTAGACCGGCGGGGACCTCTCTGCTGAGTTGTAGGTAGGGTTGCGATGTGTCGTTTGGCCGAGGCCGGGCATGACCCTGGAAAGTGTGTCCGGCCGGAGTTAATCTAGCGTGTTGGGTAAGTTGGTGCATCCCTGCAGGGAAGAACATTTCTATCGATAGCCGGTCCTACGGTAAAGGACACTCGGAGTTGTATCCCGATCGATACAACTAGAACTGGACCCTTGAGACGTTAACAGGTTGATGACTGTATTGGCTCTGGGATCGCTTTCTCACAGGGAGTCGAGAAAGGATCTCAGGACGAGGTTTGATGACTTTATGGCTCTGGGATTGCTTTCTCGCAGGGAGTCAAGAAAGGATCTCTGGGTGAGGTTGATATTATTACTGCTACATTATAAGGTATTGTTCCACTCTCTTCTGTTGCTGCAAGACCGCTGAAGATGCTAGTCTTCGATAGGACTAGGCCTTCTCTCTATTCTGGCATTTCTGCAGCCCAGTCCACATATACAGCCTCCCTTTGATAATGTTGCATATGTAGTGTAGATCCTTGCTTGCTGAGTACTTCAGAGTACTCACGGTTGCTTTTCTTTCCTTTTCCCCCATATCAGTTCGTCGTGGCCAGATGATGGAGCCGCTGAGACAGCTACCCCCGCCGACGATCGACTACTACTACTACCCTGAGGATGGATACTACTGCGAGCTTGTCGACGACCAGGAGTAGGTTCGGAGGGTCCCAGGCAGGAGGCCTGCGCCTTTCGATCGTAGTGTTTTATTTTTTGCCCCGCCTTTCTAAAGGCCTTTCTGTTTCTCTTTTATATCTGTACTCAGATATCTGATGCTTCCGCTGACGCTTGTATGCCATCGAGCTATGTATTCGAGCCCTCGAGGCCCTGGCTTGTAATATAAAGCTTGAATGACTTTATTTATGTTTTAGAGTTGTGTTGTGATATCTTCCCGTGAGTCCTTAGGCTTGATCGTGTGCATTTGCGTGTATAATTAGTGCACGATTAAGCCGGGGGCGTCACAGCACTTAAGCTCTGAAGTACTAGGCCTGACCAATTAACCTTCCAGCAAACTCTTTTTATAAAAAAAAACTAGATTCTTCTGGTTCGGTTTTTATCTATGGATTTTCTACAGTTTTTTTAATTTTCCATTGGGTTTTCTTTCTTTTTCATTTTCATTCTTTTTAAAATTCCTGAAATTTCCAAATGTACAAAAAAAACTTCAAATTCCTGAACTTGCTTTGTATTCGCCAACTTTTCTCACGTTGAACATTTTCTAAAAACACATCTAACATTTTCTTAAATACATGTTGTCATATTTCTAAATGCATGACACCATTTTTATTTACATAACAAGTGGCAATGTATAGTCACTTCTGTTAATTGGAACGTGAAAATAAGACTTTGTCCAAGTTTGAAGTGTATATGAGCAATAAAATGTTTTGCCGTGTATTAACTTCAAAAATTGCCATGAATTATATGGAACGTTTTGAGAGTTGTACCCATTTCGAGAGGGAATATTTGAGGTGTGAAGGCAATGCGACGCTCACTTCATCATTTTACATTCAAACTTTTTGTAAACAAGGCTCGTTTGCTATTTTTAAGTCATTAAGTGCACTTCTTGCCATTCAATGGATACAATTCAAATTTGATCTACAAATACGTGAAATTATGTACAAAATTTGGTTGTAAAATCAAATTTGTGTTCTTGAGTCTATATTTAGGTCTTATCCAATAAATGAAAAGAGGTTTCAAACATTTGGGTGTCAAGACTCGAGCATGAACACGGTGCTTATTGGCGTTTTAGTCTAAAAAATAAAAATGAAGTTTGAAAAACATGAATTTTGTTATGGTCCCATAATATGATCTAAATTGGTTGTGTTAAATTTTTTAAACGGTTTTGTCGTGGTGTTCTCACGGCAGATGCGGTGGGATGGCTTATCTCGAGTGGTTGGGGCCGATGAGCGCATGTGGCGTCCGAATGCGAGATTGAGCACGAGCACTTCAAGACACAGAGACGTACCCAGGTTCAGGGTCTCCAAGGGAGGTCACTCCCCTAGTCCAGCAGGATCGCTATGAAGATTACAAGGAAAGCCAGCCAGACTGAAGGACTTGGGCCGTCCCGATGTTTTAAAATGTTGAGTGGTTTCCTTGAGCCTACCCGGGGTCCCCCCCTCCCCCCGGACAGGTTTCAAAAAGTTCTGATGGACATTGCTTGAATCTGAACCATCCACGATGAAGATTCATAGTTCAGAAAGGGATGTTTGAAGAGGAAGCAATGATTGCTTTGCCGTTTAACCTAGAAACTTTTTTTACACCCAATATGCACCATTACATGTTCCATGTCATATATCGAGATTTTTCAGGGTTCGTTTTCTACTTTTAAGTCATTATTAAGTCCATTTCTAGGCATTTAATGGATATACCTCAAACTGTAAGCATATGAATTTGTGTAGAAAGTGGGATGAAAGTATGCCTAGAAATGCACTTGATGACTTTAAAATAATGATCAAACACCAAAAAATGCGAAATGTAGATTCACCTTTTTTGTGCACGCCATGCAAAGCAATGTATACTCACATTTTTTTAAGTTGCCTAAAGTTTTGAAGCAAAATCGTGAGGTCAGGATGACACCATACCGCTTTTGGTAAATTTCTAACCAATTTTAGATATCTTGATCGTTTTCCTGATAGATTGCAAATAGAAACTCGAATTATCCATAACAAGCATTCTATATTTCCATCTATCTCCATGGCATAAGCTAAAAAAACACATACATCTTTGTCTACATTTTTTTTGAATATTTTAAAACTTATTTGAGATACATGTAGTTTAAAATGAAATTACTTTTAATAAGCATGCACAAAAACCATTTAAAGTATTAAAAAATCATATAAAAATTGTTAAAACTCCTAGAAAACCACATATATGCAGTATATTACATGTAAATAATGTTTTGTGGTACATAAAGTAATTTTTTTAGACACATAAGATAATTGTTTTTGCAAGTTACTTCACAAGGGGGCTTTAATTCGTTATTTCTTTTTTATAAAAGAAAAGAATAGGCTGAATTCAAGGCCTACCTCACTCGGCTGGGCTGAAGCCCACTAGGGTTCACGATAGAGGAGGCATCTATCCCGCGTGAGGCCGTTCCTGCATCCTGATTGGTTGTTTGGACACTGCCACGGATCGCACACAGCCACCGTCCGATCGGACGAGATCCAACGTCTGTAATACGGTCGCTCCTCTGTCTTGTGCCTACCGCACGAGCCGCCAACACCCAAATTCCCCCGATTCTTTCTCCCTCGTTCCCGATCCGCCGCCACTCTTCCAGATCCTTTTCCCCGATTCTCCCCTGACTCCTTAGGCGGTCGTAGGCTGCCGTGAGCCAAGTTCCATCGCCAGTTCATCAGGCCACCATGGGTACCGCGATGGGCCAGGAGGGAGAAGGCGCCGACCTGTCGCTGGTTGCCTTCCTCGATCCTTCGCCGAGGAACTCCGCCGGAGTCGAGGAAGCCGCGTCGACCCGTCTCTGAGGAGCTCCGCCGACTCGCCGCCGAAGAAGTCGCGTCGACCCATCGCCGAGGAGCTTCGCGCGAGGACGCCGCATCGACCCGTCACTGAGGAGCTCCGCCGACTCGTCGCCGAGGACGCCGCGTCGACCCGTTCACTGAGGGGCTCCGTCGACCCATTGCCGAGGAGCTTCGCCAAGGACGCAGCATCGACCCGTCGCCGTGGTGTCGTGCCTTGGTGGATGCTAACACCCAACGGCAAACTCTGCAATGGCCTCCACTTCCCATGTGGTGAGTTCCACGTTGTTGACCACGGTGGTCAATGCTCCTGCGGGTTTGCTTGTTGCCCGAGGTTGTAAATGCTCGACTCGTCATCCACCACTTCCCGTACGTTGTACAGAACCATGCCGACGATGGAGAGGAGAGCCGCCATCTAGGATACCAGAGCTGCGCACCGATCGATCGTAGGATCTCCTGCAGGCTCTCGGCGCCGCTGGACGGTGATGGGATGGCGGCAGCTATGGCTGCAGAAGGTTGTTCGTCTGTAATTTTAGTTTTTTGACTTGGGAGAACACTAACTACTTGATATTTTTGTGAGAGATCACCCTAATAAAAGCGACTACCGCGCAATCAAGAAGGGTGCATCATAAGGGATAAACATCTCAGGCAATTCATAATAGCATGATATGGTATAGCCCTTTCTGACGGAGAAGTCTTGTATTTCTTCGTCTTTGGCATTCGCGTCGGTGTTCACCTTTGCGAAGATTGCCACCACTTTGTCGATGCACCAGATAATATTGCTATCTCTATAGCTAATAAAATAATGCATTACACAAGGTTGACACGCAGGTCATTTAAAGTGCAATCATATGGCTCCAGCCATCATGCCAAATCATGACACGCAGGTCATGTTAATCAATTTACATCATATAGACATCTCATACATAATCAAATTATTATGAGCATTGCTATACCACATCATATGCACATGCAAACCCTCCTGCAAAACCAAGTTAGACGCCTCTAATCGATTCATGCAAAAACTTGTTTTACGTGGCTTCTAAGGTTTCAAAACAAACCGAAGCTACCAACGTCCATCATCAAGTATGATAATCCAAGTCGCTAGATTAACAACGCGGGGTGTATGAAACACGAGATAATAAAATCTCGAGCCCCATACTGAACTTCGTCATACGCATGACCCCCGTGCAGATCATATCTGCATTGCCCTTTTGTCTGCGAAACATCCATCTTTCATTGACTAAAGTGGAACCCAAAGAACTGTTAGCACTTCGTTGATCTGTCAATCAGCATACTCAGGAGCAGCATGAAAGGATCGCGGATTGACAGAACTTTGTCAGATTCCACAATGCTGTCAATATCTGGACTACGCAAATTCGAGGGAACCAACAAGAACATCGGGTAACAGATTTCATCTGCTACCCGCACAAATAATTTTCAGTAATAGAACTCATCTACTACCTAATTATATTGTGCAACACCCATACATCTCCATGTATTCTAGATCGCAACCTGCATCTACGCATAGCACGGCTCATGATGCCACTGTAAGGTAACGCAGCAGAAAACAAAAAATTTCCGCCCTACGCACCAGCCCAGGACCACTATGGAGACTGCATACAAGGTTTGATCATTTTCGTTACCGACTCGTAGCGCAGCGAAAGTAGAGTCGATGACGATCGTCGGTGCAGATCCCCGTAGCTAGGATTTACAACCTCCCAACCGCGAGGATGTATACCCTCGTCTTCCCCACTGACAGCCCTCCGGGAGGCGGTCGAACAGTCCCCCGGATGGTGTCGCGGACAGCCCTTCGGGAGGACCTTCGAAACTCGAACGGTCACTCGGACAGCCCTTCGGGAGGACTCACAGAACTCGGACCGTCACTTGGACAGCCCTTCGGGAGGCACTCACGAACAGCCCCACGGGCACTAAGATCGAAACTACGACCTCTCTACAGAGTTGCACACATACGGTGTCATCTATCCGGCAGGGCTTCGCCGTCCAGAACTAGTTCCCACCGGAACCCAGACAGCCTTTCGGCTCTACGAAACTCTTTTTGTGGGAGGGAGAGAGAAGCCAGATAATTGCATGGCATGAGTATGAAAGCAAGGGGATGAAGGAGATGGCAGCCCCAACTCCTCCTTTTATAGGCCAAGGCAAGGGGTGGGGTGGGATGTGGAAATACCAAAACACCCAAGCTTCATGTCACACATGAAAGGGCATAATGGTAACACAAGGGGGGCACCAAGGGGACACCACCATGGCAGCCCTTGGGCCGGCCCACATCTTGTCTCCCCCCATGGGCCCCCCCCCCAACAAGCCACCAACATGTCTCCATGAAACATGCATGCTCCCTAGACAAAAAGCCACCAAACATGCAACCCCCGATTCGTGGGATCTTGTCCCCTCGCGCTGAGACAAGATGTTTTCCACGAAACTTTTTCTGAAAAATTCCAGAAGGTCCCAGAACATTTCTGGCACCCTCTAAAATTATTCTGGGCACGATCCGAAACATTTTCGGTGTGGTGGTTTTTATCAGCGGAAAGCTTCAACAGCGGTTACGGCAGTTTCGGAACATTTCCGATTTTTCTCTCTGAAAATTCCCAGAAGTTCCCAGACCAATTCTGGCATCCTCTGAAAATTTCCAGGCGGTGCCGAAACCCTTTTTGACCAAATAATATATTCCGAAACAACTTTTCGGTTTTACCGAAAATCTTTCGGTGTTCTCTTTCTCGGAACTCTTCCGTTGTCTCCGAAACATTTTCGATGACTTTCTCTCAGACTCCCTGTCTAGCGTTCAACAGATAGATGACCCTTAAGCGTGTGACCCTATAGGTTCGGTGAAGTATAGACATGACCGGAACTCTTTCCGATCAATGATCAACATCGGAGCCATGGACACCCATATTGACCCCTATACCCATACGAATAAATATTCGAGTGAACCTCCAGTTGCCGTGTGCTATTCCTGTTGCTTCATGATATGTTACAAATACCCGAGGTGAGACATGGTGGCATCCTGTGGATCAACAACTTGTCCACTATGCTAGTTACCTCGTTACCGGTATCTTTCTCTTTTCTCGTTACCGTGTTCCGGCATCCATGTGATCAAATCACATTGTGTCTGGCCAGACGATGATGGATACCGTAACACCGAGAGGGCCCAGAGATATCTCTCCATCGCCGGAGGAGCAAATCCCAATCTTGAGCTATCAAGTTACTTGACATACTTTTCCATGAACCCGTAAGCCGCCGTAATAGCCACCCATTTACGGATGACGTTTAACAAACCCCAAAGTTCATGAAGCAAGCATGAAGAAACTCGATACTCTCATGGTCTAAGGAATTATGCAAACATTAACCATCTCTGTGTTATTAACCATTAACTTGTGACGAATGTATCTCATAGCATAACATCAATCGGGTCGATTCAACACAAGTGTTCTCCTAACATTGTGCCCTCAAAGTTGCTGGCATAGACATGCCCATGATCAGGAAAACAGAACCATCATGCAACACTTGAGCTAGTCTTTGAGGCTAGACTAGGAATACATTTTACCGTTTATTATTCCACACGTGCATATGAGTCTTCCTCCGAGCCTCGTGATTATTGTAGACTCGAGAACCATAGCAGTTATAGCATGGAACATAAACCTAATTATGAGCACGAAGATAAATAATAACATTTATTATTGCCTCTAGGGCATATCTCCTACAGACTCCCACTTGCACTAGAGTCAATAATCTAGTTAATGCTAATGCACTTCACACCTGTGGCACACCGGTGTAAATATGCTTCGCTTGTGGTATAGCCTGATGTCCAACGAATCTGACGACTTCAGCTCCGTGTGTATCTTTGCATATCCTCACGTTTTCACGCTTTCACAAAATTCATATTTTGTATGGACTTGGCTTGGTATGTATGCGAATCACAGGTCAAACCTGGATTCCTCAGACTGAGTTATGGATCAACTACTTGCAGTAGTGTCCCATTGACAAAAGCCATCTTGGAACCATACTAAGTTCATGAATGAACTATATGATTCAACATCTTCTTTGTCGCTTCAAAAGCGGCAATATACTTTGCCTCTGTTATAGAATTCGCCACAGTAACTTGTTTGGAACAATTTCCAACTAAATGTGCCACCATATTGTGTGTTACACAAAACCCTCAATTTAAATTGAAAATCGCATGGAGAAATGATGAAGACTGCTTCGATGTAACCTTTTACATCGAACTCTTCATGATCTCCACTTGCGAGAAAACATGTCATCAGTGCTACTATAGTACTCAATGACCCTTTTTCACTGTTGTCCCATGATCAGTACTTTTGATCACTTTGGTATCTATACTCGCAACAACTTTGGAGTATTGGACATATCTGGTTGTTTTACATACCATGGAATACATGATTAATCCAAACACAAGAGTGTGTGGAATCTCCATCATGTATTTTGCTCATCAGTGTTTTGTGACACCGAGTCTTGCAAAAACTCTTTCCATGTGACTTCCACAAGAATCACTCCTTGGCGTTTTAAATGCTAAAAAGTTTTAGCACCTTGTCAATATGTATTCTTTGCTTAGCCCCATTAGGTAAATCTATCTCCATAGATCATCATGCCTAATATCAGGGCTATTTAGCCCAAGCACTTCATCGAAAAACTATTTTCAAATGAAGTCTTAATTCGTGTCAAGAAATTTATTTCCAATTAACAATGTGTCAAGCACACAACGTTTTTAGAAATATTATTATGCTCCCACTTACTTTCTTGAATCACAAGCATCTTCGTTACCCATTGATGAAGTCAAAAAATCCTTTTTGACCATTTCATCAAAACACAAAGATTCCAACTCCATTTTGCTCTCTTCTGTCCATTGCTGGAACTCTGAAGTTTGCATACTTACTAGCATCCTCTGGACTGACAAAATACCATGGACCGTAACACATGCAAGTCCTTGGTTTCATTTCCATTAGATGGAAATCCTTTTGTCATCCTTTGGTTCATATCTCATGATATGAAATATGTATTAATTGCTAGTTCAACCCGAACTGACTTTAAGCATCGCTATGGTGAAACAACCTCATCGTAGTCAACTCCTTGAACTTGTATATTGCAACAAGTCAAGCTTTATGGATAAAACATTTTTATCCGTATCAGTTTTTAATTCCATAAATATTCGTTAGACTCTAAGTCTTCCGAAAGGTGTATCAAGGTTTTAATCTTGAATCACTTATATGGGAACTATCTCGGATTGTATTGGCATTTAGCCAATTCCGGAGTCAGGGCCCATCAACGCTTCCTTGTGTATCGTAGGTATACTGTTGTCCAACAACAATATCTCGTCTGCGCACCTGAGTGGTTTGCACGAGCCTTGCCTACGTGGTTCAGCTGCAAGTTCGACCGAAGTCCATACATTTTATTGTAGAGACTTCCGTATCAGTCGCAGTAGGAAACTCTGGAATTTCTTCCAAGGTCTCTTTCCTTTGATCTGATGAGGAAGATACTGTTTATCTCGTCGAGTTGCACTATTCTCCCACTCACCTTTTTGAAAGAACCATTTTCTTCAAAAAGCATACCGTCCTTTGTGGCAAACCTATTTGCCTCGGTATAGTGAGGGAGGAATACCCAACATTTTGGGATAACCTACAAAGTAGCACTTGTCTGATTTGGAATAGGTTTGTAACCTTTTACACAAGCCCCATATTCCAAATGTTAAGAAAAGATATAACATGGTTGGGCGTACCATACCATGGTGTCATTTCAACAGACCTGATGGAGCTCTTTTCAGTGTAAAAGCCGCAGTCTCTAAAGCATCACTTTAAAAGGGATAATGGCAAATTTATTTATGTCTTCTTTGATCTTACCATGTCATAAATGGTTCGATTACATCTTCACGGACTTTTCACTCACAGTGGTGTTCCGGGAGGTGTAAGTTATGAAACTCTTTTCAAAACTCATCAGACATTCGCTAAACTTGTAACTCAAATATTCCTTTCTCCAATCCAATTGTAGAAACATAATTTTCTTGTTACAATAACTTCTACTTCATTCTTGAAAACCTTTCGAATGAATTCAAAAGATCCAGACTTACGTCTCATCAAGTAAATATCCATATATCTACTTGAGTCATTTTTGAAGGTAGACAAATCCACTGTTTGCAACAACATTTATCGGACTACATACATCAAAATGTATGATCACCAATAAGTTCGTTGCTCGTTCCTTATGGCCTGTGAACGGTATTTCAGTCACTTCACTTTTCAGAAGAAAGTTGCAAGTGTCAGATGATTCAAAATCAAACGACTTCAAAATCCATCATAATGGAATTTATTCATGCGGGTTTCTCCAATGTGACCAAATGCAGTGCCACACTTATGTGGTATTCTCTTAGTCTTACGACATTTAGCGTCAGTGTTATGGATGTATCATATTTCTATCAATATTCATAACATACATCCCATTATGGATGGAAGTATGGCCCTTCATGTTATTCATAATACTGAACAACAATTGTTGTTTTATGAACAACTCTTTTGCAACAAACATTGTGCAATGGGCTAGAGTGTATGAAACTCTAAAATGAATTATGAAAGTAAACACAGAGGTAATATATTATTATCAACATTCATAACATACATCTCATTCATAATGAAAGTATGGCCCTTATGTTATTCATAACATCGAACATCAAAAGTTCTCTTATGAACAACCTTCTTGCAAGATACCTTATGCAATGGGCTAGAGTTTGTGAAACTCTAAATGAATTATGAAAATACAGACGGTAATACACCGATGGAAGGTATAGTAACATTTACTATGTTCCATGTGTGTATCTGAACCTCGTTCCTGGCTAGTCTTTCAGGCCATAGTAGTTCTTACATCGAGTTGCAACAGAATGCAATCGAGCGGGTATCTTTGTGATTTAACTCACAATACCCAAGAATCAGTGATTAACAATTTAATCATAATTCCCAAGGACTATATCTTTGACCAGCCTTCTATACATCAAAAACTTGTATGACATTCATACATGGGCTGGATATTCCAGTCTTCTTTCTTTCTGCCTTTATACTTCTAACAGTTTAACTTTTAGTATTTCTCCAACTTCCAGAAGAAGTACCCAACTTAAGAGTGGCGTTAGCCCCGGACTTCCTAGGCGTGAACGTTTCACTAACACCCTTTGGACACTTCCTTTCTCTTTAAGTTGTTATTTTATTCACCTTTCATCATATGATAGGCGTTCTTCTGGATCCCTCTCTTATCAGTCTAATGCAGAGTAAACTCCTTTACTAATAGTTTGCAAACAAACATTGCTTTGGATATCTCATATCTCTTAGCCTTTGTCTGTCTCTGAAAATGATTTTCAGATTTCCATGAATATCACATAACTATCCAAACTTTCGAAGTTCGGGTCTCATGGAAGCAAACATATTGCACTTGACTGAAAACGGAATTCTAGCTTTTGGATCGAAGGACGAGAGTCACATGATCCATAGCATAAGCGAGAGAATACCAAAAGTATGCGATAGGACAAAGTCCTTCTCGGCACTCCTGAGGACAATCCTCACATTACGTTACGAACCGTAATGTTTTAACCAGATATTTAACAGCTATTCAATTTTAACAGGGAAGGTGGAAACGCGAGCCATTATTCTACAACTATTTTGCAAACCACACTTAGAAAGTGTTCAAAATTAATTGCACTGAGAATTAAACAAGTCAATTCTATAGTGCGCTCCCACTCAAATCAATATCTCTCATAATTGATCGTGAGTGATTCAAGATCCGCATTTCCATTCAACGCCATTGTTCGAGATGAACACTGATGGCGCCAACTTCAATCGGTAGGCAAACTTGCCGATCACATCTCTATGTGACTCTTGTTCATCTTTCGATGCATGTGTTCCGAGCTCAGGACGATCCTGCCATGAACGTCAAGACAACCAAGTGATCTTGCTGCGAGGTCTGACCTCACCCGCCTCACACCCGTACAATCGTTCGTACCCAGGTAGATCCTGGCGCACCTCGAAAGGAAAGGTGCCGTGACGGTGCTACACTTGGGAGAACACTAACTACTTGATATTTTTGTGAGAGATCACCCTAATAAAAGCGACTACCGCGCAATCAAGAAGGGTGCATCATAAGGGATAAACATCTCAGGCAATTCATAATAGCATGATATGGTATAGCCCTTTCTGACGGAGAAGTCTTGTATTTCTTCGTCTTTGGCATTCGCGTCGGTGTTCACCTTTGCGAAGATTGCCACCACTTTGTCGATGCACCAGATAATATTGCTATCTCTATAGCTAATAAAATAATGCATTACACAAGGTTGACACGCAGGTCATTTAAAGTGCAATCATATGGCTCCAGCCATCATGCCAAATCATGACACGCAGGTCATGTTAATCAATTTACATCATATAGACATCTCATACATAATCAAATTATTATGAGCATTGCTATACCACATCATATGCACATGCAAACCCTCCTGCAAAACCAAGTTAGACGCCTCTAATCGGTTCATGCAAAAACTTGTTTTACGTGGCTTCTAAGGTTTCGAAACAAACCGAAGCTACCAACGTCCATCATCAAGTATGATAATCCAAGTCGCTAGATTAACAACGCGGGGTGTATGAAACACGAGATAATAAAATCTCGAGCCCCATACTGAACTTCGTCATACGCATGACCCCCGTGCAGATCATATCTGCATTGCCCTTTTGTCTGCGAAACATCCATCTTTCATTGACTAAAGTGGAACCCAAAGAACTGTTAGCACTTCGTTGATCTGTCAATCAGCATACTCAGGAGCAGCATGAAAGGATCGCGGATTGACAGAACTTTGTCAGATTCCACAATGCTGTCAATATCTGGACTACGCAAATTCGAGGGAACCAACAAGAACATCAGGTAACAGATTTCATCTGCTACCCGCACAAATAATTTTCAGTAATAGAACTCATCTACTACCTAATTATATTGTGCAACACCCATACATCTCCATGTATTCTAGATCGCAACCTGCATCTACGCATAGCACGGCTCATGATGCCACTGTAAGGTAACGCAGCAGAAAACAAAAAATTTCCGCCCTACGCACCAGCCCAGGACCACTATGGAGACTGCATACAAGGTTTGATCATTTTCGTTACCGGCTCGTAGCGCAGCGAAAGTAGAGTCGATGACGATTGTCGGTGCAGATCCCCGTAGCTAGGATTTACAACCTCCCAACCGCGAGGATGTATACCCTCGTCTTCCCCACTGACAGCCCTCCGGGAGGCGGTCGAACAGTCCCCCGGATGGTGTCGCGGACAGCCCTTCGGGAGGACCTTCGAAACTCGAACGGTCACTCGGACAGCCCTTCGGGAGGACTCACAGAACTCGGACCGTCACTTGGACAGCCCTTCGGGAGGCACTCACGAACAGCCCCACGGGCACTAAGATCGAAACTACGACCTCTCTACAGAGTTGCACACATACGGTGTCATCTATCCGGCAGGGCTTCGCCGTCCAGAACTAGTTCCCACCGGAACCCAGACAGCCTTTCGGCTCTACGAAACTCTTTTCGTGGGAGGGAGAGAGAAGCCAGATAATTGCATGGCATGAGTATGAAAGCAAGGGGATGAAGGAGATGGCAGCCCCAACTCCTCCTTTTATAGGCCAAGGCAAGGGGTGGGGTGGGATGTGGAAATACCAAAACACCCAAGCTTCATGTCACACATGAAAGGGCATAATGGTAACACAAGGGGGGCACCAAGGGGACACCACCATGGCAGCCCTTGGGCCAGCCCACATCTTGTCTCCCCCCATGGGGGGCCCCCCCCAACAAGCCACCAACATGTCTCCATGAAACATGCATGCTCCCTAGACAAAAAGCCACCAAACATGCAACCCCCGATTCGGGGGATCTTGTCCCCTCGCGCTGAGACAAGATGTTTTCCGCGAAACTTTTTCTGAAAAATTCCAGAAGGTCCCAGAACATTTCTGGCACCCTCTAAAATTATTCTGGGCACGATCCGAAACATTTTCGGTATGGTGGTTTTTATCAGCGGAAAGCTTCAACAGCGGTTACGGCAGTTTCGGAACATTTCCGATTTTTCTCTCTGAAAATTCCCAGAAGTTCCCAGACCAATTCTGGCATCCTCTGAAAATTTCCAGGCGGTGCCGAAACCCTTTTTGACCAAATAATATATTCCGAAACAACTTTTCGGTTTTACCGAAACTCTTTCGGTGTTCTCTTTCTCGGAACTCTTCCGTTGTCTCCAAAACATTTTCGATGACTTTCTCTCAGACTCCCTGTCTAGCGTTCAACAGATAGATGACCCTTAAGCGTGTGACCCTATAGGTTCGGTGAAGTATAGACATGACCGGAACTCTTTCCGATCAATGATCAACATCGGAGCCATGGACACCCATATTGACCCCTATACCCATACGAATAAATATTCGAGTGAACCTCCAGTTGCCGTGTGCTATTCCTGTTGCTTCATGATATGTTACAAATACCCGAGGTGAGACATGGTGGCATCCTGTGGATCAACAACTTGTCCACTATGCTAGTTACCTCGTTACCGGTATCTTTCTCTTTTCTCGTTACCGTGTTCCGGCATCCATGTGATCAAATCACATTGTGTCTGGCCAGACGATGATGGATACCGTAACACCGAGAGGGCCCAGAGATATCTCTCCATCGCCGGAGGAGCAAATCCCAACCTTGAGCTATCAAGTTACTTGACATACTTTTCCATGAACCCGTAAGCCGCCGTAATAGCCACCCATTTACGGATGACGTTTAACAAACCCCAAAGTTCATGAAGCAAGCATGAAGAAACTCGATACTCTCATGGTCTAAGGAATTATGCAAACATTAACCATCTCTGTGTTATTAACCATTAACTTGTGACGAATGTATCTCATAGCATAACATCAATCGGGTCGATTCAACACAAGTGTTCTCCTAACATTGTGCCCTCAAAGTTACTGGCATAGACATGCCCATGATCAGGAAAACAGAACCATCATGCAACACTTGAGCTAGTCTTAGAGGCTAGACTAGGAATACATTTTACCGTTTATTATTCCACACGTGCATATGAGTCTTCCTCCGAGCCTCGTGGTTATTGTAGACTCGAGAACCATAGCAGTTATAGCATGGAACATAAACCTAATTATGAGCACGGAGATAAATAATAACATTTATTATTGCCTCTAGGGCATATCTCCTACAGGTACCCGCTGGGGATCTATGATGTCGAGTGTGCCGGAAGGGCACTCGAGTGTGATAATGTGGCGGAGCTTCAGAAACTCTGACTGTCTCCGTGTGATACTAAATGAGCCTATTGGATTTGGGTGTGTGATCTGAGTGGGTCGACGTGCCCTATACGCACTACCACCACGCGGGATTATGGTTATGGGGCCCTCTGCGATGTATGTTTCTCTCGAAAGCTCGTCAGACGTCACGATTCACCGTGCGGGCTGATTGTTGGGAATGGGTTGGATACTTCACTGACGAGTTCAGTGTCGCGCCTGCACCCCGGCCAGTCTCGCAACGCGCAGGGTGCCCAGGGCGAAGGCCCATGACCTCTGGGTGCATAGGTTAGTTCGGTGTGCTGACCTCTCTACCGAGCCTTGGTAGGGCGCTGCTTTGTGTTGATCTCCCGAGGCCGGGCATTACCCAGCAAGTGTGTCCGGCCAGAGGTGATCGAGCGTGTTGGGTAACAGTAGTGCACCCCTGTAGGGATGAATGATCTATCGATAGCCGGTCCTACGGTAAAGGACGCTCAGTTTGTGTATCACGATCTACTACTTGAACTGGATACTTGTTACTTAATTGAAGCTTCGGGATCGCTTTCTCGCTTGGGTGTCGAGGAAGGATCTCTAGGCTTGCTTCAACATGCTTCCTAAATAAATGCTATTCTACTCTCTTCTACTGCTGCAAGACGATGACTTTGTGAAGATGCTAGTCTTCGATAGGTCTAGGCCTTCTCTCTATTCTGGCATTTCTGCAGCCCAGTCCACTTATACAGCCTTTCTCCATTGATAATGTTGCATATGTAGTATAGATCCTTGCTTGCTGAGTACTTCGGATGAGTACTCACGGTTCCTTTACTTTCTCTTTTCCCCGTACCCCACCTTGATGATACACCAGACGATGGAGCCCCGGAGCCAGATGCCACCTCAGGAGCTTACTAGCAGGAGGGTCCAGAGGGCACGTACTACTGGATCGAGCGAGCCGACCAGGAGTAGTATCGGAGGCTCCCAGGCAGGAGGCCAACGCCTTTCGATCTACTGTCGTTGTTTGTGCTAGCCTTCTTAAGGCAAAACTTGTCTAACTATGTCTGTACTCAGATGATATTTGTATGACTGACTTATGTATTCGGATCTTCGGATCCCTGGTCTGTAATATTGTGGATCTCCGTTAATTTGTGTTCAAGTTGTGTTGTGATATCTTCCCGTGAGTCCCTGTGCTTGATCGTGCATGTTTGCGTGTATGATTAGTGCACGATTAAGTCGGGGGCGTCACAAGTTGGCTATCGTTCAATGTTTTGATATTATGTTGTGGTGTTCTTCCTCTAGTGGTGTTATGTGAACGTCGCCTAGATGACACTTCACCATATTTGGGCCTAGGGGAAGACATTGTGGAATTAGTTTGTAGATGATGGGTTGCGGGAGTGATAGAAACCCAAATCCTAGTTTATGGATTGTTCCGTGAGGGGTTGTTTTGGATCCAATTGTTTAATGCTATTGTTAGATTTATCATAATTACTTATCTTGTAGTTACGGATGCTTGCGTGGAGGGTATAATCATAAGTAGGTATTTGTTCAAGTTAGGACACAGTACCTTAGCTCCGGTTCACCCACACAACACTTGTCAAGGCAATGAACGTTAACTTAATGAATTGTTGTGTAAGTAACTTGGCGAGATTCCCTTGTGTCCTCAAGAGCATTTTAGTCACTATAAGAAACACAACCGGCTTGTCCTTAGCACAACTAAGGATTGGGCCACTTGCTACACCTATTTAATTTTATTGCTTATTACATGGCCATGAATAGTGTTGCTATCAAAACTATCTTACAGCACTTGCAGTCAAACCTTGCTGAAAACTACTTGTCAATTCCTTCTGCTCCTCGTTGGGTTCGACACTCTTACTTGTCAGAATGACTATGATTGATCCCTTATACTTGCGGGTCATCAGCCTCCATTGGAGCAGCCTCTACGAAGGCCACCCCGATGATCTCGGCCACCCCCTGGTCCTCGACCAGTGCGCTTATACGATGTTACCCGCAGCTCTTTGAAGATTAGTGCCGAGGGAGGGTGGATCCCATTGCCATGTTTCTTGAACAAGTGCCCAAGCATACCACAAACGGCACACCAATCTGGTAGCTCCTCATATTTGACCTTGCAAATCTGATGCTCGTTATCATGGATCATAGAAACTGCATGCTTCAACGGTTTGAGGACGTTGATTCTCACCCACACACGATACAAGTTTCCTGTAAAATCCCGGGACCGAGGCTCAGCGAACAACACCTCCCCCACCTTGGCAGTGAGAGGTTTAACGGGATGAGCATATAAATCTGGGATGTCATGTAACACCCCAAATTTTAATAAAAGGTCTTTGCAAAAAAAATTTTTTTTACACAAATAAGTTTGTCAATTAAATTGGATCTTTTAACAATTTTCAAATAATTTCTCCTGTTTTCTTCTTTCCAAATTTCCCTACTTACAGAATTTTTTTGGGAAAATATTGATGGTCCTAACAATTTTGCCCAACTCTTTTATTACTTCTTAAATTTCAGTAGGAAATATTTCCATAATAAAATTTGCCCAAAAATAATTCTTTAATGGCATTTTTCAAACCCTAAAAATCCTCTGTAGAACTAAAACAATTTCAATTTTTTTAATATGCCACAAAATTTTGTGAGATTCTCTGATGCCTATAGATCACTTTTATGCAAACACTCATCTTTTTCTTTTAAAAAACATGAGCAAAACATCTTTCTATCATTTCTGCCCCACTTTGAGCATATAACTATAGCCCTATTTTCTATAGCTCAAACAATTCTCAAATTTTTCCATCTTATAGTCCTTCCATAGAAACCCTTAAGTCTAGAAACACAGCTCCATTTGCAACTTGTAAGTTCACAAATTAATTCCCCAAAACTTTGATTCAGAACTAAATTTGACCAAAACTTGCACAAGAAACTTTCTCCTTTTGCCAAATCAGCCCTACCATCATCTTTATCACCTAAAGAAACTTCATCCTGCCAAATCTCAGAGTCAGCAAAAATTTCTAAATAGCCCTAGCATTCTGTCAAACACCTTGTGGGCATGATAGAAATTTTGCAACTTTGTAAACTGCATTTGACATTTGATCTCCTTACTAAACCAACCTATCTATCAACTCCAGCATGACCAGGAGCATCACCCTGTCAAGTTTCACTTGCATCAAACTCTTCTAGCCCCTTTAGCATTTCATCGAGCACACTGCATGCGCGTCCAGAGCATGCACTACGTATCCAGAGTGCACATACTGCATGCCCGTGGCGCCGCCGCTCCTGTGCGTTTCCAACACCGCAGCCCCGCTGCTCCCTAGCACGCTCCACCCCCCTGCTAACCTCCCGCACCAGCCACAACCTCCCCCGTGATACGTCTTTAACGTATCTATAATTTATGAAGTATTCATGCCATCTTATATTTACTAATTGGTGGCACCATACGAGGCTCCACGTTAATCCTAGAGAAACAACAATAATAACCGTAGGATTGTTAAATATACGACTAAGATTAAAAGGAGATCTATATGTTATATGTTATACGTAACAGTCCTATTTAGTTACGGTACAAACAAACAGTCCTATTTAGCCACGAAGGGAAAAAAAAATAAAAAATGCCTCCATACCAACACGTCTCCATATATTGATCGGACTGGCCTCACGCTAGAAAAAGAGTCCATGTTGAACTCCCACAGAAACAGCCACGTGCATGTCCTCTTGAAAATAGTATATAAAAGAGATATGTTCAGTTTTGTTTTTGAGGAAACACGTGCAAATAAATGCCTGAATGATTTTTTTACTACAACAAGAAAAGATTACGTGCCCAAGATTAAAAAAATCAAACATGAATAAACATCAAAAGTCCCAAGCCTCACGCCAGAGAAAGAGTCCATGTCCATACTCCCACAAAAACAGCCACGTGCATGTGTCCGTCGAAAATATATATTAAAAAAGACACGTACAATTTTGTTTTAGAGGAAACACAAATAGTTAAATGCCTGAATGATTTTTTTCCTTCTGTAAGAAAAGAATACCTGCCCAAGATAAAAAAAATCAAACACGAACATACAGAAACCTCTCCCTAGCAGCTTCCAAATATTACCACTTCAAAGGACATTAATTTAATATGTGAATTCACCTAGCGTTAACATAAGAAAAAATATATTAATTTTCATGCACCAAAAAATCATTTTTGAACATAAAGCTTTATATTTTTTGTTATTTCAAAGGGATATTTCGCAACAACAACATCCATTTAAATTTGAATTTTAATGGGTATTTTTTTCCAACTACTTTTATAGACTGTACTGTTTTATTTGATATAAGATAGATTATAAATTAAGTATATAACATGTCTTTTCAAAGTTAAGGGACGAGCTTTCCCCAAAGCATGAAGAAGAAATAAATATTACATAAATTGTGAGGCTAGCACCGTAGTAGTTGTACCTAATGTATACTGACAGTGACAAATGTAATGTATGCCAACCAAAATAAGATGCATGTTATTTAATACAATTGAGTTTTAAAGGTTTACAGGCATGCTAAAGAGTCAAATATGCACAAACCTAATTATCAATGTTTTTGTATCTTTCAATGCTAAAGAGTGAAAAGATTTCAGTATTCATCCTATGGAAAGTACACCTCGACCTAAAATGTCTCCTTCTGCATAAACGTGGATATCTATAATGTTATTCGTTCTTTTGTTTGATTTTTCCTTTTTATTTAGGAATCTTCATTTTATAATCTAAGTAGTAATGTTATTGTATTCATCAATTGCAAAAAGAGCATTAATCCATGTCCTTCAAGTTTAATGGAAAAACAATATAATTCTTTAATGCCCTTCATCTATAATAACCATGCATATTTTTTTGTTTTCTCCCCTATGAGTAAACCTACAATCGTAATAACTAACTTCGAATTATCTTGACTCATAATATGTGTTCTACATTTTTAAATAGTTCCTTTGTTTCTAAATCACTAGCCCGTGCACACGCACGAGTTGATTACTAGTGAAAATAAATATCTTAGAGGCTATGTTGATTTTGATTCAACTACATGCATTAACATGTTCCAAGTCAAGGCACTTGAATCATTCAGAGGAGCATACCATATCATCATGCTACATCACAATCATTTTAATGCATGTTGACATTCAAGATAGATCATTATCCACTCCTAACTACTTAAGCATGGCATGAGAAACTATAATCTCTAATTTTCATTGCAAATACGTTTGATCATAGTAGGCTGAATCATGGATACTAGGTTAAACATATTTAAAAAAACAGAACAAGTTGAGTTCATACCCATTTCTCTCTGCCACAGCCAGTTCATGAAATATCGTCATTATTGCCTTTCACTTGCACGATCGAATGATATGAAAATAGTAATAGTGCTAGAGTGCCGTGGACTAAGCTGAAATCTACAAAACATTTTATTCGAAAGGAGAAGACATGGTAATTTGAGCTTTTTGTTAGATAAACAATAGTGCATAAGAGAGCCACTCAACATTTTCATTTGTGGTCTTCTCCTTGGTACAACTCAAGAAAAGAAAAGAAATTCAGAGAAACACACTGAAATATTTTTGGAGTTTTTAGTTTTTCTTGAAGGAAGCAAACTACAGAAAAGGAAAAATAAAAACGAGAAAAACTATTTACACGGGAAAGCACCCAACAAACAAAAGAATAACGAGGAATCTTTTTGGGTTTTCTTTTAATACTACAACTAATTAGGCTAGAAAGAAAAACAGAAAAGAAGCAAGATTTTTTTTTATTTTCTCAAAGTTTTTCAAACACACAAGAAGAAAGCGAGAAAATAAATTTAACATGGATAATACAATGAAAAAGTGTGAACACCGACAACTGGAATGAAATGTGTGAACATCTTATCTTATATTTATTAATTGGAGGCATCATACGAGGCTCCACGTTAATCCTCGAGAAATAATAATAATAACCGTAGAATAGTCAAATATACGACTAAGATTAAAACAAGATCTATACGTTCCACGTAACAGTCCTATTTAGTTACAGTACAAACAAACAAGATGTGTCCATGTGCAGCTTCCAAAAAAGACACGCTACTGACTGCCACCAAGGAAAAAAAATGCCCCCATACCAACACGTCTCCATATATTAATCGGACTGGGCACACGCTAGAAAAATAGTCCATGTTGGAACTCCCACAAAAAACCACGTGCATGTTCCCTGAAATATATGACATGTACAATTTTGTTTCTGAGAAAGCACGTACAAATAAATGCCTGAATAATTTTTTTACTAATGTAAAAAAAATACCTGTCGAAGATAAAAAAAATCAAACAAGAATATACTTGAAAAGTCCCAAGTCTCAGCACAGTCCACGTCCGAACTCCCACAAAAACAGCCACGCCCATGTCCCCTAGAAAAAAAAGACACGTACAATTTTATTTTTGAGGAAGCACGTACAAATAAATGCATGAATGATTTTTTCCTACTGTAAGAAAAGAAACACCTGCCCAAGATATAAAAAAATCAGACACGAACATACTGAAACCTCTCCCTAACAGCTTCCAAATATCACCAGTTCAAAGGTCATTAATTTAATATGTGAAATAACCTAGCATTAACATAAGTTGGAAAAATATATTAGTTTTCATGCACCAAAAAAATCAATTTTGAACATAAAGCTATTTTTTTTTGTTATTTCAAATAGGGATATTTCGCAATCACATCCATTTAATTTTGAATTTTAGTGAGTAATTTTTTCCAATTACTTTGATCGATTCTACTGTTTATTTTCATATAATATTGATAGATTATAAATTAACTATAACATGTCTTTTCAAAGCTAAGGGGCGAGATTTGCTCAATGCATGAAGAAGAAATAAATACTATATAAATGGTAACGGTAGCGCTGTAGTAGTTGTACCTAATGGATACCGACAGTGACAATTCTAATGTATGTCGACCAAAATAAGATGTATTGAGTTTTAAATTAGAGCACTCAACTACTTTTGTAACGAAAACAAAAATGCTTATTTGGTGAAAAGATTTACAAGCATGCTAAAGAGTCAAACATGCACAAACCTAATTATCAATGTTTTTGTATCTTTTAGTACTTTACCAATTTCGGTATTCATCCTCGGGAAAGTACACTCGGGCCTAAAACGTGTCCTTCTGCATAAACATAGATATCGATAATATCTTATTTGTTCCTTTGTTTGAATTTCCTAATTAGTAATGTTATGGTATTCACCAATTGCAAAAAGGACATTAATCCACATCCTTCAAGTTGAATGAAAAAAATCTTTAATGACCTTCATCTATAATAACCATGCATAATTCTTTATTTTCTCCCTATGAATAAAACTACAATCTAAATAACTATGTTCGAATTATATTGACTCATACTATGTGTTCTACAATTTCAAATACTTCCTTCGCTTCTAAATCACTAGACCGTGCAGACGCACGGGTTGATGACTAGTGTTTATAACAATTCAATATGGTTTTGGTATGATTTGATTAGAACTAACCCGGACTGACGCTGTTTTCAGCAGAGTTGCCATGGTGTTGTTTTTTGTGCAGAAATAAAAGTTCTTGGAATTGGATGAAACTTTTTGGAGATTTTTTATGGAACAAATGAAAATTACTGGAACCAAGACCCACTGGAGGGGGGCCACCCAGTGCCCACGAGGCACCAGGGCGCACCACCCCCCCCCCCCCAGACGCGCCCTGGTACCTCATGGGGCCCACGTGGCTCTGTTTGACCTAATTCCAACGCTAAAAAATCCTATATGTTCAGAAACCCCCAAAAGTTAACCTAGATGAGTTTTTACGCTGTCGCAAGCCTCTGTACCTCCACGATCTCATCTACAGCCCTTTTCTGGCACCCTGCCAGAGGGAGGAATCATCACCGGAGGCCATCTTCATCATCCCGACGGTCTCCATGATGATGAGTGAGTAGTTCACCCTTGGGGCTAAGGGTATGTACCAGTAGCTATGTGTTTGATCTCTCTCTCTCTCTCTCTCGTGTTCTTGAGATGCCACGATCTTGATGTATCACGAGGTTTGTTGATATAGATGAATCATATGGAGTTTTCCCCTCTCTATCTTCTTATGATGAATTGAGTTTTCCCTTTGAAGTTTTCTTATCGGATTGAGTCTTTAAGGATTTGAGAACACTTGATGTATGTCTTGCATACGGATATCTGTGGTGACAATGGGATATTCACTTGAGTCACTTGATGTATGTTTTGGTGATCAATTTGCGGGTTCCGTGACCTTGGGGATTTATGCATTAGGGTTGGCACATGTTTTTCTCTTGACTTTCCGGTAGAGACATTGGGGCACTCTTTAAAGTTCTTTGTGTTGGTTTGAATAGATGAATCTTAGATTGTGTGATGCATATCGTATAATCAGACCCTTGTGTAACACCCCATGTCATTATGCAACAGTAATCACCTTTTGTTAATGCCAAGTCACCATGTTCAACAGTGCTTGATCATCATTTGCATCATATCTCATTTCAAATTCGAAATCAAATTGAAATCCAAATTCAAAGTGAAAATTAAAAGTTGTTCAATTTGTAAATAAAAATGTTCATTAAATTGCAAATAATTCATAACTAATTATGTTCAGGAAAACATAGCCACAGATGCTCGTAGACAGGAGAAGCCTATCAGCGGGAGTTCCTTAACTTATCCCGCTATGCTCAAGAAGACATAGCCACTGATGCTCATAGACAGGAGAAGTTCCTCAATGGACTACACCCAGACCTTAAGCTTGCACTTACTGCTCAAGACTTCACCGACTTTTCCACTCTCATGAACAAGGCTATCCGGATTGAGACCGCTCAGATCGAGCACAAGGAGTCACAGAAGCGCCACCGTGACATTGGCTCATCATCGAGCTCGGGACAAAGGCGTAAAATCTGGTTTCCCAACAGCATGTACCGTCCCGCTGCCCCTGCGTTCAGGCCTTCTTATGCTGCACCCCATCTGCCTCCTCCACCACCGAGGCAGCCGAGAGCTCCAGCTGCTCCTCTTCGTCCTGAAGATGGTCTGTGCTTTAAGTGCCGCCGCCCAGGTCATCTTGCCAAGGACTACCGCCAAACTCAGAATCAGTTGGCTTTTCCTCGCACTGGTCGTGGCAATGGACGTGGCAACAATCAGACCCGCAACTATAATACTGGGTCTTCTGCTTATGGTCGTGGACATGCTTACAACATTGATATTGAAGAGGTTTAGGATCAACCTGCCACTATGATGGGTACCCTTCTCATTAACTCAGTACCCGCTTCTGTTTTATCTGATTCAGGAGCATCACATTCATTCATGTCAGAAGCATTTGCATTAGCATATGACATTGCATTTCAAAAGATGAACCTGCCAATAGTTGTCCGCACCCTTGGGAGCCAATGCCAAACCACCATGATGGCACACAATGTCCCTATTGAAATCGAAGGATTAGAATTCCTTGCTTCGCCCATCATCCTGAAATCTTCCACGATAGACCTCATTCTCGGAATGGATTGGTTGAAGGCTCACATTGCTTTGATTAATTGTTCCACCAAAGTCGTTCAACTTCTTCATCCCTCCAATGAGATAGTGAATTACACCGCCTGCATTACCCGGAATGCCGGAGCTCAGATACATGCTCTGAATGCTTTGAACGCTTCGCCTCTTGAGGGAATTGAGTACGTTCTAGTCGTTCGTGATTTTCCGGAGGAAATTCCAGGAATACCCACTGTTAGACCTGTCGAGTTCATCATCAACTTGAAACCTGGCAGTACCCATATTGTGAAGCGTCCTTATAAGATGCCGCCGCATGAACTCCTTGAACTTAAGGAAGAAATCAACAAGTCACTTAAGAAGGGATTCATTCGTCCAAGTTCCTCTGCCTGGGGGCACCTTCTCTCTTTGTTAAGAAGAAGGATGGGACTAACCGATTGGTCCTGGACTATCGGCCTATCAACCATGCAACCATCCAGAACAAATACCCACTCCCCCGGATCAATGATCTTTATGATCAACTTGCTGGATCCTCTGTGTTCTCTAAACTCGACTTAATGTTGGGTTATCATCAGATCTGAGTTCGTAAGGAGGATATTCCGAAGACCGCTTTCATTACTCACTATGGGTCATACGAGTACACCGTTATGTCCTTTGGATTAACCAATGCACCAGCAACCATCTCATGATTAATGAACTATTTCTTCATGGACTGCTTCGACAAATTTGTCATGGTTTATTTGGATGATATCCTTATATATTCCAAGAATGAAGAAGAACACGCCGAACATCTTCGTCTTGTATTAGAGAAGCTTCGAGAACACCAGCTGTATGCCAAATTCTCCAAGTGTGAATTCTGGTTATCTGAGGTGACCTATCTTGGTCATGTGATTTCCAAAGATGGCATTGCTGTTAACCCAGAACGAGTTCAGGCTATTCTTGACTGGACTCCCCCGAAGAATGTCAAGAAAGTCAGAAGTTTTCTCGGTCTCGCTAGTTATTGCCGCCGATTCATCGTGAACTTCTCCAAGATTGCTAAGCCGTTAACTGATCTGCTCCACAAAGGTGTTAAATTTGAGTGGACAGACAAGTGCCAACAAAGTTTTCAGACACTTAAAGATAAGTTGACATCTGCCCCAGTGCTAGCATCCCCGGATTCCCGGAAGGACTTCGTGATTTACTGTGGTGCATCTCGTCAAGGATTAGGTTGTGTCCTAATGCAAGAGCTTAAGGTAATTGCTTATGCGTCGCGACAATTGCATCCTCATGAGGAAAATTATCCAGTACATGATCTCGTGCTTGCTGCAGTTATTTATGCTCTGAAACTGTGGCGACATTACCTACTCTGTAATCGTTGCGAGATATACACGGATCATCAGAAGTATCTGTATACCCAACCAGATCTGAACCTTCATCAACAGAGATGGCTCAAGACAATAGCCAATTATGACATGAATATTTCCTATACCGCAGGCAAGGCTAATGTAATGGCCGATGCTTTGAGCTGCAAGGCTTATTGCAACAACCTCATGGTTCAAGAAGCCCCAGCCTATGTTTGTGAAGAGCTTCGTAAGTTGAATCTCCATATTGTTCCTCAGGGTCATCTCAATACCCTTGTTGTTGAACCATATATCGAGTGTATGATCAAATGCATGCAAAAGTATGATTCCAAGGTGCACAAGATTATGTGATATCTTCGAGAAGGAAAGTATTCAGACTTCCACCTAGATGACCAAGACGCTTTGTTCTTCAAAGGTCGCTTAGTGGTTCCTACAACTAACAACCAGGATATGACCAAGGACGTTATGAAAGAAGTGCATGAAACGCCTCTCTCAATTCACCCTGGTAGCACAAAGATGTACCAAGACATTCATTAGAGATTCTGGTGGCCTGATATGAAGCGGGACATTGCTCGATATGTTGTTGAGTGTGATGTATGCCATCACATCAATGCAGAACATCAACGACCTGCTGGAACTCTGCAACCACTTTCTATTCCTGAATGGAAATGGGACAAAGTCCAAATGGATTTCATTACTGGTTTTCCCAGATAGCAGAAGGGTCATGATGCTATCTTTGTCGTCATCGACCAATTCTCTAAGGTGCCTCACTTTCTGCCAGTCAAGGAGACAAACACTGCTAGTCAGTTAGCAGACTTGTATGTTTCCAGAATTGTGTCACTCCACGGTGTTCTATTGGAGATCAGCTTAGATCATGGCAGCATCTTTACCTCTAGGTTTTGGAATACTTTCCAAGAAGCTATGGGAACTCATCTGTCTTTCAGCACCGCCTTTCACCCCTAGTCTCAGGGTCAAGTCGAACCAGTCAATCAAGTGCTTGAAGATATGCTTCGAGCTTGTGTCATCTCATTCGGTAAGAAATGGGAGGAATCTCTCCCGTATGCTGAATTCTCTTACAACTCTGCATCATTCGGTAAGAAATGGGAGGAATCTCTCCTGTATGCTGAATAGTATCATATCCCATGGGGATAAGATCAGGATCCCTAAAAGGGGGGAATAGCGATCGGTGGGGAAGGAAAGGTGGGATTTCCTTCCTCCCGCTTTGGCCAACGACCCTAGGGCCTTGGAGGGCAAGCCACCAGCACCCTCCACGCCTATATAAAGGTGGGGAGGCATTGGGGGCAGCCACCGTTCGACCCTTGCCCATTACCTCTCCCAACTCCTCCCACGTTTCACCGGTACGCGCTTGGCGAAGCCCTGCCGGAATTCCGCTACCACCACCACCATACCGTCGTGTTGTTCCTGATCTCATCTACCCCCTCTCTCTCGCTTGCTAGATCAAGAAGGAGAGAACGCCGCCGAGCTGCACATGTGCTAAACTCAAAGGTGCCGTCCGTTCGGCACTTGATTGGGAGTTCGTGGACGGAACATGATTGGATCGCGAAGACGTTCGACTACATCAACTGCATTTTTTAATGCTTTTGCTTAGCGATCTACAAGGGTATGTAGATCCAATCTCTCCTCTCGTAGATGCTCATCTCCTAGATCAATCTTGGTGAGTGTAGGAAATTTTTTGTTTCCCATGCAACGTTCCCCAATAGTGGCATCATGAGCTAGGTGTTTGCGTAGATGACATCATGAGTAGAACACAAAGGAGTTTGTGGGCATTGATGTTCAGATTGCTTCCTTCCTTGGTCATTTCTTGATTCAGCGGTATTGTGGGATGAAGTGGCCCGGACCAACTTTACATGTCCATGTACATGAGACTGGTTCCATCGACTGACATGCGACTTTGTTGCATAAGATGGCTGGTGGGTGTCTGTCTCTCCCACCTTAGTTGAATCGGATTCGACAAAGGCAGTCCTTGTAGAAGGTTAAATAGCAACTTGCATATCACCGTTGTGGCTTTGCGTAGGTAAGAATCATTCTTGCTAGATACCCATAGCAGCCACGTAAAATATGCAACAACAAAGTAGAGGACGTCTAACTTGTTTTTGCAGGGTATGTTGTGATATGATATGCCCAAAGACATGATGAGATATATATGATGTATGAGATGATCATGTTTTGTAATAGATTATCACAACTTGCATGTCGATGAATACGGCAACCGGGAGGAGCCATAGGGTTGTCTTTAATTATTGTATGACCTGCGTGTCAATCATTAAGCGCTATGTAATGCTTTACTTTATCGCTAAGAGGTAGCAATAGTTGTAGAAGCATGGTTGGCGTGACAACCCCGATGGCGACACAATGATGTAGATCATGATGATGGAGATCATGGTGTTATGCCGGTGACGATGTAGATCATGCCGGTGCTTTGGAGATGGAGATCAAAAGCACAAGATGATGGCCATATCATGTCACTTATGATTTGCATGTGATGTTAATCCTTTTATGCATCTTATTTTACTTAGGACGACGGTAGCATTATTAGGTGATCCCTCTCTAAAATTTCAAGATAAAATTGTGTTCTCCCCAAGTGTGCACCATTGCGAAAGTTTGTCATTTCGAAGCACCGGGTGATGATCGGGTGTGATAGACTCTACGTTCACATACGACGGGTGCAAGCCAGTTTTGCACATGCGGAACACTTGGGTTAAACTTGATGAGCCTAGCATGTGCAGACATGGCCTCGGAATACAAGAGGCCGAAAGGTTGAACATGAGTCATATAGTAGATATGAGCAACATGGAGATGTTCACCATTGAAACCACCTCATCTCACGTGATGATCGGACTTGGGTTGGTGAATTTGGATCATGTTACACTCGGACAACCGGAGGGAAGTTGATTTGAGTGGGAGTTCTTAGGTAATATGATTAATTGAACTCTTTATCTTGAACAATAGTCTAAGTTGTCTTCGCAAATTTATGTTGTAGATCAATGGCTCGCGCAGTAGCTTCCCTGAATTTTGATGAGTTCCTAGAGAAAGCCAAGCTGAAAGATGATGGAAGTAACTTTGTAGAGTGGGCCTGTAATCTGAGGATTATCCTCACGGCTGCCCAAACGGCTTATGTCCTTGATGCACCGCTTGGTGAGCAACCCACTCCAGCGTCTGTGGACGTTCTGAACGCCTGGCAGACGCATGTTGATGACTACTCAATAGTTCAGTGCGCCATGTTGTATGGCTTAGAACCGAGACTTCAAAGGCGTTTTGAACGTCATGGAGCATATGAGATGTTCCAGGAGTTGAAGTTTAGTTTTGAGAAGAATGCCCGGATCGAGAGGTATGAGACCTCCGATAAGTTCTATGCTTGCAAGATGGAGGAGAACGGGTCTGTCAGTGAACACATACTTAGAATGTCTGGGTATTACAACCGTCTGGCTGAGTTGGGAGTTGTGCTCCCTCCAGAGGCGGTCACTGACAGAGTTCTTCAATCGCTACCACCTAGCTAGAAGAGCTTTGTGTTGAACTATAACATGCAAGGGATGAACAAGTCAGTCACCGAGCTGTTTGCGATGCTGAAAGTCACTGAGTCAGACATCCAGAAGGAGCATCAAGTGTTGATGGTCAATAAAACCACTAGTTTCAAGAAGAATGGCAAGGGCAAGAAAGGAAACTCCAAGAAGAGTGGCAAAGCAGTTGCCCCTCCTGTGAAGAAACCCAAGGCTGGGCCCAAGTCGGAAACTGAGTGCTTCTATTGCAAGGGAACCGGCCACTGGAAGCGGAATTGCCCCAAGTATCTGGCCAACAAGAAGGGGCCAATGCCAAACAAGGTACATACGATATACATGTTATTGATGTGTACCTTACCAGCTCTCGTTGTAGTGCCTGGGTATTTGATACCGGTGTGGTTGCTCACATTTGCATCTCTAAACAGGAACTGCGGAATAGACGAAGGCTGGCAAAGGATGAAGTGACGATGCGCGTGGGAAATGGTTCCAAGGTTGATGTGATCGTCGTCGGCACGCTCACTCTTTGATTACCATCGGGATTAGTGATAAACCTGAATAATTATTATCTAGTGCCTGCGTTGAGCATGAACATTATATCTGGATCTTGTTTAATGCGAGATGATTACTCATTTAAATAAGAGAATAATGGTTGTTCTATTTATATGGGAAATATCTTTTATGGTCATGCACCATTGTGAGGGGTTTATTCTTATTGAATCTCGATAGTGATGATACACATGTTCCTAACATTGATGCCAAAAGATGTAGAGTTGATAATGATAGTACCACTTTCTTGTGGCACTGCCGCTTAGGTCATATTGGTGTAAAGCGCATGAAGAAACTCCATGCTGATGGACTTTTGGAGTCACTTGATTTTGAATCACTTGACACATGTGAACCATGCCTCATGGGCAAGATGACCAAAACCCTATTTTCCGGAACAATGGAACGGGCAAGTGACTTGTTGGAAATCATACATACTAATGTGTGCGGTTCAATGAGCATTGAGGTGCGTGGTGGATATCGTTACTTTCTCACCTTCACCGACGATTTGAGTAGATATGGGTATATTTACTTAATGAAACACAAGTCTGAAACATTTGAAAAGTTCAAGCAATTTCAGAGTGAAGTTGAGAATCATCGTAACAAGAAGATCAAATACGTATGATCTGATCGCGGGGAAGAATATCTGAGTTATGAGTTTGGCAATCACTTAAGACAATGTGGAATTGTTTCACAGTTCACGCCACCTGGAACACCACGGCGTAATGGTGTGTCCGAACGTCGTAATCGAACCTTATTGGATATGGAGCGTTCTATGATGTCTCTTGCTGATCTGCCACTATCATTTTGGGTTTATGCGTTAGAGACAGCTTTATTCACTTTAAATAGGGCACCATCTAAGTCCGTTGAGATGACACCATATGAACTGTGTTTTGGCAAGAAACCAAAGTTGTCGTTTCTTAAAGTTTGGGTATGTGATGCTTACGTTAAAAGGCTTCAGCCAAAAAAGCTTGAACACAAAGCAGACAAATGCATCTTCATAGGATACCCAAAAGAGATGGTTGGGTATACCTTCTATCTCAGATCCGAAGGCAAAGTGTTTGTCGCTAAGAATGGGTCCTTTCTCGAGAAAGAGTTTCTCTCGAAAGAATTGAGTGGGAGGAAGATAGAACATGATGAGGTTGTTGAACCTTTACTTCAACCAGAGAGTAGCACTGCACAGAAAGATGTTTCTGTGGAACCTATGTCAGTTGAAGAGGAAGCTGACGATGGTGATCATGAAGCTTCGTATCAAGTTACTATCAAACCTCGTAGGTCGACAAGGATATGTACTGCTCCTGAGTTGTACGGTAACCCAGTCTTAGAGGTCATGTTTTTGGACAACGATGAACCTATGAGCTATGGAGAAGTGATGGTGGGCCCAGATTCCGACAAATGGCTAGAGGCCATGAAATCCGAGATGGGATCCATGTATGAAAACAAAGTATGGACTTTGGAAGTATTACCTGATGGGAGAAAGGCCATTCAGAATAAATGGATCTTCAAGAAGCAGACGGACATGGACGGTAATGTCACCGTCTATAAAGCTCGACTTGTGGCAAAGGGTTTTTCACAAGTTCAAGGAGTTGACTACGATGAGACTTTCTCACCCGTAGCGATGCTTAAGTCCGTCAGAATCATGTTAGCAATAGCTGCATTTTTCGATTATGAAATATGGCAGATGGATGTAAAAACAGCGTTCCTTAACGGTTTCCTTAAGGAAGAGATGTATATGATGCAACCAGAAGGTTTTGCCAATCCAAGATGCTGCCCACTATACTGTCGCACGTCTCCATGGCGAACATAGTTGCTTGGATGCCTCTGAGTTCCGATACATCCCGTATGCCCCTGCTGGAGATGCTACCAGATACTACATTGCTACCTATGCCCCTTACGATCGTCGTCGATACAACCCGCAGGTTTTCATTCAGTGCACTCAGGCTCTGGATCACACCGCCCAGGCTCTTGCCATCGAGTTGTTTGCCACTCCAGCACGTCTCTACGATGCTATTACATAGTTGCTACCAGCTGTTCGTGCAGGGATACATCTGGAGTATATCCTTTACCCACGCAGGACTCAGATGCTAGCAGGTATCGATTGGCCTACTGTTGGAGGTCACACACCCGCACATGGACTGCTTCTTCCAGTTCGAGATCGGGTTCTGCATCAGAGTGCACATGGAGAGCAGGACTATTCTACCTTGAGCACTAGTCGTCCGCACTTGCAGTTACCCCGTTCTAGTGGTTTTCCCTGACGGTGATGTAGCCTTTGCTATGTCTGGTTGTTGTACTCCTCACCACGTGCCTGCGCGCCGCCTAGCATGTCTAGCTTTTTAAATTTGCGTTGCTATGCTGTCCGCTTGTAACCGACTTGGTGTATGGATCTGCATGTCTTTATTGACTACTATTATGTATCTATTGCACTACTCTTTCATTGTCATGTTACATTATGCTTGTCTCTAAACACTTGCATTTGTTGTTACTAAACTACCCCCTGTCGAACTTTTAGCAGGATGGTTAGACCTCATGGTCATGGCCGTGCTACTGAACGTCCACCACCGCCAGACTACATGGCAGCCATTTTGCAACAATTCGAGCTGAACCATCAGTTCATGACTAATATCATTGCTCAGTTCCCACACCAGAACAACCAGAATCAGGACCCTGCTTCAATAACTCTGCAGAAGTTTGTGCGCCTTAACCCCACTATTTTCTACAACTCTGAGCAGCCACTGGATGCTGATGACTGGCTCCGCGACATCACCCATGAGATGGAGTCTGCCGCTGTCGCCCCTGCCAACCTTGTCACTTTTGCGTCTTATTTCTTGAAGGGCCCCGCTGCTCAAAGGTGGTCACTCACAAGCGTATGCTACCTACTAGGACAGTCGTTACTTGGGCCCAGTTTCTGGCTGCTTTCTATGCCCGATATATTCCTCAAGGAATCATGGACCGGAAGAAGACCGAGTTCCGCAACCTCACTCAGGGCAACAAGACTGTTGAAGTCTATCAGCGGGAGTTCCTTAACTTAACCCGCTATGCTGAAGAAGACATAGCCACTGATGCTCGTAGACAGGAAAAGTTCCTCAATGGACTCCACCCAGACCTTAAGCTTGCACTTGCTGCTCAAGACTTCACCAGATTGAGACCGCTCAGATCGAGCACAAGAAGTCACAGAAGCGCCACTATGGCATTGGCTCATCATCGAGTTCAGGACAAAGGCGTAAAACCTGCCTTCCCAACAGCATGTACCATCCCGCTACCCCTGCGTTCAGGCCTTCTTATGCTGCAGCCCGTCTGCCTCCTCCACCATCGAGGCAGCCGAGAGCTCCAGCTGCTCCTCTTCATCCTAAAGATGGTATGTGCTTTAAGTGCCGCCGCCCAGGTCATCTTGCCAAGGACTACCACCAGACTCAGAATCAGTTGGCTTTTCCTTGCACTGGCCATGGCAATGGACGTGGCAACAATCAGACCCGCAACTATAATACTGGGTCTTCTGCTTATGGTCCTGGACATGCTTACAACATTGAAATTGAAGATGTTCAGGATCGACCTGCCACTGTGATGGGTACCCTTCTCGTTAACTCAGTGCCCGCTTCTGTTTTATTCGATTCAGGAGCATCGCATTCATTCATATCCGAAGCATTTGCATTAGCACATGAAATTGCATTTCAAAAGATGAACCTGCCAATAGTTGTCCACTCCCCTGGGGGCCAGTGCCAAACCACCATGATGGCACACAATGTCCCTATTGAAATCGAAGGATTAGAATTCCTTGCTTCGCCCATCATCCTGAAATCTTCCATGATAGACCTCATTCTCGGAATGGATTGGTTGAAGGCTCACATTGCTTCGATCAATTATGACACCAAAGTCGTTCAACTTCTTCATCCCTCCGATGTGATAGTGAATTACACCGCCTGCATTACCCGGAATGCTGAAGATTCGTGGCACCAACCGGGACCAATGCCACCCTTTAGTCCTGGTTGGTGCCACCAACTGGGACTAAAGGTCTCTTTTCGTCAACCGAAAGGGCGGAAAGCAGAGACCTTTGGTCCCGGTTGGTGGCACGAACCGGGACCAAAGGGGTGCATTGGTCCCGGTTCGTGCCACCAACCGGGACCAATGGCCTTGTGCTATAACTGGCGCGGTGCGGTGGGATGTTTAGTCCCACCTCGCTAGCTGAGAGGGCTCGAGAGTGGTTTATAAGCGCTGCTGCGCCAACCCTCTCGAGCTCCTCTCAACTGCAGGCTTGCGGGCCTAATCTCGCACTACTCTGTAAGTGGGCCTACTGGGCCTGCTGCGGGCCTGAATCCTGGCCCAACTAGCTGGGTTTCTAGCCGTATTCAGGCCGTGGTGGCCTAGTAGGCGGCATTTTTTTTTACTTTTCCAGTTTTTTTGTTTTCTTTTTTGCTTTATTTATTTTCTTTTGTTTCTACTTACAGCTAAATACTTACAGTTTTTTAGTGATTCTTTTTGCTTTTAGGTCACAAAAATTATAAACTTTCTGTTAGTGCCATTAGTTTTCTAATTTGAATAGTTTATTGTTGAATTCTTTTAAATTTGTGTGAATCACTAGTTTGTGAATAACTTTATTAAAAAAATAGATTTTTGAGTGATTCTTTTTTTTGCTATTTAATATTACTGTGTTTTATTATTATATTCAATTTAGTAATTTTTAGGTTATTTTAAATGTCTGTTTTAATCAAAAACAGATTTTGTTATTTTAGTTTGCTATTAAAATTTCTAACAAAAAAATTCTTTATGAGAATTCTTTTTGCTATTAATGTTTTGAACAAAAAAATACTTTGATAATTTTAGTTGCATAAATTTTATATAATTTTAGTTTGCGTCTATCACCGTACATCTATTGCCGGTTCATCTGCGTGCATTATATATAATTAAGTGTGTCAAAAACCATTACAGAACATCGTGAACACAGAAGTGACCAAATTAATATAAGTTCATCATCACATTAAAACCAAAGTACAGTAGTGATCAAATGTTATTACTGAAAAAATAAATACATAAAGTTCATACATATATAGTTCTCATTGAACAACATATATGGCTCTCCAGAGCATCTAATTAAACCATACATTGAAACTATGTAAAACATTTTAATGCAACAACAAATGCGATCATAATCGCAACTAAGATAACAATTGATCCAACGGCAGAATGATACCAAGCCTCAGTATGTACGGCATATTTTCTAATCTTTCTAATCTTCAAGCGCATTGCATCCATCTTGATCTTGTGATCATCGACGACATCCGCAACATGCAACTCCAATATCATCTTCTCCTCCTCAATTCTTTTCAATATTTTCTTCAAGTAATTGTTTTCTTCTTCAACCAAATTTAACCTCTCGACAATAGGGTCGGTTGGAATTTCTGGTTCACATACCTCCTAGATAAAAACATCTATGTCACGTTGGTCGGCATAATTGGCATAAACACTAAATGAACCAAATAGTTATAAACGATAATATATACCACATCCGAATTATAGACAGGATGAGGGCCGACGGAGGCGGATACCAAAACCATCACACTATATAATAACAAACAATAATAAAAGTAAGAAAATTATACAAGTATCTATCTAAATCATACAAGTAAGAATTTTTTTCTTTTAGAAAGAAGATAAGAATAAGAGGCTCACCACGGTGGTGCCGGCGACGAGATCGGCTCGGGCAATCGACGGTGGTGAGGACGGGGACGGGACAGGACGGACCGCCAAACCTAGACAAATCTTGAGGAAAATGGAGCTTGGACAAGGAGCTTCGAGAGGAGAAAGCTTAGGTGTGGCTCGGGCATTTCATCGAACACCTCATGTGCATAGAAGGTGAGCTAGAGCACCACAAAGCTCTCCCACGGCCGGCCAAAAAACAGAGCAGTGGCTCTACTCGCGGGCAGGGGCGGGGCTATATATAGGCCACTCTTTAGTCCCGGTTGATGGCAAAAACCGGGACTAAAGGACCACATTTGGTCCCGGTTCCAGCCACCAACCGGGACTAAAGGTTGTGGGCCAGGAGCGAGACCCATTGGTCCCGGTTCATGTCTGGAACCGGGACCAAAGGGGTTAGACGAAACGGGATCAATGGCCCACGAGGCCCGGCCGGCGCCCTGGCCTCACGAACCGGGACTGATGCCCCCTTTGGTCCCGGTTCGTGAGTGAACCAGGATTGATGCCCTTGCCCAGGCCTCAACCAAAGCCCTGTTTTCTACTAGTGACACCTACTTTCCCGGATGATCCATGGTTTCGTTGCCGTTTTCGCATGCGAAAACCATTGTTTTTGCGCATTGTGGAGGGAGTGGAGGCAGACGACAACTACTTCAAGCTGAGAAGGGGTTGCTGCGGCCAACTCTCTTTCTCGGCCAAGCAGAAGTGCACGACTGCTCTGAGGATGCTTGCACTTGGTACTGCTGCAGACGCAGTTGGTGAGATGGTCAGGATGGGGGAGAGCACGTGCCTCAAAACTACTGTCAAATTTTCTCACGCCGTGGTTGAGGTATTTGGACCAGAGTATCTAAGAGAACCAAATGCGCAGGACACGGATAAGTTGTTGGCTATTGCAGAGGCAAGGGGGTTTCTAGGAATACTCGGATCAATTGATTGCATGCATTGGCAATAGAAAAACTGCCCCAAAGGTCTGCGGGGAATGTATCAAGGTCACACCAGAGTGGCCGCCATCATACTAGAAGCGGTGGCATCACATGACTTATGGATTTGGCATGCTTTCTGTGGAATGGCCGGTTCTCACAATGACATCAACGTGCTTCAACGATCTCCGGTGTTCAGGAGGCTTTGCAATGGGGAATCACCGCCGTGCGACTACACCGTCAATGGCCGGGACTACAACATGGGGTACTATCTTGCCGATGGTATCTATCCTCAGTGGGCGGCGTTTGTGAAGACCATATCCAAGCCGCGTGGCAATAAACAGAGCCACTTTGCAACAATGCAGGAAGCGGCTAGGAAGGACGTGGAGAGGGCATTTAGTGTGCTTCAAGCTCGTTGGGGAATTGTGCGGAGCGCTGCAATGATGTGGGAATCGGAAACTTCGTGGCAGCTGATGACATGTTGTGTCATTCTGCATAATATGATTGTCGAGGATGAGGGTGATGGTGTAGCCCAAACCCATGATTTCGAAGCACCCGGAGAACAAGTTGAAATCCCAGAAGATCAAGATGCGGCTCGGCTTATGAACTTTCTGCAGATGCATCAGAATCATCGAAATCAGCAGGTGCACACGCAGCTACTCAATGATCTTTTGGAGCACATGTGGATCCACAATGGCAACCAAGGAGGCAATGCTTGAGTTTGGCACTTCAAATAAATTTTATGTAAACGCTATGTATGCTTGATACCAACAATTGCTATTTACGTGCGATATTGTATTGCATGATCGACGTGCATGTATTTGCATGGATTTGAAAGTCCGGATTTGAGATATGTGGATGCACGGAAGGAAATATGAGGGCCCGTCCGGATGCGCCCGCGGGCGTTTGAGGGGCCGGATTTGCCAAGTCTGGCTGTAGATGCTCTTAGTCTTGTTATCATGTTGCCCACTGTATAAGAGCTGAAAGATGTTTAATCTTGTTAAGATGGTGTCCACTGTATTTTCTTGCCTTTATATATTATCGAAACCCAATAAACGTGGAATTTTGCTTCTTGTTTCTCGAATAATCATGGTGTAATTTTCTGCTATAGACCTTTGAGCTCTGAACCTGCAGTTATGTACATTCGAACTCTGAACCTGTAGCTATGTAAGATTGGTAACACTTGTTTTTTCCTGAATGTTACTGATTGAATCGTATAATTCCTTCTTGAACACAAGTTGTATTTAGGTGCACGGAGTATGCTTGAGCTGATCCATGATTTGTGATTCTGATATATCATAGTGGGTAATTTGAGTTTATGTGGGTAATTTAATACAAAATACAAAATGGAAATACTTCCATCTGGGCTATGAAGGCATTTAATTTGTACTGCTGTAGCTAGTTGGAAAAAGAAAGATTCTGAACCAAATTCATTATTTAGATTTCTGGGCACAACAGAAACTATATTGACTATTGTTGTTATATCCACTTTTCTTGTTTGTTCATCTGTTATGTTGATGCTTAAAAGTGGCAGAACAAATGGATGCTATCCTGAACCTCCTCTGCTTTCTCTGAAACAGGGATGCCATGTGAAGATGAAGGATATGTGGAAGCTTTTGGGTGGCGAGTGACAAAGGCTCCAGCAAGGAAGAGAAGAGAGCTGCATTTCCTTGCTTGCAGTTCTAGTAACTATCTTTGTTATAACTTGTAGAGTAATGGATTAATTATGATGCTATGTAACCGGAGTATGTACCCCTATCCTATGTATCATGACAACCGAGGTCTGTGTTTCGTGAAGAAGTCTCCTTTCGTATGTTTATTAGTGATATTGTCTGATCCGCTTGGGTCGCAGTGTTGTGTTTGCTCTACTAGTGGTGTACAGTATTTGTGGAATTGGTCTTGTTGTTCACCATTGCTGAAAATCTGTTTCAGTTAGCGATACTTTTGTATCTCTATTTCAACTATAAAACTGAAATGTCGCTTTGAGGCTACATATTTTCGGCTACACAGGGAGGGCCATACATGGTTGACAGCCCATCCTCAAAGTGCACTTGAGCTGGTTGATTCAGGATCGTTTTTTCTTTTCTTCCTGGGAGGTTGATTCAGGAGTTGGTACTTGCTACCAAGAGAATAAAGTACTGATGAATGATGAACAAGCAGATATGTAAGCTCTGGTAGATGCATCTTATATATACCATGGGTAAGAGAATGATGTGTTGATGAACCTCAAGCAGCAAGTAAACTCAGTAGTAGGAATATTTTGTCAATCCAGTAGCCTTTTTTTTTTTTAAGAAAAGGAGGCTGACCCCCGGCCTCTGCATCTGGGAGATGCATGCGGCCATTTTATTGATTATTCTTCGAGGACTTTACAAAGTAGAACAACAATATGCCTGAATTCGCCATCTTGGCAACATCTGCCGCTACTCCAATCCATATGATGAAGGGGTGCAAGCTGGGCCACATACCCAGGCCTCTCACCTAAGCCTAATGTCTAAAGCCGGAGGCACCGACCAAGCCATCTACCGGGTCCGGGGCACAAACCGGTCCGACGCACTCACATGTGTCGTCGCCGTCATCTTCCACTGGTCCATCTTCAGAGCAGATTGAGGTGTCGACCTTGGCAGGTCCTTCACCATCGACGCCACCACGACGCCAAACGACGACCTCCACTTACGCGAGCGTTGGAAGATCCTCCGCCATGGACGCCACCACGACGCCAAACGACGACCTCCACCTACGCGAGTCCATCTCCAAGCAACGGACGTAGATCCAAGCTACGATAGGTCCGCACCACCGCCGTCGCCCACCACCCACAAGCGCCACCCAACCCCAAGGTTCCCAAAGCGGCGCCTTCAAGAAGGGAACGGCGCCGTGAGCGGCGCCACTGCCCAACAAAGTTAGGGCTTTCGCCCGGGAGACCTAGGGGAAGGGGAAGTGAGGAGATCAGTACATACCGACGCCTCCAAGGAGGGGAACGGCGCCCTCAGGCGTCGCCGTCGGCGCGGCCGATCATGTCAGGGATTTCGCCCAAACTAGATCCCCGCCACCAGCAGCGCCTCCTGTACAGAACCGGCGACCAAGAAAAGCGCGGCCCGACCAGGCTGGCCCGCACGCCGAACTGGGGAGGAGGGGAGGCGCGAGATCGCGCGCACCGACTACCGCAGAAGCCGCCGCCAGCCGCCAACGACCACCGGGATCCCGCCGCCCGCGCGGCCAGGATGCCAGATCCACCGCCCGCACGGCTGCTCGCCGGAGCCTGCCGTGCCTCGCCAAAGGAGCTGCCGCTCCAGATCCGGGACTCCCCACGCAGAGTCAGGGCAGCCGAGGCCCCGCCGCCACAATCCTTTGCGCCCGGGCTTGCCCGGCGGCAGCCTCAGGCGGCGGCGAGGTGGGGAGGGGGCCGCGGCGGCGTGGCTAGGGTTCCCCCGCCGCCGCCGGGGGAGGCGACGCGGGGGTCGCGGGAGGGGTTCTTAGGAAAAACAGGAATCCAGTAGCTAGTCAGACTAAATTATCAATTGATGCCTAGTGTTTTTATTGCCAAGGTGAAGTGAAAATACCTTTACCTTTTGATTTTCAAAGCTGACAGCGGTAAGTAGAAGCACAAAAGGATGTTGTAGGATGGAGCTTGTAGGTAGAGCAACTAGCTGTGGGTAGACACACTCGTAAGATTTACAGCAGCAAACACATGCCATGATGCGGTCCCAATCCCAGCCGCAACCTAGGATTTTTGTGCTAATCGTCTTATCTCAAGGCTTCCTGAACCGACTATAAGTAGGACAAGGCGCCGATACCGTAGCGCCGATTCTGAAGTTGTGTCGTCATTCCAGTTGTCGGTGCTGAAGTGGAATGAAAAGAGTCCCCTGCAAATAAGGCAATTGAAGCTTCAGATAAGGAGTGCACAGAGAGGACCTGCAGTTTTTCTAGATCACTTGACTTGGTCAGCGCTGAAAAATTCAGATAAGGAGTGCACCAAGAGGATGACCGTTATTTAAGATGCTAGCTGCGGTAAATATTCTCATCACCATGAGGAAACACTGCATCCTTTTATGGATATATACACTCCTATATAGCTTGTCACCAACTATCTATCTATATAGCCCAGGCGAAAATCCTCTTTCGTATGCAGTCTATTTATGTGTTGTTACCTGCAAGGGCCAAGGCATGCATGCTTCATACAGATGATCAGAAGTATATATCTATTAGTAGACTGGATGATTAAAACTGTAGAGAGCAGGGCATCTCTATCAACGATGAATCCATGACCTGCAACTTTTTTTGGAAGTCTTGTCCCTTAAGGCTCTGATTCATTAAAATAGGTAGAAGAGAGTTCCCTGATTATTTGTGGAAACCCGGACGAACAACGTTACAACACGCCCACAAGAAAGGGCACCCTGCCAACGTGGCTATCTACAAGACCCACGTACATCGCCAAGGAGAGATACCATGGAGGCTGCCTACAATGTCATCATCATCACTTCTTCCGGAGCAAGCAACTCCGACTTCATCGCAGGGTGCGGACGATCCATCGAGACCTCTCCGAACAAACAATATACGAGAACCATGTCGGCCCATTCCGAACAATCGGCCAAACGTGTCAAGGACTATGCAGCTCCGATTTCGGTCACGAGTCTCGCAGAAGAAAGAAGCACGCTATGCACCAACATAGCTTGACCTGTCCATCAGCCGACATTGTTGCCGCCGCATCGCCTCGCAATGCTACATTCCCGACTTCACTCTCAAGGACATGTCGGACGGTCGATAACAAAGGACCATCCGTGACTTTGCTCCTCCTGCCACCATCGTTGTTTCCACATGAGTCGTAACGCCATCGAAAGCAAAGCACCTACCCCACCAGTTGCACCTGCATCACCATCCAGACACTTATCGGCCGCGATGTCGTGTGCATCCATCCCAGGTAAAGCGTGAGGAATCGACGACCTTCCAGACGATGTCCCCATACCAGAGTCTTAGGTTTTCAAACGAAGGCCAAGCTCCAAAGGTGTAGGATGAGAATCTTCACAAAGGCCCCCCAAGGAGGAAAAGCGACGTCCGCAGACGCCATGACATTTAGGCTTTCGCCCGGAGTTGCTCACTCCAATGCCACTGGCGGGCAAGCCCATGACGCCACCATCACGCATGAGCCACCATCATTGCCCACAAAAGCTAGCAAGCCACATCTGGCCAGAACCTAATCTAACATCCCACAACCACTACACCGCTATATCCACCGACAGCTGCCACAACGAGCACCATGATCAGGAAGGGGGGGGGGGGGGGGGGGGGCTACATGCTGTAGGGGACACCAAGCCGAAGCCAATGGTACCTATTGATGCCGTAGCACCGACCTGGAGGACGGTAGAGTAGCCACCCACTGGAAGCTCTGCTGTTGAAGGTTACCATGCCGTGCAGCAGAATGGTATCGACCCCCCCCCCCCCCCCCCCCCCCCACACACAATTCCCAACAATAGTCTGGCAGCCACGCCACCCACACGTCCACGATGGTTACAACCAAGCACTAGGGACCGCCGTCCTGCCAACCAACCCCCTACCCACCCAAATACTGTTAAAAACCAGCCCAGGATTTGCTTTTTGTCCAGTTTTGAAAGTTGAGGGTTGTAAACTGGACAGTTTCGTAGTTCAGAGTTGCGTTAAGATTTTGGTGGCAGATTGAGGTTATTATATGAATTTCTCTCTGACATCATGGACAGAATATATTCAGAAACCAAGATGATACTCCGGGCACAATAATGCACTTTGGCGCACCTTGGTTTAGGGCTGTTTCGTGGTGTTTCCTTCAAAATTGGAGGATGTCTTAACAGAGACTATTGCTAAAAAGTAATCCAGTTAGAATAGTGTCAAAATATGGTTAAATAAAGGAAAATATAATTACCATAGTAATACAGCCAAATGCAGGTTTGCCCATTTCATCTACGAGAACATTGTCAAGCATGACACCGCAAAAAAAAAAAATATATCTGTCCAATGAACCTTCTCACCGATGGTCACTGGATAGGGCCGCATGGTTTTTAGCGGGACAAAACTAGCAGAACTATAAAGACAAATTATTATTTCGCTGAGACATCAGTTCATGCAGTGAAGCAACAAACAAAATTAATAAAGTTAAAAAAAATTCACAACAAAGAAGTGGATGTATATATTTTTCTAACAATCGAGTGGACCCGCATGAAGATGATATTGTAACTGGCGACGAAGACGAATGAATCACAAAGTGCTACTAAATGTTGGAACCCAATCTTCCAAATTCATCTCATGCGAGATATTCTCGGTCATGTACGGGACCCCAATATAGGGAACCAGCTCACGATCTCCATGGACTGCAAGTTCGAGCCAGAAAAAAAACCATAGTATGACATGTTGATGAGCATGGTGCCACTCCTCTCTGCGCAGCATAATAGGTTCAACTCGGGATGGCTAGGCCATTGCCTGATCGTTGGCCTGCTTCCACCCGCCTTGTCTAGGAACTGCAAGATTTCTTCACTGTCACTTGTTCCCTTCTAACGTGGAGCTTGAGGACATAGGCACCTATATATGGCAGTTAGTCACAACCAGTGCACATCACCATCGACGACCAGTGCACATCACCTGCTGAGGCCTCTATGCAAGTAGGTTCCATGCATTGTAGGAGCCCGGATCTTGGTGTAGTGACCCCATGCGCTATTCTTGGACGAAAAGGTCTAGAGCTGTAGGTAGCGGCCGTGTTGGAACATGTCTAGGTACGCAGTGACCACTTGAAAATGCCGACCAACGACGGTCGCAGCCTCATCATCGTCACAGACAAGCAAGACATAATTTATTTGTGCAAAAGCGGTTGCGGAGACTGGTGTCGTCCTTGACACCGCCGCGCATGTCCATGCACATCACAGCAAATCGCACTAGGGTGGCTGGGTCAGTGCGTGCAGCGATGTCCACAAGCAAATAGAAAGGCAGGGTTTGTTGTCCACAACCTATCCTCTTGTTTGGCCACCGCCGCCTGCCATCGTTGATGAGTGGCTCTAGGAGGAGGCCAGCCCGGGGCAAGATTCGCTGTCCCGATCGACGGGGTATAATTAGCTTAGATACAGGAAGCGATTGCACGCTGGCAACAGGCCGCAAAGTGTTTTCTACCGGTTTCGGTATGTACCTGTGGTTCTCTCACCAATATCATGCTGCCAGCTCAAAAAGTGTACATTTGTATTCCCCTCTTTTCGCTATTTAAGTCACCATATTTCATCAGACCGGGTCCACCATGCACATGCAAAGGGCGCATGCCTTGTCCTGCTTGCTCCTCTCTTTTTACTGTTCATGGTACAGACTATGGCATTCATGTCTGTGACATTATCTCTCCACTCTCCTGTCTCTAAATCCATCACTTTTAATTCCCTTTTCACTTCGATTGTTCAGATCTTCAAAACAAATTTTTTGTTTTCAAAACTTTCTATATATTTGAACTCCTGATGCAAGACCTTTAGAACAAGATCAATCTTGAATACATTCAAACATGTTTAAATTTCAACATTTCGAATGAGTGAAATCAGCTTTCTGAAAATAGTGAAATATGATCTTTGAAATAGGTGAAACCAATTTTTTATAATGAGTGAAATATGTTTTTCATACACATGACACATTTTTGGGTGTGAAATATGTGAAACTTGTTATTTCAGAATTTTGAAACAAGTCATGTAAAACATGTGAAACTAATTATTACAAACCTTTTTTTAAAATGAATGAAATATGTTTTACGACACAAGTGAAATTGTTTTTAAAATTGATATTTCTAGAATTGTGTCAAATTATTTTTTGAAATATTTGAAATTAGTTTTTTTTGCTTTGAGTGAAAACAATTTCTGAATGAATGAAATCAGTTTTTCGCACTGACTGAAATCCATTTTGAACTGAAATATGAAAATGAGTGAAATATGTTTTCTCAACGTAGTGAAATTATTTTTCTGAAATGAGTGACATCCGTTTTTTCAGATGAATCAAATCATTTTTTAACATAATGAAATGAGTTTTTTTAAATGAGTGAAATCAGTTTTACGAAATTAGTGTAGCCAGTTCTTTGAAACGAATGAAATATGTGCTTTCAAATATGTGAAATTGGTGTTTAAATTGAGTTAAATTTGTTTTTTGACAAGACATAATCTGTTTTCTGAAATGAGCGATTTTTTTTTCGTAAATGAGTGAAATATGTGTTTTAGAATAAGTGGGATCAGTGTTTCAAAATGAGTGAAATCCCCTTTTCGAAATGAATGAAATCAGTTCTTTGAAATTACTTAAATATGTGTTTTGATACGAGTGAAATCAGTGTTTTAAAATGAATAAAATTAGTTTCCAAAAAAATCTATTTTAGAACGATTCAAATCTGTATTTTCAAATGCCTCAAATTTGTTTCCTTAATTGTGAAATCAGTTTTTTAAACAAAGTGAAACGTGTTTTTTCAAATGAATTAAATCCATTTTTAAATGCCAAAGCGAATGAAACAGTAAAATTCAAACTACATTAAAATATCATGAATATTGGTCTTGTTTTAAAGATCTTGTCTTTAGGAATCCAAATATATAGAAAGATTTATAAATAAAACATTTATTTAAAAGATATCAATCATTTAATAGCTAACAAGAAAGTAAAATGTTAGTAGTATAGGTTGAGTGGTCTGGGTGTACACATGCATGACTAAATGGAAAAGTTTTTTTTTTGCATGGTAATACATGTCCTATTCATATCATAAAGAACAAAGTACAAGTCGCTTAAGAACCGACATGATAAAACTGAAAAGATAGCAGAAGTTGCAGGGCTTATTCAGGTATTGGTCAGGTGGTGTCAGAGTAGTACAGAGATGTATTTCAGCCCATAAAAGATTTCTTAGTTTATTAGTCAAAGCACAGTTTGCATCTTGATATTGACATGGACGACGAATGATTAACCGATTCCGGTAAATTTACTTATTGGGGCAACAGGCCTGTGTCGTGCCTGGTGTGTACACGTACATAGTAGTCCTATATATGTTTTTTCATTTTTTTCAAAATACCGAGCTCACTGGAGCTCGGCCTCCAAAAATCCACACCCATAAGACCGGAAAATGCCAACGAAGGCCGAGCTCCAGTGAGCTCGTTTTCAAAATTTAATTTTCCGGAGCATGAAAAATTCCAAATTTATTTGTGAACACAAATGCACATGTATACTACGTATATGCAAAATTTCACAGTATTATACGTTTACATGTGGCGTACAGAAAAAAGACAAATACACATTTTTAAATGGGCCTTTTACTTTTGTTATTGGGCCAGAAATTTTTTTTTTGTACAGCCTACAAATCACAACATCTTTCGACGAAATTTAACACGTTCTTGCGGAATACATATATGCTTCCATGGATTTTTTTTCAGATTTTTTTGAAACTTTTAAATATGCTTTTTCATTTTTTTCAAAATAACGAGCTCACTGGAGCTCGGCCTCCAAAAATCTGCACCCATAACCTAGCCTAGTATCATACCAATCGACACGTACAACCACGCGATTCCACCCGGCACACGTTAGAGCATCTACAGCCGGGCGTCCTATATCGATCCGTCTCATACGCCCGGGCAGGCCTTCCGGTTACTGACCGGTCACAAAATACCGACCCAACCAGAGCTCTCAAACGGGTCTCAAACGCCCGGGTTGACCGGCACCCCTCATATCTGTCCCAAATGTAGGGCGGATATGAGGTAGCACGGGCACGTCCGGGCGCGTCCGCCTGACAAGCTCGGCCCATCACCAACCCAACGGTTGTCCCACAAAAAAATCCGTCAGGCTCATCGCTCCGAAACCCAAGCTCACTCACTCTCCTCTCTCTCTCTCTCTCCATCCTCTCCTCTCCCCGCATCAATTCCGATCGAATCCGGCGCAATGTCGAGCTCCGGCAGCCACCCCGATGACGAGCTGGATCCGGAGTATGAGCTAGCCCTCCGCATCGCCTTGGAGCGGTCCAAGGTGGAGACCGGGGGCAGCTCAGGATCTCCAGCCTCGCCGCAGCCGCAGTTTCCCCGTCGGCGCAGCTCGGACGCCGGCGCTGGCCCCTCCCGGCCCGGGGGCCGCTCCGACAGGTGCCCTGCGCAATCCGCGCCTCGCCTACGACGCCCCCTGGCCCCGCCGGCTGCCGCTCCCCCTCGTGGGCAGCGATGGGTGCTTGTGCCCGCCCCATCGGCCCGGACGCGCACGCTGGAGTTGGAGGCGCACGCCGCCCGTCGCGAGAGGCGGCGGGCAAGGGAGAGGGAGGCTGCGGAGAGCTCTGTCCGCCGCCTTTGTTGGTTACCGGCGGAGCCTGACGAGGATGAGCAGCTCGTCGCAAGGATCTAATGTCGGTCGCTTACGACAGCGGAGACGGACACTCGGCGGCTCCGCCAGAAGAACGTGAAGGCCCTCCGGCTTACCATCGAGCAGTCCGAGCGGGAGGCGAAGGAGAAGGCGGCGGAGGCGGCTCGGCTGGCCAAGCTTAGGCGCCAGCAGGACCGGGCCGTCCAGCGCCTCAACGGCCTCGTCATCGTATCCTCCTCCTCTTCCGATGAATCGGATGATCCTCCACTAGCCGCCGGCGGCTACAGCTACCCCGGTGACCAGAAGGGGAAAGGGCCGTCCCGGAAGTGGTGAAGTTCAATTTCATTTGAAGTTTTAGACGTAGTATAAAGTTGTCCATCGTTTATCTGAACTTTGGTGATCTTTTGGTGAACTATTGTGCTGTCCTATGTGTGATTCTATGTCCGGTCAGTTGATCTACGTAGTTTGATCAACGTTGTATGATTTAGTATGGATATAGGGGTTCAGATATGAGATACACAGATATAAACAATGCGATTTGAGGGGTGCTCGGGCGCATCCTCGGACGTTTTAATGAGCCGGATTTGCCATGTCCTGCTGTGGATGCTCTTACCACTGCCATCAGCATGCGGCCATGACAACCGTACCGGACGGGTTCGGAACAAAGCAGCGCGCTGAGCCGTGCTGCACGTTGGCCCTTTACTATTTCGGAAACCAATTTTTTTTTTTTGCCTTCTTAGGGATACAAGTAGTAGCATCTGTTCAGACCCATAGACAACGTACACCACACGCACGCACACCGCACTCACACACCCTGCTGAAAGTCTAAACTAGACCTACAACCTATATCCAAAGCGCCCGGTACAGGATTTCTATGTTGTCATGAGACTCACAAGCGTGGAAAGAGGCTTCTTATTAGCGGAATACTGTTCCTGTGAACAGTACCGCTAAGCACTATTCCTATGAACAGTATTCTATTCCTATGAACAGTGTTCCAGGTGAGACACCCGAAATTCGTCCCCGCTGAAGATCGAACCCAGGCGGGCTGGCTGGCCACCGCCAAGCACAGCCACTGAGCTACGGCTCAGTCCTCATTCCGGAAACCATTCGGTGATGGCCCCGTATGCGAGCCGTGCACGGCAGCCGCCGGGCACCCATGTGCATCACGCTTAGGGGTGTTTGTTATGATTACAAGAATAATTATAATCCTGATGTGCAATTCAAGTAGGTCTTGAAATCTTGACCGAGTAAGTCTTCTAGTTACTAGTAAGAGTACTAGACTGGCACCTCTATATAACCATGTAACAACCCCTTTGTAATCAGATCGTCCAGATCAAAGTAATACTACAAGCCCCAACGTGCTTATGTACTACTAGTAAATATGTCCGTGCGTTGCAACGTGAGAAAATACCATACATCCTAGTCCAATAGCTCAGGGCCAGCTCTCCAAAGGAGTCTGTGTCATCTATTTCAACACAATGCCGTAGCCATGTCGCAGTTTTTCTTCATTTGTAAACTAAAATAAATAGTGATATAGTGTAGTTAGGGGGCGTGCAACAACAGTACGTTTAATTAGACCGACTGGTAGTATCTTCATATTGGTGAGTTGAATGTACGTGACAACTGGCTGCTCAATGGCCTCCCTTGAAAAAATAACACAAAACCTCCTATACAATCCCTGTCTACTCTAATAACGTCTCCTTCTGAGCATCTTCGCATCCGCGAAGCGAAAATTGTACTAATCTTCATTACTTTGATAATCCTGTTAGTGTAATTTTTTTAATTGCACTAATCTTCCTTACTTTGATAATCATGTTAGTGTAAACTTTTTGTTCATCGACGGCCGTGGACATGTGGACGCCGTCACATTATGTACCTCCAGTTGGTGATGGGTGATGGCCCTACTACTTCAAAATTTAGTAAAGAAAATTAATGCTAAACAATGGATTACAACTCAAATAATGTTGTGACAAACGTGACCAGCTTGGCTCCTCCAAATTCTCAGTCCATTCCATTGTTCGGAGCTGTGCGGTGCGCTTAACCTACGCCGTTGCAAGAATATCTCCTCTGATTACACAGCTTCTCCTTTGATTATTACGTTGGCTTAATACCCCTCTTGGATTGGTCCTTGCACCTTTAATAGACCAGAAAGAAGCCAACAATCCTCATTTAATTATTGGGACTTAGCTAACCACCTTTTTCTCTTATTGGAGCATGTCGGCTCATCCACACCTTGAGGGGGCTTGTTGTTTCTCTAGGCTACTCGCGAACCTATATAAATTGGTAAGATTTGATGTAAAAACGCGAGGTGGGACTATTTATAATACCCAAACGAATCGAACTTTCTCACGCCGGGGTAAGCTAGCCCGGCTGGCTTTGTCCCTCCTACTAGAAGGTACTGATCGTGACTTCGATCCCTCATGTAGGCAATTTTTTTCTTATTGTAGAAAGCCTGGCTCAGATGGAAGGTGGACCCAAAAGCCCGCTGAACATACAGGCCCAGGTGGAAGGCGGATCGATGCTTGGGCCATAACTTGGATCGACCAATGAAAAATAAAATCGTTCGATGTATGCGACCTAGGATCGAAGTAGACGTACGAACATGTCAAACAAAAAAGCGGACGGACGAAAAAACGTATGAAACTGGACGGACAGTTTTTCAATTCAAATAGTACCGTGAGTTTATTATAAAAAACTCAGGGGTTTTTTGCAAAACGCCACGACGGACCAAGAATACATATTTGCTTTATTATCAGGTAAAGATAAAGATATTGTAGAAAGTCTGGCCCAGATGGAAGGTGGACCGAAAAGCCCGCTGAACATACAGGCCCAGGTGAAAGGCGGATCGATGCTTGGGCCATAACTTGGATCGACCAAGAATATCTATTTGCTTTATTATTAGGTAAAGAAATCGTTCGATGTATGCGACCTAGGATCGATGTAGACGTACCAACACGTCAAACAAAAAAGCGGACGGATGAAAAAAGTATGAAACTGGACGGACGGTTTTTCAATTTAAATAGTACCGCGAGTTTATTATTAAAAAGCTCAGAGGGTTTCTGCAAAACGCCACGACGGACCAAGAATATCTATTTACTTTATTATTAGGAAAGATAAAGACTAGTAGTAGTTTGTACGGATATTCACGACAGGGCCAACAGGGTCTCCTTTCTGCCTGCCCGCCAACGAAGAAATGAATATGCAGGGGGTGACGTCATCAACTGTGACACCAGATGCCGTTTTCAGGGTTCTGGAAAACAACGACCTCCTCACCGACATCCTGCTTCGTGTCAGCCTCCCCACCACCCTCATCCGTGCAGCCGTCGTGTGCAGGCGCTGGCTTGGCCTTGTCTCCGACTGTGAGTTTCTACGCCATTTTCGCGAGCTCCATCCACCCTGCCTCCTTGGCTTCTACCTTTATGACCAAGGGTTGGTGCCCACCAGTCCATGCTTTGTCCCGATGCCGCCGCCTCACCCTCCAGAACTCGTCGACGTCATCCATCGCTCAAGTTTTAGTTTGGAGACCTGCCCAAGCGACAGCGTGCGGACACATGTCATCAGTGGCGGATACAGGCCCCAGGCCCTCAGGGGCCCAGGCCTGAGGCGTGAGGCCCAATTTCTTCCTAGAATGTAGTGAATTACTGTGCACATCGCTACAGTACATGAAGAGGGCCCGGGGCGGCCCGCTGGGCTGGCTCCGCCCCTGCATGTCATGGACTGCCGAAACGGCGAAGTCCTAACCTTGCGCCACAATGGAAATGGAAGCCGATTCGCATATCAGGTGCACACCCCGTTGTGCCCTAAGATGGCCGTGGAAACTGTCCAACCATTCCCAGGGTCCCAACCTTCACGAGGTAGTTTCAGCGGAGTCCTCTCCGAAGAAAGAATCAACGGCTTGTCCTACTTTATGGTGTACGTGGAGCCTGATTGGGATGGAATGAACCCGATGATGACCAAGGTGCAAGTATATATGTTGAGAGATAGTGTTTGGTCCGTGCTTACTTCAAAGCAGTGCACATCTCGCTCCTCTGCGATTGGATATAAAACCCATGCTTGTTTTTTTGTTAGACAAGGAGGAGGACCCCCGACCTCTGCATCTGAACGATGCATGCAGCCACTTTATTAATTATTTACATAAGACCTTAAAAAGTCATACAACAGTAAGACTAAAGCCACCGTCTAGGCAACATCTGTCGCTACTCCTATCTAGTTGATGAAGGGATACTGATAGTCTGGGCCAAATACCAAACAGACCTCGCAGCCAAACCTAACATCTAAGACCTGAGGCCCAAACCAGGACGCCTGCCGGGTATGGGGCACCCACCAGTCCGACGCACTCCTCAGCCAGGACGCCTGCCGGGTATGAGGCCGCCGCAGCCACCTGCCACCAATCCATCTTCAGTGCTGTACTGCTGCATCTACCTTGCCCGGTCTAGCTGCCGTCGACGCCACCACGATGCCAGACAGCGTCACCCTCCTCCTCACAGCCAAACCCATGCTTGTTGGCAGTAAAATCTATATGGCTGCTGCGATGAGAGGCGTTGTTGTCCTAGATATGACAACTTCAAGTTTATCGGTGATTCAGCTCCCACAAGGAGTGGAGTATGGCTCTTCTGACACCATATTTTCAAGGGTTGATGATGTTTCCAAAATTTATCTCATCCATGTCAAGGAGCTTCAACTTGGCATATGGCTCCACAATGAAGACACATGGTTGCTCGTGGATACCATCTGTTTGCATGGCATGTTTGATAGTTTGAGGATGTCAGATTGCACCGACACTGTTCATCTAAGCAAGGTGGGGGACAATGCCGAGTTTGTGTTCTTGCAGACGCGTCAACGCATATTCTATCTAGATATCAAGTGCAGGGCAATGCGTCTAGTGCATGTGATGAAAAGTTATGATGGATTTATTTGTCATATCAAGCCTCTTATGATGATATGGCCTCCCACATTCCCTTTGGATGATGATGCAAGGTATGCATTTTGGCCTCTAGATGATCCGTATAGTGCACTAGTTCAAGCTATAGAGTTTTCCTATGTACATTGTCCATCACACTTGTTGAGATTTGTTTCGTTTAATTGAATCCATTAGGCCTTATTAAAAATAGTCGTTAACTGACATTAGAGAATGCTTGCCTTATAGGATTTGAGACTATTGCTGTACTGATTCCTTAGTCTGTTTTATAATTACAGGTTAGGCGACATTAGATAATGCTTCCCGACTAGCAGTAAGGTGCAAAATGACTGATTTTGTTAAAGCTTGTGTTGGCAAGCACCAAACTGCAGGCTTCCTAAACATGTTTTTTCAACTATATAAGAGCAACTTGTGGTGGTGCTGAAAAATGACCGTGTTTTTGGTATGGACCTCTCATTCTATCATATCACTCTTTTCCAAACCATTAGTGGAAAACTACAAATGGACCTACAAAAATATAAAACATCATGTATGATCTATAAACGCTAAAAGATGACTATCATTTTTATCAGTCTTCTCACTATATTTTCTTGCCCTGAATTATTGCCACAAACCCATCAAGCCTGGAACTTTAGCTTTCCTACATTTTGAATATACTCATTATTAAAAAAAATTATTGCTTACCTTTGAATTGTGAACCTCAAAGTATGTATGAGATTGTTAGTAATTTTTTTTCAATGTTGCCTATTAGATTTTGTGTGTGCTGGAACCTAGATTTTACGTATTTGTGTTAGAACTTATGTATGACATTGAAAAGTTTCCTTACGGCAGATCTACTCAGACTTCATGGATTGGTGGTCAACTCCTCTCGAGATGCTGCAGAATAGTAAGAGGATGGGCATCAACTTTCACGTGGCCTCAGTAGTCTGTTCGTTAGGGAAGGTGCAAAATAGACCGAGTCTTCGACAACGCCCCCTTCCCCTCAAGGTGCCGACTGACAGCATCCAAGGAGAATACCATGTTTGAAATCGTCAGAGTTGAAGGGTGTGATAGATCGAAGGCTTGTGTTTACAGTTTAATCTTCTCTATTTTCTCTTGTACAAGGAAATAATTGTTTATGAAAAAACTACTAAACATTTTGGGACGAACAAACTGTAATGTGTAATAAAAAAGTTCGAATTTACAGTTTAATGTTGACCCCTCGGCTTTAGGTGGCTATTTTTCTGGTAATTTGGGAGCGGAGACATTTGGACACAGGAGGAAAATCTCTACTATTAAATAGGGAGTTTATATTTTTTAAGAAAATAGGAAGTTGGTAGTCTCATCTCACCGTTTTTTACCTCTCACTGGTCTTCTTCGCCCATTTACATGCCTCCCCAACTGTTTTTGTTGGGCTACTAGACGTATCAGTTGCAATATAAATTTTTTTACACGCAGATCAACCAGGAACAATGCTACGGGAGATGAATCGCTGATCGTTACCACTAGACGTGTGCCATGCAGCGGAAATAGAGTTTGGGCAGCGCGTCTCCGGAGTCGTCTCTTTCTCGTCGATCTCCCACGCTGCCAATCAGATCCCACGAACAGGTTCACCGGAGCGGCGCAAGTGAGCCGACTCTAATGGTATCCGCGCGTGCAGGAGGAACACCATGCGGTGGACTGCTAGGTCCGATCACACAGCCGACGGACTTCGAAACTAATGAACTTTTTTCATTTCCATGCACTTTTCCCATTTTCTATGAACGATTTTTTCAAATTCATGGCTGTTTCTCTAATTTTAATATTTTTTCCTAATTTGTACTTTTTTATAAAATAATTTATACTGGGTTTATATAATATATGTTAACTAAAGAAAGTGTCAAAAAGCACTATTTCCACGTTGGAGTCAATAAAATGATCTCTGACCTTGTGGTTATGACCTACTGGCTGAAATAGAAACTTATTTTAATATTTTGCTCCTTGTTTGAGAGCAGGTTGCTAAGATTGTTGGGACGGCCAGGAGCTTGGCGCATGTGAGCGGCAGTTGCCACAACTGGCGCCGAAGGCGGTGTATAGGACCTCCCACTGAAAAACGCAGGAAAACAAACGCAGCTGTGCGAGAAACATCAGCCCGCAGCGCGCATCGGACTCAGAAAAACAGTTAGCACAAATCTTATAGCAATTAATCATGTGGTTGAAGACTTAGATGTGATGTGACATAGCTAATTCTCATCTAGATGAGAATTAGCAAAATTCTCATCTAGATGAGAATTAGCAAATCCATAGTGAGTACATGACATTGTTGAAGTACATGATAAGGTAGAATAAATCCTACGCTATCCTATATAATAACTAAATAACGGACTACGCGTATCTCGATGCACGCATCCGGTCGAGCGACAGCTTCAGGCGCCGTCTGATCCTTCTCGATCGTACGGTGCACACGCTGACCCGTGGTCCCCGTGGGACCCGACCCACGGCTCTATCCTCCCTCCTTATCATTTATTTCAGCCACACGTTCTCCACATCTCGAGTAAAAACCGTCTTCTCCACCATCTCTCTTGTCCTCCATCCCGTGGAGATCTCACATGCCATGGATGACCTCCATGAAGCTTTTTCTCAAGTTATGCGAGGGGTGCTGCGAGGACAGTGGTTTGGCTGCTGCGAGCTGCGAGGGCGACCGGGTTCCTCCGGCGATGCTGTGACAGACCTGGGCTGCTGCGACAACGGGTAGGGCGGCTCCGGCGATGTTGCGACGGCACCACTGTGGCAATGGTCAACATGTTGCGCCGCCGCCGCTATGCTGCGGCAGGTTCTCGGCTGCGACGGTGGCTCGGGCTACACCGCCGTGCTACGAGCAGTGCTACGACGGCCATCGACGTGCTGCGAGCCGGTGCTACGATGGCGCGGCTGTACTGCGAGCCGATGCTGTGATGGCGCCGCCATGCTTCCATGGCCATCATGCTACAAGTCAGCGCTGTCATGGACGACATCTTGGCCGTGACGACATTGCTGCTCCGGCGGCTTGGGCTGCTCCGGCGATGCTACGACGGTGGTTCGGGATGCTCCGACGATGTTGCGACGGCGGCTCAGACTGCTCCGCCGATGCTGCGACGGTGGCTCGGGCTGCTCCGAAGATGCTGCGGCGGCGACTCAGGCTACTCCGGCGATGCTGCGACGGTGGTTCAGGCTACTTCGAGGATGCTGCGCTGGCTGCTCAGGCTGCTCCGGCGATGCTTCGACGGTGGCTCGGGATGCTCCGACGATGTTGCGACGGCGGCTCAGACTGCTCCGCCGATGCTGCGACGGTGGCTCGGGCTGCTCCGAAGATGCTGCGGCGGCGACTCAGGCTGCTCCGGCGATGCTGCGACGGTGGTTCAGGCTACTTCGAGGATGTTGCGCTGGCTGCTCAGGCTGCTCCGGCGATGCTTCGACGGTGGCTCTGGCTGCTCCAAAGATGCTGCGGCGGCGGTTCAGGCTGCTCCGGAGATGTTGCAACGACGATGCTGCGGTGGCGGCTCGGGCTGCTCCGGCGATGCGGTGATGGCTCCACCGTGCTGCGAGGCCGCCGGAGTTGCTGTGATTTGGTGCTGCCGTCGTTCTGCGACGTCATCGGATATTGCTACGCAGGCGAGGATTTGTGCCCAGCGTTCTGTGATGAGAAGAAAGAGAGAGAAGACCACGCTGCATTGACTATTGGACGGCTAGGGAAGTCCAAGTCGTATGGTTTAGAAGGCGGTTGTTTTTTCTTTCCTAGCAGGCGCCCTAAATAATCACAATACTCAACAATTTGGTTTGAGTTAAACACGACTACGCGTGTGTGGCCGGTTACGCGGGTGTCCGTGTTAGCTTCGAATTAAGCCATCATCGAGTATGATTTGTGATGATGAGTATATATACCTATCCTTGTAATCCACAACCGTGAAATCCATACAAAGCAAAACACGAGGCACATTTACGTTCTGAAATCAACATCAGTAGATCTATCCATCCTGCGTGCTTGTGCTTTCAGCCAAGGTCTGTTGTGTAGCATTGGATAAGTCTCTGCTCATTGATCGCAGCGGCCGTTGATTAAACCACATCGATCGGGACGCGTATCTTGCCCCGGGCAGAGCTCGCCTCCAAGAGCCACCCATCAAACATGGCAGGAGCCGCTGTCATGTCTCGGACGCAAGCAAGAGGGCGGCGGCAACAACACCAAACGCTGCCGTTCGACCTGATTGTGGACATCGCAGCGCGCACCGACCCCGCCACCCTCGTGCGTTGTGCGGCGACTTGTGTCGACATGCGCTGGCGTGTCAGGGATGACCCCGGCCTCCGCGGCCGCCTCCGCCTCCGGCACGGTGACCGCTTCGTGCTCCCCCTCCTACGCGGTCATATGTTTCACCGGTACCTAGACCAGGGCAGTAACAAGCGCAAGGAGGAGCTATTCTTGATGGACACTAACGCGTTGACCACCACCAGGCTGCGCAGGATCTCTGGCTTTGATGGTTTCCACCTTGCGGCATGCGATGGCCTAGTCCTTGCCCGCGTGGACCGAGAGCTCCGCGTGTGCGACCCAGCCACCGGCCGAAGCCAAACCTTGCCATCCAAACCGGTGTTCCCTATGGGCGTGGTGGCTAGACAACAAGACAATGTTGAGACAAATTATGTCTTGCTCATCGGTGAAGATGATGAGGGTGCGACCGCAGTCGGACATCATTTCAATGTGGTCATGGCATACCTAGAGGTGGCAAGTTTACGGGTCTGCTTTTCCAGTTTCACTAGTTGAATTCCCGTGCATTGCCACTGAATATACAAAAAACATAGTGATTTAAATTCCGCGAATCCTTTAATGGATAAACGTTGACTCATTAGTTAAGAAATGCTAATAGTTTTCTAGAGAAAATGTTATGTCTTGATACACATGGAAAGATCATGCACACTGATTTGTTTCAGGCACCTAAAGAGAAAACGTCCATGAACAAGGGTAGCTCGCAGTTGGCTTTGGCATCTTGCGAGCCACGAGCAGCGAGAAGAATACTTCATCCGTCATGGTGCACTTGTCTGTGAAATCCAACCGAAGGTCAGTTCTCTGAAGAACAATCTCTAGAACCTAGAAGAACAATATTTGGAGGACCCCCCCCCCCCCCCACCCACACACACACACACACAAATCTGCTCATCCGAGCCACTGCCCTGTCAGTTAACACTTTCAGAGGCAACCTGAAGTTGTCGGATTTCCTCTCTCGCTTGTATCGTCAGTGGTAGACTGAAAATCAGCTGAAGGCTGCTGGACAGCAGAAAATTATGAACTGAGACTGAGATATCCTCCTCAATATCAAAGGAGAAAGTAGGTAGGTATTTAGCAGCTAGGATTTCCTCCGGAAACATTGAAGACCCAAATGGAACCACATAACATGTGACACTCCTAGCTGCTGCAACTAGATCTTTAAGTTAAGATACATTAGAATCACATGGAATAGAAGCTCTGATGGCTATAAGACTATGACACTCAATTTCGTTGGAAGGATATATTCCATTGCTGCAACATGCTAGCAGTAGCTAGAGTGTCGAAGTTAAAAGTTGAAGGCAAAGCGAAATATTTCCGATGGATGACAAATATGGACTGCGTCACTTGCCAGACATTCAGGTATGGTTAGAATCAAAGTTGATGCAACATTCGATGAAGATCAAGTCATGTGCAAATGTTATCATTATAAAAGAGCAAGGACAAGGGTGTCTCCATGGATGCTCGCAACAATCGATTTGACCGTGTTGTTGATGCCGGATCAGACGAGACATGGGTTCCTTGCTGCTACCACTGGATCTTTCAGTTGAGATGCATTAGAATCATTTAGAAATTTGGAATATCTCAGATGTCTGGGAAGACTGTACAGTATGATACTCATTTTGTCAGAAGCATATATTCCACTGCCGCGGCTTGCTAGCAAGAGTGTGGAAGTTACTTTAGCTGCACAATTAATCTAATTTCATTGAGGACCACAAGGCTTTGATGAAATGAAGAAGGTAGCAACTTCCAGCTATATTGCTAGATAGATATATAGTTGGTTCTTTTCTAGAGTACATGAACAGTAGAAAAGCATTAATCGCTGGTTATTGGTTCGTAAAGCCTGTTGTTGCGTAATACTATATACTAATACTTGTGATCGCCTCTAGTCCTCAATCGATCTACATATATATGCAAACAAACAAAAGCCATTGGTAACTCCAAGTGTCCAAACATCCATGTTTTAATTTCCCAAACACACACAAAAAAACTAAGATGCCGCAAAAAGCAGGAATATCATACATGGGAGCACCTGATTCCCAGTTCCATAACGACCTGATCGATCCAGTACAAGATTTCAACTTCGGTTCACTGAAAACACAGCAGAAATTGGCACATGTAATATTTATATCAAGATGAAATTGCCAAGTTGTACTGGTAGTCTCATACAGAAGTGAAGCGTACAGTTAAGCCTGGCTAGTTCATAATGTGCACTCATGATATAGCATGAGAAAACAGATATGCGGCTATATATTCTCACCTGGTCAATTAATTCCATCCAAAATGAAAACAAGAGACACAATAATGCTACATGCCACAGCAGATCACTTGCCAAGCAAAAGGATGTGTCTGGCGATTACATCGGAATCTGCAGGTCATCTCATTCTTCGTTTCTCTCCCTCAAAAAAAAAATCTCATTCTTAATTGTCCTAATGCAATACCATTTGAAACTGCTAGTAGTTGATTTAGCTGCACACAATTCCATTGAGAGGACCAAAAAGCTCTGATTAAATGAACAGAGTACCACGTACAGTGTATGGCCTGAAGTTTTTGGAGGATGATTCTGGTCACTTTTTGTTCAGAGAATATATATATATATATATATATATATATATATATATATATGAAGATTTGAAAAATGATTAATCGCTACTAAGGAAATATCATCCATCTAGTCGCACACCATTCTATCTAATTCACTACGAGATAAACCTCGGGATGCCTGACATTTTCATACAGTTTATGTAACAAAAGTTATCTAAAGGAATAGCTCAGCTAACTTTCCCATGTTTGGGCTATTTCTTCCCTGCCGCGGCACTTCGGGACTCTCTCCTTCTAGCCTGGATCTGACGGACACATTCGGCAACCAAGAGACTAAAATCCGGGGAGATTTGACTGGTGGGAGGTGGATTAAAGCCGACTATCTTATAAGCTTGTGATATATTCTTCTGAGATCTTTGCAAGTGAACATTGCAGAGGGAGGGAACTGATGCTTTCAGGATGGGCGTGTTGTGAGTACTTTTCCCAGTCTGTGCACCACTCTTGATCATGATGTAGCGGCAGCCCTTGTACAGTACCTGATTGGGATCGGAGAGGATGTGGTAGTGGCAGTACTTGGCCATGGCCATCGCCCGCACCTTGCACCCTGTTACGCCACACTTCTTCCTCCTCGGCACCGCTGCCGGGGCAGGCTTCGCCTCCGATCCCGTGGCCGGAAGCGGCTGCTCGGCCTCAAGCGGGCTGCAGCCGAGCTCCCAGACGTACTGCCGGTGCCACGCACGCACCTCCTCTGCCATGGCCCAGTACAGCCGGCGGTACGCGGCAAGGAGCCGAGCGGCGTGGCGCCGCCTCCGGCGCAGCACCTCCTCCCGCGTGAGCGCCTCCACAGTAGCCTCCATCTCCGGCGATGGCGGGCCGCTGGGGGAGCTAGGGTTTTGGGTCACCACCGCTGGTGTCTTAACCTTGGGAGTTAATTACATGGAACTACCACACTTTGGCACGTTGTAACGGATCAGTATCACTAGTCAACTTTTTTGGATGTCAGTACCATCTGACAGCCTAAGTGTTGCAAAACGGTCTAAGCCACGTATAAACGCGTATTGACGGTATATCTGACCGCTGGGACCCGTGTGTCAGGAGCCAACCTGGCATATTTTTTCGCAGAAAACACCTTTGTTGTAAATTTAATCACTCAAAAGCCCCGCCGCCTCGACCTCGCCGGCCTCCCCTCGCTGGAGCCCCATCGCTGGCTCACCAGAGCCCCGTTGCTGGCTCGCCGGTGCCCAGAGGCTGGCTCGCCGGAGCAGCGGAGCAGCGGCTGACTCGCCGGAGAAGCAGAGCAGCAGCTGACTCGCCGGTGCAGCAGAGCAGGGCCGGCTCGCCGGAGCAGCGGCTGGTGTTAGGCGACGAGGGCTAAGGGCGGCGCGACGGCGCGGTCGCCGGAACCATCACTGGATTCAAACCCGGCTGCCCGTGTGCCTCGTCCCCAAATCCCCGATCCGCTCGAGCTAGATGAGCCAGTGTTGCATGGGCTGCAGGATGGCCCAACCGCGGCCCAGTGAGGCCAGCACATTTAAAAAAAATATGTGAGTAAAAAAACAAATGTTCAGAAAATTTTATGTGTCCTCACACCACACGCATGCACAATTACTATGCATCCTCATTATATTTTTCAAATACACAACTAAACAAATTATATGGCCAACTCACAGTTACTGTGTATAGTTGTTGTATTTTTTTAATGCACACTTACTCAAAAATTTGATAACATGTACTAAAAATTATTGTGTAATTGTAATAAATTTTATAATGCATGACGAACATTTTATAAAATACATTTACAATTTTTAATACGTGTTCAACTTTTCCAAAAAATGTTCTGAACATTTTTTTAAATGCACAAACACTTTATTTACCTTTCAGAGTAATTTTAAAATTTTTGAACATCAACCCAAAAACAATGCAGAGACCAGCAGGTTTATTCTTCAGACCGGACGTAGTGTGCGTAACGTATATTGATAAAAATCATACACACATATATATAGACATCGTATATTATAAAATGTTCAAAATATATACGATAAAGTTTTTATGATATGATATCGTATATTTAAATAATATCATTGTATATTAAAAAATGTTCAATATACATATTAAACGATGCGGCGAACATTTTTTTAATTGTACGACATGATGAACATATAATATTTTTTAGTATCGTATAAAAACCGGAACGGCTCGGAGTTTAAAGACGTAATCGCGTGCTAGTTGACGCATAGGATGGCGTGGGGCAGAGGCAGCAAGCGCGCACGGCGAACGACTCGGATGGATCGATTCCGGCGGACGGTCGCGCGATTTTCTACTTTGTAAAAAAAAAAACGAATGGTACAAAGTATAAATAAACTTACGCGTGCATTTTGACGGAAAAGTAGCAGCAGCGCAGCGGCAGCGAGCTTCCTCGTCGAACGTCACGGTGCCGGTTCGAATCCCGGCGGGACGCGCGCGTTGGGTCATTTTCGAAAAAAAGTTTTCTTGTGGCAAGACCATTTTTTGACAAATAGAGGACACATGCGTGATTAAATAAAAGGTAAGGGTTGTTTTTGTAAAAGAGCATGCCACGTCAGCCCCTGGCACATGGGTCCTAGTGGTCAGATACACCGTCAATACGCGTTTACACGTGGTTTAGACCGTTTTGCAATACTTAGGTTGTGAGATGGTACTGACATACAAAAAAAATGACTAGTGATACTGATTCATTACGACGTGTCGAAGTGTGGTAGTTCCTTACAATTATGTCTAACCTTGGGTACCGGCGCCGGCGTCTCTAGGTTCGTCCTCGCGGTTTGCTGGTAGGAGGAGGCCATGGCGTGCCCCGAGATTGTCGCCGGATCTGAGGAAACCGGAGGATGAATGGCTCGGGCCCAGAGGAGATAAACCTCCTCTTCGTACGTCGCCCGTCGTCCGTCTCTCACGCGAACACTACTGAAGTTGGAAAACCAGCCCACGCACTAGTATAAACATAAAACCAAACCGGCCCAATTAATATATACCTTTCTCCTTTCCCAATTAATTTCTTCAAAACAGTAAAGGTGAGCAGAAGTCCGTCTAAACTATGGAAGATAGATTTTTTTTTTTTTGAGAAAACTATGCAAGATAGATGTTCCCTCCAAGTTTAAAATTTTCTTATGCAGATTGGCCCAACAACTGCTCTTCTCCACCATCGGAATATGTCTTCGGTGACATCGTGTGGACTGTGTGACAATGAAGACTATTGGCAGCATTCTCTCTTGCCTTGTAATGCAGCTCGGTGTGTATGGGCTCTTCAAGACACTGGTCCTGTGGATGCCATGAATAGGGTTACGGAACCGAATGCAAATCGATGGTTGTTTGAGTTGATGGAGGCCCTCCCCTCTTCTGAATTCATCCAGGTGTCCCCTCTTCTGAACTCATCCAGGTGCTAGTCACCTTATGGGCTATTTGGTTTGCTCGGTGGCAAGCTCTCCATGAACATATTTTTCAAAGCCCGCATGCTACACATAGCTTTGTCATGAGATACATACATGAGCTTGAAGAATGCAAACCGAAGTCATCTCCTGCAATACATCCGACACCTCCTAACATAGCAAGGCTTAGATGGGTACCACCTCCTTAGGGGATGGCGAAAATCAGAGTCGATGGGGCTGCGTCAAGGGCCGCCAATGAAGGTGCATTTAGTGTCGTGTGCATGGATTCGTCGGGTGTTTACCTTGGATCTTTAGTTATGAGATGTTTGGGTGTAACGGATCCGGCGATGCTCGAAGCATTGGCCTACCGCGAGGCTCTAGCATAGCTATGGATCTTTCACTTTCACATGTAATCATAGCCTCCGATTGCCAAGGTGTTGTGAAGGACATCAATCAAGGTACAAGAGGGATGTAAGCCAGCTTTATAAAGGAGATCTTAGCTACATCCATGCAACTACAATGATGTACCTTCATCTTTGAAGGTCCTGAATCTAATATTGAGGCACATAGCCTTGCCAAACATGCTTTTGGGTTGGATGTAGGTTGCTATGTTTGGCTTTTGAATCCTCCAGATTTGAATTGTACCCCTATGAACATTGTTGATTAATAAAGAAGTGTGTTTGGCCTAAAAAAACTCATATTCATATCCGTCTAGGAACGGGCGTTAGTTAGGTTATCAAGAGACTTTGTAATGAGTATTATTTATATTGCCAGGGGGTGCATTTGGAACCTCTAGGCATGGTAGACACTAGGAAACGAGGCGTTAGTTGTGGCATCGGCTCTTATACTCGCTTCTCGGTTGTTGCAGGTGTCACCAATCTAGCAACAACTAGAATGAGGCGATGTCTTTCTATTTCCTCGGATCTCTCTGAAACAAGCTTCGTCGAATCCACTTGATTGTACAAGTATAGGGACACTAGAAGCATTGGAACTCCTTTTTGTCCAGGCCACCATACTTGTGTGACCTCAAGGTTAGAGGAGAGAACCTTCGAAGGTACTTACTTTCTTCACTAGTGCAAAAAAGTCTAGGTGTGGCCTGCCAAACGGCCTAGCTGGCGTGGACACCCAACACCACCAATATGGCTCCATTGTTAAAAAATAGTGGTGGCGTTGGAGCCTACATCAGCAATATTCTACGTGTTGATGGTGTGCCACGTAACCAACGCCAGCAGTAATTTTATGTTAACATTGTCGTGCCTTGTTGGCTAACACCAGCAAATTAATTTTTTGCTAATAAAGAAAATAATATGCATTTAAACCATCAAATTAAGATGTAATACTGCATCAACTAGTTCAACTCCACAAAACTACATATATACTAGTTAGACAACTAAATAATTGAACTTCACGAACTAAATCATCATTCCATAGCGAGCCTGCTAGGTGGTCAACCATATTTCCTGATCAAGGATTAACTTCAACTGACGAATCTTGTGTCTGTTGTTCTCTCCATCTTTTTTTTAAATAAGTTGTCTCCATCTTGAGTGCATTCCTCTTGGCCCTAAGGAGTTTTCTCTCATTCTTCAGCTTATCCCTCTCCTTGATTAGCTGACCCCTCTAGTCGCTCAGCGTAAGAGTCTTGCTGAAGTGATCAGCTTTCTCGTTCAGCAGCTGACCCATCTCCGCCTTCAACGAGGCATTCGCCTCCTACAGGGACTTGATGGTGTATTGATGAGACTCTAAGAGCTCGTGGTTGAGCATCTCCACATCATATACCTCCTCCTGGTTGCCTCCAGGATTGGCCATGACAAGTCAGCATGAACTACAAAATAATGAAAAGTCTCAGCGCCAACTACAAAACATATATGACAATTGAACTATATGAAGTTTAGTACCTATTCATACCCTAAGTACAAAAACGGTCTCTACACAAATAAATCAGTACTAAAACATAATGGTGTCATTTCTCTACTAGTGTTCCTTAATGGCACACGCTGCGAAATCTTTAACCAAGCACTAAATTTTGACACCAACAAAAATAGTTCAAATATTGCATATGTTGGCATTGTTTTGGCACTGATTTGGCACTGTCAAAGTTTTGGCAATGCAACTATATATTGACACCAATGAAAAGTAGTTCAAATAATGCATATGTTGACACTTTTGGTACTGGACTAGCAATGTATAAAAACTAAATGGAACTAAATCTTGGAAATGTTTTGGCCATGACCTAGAGCTAGAGCAAACAATTCGTAAATAGTTCTAAAAATGCCATTTCTATCAACATGTTTGCATATGACCTAAAAAATCAAACACTCTAGTTCAGGGCTTAGGGTATTTTTGTGCTTGGTTGAAGCGATGATAAAATTTTGGCAATGTGTTTTGGCACTGCTCACATTTGGTATAATTTTGTGCTTGTTTGGTACACTAGTTTCGCATTTTTTGGCACACATGGGCAATCATCTACACAATTGGTAAAATTTTGGATAGACTAATCTCCTACATTTTGGCTTTGTCAAAGCTTTTTTCTAATAATTTTTTGGCACTGTCAAAGTCCATTAATTGAAACTACCATGAACCCTAGCTAATCTCGCGTAGTTCTGAGATTGAAGCAAACAAATGGAGAGGGATATGCTCACCGAAGATTGGAGCCGCGGTGCGTCGTCGACCGCCTGCATCTCCGTCACCATCGCCTGCCATCATAGCCGAAACGCTAACATTTTGGATGAAATAAATGACTCAAAAAAATGGTCGACAATGGCAGCGAGAGGGGATGTGTATATGTATGGCAACGAGTGGGGGAGGTCTAGAAGAATACCATAGCACCGGAAATGGCCAGAATCGTCGTCGGTAGAAGGGGGTCGACTGTGGCTACGGCAAGAAGAAAAGGGGATTGGGAGAGCGAGAATTGTCGAGTAGGCCGGGCCAGGGGGTCGTGCCCTCTTTAGGTTTTGACCCGCCCGTGTCGAAAATGTTGGGCTAGGCCCAATAGGTCCAATAAGATTCAGAAGAACAAAAAGACTCAAAATAATAAATAAAAACTCAAAATAATAAAGCACTCAAAATTATTAAAGATTCAAAATAGTAAAAGACTTTAAAACAATAAAAAGACTCAAAATAATAAAATAATTTAAAACAATAAAAAGACTCAAAATAATAAAAAGACTCAAAATAATAAAAAAACTCAGAATTATAAATATTCAAAATTATGAAAAAGACTAAAATTATAAAGATTCAAAATAATAAATAAAAAACTCAAAATAATAAGATATTCGACAAACTCCGGTTGGTCCATTTATCAACATAGCAAGCTAAGAGGGAACAACAAAAACTAAGAAGAGCTAGCTAATTACGGAGAAGAGTTTTGTGGAGAATGGAAGTGAATGTGTTGGGGAAACAAGGGTCGCCAACTCTCCTATACACAGGCAAAACTTTGTGCTAGCGTTCCAATATAAGGCAGACCAGCACTAGAGTATTTACGTATGGCGTACATAGAAACCCAATGCTACCACTATCTTTTAACTAGTCAGTACAGCCGGGCCCACATATTTGTGGCATTTGAAATAATATCCACGCCAGCAGTAACCTTATAAAGTTGTCGTACTAAATATGCCAACGCCACCACTATTTGAAAAAAAAATACTGGCGTTGATTGGAAATGCGGCGTCACCAACAAAAATTGTGGCTAGCCATTTCTCCACTAGTGCTTGCTCATTTCACGGACTGGATATTGATCTACATATATAATCAACAAATAACAGAATGATATTTCATTAAGTATAAAATAATGATGAATATCAGCAAGATCCCTCTTCAATCTACGCATGGCGTGATTCTGTTCAATTTCCAACGAGTTGCTTCACGTATATACTTGCAGTTAAGTAGAGGACATGTTTCTTGATGTTTGTTCATGAAGAGAATATTACAAAAAGATGAAGAAAAAAAGTAGGAGCCTCCCACGTCTTGCCCCTCACTCTACTCGCCGTCACTGTCCTTCCTTGTCGCAAGCCCCACCCCAGCCCGATCCCACCTGCCCAGAGCAGCCCCTTCAGCCGGATCCGCCCTCCCCCTGGTTGGTTTCGGCTGAGTGGCTCTCATAGAGCTCAGATGACGAAGAGGATGGCACGGCTCCCAAGTCGACGCCGACTCGCCAGATCTGGGAGCTCAACGCCGGTGTCCGCTGAGGTCCCTCCTGCCCGCTCGCTTTCGCCCGGGGTGGGGGTCTTTTCGAAGGATGGCGTGACCGTCAGGTGCGCACTGATGTCCTAGAGCGGTGTGCCCAAGATGGGTCGCTGCAGGGCCAACGCTGGCTCTCCTGGTGAGCCACAGTAGCGTCGGGCTAGCTGCCCTGGCCCTTCACGGGCCCTTGCTGGATTCCATGTTGTTGATGTCCCTGACTTGCATTGTTGGTTATTCTAGTACCGGACAGATATGTTTGCTGAGAGATGATAATGATGCTTCGTCCTCCTCCGGCCCGCGGCCTCACCTTAATTCGGTGGTGGTCCGGGGTCGATCTTTGGTGCCTGGGGGAGGGGATTTTTCGTTTGTTGTGGACCATGGAGGTTGGATTGCGGTGCAGTGGCAAAGGATAAGCGTGGATGCTACTCCATCTGTTCCTAAATATAAGTCTTTGTAGAGATTCCACTATGGACTACATACGGAACAAAATGAGTGAACATACACTCTAAAATGCATCTATATACATCCGTATGTGGTCCATAGTGGAATCTCTAGAAAGACTTATATTTAGGAACCAAGGGAGTACTTGGTACTATCATGTGCCCCGCTGCCTCATCCGGTGTGGCCAAGCTGAGCGAGCCGCTTAAGTCAAGTGGATGGGTGGGCAATGTATCAACTAAGTCAGCCCCAAGCACTTCATTGTTGTCTTCTAGGAGCCACTCATGATTTGGCACTGCTACAAGAACTTCTACTTGTCAGCCCGTGCTCTCTCCCGCGTCGAAGCCTCCCCCCCCCCCCCCCCCCCTCCCCCTCCCCCCTCGTCGGCACCTTCCTACGGACCTCAAATTGTCGTTGAGGTTGGCCGTGGCATGCCGTTCTTGCATTGAGGTTAGGTTTGTACGTTGAGGCTCTCTTGGCGTCATCTCTGGGAGATCGCTCAGCATATCATGTGGATTGTTGCATCCTCCCTCACGCTCCTATTGAGTAGGACCTTCTTGTTGTAATGCTCTCGATAGAGTCGAAATGCATTGTTTCGCAGCATGTTGATCCTATGCTAGATGAAGCAATGGCACATCTTCCATAGGTATCGCCTGCGATCATCTGTCTTGCGATTTGCTCTGTTTGGTGTGAAGATGTGTGGTTGGACCCTATTGTTCCGTCGGTTGGGAGCGAGGAGTCTGTCAACCCAATGTGTTTAGAGGCTATGATCTTGTTACCCCACCCTATTGGCTGGTTCTGACTATTGATAAGCATTACCTTGCATGTTCGATTCTATGTTTTGGGGAGCCGCTTGGTTTGAACGTGCATCGCATGATGGAGGCCTTCAACAAGCCTATTATTGCGGTTGACTCCCAGGATGAGGTGAGCAGTATTGTTGCTGAGGTGACATGGGTTGATGCAGATGCACCACCATTATCTATGGAGGAATTTCTTAGCAAGGTTACTTGTGGGGTTCCACACCCTCTTCTTTGGACCACCACATCGTTGCACGGGGAGAAGGATGGTGGGCGACAAAGTGGGCATTTGGAAAATAATAACTAGGCGTGCGACATCCCAACGACCAAGCGCGAGGAGCACAGGTAGTTAGAGGTTTTTGGTGAGTTGACAGAGGTGGCTAAAGTGGACGCCGCTGAGAAAAAGATGAAAGCATACCTGGACATGTACAAAAAACCACTTTCACCGCAAGTGGTCATGGCGTTGAGCTCTTTGGCGGGCATCATCAGGAAGTCAAAGTTGGACCTTACAAGATGTCTCACACATAATAATGTTAGCCCATCATGCTTCCATGTTGAGGCAGAGGCGTGATTCGATATGGATGTGTTCTCTTCGGCGAGTGGCAGTAAGTTTAGTTGCACTTGAGCCATGCCTAATTGCCTCATGCCTTGATGCTCTGGTGTCTGACTCAAACTATGCCCCTTTATGTTGAATTTGTCTTGTCCCTATACCAAGCTGCAATTTGTTTTTCCTTCTGTTTATCAATTTTGGGTTTTCACTCGATTTTCCCTGATTAACCGAGAATGTTAGGTTTTTCAGTTTAATTTTCTTATAAACTAGACCATCTGTCTCCTGGAGGGGCAGATGCTCTTGGGTACACAGCAGCTGGGGTTGTCCAGCCAAACCCCAGCGCCCGGGGCTGATGCTGGCCTCCTTTTCTTCCAGCAGGGGGTGCTGGAGGCATTGTCAAACGCCATTGCTGAGAGGATTGCTACTGCAGGAGGTGGTACAGAGAACAATGCGTTGCGCTTTAAATTCAGTGCAGCTAAGAATCCTATGCGGGGCAACTCAAAAAAGAAAGATAAAAAGAAAGGGGGCTAAACAGAGATGAGGATGCTCGCAAGCAAGTACTAGGAAAAAAAGGTGACACTCTTTTGGCATTCGTCCGATGGGTAGCGATTTAGAGTTCTCCTTTGAGAAAGAAATGAATAGCTATGAGCGCGTATTATATGGCGATGTAACTGTCTCATCCAAGTGGGTGTGCACTGGTAGAGTTGAAGTAGTCCAGAACGAGGAGGGAGGGGTTACACACGTTGCAAAGGAGATTGGCGAGAAGGAGGAGGAGTATGTTCCGCAAGGTGTGGAATCGGTTGGCAAAGAGAAAGATGAGAATGGCACATTGGCGGCCCCCGAGGGGGGGGGGGGGGGGACCGCTGGGCCAAATGAAAATCCTAGGATGGAACTGTCGTGGTGTGCTCTCCAACACGGCAGTTCGTGGGCTTCTGGAGCTACAGGAGCGTACAAGGGCAGATTTAGTTTTCCTTTCTGAATCCCATTTGAATAATTGTAAAGCCGATGAGCTTCGCCGCATTTTAGGTTTTGACTCTATGTTAGTAGTGGAAAGCGATGGTAAAGCCGGTGGCCTAGCTTTGTTTTATCATAAGTCGAATAAAGTTGAGTTGAACTATGTTTGGTCCCATTTTATTGATATTGTCAGGGCTGGACTAAAAGCTCGAAGCTCGCGAGCATAATGAGTGCTCGATAGTTCGGCTCGTGCCCGTTAGTTAATGAACCAAGCTGAACAATGTTTTCTGCTCGTTAAGATTAACGATCTTAACGAGCAAGCACACGAGTTTCACGAGCTAACTCGTTTAGCTTGCTAATTTTCAAAAGTTTGACATGAGGACCCTAGTTCAAATTAGCCCACTAACAGAGTTGCTAGTTAGCCTAGCCTAGGGGCCTAGCACCCCAGCCCACTTCGGCACTTCTCTTAGACCTAGGAGCTAGCCGCCAGGAGACCCTAGAGTCAAGGAGGAGCCAGCCGCTAGGAACCGAACGTCCTTTTTCAATTTATGTCGCTGTGAATTTTTGATGAGATCATGGCATTCTTCTGTGTTGTTTACACCTTAACATTCTTATTTAATTTATTCTATTGTCATTGTTTTATGGGATCATGGGATTCTTTGGTGTTGTTTATTACCTTAACAAGCACTCGTGAACACTCGCGAGCATAACGAGCCCATAACGAACCAAGCTGAACACAGGTTTTAGCTCGTTAATATTAACGAGTTTAATGATAACGAGCTTAACGATAATGAGCTTAATGATAACAAGCCGAACGAGCCGAGCAGCTTGTTAATCCAGCCCTAGATATTGTGTTTATGTATGAGGATGTGGTTCAGTGGCGTTTTACGGGTTTTTAGGTCACCTGAATTGGAATGAATGCCATCTATCTTGGAATGATATCCGCAATCTATATAGTAAGGGTAACCACCCTTGGGTGGTTTTGGGGGATTTTAATGAAATTTTATATCCTACGGAAAAGGAGGGCGGTATGGCAAGACCACTTGGTATGATGAGATAGTTCCGTGAATGCCTAATGGATTGTGGTCTCGATGACTTAGGCTATACGGGTGACCTTTTCACTTGGAGGAGAGGCGAAATACATGAGTGTCTTGATCGGGCGGTCTGTAATTTAGCGTGGGCAAATAAATTCCCACGAGCGGCAGTGAGCAATGAAGAACATATTCATTCTGACCATCGTCCAATCATACTGGACACGGATTATTTGGATGAAAAAAAATCTTTAAACGACCAGAGGGGCGTGCTAAACAATTTGAGGTGAGGTGGTTGAAAGAAGAGACGGTCACTGAAATTGTTAAGGCATATTGGGAGAAAGCAAAGCTTGCGGGGGTTGGACCTTCACTTGCTGATCGTACGAGAGCAGTGCATGCCGATCTGCATACTTGGGATCGGGAAACTCTAAAGGGACCGATGGTGAGAATTAGGAAATTGAAAAAAGAATTGGAGAGACTAAACGTGGCCCACTGAATACGGAATCTCGATGTTGTCAGAAGGAAATTATTGTGGTAATTGAAAATATCTTGGATCTAGAGGAAATTTTCTGGTTACAAAGAGGACGGGCAAACTGGTTGATGCACGGGGATCGTAATACATCTTTCTTTCACAACACTGCCACGGCCAGGAAAAAAAGAAATAATATAAAGAAACTCTTAGACGAGTCTGGAAACTGGATAAAAGAAAAGGAGTTGACAGATCAAATCACTGAATATTTTTCAAAGCTTTTCACATCGGAAGTTCAACATCCGAATCAAGAAGTTTTATCACTTGTCCGTAGGAGAGTGTCAAATGAAATGAACAATGCTCTACTTGCCCCTTATACGGCGGAAGATGTTCGCAAGGCTTTATTAGATATTGGGGACTTAAAAGCTCCAGGGCCAGACGGTCTCCATGCTGTTTTCTACAAAAGGTTCTGGCCTATGCTGGGGGAGGAACTAATTGAGGAGGTTCTGAAAGCAATCAACACATGTACTATCCCGAACGGTTGGAACGATATGGCGATCGTGATGATTCCTAAGATTAATACACCAAAAAAGGTAACACAATTTAGACCGATCAGCTTATGTAATGTGTTATACAAAATAATTGCAAAAATGGTGGCTACTCGATTGAAGGCTTTTTTACCAGAAATCATTAGTCCAACACAGAGTGCGTTTGTACCGGGAAAATTGATAACGGATAATATTTTAGTGGCCTATGAATGTTTTCACACGATCAAGAACAAAAGAGAAGGTAGAGAGAGCTTGTGTGCATTAAAACTTGACATGCACAAAGCATACGATAGAGTCGAGTGGCCTTTCTTGAAGGAGATTATGTTGAGATTGGGTTTTCATCAAGAATGGGTGAATTTTATTATGCAATGTGTTTCAACTGTCGAATACAGAGTAAGGATCAATGCAGAGGAAAGTGAGAGCTTCAAGCCTACTAGAGGGTTGAGGCAGGGTGACCCACTATCACCATACCTCTTTCTGCTATGCACAGAGGGGTTGAATGCCTTGCTGGTGCATACTGAGGAAAACGGAAACATATCAGGAGTTAAAGTCTGTAGAGACGCCCCGCCAGTCACAAATCTTCTCTTTGCGGATGATTCATTGATCCTGATGAAAGGCAATCAACATAGTGCGGCGGCCCTGAAATCAGCATTAGATTTATATTGTGCGGCGTCGGGACAGCGGGTAAGTGTGGAAAAGTCCAGTATTTTTTTAGTCCTAATACAATGGTTGAGATCAAAGAACAAATGTGTACAATGCTGAATATGTGACGGAGGCAATGAATGACAAATACTTGGGTTTACCAGCAAATGTGGGTGTTGACAAAACAGACTGCTTTAAATTTCTAATTGAACGAATTGTTAAGAAAATTAGTGGTTGGAAGGAAAAATTACTGTCTGCCGGGGGGAAGGAGATCCTACTCAAGGCTGTGATCCAAGCCATACCTACCTATGCAATGTCGGTCTTTAAAATTCCTAAAAAAATTGTAAAGGAATCATTGACGCGATAGCGCATTTCTAGTGGGGACACGAATAGAACCAGAGAAGGATGCACTGGATGGCCTGGTGGAAAATGTGCGTACCAAATAACCAAGGAGGAATGGGATTCCATGATATCCACTATTTCTACCTGGCTTTGCTCGCCAAACAGGCATGGCGTCTTATTGATAATCCTGATTCCTTGTGTGCTACTATTCTGAGGGCCAAGTACTATCCTGATGGCGATTTGCTGAAGTCTAAGAAAAAGCATGGTGCTTCCTTCACCTGGCAAAGCATTATGGCAGGTATAACTACTCTAAAACTTGGGTATATTTGGCGAGTGGGGAACGGACATTACATCAATATTTGGAAAGATGCCTGGATCCCAAACTGTGTCACTAGGAAAATTGTGACCCCTAGGGGGGGGGGGGGGGGGGCAATTGCTATCAAAAGTGGGTGACCTGATTGACCCTGCCTCCAATAATTGGGACGAGGACCTGATTAGACAAACTATGTGGCCCATTGACACACAACGAATTCTTTCAATCCCACTTTCGCAACATGATATGACAGATTTCATTTCCTGGAGTTACACAAAAAATGGTATGTTCTCGGTATGGTCTGCTTACTCGGTGGAGTGGAATTATCAGTAGGGAGTAAACTCAAATATTCTAATGGGATGGAGCGAATCACACCTAACCCTATTTGGTGTCAGATATGGAAGTTATCTTGTCCAGCAAAAGTAAAAAAAATTATATGGCGTACATTACATGGCACTCTCCCATGCCGGGTAACACTCGCTAATAGACACATGAAGGTCTCGCCCTCTTGCCCTACTTGCTCTCAGGGTTTAGAAGATAGGAAACACATGCTTTTCCTTTGTAGTAAAGCAAAGGAGGTTTGGAAGAGTCTAGGGATGGATGAGATTATTGATAAAGCTTGTGAGGTTGATCGTGTTGGGAGGCAATATTGGAATACCTTCTACTTCTTCCAGACCAAGACTTGAGTATTATGGGGTATCAAAATGTACGTGAAATGATAGCTATTTCAGCTTGGTACATATGGTGGAAAAGACTAAAATTAGTGCACAAGGAATTAACTGAGAATGCAAATCAGATATCAATGGGGATCATAGCCCTCACATCCAACTTTGTAAATGCACTATCTCCAAAGGCGACCATGAAAAAGGGGGGGCTAGTACTGTCCTCCTAGGGGCTTTGTGAAACTTAATGTTGATGCCTCTTTTGATCATGATATGTTGAAGGGTACGATGGGGGCAGTCTTGAGAGACGACAAAGGTAGATTTATTGCAGGAGGAAATGGAAAGATTGACTATTGTGCGGATGTTCTGATGGCTGAAGCTTCAGCTCTCAAATTTGGCCTAACAATGGCGCAAAGGGCGGGGTGTAACCGCCTAATCATCAACTCAGACAATATGGAGGTTATTGAGACCATGCAGGAAGGAGGACAATCAGCGGGTGCTGCGGCGGTAGTTTTCGAGGACTGTTTTCACTATGCCTGTGATTTTTTCATGACTAGATTCGAACATTGTAATAGAGAGGCAAACAAAGTAGCTCATGAACTTGCTAGATTAGCTAGATTTTCTTTGAATTCCGACTGGTTTGAGGAGCCTCCAAATGAAATTGTAATGATCCTCACAAACGATGTACTGGTTATTTCAAAAAAAAAAAATGCAGGAACCCTCACCTTGGGATGAGGTTTCTCAGAAAAAATGTTAATAGCCAATGAAGTGATCTTGACTAAACATGTTGAGCATTAACTTATAATTTTCTACCCCCATAAAGATGGAGGAATTTAGAGTTAGATAAAATACACTTGGTACAATTTCAACAATTTTGTTTCAACAAAAGTTATTTTTGGAGAGTACAACACTACTCTCCAAACCATAAGAATAGAAGTGTTGCGTGCAGAATATGTTTGGATATGGATAGGAAAGGTATTTTTGGTGGTTATAATCTACCCTTGACCTAATATAATTATAAGGACATCGTTACTGCACGACGGTGCAATGCCGCGACGCCTGTATACAACCGCACATCACTAAAACGTCATGTGGACCGACAAGTGCTGAATGAACTTCTGCTTTTGTTATGTTATGATCGATCCAAATTCATGTATAAATATAAAGGCTAACTTCTGACATCGGAGTGGAGCGGAGACCCGTCGTCGGTAGGCTTGGGCCGGAGAAAACCCGGCATTGGTAACCTCTCCCGACAAAGTGAAGATTTGTTGGCTGACGCCCCTGGTTTTTTCCCTTTGTTTTAGAGGGGTTTTGCAGTTTAAATCTTGTGTCTCATCTATGCTTGATTTCGTTCTTCGTCGTTTCGTTTCTCGGTTGTATCTCTAACAACTTTCTGCTACACCAAGTGATCATACGGGACAGCTGGCCTCACGCTATACACCTATATTTTCTGTAATTATTACTCCCTCTTTTTCGGTTTATAGGGATCAACTTAAAAAAATTCTTCAACCAAGGGCTATCTCACTTACAGTGGACCAAACCACTTAGTGTCAACGGAATTGTAGGATTCCCATGATCTTCTCTGAAATACAGTATAATTATGGGATGTCTGTTGGCCGGATTGGGAGATGATTGAGTACGTTGCATATAATAACTGCTTTCAAGAGATACTTAAGGGCCTCATCTCCTGATCTAAGTTTCCGTTGAAATTAAGGTGATAAGCTTGCATTGCGGTGGTTGCTCCCCAGAGATATTTTGAAGATACGTGTTTCCGTCTAAACAAAGGCAATAATCCACAATCTTTTCATTCCCTCAACTGAATAACAAGCGTCATATATAGGGCAGGGCAGATCGCTCGGCTGCACATCCACAGCCCCAATGGCACCACGAAAACGCCAACGGAGAAACAACCCTCGCGCGCCGCCGGCGTCGCGGATGCTTCCGGCGGACCTCCTGCTGGCGATTGCCGGCAATGTCAGCTGGGGCCCTGTTACTGAACACTTTGGCACCCCACTAAGGGATCACTACGAGGAGAACTATGACGCGGTTGTACTCCCTGGCGGTATCATCCACTGGTTCCAACATGGCCACGAGATCCTCACGTATGATGTCCCAACGGGGAAGCTAGGCACGGTGAAGCTCCCAGTCATGCCCACAAACAACAAACAATTCCAGCGTCACCTGAGGGTGTCACCAGACCGGAGGCTACGGTTCCTCGTGGCTGACGAGTTCATGATTACCATGTGGATACAACTACCTGGTGGCCATGGTTGGGAGCGGGAGGCCGTGATCGATATGGAGGAGAAGCTGCGGTTGTTCGAACCCAACGTCCATCTTGGTAATGTGATGATTCAGTTCAAGAGCTCAGGGGAGAGGAGCAACACGGTGATCTTGTGGATACATCACCAGCGTCGGGTGCTCATTGTCCTTGACTTAGAGACGAGGGAAATATGTAGGCAACGCCTGAATCCCTCCTTGCTATTTGAGGTTGACTTGTCCGAAAGGTTACAAGCCATGAAAATCTTTTCCTAGGCAGAATTATCAAGGCAGGAGAAGAGGCAGATGCATTGAAAGCGATGGATTGACTCTTTCCCCAATAAATCTTCAAGCTTTGGGTGGTATATCTCTGCACAATATTCGAAATGTTGTTTTTTTTGCAAATCATGTATTTGGTTCTGTGGTCTCACCTATTAAATTTGTATGAGTACTGAACCATCATATTATTTGTGTTTCTTGAAAGTTGCAAAGGAAATTGTTAAATTGCAAAGCTATGGTATCACTTTTCTTGTAATCATTTTTTCGTCTATATCTAGCTGAATGAACCGGAGAAACAATCCAAATAGCTTATCAAGTACTCCCTCCGTCTCAACTTTGTACTAACTTTAGTACAAAGTTGTACTAAAGTTGAGACACTTATTTTGGGACGGAGGGAGTTCCCTTCTTCAATCTGTACTCAATTGGCTTATGAATCTTGAAAGTGACCCAGACTTTGATGAGCTACCATTGGTAGGTTATTTCTCAATTATGCAATCGTGATTTGTTAAAAGAAATATGCTCTGATGCGGATTCTTATCCATCCACGCGATATAATTCTCAAAAGGAGTTATGCTCTAAATATATATCTCCACGGTGCAACCTTTTCCAGTTTTGTTAAATTAAATACTTATATCTGAAGCAAGTTGCATGTTAGTGCATGCATTTGTCAGTTTACAAGCTACTGGTGGACATAATGTATTCATGACAAGGTTAGTTAGTGACTCGAGTAACTCTACATATCTGCTGCTCTTTGTGTTTGTTTGGTACGAACATTTGTACATACCCTGTTATTGCTTCACTCGTGAGGAGATGGATGACTTTTGGATTTTGGATTTTGTTCTTGAGCTTGGATGCAAGTACATGCTTGTGTACATACCCTATACAGACTCTATGCAAACTTCTTCACAATATATATGTTCTTTTTCTTGTTGCGACTGATGCGTCCATTATTCTCATATGCTATAGCATGTCAATTCTTTCGTTTCTCCTTATTTTCTAAGGTTGTACAACCGTACATGGAGTGTCTATGATATATTCCTTCAATGTTGCTTCGTTATTGCAGAGTGAAAGCAAATTTAAACTTTGTTAATGCACAGAACAATCTTTCTTGGACAGAACTTTTGTTCCTGTTGAGAACATCTGGTGTGTTCTTTGCTTGTGGTAACAATGTTGAGACTATCAACAAATGCTTTGTTACATCAGCCAGCAAGGGAAATGGCAGCATACTTGTTTCTTGCAAAGAGATGAGTGGAGTTTGAGGAAGTGAAGAAGCTGTTGGCACTGAAGTTAGAGGTCTGGTCATGCATGCATGCATCTTTGTTATGGATGCGCTGCTCTTTAGTCTTCACAGTTTCAATCATCCAATCTATCAGTACATATATATTTGTTATGGATACCAAAGAGAATTTTCGCTTGGGCCCTAACTGAGAATAATATGAGTACCGGCACATTCATGGATCCTTGCATGCATAGTTCAAGCCGTACGTTCTCCAAAGTTTTGTGAATCCTTTCCGATCAATTGCATGTACCATGCATGGACAGAATATGAATGTCAGACTTGTCGTGTTTACTGCCCTTTTTCGAGTATTACTGATGCTATTTGTGCATTCTTTATCTGAAGCTTCAATTCTATCTGCAGAATCGTTAAGACCATGCTTACCTTGCTTTCAGGGAATGACAACTCTGCATTTTTTTTTTCATTCAGCTTCAGCACTAACACCTGGACACACAAGTGTCTTCCTGTAAAAAAACATCTGGAACACAAGACAGCTTCAGAACTGGTGCCGGTGCTGGTGCCATATCAGTGCCTTGGTCTATTTACAGTCTACGCAAGAAAAGCCTTAGATGTCAAGATGAGCAACAAAAAAGCCTGGGCTGCAGCTGGGAATGTGATTGCATCCTGTCATGTCTAATGTGCTTCAGTTTTGTGACACCCCATGTGATTAACCACAGTAATCACCCTTAGTTAAAACCATGTCATCATGATCAACAGTGCTTAAACAACATTTGGATCATATCTTTTTTCATTATTCAAAATTCAAATGGAAATTCAAACTGAAAGTGAAAATAAAAGTTGTCCAAACCCAGGAACTAAAATGTTCATAAAATTGTAAATATTCCAGAGACAATTCTAAAATCATAACCAACATTCACAAAATTAATTAATTGACTCGAACAGCAACAAAACAACAGTGTTTGATCCTTTTGCAATTAAATAAAATACAAATAAAATCATTTATGCTCCAAACCATTTTGCTAACAGTGGTAAATATTGCATAGCATTTGTTTTGGCAAGTCTCATATCTTGCAAAAGTCATTTGTAATAAAAATAAAATACAAAACTGAAAACAAAAGAAAACAGAAACAGAAAATAACAGAAAAAGGAAAAAGGCCGCAGCGCTTGGGCCTAAGTGGCACAGTGCGGCCCAGCCCACCCCCGCACCTCCTCCCTCCTTCCTCACTGCTCACCCGCGCGCTCGCTGTCGCCGCGCCTGGCCCCCCCTCGCCTCTGCTCGACAGCGCGCGCTGCTGCTGCCGCGGGCGCCTACAAGCCCCCCCCCCCTTGACCCCTCGGACGAACCCTAGCTGCCTCCCTCCCCATCTTCGTCTTCTCCCCACCGCACCCGAGCACCGCCATGGACGGCTGCGGCTGAGTTGCGCGGCCACCGTGCCCTGTTCGTCTCTCCGACGAGCCCGACCGCACCGCCGTGGGCCTCTCCGCCCTTTGGATCAAGCCCGGCGTCGCCGTAGCCTCGGGATCGAGCTCCTCCCCGACCTCGACCGACGACGATCGCCGCCGCCGTACGCCTCTGTCAAGCTTCCCCGAGCCCACTGCCCAGTCCCCACGTTCCCCCGGTGAGCTCCTGCGCTCGATGCGCCCTTCCCCTGCCCCCCTAGCTGCCCGTAGCGCCCGCTCCGCATTTGCCCGAACCCTCTGCCGCCTGGCCTCATCGCCGGCGTGGCCACGGCGACCGTAGGGCCCCGTGCGTGCCTCCGTTGAGCTTGCCGCATCGCGTAGATGCCGAAGCCACCTCGCCCTGCTCCTTTTGCCCGCCGTAGCCTCGATTCCGCAGCTCACCCGAAGCACCTCGCCGCCGGCGAGCTCGTGATGCTCAGCTCCGGCCACCACAGCACCTCGCACCGCCACCGTTCGACGCGCGACACCGAGCCGCGTCGAACGCGCCCAACCACAGCCCCGCAGACCCCCTGTGGTCGAAACCCGAGCCCTCCCGACGCGCGCCGCCACGTATTTGGTCGCCGGCGTCGCTCCGGCCTCCGCGCTGACCTAGCGCCGGTGGGCCCCGCCTCTGTGTTACTGACCGCGGGCCCCCTTGGCCCCAGTTGGCCCAGTTGACTGGGTCAACTGCTGACTGGGCGCCCCTGTCTCATTGACATGTGGGTCCCGCCCAGTTAAATGAATTAAAATAAGTAAATAATCTATTAATTAGTTAAGTAATTAGTTTAAGCACTAATCACCCACTGACTGCTGGGCCTCACCGTCTAATTTAGCTAATTAGTTAACTTAACCCTGTTAAATAGCTACAGAGGCTGACAGGTGGGTCCCACTGGACCCACCTGTCAGGTTTGACTCCGGTCAGCCCCTGTTGACCTGCTGACGTCACTCTGATATCATGCTTACGTCATCATTTACTATTCTGGATAATTCAAATTTAAATAAATAATTAAATTTAGAAAATAATTAAAACTTTAGAAAATCATATAAAATAAACCGTAACTCCAATGAAAATAATTTATATATGAAAGTTGCTCAGAATTTCGATACGAATCTGAATACGCCCTCTGTATTCCTGTCATATGCCCCTAGCTAGATGAACATGGAACTTTCTGCCTGATTTCGATAAATGAATAGTGCTCAACTTTAATAAAACATATCCAACTTAAATCCTAAAATAACTAAAATGATTTAGACCTGTCTTTAGGCAACCCTGCACTGCTCGTTAGCATAGCCTGCTCCATGTTGCATATGTTTGCCGTATATTTATTTGTTTCCTCCCCCTCTTCCCTCTCGGTAGACCCCGACACCGACGTCGTCCCCGAGACCGACGCAGCTCAGGGGCCCGACGACACCGTTGACGACCTTGCCTTTGCCGCCGAGCAACCAGGCAAGCACCCCCGCTTTGGGCATGCCTATATCGCCTATTCTCTTCTCTCTTGTGCTTGCATTAGAATTGCTGTTACTACTGCTTTACCTATTCTGATGCATAGCCTGTTTATTGTAACCTGCTATTGATACCTTACCTGCTTATCCTAAACTGCTTAGTATAGGCTGGTTAGAGACCACGGTGACCCCAGTTGTCCCGATTGCCCTGCTGGATAATCGGAATACTCGACGACCAGGCCCCAGCACCGCACATCACACCCCCTTAGTTGTACGACACTACTGGATTACTATCGAGTGCCGAGGGTGATACCTCATCAGCACTTCCGATGTTAACCTTGTAGGGTAGATAACTGGTCGTGGTCATCGAGGATGATTCCTCCTTCTCCACTTCCGATACGACCCTGTCGCGCAACACTTCAAGTGTGAACCTCGAGGGTGATTCCTCCGAGTTCACCTTGATGGATACATCGATCAGGAATCCAACGAGGGTGATACCTCGGATTCCCCAGATGTTATGGACACACGGATACTTGGACTTTACAACTGTTGCTTGGAAAGGCGGATCGACCATGAGGGGTACCCGCGTGTGATGTGAAGACGGGTTGACCTGGATGGTGCCCGAGTGATGAATATGAGGCGTGGACGGGCATTCTTGGCCCTTGTCGCAAGTCCTCGAGACGGGGCGACGGGGTCACATCTTTCGTGAGTCTCTGCTTGTTACCGCACTACCATCTCACTAATGGTTTGGATATTTGATCCGAGAGGGCCTCTGGCCTGATAGCACTAACCATCACATGGGCATAGTATGGGTGTTCTACATCGTAGCATCAGCCGAAAGCTCTGTCAGACGTCCAGTTCAGCATTGCGGCACGGTCGGATCGTGTCGGCCATCCGAGGCGACGCTGGTATCCACCCTGTGCACAACGACCCGGAGGGCGAGGGGCGATGGCCCAAGACCCCCTTGCGCATAGGATGTAGACCGGCGGGGACCTCTCTGCTGAGCTCTAGGTAGGGTTGCGGTGTGTCGTTTGGCCGAGGCCGGGCATGACCTAGAAAGTATGTTCGGCCGGAGTTAAGCGAGCGTGGTGGGTAAGTTGGTGCACCCCTGCAGGGAAGAAAACTTCTATCGATAGCCTGTCCTACGGTAACGGACACTCGGAGTTGTATCCCGATCGATACAACTAGAACCGGATACTTGTGATGACAAATGGATACTATGGCTCTGGGATTGCTTTCTCGCAGGGAGTCGCGAAAGGATCTCTGGCCTAGGTTGTTACTGATTACTGCTACTACCTTATAATGTGCTAATCTACACTCTTCTAATGCTGCAAGACCGTTGAAGATGCTAGTCTTCGATAGGACTAGGCCTTCTCTCTATTCTGGCATTTCTGTAGCCAAGTGCACATATACAGCCTTCCTTTGATAATGTTGCATATGTAGTGTAGATCCTCGCTTGCTGTGTACTTCGGATGAGTACTCACGGTTGCTTTGCTTTCTTTTTCCCCATATCCTTTTGATGCAACCAGATGATGGAGCCCCTGAGACAGCTGCACTCGCCGACGATCGCTACTACTACCCCGAGGGGGGATACTACTACGAGCTGGCCGACGACCAGGAGTAGGTTCGGAGGGTCCCAGGCAGGAGGCCTGCGCCTTTCGATCGTAGTGTTTTATTTTGCCCCGCCTTTCTATGGGCCTATCTGTGAACTTATGTCTGTACTCAGATATCTAATGCTTCCGCTGATGTTTGTATGACATCGAGCTTATGTATTCGAGCCCTCGAGGCCCCTGGCTTGTAATATAAAGCTTGTATGACCTTATTTATGTTTTAGAGTTGTGTTGTGATATCTTTCCGTGAGTCCTTAGGCTTGATCGTGTACATTTGCATGTATGATTAGTGCACGATTGAGCCGCGGGCGTCACAAGTTTACCCCTCTCAGCTCTGAAAATCAACTTTATTTTTACTTCGTCTTTGCAGTAAAAACGCAAGGCATCAATTAATACTGGTAGCCCTTAATTCAGTCTGACTGTATTTTCATATATGTGCTATTTTGGGCGACTTAGCTTGCACAAGAGGAGTACCAATAAATTAAGCCAATTTTAATTCCTACTCTTGAACTAACTTCCTTTTGTAGCCGCCCTTCCAAGTTCAGTTTCTCAAACCATTGCTTGTAGCAGTAGAGTTGGTTTCTATATAACAGAACTTGCAGTTGGAGATCACTTTGTTTTCTGAAGAACAAAGTTGAACGAAAAGCATTGGAAGGGTATGCAGTGCCAACTTTACAGTTAGCAGAAATATGTCTGTGAATTTGTGGTGGCTACAAATATCTATAAGAATAATCATATACTTCTACCTAATATACACAGAAATATGTTTCTAGACTGAAAAGGAGATTGAAATTTGCGGTTACCATTGCAGTGAGTAAATTGCATAAAACCACCGCTTTGAGGGCTAGGTTTGCGAAAAACACTAAAATATAGTTTGTCTGCAGAACACATCACATATTGTGTAATGGTTTTGCAAAAACCACTGATCGGCGGATTTAGCTCTGTTAAGTGAGTTTATGACAGGTGGGGTCTGTTTTATGCCTACATGGCGTAACTTTTTGTGCCAGATGGGGTTTAATCTAAAATTACAAACTAGATCCTAGAATTTTACATAGACACCCCTAAATCAAATATGAAAAACGCAATTAGCCCCTGCTTCCTGTTCTGCAGCAGATCGGCGGCGCGTTGTCCGACTTGTCGTCGGCGGTGGGTGCAGAACGCCATCGCCGGCATCAGCCTCGATCTGCCGTTGCAGGCAGTGGGTGTAGAGCGCTGTCGCCGGCTTTTGGCCGCTCGTCTAGCGCTTCATTGTAGGGTAACGCAGCAGAAAACAAAAATATTCCGCCCTACGCACCAGCCCAGGACCACTATGGAGACTGCATACAAGGTTTGATCATGTTCGTTACCGACTCGTAGCGCAGCGGAAGTAGAGTCGATGACGATCGGCGGTGCAGATCCCCGCAGCTAGGATTTACAACCTCCCAACCGCGAGGATGTATACCCTCGTCTTCCCTTCGGACAGCCCTCCGGGAGGCGGTCGAACAGTCCCCCGGACGATGTCGCGGACAGCCCTTCGGGAGGACCTTCGAAACTCGAATGGTCACTCGGACAGCCCTTCGGGAGGACTCACAGAACTCGGACCGTCACTTGGACAGCCCTTCGGGAGGCACTCTCGAACAGCCCCTCGGGCACTAAGATCGAAACTACGACCTCTCTACAGAGTTGCACAGATACGGTGTCACCTATCCGGCAGGGCTTCGCCGTCCAGAACTAGTTCCTGCCGGAACCCAGACAGCCTTTCGGCTCTACGAAACTCTTTTCGTGGAAGGGAGAGAGAAGCCAGATAACATCTTGGCATGTGTATGAGAGCAAGGGATGGGGAGAATGGCAGCCCCTTCTCCTCCTTTTATAGGCCAAGGCAAGGGGTGGGGTGGGATGTTGAAATACCAAAATACCCAAGCTTTATGTCACACATGAAAGGGCATAATGGTAACACAAGGGGGGCACCAAGGGGACACCACCATGGCAGCCCTTGGGCCGGCCCACACCTTGTCTCCCCATGGGGGAGGGCCCCCCCAACGAGCCACCAACATGTCTCCATGAAACATGCATGCTCCCTAGACAAAAAGCCACCAAACATGCAACCCCCGATTCGTGGGATCTTGTCCCCTCGCGCTGAGACAAGATGTTTTCCGCGAAACTTTTTCTGAAAAATTCCAAAAAGTCCCAGAACATTTCCGGCACCCTCTAAAATTATTCTGGGCATGATCCGAAACATTTTCGATGCGGTGGTTTTCATCAGCGGAAAGCATTAACAGCGGTTACGGCAGTTTCGGAACATTTCCGGTTTTTCTCTCTGAAAATTCCCAGAAGTTCCCAGACCAATTCTGGCATCCTCTGAAAATTTCCAGGCGGTGCCGAAACCCTTTTTGACCAAATAATATATTCCGAAACAACTTTTCGGTTTTACCGAAACTCTTTCGGTGTTCTCTCTCTCGGAACTCTTCCGTTGTCTCCGAAACATTTTCGGTGACTTTCTCTCAGACTCCCTGTCTAGCGTTCAACAGATAGATGACCCTTAAGCGTGTGACCCTATAGGTTCGGTGAAGTATAGACATGACCGGAACACTTTCCGATCAATGATCAGCATCGGAGCCGTGGACACCCATATTGACCCCTATACCCACACGAATGAATATTCGAGTGAACCTCCAGTTGCCGTGTGCTATTCCTGTTGCTTCGCGATATGTTACAAATACCCAAGGTGAGACATGTTGGCATTCCCGTGGATCAACAACTTGTCCACTATGCTAGTTACCTCGTTACCGGTATTGTTCTCATTTCTCGTTACCGTGTTCCGGCATCCCCGTGATCAAATCACAAAGTGTCTGGCCAGACGATGATGGATACCGTAACACCGAGAGGGCCCAGAGATATCTCTCCATCGCCGGAGGAGCAAATCCCAATCTTGAGCTATCAAGTTACTTGACATACTTTTCCATGAACCCGTAAGCCGCCGTAATAGCCACCCAATTACGGATGACGTTTAACAAACCCCAAAGTTCATGAAGCAAGCATGAAGAAACTCGATACTCTCATGGTCTAAGGAATTATGCAAACATTAACCATCTCTGCGTTATTAACCATTAACTTGTGACGAATGTATCTCATAGCATAACATCAATCGGGTCGATTCAACACAAATGTTCTTCTAACATTTGTGCCCTCAAAGTTGCTGGCATAGACATGCCTATGATTGGGAAAACATAATCATCATGCAACACTTGAGCTAGTCTTAGAGGCATGACTAGGAATACATTTTACCGTTTATTATTCCACACGTGCACATGGGTTTTCCCCAGAGCCTTTATGGATATACGGGCTCGGGAACCACAGCAGTTATAGCATGGAACATAAACCTAATTATGAACACGGAGATAAATAATAACATTTATTATTGCCTCTAGGGCATATCTCCTACAGACTCCCACTTGCACTAGAGTCAATAATCTAGTTAATGCTAATGCACTTCACACCTGTGGCACACCGGTGTAAATATGCTTCGCTTGTGGTATAGCCTGATGTCCAACGGATCTGACGACTTCAGCTCCGTGTGTATCTTTGCATATCCGCACGTTTTCACGCTTTCACAAAATTCATTTTTTGTGTGGACTTGGCTTTGTATGTATGTGAATCACAGGTCGAACCTGGATTTCTCAGACTGAGTTATGGAGCAACTATCTGCAGTAGTGTCCCATTGACAAAAGCCATCTTGGAACCATACTAAGTTCATGAATGAACTATATGATTCAACATCTTCTTTGTCGCTTTTAAAAGCAGCAACATACTTCGCCTCTGTTATAGAATTCGCCACAGTAACTTGTTTGGAACAATTTCCAACTACCGTGCCACCATATTGTGTATTGCACAAAACCCTTAACTTAAATCGAAAATCGCTTGGAGCATGGATGAAGACTGTATCGATGTAACCTTTTACAACGAACTCTTCATGATCTCTGCTTGCGAGAATACATGTCATCAGTGCTACTATAGTACTCAATGACCCTTTTTCACTGTTGTCCCATGATCAGTACTTTTGATCACTTTGGTATCTATACTCGCAACAACTTTGGGAGTATTGGACATATCTGGTTGTTTTTACATACCATGGAATACATGATTAATCCAAACACAAGAGTGTGTGGAATCTCCATCATGTATTTTGCTCATCAGTGTTTTGGGACACCGAGTCTTGCAAAAACTCTTTCCATGTGACTTCGGCAAGAATCACTCCATGACGTTTTTAATGCTAAAAGGTTTTAGCATCTTGTCAATATGTATCTTTGCTTAGCCCTATTAGGTAAATCTATCTCCATAGATCATCATGCCTAATATAAAGGCTATTTAGCCCAAGCACTTCATCGAAAAACTATTTTCAAATGAAGTCCTAATTCGTGTCAAGAAATTTATTTCCAGTTAACAATGTGTCAAGCACACAACATTTTTTAGAAATTTTATTATGCTCCCACTTACTTTCTTGAATCATAAGCATCTTCGTTACCCATTGATGAAGTCAAACCCCTTTGACTATTTCATCAAAACACGAAGATTCCAACTCCATTTTGCTCTCTTCTGTCCATTGCTGGAACTCTGAAGTTTGCATACTTACTAGCATCCTATGAAATGACAAAATACCTTGGACTGTAACACATGCAAGTCCTTAGTTTTATTTCCATCAGATGGAAATCCTTTTGTCATCCATTGTTTTATATCTCATGATATGAAATATGTATTAATTGCTAGTTCAACCCGAACTGACTTTAAGCATCGCTACGGTGAAGCAACCTCATCGTAGTCAACTCCTTGAACTTGTATATTGCAACAAGTCGAGCTTTATGGATAAAACATTTTTATTCGTATCAGTTATAGTTCCATAAATATTCGTCAGACTCTAAGTCTTCCGAAAGGTGTATCAAGGTTTTAATCTTGAATCACTTATATGGAAACTATCTCGGATTGTATTGGCATTTAGCCAATTCCGGAGTCAGGGCCCATCAACGCTTCCTTGTGTATCGTAGGTATACTGTTGTCTAACAACAATATCTCATTTGCGCACCTGAGAGGTTTGCACGAGCCTTGCCTACATGGTTCAGCTGCAAGTTCGACCGAAGTCCATACATTTTATTGTAGAGACTTCCGTATCAGTCGCAGTAGGAAACTCTGGAATTACTTCCAAGGTCTCTTTCCTTTGACCTGATGATGGAGATACTGGTTATCTCGTCGAGTTGCATTATTCTCCCACTCACCTTTTTGAAAGAACCATTTTCTTCAAAAAGCATACCGTTCTTTGTGGCAAACCTATTTGCCTCGGTATAGTGAGGGAGGAATACCCAATGACTTGGGATAACCTACAAAGTAGCACTTGTCTGATTTGGAATAGGTTTGTAACCTTTTACACAAGCCCCATATTCCAAATGTTAAGAAAAGATATAACATGGTTGGGCGTACCATACCATGGCGTTATTTCAACAGACCTGATGGAGCTCTTTTCAGTGTAAAAGCCGCAGTCTCTAAAGCATCACTTTAAAAGGGATAATAGCAAATTTATTTATGTCATCTTTGATCTTACCATGTCATAAATGGTTCGATTACATCTTCACGGACTTTCCACTCACAGTGGTGTTCCGGGAGGTGTAAGTTATGAAACTCTTTTCACAACTCATCAGACATTCGCTAAACTTGTAACTCAAATATTTCTTTCTGCAATCGAATTGTAGAAACATAATTTTCTTGTTATAATAACTTCTACTTCATATTTGAAAACCTTTCGAATGATTTCAAAAGATCCAGACTTACGTCTCATCAAGTAAATATCCATATATCTACTTGAGTCATTTTTGAAGATAGATAAATCCACTACTTGCAACAACATTTATTGAACTACACACATCAAAATGTATGATCACCAATAAGTTTGTTGCTCATTCCTTATGGCCTGTGAACGGTATTTCAGTCACTTCACTTTTCGGAGGAAATTTGCAAGTGTCAGATGATTCAAAATCAAACGACTTCAAAATCCATCATAATGGAGTTTTCCATGCGGGTTTCTCCAATGTGACCAAATGCAGTGCCACACTTGTGTGGTATTCTTTTAGTCTTGCGACATTTAGCGTCAGTGTTATAGATGTATTATATTACCATCAATATTCATAACATACGTCCAATTTTGGATGGAAGCATGGCCCTCCATGTTATTCATAATACTGAACAACAATTGTTGTTTTATGAACAACTCTTTTGCAACAAACATTGTGCAATGGGCTAGAGTGTATGAAACTCTAAAATGAATTATGAAAGTAAACCCAGAGGTAATATATTATTATCAATATTCATAACATACATCTCATTCATAATGAAAGTATGGCCCTTATGTTATTCATGACATCGAACATCAAAAGTTCTCTTATGAACAACCTTCTTGCAAGATACCTTATGCAATGGGCTAGAGTTCGTGAAACTCTAAATGAATTATGAAAATGAATACAGACGGTAATACACCGATGGAAGGTATAGTAACATTTACTATGTTCCCTGTGTATACCTAAACCTCATTCCTGGCTAGTCTTTCAGGCCATAGTAGTTCTTACATCGAGTTGCAACAGAATGCAATCAAGCGGGTATCTTTGTGATTAACTCACAATACCCAAGAATTAGTGATTAACATGTTTAACCATAATTCCCAAGAACTATATCTTTGACCAGCCTTCTATACATCAAAAACTTGCATGACATTCATACATGAGCTGGATATTCCAGTCTTCTATCTTATTGCCTTTATACTTCTAACAGTTTAACTTTCAGTATTTCTCCTTCTCTCAGAAGAAGCACCCAACTTAAGAGTGGCGTTAGCCCCGGACTTCCTAGGTGTGTAAGTTTCACTAACACCCTTCGAACACTTCCTTTCTCTTTAAGTTGTTGTTTTATTCACCTTTCATCATATGACAGGCGTTCTACTGGATCCCTCTCTTATCAGTCTAATGCATAGTAAACTCCTTTACTAATAGTTTGCAAACAAACATTGCTTTGGATATCTCATATCTTTTAGCCTTTGTCTGTCTCTGAAAATGATTTTCAGATTCCATGAATATCACATAACTATCCAAACTTTCGAAGTTCAGGTCTGATGGAAGCAAACATATTGCACTTGACTGAAACGGAATTCTAGCTTTTGGATCAAAGGACGAGAGTCACATGATCCATAGCATAAGAGAGAGAATACCGAAAGTATGCGATAGGACAAAGTCCTTCTTGGCACTCTTGAGGACAATCCTTACATTACGTTACCAACCGTAAAGTTTTAAACAGATATTTAACAGCTATTCAATTTTAATAGGGAAGGTGGAAATGCGAGCCATTATTCTACAACTATTATGCAAATCACACTTTAGACACTGTTCAAAATTAATTGCACCGAGAATTAAACAGGTTAATTCAACAGTGCTCTCCCACTCAAATCAATATCTCTCATAATTGATTGTGAGCGATTCAAGATCCATATTACAATTCAACGCCAAGGATGTGTCCATCTCAAGTGACGAAAATTGCAATCGGTAGGCCAACTTGCCAATCACATCTCTATGTGACTCTTGTTCATCTTTCGATGGGCGTGTTCCGAGCTCAGGACGCTCCTCCAGAACGTCAAGACAACCAAGTGATCTTGCTGCGAGGTCTCAACTCACCCGCCTCACACTTCCCTAATCGTTCGCACCCATGTGTCCATGTGATGCCCCGAAAAGTTAGGTGCCGTGACGGTGCTACACTTGGGAGAACACTAACTACTTGATATTTTTGTGAGAGATCACCCTAATAAAAGCGACTACCGCGCAATCAAGAAGGATGCAACATAAGGGATAAACATCTCAGGCAATTCATAATAGCATGATATGGTATAGCCCTTTCTGACGGAGAAGTCTTGTATTTCTTCGTCTTCGGCATTCGCGTCGGTGTTCACCTTTGCGAAGATTGCCACCACCTTGTCGATGCACCAGATAATATTGCTATCTCTATAGCTAATAAAATAATGCATTACAACAAGGTTGACACGCAGGTCATTTAAAGTGCAATCATATGGCTCCAGCCATCATGCCGAATCATGACACGCAGGTCAATAAATTTACATTATATAGTCATCTCATACATAATTAAATTATTATGAGTACTGCTATACCACATCATATGCACATGCAAACCCTCCTGCAAAACCAAGTTAGACGCCTCTAATCGGTTCATGCAAAAACTTGTTTTACGTGGCTTCTAAGGTTTCGAAACAAACCGAAGCTACCAACGTCCATCATCAAGTATGATAATTCAAGTCGCTAGATTAACTTTCCAGGGTGTATGAAAACCGAGATAATAAAATCTCGAGCCCCATACTAAACTTCGTCATACGCATGACCCCCGTGCAGATCATATCTGCATTGCCCTTTTGTCTGCGAAATTTCATCTTTCCTTTTAACTACGGTGGAATTCAATGAACTGTTAGCACTTCGTTGATCAATCAGGATCGCGGATTGCCAGAACTTTGAAACTCCACCATACTGTTATCAAGATCAGAAATATGCAAATTCCAGGGAAGCAACAAGAACATCGGGTAACAGATTTCATCTGCTACCCGCACAAATAATTTTTAGTAATAGAACTCATCTACTACCTAATTATATTGTGCAACACCCATACATCTCTATGTATTCTAGATCGCAACCTGCATCTACGCATAGCACGGCTCATGATGCCACTGTAGGGTAACGCAGCAGAAAACAAAAATTTTCCGCCCTACGCACCAGCCCAGGACCACTATGGAGACTGCATACAAGGTTTGATCATGTTCGTTACCGACTCGTAGCGCAGCGGAAGTAGAGTCGATGACGATCGGCGGTGCAGATCCCCGTAGCTAGGATTTACAACCTCCCAACCGCGAGGATGTATACCCTCGTCTTCCCTTCGGACAGCCCTCCGGGAGGCGGTCGAACAGTCCCCCGGACGATGTCGCGGACAGCCCTTCGGGAGGACCTTCGAAACTCGAATGGTCACTCGGACACTAAGATCGAAACTACGACCTCTCTACAGAGTTGCACACATACGGTGTCACCTATCCGGCAGGGCTTCGCCGTCCAGAACTAGTTCCTGCCGGAACCCAGACAGCCTTTCGGCTCTACGAAACTCTTTTTGTGGGAGGGAGAGAGAAGCCAGATAACATCTTGGCATGTGTATGAGAGCAAGGGATGGGGAGAATGGCAGCCCCTTCTCCTCCTTTTATAGGCCAAGGCAAGGGGTGGGGTGGGATGTTGAAATACCAAAATACCCAAGCTTTATGTCACACATGAAAGGGCATAATGGTAACACAAGGGGGGCACCAAGGGGACACCACCATGGCAGCCCTTGGGCCGGCCCACACCTTGTCTCCCCATGGGGGAGGGCCCCCCCAACAAGCCACCAACATGTCTCCATGAAACATGCATGCTCCCTAGACAAAAAGCCACCAAACATGCAACCCCCGATTCGTGGGATCTTGTCCCCTCGCGCTGAGACAAGATGTTTTCCGCGAAACTTTTTCTGAAAAATTCCAAAAAGTCCCAGAACATTTCCGGCACCCTCTACAATTATTCTGGGCATGATCCGAAACATTTTCGATGCGGTGGTTTTCATCAGCGGAAAGCATTAACAGCGGTTACGGCAGTTTCGGAACATTTCCGGTTTTTCTCTCCGAAAATTCCCAGAAGTTCCCAGACCAATTCTGGCATCCTCTGAAAATTTCCAGGCGGTGCCGAAACCCTTTTTGACCAAATAATATATTCCGAAACAACTTTTCGGTTTTACCGAAACTCTTTCGGTGTTCTCTCTCTCGGAACTCTTCCGTTGTCTCCGAAACATTTTCGGTGACTTTCTCTCAGACTCCCTGTCTAGCGTTCAACAGATAGATGACCCTTAAGCGTGTGACCCTATAGGTTCGGTGAAGTATAGACATGACCGGAACACTTTCCGATCAATGATCAGCATCGGAGCCGTGGACACCCATATTGACCCCTATACCCACACGAATGAATATTCGAGTGAACCTCCAGTTGCCGTGTGCTATTCCTGTTGCTTCACGATATGTTACAAATACCCAAGGTGAGACATGTTGGCATTCCCGTGGATCAACAACTTGTCCACTATGCTAGTTACCTCGTTACCGGTATTGTTCTCTTTTCTCGTTACCGTGTTCCGGCATCCCCGTGATCAAATCACAAAGTGTCTGGCCAGACGATGATGGATACCGTAACACCGAGAGGGCCCAGAGATATCTCTCCATCGCCGGAGGAGCAAATCCCAATCTTGAGCTATCAAGTTACTTGACATACTTTTCCATGAACCCGTAAGCCGCCGTAATAGCCACCCATTTACGGATGACGTTTAACAAACCCCAAAGTTCATGAAGCAAGCATGAAGAAACTCGATACTCTCATGGTCTAAGGAATTATGCAAACATTAACCATCTCTGCGTATTAACCATTAACTTGTGACGAATGTATCTCATAGCATAACATCAATCGGGTCGATTCAACACAAATGTTCTTCTAACATTTGTGCCCTCAAAGTTGCTGGCATAGACATGCCTATGATTGGGAAAACATAATCATCATGCAACACTTGAGCTAGTCTTAGAGGCATGACTAGGAATACATTTTACCGTTTATTATTCCACACGTGCACATGGGTTTTCCCCAGAGCCTTTATGGATATACGGGCTCGGGAACCACAACAGTTATAGCATGGAACATAAACCTAATTATGAACACGGAGATAAATAATAACATTTATTATTGCCTCTAGGGCATATCTCCTACATTCATGGCCATGGCCGTGAGCAATGCCCATGAGCTCGTCCCAGCCAAGGAGGCATTCTGGCAGTGGCTCGAGGACACCGCTCCTGTCCCGCTCCCTTACGTGTTGGTCGTCGTCGCGGTCGTCGGAGCGTCGAGGAACAGCAGGCTGCCCCTCCTGCTCCTGTCGCCGTCCTCCCACTGTAGCCCCACGCGCTCACCACACCGAGCTGGTCAGGGCATTCCCACCGGATCCGGTACCGGGCGGGGACAGTGGAGGCCGATGTGGCCGGATCCGGTTGGGGGCACGACGATGGCGGCCCGGAGAGGATGGGGCGGGGGACTCCGGCTCCGTCAAGACCAAGACCCACCGGCGCATGGTGGAAGGCCGCTCCTTGGCCAGGCGGCCGGGGGTGGGGGGGTGGGGGGGGGGGGCAGGAGGGACGTGCCACGTGGACAGCGTTTCTCTACCTCGTCACGGCGACGGCGGGCCTTTGCCTCGTCCGGGGTCGGGATGGGGGCTGCCAAGGTTGGGATGGGCGGTGGCCGGGGTCGGGAGGGGCGACGACAGTCGGGGTCGGGATGGGCCTGGGAAGCAGGGAGAGGGAGAGAAATTTGGGGGGCTTTTTCGCATTAAACCTAAACTGTTATGCCACGTAAGCAGAAAACGGACCCCATATGTCATAAACACAATTAAACGAGCCAAATCCGCCGATCAGTGGTGTTTGCAAAACCATTACGCAAGATGTGGTGTTTTTTGCAGAGAAACTGTGTCCTAGTGTTTTTTGCAGACCTAGCCCTCAAAGTGGTGGTTTTATGCAATTTACTCCATTTCAGTCCACAAATTCGAATAGGAAACCATGATGCAGTAAGAAATGCATTGGAAACCAATATTTTTCCCACCATTTCATCAACTAAAGCCTTCATGTGAGTTCCGATGACGAGGAGTAAAAAATGCATTGGAAAGATGCAAGCCACCATCTCCCTCCCCTTTAATTACCCAACACCCAATGAGCTAAGTGCACGTAGAAATTAAGAAGACTACGTGTAGAATGTTATTGTTCTTGATTACCGTGTGATAAGAGAGAAGCATTTTTTTTGTACTTTAAAGTGCATTGGGAAGATAGATGTACACTCTTTTGTGGACAAATTTTAAAGCCAACCGTACATTTTTTACCGGACGGAGGGAGTATGATCGCGATAGAAAATATAAGGTCAACGGCTCCAGTAGGAAAAAATCAACTTGCTAAACTGTAATGCCGTCCGAAGTTTACTTTGTGTATTGTGCGCATAAAAGAGGTGGAGGAAGCACAAAGAAGATACATCTTGTATGTAACTCAAATGATAGGAGCTGAGATCGTACCAGGCCTAGCCCTCAGGTTGTAGGGGTGGAAGGGAGGATGGCGAGGTGTTGGGCGCGAGCGACGGCGAGTCGGCGCCGTGGTCGCGCGGTTGAGGAGCAGAGGGCGCAGTTGGCGGCTAGGTTTAGGGTTCCGGCTCCTGAAGGGAGCCGGGCAATAGTTATGACTTATTGCTTAATTCCAAAATGGGTCCTTACAAGTGTTTATATAATCCTCGATGAGCTAATAAAAATAAGGATAAGTTGGGCCAAGCCCCTAACTAGACGCGCCATTGGGCCTCCTCCGGCTATACGTGACGCCGGTCATAACATCTCTCCCCACCTACGCAAACAGCTCATCCTCGAGCTGGAAGTCAGGAAAATGCTGGCAGAACTCCTCGAGCTGCTCCCAAGTGGCGTCCTCCTCTGGAAGGCCTTGCCACTGGATCAACAAACGCCAAACACCGCGGCTCTGCTGGGCCTTCAACACCTTCTCGGGCCCCGGAAGAAGACGTCCGTCGGAGGTGGGAGGAAGCGCCGGCGCGGTCGCCTGCGGATCACCGCGGAAAGGCTTCAACAAGCCCACATGGAAAACGTCGTGGATGTGGGCGCAGGCGGAAGCTCAAGGCGGTATGCGACCTTGCCGATGCGTTTAAACACTGGGAACGGTCCGGCGTAGCGAGGACCCAGCTTGCGCTTAGCGAGCGGGTCCAGGGACTGCGTGGTGCGGTGAAGGAGCCACAGCCACACCGAGTCGCCTACCGCAAACTCCGCGTCGCGGTGGTGGGCGTCGTAGTATTTCTTGGACAGCTGTTGGGCCTGGAGAAGACACTGTCGCACCTCGGCAAGGATCTCATCCCTGCTGCGGAGAAGGTCGCCGGCCGCCTCCGTCCGGGCCGTCCCGGATTGAAACGGCAGGGTGGGTGCTTGGGGCCGCCCGTAGACCACCTCGAAGGGCGTGGCATGCAGGGCTGAGTGGTAGGAGGTGTTGTAGCAATACTCCGCCCAAGCAAGCTAGTCCACCCAAGCACGTGGACGATCACCTGTAACACAGCGCAGATACATAGCAATCACATTGTTGACCACCTCAAATTGGCCGTCCGTCTGAGGGTGGAAGGCCGTACTCAGACGCAGTTTCACGCCCGCCATCCGAAAAAGATCCCGCCAGACATGGCCAGTGAACACCGGGTCACGGTCACTGACGATCGAAGAGGGAAACCCGTGGAGATGGACGATGCCGTCGAAGAAGGCGCGCGCCATGGAGGTGGCGGTGTAGGGATGGCCGAGCGCGATAAAGTGCGCATACTTGGAGAAGCGGTCGACCACCGTAAGGATGACGGACTTGCCGGCCACCTTGGGGAGGCTCTCGATGAAGTCCATGGAGATGTCAGCCCAGACCTAAGAGGGCACCTCAAGGGGCTGTAGCAGCCCCGCCGGCTGCAGTGTCTCCGTCTTGTTGCGCTGGCACGTCACGCAGGACCGCACCCAATCCCGTACCAGCGCACGGTCGCCGGGGATGTAGAAATCTGCTCGGAGATGGTGGAGGGTCTTCTGCACGCCCTCGTGGCCGGCCGAGTGGGCTAGCAGCAAGGCTTGGTGATGGAGGTCGCCGTGATCCGGCACGAAGATCCGGCGCCCATGCAGGAGCAGGCCATCGTCCAGTCGCCACTGCTCCTCCAAGTCGTAATCCGCGAGGCACTGACGGAGGAGCTACGCGTCCGGGGCGCAAGCGGTGGCTCGGCAGATGTCGTCGATGAAGGCGAAGGAGGGTCCCGAGCGGATGCAGAGGGCCGCCCCCGTGGTGTCGCCGGTGTCCGTGTCGTGGTCGGCGTTGCGGCGTCATAGCGCGTCCGCCACGGTGTTGAGGCGACCCGGACGGTACAAAACGGTGAAGTCAAACCCGAAGAGCTTGCTAATCCACTGATGCTGCGGCACGGTGGAGAGGCGCTGGTCCAACAAGAACTTGAGGCTGTAGTGATCCGTGCGGATACGGAACGACCGCCCCCATAGATACGGCCGCCAGTGGCGCACCGCCTGCACCAGGCCAATGAGCTCCCTCTCGTAGGCCGCGAGCTTGTGATGGCACACGGCGAAGGGCCTGCTGAAGAATGCAAGCGGCCCGTCGCCCTGATGTAGGACGGCGCCAAACCCCACGCCCGAGGCGTTGCAGTCCACCACGAAGAGCTTGTCGAAGTCAGGCATCTGGAGGATAGGCCCCGTAGTGAGAGCCTGCTTGAGGGTCTCGAACGCCTCGGTCGCCTCAGTATCCCAAGAGAAGGCATCGCGGCGTAGTAGGCGCGTGAGCGGAGCCGCGATGAGGCTAAACTCCTAGATGAACTTCCGGTAGTATCCCGCGAGGCCGAAGAAGCCGCGGAGGGCCCGCGGGGAGTGCGGCATGGGCCAAGCCACGACCTTGTCGGCATCCATAGCGACACCCTCCGCCGAGATGACTTGGCCGAGATAGGCGATAGAAGTCATGCCGAACGAGCACTTCGAGCGCTTGAGGTGCAGATGGTGCGCGTGAAGCTCGTTGAAGATGATGACCATGTGTTGCAGGTGCTCCACCCACAATGAGCTATAGATAAGAATGTCATCAAAGAAAATGAGCACAAACCGGCGCAAGTAGGGACAGAGCACGTCGTTCATCAAAGCCTGGAATGTCGCTGGGGCATTGGAGAGGCCAAAGGCATCACCAAGAACTCGAAGTGGCCGTGATGGGTGCGGAAGGTCATCTCCGCGACATCGTTCGGGTGCATCCGCACTTGGTGATATCCCGAACGTAGGTCGAGCTTGGTGAAGAAGCGTGCCCCGTGCAGCTCATCCAGGAGTTCATCCACGACAGGGATAGGGAATTTGTCCTTAGACGTCTTGGCGTTGAGAGCACGGTAGTCGATGTAGAAACGCCATGAACCTTCGGTCTTGCGGACTAGGAGCACCGGCGCGGAGAACGGTGATGTCGAGATCCGAATGATGCCCAGGGCGAGCATGACCGCATACTGCCGCTCCAGCTCGTCCTTCTGCAGCTGGGGGTAGCGGTACGGCCGTACGGCGACGGGAGCTATGTCCGGCAGCAGGTGGATGCGATGGTCGTAGGGCCAGACTGGCGGAAGGCCCTAAGGCTCGTCAAAGAGGTCACTGTGCTACTGCAACAGGCGAGCCAACAGGGGATGCTCGTCGTCGACAGCGGCCGCCGTCAGCTAGGGCTGAGGAGCTGGCGGGGAGGCGCCCCCTACGCCCTCCTACCGGACGCGGTGACCCAGGTGCCAGGAAATCATCGTCATGGCATCGAAGTCCCAGAGGATGGGACCCTCAGTCCATAAGAAGTCGACGCCGAGGATGAAGTCGAAGCAACCCAAGTCAATGCCGACGCAGGTGACGGTGAAGTGCTCGTCGCCGATGGTGATGGGGACATGCCTAGCAATACCCTGGCAGTGGAGGCAGTCACCATTCTCCACGGTAACGCATAGCTGCTCCCCGCCGGTCGGCTGTAGCACCAGGCGGCGCATGGTGGCCCTAGGCAGGAAGTTATGGGTGGAGCCCGTATCCAGCAGTGCGAGGAACCGCTCGCCGTTGATCGTCACCGGCAGCAGCATAGTCTTCTCCGTCCGGATGCCCGCGTGTGCATGGAGGGAGACGACAAGGGCGTTCGCCTGGGCGGGCCCCGGGGGAGCCTCGTTAGCCAATGGGACGGCCGGATCGTCAAGCCCGGCGACGGCGGCGTCCTCCTCGATGTAGTCCGTGGCCTCCAAGTAGAAGAGGCGCGGGCACACGTGGCCCGGTACGTAGGGCTCGTCGCAGTTGCAGCACAGCCCCTGGCGACGGCTCTCGAGCTGCTCGGCCGGGGTGAGCCGACAGAAGGGGCCCGTCGCGGCCGGTGCGTTGGGCGCCGCGGGGGCCTGGGCCAGACGCCCCGGCGCTGGTGGTGTCGGTGTCGGCTGGGGGGGGGGGCTATCGGGTGCCCCGGGACGGTGACGCCTGCTGCATGGCCACCGCGCGGCGCTCGAAGGAGCGGGCATAATACATGGCCGTCTGGAGGTCCTGTGGTCCGCGCATCTCCACGTCCACGCGGATATGATCCGGCAGACCCCCAGCAAAGAGCTCGGCCCGCCGACGAGCCATGATGCCGGGCGCGTGGCAAGCCAGGGCGTGGAAGCGGTCGGCGAAGTCTTGCACCGTGGTGGTGAAAGGTAGGCGCCCAAGCTCCGCCAGTTGGCTCCCGCGTATCGGCGGCCCGAAGCATAAGAGGCATAGCTCGCGTAAGCGCTCCCATGGAGGCATGCCGCCCTCGTCCTGCTCGAGGGCATAATACCATGTCTGTGCGGCACCACATAGGTGATAGGAGGCGATCCAGGTGCAGTCGGACACGAGCGTGTGCTGCCCCCTGAAAAATGGTCGCACTGATTGAGCCAATTCAGGGGGTCCACGGTGCCGTCGTATGTGGCAAACTCGAGCTTGGAGAAGCACGACGGCTTCTGGCCGTGGACGGCGGAGGGGTACGCCTCGTCGGCGCGGAGCAGCGATGACGACGGAGCCGAGTAGGTGGGCATCAGAGGGCCACCCTAGAACAGGGGCCCGTCGACGCCGGTGTAGGGGTCGGCAGAGCTCGAGGGCCCGCCAAACTGTAGGGCCGAGTGTTGGGGAACGCAGTAGAAAACAAAAATTTTCCGACCTACGCACCAGCCCAGGACCACTATGGAGACTGCAAACAAGGTTTGATCATTTTCGTTACCGACTCGTAGCGCAGCGGAAGTAGAGTCGATGACGATCGTCGGTGCAGATCCCCGCAGCTAGGATTTACAACCTCCCAACCGCGAGGATGTACTCCCTCATCCGCCACTCGGACAGCCCTCCGGGAGGCGGTCGGACAGTCCCCCGGACGGTGTCGTGGACAGCCCTTCGGGAGGACTCACAGAACTCGGACCGTCACTCGGACAGCCCTTCAAGAGGACACTCAAACAGCCCCTCGGGCAAAAGGACGAAACTACGACCTCTCTACGGGGTTGCACACATACGGTGCCATCTATCCGGCAGGGCTTCGCCGTCCAGAACTAGTTCCCACCGGAACCCAGACAGCCTTTCGGCACTACGAAACTATTTCGTGGGAGGGAGAGAGAATGCCAGATCATGCATGGCTTGTGTGAGAGAGTTGGAGTGGAGTTGGAGAGCACCTCTCCTCCTCCTTATATAGTGGTGGAAGGAATGGAGGGGGCTGAAAATTCAGCCCACTAAACATGGGGAAAACATGTTCCCACAAAACAAGGAGAACATGTTCCCACCAAACAAGGGAAAAGCATGTTCCCTTGTCCATGGTGTTCCCCCATGGGGCCCCACCTTCCTCCCAACACTCTCCACCATTTGTGGGGGCTGCCCCCCACCATGGGGGCCCCCCCCCCAACATTTTGTCCAGCCACAAGGGGGCTGCTCCCAAAGGGGGCCCCCCCAAAAACAGCCCAAAAACAGCCCCCACGATCCGTGGGATCTTGTCCCCTCACGCTGGGACAAGATGTTTTCCGCGACTATTATTTCTGAAAAATTCCAGAAGGTCCCAGAACATTTCCGGCACCCTCTAAAATTATCTGGACGCGCTCTGGAACATTTCCAGTATGGTGGTTTAATTTAAAACCATCTTTGTTTACCCGGTAAACAACTCCGGCAGCTCCGAAACTTTTTTTTCGGTTTTTTCTCCAGAAAAATTCCAGAAATTACCAGACCAATCTGGCAACCTCCAAAACATTCCCGGTGCTTGCTGAAACCTTTTTGGATCAATGGTTTTATCCGAAACAACTTTTCGGTTTTACCGAAACTTTTTCAGTGTTCTCTCTCCGGAACTCTTCCGTTGTCTCCGAAACTTTTCGGTGATTTTCTCTCAGACTCCCTGTCTAGTATTCAGCAGATAGATGACCCTTAAGCGTGTGACCCTATAGGTTCGGTGAAGTATAGACATGACACGGAACACCTTCCGATCAATGATCAACATCGGAGCCGTGGACACCCATATTGACCCCTATACCCACACGAATGAATATTCGAGTGAACCTCCAGTTGCCGTGTGCTATTCCTGTTGCTTCACGATATTTTACAAATACCCGAGGTTAGACATGTAGGCATTTCCGTGGATCAACAACTTGTCCACTATGCCAGTTACCTCGTTACCGGTATTGTTCTCTTTTCTCGTTACCGTGTTCCGGCATCCCTGTGATCAAATCACAAAGTGTCTGGCCAGACGATGATGGATACCGTAACACCGAGAGGGCCCAGAGATATCTCTCCATCGTCGGAGGAGCAAATCCCAATCTCGAGCTATCAAGTTACTTGACACACTTTTCCATGAACCCGTAAGCCGCCGTAATAGCCACCCATTTACGGATGATGTTTAACAAACCCCAAAGTTCATGAAGCAAGTATGAAGAAACTCGACACTCTCATGGTCTAAGGAATTTTGCAAACATTAACCATCTCTGTGTTATTAACCATTAATATGTGACGAATGTAACTCATAGCATAACATCAATTTGGGTCGATTCAACACAAATGTTCTTCTAACACTGTGCCCTCAAAATTGCTGGCATAGACATGCCCATGATAAGGAAAACAGAACCATCATGCAATACTTGAGCTAGTCTTAGAGGCCAGACTAGGAATACATATTACCGTTTATTATTCCACACGTGCATATGAGTCTTCCTCCGAGCCTCGTTTTATTTGCAGACTCGAGAACCATAGCAGTTATAGCATGGAACATAAACCTAATTATGAACAGGGAGATAATCAATAACATTTATTATTGCCTCTAGGGCATATCTCCTACACATAGACCGCAACAAAATGCCACACAAAACCATCTTTTTTGTTCTTGACAGTAACTATAACACAATATTTCTTATCCACAAAACCAATGATTTCAAATAAGTCACACTTAAGACCCACAAGGATCCCCCCAGCAGTATTATTTGCAGGAAGCACATGCCAATCATAATTATTGTTGCCAGCAATCATACCCAAAGTCCCACTCTCTATCTTCTCTCTTTTATTTTCAAAGAAACCCACAAAGTCAATGTGGTTAACATTAAGAAAATCACCCAGGCACTGAAGTTTACCAAGTTGTCCAAGACCTCTAATATTCCAAAAAGCACCTATCATTTAACTTTGAAAGGGTGTGACAAGCCACAAGGCTGATTCTTAGCATTGATAATAGGGCTATCTAGTTCTAGGACAGCAGTGCCCCCTATCCTATTAACTAAATTGGCATTATTATCAATTGGGGAATTATTATTGTTCAAGTCCATGTCTAGGGAATTCGGGAGAACAATCTCCGGATTAGAGTCAGCAAATTGAAGGCATTTAATCTTCTCCCTAGTAACCAAATCAATAATGATATCATTGCATTCTTTACTACTATCACCCACACACAAGTCCACCATAGTAGTATGAGAAGCAAGCACTTCAATCTCTAAGTTAGCGAAAGATTTACCATTAATATGTGACGAATGTAACTCATAGCATAACATCAATTTGGGTCGATTCAACACAAATGTTCTTCTAACACTGTGCCCTCAAAATTGCTGGCATAGACATGCCCATGATCAGGAAAACAGAACCATCATGCAATACTTGAGCTAGTCTTAGAGGCCAGACTAGGAATACATATTACCGTTTATTATTCCACACGTGCATATGAGTCTTCCTCCGAGCCTCGTTTTATTTGCAGACTCGAGAACCATAGCAGTTATAGCATGGAACATAAGCCTAATTATGAACAGGGAGATAATCAATAACATTTATTATTGCCTCTAGGGCATATCTCCTACAGACTCCCACTTGCACTAGAGTCAATAATCTAGTTAATGCTAATGCACTTTACACCTGTGGCACACCGGTGTAAATATGCTTCGCTTGTGGTATAGCCTGAATGTTCAACGGATCTGACGACTTCAGCTCCGTGTGTATCTTTGCATATCCTCGCGTTTTCACGCTTTCACAAAAGTCATATTTTGTGTGGACTTGGCTTGATATGTATGCGAATCACAGGTCGAACCTGGATTCCTCAGACTGAGTTATGGAGCAACTACTTGCAGTAGTGTCCCATTGACAAAAGCCATCTTGGAACCATACTAAGTTCATGAATGAACTATATGATTCAACATCTTCTTTGTCGCTTTAAAAGCGGCAACATACTTTGCCTCTGTTATAGAATTCGCCACAGTAACTTGTTTGAACAAATTCCAACTAACTGTGCCACAATATTGTGTGTTACACAAAACCGTCAATTTAAATCGAAAATCGCATGGAGAAATGATGAAGACTGTATCGATGTAACCTTTTACAACGAACTCTTCATGATCTCTACTTGCGAGAAAACTTGTCATCAGTGCTACTATAGTACTCAATGACCCTTTTTCACTGTTGTCCCTTGATCAATACTTTTGATCACTTTGGTATCTATACTCGCAACAACTTTGGGAGTATTGGACATATCTGGTTGTTATACATACCATGGAATACATGATTAATCCAAACACAAGAGTGTGTGGAATCCCCATCATGTATTTTGCTCATCAGTGTTTTTGGGACACCGAGTCTTGCAAAAACTCTTTCCATGTGACTTCGGCAAGAATCACTCGGCGTTTTAAATGCTAAAAAGTTTTAGCATCTTGTCAATATGTATTTATTGCTTAGCCCCATTAGGTAAATCTATCTTCATAGATCATCATGCCTAATATTAAGGCTATTTAGCCCAAGCACTTCATCAAAAAACTATTTTCAAATGAAGTCCTAATTCGTGTCAAGAATTTAATTTCCAATTAACAATGTGTCAAGCACACAAGGTTTTTAGAAATGTTATTAGGCTCCCACTTACTTTCTTGAATTACAAGCATCTTCGTTATCCATTGATGAAGTCAAAACTCCTTTGACCATTTCATCAAAACACAAAGATTCCAACTCCACTTTGCTCTCTTCTGTCCATCGCTGGAACTCTGAAGTTTGCACCCTTTCTAGCATCCTCTGGATTGACAAAATACCTTGGACTGTAACACATGCAGGTCCTTGGTTTCATTTCCATCAGATGGAAATCCTTTTGTCATCCATTGTTTTATATCTCATGATATGAAATATGTATTAATTGCTAGTTCAACCCGAACCGAATTTAAGCATCGCTACGATGAAGCAACCTCATCGTAGTCAACTCCTTGAACTTGTATATTGCAACAAGTCGAGCTTTATGGATAAAACATTTTTATTCATATCAGTTATAGTTCCATAAATATTCGTCAGACTCTAAGTCTTCCGAAAGGTGTATCAAGGTTTTAATCTTGAATCACTTATATGGAAACTATCTCGGATTGTATTGGCATTTAGCCAATTCCGGAGTTAGGGCCCATCAACGCTTCCTTGTGTATCGTAGGTATACTGTTGTCTAACAACAATATCTCGTTTGCGCACCTGAGAGGTTTGCACGAGCCTTGCCTACATGGTTCAGCTGCAAGTTTGACCGAAGTCCATACATTTTATTGTAGAGACTTCCGTATCAGTCGCAGTAGGAAACTCCGGAATTACTTCCAAGGTCTCTTTCCTTTGATCTGATGGCGAAGATACTGTTTATCTCGTCGAGTTGCACTATTCTCCCACTCACCTTTTTCAAAGAACCATTTTCTTCAAAAAGCATACCATTTTGTGGCAAAAACTTTTGCCTCGGTATAGTGGTGGGGGAATACCCAATGACTTGGGATAACCTACAAAGTAGCACTTGTCTGATTTGGAATAGGTTTGTAACCTTTTACACAAGCCCCATATTCCAAATGTTAAGAAAAGATATAACATGGTTGGGCGTACCATACCATGGTGTCATTTCAACAGACCTGATGGAGCTCTTTTCGGTGTAAAAGCCGCAGTCTCTAAAGCATCACCTTTTAAAAGGGATAATGGCAAATTTATTTATGTCATCTTTGATCTTACCATGTCATAAATGGTTCGATTACATCTTCACGGACTTTCCACTTGCAGTGGTGTTCCGGGTGGTGCAAGTTATGAAACCCCTTTCACAACTCATCAGACATTCGCTAAACTTGTAACTCAAATATTTCTTTCTGCAATCGAATTGTAGAAACATAATTTTCTTGTTACAATAACTTCTACTTCATATTTGAAAACCTTTCGAATGATTTCAAAAGATCCAGACTTACGTCTCATCAAGTAAATATCCACATATCTACTTGAGTCATTTCTGAAGATAGATAAATCCACTACTTGCAACAACCTTTATCGGACTACACACATCAAATGTATGATCACCAATAAGTTTGTTGTCCGTTCCTTATGGCCTGTGAACGGTATTTCAGTCACTTCTCTTTTCGGAGGAAAGTTGCAAGTGTCAGATGATTCAAAATCAAACGACTTCAAAATCCATCATAATGGAATTTATCGATGCGGGTTTCTCCAATGTGACCAAATGCAGTGCCACACTTGTGTGGTATTCTTTTAGTCTTGCGACATTTAGCGTCAGTGTTATGGATGTATCATATTACCAACAATATTCATAACATACATCCCATCTAGGATGGAAGCTTGGCCCTTCATGTTATTCATAATACTGAACAACAGTAGTTGTTTTTATGAACAACTCTTTTGCAACAAACATTGTGCAATGGGCTAGAGTGTATGGAACTCTAAAATGAATTATGAAAGTAAACCCAGAGGTAAATTATTATCAATATTCATAACATACATCTCATTCATAATGAAAGTATGGCCCTTATGTTATTCATAACATCGAACATCAAAAGTTCTCTTATAAACAACCTTCTTGCAAGATACCTTATGCAATGGGCTAGAGTTTGTGAAACTCCAAACGAATTATAAAAATAAATACAGACGGTAATACACCGATGGAAGGTATAGTAACATTTACTATGTTCCCCGTGTATACCTAAAACTCATTTCTGGCTAGTCTTTCAGGCCATAGTAGTTCTTACATCGAGTTGCAACAGAAAGCAATCGAGCGGGTATCTTTGTGATTAACTCACAATACCCAAGAATCAGTGATTAACAATTTAATCATAATTCCCAAGGACTATATCTTTGACCAGCCTTCTATACATCAAAAACTTGTATGACATTCATACATGAGCTGGATATTTCAGTCTCCTTTCTTTCTGCCTTTATACTTCTAACAGTTTAACTTTCAGTATTTCTCCTACTCTCAGAAAAAGCACCGAACTTAAGAGTGGCGTTAGCCCCGGACTTCCTAGGCGTGAAAGTCTTACTAACACCCTTCGGACACTTCCTTTCTCTTTAAGTTGTTGTTTTATTCACCTTTCATCATATGACAGGCGTTCTTCTGGATCCCTCTCTTATCAGTCTAATGCATAGTAAACTCCTTTACTAATAGTTTGCAAACAAACATTGCTTTGGATATCTCATATCTTTTAGCCTTTGTCTGTCTCTGAAAATAATTTTCAGATTCCATGAATATCACATAACTATCCAAACTTTCGAAGTTTGGGTCTCATGGAAACAAACATATTGCGCTTGACTGAAATGGAATTCTAGCTTTTGGATCAACGGACGAGAGTCACATGATCCATAGCATAAGCGAGAGAATATCGAAAGTATGCAATAGGACAAAGACCTTCTCGGCACTCTTTGAGGACAATCCTCACATTACGTTACCAACCGTAAAGTTTTAACCAGATATTTAACAGCTATTCAATTTTAATAGGGAAGGTGTAAATGCGAGCCATTATTCTACAACTATTATGCAAATCACACTTAGACAGTGTTCAAAATTAATTGCACTGAGAATTAAAAGAATTAATTCTACAGTGCGCTCCCACTCAAATCAATATCTCTCATAATTGATTGTGAGTGATTCAAGATCCGCATTTCAATTCAACGCCATTGATGGTAGCATCACTGATGACGAAAATCTCAATCGGTAGGCAAACTTGCCAATCACATCTCTATGTGACTCTTGTTCATCTTTCGATGCGTGTGTTCCGAGCTCATGACTTTCATGCCTGAACGTCAAGACAACCAAGTGATCTCGCTGCGAGGTCTCAACTCACCCGCCTCACACATCCCTAATCGTTCGTACCCATGTTAGCATGTGATACCCCGAAAAGTTAGGTGCCGTGACGGTGCTACACTTGGGAGAACATTAACTACTTGATATTTTTGTGAGAGATCACCCTAATAAAAGTGACTACCGCGCAATCAAGAAGGGTGCAACATAAGGCATAAACATCTCAGGCAATTCATAATAGCATGATATGGTATAGCCCTTTCTGACGGAGAAGTCTTGTATTCCTTCGTCTTCGGCATTCACGTCGGTGATCACCTTCGCGAAGATTGCCACCACCTTGTCGATGCAGCAGATAATATTGCTATCTCTATAGCAAATAAAATAATGCATTACACAAGGTTGACACACAGGTCATTTAAAGTGCAATCATATGGCTCCAGCCATCATGCCGAATCATGACACGCAGGTCATGTTAATCAATTTACATTATATAGTCATCTCATACATAATCAAATTATTATGAGCACCGCTATACCACATCACATGCACATGTAAACCCTCCTGCAAAACCAAGTTAGACGCCTCTAATTGGTTCATGCAAAAAAAAACTAGTTTTTCGTGGCTTCTAAGGTTTCGAAACAAACCGAAGCTACCAACGTCCATCATCAAGTATGATAATTCAAGTCGCTAGATTAACTTTCCAGGGTGTATGAAAACCGAGATAATAAAATCTCGAGCCCCATACTAAACTTCGTCATACGCATGACCCCCGTGCAGATCATATCTGCATTGCCCTTTTGTCTGCGAAATTTCATCTTTCCTTTTAACTACGGTGGAATTCAATGAACTGTTAGCACTTCGTTGATCAATCAGGATCGCGGATTGCCAGAACTTTGAAACTCCACCATGCTGTTATCAAGATCAGAAATATGCAAATTCCAGGGAAGCAACAAGAATATCGGGTAACAGATTTCATCTGCTACCCGCACAAATAATTTTCAGTAATAGAACTCATCTACTACCTAATTATATTGTGCAACACCCATACATCACTATGTATTCTAGATCGCAACCTGCATCTACGCATAACACGGCTCTTGATGCCACTGTTGGGGAACACAGTAGAAAACAAAAATTTTCCGACCTACGCACCAGCCCAGGACCACTATGGAGACTGCATACAAGGTTTGATCATTTTCGTTACCGACTCGTAGCGCATCGGAAGTAGAGTCGATGACGATCGTCGGTGCAAATCCCCGCAGCTAGGATTTACAACCTCCCAACCGCGAGGATGTACTCCCTCATCCGCCACTCGGACAGCCTTGCGGGAGGCGGTCGGACAGTCCCCCGGACGGTGTCGTGGACAGCCCTTCGGGAGGACTCACAGAACTCGGACCGTCACTCGGACAGCCCTTCAGGAGGACACTCGAACAGCCCCTCGGGCAAAAGGACGAAACTACGACCTCTCTATGGGGTTGCACACATACGGTGCCATCTATCCGGCAGGGCTTCGCCGTCCAGAACTAGTTCCCACCGGAACCCAGACAGCCTTTCGGCACTACGAAACTATTTCGTGGGAGGGAGAGAGAATGCCAGATCATGCATGGCTTGTGTGAGAGTGTTGGAGTGGAGTTGGAGAGCACCTCTCCTCCTCCTTATATAGTGGTGGAAGGGGTGGAGGGGGCTGAAAATTCAGCCCACTAAACATGGGGAAAACATGTTCCCACAAAACAAGGAGAACATGTTCCCACCAAACAAGGGAAAAACATGTTCCCTTGTCCATGGTGTTCCCCCATGGGGCCCCACCTTCCTCCCAACACTCTCCACCATTTGTGGGGGCTGCCCCCCACCATGGGGGCCCCCCCCCCCCAACATTTTGTCCAGCCACAAGGGGGCTGCTCCCAAAGGGGGCCCCCCCAAAAACAGCCCAAAAACAGTCCCCACGATCCGTGGGATCTTGTCCCCTCACGCTGGGACAAGATGTTTTCCGCGACTATTATTTCTGAAAAATTCCAGAAGGTCCCAGAACATTTCCGGCACCCTCTAAAATTATCTGGACGCGCTCTGGAACATTTCCAGTATGGTGGTTTAATTTAAAACCATCTTTGTTTACCCGGTAAACAACTCCGGCAGCTCCGAAACTTTTTTTTCGGTTTTTTCTCCAGAAAAATTCCAGAAATTACCAGACCAATCTGGCAACCTCCAAAACATTCCCAGTGCTTGCCGAAACCTTTTTGGATCAATGGTTTTATCCGAAACAACTTTTCGGTTTTACCGAAACTTTTTCAGTGTTCTCTCTCCGGAACTCTTCCGTTGTCTCCGAAACTTTTCGGTGATTTTCTCTCAGACTCCCTGTCTAGTATTCAGCAGATAGATGACCCTTAAGCGTGTGACCCTATAGGTTCGGTGAAGTATAGACATGACACGGAACACCTTCCGATCAATGATCAACATCGGAGCCGTGGACACCCATATTGACCCCTATACCCACACGAATGAATATTCGAGTGAACCTCCAGTTGCCGTGTGCTATTCCTGTTGCTTCACGATATGTTACAAATACCCGAGGTTAGACATGTAGGCATTTCCGTGGATCAACAACTTGTCCACTATGCCAGTTACCTCGTTACCGGTATTGTTCTCTTTTCTCGTTACCGTGTTCCGGCATCCCTGTGATCAAATCACAAAGTGTCTGGCCAGACGATGATGGATACCGTAACACCGAGAGGGCCCAAAGATATCTCTCCATCGTCGGAGGAGCAAATCCCAATCTCGAGCTATCAAGTTACTTGACACACTTTTCCATGAACCCGTAAGCCGCCGTAATAGCCACCCATTTACGGATGACTTTTAACAAACCCCAAAGTTCATGAAGCAAGTATGAAGAAACTCGACACTCTCATGGTCTAAGGAATTTTGCAAACATTAACCATCTCTGTGTTATTAACCATTAATATGTGACGAATGTAACTCATAGCATAACATCAATTTGGGTCGATTCAACACAAATGTTCTTCTAACACTGTGCCCTCAAAATTGCTGGCATAGACATGCCCATGATCAGGAAAACAGAACCATCATGCAATACTTGAGCTAGTCTTAGAGGCCAGACTAGGAATACATATTACCGTTTATTATTCCACACGTGCATATGAGTCTTCCTCCGAGCCTCGTTTTATTTGCAGACTCGAGAACCATAGCAGTTATAGCATGGAACATAAACCTAATTATGAACAGGGAGATAATCAATAACATTTATTATTGCCTCTAGGGCATATCTCCTACACCGAGGGCGGCACCGGCGAGGGCAGCACGTGCGGCTGGCCAGAGGCCGTCGTGTAGACCGGCTCGATGGACCCGGTGAGCTAGGCCGGTAGCGGTGATGGCGATGGGGGAAAGCGGACCTGGTGGATGGCCACCCCCTGAGCTGTCATGGGGGCGCCCTGGGTCGCGGTTGCCGCCGGTGGCGGCAGCGGCTGCTGGTGTTGCAGCGGCAGGGTGGGGGTGACGAAGGGCTGGTGCTGCTGCTGCATGGTGGAGGCGCCGGGGTACGCCGTGGGTGGCGGCTGCCACGGCAGCGACAGCATGGCGGGGGCGGCGGGGGTCGCCGAGGGTGGTGGCTGCTGCGGCGGCGGAGCGGTGGCGAAGGGCACCGGTGGTTGCGGCCCATAGGGATTCACGAGGAATGTGCGGCTGCCCGCGACTGCCTGGGTGAGATCCCGGAGGGCAGCTGTCATCTCCTCCGGGGTGAAGACGACGGGGGTGGCGATCGGTGGCGTCCAGGCGGCGGTGGACATCGATCCTGACGCGCCAGCCGCGGTGGTCGTCGGCGGTGTGGTGGTGGTTGGTGGCGGAAGGGTGGCGGTGGGGGGAGGTGCAGACATGACCGATCCCGAGACAACTGATACCAGATTGATAGGAGCTGAGATCCTACCAGGCCTAGCCCTCAGGTTGTAGGGGTGGGAGGGAGGATGGCGAGGTGTTTGGCGCGAGCGACGGTGAGTCGTCGCCGTGGTCGCACGACTGAGGAGGAGAGGGAGCAGGTGACGCAGGAGCCGGGCAATAGTTATGACTTATTGCTTAATTCCAAAACGGGTCCTTACAAGTGTTTATATAATCCTCGATGAGCTAATAAAAATAAGGATAAGCTGGGCCAAGCCCCTAACTAGACGCGCAATTGGGCCTCCTCCGGCTATATGTGACGCCAGTCATAACATCAAATGCATTTTTTTTCTCAAATTTAATAAATAGACCGTCTAGAAATTTAACAAAAAAAAAATTGTGGGTGTAGAAATTTATCAAACTAGACGATTCCCCGCGCGTTGCTGCGGGGATTGGTTGCAATATTTCTTAATGAAAATTTAAATAGTATTATACAGTTGTAAATATATAAAGAATATAAGTAGTATTTCTCATGCATGTTGGGAGAAATGTAATTAGAACAATTTAAGTTGGGATGTGTGCATGTTGAGAGAGAATATAAATAGCAATTGCCATGCATGTTAAGAGAAATAGTTAGTGGGGTGATGAGATGGCATGTGTGCATGTTATGAGAATTGAGATAGTGGCGATAAATTATTTAGGTATATAAGATTCATGCACAAGAAACCTAAAACAATATAGCGTACATTGAGCTGCCCAGCAAAAAAGGCACACATAGCAAGAAGATAAATTTACCTCACCTCATCGAGCAACATAGTACATTTAGCAGATCTCATGTTAAATGTTCACACATCACAGTTTTTGATCCACGCATTTCCATCCAACTCCCCTGCCAAGAAGAAAAAGAAGCCCAATAAAATAATGAAAAAATAAGCAGAAGCTGGATCAATCAGAAAGAGGGGTAGGCTTTTGTGACAAATACAGTAAATGAAGCCACATCAGAAAGAGAGAATAATAATAATGTTTACCAAGACATGTTATACTGCATATATGTTTGAACAAATGTATCCATCCAGTCTAATTCAGGGGAGAATAGGTACCAGTTGTGTCCAATGGGTTCAAACAAAATATGCACATGTTGAGAAACTACAATAAAAGTTTAGTATTACTTAACACTACTCAAATTTAACTGACAGGTGATTACTTTTAAGATCAACCAAGAAAAGTGTTATCTTGCAAGGAAATGGGTTGATAAAAAACATTACAAGCTTTTAAGATCAACCAAGAAAAGTGTTATCTTGCAAGGTAGGCTTTTGTGACAAAAACATTACAAGCTCCTTGCATCCTAAATTACTTGCCCTGGATTTTTGTGTTAGATATATAAGTATGTAGACAAATCTAAGTCAAGTAATTTGGGCGGAGGTAATAGTACGGAAATGAACCTAGAGCAATGGCTACAATTATACTTCTTTCATAGATTTATTTAATTTGTACCAGTAATACTTAAGAATTGCGATACCTTGAGATCAATAGACTGATAGAGAAACAAATAACTCGAGTTACTATTAATAGGTATCTAATCGACCCTAGATCATATGAACAATAATATAGCGAACACATAGTGGCAGTAATTGCAATGGGTATTGTTGCATATAGAGGTGCGGATGTTTTTACCTATAGGGATAGAAAATCTTGTCATCCCAATAATTATAAACCGCATCGACTCAAGTTGGAGCATGAAGTCACCAATGTATGTAGATAGAACAATCATATTTGAGTCCTCGTCATAGCCCGCCATCACTACCGTTTTGTGGTCACTACGCATTCCTTGTGGAAAGAGCCCCTCAAATGGAGTGGTTTTCTGGAACAATACCCATCCGCCATCCTCGTTATAGTTTGATGTCCTCTTCCACAATTGGATGTTCAGTCCGGAGAGAACCGCAAAGCCAAGAACAGTGCCATCTATCCGTAATAGCTGAAAGGAAAAGACATCCGTACGATGGGCGTGCACTGGCTTCTCGATCACACCAAGGCTCTGCTTTTCAATATCAAACACAAGGACATCACCTCCATACAACATCCAGTAAATTGAATTTCCAATTAGGATGCTGGGTCTACACCAAATAGCGCTACTAATAGTCGCCGTTGAGGCAATACTTCCCCATGCACCAGATGTCGATTTGTACATGCAAGCGAAAGCGTGCGTGCGGTTGGTGGACCAGATCAAGATAAGATTGAATGGGATCGAGAAACAATCACCATGCCCATGCTGATTTTCGGCGTCAACACAAAGTACCGCAGCGTGGCGGTTATGGAAACTCCACCTCATGGCCGTGCAGTGCCCCGGTGGAAAAGGCACATGGTGCTGCTGGCCGGTGAGGGGATCACACACGATTGCCTCGCACAAATAATCGTTGAGCATGACAGCGAGGCCGTGGCGGCAGCCGAAGAAGTCCCACTTTTCATATGGGTGGTGGCTCTGTGGCACCGAGAAGCGGGCGGCAGGGATGCGGTTGGACGAATCCAGGATGGGAGTGAAGACATGTCTTTTCCAATAATATCCTTTGAAGAAGCCTAGCAGAGGAGCTTCCTGGTGGTACTTGTGGAAACGCCTGAGGAACCGGGGATTGGAGAGGATTCTGTGCCAGCGCTTACACACGAGGGAGGCACGGGGGATGGCGGATGGCTGTGGATGGATACGGAGAAGGATCTCCTCGAGGAGGTCCTCGTTGTCCAGGGGCAACGCCAGCGATGGACGAGAGCGGCGCATCGGCACACGAAGCACCCTACAAGTACTGGTGCAAACGGCCGGGACGCCCAAGGTAGGGGAGAGACGCAGTGGAGGATGGTCGCTGGTGCGTCTGAGCACGGGAAGCCCCGAGGGCGCAAAACGACGGATTCCGCCGCTGGAGCACGCCCACCACCACCCTTTTCCGAGACGGCGGCGACGTGCTGCTGTGGAGGCAACGCCGGAGGTAGGGATCAAGAGATCGAGATGCGGTGTGGGACGTGAAGGCGGCGGAGTCGATCTATTTTTTTTTTTTGATACGCGGAGTCGGTTACTTTTCCCCCCGCAGTCGTGATGGTGGGACACAGAGAAATCTGGCCCAGTTCGGCCCTTGGTGCAGCGATATGGGGGATCGCTTATTTCACTTCAGCCGTGCTCGTTTTCTACGAGAGATTCCATAGAACGTATGCACGTTTAACATGCAAACCAATTTAGAACTTGTTTTCTCTCGATCAACTAACAAATGGCGAACTGTATTTTCTGTAATCGAGAGAGCTCCAAGCCTCCAACGGCCTCTTATGAGAGTTTCTTGGTTGGGGAAAACTGCAAAATTCTTAAGAATCTTATTATAGCATCGAACCATGCCATGGTGAAGAATATGCATTCAGCTTTGTTCCATTTGACGATGAAATGTTCAAGCAATGTGCATCGACCTTTAATTCGCTTGACGGTGAAAAATATTCAGAGTATTTCTAGCAAATACATTCATTTTAACATGTTTGACCAAAAATATTTCGGTTCCTTTACAATAATCTCCATGGCAAGGCAACCGCCTTAAAATGCAGCAAATCTATGCGCGCACAAAACCTGTATGCACGACCTACTAAAATTATGAGCTCCACTTGATGCGAGTTGCATCAAGCACCGTCCTTATCGCACTGTTCCACCCAGTGCGCATGCTGCATCCGGCCCAAGTTTTTTGCCTCACAAGAATACATACAGACACAAATAGATATTTACACTAGTCTGAAAAGAACAGAAGATACACCATCTAAAATACCTTGTGCTAAATTTTTTTTTTGAAAAGGGGAATATATTAATATCTAGTAGATACCAATTACACCCAGCCTCTGCACCAATAAGATGCCTAAAAACATCCAGGATGCACACAGGCAAAAAAATAAAAAGAGAAAAAAAGAAAAAAGACCCTGCCATGGTTAACCACCACCAAAGACAGCACCCGGACTAGAAAGAAGGTTCTCCAAAAGCAACGCCTTCAGGAAGGAAACAATGCAAGCGTTGTCGTTGCCCGATCAAAGATCGTAGGTTTTCACCCTGGAGAAAGACCGTGTTCCCAAAACAATGACCTCGACAAGGCCACTGCTAGGCACAACCTAAAGGCCAGACCTTGGGTTTTCACCCTGAAAATCACGACTCGGTACTCATAGGAGCACCACCAACAAAAAGTCCTCCAATGCCGCCGCCCCCACTTGCAAAGGCTACCACTACAGGTCACGCGCCACTAGGTTCCCAGGAACTCGTGTCCGGTCTGGACGATAGCATACCCCGCAAGCCAAATCTGAACAACTGCCTGTGAAGCAAAGTCTTTGTCTCATCCAAGACCCGCCTTCGCCACATGCAGGTCCTCCAATCACGCCATGGCATTCTCCGCATGTGTTGATCCCTTGAAAATCTTGGTGCAGACATGTCCCAAGGTGTCAACAAAAACAGAGCTTCGCGATACCCCGGCGAAGCTGGTTATGCTGATGTAGCAGGTGCACACGACTGGCCCCTATCCAATCAAGGTGTCCAAGAAGCGTCATATACGCCAGTCCTTCTTTTCCTTGGAAGGAGAAGTCCGAAACTCGCCGATGGCCGGATCAAAGAGGACTATAGATCTGTGACTTCGTGCGAAGACAACTAGGCCCACCGCCTGGCCGCCGCCGCCATGTCCGGGGCCGCCGCCCTGGCGCCCAAGTGAAGCCACGGATCGTCGGTGCCATGCACAGGAAGCATCAGGCCCAGGCAACCACGCCAACCTCGTCGCCGGAATCATCGCAACCTCGTCAGCGTCGCAGATGGCAGCCGAGTAGCCGCCCATGGCCACGGGCCAGATCTGGGCAGGGAGGCCCAAATCCGCCGCCACCTGCACCACCACAGCCCGCCTCGGAGATGGGACAGCGCTGCAGGGAGGGGAGCAGCAGGGAAGGCAGGGACCAGCCGAGATCTGGGCGAACAACGGGAGGAAGACGAGAAGTGGAGAGGGGACCATGCGCGCGCAGGAGAAGTCCCGCCGCCACCAGCCACCGCGAGAGACTTTGCCCTGGCGGCTCCGGCCGGCGGCGGCGAGTAGGAGGTTCGGATGGGGACCGCTAGCTCTGTGCGCCGGCGTCGCCTCCCTAGTCGCCCGGCTGGGACGACGCGGGGGCCATGCGAGTTCCAATGAATGGCATCGTGAGTTATAAATCGTTACCGGAGGAACCACCTTGTGCTACATAAGCAAGCTATTTTTATTATATTTTATTTTAGATGAAGCCACACAGCGGCCAGGCCAGGTGAGAGTATTTTTCCCATTGAACCGTAACAATGAAACCTTTAAAAGAGTGATTATTATTTTTGCTGGGTAGCTACCTAGGTTCCAGGTTAAACTAAAATAATCAAACTAAGTTAACTGACCAGGTTGCCTTTACCAAAATCATAGGAACATCTTTTTTTCTTTTCGACAAGGAGGTTGAAAGCCCCGGCCTCTGCATCAATCGATGCACACAACTATCTTTATTAATTATTCAACAACGGGCTGACAAGAACATACAGCAAACCACCCGAAGCCACCACTCACACCTACAAACTCGATAATGTGGAGTGCTCTCACTCCCACAATCTAGATCTGAGTTCATCGACGATCTGCCCGCATGACGTATCATGATCCTGCACCCGGTGCAACAAACCTAAAGCGTATACCGCATGCACATGTTTGGAAGCCGCCTTCACCTATCGACGATCCGCCCGCATGACGTATCATGGTTTTTTTTCAAAACTATGACTAAATTTATAAAAAATTTGAAAACTAAATGGCTGTTAGCAAAAAAACCAAAACTATGCCCTCGTCGGCCTCTGGCGGGACGAGGGGTGGCCCGTCGGCCTCTGGCTGGCCGAGGGGTGGGTGGATAAGGCAGCGCCCGGCTTCTTCTTCCTCTGTTCGCTGGAACATCTCTCTCTCTCGTTTCCTCTCTGTACTCTCGACCCCCTCACCGAGCTACTGATTCTTCCCGCCATTTTCTCTTCCAAGTAGCAGAATCAATAGATCATAGCATTCTCCACCGATCTACGGTTTTTTTTTGCTATGGGGTAGTTACTTGTGCGTAAGTGAGGAGGAGCCATGGTGGGGTGGAGTAGCCATGGTGGGGTGGAGGAGCTGCGGGTGTGGAGGCAGTGGTGGTGAGGAGGAGGTGGTGGTGAGGAGGAAGTGGTGGTGAGAAGGAGGTGGTGGTGAGGAGGAGTTCCGGTGGTGTTGTCCGGTGGTGCAAAAAGTCCGCGAGAAGGCCGGTGCCGCTGAGTTGAAGAGAGGACGAAGAAGAAGGGGACACACGCGTCGAAGGTATACCAATGTCGTCACAAATTTTCTATGAGTTGTATATTTAGTGTACATAGTCATTTTAGCGGATAGTTAGTGCAGCCGGTAATAATTATGTTCGTTGCGATTATTGAGAATGTGGCAATGTCTGACAGGTGAAAATGTAAGAATCAGTAAATTTGACTGTTTACTACGGCCCTGGGAATGTTCGATATAATGAGTTGGGGGTTGATCTTTGCGAGTTTAAAAATGGCGTCATGACACTTTTAGACCCGGACAGACTGGACATTAGATAGTTGAAGCACTGGTTGACTACTAGTTTTGGGCTGGATCCTGAAGTATGTTCCGTCAGTAATGCATTGTGGACCAAATCCTGTAAAAATGTCAAGTGGGAGTTGATGCCGATAGATAGGAGCCATCATTGGTTGACCCTGTTAAGTCGTTGCCGAGACCGAAGAATCCACCCATATGCCCTAGTGCAACCAGTGGCGAAGGAGGAGAATACGGGACAACTCCACGTGGGGTATGAACCCGGCCAGGGTAGTCAAGTGGCTAACGAGATTTATTTATCCGGGTCACAGCCACAGGATGTGGATGCTAGCCAAGAGTCAGACTACGTGCCACACAATGTTTGTGGTCATGATACTGGGCATAGTCAGTCGATAATATTAGCTGGTTCTGGTGTTGCTGATGGGGATGAGGAAGGCGATGAAATGCAGAGGGTGATGGAGGAAGAGGACGAGGATGGATTTGCGGAGGATCTGGATTCTGAAAATTCCGAGGATGAAGTGGAGGTACCGATTCCTTCTGCATGGGATCAGGACATATCCACCGGTCTTACTCTCAACGATGGCCATGAGACTCCATGGCAATATAATATGAACCAAGTCCAAATAGGGGCTATGTTTGATACAAAGAAAAAAAATGAAGTATACGGTGATAAAGTGGGCTATGTCTACACAGAGGGTTTTCCGGACACACATATCAAGTCCCACAAACTATACCGTGAAGTGTGCTGAAACAGGTTGTCCTGCGAAGGTGCACGGGCACGTGCCGAAGTATAACATCCACTGGGTTGTCACAAATGTGGTCCCACATAATTGTGTGAGGAAAAACCTGTTGGTTCGTCATCCAAACCTGACTTCAACTCTCATTGCGCAACTTATGTATACTGAGATAGTGGAGAAGAAAGATATGGAAGCAAAACACATCCAGACAGCAGTAAAGGTCAGATGGAATTATGAGATTCCGTATGGAAAGGCTTGGAGGGCTAAGCAGAAGGCTATGGAGGAAAGGTTTGGGACGTTCTTCGACTCATATGATAATGTTGTCTGTGCCCTTGGCATACTGAAGGAGAGGAATCCTGACACATATGTTAACATACAACACACGAGGTTGGAGAGTATATCAGATTTCAAGGTGTTGAAACGAGTATTCTTCTCTTTCGCTATGTGCATCGAAGCTTTCCGGCATTGTCCTCCTGTTATGTTTGTGGATGGTACATTCCTAACTGGTCAGTACAAAGGGAAAATCCTGACTGCTATTGGTGTGGACGGGAATAATCAAATCATCCCACTTGCCATGGCATTTGTGGAGGGTGAGAACTTTCCGAGCTGGGTATGGTTCTTCCGTCAAGTTAAAATTGCGATCGTGAAAGACTGACCAAACGTGTGTCATTCATGACAGACATGCTGGTATATTAAAGGCAGTGAAGACACTAAGGAATCCAACAGCTGACGAACCAACACCTTGGAAGGACTTGCACCGGTGGTGCATGCGCCATCTTGGGGCTAATTTTTTCTCACAGTTTAAGAACAAACGGTTGATGAACTTGTTCAAAAAACTTATGCAACCAGAACCAGCAGCGCAAATACGAATTTATTTGGTCAAAACTAGATGAGTTTACTAAGAAGCAGTTCCGTGCGAGGAAGAAAATGGAAAAAGATGAGGTTAAATTAGCAGCACTCATCGCGGAGCTAGAGGAGCCAGTAGGTCTTTGTGACATGCCAGCAATTGACCCTCCTAATACTCAGAGAAAGAAGGGCAGGGCAATAAAGAATTTTTCTGAGTGGATAGAGAAAGAGCCTCCGGTGAATTGGTCTTTGCTGCATGACACCCATGGAGCTAGGTATGGTCACATGACAACCAATCTTGCAGGGGTATATAACTTTGTACTCAGAGGGAATAGAACATTGCCACTCACAGCTATTGTAGAGGCTGTATTCCATGGCACGTTGAGATATTTCAAAGAAAGGCACGAGTTAGCAAAGAAGCATATTGCAGATAACCAGAACACACCTTATTGTAGCCATGTCATGGAGTACATGGCAAAGAAGATAGAGAAAGCAAAGAAGCACACTGTCAGACTCATAGGTAATCAGGAAAGGAGGTATGAGGTTCAGCTTCCTACAGATGGTTTTGGTTCTGCAAATGAGGTGAAGACGCACGAGGTAAAAATTGGAACGAAATTTTATCCAACTTGTGAGTGTACATGCAACAAACCGAAGTTGTTGCACCTGCCTTGCTCACATGTGTTGGCTGCCTGTGGCCAGATTGAGTTGGACAATATCTCTTTCGTGTCCCCATACTATTTAAAATATGCAGTACTCAATGTCTGGACAGGTGAGATGACAGGGTTTAGAGTCGTCGGCAATTTCAACAAGGTTAACGATGGGGAGAGAGTATACATCCCGGATCCAGAACTTCGGCGAACAAGCAGGGGCAGACGTAAGATAAAGCGCATCCGAAACGATATGGACCAACCTGAAGCTGGTGGAGCAACCAGACAATGTTTGCTATGCGCGGCTTATGGGCATAGGATGAAATATTGTCCCGACCTGAACAAAGACGGTGCTTCCACATCGACGAGTGCATCCACATCGACGACTGCGACAACAGTAGGAAGAGGCGGACGTGGTCGTGGCAGTCGTGATGGTCGTGGCAGTCGAGGCCGAAGGGGCGGACGAGGAAGAAATAACTCAGAAGCTATATAATATGTTAAACTATGTTTTAATTTGTAATATGTGTTGGACTATGTTTTAATTTGTAATATTTGTTGGACTATATTTTAATTTGTAATATTATTTGACTATGTTTTAATTTGTAATATGTCTGGACTATGTTTTAATTTGCATCTGAGATTTGTTGTTCAAATTGCAGATATAGCTTCGTATCCGTTGCTTAATGGTAATATCGATAGAGGGCACCGGACCGCACTTATGGAAGCATAAATAATATTTTTACAATGTTTATAAGACGGGCAATCATTATACATCATTATTAAATTAAAATTCAAAAAAAAAAACACGATAGGCCACCCCTCTGCCAGCCAGAGGCCGACGGGGGCATAGTTTTGGTTTTTTTGCTAACAGCCATATAGTTTTCAAATTTGTTATAAATTTAGTCATAGTTTTGAAAAAAAATCATATATCATGATCCTGCACCCGGTGCAACAAACCTAAAGCGTATACCGCATGCACATATTTGGAAGCCGCCTTCACCTATCGAACCGCTGACCCATATCCAAGAAGGAGATCCGCATCATCCTTGCCAGGCAGGCCATCCGTCAACGCCGCCGCGGCGCTAAACAGTGCCACCACCCTGCGCTTGTCCATCCAGACGCATCCGTCGCCGAGACTCAGTTGCACCCTGCCGCCAAGACCCGCCGTTGTCGACGTGGTAGATACCACGCCGCTCCACCTGCCAACATACACCCACCGTCGTCGCTCAAGCCCTTGTCACCCAGAGCTCACCGCCTACAGCAACCCTTTCCCGCAAACCCAAGCCTCCCAAGGCGGCCTTCGTGGAGGGTACGACGCGCATGGCGCCGCCGCTGCCCAATCCAAGGCGGATTTTGGACTTTTGTCCGGGAGGGGGGTCGGGTTTGGATAGGAGGGACCTCGAATGTACCTCCAAGGAGGAAAATGACACCGAGAGACGTCACCACTACCGGGCCAACCGACCAAAGTTTCCTCTGATAATCCTGCACCACCAACCTTTGTCTGCTCCGGTTCCAGCAAACTCGAACCGCCATCAACGAGAACGTACAACAAAGAGAGTGCCATAGGGGAATTACAACCCTCCAGATCGGTTGATGAGGAAGGTCTGCTCCGCGCGCATGACCCTGCACTGCATCCACGTCGGGGAGTAGAGTCCCGAGCAAGGGCAGCCAACCCACAGAGTCAGCTGGCCGGACTAGCTGGAGCCGGCAACAAAGGTGGCCGCCACCTCGCCAAGACCTGCTGGAGGGAAGCCGATTGCGTGGACACTGCACGCTGCGCAGAGGTCGGCACCCCGCTCGCCGGCGTACAACGCACCAGATCCCTCCTGGCCACGCACGCCTTCAGATCCATGACATAGAAAACCGCCGCCGCACGAGAGCAGTCCCGCCGCTGCCGGCACCACACGGGCTTTGCCCGGTGGCGCACGCCGGTGGTGACGTGGGAGGAGACTGGAGGTGGGGGCGAGGGGATCTGGGTTGGGGCGCCCCTCTGCCGCTCCACGAGCGGCACGGGAGCGAGAGCAGTGCAATAGGGGAAGTACAACCCTCCAGATCATAGATAAAGTTTAGACCAAGTAATTTTGATGGCTGAATGCTGACACGTTGAATACATTTGGCATAACCTCTGCACCGGCTTTGCTTTCAATTCAAGGTCCAAGCTAGCAGGTTCGTGGTTGTTCGCACATGAACAATCATACAGAAAAAATATATATGATCAAACTGAGCGTCGACCATCCTTGGTAATAAGTAAATGATAGTCGAGCACATACGTAGAGCATTACATGAACATGGTTCCTTGAGATATACTAGTAGAGTGCTGAAAAGGGGAGTAGGGTGGGGGCTTATCTTTTCTTGCACTGGCTTCAGATTAGATCTTGTGCTAAAAGCAGCAGAGCACAATTATATGTAGTCCGGTCCCTACATGTATATATATACATATTCAGTGTGCAAATGGAATGTTAAAACTTCATATATATCTAGGTGTACCATTTACTGCAGTCTGCAAAGTCAGAACTATCAGACATGGAATTCGAGGACTAAGACCCCGTTCGGAAGTCCTCCAGTTTTACTGATCCAAACTCAGCTTGATGAACACTACTAAGCCAGATTTGATGATTAATTTCTTATCGACTTCTTGGATGGGAATCAGGTCGTCAAGAGACCATCCATGCTACGTTGGCAACAACAGATAAGGAGTATGGACAGTGGCGGCTTGTTCTAAGTTCCACTAGGTTCTCCACCCTGCTCCTCATACACCACGCATGATGTTATTCTGAAGTAAAAATTGAAACGTGAAATACAGGAGAGTAATGACATACCATAATTAGAACGGTGTTCTTTGAATTGGCTTACCACATCCAGTCCTGCACTTGATCTGAGAAATTTCCTCCTCTAATTATAGCTGGGAGTTATGTTGACATTGCTAGAGCCATTTTCGTCCACGGTCACCATATAGGCGATTATTCTGTCGATCCGAGTTTTACGGCTCATCTGCTAGAGTTGCTCTAATTTAACCCTCGCATTTGTCTACGGAAGCGTCCGTGGACAGGAGCCGACCATGCCCCATTTGTCTTCCTGGGAACCGTGCCCCCATATCCTTAACACCAAATATATGCATTCCCATGCACATAGATGATTCAGTGATGCAAATAGGACAAACAATGAAAATAGCACACAACAATTCAACAATTCATAGTTCAAATTAGAAATTACACATTTCAAGCTTAAATATTTTTGGAAGTGCATAGTACAAACTTAAATTTATACCACATCACCAATCTAATTATTTCTAGAATGATTCCACATATGGTCCACAAGATAATCGGGAAGTTGCCGATCGCTTGTCATTCTAGAAGTTGTCGATGAATAACTAGGAGTTGAGAACATCTATGGCATCTTGTGCTAGGAGGTGGACATGTACTCATAAGTCCTTCCAATGATGTTCGGCAAAATCTTCGGTGCTAGAAGTTGTCATAAACACGACATGCAATAGAAACGAGGAAGATCCAATGAACACAAAGGACATAAGATTTTAACGTAGAAAAACCCATCCAATGATAAGGGTTAAAAACCATCGTCGACAGTTAGTGGAACTTCACTACATCGGGAGAGGTTACCACGCCGGGGATTTACAGCGATGATCAAATCCCGTGTGGCATCTTACAATAGGTATATATAGCAGCGGTGTCCTAGGTCGAAACTGAATTGCGAAGGGCCAAGGACTCCCGGCTATGGGCCTCGGCTCTGCTTCATCAGAACCTTTATATGAATTTGGATCATAACTCAACCGGAGTGATTATTTCTTTCCCCATACCTCCCATGCCTAGAGCATCAAAATGTTTCTCCCTTGAAAAGAAACATAGAGAGAACATTGTGCCACCTAGTTGGCTTTTTACAGTGAATACTATTTAGAAAGTTAAGTGCGTTTTGGCCCAAAAAAGAGATGCAACTAGGAAGATAAATTTCTCAATGATGAATCAATAATTTGAGATGTATATTTCCTTGAGTCCTCTTATATTCTTGGTGTGGTGCATTCAAACGCCTAGTACTAGTACTAGGCTAGTAGTTAGGTTAGATAAAAAATGTAGCTAACTTCATTGCTAGCTGTTTTGGGTACCATTTCCTTTTATCTCAATTATGTTTTTTTCTCTCTTCTTATACTGCGGTGGAAAAGCACTAGAAAACAAACTTTGGTCATATGGCACACAAACCACATAACGGTTTGCACTTTTTGTGTGTGAAATGCACAGAACATGCTAGTTGTTTTTTCTGCAGTGTCCACCAGCCGAATCTCCAAAACACATGCTCTCACTTAAATCTGTCTTGTGCACCTTTTAGCTGCGTTGCTATTTTCATAGTTTTCAAAAAAGTTTAAAAGTTAGGACTTTAACTTGGTACCTCCTCTCTAGCAAAGTTTAAAATTCCAACTTGCTACTCCAGAAAAAAGCACTTTACAAACCAACTTCTGTAATGAGCCTCAAAACCATCAGAACAGAAATAGATGAATTGACGCAAATGATTACCTGATAACCAATTTCCTCAGTAAGACCAAGGAAAATGGTTTTAAAACAAAAGGTTTGAGATAAATAATACCTCACGGTCTTATTTACGGAAAAACACCCTAGCATAACAAAAATATTGTAGAGGTCTAATTCGGTACATGATGGATCAACGGAGACATACATTTAGAGATTTTTCATGTGGAAACCTAGTAAACACCCTTGATAGGCCCAGAGTCATGATCTTCTCTCTTGCCCACAGCGTACACATGAGGGGGTGTCATCGGACAAGGATCTGCAGCAAGAATTCAACCATCGACAAGATTCCCTCAAGGTACTCAAAGTTTTGTCCACTGCACTACCTCATGTGTTGAGTTCTTTTTCGATTGTATTTCTTGTTTATGATTGAACTGTGGAGACGGAGCCACACACTGTTCTCTCCTTTACAGCCTCACACACACGCAGTGCACGTCCAGGTCGTGCAAAACACCAAAACCATGTCCCTTGCCCATTCCCTTGCTCATGTCCACTACGTGTGCAGAGCATGTCAATAGTGCTCAGAACAGGAGCTACACGCATGCTACATGTCCTGCTTTTCTTAGATACAATTTACACAAGTGAAAACCCCAAGCTTAATTTACACACTCTAAACCCTCACTTCCTTTACTGCTTGATCTACCTAAAGGCCCAATTCTGTCAAAGGTCAACTTGATCTACATATATACTGCTTACAACTGATATTACATAGTTGGAACATATGATTAACAGACTGGACTCATTCTCAATTTCTTTCAGTTAAGTCGAGTCACCGAGCAATTTTGTATGCAAGAGTGCTTACTAGAGAAACTATGATGACTACTGATGAGTGAAAAACACATGTGAGGAGTTGGAGTCGTAGAGAATAATGCTAACTTGATGTAGTTACTACATACAGTTGGCATCTATTATTATATTATTAAAACGATAGAAAACGGACGGCTAAGATTCATCACTGTAAAGTTTAGATATTGAACGGTTGAGATTTCTAGGTCCCTCATTGGCTAAAAAAGAGTTTCTCAACACCGACCAGTCTGTATTGCAGTCGTAGTGAAATCAAAGACATGATGTGACGCCCCTGATTTAATCGTACACTAATCATATACGCAAACGTGTACGATCAAGATCAGGGACTCACGGGTATATATCACAACACAACTCTAGACACAAATGAAAGACATAAAAGCTTCATATTACAAGCCAGGGGCCTCGAGGGCTCGAATACAGAAGTTCGATACACAAGCGAGTCAGCGGAAGCAACAATATCTGAGTACAGACATAAGTTAAATAAAGATGTCTTAAGAAGGCTAGCACAAAAGTAGCAACGATCGAAAAGGCAACGCCTCCTGCCTCGGACCTCCTAACTACTCCTGGTCGTCAGCGGTCTCCACATAGTAGAAGGCTCCGTCTGGGTAGTAGTAGTAGTCGGCGGGGGTGGCATCTGGCTCCTGGGATCCACCATCTGATCGTATCCACCGGATATAGGGGAAAAAGAGGTAGCAAAACATCCATGAGTACTCATCCAAAGTACTCGCAAGACTTACATCAGAAATATGCTAAGTATGCATCAGTATCAAAGGAAAGGGTTGTATCTATGGATTGAACTGCAGAATGCCGGAATAGAGGGGAAAGCCTAGCCTATCGAAGACTAGCATCTTCAAGCAACTCCAAGCATCTTGCAGCATTCAGAAGAGTACAGAATAGCAGTTTTAATAATTAACAAACATGTTGGAGTGTTAACGCCCAAAGATCCTTCCTCGACTCCCTGCGAGAAAGCAATCCCGGAGCCACATATCCATCACATATCTCGAGTATCCTCTTATAGTTGTAATAGATCAGGATACAAGTCTGAGCGTCCATTACAGTGGACACGGCTATTCGAATGGATAATCTTCCCTGCAGGGGTGCACCACATTACCCAACACGCTTGATTACTCTGGCCGGACACACTTTCCTGAGTCAATGCTCGGCCTCGGAAGATCAACACGTCGCAGCCCTATGTAAGCACTCCGGGGTCTTGGGCCCATCGTCCGTTGCACTCCGGGCCATTGTGCGTAGGGGGATACTAGCACCACCTCTGCCTGGATGGCGCGATCCGGCCCGGCCACAATGCAATGAATATATGTGGTTGCTCCTTAGTCTGTATGCTGCAAAAGTCTACTCAACTATAGTTTGAATTGAGGCAGTATGAGCCATCATGCGGGTGATGCCTGTGTTTTGTGCTCTGAGAGAGATTTGCCAGTGCATCATTTCTTCAAGCACATCAGCCATTATCTTGTGTACTGATATATGGTTTTATCGTGTTCGCTGCAGTTTATTTTCTCAATTTCCTTTGACGGGAAAATTAAGGCATGGCTTTATGACAATCTAGGTTCTAGGGTGGAGTATGATGCTCCAGGAAAATGGTGTACTGCAATGCTCTATAGTACCGACGGAACAAGGTAAGCATAAATGTGTTATTTTGCTCACTAGAAGTGTTTCTAGTTGTTGATATGTAATATTTTACTTGTTGATTTGAAGGTTGTTCTCATGTGGAACAAGCAAAGAGGGAGACTCGCATTTGGTTGAGTGGAAGCAAAGTGAAGGATCTATCGAAAGGACATATTCTGGATTCCGTAAAACACCATCTGGTGTAGTGCATGGTGTCGTGCAGTTTGATACAGCTCATAATCACATTTTAGCTGCTGGTGAAGAGAACCGAATTAAGTTTTGGGATGTTGATAACACCAACATGCTTACCTGCATTGAAGCCGATGGAGGCTTGCCAGTAAGTCTCAATTCCCTATTATATTTGTCAACTTTTTTTCTCCGTTTAGATTAATAATCTAACCCCTGTACATTCTAACAGAGATTTCCACAGTTAAGGTTCAATAAAGAAGGCAATCTTCTTGCTGTTACTATAGTAGAAAATGGCTTTAAGATACTTGCAAATACTGATGGGCTCAGATCTTTACTAGCTTTTGGTAGCCAGCCCTTTAATGTGTTTCATGTGGCTACAATGCCAGAAACTCGAGACCAAGCCAGAAAGGTTCGATCCACCTTTCCTGAGGAGTCAACCCCATGCATTGCACTCTCCATGAATGATTCTAATGTGATAGCTGCATGTGGTGGAAAATTATCCAAAGTCCTCGACGATGATGACCTTCTTAGGGCTTCTCCACCACTCTCGTCCGTGCCGCCCTCGTCTGCAAGCGATGGTACCAGCATGCCTCCGAACCCGCCTTCCTCTGCCGTTTCCGTGAGCGCCACCGGTCCCGCCTCCTCGGCTTCTACCTTGTGGACAAGGAGGGTAGTAAAGTGGCTTCCATTCGCTTCTTCCCAATGCTACCTCAGCCCCCAGAGCTTGCTGCCGTCATCCGCCGTGTGGTGAGCTACAGTTTGGAGTCCTACCGCGGTGCGCCAGCCAAATTCCTCTGCTCCCAGAGCAGCAGAGTCCTCATCAGCTTGTACAACCAGAACAATCGCAACAAATTTACAGTTGGGGTGCACAATCCTTTGTGTCCTGAGAGAGGCCTGGTTGTCGTCCCACCATGCCGATACGTCCAAATCCAGGATGTCTATTACCGCAATCTCCTCTCGGTAGGTGAAGTCGATGGCTTGTCCTACTTGCATGTGTCGGTGGTGTCTAACATACAGTTAACAACATCAACGGTGCACGTACATATGCTGCGACATGGTGATGGTGTGTGGCGCATGTATCATACCTTGGACACAGACCAGCTCCTTGATCTGCGACAGGAACCAAAAGCTGTGCTTGCTGACAATAAAATCTACATAGCAAGCGCCCAGAAGGACATTGTTGTCTTTGATTTGAATGCCTCGAACATCTCCACGGTTCAGCTCCCACAAGGGGTGGAGTATGGTGATAGAGATATCATGTTGGCAAAGGCTGATGATGCTTCTGGTGTGTATGTTATCCATGTCAAGAAGATTCAACTTCACGTTTGGCTACACAAGAGGGGCAACTGGTTGCTGATCGACACCATTTGTTTGCGTGACATGGTTGCTAATTTGAGGATCCCAGGTTGCGAGGTTGAGGATGAGCACAATGCTCCTCTCCAGATACACCATGTAGGTGACTATGCTGAGTTTGTGTTCTTGGAGATGGGTCGATGCGCACTCCACTTAGATGTCAAGTCCATGCAGTTGCATAAAGTGTATGACATGACAGAAGAAGAACTGCAATTGGGTGACATCCATCCTCTCATGATGATCTGGCCTCCCACATTTCCTGTGGTCAAGGATAATCTGTAAGGTTTGCCTTTTTGTCCTCTTGTGGAGGTTACAAAGTTCTGTTGTGTGCATCGTCCATTGCCTGTTAGGTATTGCTGTGGAAATATGTTGGGTATATGGTTGTCCTTTGGCCTTTTTGACAGGACTAGCTAAGTGACATTAGAGAATGCTTGCCGTGCAATAATATGAAATAACTTACTGGGGTAGTGTTCACTTATGGTCATAATATTGGACCGCTGGTGTGGGTGTGTTTCTTCTATTTAAAGCTTTGGATGGAACTAGGCATAATGCTTCTTGAACCTGTTACTCCCCCCTTACTAAGTCTGATAACATCAGTTTGTGATGTTACTGAAAAATGATTTGTTTGCTGTTCTTAGTATGCACCTCACATTGAGTCGTATCGCTGTTTTCTGAACTATCAGCACAAAATTAGAAATTAGGCCTACAAAAGTACTCCCACCGTAAAGAAATATAAGAGCGTTTGAAGGAGTATAACATCATGTATATGAAGAACTGGAAGATGCTTAGCCTTGTTCACGTGTTGACCACAATATTTTTCTCGTCCCGAAACAGTATCACAAACCCATCAGACATGGAATCTAGCTTTGTACTCACTCCGTCTCAAAATAAGTGTCTTGACCTTAGTATAATTTTGTACTAAAGTTAGTATAAAGTTGAGACACTTATTTTGGGACGGATGGAGTATTTCTCAAGTATAATCATGGTGTAATTTACTGCCTACCTTTGAATTGTGAACCCCAAGCTATCTGTTAATACTTGTTTTTTTTTAATCCGAATGTTGTAGATGGATTGCATATTTTATTCTGGAACTCTAGTGGGTCATAATTTATACATGTGTATGCCTGAGCTTATGCATGATTTGTGATTCAGATATATAACTCTCAAAATTTTCCTTATGTATGACAATTGGCAAGTTGCTGGTCCAAGCTAATGGTGGTTAATTTGTGTTTGTGTGGCATTTTTCCTTGTATGATCAGAATTTTGCTGTACTCGATGCAGATTATAAATTGGAAACATCTCCGTTTAGGATATGATGCCATTTAACCTATAATAGCATTTCGGAAAAGAAAAGGAAACTATATTGCTCCAGCAGATTCACTATTTGATTTCTGAGCACGCGTAACGTTTTAGTATAGTTGTGCTAGCCACTTGTCTTGTTAGTTCATTTAATTTTGTGATGTGTTAAGTGGCCGAAAAGTATTCTGATGCTAAATTATCTTACATGTTCCTTTGTTTTCTCTAAAACAGCAATGCCATGTGATGAAGGACAATATACGCAAGCATTTGGATGGTCAGCGACCAGGAAGAGCAGAGAACTGTATTTCCTTAATCAGTTGCAGTTCTAACTATCTTTAGTATACTTGTAGCGGATTTTTTAGATGCTATGTAACCGGAGCAGGTATTCCTATGCTATGGCACCACGACTGTTTGTGACCGAGATCTTTGTTTCATGCACAAGACTCTCTATGTATGTTTGGTAGCCATCCCGTCTGGAGTCTGCTTACGTCAGTCTTGTGTATGGTGCTTGACTGAATTGCTATGTGTGGTGCTTGACTGAATTGAAGAAACTGCAAGCAGTGTGTATGGTTACTATGGCAAAGATGTTTGTGTGGTAGTAAGGCTGGGTAGAAGACTAAAGATGAGATCTGTACGTTTATGATCTGGTTGTTGTTACCTTGGGCAACTGGAGCTTGAATGAATTCCAGTATCTTGATAGTTCGTGGTTGTTGAGGGTTGGAGGATCTTGATCGTTTCTCATAATGACGTTGCCATCTTCTTTTGTGTACTCGGTACTCCATTTGTTTCTACCTGTCATAGATGTGGTATATATATATTTGGTTTTAATATAAATAGCAATGTATCCTTATATGTGTATACTCCCTCCATCCCTCCCCGCAAAAAAAAATAAAAAAATCCCTCCATCCCAAAGTAAGTGTATTTGAATTAGTACAACTTTGTATTGAGCCGAGGGAGTATATGTTTTCTACAGCCAACAAAAAAAATTGTACCAGAATAAGATGTTAGCTATGTATCGTCAAAAAATGTGTGTACACCACTAGTGACACAGCCAGGACTGACTACAGCCTCCTCTCCAAAAAAAAAAAGAGAGAAAAAGATTAGGGTTCCTCTTCCTCCCGCTCGCTCCGCCGCTGGTCCGCCTCGTCTTCGGTGGCCTAAGGGTCATTGGGGCGCGGTGGATCTCGGCCTTGCCGGTGAAAGGGCTCTGTTTTTAGATGTTTCTTTGAGTTTTGTTAGTGTTTGTGTCCCGTTCAGTTCTCTAAAGATGAAATAAGGTTTCTCCCCGCCTAACCCATGTTCCGGTGGTGTGTCTAGCACCGTTGGTGGGCGTGTGAAGGTGATATGTCTCAAGCGGATCTATCTTTGGTAGATTTTCTTGGATCTGGTCGTCGTTTGTCTACGTTCGTGTGTCTTCAGATTGGATTCTTCTGATCTACGCTACTCTTAATCGGCGGTGGTTGCTATTCTGGTGCGCTGGTCATACGGGGCCTTAGCACTACGACTCCCCTATTGTCTCCTACAACATGTTTTACCCGGCTCCGTAGAGGAAGGGGCGAAGACGGCGGCACGCCTTCGACTCGCTTCAGTGCTTGTAGTCGTCGCTAGGTAGTATTTTATCTCCCTCTCCATTCATTTTGGCCACCAACCGCTTATGGAGTACCACTTAAAATCTTTGCACGTATCTATTTCAGTACATTATTAGTGGCTTGTACTACATCACTAATTATGGAAAAAGAAGCTGGATATGATTGTCACTGAAAAGTATGTCAATATGTATCACAAATATGTGAGTACGTAGATAAAATTAAGCCACCCTTTGAAGCATAACTAAACATCAGACTGGACAATCCCACGTTGAGCATATCACAAGCATACATATCTTGATGAGACATGCATGGTAGCACCATTTTTAGTACATGGCCAGCAAGGCAGAGTATTAAGGACTAATATGATCATCACTCAAGATGCATTGCTATTTAAAATGATAAGATCTACTCTCTCCGTCCCATAATGTAAGACGTTTTTCTGACATAGTGTCATAAAACATCATACATTATGGGATGGAGGGAGTACTATCTTGACGTTACATAACAGAAAAGATCTAGCATTTCCCTCCAGTTCTACTACTTCTTGCTCATCAAGCTTCTTGTTCTCGGAGAGACCACACCAAGCAAACACGACTCGGTTAAGCATAGAGAAGTACAGATGCATGATCAAGAACTGAGTTAAATTTATCTTGCATAGAAATTCTCTCAATTGTCAGAAAGGGAAGAATTTGATAAAAGCTTCTCCTATCCATATGTAGTCCGGATGTTTCCTGTTGTCAGAGCATCATGCATCTACAAATACAAGGGAAAATAATATAGTTTACATTACAAGGAAAGAACTAGGAAAATTATGCTCTCTAATCCTGATCATGTATGTATTGAACAATTAAGAATGCAATTCAAGTTCTTTTGCTAACTCATAGACGACAAATGTAAAAACTTGATGCTGCTGCACAAAAGCACATGTCAGACCAGTGAAGAGAAAATGAAAAGAATATCGTACGACAAAATATATTCACAGGTTGACAATATGACTGATCACTTGTATCAATTTTAATAGCTCATCATCCCAATAAGACTTGCGTAACGCACACAGCTTACGACCGGTTGTATTGATGTATTGATATTACATTATAAGTTTTATGGCTCAATGGCTGGTTAGCAACCGAAGGTGTATCCCAAATCAAGCTCAAGTAGGTCAAAACAGTCAGCCATTTACTCCCTCCAATGGACATTTCCTGCTAATTATATCTTGTGACCTAACATTGCCTTAATGCACACATCTTTCCTGACAGCAGCACTACAAGTGTAGGCCACAATGTTTTGCATGTGCAGTGAAGCTGTTGGTTTCCACTCCTGTGACAGCTTAGAAGCGCCTCTTCACTAGTAGAAAACAGGGCTTTGGTTGAGACCAGGATAAGGGCATTAATCCCGGTTCACTGACGAACCGGGACCAAAGGGGGCATCAGTCCCGGTTCGTGAGGCCAGGGCGTCGGCCGGGCCTCGGGGGCCATTGGTCCCGGTTCGTCTGACCCCTTTGGTCTCGGTTCCAGACACGAACCGAGACCAATGGTCCTCGCTCCTGGCCCACCACCTTTAGTCCCGGTTGGTGGCTGGAACCGGGACCAAATGTTGTCCTTTAGTCCCGGTTTTAGCCACCAACCGGGACTAAAGAGAGGCCCATATATACCCCTGCCCCTGCCCACGAGCAGAGCCACTGCTCTGTTTTTTTGGCCGGCCGTGGGAGAGCTTTGTGTTGCTCTAGCTCACCTCCTATGCACATGAGGTGTTTGATGAAATGCCCGAGCCAAACTTAAGCTTTCTCCTCTCGAAGCTCCTTGTCCAAGCTCCATTTTCCTCAAGATTTGTCTAGATTTGACGGTCCATCCTATCCAGTCCCCGTCCTCACCGCCGTCGATCTCGTCGCCGGCACCACCGTGGTGAGCCTCTTGTTCTTATCTTCTTTCTAAAAGAAAAAAAAAATTCTTACTTGTATGATTTAGGTAGATACTTGTATAATTTTCTTACTTTTATTATTGTTTGTCATTATATAGTGCGATGGTTTTGGTATCCGCCTCCGTCGGCCCTCGTCCTGTCTATGATTCGGATGTGGTATATATTATCTTTTATAACTATTTGTTTCATTTAGTGTTTATGACAATTATGCCGACCAGCGTGACATAGATGTTTTTATCTAGGAGGTATGTGAATCGGAAATTCCAACCGACCCTATGTTTGAGAGGTTAAATTTAGTTGACAAAGAAAACAATTACTTGAAGAAAAATTGAAAAGAATTGAGGAGGAGAAGATGAGATTGGAGTTGCATGTTGCGGATGTCGTCGATGATCACAAGATCAAGATGGATAAAATGCGCTTGAAGAATAGAAAGATTAAAAAATATGCCATTCATACCGAGGCTTGGTATCATTATGCCGTTGGATCAATGGTTACCTTAGTTGCGATTATGATCGCATTTGTTGTTGCATTGAAATGTTTTACATAGTTTCAATGTATGTTTTAATTAGATGCTCTAGAGAGCTCTATGTTGTTCAATGAGAACTATGTATGAACTTTATGTATTTATTTTTTCAGTAATAACATTTGATCACTACTGTACTTTGGTTTTAATGTGATGATGAACTTCTATTAATTTGGTCACTTCTCTATTCATGATGTTCTGTAATGGTTTTTGACACACTTAATTATATATAATGCACGCAGATGAACCGGCAATGGATGTACGGTGACAGAAGCACCTCCGAGTACATTAAGGGCCTGCATAATTTTCTCGAAGTGGCTGAGGCAAACAAGCAGAATGGTTTTATGTGTTGTCCATGCCCTATCTGTGAGAATACGAAGTCTTGCTCTGACTCGAAAACCCTTCACATCCACCTTCTTGAGAAGGGTTTCATGCCACACTATAATGTTTGGACCAAGCACGGAGAAAGAGGGGTTATGATGGAAGACAACGAAGAAGAAGAGAATGATGACAACTATGTGCCTCCTGAATATGGTGATGCTGCAATGGGGGAAGCTGAAGATCAAGAGGAACTAGACAATTGTGACACCCCCGGCCTAATCGTGCACTAATCATACACGTAAATGCACACGATCAAGCCTAAGGACTCACGGGAAGATATCACAACACAACTCTAAAACATAAATAAAGTCATACAAGCTTTATATTACAAGCCAGAGGCCTCGAGGGTTCGAATACATAAGCTTGCGAACAAGCGTCAGCGGAAGCATCAGATATCTGAGTACAGATATGAAATAGAAACAGAAAGGCCTTTAGAAAGGCGGGGCAAAATAAAACACTACGATCGAAAGGCGTAGGCCTCCTGCCTGGGACCCTCCGATCCTACTCCTGGTCGTCAGTCAACTCGTAGCAGTATCCATCCTCTGGGTAGTAGTAGTAGCGATCGTCGGCAGGGCAGCTGTCTCAGGGGCTCCGTCATCTTGGTCACGACAAACTGATATGGGGAGAAAAAGGAAAACAAAGCAACCATGAGTACTCAGAAGTACTCAGCAAGCAAGGATCTACACTACATATGCGACATTTTCAAAGGGAGGCTGTATATGTGGACTGGGCTGCTGAAATGCCAGAATAGAGAGAAGGCCTAGTCCTATCGAAGACTAGCATCTTCAGAGGTCTTCCAGCAATAGAAGAGAGTAGCACAGTACAATATAATGTAGTAGTATCATTAAGTCTCAACCTCACCCAGAGATCCTTTCTCGACTCCCTGCGAGAAAGCAATCCCAGAGCCATACAGTCATCAACCTCGTCCTGAGATCCCTTCTCGACTCCCTGCGAGAAGCAATCCCAGAGCCATAGTATCCAAGTATCCAGTTCTAAAATGTATCAATCAGGATACAACTCCGAGTGTCCTTTACCGTAGGACCGGCTATCGATAGAAGTGTTCTTCCCTGCAGGGGTGCACCAACTTACCCAACACGCTCGATTAACTCCGGCCGGACACACTTTCCTGGGTCATCCCCGGCCTCGGCCAAACGACACATCGCAACCCTACCTACAGCTCAGCAGAGAGGTCCCCGCCGGTCTACAACCTAAGCGCAAGGGGGTCTTGGCCATCGCCCCTCGCCCTCCGGGTCGTTGCGCACAGGGTGGATACCAGCATCGCCTCGGGTGGCCGACACGATCCGACCGTGCCGCCATGCTGAACTGGACGTCTGACAGAGCTTTCGGCTGATGCATACGATGCAGAATGCCCATACTATGCCCACGTGATGGTTAGTGCTATCAGGCCAGAGACCTGCTCGGATTAAATATCCAAATCGTTAGGACTAGGGGCTTGCAGTAACGAGCAGAGACTCACGAAAGATGTGACCCCGTCGCCCTGTCTCGAGGACTTGCTGTAAGGGTTAAGAATGCCCGGCCGCGCCTCGTATTCTGCACTCGGGCACCATACAGGCACCCGTCTTCACAACACTCGCCTCTCAGGCGCACGCGGGTACCCCTCAGGGTCGACCCGCCTATCCAAGTAACAGTGTAAAATCCAAGTATCCGTGTGTCCATAACATCAGGGGAATCCGAGGTATCACCCTCGTTGGATTCCTACTCGATGTAATCGTTAAGGTGAACTCAGAGGAATCACCCTCACTTGGTTCACAATTGAGGTGTTGTACGACAGCGTCGTTACCGGAAGCGGTGAAGGAGGAATCACCCTCGATGACCACGACCGAATAGCTACTCTACAGAGTTAACATCAGAAGTGCTACAAGAGGTTTCACCCTCGGCACTCGATAGTAACGCTGCAGTGTCGTTACAACTAAGGGGGGGGGGGTGATGTGCGGTGTCGGGGCCTGGTCTTTAATCCCGTTGATCGGGTCTTCTGACGATCCAGCGCGGCAGTCGGGATAAGTGGGGTCACTGATAGGTCTCTACCCAGCCTATACTAAGCAGTTTAGGATATGCAGGTAATTATCAACAGCAGGTTACAATAAACAGGCTATGCATCAGAATAGGTAAAGCGGTAGTAGCAGCAATTCTAATGCAAGCATGAGAAATAGAATGGGCGATATCGGGATGATCAAAGGGGGGGCTTGCCTGGTTGCTCGGCAAGAAGGAGGGGTCGTCGGTGACGTAGTCGATCACAGCGGCATCAGCAGCGGTCTCGGGGTCTACCGGAGAGAAGAGGGGGAAGAAACAGTAAATACTAAGCAAACAGGAGCATGACAAATACGATACACGGTGCTAGGAGTAGTCTAACGCAGTACTACACGTATCAGACGGAGCGGGAGAATATCTGACGATATTTCCCAGGTCTTTGGAATTATCGGACAGACGATAAGAGGGGAACGGTTGCACGTTCGGATAGTTAGGGACGTGTGGCGGACGAACGGACCGCGTATTCGGATTCGTGTAGAAAGTATTTTCATCCGAGTTACGGTTTATTTTATATGATTTTCTAAAGTTTTTTTATTAATTTCTGGAATTTATTTAATTTATTAAATCAACATTATCCGAAACAGTGTTTGCTGACGTCAGCCTGACGTCAGGACCAGTGGGTCCCACCTGTCAGCGTCTGATTAGGCTAATTAGTGGTTAACTGATTAATTAATACTTAATTAAACTAATTAACTAAATTAGATTAACCTAATCAAGATTAATTAACTTAATTATTTAACTAATTAATTCAATTATTATTATTAATATTAATATTATTTTCAATTTTTTTTTGGTTTCTGGGCTGTGGGCCCCACGGTCAGTGGCCAGGGGCCAACCGGGCGCTGGGCAGCGCCAAACGGCGCGGACGAGCGGGCGCCCGACCCGGGCGATGGCCGAGCGGGCGCGGCTGGGTGCCGGCGCGCGCGAGGGCGGCCGCGGGGGAGCAGGGACCGGCGCAGGAGGGGGCCGGCAGCTGCGTAGTGGGCAGCGGCGGTGGCGGCGCGAGGCACCAGCAGCTGCAGGCGGCGGCGAGGCGAGCAGCGAGCGGGGCGATGCGGGCGCGCGTGCGGGGCAGCTGCAGCGAGTGGCAGCAGTAGGTGGAGCAGCAGCAGCACGCGCAAGCGGCATAGGCGACGAGCACGACCGGCAGCGGCGAGGTCGCTTGCGGGCGAGGCGCGGCTCGGGCGCGAACGGCGTGAGGCCGGCGCGGCCGTGGCAGAACAAATGAGAAAAAGGGGAGGTGCGGCGCCTCACCGGCGGTGTAGAGGTTCAGGGGCGGCGAGGCGCGATGAAGCGGACTAGGGAAGTGGACGAGGAGGCGAGGCGGCAACGGTGGGGAGGAGAACCGGCAACGGGGCTCGGGGAAGACGGCGACGGTGAGGGGGACGAGGCAGCGACGGGGTCGGCGACGGCGGGGCGGCGTCGGGCGGCGGGCGGCGAGCGCGAGGCGGCGGCGACGGGCGGCCTCCTCCTCTCGATCCCGATTCAATCGGGGGGAGAGGGGGGGAGGAGATATATTGCGATGGGGGGGGGGGCGGGGGGGTACGTGGAGTGCGTGGTGGGGGTGGTGAGTGAGTTGTGGCGTGTCAGATAGGGGAGGGGGAGTGGCTGGCTGGGCCGGCTGGGTCGAGGCCAGGTGGGCTAGGCCCAGTTAGGCCAGGGGGGTTTTCTCCTTTTTTTATATTCATTTCTTTTCTGTTTTGTTAATTGTTCAGGCCCCAAATGGTTTTTGTAAAAAGGGAGACCTAGTCTATAAATCACAGGGCATTGTATACCACTGCAATAAAATGGCTTGGTGCCCATATCTTTTTATTTAATTGAAAATCGATTAAATAGTGCTGTTTTGCTACTATTAGAGTCTCTTAATTAATTTATTATTTGTTGGTTACAATTTTAGAATGGTCTCTGGAATATTTTCCATTTAATGAACAATTTAGTTTTTATGTTGGACAACTTTTATTTTCCACTTTCATTTAAATTTGGATTTGAGTTAGGAGTTGAAATGCAATATGATGCTGATGATGATCATGCACTGTTAAACATGATGACATAGCATAATCAAAAGGGTGATTACTGTAGTTAACCACTGGGGGTGTTACAACGATGTGCCCGATGATGATCTTCGCCGGGTCATTGTTGATGCAAAGAGACAATGCCAAAGTGAAAATGAGAAGTTGAAGTTAGATCGCATGTTAGAGGATCACAAAAAAGGGTTGTACCCCAATTGCGAAGATGGCAACACAAAGCTCGGTACCACACTGGAATTGCTACAATGGAAGGCAGGCAATGGTGTATCTAACAACGGATTTGAGAAGCTACTAAAAATATTAAAGAAGAAGCTTCCAAAGGATAACGAATTGCCCGACAATATGTACAGAGCAAAGAAGGTTCTATGCCCTCTAGGATTGGAGGTGCAGAAGATACATGCATGCCCTAATGACTGCATCCTCTACCGCGGTGCGTACGAGGATTTGAACGCATGCCCGGTATGCGGTGCATTGCGGTATAAGATCAGACGAAATGACCCTGGCGATGTTGACGGCGAGCGCCCCAGGAAGAGGGTTCCTGCCAAGGTGATTTGGTATGCTCCTATAATACCATGATTGAAACATCTGTTCAGAAATAAAGAGCATGCCAAGTTCATGCGATGGCACAAAGAGGACCGTAAGAAAGACGGGAAGTTGAGAGCACCACCTGACGGGTCGAAGTGGAGAAAAATCGAGAGAATGTGGAGGGACTTTGCAGGTGACGCAAGGAACCTATGGTTTGGTTTAAGCGCGGATGGCATTAATCCTTTTGGGGAGCAGAGCAGCAATCATAGCACCTGGCCCGTGACTCTACGTATCTATAACCTTCCTCCTTGGCTGTGCATGAAGCGGAAGTTCATTATGATGCCAGTGCTCATCCAAGGCCCTAAGCAACCCAGCAACAACATTGATGTGTACCTAAGGCCATTAGTTGAAGAACTTTTACAGCTGTGGAATGGAAAAGGTGTACGTGTGTGGGATGAGCACGACCAGGAGGAATTTGACCTACGTGCGTTGCTGTTTGTAACCATCAATGATTGGCCTACTCTCAGTAACCTTTCAGGACAGACAAACAAGGGATACCACGCATGCACCCACTGTTTAGATGACACCGAAAGTATATATTTGGACAAATGCAGGAAGAATGTGTACCTAGGGCATCGTCGATTTCTTCCGACCAACCATCAATGTCGAAAGAAAGGCAAGCATTTCAAAGGCGAGGCAGATCACCGGAAGAAGCCCGCCGTCCGTACTGGTGATCACATACTTGCTATGGTCAATGATTTACATGTAATCTTTGGAAAGGGTCCCGGCAGACTATCTGTTCCGAATGACGCTGAGGGACGCGCACCCATGTGGAAGAAGAAATCTATATTTTGGGACCTACCCTATTGGAAAGACCTAGAGGTCCGCTCTGCAATCGACGTAATGCACATGACGAAGAATCTTTGCGTGAACCTAATAGGCTTCTTGGGCGTGTATGGGAAGACAAAAATACACCGGAGGCACGGGAGGACCAGCAACGTGTGCACGAAAAATATGGCATGCCTCCAAAGCAGTATGAAGGTCCTGCCAGCTACACTCATACCAAAGAAGAGAAGGAAATCTTCTTTGAATGCCTGCTCAGTATGAAGGTCCCGTCTGGCTTCCCGTCGAATATAAAGGGAATAATAAATATGGCAGAGAAAATGTTCCAGAACCTAAAGTCTTACGACTGCCACGTGATTATGACGCAACTGCTTCCGGTTGCATTGAGGGGGCTTCTACCGGAAAATGTTTGACTAGCCATTGTGAAGCTATGTATATTCCTCAATGCAATCTCTCAGAAGGTGATCGATCCAGAAATCCTACAAAGGTTAAGGAGTGATTTGGCACAATGTCTTGTCAGTTTTGAGCTGGTGCTCCCACCATCCTTCTTCAATATCATGACGCACGCCCTAGTTCATCTAGTCGAAGAGATTGCCATTTTGGGCCCTGTATTTCTACACAATATGTTCCCCTTTGAGAGGTTCATGGGAGTCTTAAAAAATATGTTCGTAACCGTGCTAGGCCAGAAGGAAGCATCTCCACGGGCCATCAAACAGAGGAGGTCATTGGGTTTTGTGTTGACTTCATTCCTGACCTTAAGAAGATTGGTCTCCCTCAATCGCGGTATGAGGGGAGACTGACGGGAAAAGGCACGCTAGGAGCGGACTCAATAATATGTAGGGACGGGCATTCTTGTTCTCAAGCACACTACACAGTTCTACAGAATTATACCTTGGTGACCCTGTATGTCAACGAACACAAGAATATTCTGCGCTCCAAACATCCTGAGCAATGTGATGACTGGATTACATGTGAACACATTAGGACTTTCGGCAGTTGGTTGCAAACACGTCTCATGGGTGACAACACTATTTCTGATGAGCTGTACTCGTTGGCCAGGGGACCATCTTCGACTGTATTAACTTACAAAGGGTACGAGATAAATGAGCACCAACCAAAACAGTGGTGTCTGCTTTGATGCAGCAACCAAGAGGGGAAATGACACATATTATGGTTACATAGTGGACATATGGGAACTTGATTATGGAGAGGATTTTAAGGTCCCTTTGTTTCAGTGCAAATGGGTAAATCTGTCAGGAGGCGGGCTACAGGTAGACCCACAGTACGGAATGAAAATAGTGGATCTGAACAATCTTGGGTCCACAGACGAACCATTCGTCCTAGCCAATGATGTGGCGCAGGTTTTCTATGTGAAGGACATGTCTACCAAACCAAGAAAAAGAAAAGATAAGGAAGCGAATACATCATACGATGAGCCAAAGCTCCACATAGTTCTTTCAGGAAAAAGAGACATCGTGGGAGTGGAGGACAAGACAGACATGTCTGAAGATTATGAAAAGTTTCATGAAATTTCTCCCTTCAAAGTCAAGGCTGACCCAAGCACCCTGTTAAACGATGAAGAATATCCATGGTTACGGCGCAATAAGCAAAGGACACAAGCGAAGAAAAAGTGAAGACTTTCTCTCCACAACTGTTATGATGATGCCTTTGATCTAGAATATCACCACAGTTAGATGTGAAGAAATGAAATGCCTTTTGTAACAGATGAGTTTTCGTATGAAACCCTGATACTTCGAAAGAGATTGTCCATTTTGTACACGAAGTGCATCCATCTTTTGCTGTAACCCTCTCAACTTTTTAGCACATGTTATGTGGGTGAAATGATGATACCATGCCAACTTTCAACCTTTTCAGAGTTCATTTGTAGTGCTTTTCAATTTCAGGGTCATTTAGCTCAAAAAAATCAGTAAATGCATGAAAAATACCAAATGAAGTCAGAAAAGGGTTGAAAATTGATGATGTGTCTTTGAATGGTGCATTTTGAACACACAAAAAGTCTGGAGTTCAAATAAGTTCAAAAAAATGAAATCCCTTTGTAACAGATGTGTTTTTGTCCGAAACCCTGATACTTCGAAAGAGATAGTCCATTTTGTACACGAAGTACATCCAGCTTTTGCCGTAACGCTCTCAACTTTTTAGAACATGCTATGTGGGTGAAATGATGATACCATGCCAACTTTCAACCTTTTCAGAGTTCATTTATAGTGTTTTTCAATTTCAGGGTCATTTAGCTCAAAGAATGAACTAATAGCAAAAAGAATGAACTAGAAAACTTTTATAAAACTCTAATAACAAAAAGAATGAACTAAAAATAATCAATTAAAATATTCTATTATGATCAACTAAAACAAAACTATAATATTCTTCAATAGCAAAAAGTATCAACTAAAAAGCTTTTATAAAACTCTAATAGCAAAAGGAATCAACTAAAAAGATTAAACCTCTAGTATTTTTTAAACTAAAATTATATAAAATTTATGCAACTAAATTATCAAAGTATTTTTTGTTTAAAACATTAATAGCAAAGAGAATTTTTTTGTTAGAAACTTTAATAGCAAACTAAAATAACAAAATCTGTTTTTGATTAAAACAAATATTTAAAATAACCTAAAAATTACCAAATTGAATATAATGATAAAACCAATGGTACTAACAGAAAGTTTATAGTTTTTGTGACCTAAAAGCAAAAAGAATCACTGAAAAATGTAAGTATTTAGTTGTAAGTAGAAACAAAAGAAAATAAATAAAGCAAAAAACATAACAAAAAAATGGAAAACAATTAAAAAATGCCGCCTACTGGGCCACCACGGCCTGAATACGACTAGAAACCCAACCAGCTAGTTGGGCCAGGATTCAGGCCCGCAGAAGGCATGTGACGACCCCGGATTAATCGTGCACTAATCATACACGCAAATGCACACGATCAAGCCTAAGGACTCACTTGAAGATATCACAACACAACTCTAAAACATAAATAAAGTCATACAAGCTTAATATTACAAGCCAGGGCCTCGAGGGCTCGAATACATAGCTCAATGGCATACAAGTGTCAGCGGAAGCATCAGATATCTGAGTACAGATATATTACAGAGAGAGAGATAAGCCTTCACAGAGGCGGGGCAAAATAAAATACTACGATCGATAGGCGTGGGCCTCCTGCCCTGGACCCTCCGAATCCTACTCCTGGTCGTCGGTCGGCTCCTCGTAGTAGTAGTACTCTCCGGGCTGGTAGTAGTAGTGGTCGTCGACGGGGACAACTGACTCTGGGGCTTCGTCGTCTGGATGCGACAAAGGGATAAAGGGGGAAAAAGGAAAATAAAGCAAACGTGAGTACTCATCCGAAGTACTCAGCAAGCAAGGATCTACACTACATATGCAACATTTTCAAAGGGGGCTGTATATGTGGATTGGGCCGCAGAAATGCCAGAGTAGAGAGGGAAAAGCCTAGTCCTATCGAAGACTAGCATCTTCAGCATCTTCATCAGTCTTGCCGCATTAGAAGAGAGCAGAATAACATAATGTAAAGTAGTAGTAGCATCAACCTCGGCCAGAGATTCTTCCTCGACTCCCTGCGAGAAAGCAATCCCAGAGCCGTACTATCCAGTTCTCATCTCCAGTTCTAGTTGTACCGATCGGGATACAACTCCGAGTGTCCGTTACCGTAGGACAGGCTATCGATAGAAGTTTCTTCCCGGCAGGGGTGCACCAACTTACCCACCACGCTCGCTTAACTCCGGCCGGACACACCTTTCTAGGTCATGCCCGGCCTCGGCTAAGCAACACGCCGCAACCCGACCAAATACTTAACAGAGAGGTCAGCACGCCGGACTAACCTATGCCCCCAGGGGTCTTGGGCCATCGCCCCGGACGCTCCTGCACGTTGCGTACACCGCCGGTGAGCAGACCTAGCAACCCCTTAATACAAGCGCGGTTGCGTTCCCAGTCCAACCCAGCGTGTGCCGCTCAGTTGCTGACGTCTATTAAGCTTCGGCTGAAGTATACGACGCAGAACGCCCATACTATGCCCACGTGATGGTTAGTGCTATCAGGCCAGAGGCCCCTCGGATCAAATAACCAAACCGTTTAGTGGTTTAGGAGCGCGCGGATACGAGCAGAGACTCACGATCGATGTGACCCCGTCACCCCGTCTCGAGGACTTGCGGCAAGGGCTAGGAATGCCCGGCCACGCCTCGTAGTTATCTCGCGGGCACCTCTTAGGTCAACCCGACTCCACATCACTTCGCATTCATGCTCGCGCGGGTACCCCTCAGGGCCGACCCGTCTTTAGTATCATAGTATCATGGTTTAGTGTTCAGTCGTAGTAACCAAGTCTCCGTGTGTCTGACACCAAGGGGGAACCTAAGGAATCACCCTCGATGGAATTCCCGCTCGATGCTATCGTCAAGGTGAACGAATGAGGAATCACCCTCGAGGTCCACACTTGAGAAGTTGCACGACGACGTCATTATCGGGGGTGGTGTAAGAGGAATCACCCTCACTTAGCACGACCGAATAACTAACCTACAAGGTTATCATCAGAAGTGCTGACAAGGTATCACCCTCGACACTCGATAGTAAGCATCTTAGGGAAGTGATGTGCGGTGCAAGGGTCTGATCTTCGATCCCGTTGCTCGGGTCTTCTGAGAGTCCAGCGGGGCAGTCGGGACAAGTGGGTCTCTGATAAGGCTCTACCCATCCTATACTAAACAGTTTAGGATAGCAGGAAAGTATCAACAGCAGGTTACAGGTAAACAGGCTATGCAGCAGATATAGGACAACAGTAGCAGCAGTAACTTCTAATGCAAGCATAAGAGAGAAGAGAGTGGGCGATATCGGAATGCTCAAATTGGGGGTGCTTGCCTGTCTGCTCGACGGCAAGGGCAGGGTCATCGGGGACGTAGTCGTACTCCGGAGCGGCGTCTGCCTCAGGAGCTACGACAACGTCGGGGTCTACCGAAAGAGAAGAGGGGGAAGAAACAAGTAAATATAATGCAAACAGATGCAACACAGTGCGTGCGATGCTATGATGCAGTGCAGGGTTGCCTAAGTATGCCTCTAAGTCATTTTAGTTATTTTTAGAATTAATCTGGGATTTTAATAACCGGTGTGTGTGCACTATTCATCTACCGGAATCGAGCTCGGGGTTATGAGTTCTCCTACGTAGGGGGTTCCGACAAGGAAACAGACGGCACAATCAGACTCGTCTCGTCGTTCTGAGCAACTTTCATGTTTTAACTTTTTCGATCTGAGCTACGGTTTAAAAGTTATTAATTTTTAAAGATTTATTGATTTTCTGGAATTATTTTTATTAACAGAATTGAATTATGACATCAGCATGACGTGTTGCTGACATCAGCAGGTCAACAGTGACGCTGACCTGGTCAAACCTGACATGTGGGTCCAGTGGGACCCACCTATCATTGACTCAGAGGCTAAACTAATGAGTTAAGCTAATTAAGTTTCAGGTGGGGCCTACTGTCAGCGTCAGTATTTATTTAACATAATTCTAATTAAGTGGTTAACGCTAATTAAGTCAGCAGGACCCACTAGTCAGCGGCTGGGGTGAACAGTGACCGCAGTTGACCGCGGTCAACCGAGTCAAAGTAGGTCCAAGGGCCCACTGGCAGCGGCACAGAGGGGCGCCAGGTGGCGGCCAGGTCAGCTCCGGCGACCGGAGTGACGCCGGCGACCCAAACACGCGGCGGCGCGTCGCCGGAGTTGGCCGGAAATTTGCTACAGTGGCCCGTTTCGAGCGCGGCCACTTGCGTTCGATCGGGCGTTCGAAGCTGCGTCGTTTGGTGGCGGTGTTGGACCAAATGGTCGCCGAAAAAATGGCCGGCGACGAGCGAAGGCGGACGCCGGAGTTCGGGACCTCGCGGATTCGGCGAAAAACAGCGCAAGAGCTCGAGCTGATTATCTAGGCAGCAGCAGTAGCACCCCAGGAGCTCACCAGAGCCACTGGCTCGAGCCATAGGGGCTCGGGAGCGCGCTAATGGCAACGGCGGCGGCGGTCAGAGCACGGCCTCGCTGGCAGCTCGTCGGAGGCGCCCAAGTACGTGGGGAAGGAAGCAGGGGAAGAGGTGGAGCTCACCTAGCGGCTATGAAAAGCCTTCGTTAGCTTAGTAGCAGCAAGGGGCTCGGGATCGACGGGGATCGCCGGCGACAGAGAAGAAGAGGCCGAGGTCGATCTCGTTCGTGCGGTCCTCCCCGAGCTCGAGGTTGATGAGCAGCCGAGGCAGAGGAGCGAGGTGAAGCCGCAGGATGTCTCGGTGAGGAGAATGGGAGACGGTGGCCGCGGTGGCGCGGGGCGAATGGCGGCGATGGCGCTCGGTGGCGACAAGATCCAGAGGGGGAGAGCGAGGGGAGAGGGGAGGAGTGGTCGAGGGGATCCAGGGGGAGTGAACGTCCTCGACCTTATCCCCTCCTCGCCACTGTTTCGTCGGTGGCGTCGGCGTGTCGGCCTGCGGCCGGCGAGCGCAAGCTCGGCCACAACGGCGGCGACACGCCCAGGACAGAGAAGGAGAAATGGGCCAGATGGGCTGGCTCCAGGCACTGTGCACTAGTGGCAGTGCATAGTGGCCTTTTCTTATTTTCCTTTCTCTGCTTTCTATTTTCTTTAATGCTTTTCTGTTTTCGATTAGTTAGGGCACTTTTGCATTTTTGTAAAGTATGAGGGTTGTCCCCAATATTACAATGCAAAATTCCCTTCCACCAAAAATTGGTTTAGGCAAATTTGGATTATATTTGAATTTGAAATGAATTTAATATGGTTGCTTTGGTAATGTTTCATGTGGGTTGAACCACTTATCCAATCCAAGTATCAATGGTTATATTTTTATTAGTGCATCTGGAAGATTTGCTAATTAGTGAACATTTTTCCAACAGTGTTTGAGCAAATTTATTATTTGCACTTTTGAATTAGAGTTGATTTTCAGAATGGAGTTTGAATTGTTTTGGTTAACCACTATGTCTAGGCGCTGCAAATGGTATGACTTGGCAATATTAGCAGCTGATCACAGTGGCTATTACACAGGGGTGTTACACAGTAGGCCCACAGGCAGAGAGACACGTTTAGGCCAGTAGGCCTGCAGTTGAGAGGAGCTCGAAGTGGCTGGCGTAGCGGCACTTATAAACCACTCCGAGCCCCTCTCAGCTAGCGAGGTGGGACTAAACTTTTGGCCCCGGGCAGCACCCCCCTTTCGTCCCGGTTGGTGGCACAAACCGGGACCAATACCAACCTTTGGTCTCGGTTCGTGCCACCAACCGGGACCAATACCCACCTTTGGTCCCGGTTCGTGCCACCAACCGGGACCAAAGGACTCTGCTTCCCGCCCTTTGGTCTGCTGAAAACTGACCTTTGGTCCTGGTTGGTGGCACGAACCGGGACCAATGGTGGGTATTGGTCCCGGTTGGTGGCACGAACCGGGACCAAAGGTGGGTATTGGTCCCAGTTGGTGGCACAAACCGGGACCAAAGGTTGTTGTATATAAGGCCACACTTTGAAAATTTTCACCAAATTTCCCATTCTCTCCCCGATGGCCGAACCATAGCACGACGCTGCCAGGCTGCTGCGCCGGAGATCGCCGTCGCCGAGCCCTACCCCGACGCCGCGCCCTGCCCCGACCTCGCCGTGCCCTGCCCCGACCTCGCCGTCGCCGAGCCCAGCCCCGACGCGTCCCCGCTCCCCTCCAACACTGTGAGCCGCGCCTCGCCGTTCCCCTCCTCTCCTCCTCCCCCCCCCGCGCGCCCCAACGCCGCCGCCCGCCCCGACGCCGATACCGCCCGTGCTCCGGCCGCTCCGTTCCCCTCCTTTCTTTTTTTTCCTTTGTTCATGTTGAATTAGGTAATGGAGATTATTGGAGATTATGTAATGCTCTATATATGCTCTTTTTGAAATTTTAGGTATATGCTCTGTATATGCTCTTTTTTGCATTTTTAGAAAAATATTGGAGATTATGTAATGCTCACAAAAAAGTCTATTTTTTGTTCATAATTTTTTTATGTATGTATGTTCATATATGCAAAGTTATATTTAAGAAAAAAAGAAAATGTATGTATGTTCATATGCAAAGAATATGCAAAAGTTAGAATTTTTTATGTTCATAGAATTTTTTTGGGTGATATTGTAGAGTATGAACATTTTGAATATGGATGGATGAACATTTTGTTAGATAATTTTTTCTGTAGTATATATATGAAAACTTGGTCAATTTTTTTTGTAGTAGATGATGATGATGATGATGATATATGAAAACTTGGTCAATTTTTTTTGTAGTAGATGATGATGATGATATATATATATATGAAAACTTGGTCAATTTTTTTTGTAGTAGATGATGATGATGATATGATGTTATATGAAAACTTGGTCAATTTTTTCTGTTGTAATTTTCTTCGATGAATGTTTTCTGTTAAAACTCATATTAAGTTTGTTCGATGAATGTTTCATGGGAGAGAGGGAGTAAAAACTCATCAGACATGAGGGGGGAGGAGTCCCCCTCCGGTTCATCTGTCCGAACATTCCCGGATGTTATCCCCCTTCACCTATATATCGTGTAGTGCCACGTTAGAACACCCCTAACTCTCTCGGGAATTCAACATATATTCAAAATTTACCAAGTTACGAAGTTAAAATGTTCATATATTCAAAATGAGTTAAAAGACTCATACATTCAAAATTTACTCCCGGTCCGCTCGCCCGACCAACTCTCGAGGCCACCCAAACCCTAGAAGAAAGAGCGTTGTCGATCTCCTACCCCCTCCCGCCCCTACCCGATAACTTCGACATGAGGGGGGACGTCGGACATGCATGAGAGAGGCGGTCCGCAACTAATCCATTGCTCTTATATGCATATGATTCCTTGTTGTGATATTAGCTAGGTCTATGTTTGCCACTAATATATCCATCTCTCATGTTTGTATATTGCCATGTTGTAATATTTCCAGAAACTATGGACAGAGACTTAGAACAAGAAGAGTTGTTGGGGGATATAATCCGCGACGGAGGTGATCCCTTGTCATTTCTCAACGACACCGATGGTCAGGAAGGAGAGGATGACGACTCCGGTAATCCAACAATGGAGGACGAAGGAGATCATGACCGCTCCGGTGACTGAATGGAGGAGGAAGAAGACCATGATGACGGCTCTGGTGATCTAACGGAGGAGGGAGCTGTTGCAAAGTCCGGCGAGGTATATATATTAATTAAGCCTGTGCTGACTTGATGCATTAATTGTTTTGGTATGTACATATATTAAGGCTTCTTTCTTCTTTTATAGCCCTCCGGATCGAGCCAAACTTCCGTAAGGAGATGAGGCCCGAAGAAAAGGTTGCGCCAGGATGAAAGGTTCGCGATCACAACAATCGCGGACGATGGCCAACCGATTGAACCCAAGCGGACCAAGGACGCATTTGTACATCAGTGCGGAGCTATTGTTAGGGACAGCGTCCAGCAATGGAATAAGAGTAAGGACGACCCTGAAGGTTCTTATGTCCAGGATAGACTGAAAGGTGATCTTTGGACCTCGCTGATGTCAAATTTCAGCCTACCTCCAGAGAAGGATCCGAATAACCCAGTTATAGAGTCAAAGGTCAAGGCGTCTTCTCTTAAGAAGATGGCAGATCTATTCAGGAACTGGAAGAAAGAGTTGAACACAAAGTTTGTCGACAAAGGGAAGACTCCAGAATTCACCGGCCGATATGAGAAGATAAGAGATCACTGGCTCGCATTTGTGGCCTACAAGAAATCGGAAAAGGGTAAGAAAAGGTCAGAGACAAACAAGAAAAATGCTGCAAAGAAGAAGTATCACCATCACACGGGGTCAGGTGGCTACTACAAAGCCCGGCCGTTGTGGGACAAAGCTGAGCAAGACCTGCTTGCTAAAGGGGTCCAACCAGCAACATTGAACTGGCCAGATCGGTGTAGGACCTGGTTCTTCGGGGTTGGGGGAACTTTGGACCCAAAACAGGGGAGTGTCGTTGGACGGACGAGCAACTTGCAATACCCTTCAAGAAGCTTCAGCAATATATCAGTGCAGCGCAAGAAGGGACGTTCATTCCCGACAGAGAGAAGGACGAGCTGACTGAGGCCCTCGGGAATCCTGAGCACCTTGGACGAACATGAGGCACACCAGGCTCAGTTCCGTGGGTGGTTGGGTTTCCCGGCAGCGGTGGTTACAGAAGCCGAGAGAGAAAGAGGAAAGCGGAAGTGAGCGAAATGCAGAAACTCAATGCAAGAATAGCAAAGCTAGAGGAACTTGCAGCTGCCGGCCAACCATCTCAGCGGCACGAAGATCCTTCCTTTGACGCTGCCCCAGAAGCTACCCCACCATCTCAGCGGAGAAGCAGCGTGGCTTCCACGGAGCTCGTTCAGCCTGATTTCACGGCTCCTCGCCATCCCGTGGATACTATCACGGAGGCTCAACATTGCGAGCTAATGACGAAATGGCAGAACCTCACTTTGAAGGCGGCTGTCGGCTCTGTTGCACCTCCTCAAGCTGACGGAACTTTTCACTGCGGTGCGATTCCACATGGCTATGCTGTTGTGACGGTGGATGAAATAATGGAGGGATTTCAGGAGCTGGAGCTTGACAACCCTACAGGTGAAGGGGAGAATCATCTGGTTTATGCTTTGAGGAGTACCTGTCTATGGAGGAAGGAGTAAATCAAGCTTCCAAACTGGACGCCTCCTCCTCCTACTCCGGCGAGTCACGGCACTCCGCCTCCTCCTCCTCCGGCGAGCAATCAGGGCACTCCACCTCCTCCAGCGTGTGAGGGCACTCCGCCTCCTCCTTCGCCTCCTCCGGCGCGTCGGAGCACTCCGCCTCCTCCGGCGTTTCAGCGGACTCCGCTGTGTCAGCAACGGCGGAAGAGAGGCGGCGCCGCTCCGGCGGCTAGCAGTACAAGAGGCGGGAAAATTTTCAAATACGGTCCAAGCCTCAAGCCTCTGGAAAAGTTACCATATGAGAGGACTGACGAGGAAACCGCGGAAATCAGTGCTGCCGAGGTGGAGGCCCATTTTGCACGGAAACCTCCACCTCCTAAGGAAACAATAGATCAGGTGAAAGTGAAGCGCGCTCTGCGTGCCCTTAAGCGACCACCACCGTCTCCGCCGCAATCCAACTATGAGCGCATTATTGAAAGGACATATAAGGAAGCGGAGTGATCAAGAAGTACTTGCAGTGCTGCAAGAGAAGCAAAACGAAGAAGTGGGAAAACAATTCCCCAGCTCGGCGAACAGGCCAAGCAATTGTGCCCCCCGCTCAAGGTGTCTTGCGATATTGTCGCTAATCATCCGGGGCTACTGCCCGGTACCAATCCTGCTGATTACCTGGCCGATGATTTATAGTTTGAAATGTTAGAGGTAGTAGATATCTTCGGATACGAGTACGGGAAGCCTCTCGTCAAACCTGATTGTGACGACCCCGGCTTAATCGTGCACTAATCATACACGCAAATGCGCACGATCAAGCCTAAGGACTCACTTGAAGATATCGCAACACAACTCTAAAACATAAATAAAGTCATACAAGCTTAATATTACAAGCCAGGGCCTCGAGGGCTCGAATACATAACTCGATGGCATACAAGCATCAGCGGAAGCATTAGATATCTGAGTACAGATATATTACAGAGAGAGAGAGAGATAAGCCTTCACAGAGGCGGGGTAAAATAAAAAACTACGATCGAAAGGCGTAGGCCTCCTGCCCTGGACCCTCCGATCCTACTCCTAGTCGTCGAACGGCTCCTCGTAGTAGTAGTACTCGCCCGGCGGGTAGTAGTACTGGTCGTCAGCTGGGGCGTCCGACTCAGGGGCTTCGTCGTCTGGTGGCATCAAATGGAAAATGGGGGAAAAAGAAAATAAAGCAAACGTGAGTACTCATCCGAAGTACTCAGCAAGCAAGGATCTACACTACATATGCATCACTGTCAAAGGAATGGCTGTGTATGTGGACTGGGCTGCAGAAATGCCAGAGTAGAGGGGGAAAGCCTAGTCCTATCGAAGACTAGCATCTTCAACAATCTTCGACAGTCTTGCAGCATCAGGAGAGAGCAGATGAACATAATGTAAAGTAGTAGTAGTAATATCATCAACCTCGACCTGAGATCCTTTCTCGACTCCCTGCGAGAAAGCAATCCCAGAGCCGTACTATCCAATTCTCATCACATGTTCTAGTTGTACCGATCGGGATACAACTCCGAGTGTCCGTTACCGTAGGACAGGCTATCGATAGAAGTTTCTTCCCTGCAGGGGTGCACCAACTTACCCACCACGCTCACTTAACTCTGGCCGGACACACTTTTCTGGGTCATGCCCGGCCTCGGCTAAGCAACACGCCGCAACCCAACCGAATACCTAACAGAGAGGTCAGCACGCCGGACTAACCTATGCGCCCAGGGGTCTTGGGCCTTCGCCCCAGGAACTCCTGCACGTTGCGTACGCGGCTGAAAGCAGACCTAGCAACCCCTTATACAAGCGCAGTTGCGTTCCCAGTCCAATTCAGCGCGCGCCGCTCAGTCGCTGACGTCCATTAAGCTTCGGCTGAAGTATACGACGCAGAACGCCCATACTATGCCCACGTGATGGTTAGTGCTATCGGGCCAGAGGCCCCTCGGATCAAATATCCAAACCGTAGTGGATTAGGAGCGCGCGGAAACGAGCAGAGACTCACGATCGATGTGACCCCGTCGCCCCGTCTCGAGGACTTGCGGCAAGGCTAAGAATGCCCGGCCACGCCTCGTAGTTATCTCGCGGGCACCATCCAGGTCAACCCGACTCCACATCACTTCGCAATAAGCTCGCGCGGGTACCCCTCAGGGCCGACCCTGAGGGAACCCTGAGGAATAGTCAAGTCATAATATCCAAGGTAACTGTGTGTCGGACACCGAAGGGAACCCTGAGGAATCACCCTCGATGGAATTCCCGCTCGATGTTATCATCAAGGTGAACGAAGGAGGAATCACCCTCGAGGTCCACCTTGAGGAGTTGCGCGACGACGTCGTTATCGGGGGTGGTGTAGGAGGAATCACCCTCGCTTACCACGACCGAGTAACTAACCTACAAGGTTAACATCAGAAGTGCTGACGAGGTATCACCCTCGGCACTCGATGGTAACCCAGCAGTGTCGGCAACTAAGGGGAAGTGATGTGCGGTGCCATGGTCTAGTCTTCAATCCCGATGATCGGGTCTTCTGATGTCCAGCAGGGCAGTCGGGATCAAGTGGGGGTCTCGGTCGTGTCTCTACCCACCTTATACTAAGCAGTCTAGGATAACCGGTAAGGTAACAAAGCTGGGTACAATAATCAGGCTATGCAGCAGATATAGGAAAACAGTAGCAGTAGCAGCTCTAATGCAAGCATAAGAGAGAAGAGAGTAGGCGATATAGGCATGCTCAAAATGGGGGTGCTTGCCTGTTTGCTCGGGGGCAAGGGCAAGGTCTTCAGTAGTATCGTCGGGGACGTAGTCGTACTCCTGTGCGGCGTCTGCCTCGGGAGCTACGTCAACGTCGGGGTCTACCGAGAGAGAAGAGGGGGAAGAAACAGGTAAACATAATGCAAACAGATGCAATACGGTGCGTGTGATGCTATGATGCAGTGCAGGGTTGCCTAATTATGCATCTAAGTCATTTTAGTTATTTTTAGAATTATTCTGGGATTTAATATCCGACGTGTGTGCACTATTCATCTGCCGGATTCGGGTCCGGAGTTATGAGTTCTTCTACGTAGGAGGTTCCGATGGAGAAACAGACGGCACGATCAGACTCGTCTCGTCGTTCTGAGCAACTTTCATGTTTTAACTTTTTTGATCCGAGCTACGGTTTAAAAGTTATCAATTTTTAAAGATTATTTGAATTTCTGGAATTATTTTATTTATCAGAAAATGAATTATGACGTCAGCATGACGCGCTGCTGACGTCAGCAAGTCAACAGTCGGCTGACTAAGTCAAATATGACATGTGGGTCCAGTGGGACCCACATGTCAGCCTCTGTTTACCTAAGCAGTGAGCTAAACTAATCTAATTAGCTAATCAGGCTTCTGGTCCCACATGTCATAGACTCATTAGGGTAATTAGTTTATTTTTATTTATAAAACGTTTTAATTAGATTAACAAGGAGGTGGGGCCCACGTGTCAGTGAGAGTGGATGAACAGTACCCGCGTTGACCCGGGTCAACGCGGTCAAAGCGCGCGGCGGGGCCCGCAGGCAGTGACTCTGGGTGGGACCCAGGCCTGCCAGTGTGGCGTTGCCGGCGGCTCGCCGCCGGCGTGCACAAAAGCACGGCGGAGGGCTCGGGTTTGCGTCGGAATTCGCCTACAGACGGTCATTTGACGCGCGCGAGGGCGCGTTCGAACGGGGCGAGCGAGCCGCGTGCGTTGGTGGTGGTGGCTTCGGCTACGGTGGTCGGGTTCGTCGACGGCGAGCTCGCGAGCGGGCGCCGGCGTTCGGGAAAACGGGGAGATGGCGATAGGAGGCTTGTGAGACTCGGGCTCGAGCTCGTCGGGCCCCTGGGAGCACCAGGAGCACGGCCCTGGGCTCGGACGCTCCTAACTACGGTGGTGGCCGCGGCGACGGAGCTCACCCGCGGCGGGCAGAGCTTGGACAAGGCGGCGACGGAACGGCGACTAGGCAGGGCTACGCAAAGGGCAGATGGGGGAAGCTGTGGCTTACAAATGCGGCACACGGTGGCCCTCGATTGAACGGGAGCGCAGAAGGGCTCGGGGTCGCCGAAATCTCGCCAGAGCCGAAGCGAAAGGGGGCGGTGTTGTGCGGCGTCTGCGGCGCTCCCCGTCTCCACCAGCTGGCTCCAGACGGCGTAGACGAGCGCGGCGAGGCGCTGCGGCACGATGGTGACGCGAGGCGACGATGGTGGCCGCGGTGGTGAGGCAGCGCGACGACGGCGGCGCTCGGGAATGAATCTGAGAGGGAGAGGAGGGGCGGAGCGGACGAGGGAGAGAGGGGAAGAATGACAGGGGAAGCCAGGGGGGTCGAACGGGAGCGGCCCTTATCCTCCTGTGGTCCTGTTTCGTCGGTGGAGAGGCGTCGTGTCGGGCGCTCACCGGCGCGCAGGCGCTCGGCCAGGAGGAAGGTGACATGGAGGGGGAGAGAGAAGAGGGAACGGGCCAGCTGGGCTGGGCCGGTGCACTGTGCACTTGGTCCAGTCTGGCTTTGGCTTTTTTTTCTTTTATTCCTTTTCTGTCTTCTCTTTTCTCTTCTGTTTCAAAATGAATAGGCCTCTAGTGCACTTTTGGAAAATATGGGAGTTGGTCCAGATATTGTGATGCAATAATATCTCTCACCAAAAAGTGGTTTGGACTGATTTGAAGTTTGTTTGAATTTATTATGATTTTAATCATATCAAATATTCTGTTTTTAGGTCTGTTCCAACTTGCTTGAGTCATCTATCCAACTCCAAATATTTTGAGGTTGATTTTAGAAAGGTTCCTGGATTATTTGCCATTTAATAAACATTTTTCCAGCAGAGTTGGATCAACTTCAACTTACACTTTGAAATTTTAAATTGATTTTCAGATTTGCATTTGAATTGAATTATTAACACATATGACTTGGCACTGCAAATGATGATGACATGGCATTATTAACAGCTGATCACTGTGGTCATTACAAGGGGGTGTTACAAATTCTCCTCCACTAAAAGAAATTCTCGTCCCGAGAATTTAGGAGGTAGAAGGAAAGAGTTCGGGATATTCTGCTCGGAGATGCTCCTCGCGTTCCCAAGTGGCTTCATCTTCAGTGTGATTCGACCACTGCACTTTAAGGAACTTGGTTGTCTTCTGACGGGTTCGTCGTTCAGCTTCGTCGAGGATGCGGATCGGATGCTCCTTATAAGATAAGTCATCTTGGAGCTGGAGCATCTCATGATCCACTGCACGGTGCGGAGATTCCTTGAAGCACTTTCGAAGTTGCGACACGTGGAAGACATCATGAATATGAGAGAACTGTGGCGGCAACTCCAATTTATATGCCACGTGTCCACGTCTAGCCACGATGCGGAAAGGACCAATATAGCGAGGAGCTAACTTGCCCTTGATTCCGAAACGACGGGTGCCTTTCATCGGAGTGACGCGAAGGTAAGCTTGATCACCTGGTTGATAAGTCAGACCCCATCGCTTGCGATCATAATTACTCTTCTGGCGGTCTTGAGCCGCCTTGAGATTTTCCCGGACAATTCTAACTTGTTCTTCGGCATGTTGAATAATGTCCGGTCCAACAAGAGGTCGTTCCCCAGTTTCTGACCAATTCAGAGGGGTTCGACATTTACGTCCATAAAGAACCTCAAATGGGGCCATTTTTAAGCTGGCTTGATAACTGTTGTTATAAGAGAACTCGGCATACGGGAGAGATTCCTCCCATTTCTTACCGAAGGATATAACACAAGCTCGAAGCATGTCTTCAAGCACTTGATTAACGCGCTCAACTTGGCCTTGGGACTGAGGATGATATGCGGAACTCCAGGTAATATGAGTTCCCATGGCTTCTTGGAAACTTTCCCAGAACTTGGAAGTGAAAAGAACACCACGGTCTGAACTAATCTCCTTCGGGATACCATGGAGGGAAACAATTCTGGCAATGTACAGTTCTGCTAGCTGGCTAGCGGTGATAGTCTCCTTAACAGGTAGGAAATGAGCAACCTTGGAGAGTTTGTCGACGACGACAAGAATGGCATCGTGACCCTTCTGAGACTTGGGAAGACCAGTAATGAAGTCCATTTGCACTTTATCCCACTTCCATAGAGGAATAGGGAGCGGTTGCAGAATTCCAGCAGGTTTCTGATGTTCTGCTTTCACGCGACGGCAAACGTCACACTCGGCAACATAACGAGCAATATCCTGCTTCATCCTAGACCACCAGTACCTTTGACGTAGACCTCGATACATCTTAGTGCTACCCGGATGGATAGATAGCGGGGTATCATGGGCCTCCTTCATGACTTTGTCAGTCATCAGTTCGAAGCGAGGTACTACTATGCGGTCTCTGAAATATAATGTACCATCTTCAGCAACTGAGAAATCCCGATACTTAGCAAGGTGAAGCTCCTTCTTCATCAAGTCAATTTCAGCATCTTTGGCTTGCGCTTCTTTAACAGCCTTCAGAAGGTCTGGCTGTACCACAAGGTTATTAAGAGAACCCTGGGGAACAATTCGCAGATTCAGCTGAGTCAGTTCTGCGTGAAGACGAGGTTGAGCTTGCCTAACCATGAGGTTGTTGCAATATGACTTGCGACTCAGGGCATCGGCCATTACATTAGCTTTGCCCGGGGTATAAGAAATACCGCAGTCATAATCCGCAATAGCTTCTAACCATCATTGTTGTCGGAGATTAAGATCCGGTTGAGTGAATAAGTATTTCAGACTTTGGTGATCGGTATAAATTTCACACCGATTACCCAGAAGATAATGTCGCCATAACTTCAATGCATACATCACTGCTGCAAGTTCAAGATCATGCACTGGATAATTCTCTTCATGTGGACGCAATTGACGTGAAGCATATGCAATTACTCGCCGCTCTTGCATTAGGACGCAGCCTAATCCCTGACGAGAGGCGTCGCAATATATGACAAAGTCCTTGCGAGAATCAGGAGGAGCAAGCACTGGAGCAGAAGTGAGCTTGTCCTTGAGGGTCTGGAAACTTTCCTGACACTTGTCTGTCCACTCAAACTTAACGCCCTTGTGAAGCAGATTAGTCAGGGGCTTGGCGATCTTGGAGAAGTTCTCGACGAATCGGCGACAATAGCTGGCTAGACAGAGAAAGCTTCGGACCTGCTTGGCATTCTTCGGAGGAGTCCAGTCAAGGATAGCCTGAACACGCTCCGGGTTAACGGCAATACCGTCCTTGGAAATCACATGTCCAAGGTAGGTCACTTCAGGAAGCCAAAATTCGCATTTAGAGAACTTGGCATACAGCTTGTGTTCTCGAAGTCTCTCCAGAACAAGACGAAGATGTTCGGCATGTTCTTCCTTATTCTTTGAATATACCAGGATGTCATCCAGATATACCACGACGAATTTGTCGAGGTAATCCATGAATATGTAATTCATTAGGCGGGAGAATGTAGCGGGAGCATCCGTCAGACCAAATGACATGACGGTGTACTCGTATGAGCCATAACGAGTAACGAATGCAGTCTTGGGAATATCCTCTTCGCGGACACGGATCTGGTGATAACCCAACCTCAAGTCGAGTTTAGAGAACACCGAAGATCCAGCGAGTTGATCATATAAATCACTGATCCGGGGAAGCGGATATTTATTCTGGATAGTTGCCTGGTTGATAGGACGATAATCTTGAACCAGACGGTTAGTTCCATCCTTCTTCTTAACAAAGAGAGAAGGTGCTCCCCAAGCAGAGGAACTAGGGCGAATGAAACCCTTCTTAAGTGATTTGTCGATTTCTTCCTTAAGCTCAATAAGATGGTGCGGCGGCATCTTGTATGGACGCTTCGCAATAGGAGTGGTGCCAGGCTTCAAGTCGATGACGAACTCGACAGCTCTAGCAGGGGGTATTCCTGGAAGTTCTTCTGGGAAAACATCCGGGAAGTCACAGACAACGGGGATATTCTCGATCCCATCCAGTGGAGAAGCATTCAACGCATTTAAGGCATAAATTTGAGCCTCAGCGTTCTGTGTAAGATGAGCTTGATAATTCACTAGCTCATTCGATGGGTGCAGAAGGTGAACAACTTTAGTGGCGCAATTGATTGAGGCGTAGTGAGCCTTCAACCAATCCATTCCCAGAATAAGATCAATCTTAGATGACCTCAGAATAATGGGAAATGCTTGGAATTTCAGCCGATCAATCTCAATAGTAACTTCGGGGCTGAATATAGTGGCTTGACACCGGCCCGCGGGGGTGTTAATTACTAACGGATGGTGTAGTGTTTCACTTTTGACATCATGCAAGAGTGCAAATTGTTCTGACATAAAGGAATGCGATGCTCCTGAATCAAATAAAACGGAAGCTGGTACTGAATTAACAAGAAGTGTACCCATCACTGTGTCTGGTTGGTCCGGAGCTTCCGACATGTTGACGTGATAGCTCTGCCCACGACCATAAGAAGGTCTGGCATTATAGTTGCGCTGTTGGGGAATACCACGGCCAATACCACGGCCAGCAGAAGGGAGAGCCAGTTGATTCTGATTCTGAGAACAATCTCTAGCACGGTGACCTGGCTTGCCACACTTGAAGCATAGTCCGCTGTCAGAACGGGGTGCTGGAGCTCGAGGTGCTGGAGTTGGCAGAGGCTGCCTCGGTGGTGGGGGAGGCAGGCCTGGTGCAGCATAAGAGGGCCTGTTTGCAGGAGCTGCTGAACGGAACATGCCTTGTGGAAACCATATGCGGCGCTTCTGGGAAGACGAGCCCGAAGATGAGCCCGACTCACGAGTGCGTCTGGACGCTTCTTTATGCTTCTTCAGTCCAGTTTCAACCATGATAGCTTTATTCACCAAGGTGGCGAAATCAGGAAAATCTTGGACTAGCAGAGCTAACTGTATATCATGATGCAGTCCTTCACGAAACTTCTCTTGCCTTCGTTCATCAGTAGGAATGTCCTCTTCAGCGTAGCGAGATAAGTCAAGAAGCTCGCGCTGATAGACTTCCACAGTTTTGTTGCCCTGAACAAGATTACGGAACTCGGCCTTCTTCCGAGCTATGATAGCTTGAGGAATGTAGCGGGCACGGAATGCAATCTTGAATTCTGCCCAAGTGACGACAGTACCAGGTGGCAGGGTCTGTCGGTAAGTGGCCCACCATTGGGAAGCGGGACCCTTCAGAAGGTATGTCGCGAAGGTGACATAGTTGACTTGGGCCACACCAGCAGACTCCATCTCATGGGAGATGTCACGCAGCCAGTCATCGGCATCCAATGGGTTGACTGTGTTGCGGAAGAAGGATGGGCTGAGCCGCATAAATTCTGGCAAAGTGATGGAGAAAGGCTGCTGATTAGCATCAGGACGAGGGAACTGCTGCATAATTCCCGTCATAAACTGGCGGTTGAGTTCAAACTGTTGCATCATCGCTGCCATATAATCAGGTGGTGGCGGCGGTGGTGGATTGTTGTCAGCCATCCTGCTAATTCAACAGGGGTATTTCAGCAATAGCTTATGTAAGTGTTTAGCAATAAACATGATGTAACTCGACATTATTGAAATAGTGCACAGATGCTAGAAGTAGTCATTAAGACATACAGATCCATACATAGTCGGTTACATTCGAGCAGCATAACGACGCAAATGAAAAGCTAGACATGCTAGGCGGCGCGCAGGCACGCGGTAAGGAAGTACACAACGCGACATAGCAAAGGCTACGTCAACGTCGGAGAAAACCACTGAAACGGGGTAACTGCAAGTGCGGACGATGGACGTTCGTCGCAGAAGGATCCTGCGTTCCATGGGCACCCTGATGCAGAACCCGGTCTCGAGAAGAAAGAAGAGGTCCACGTGCAGGCGTGTGACCTCCCACAGCAGGCCAAACGATCCCTGATGGCATCTCAGTCCTGCTCGGGTAAAGAATGTATTCTGGATGTATCCCTGCACGAACAGCTGGTAGCAACTGTGTCATAGCCTCGTAGTAACGTGCTCGAGTGGCAAACAACTCGACAACAAGTGCACGAACAGTGCGATCCAAAGCCTGAGCATAGTGGATCAGAACTCGCTGATCATAGCGACGAGGCTCGTACGGGGCACAGACAGCTGTGTAAAATCCAGTAGCATCTCCAACAGGTGCATACGGAATGTACCGATACTCAGAGGCATCCAAGTCAGCACTGAACTGTCCTCGAAGTCGTGCGACGGCAGAGTAAGCAGCATCATGGACTGCCATCTCAATCGTCACGCCGATACCGTGAAAACGGTGAAGCTCAGTGTCAGAGTTATCCTGCTGATCGTAGATGCGAACATCAGCATAGTACTGCTCCTGGTTGAACTCACGATAAACCTCATAGACCATGTACTCGGGGCACCAGTGGTATCCCAGCCTGATCAAGAGGGCGATCAGAACAGCTGGAAACCCAGGGACGTCTCGAGCACAGGTGCGAAGCACGAGCTGCGTCGTAGGACGAGGGGGAAACAGTCGATCCATCTGAAATAAGAAGTTCAGGATTGTCATAAGACATTGAGAAATATAACCGATCTCAAAAATCATACAAGCTTAATATTACAATGGAAAGGAAATGATTATCAGACTAATCAGATCAATGACAGGGAAATCGCACTGAATCCAGCTCTCCGGATGGATATGAATTACGTGATCCTAAGTGTCGGCGTTTAGTAATTTTGCAAAACCCGAATAGAAGAGAGGATAGAATCCCAGAGTAAAGATCGAGAAGTAAAAGATGTTAATACCACCCAGTTGGCGACGTGGGCCCGTAAGCCACACAGCCAAGTTAGTAAAATCAGTTTTAGACCACTAGACTCAACTTCGGCCGAGGAATTGGAAAGGGGGATTCCTAGAGGCAGTCGGCTCTGATACCAACCTGTGACGACCCCGGCTTAATCGTGCACTAATCATACACGCAAATGCGCACGATCAAGCCTAAGGACTCACTTGAAGATATCGCAACACAACTCTAAAACATAAATAAAGTCATACAAGCTTAATATTAAAAGCCAGGGCCTCGAGGGCTCGAATACATAACTCGATGGCATACAAGCGTCAGCGGAAGCATTAGATATCTGAGTACAGATATATTACAGAGAGAGAGAGAGATAAGCCTTCACAGAGGCGGGGTAAAATAAAAAACTACGATCGAAAGGCGTAGGCCTCCTGCCCTGGACCCTCCGATCCTACTCCTGGTCGTCGAACGGCTCCTCGTAGTAGTAGTACTCGCCCGGCGGGTAGTAGTACTGGTCGTCGGCTGGGGCGTCCGACTCAGGGGCTTCGTCGTCTGGTGGCATCAAATGGAAAATGGGGGAAAAAGAAAATAAAGCAAACGTGAGTACTCATCCGAAGTACTCAGCAAGCAAGGATCTACACTACATATGCATCACTGTCAAAGGAATGGCTGTGTATGTGGACTGGGCTGCAGAAATGCCAGAGTAGAGGGGGAAAGCCTAGTCCTATCGAAGACTAGCATCTTCAACAATCTTCGACAGTCTTGCAGCATCAGGAGAGAGCAGATGAACATAATGTAAAGTAGTAGTAGTAATATCATCAACCTCGACCTGAGATCCTTTCTCGACTCCCTGCGAGAAAGCAATCCCAGAGCCGTACTATCCAATTCTCATCACATGTTCTAGTTGTACCGATCGGGATACAACTCCGAGTGTCCGTTACCGTAGGACAGGCTATCGATAGAAGTTTCTTCCCTGCAGGGGTGCACCAACTTACCCACCACGCTCACTTAACTTTGGCCGGACACACTTTTCTGGGTCATGCCCGGCCTCGGCTAAGCAACACGCCGCAACCCGACCTAGGCTTATAAGAGAGGTCAGCACGCCGGACTAAACCTATGCCCCCAGGGGTCTTGGGCCATCGCCCCGGGAACTCCTGCACGTTACGGGGCCACCGAGAGCAGACCTAGCAACCCCTTATACAAGCGCGGTTGCGTTACCAGTCCAACTCGGCGTGCGCCGCTCCTTACTGACGTCAAACAAGCTTCGGCTGATGTGTACGACGCAGAACGCCCATACTATGCCCACGTGATGGTTAGTGCTATCGGGCCAGAGGCCCCTCGGATCAAATATCCAAACCGTAGTGGATTAGGAGCGCGCGGAAACGAGCAGAGACTCACGACCGATGTGACCCCGTCGCCCCGTCTCGAGGACTTGCGGCAAGGGCTAAGAATGCCCGGCCACGCCTCGTAGTTATCTCGCGGGCACCATCCAGGTCAACCCGACTCCACATCACTTCGCGTTAAGCTCGCGCGGGTACCCCTCAGGGCCGACCCGTCTTTAGTATCATAGTTTAGTGCAAGTCATAATATCCAAGGTAACTGTGTGTCTGACACCGAAGGGAACCCTGAGGAATCACCCTTGATGGAATTCCCGCTCGATGTTATCATCAAGGTGAACGAAGGAGGAATCACCCTCGAGGTCCACCTTGAGGAGTTGCGCGACGACGTCGTTATCGGGGGTGGTGTAGAAGGAATCACCCTCGCTTACCACGACCGAGTAACTAACCTACAAGGTTAACATCAGAAGTGCTGACGAGGTATCACCCTCGGCACTCGATGGTAACCCAGCAGTGTCGGCAACTAAGGGGAAGTGATGTGCGGTGCCATGGTCTAGTCTTCAATCCCGATGATCAGGTCTTCTGATGTCCAGCAGGGCAGTCGGGATCAAGTGGGGGTCTCGGTCGTGTCTCTACCCACCTTATACTAAGCAGTCTAGGATAACCGGTAAGGTAACAAAGCAGGGTACAATAATTAGGCTATGCAGCAGATATAGGAAAACAGTAGCAGTAGCAGTTCTAATGCAAGCATAAGAGAGAAGAGAATAGGCGATATAGGCATGCTCAAAATGGGGGTGCTTGCCTGTTTGCTCGGGGGCAAGGGCAAGGTCTTCAGTAGTATCGTCGGGGACGTAGTCGTACTCCTGTGCGGCGTCTGCCTCGGGAGCTACGTCAACGTCGGGGTCTACCGAGAGAGAAGAGGGGGAAGAAATAGGTAAACATAATGCAAACAAATGCAATACGGTGCATGTGATGCTATGATGCAGTGCAGGGTTGCCTAAATATGCATCTAAGTCATTTTAGTTATTTTTAGAATTAATCTGGGATTTAATATCCGACATGTGTGCACTATTCATCTGCCGGATTCGGGTCCGAAGTTACGAGTTCTTCTATGTAGGGGGTTCCGAAGGAGAAACAGACGGCACGATCAGACTCGTTGTGACGACCCCGGCTTAATCGTGCACTAATCATACACGCAAATGCGCACGATCAAGCCTAAGGACTCACTTGAAGATATCACAACACAACTCTAAAACATAAAATAAAGTCATACAAGCTTAATATTACAAGCCAGGGCCTCGAGGGCTCGAATACATAGCTCGATGGCATACAAGCGTCAGTGGAAGCATTAGATATCTGGGTACAGATATATTACATAGAGAGAATTAGGCCTTCACAGAGGCGGGGTAAAATAAAATACTACGATCGAAAGGCGTAGGCCTCCTGCCCTGGACCCTCCGATCCTACTCCTGGTCGTCGAACGGCTCCTCGTAGTAGTAGTACTCGCCAGGCGGGTAGTAGTACTGGTCGTCGGCTGGGGCTTCTGGCTCAGGGGCTCCGTCGTCTGGTGGCATCAAATGGAATATGGGGGAAAAAAGAAAATAAAGCAAACGTGAGTACTCATCCGAAGTACTCAGCAAGCAAGGATCTACACTACGTATGCAACATTTTCAAAAGGGGGCTGTATATGTGGACTGGGCTGCAGAAATGCCAGAATAGAGGGAGAAGCCTAGTCCTATCGAAGACTAGCATCTTCATCAGTCTTCAACAATCTTGCAGCATCAGAAGAGAGCAGATGAACATAACTAAAAGTAGTAGCAGTAACATCATCAACCTCGACCTGAGATCCTTTCTCGACCCCCGCGAGAAAGCAATCCCAGAGCCGTACTATCCAGTTCTCATCACATGTTCTAGTTGTACCGATCGGGATACAACTCCGAGTGTCCGTTACCGTAGGACAGGCTATCGATAGAAGTTTCTTCCCTGCAGGGGTGCACCAACTTACCCACCACGCTCGCTTAACTCCGGCCGGACACACTTTTCTGGGTCATGCCCGGCCTCGGCTAAGCAACACGCCGCAACCCGACCGAATACCTAACAGAGAGGTCAGCACGCCGGACTAACCTATGCGCCCAGGGGTCTTGGGCCTTCGCCCCAGGAACTCCTGCACGTTGCGTACGCGGCTGAAAGCAGACCTAGCAACCCCTTATACAAGCGCAGTTGCGTTCCCAGTCCAATTCAGCGCGCGCCGCTCAGTCGCTGACGTCCATTAAGCTTCGGCTGAAGTATACGACGCAGAACGCCCATACTATGCCCACGTGATGGTTAGTGCTATCGGGCCAGAGGCCCCTCGGATCAAATATCCAAACCGTAGTGGATTAGGAGCGCGCGGAAACGAGCAGAGACTCACGATCGATGTGACCCCGTCGCCCCGTCTCGAGGACTTGCGGCAAGGCTAAGAATGCCCGGCCACGCCTCGTAGTTATCTCGCGGGCGCCATCCAGGTCAACCCGACTCCACATCACTTCGCAATAAGCTCGCGCGGGTACCCCTCAGGGCCGACCCGTCTTTAGTATCGTGGTTCATAGTCAAGTCATAATATCCAAGGTAACTGTGTGTCGGACACCGAAGGGAACCCTGAGGAATCACCCTCGATGGAATTCCCGCTCGATGTTATCATCAAGGTGAACGAAGGAGGAATCACCCTCGAGGTCCACCTTGAGGAGTTGCGCGACGACGTCGTTATCGGGGGTGGTGTAGGAGGAATCACCCTCGCTTACCACGACCGAGTAACTAACCTACAAGGTTAACATCAGAAGTGCTGACGAGGTATCACCCTCGGCACTCGATGGTAACCCAGCAGTGTCGGCAACTAAGGGGAAGTGATGTGCGGTGCCATGGTCTAGTCTTCAATCCCGATGATCGGGTCTTCTGATGTCCAGCAGGGCAGTCGGAATCAAGTGGGGGTCTCGGTCGTGTCTCTACCCACCTTATACTAAGCAGTCTAGGATAACCGGTAAGGTAACAAAGCAGGGTACAATAATCAGGCTATGCAGCAGATATAGGAAAACAGTAGCAGTAGCAGTTCTAATGCAAGCATAAGAGAGAAGAGAGTAGGCGATATAGGCATGCTCAAAATGGGGGTGCTTGCCTGTTTGCTCGGGGGCAAGGGCAAGGTCTTCAGTAGTATCGTCGGGGACGTAGTCGTACTCCTGTGCGGCGTCTGCCTCGGGAGCTACGTCAACGTCGGGGTCTACCGAGAGAGAAGAGGGGGAAGAAACAGGTAAACATAATGCAAACAGATGCAATACGGTGCGTGTGATGCTATGATGCAGTGCAGGGTTGCCTAATTATGCATCTAAGTCATTTTAGTTATTTTTAGAATTATTCTGGGATTTAATATCCGACGTGTGTGCACTATTCATCTGCCGGATTCGGGTCCGGAGTTACGAGTTCTTCTACGTAGGAGGTTCCGATGGAGAAACAGACGGCACGATCAGACTCGTCTCGTCGTTCTGAGCAACTTTCATGTTTTAACTTTTTCGATCCGAGCTACGGTTTAAAAGTTATCAATTTTTAAAGATTATTTGAATTTTTGGAATTATTTTATTTATCAGAAAATGAATTATGACGTCAGCATGACGCGCTGCTGACGTCAGCAAGTCAACAGTCGGCTGACTAAGTCAAATATGACATGTGGGTCCAGTGGGACCCACATGTCAGCCTCTGTTTACCTAAGCAGTGAGTTAAACTAATCTAATTAGCTAAATAGGCTTCTGGTCCCACATGTCATAGACTCATTAGGGTAATTAGTTTATTTTTATTTCTAAAACGTTTTAATTAGATTAACAAGGAGGTGGGGCCCACGTGTCAGTGAGAGTGGATGAACAGTACCCGCGTTGACCCGGGTCAACGCGGTCAAAGCGCGCGGCGGGGCCCACAGGCAGTGACTCTGGGTGGGACCCAGGCCTGCTAGCGTGGCGTTGCCGGCGGCTCGCCGCCGGCGTGCACAAAAGCACGGCGGAGGGCTCGGGTTTGCATCGGAATTCGCCTACAGACGGTCATTTGACGCGCGCGAGGGCGCGTTCGAACAGGGCGAGCGAGCCGCGTGCGTTGGTGGTGGTGGCTTCGGCTACGGTGGTCGGGTTCGTCGATGGCGAGCTCGCGAGCGGGCGCCGGCGTTCGGGAAAACGGGGAGATGGCGATAGGAGGCTTGTGAGACTCGGGCTCGAGCTCGTCGGGCCCCTGGGAGCACCAGGAGCACGGCCCTGGGCTCGGACGCTCCTAACTACGGTGGTGGCCGCGGCGACGGAGCTCACCCGCGGCGGGCAGAGCTTGGACAAGGCGGCGACGGAACGGCGACTAGGCAGGGCTACGCAAAGGGCAGATGGGGGAAGCTGTGGCTTACAAATGCGGCGCACGGTGGCCCTCGATTGAACGGGAGCGCAGAAGGGCTCGGGGTCGCCGAAATCTCGCCAGAGCCGAAGCGGAAGGGGGCGGCGTTGTGCGGCGTCTGCGGCGCTCCCCGTCTCCACCAGTTGGCTCCAGACGGCGTAGACGAGCGCGGCGAGGCGCTGCGGCACGATGGTGACGCGAGGCGACGATGGTGGCCGCGGTGGTGAGGCAGCGCGACGACGGCGGCGCTCGGGAATGAATCTGAGAGGGAGAGGAGGGGCGGAGCGGACGAGGGAGAGAGGGGAAGAATGACAGGGGAAGCCAGGGGGGTCGAACGCGAGCGGCCCTTATCCTCCTGTGGTCCTGTTTCGTCGGTGGAGAGGCGTCGTGTCGGGCGCTCACCGGCGCGCAGGCGCTCGGCCAGGAGGAAGGTGACACGGAGGGGGAGAGAGAAGAGGGAACGGGCCAGCTGGGCTGGGCCGGTGCACTGTGCACTTGGTCCAGTCTGGCTTTGGCTTTTTTTTCTTTTATTCCTTTTCTGTCTTCTCTTTTCTCTTCTGTTTCAAAATGAATAGGCCTCTAGTGCACTTTTGAAAAATATGGGAGTTGGTCCAGATATTGTGATGCAATAATATCTCTCACCAAAAAGTGGTTTGGACTGATTTGAAGTTTGTTTGAATTTATTATGATTTTAATCATATCAAATATTCTGTTTTTAGGTCTGTTCCAACTTGCTTGAGTCATCTATCCAACTCCAAATATTTTGAGGTTGATTTTAGAAAGGTTCCTGGATTATTTGCCATTTAATGAACATTTTTCCAGCAGAGTTGGATCAACTTCAACTTACACTTTGAAATTTTAAATTGATTTTCAGATTTGCATTTGAATTGAATTATTAACACATATGACTTGGCACTGCAAATGATGATGACATGGCATTATTAACAGCTGATCACTGTGGTCATTACAAGGGGGTGTTACACTGATCATTCTCCTCTAACATTGATGATGCGAAGATTACACGAATGGTACATGGATACCTGCGGGAAGTCTGGGAAGAATAGTTTGATGCTGGCAATTAAAGAGGAGCACGACCTTGTTGGAACTGAGGTGATGCCTGTTGAATTTATGGAGTTATTCCAGTTATTCAATCAAGATGCCCTCGTCAAACAACTCATGACTTGCTACTGTCTGTAAGTATTACTTCTGTAATTAAGTCTCTATAGCTCAACTCTTTCATTGTATGTATATATAATTATCCTCACTATATTATGCAGACTGAAGATCGTCGAATGCAAAAAAGCGCAAATCTATGACATTGGGTTCATTAACCCAAATACCATAAATGAATGGTCGGTTAAAAACAGAGTTGAAGATACCGAGGACAACTTGCTACAATCGTTGCTTCGAAATCAAAACAAAGGGAAAATACTCTTTCCTTACAATTTCAAGTGAGTGTTACTGTCTTGTGCATATTCGGTTTCGCTTACTCGAGGTTATAGTAATGAAATTGATGAGTTATGCATGCGTGCGCAGCTTCCACTTTATTCTGCAAGAGATTAAGCTTGACCGAGGAGTAGTAACTGTCTTAGACTCGAGACGAAAAGATCCCAATACGTATGCGGACATGACTGCAATGCTCCAGAAGTAAGTTCAATCGATCATTATCGCTTATTGGTGCGCACCATATCATATCGGCAACTTTGTTCATTTCCGGATATCAAGTAATTATTTTCATTGTCTGGCAGGGTTTGGAAAGAGTTCACCGGAATCGTTCCGGGACTGCCGAGGGAGCTGCGATTTACACACCCGAAAGTAAGTAGTATTAGCTAGTTCGGCGCATCTCCCATTGATTCTAGTTTCATCAATACCATTTATCAAGCTTGATTATCAGTTTGATTGAACTCCATTCTCGTAAAGTGCTTATGGCAGGAAGGCAGGAATAATTTATGTGGATACTATGTTTGCGAGTTCATCCACAGCGCGACCTCTTAGGAGGGCTACTCTGACAAACAATATGAAGTACGTAAACAATAATATTCATAATTTTATTTTATTACCATCAATTGTGTTGAGTTTCATTCATATATATATATATATATATATATATATATATATATATATATATATATTGACCCCCTTCTTTAAATTAGATGTGGAAGATGCGGGATAAACTCCTACCACATGATCGCATACGAGCAATTCATGAAGAATTGGCGGGATTCTTTCTTGAACATGTCATACATAAAGACGGAGAATACCATGTGGAAATTGAAGCTGACTTTCGGTAGATGATGTCAGGGATCGTAAGATATGTTATATTGTATATGTGTAGTAGCATCGGATAGAAATACGAAAACTTGTTGTTCGACCAATCTCGAAGAAAGAGAGGTCACTTCTCTCTGTATATGTTCATGACGATCTTGTGTAATTAATGGTTCCTTCATTTGCTTAGTAGCGTCGAGTTATCTCTATATGTAGTAGCTAGCGTCGACCAAGCATGGAGAAAGAGAGGCCACTTCTCTCTATATGTAGTAGCTATAGCTAACACAGTATGAAACCGCTAATTAAACCATCCAAAACCCCTAATAAACCCCCATTTTCAAAAAAAAAAACCCCAGCGCCTGCGAGCTGCTGACGTGTGGCAGCCTTTTGGTCCAGGTTGGTGTTACTAACCGGGACTAAAGGTCCTCCTGCCTGGCCGCCCCGCAGCGGCCACGTGGAGCCCATTCTGTCCCAGTTCGTAAGCGAACCGGGACCAAAGGTTTTGGGCTTTAGTCCCGACCCTTTAGTCCCGGTTCCAGAACCGGGTCTAAAGGCCCTCTGGAACCGGGACTAGTTCCTGTTTTCTACTAGTGCTTATTGGTGAGATACTTTGCAATTAGCACTAAAGAAACAAAGAAATGATGCTTTTGTGGTAATATGAGTATAAACAATGCCATTTGATTGTTTGCTGCACATACCACATGGAAGGAAAATTAGAGACAAATTCATCCCAAAACACAACCTAAATGCTTCTATGCTGGAGAGAGATACCATTGGACAATTTAATCACTCAAGAGCAGTTATGGGTTCGAGAAGAACAATATTACCTATAACCAGTAAACCACAAGGATAGCCTACTAGTGGTATTGAACAATTAAGAATGCAATTCAAGTTCTTTTGCTAACTCGTAGACGACAAAAGTAAAAACTTGATGCTGCTGCACGAAGGCACATGTCAGACCAGTGAAGAGAAAACGAAAAGAATATCGTACGACAAAATGTATTCACAGGTTGACAATATGACGATCACTTGTATCAATTTTCATAGCTCATCATCCCAATAAGACTTGCGTAACGCACACAGCTTACGACCGGTTGTATTGATGTATTGATATTACATTATAAGTTTTATGGCTCAATGGCTGGTTAGCAACCGAAGGTGTATCCCAAATCAAGCCCAAGTAGGTCAAAACAATCAGCCATTTACTCCCTCCAATGGACATTTCCTGCTAATTATATCTTGTGACCTAACATTGCCTTAATGCACACATCTTTCCTGACAGCAGCACTACAAGTGCAGGCCACAATGTTTTGCATGTGCAGTGAAGCGGTTGGTTTCCACTCCTGCACAGCTTAGAAGCGCTTCTTATTGGTGAGATACTTTGCAATTAGCACTAAAGAAACAAAGAAATGATGATTTTGTGGTAATATGAGTATAAACAATGCCATTTGATTGTTTGCTGCACATACCACATGGAAGGAAAATTAGAGACAAATTCATCCCAAAACACAACCTAAATGCTTCTATGCTTGAGAGAGAAGCCACTGGACAATTTAATCACTCAAGAGCAATTATGGGTTCGAGAAGAACAGTATTACCTATAACCAGTAAACCACAAGGATAGCCTAATAATGGACATACAACAATGGCAATTGTTCACATTGTGAAGCAGGAACTATATATGTACGTCCACATAACATCTTCTGCCATAGTACTTTTTACTGAAAATAACTCAATAATTTTTGTTCTGATACTTCACTAGGCCGTGGCATATGAAATATATCTCACGTAAAGGATTCTTATCTAAGCTTGATTGGTTTACTCTTATCTAAGCCTGATTGGTTCACACCAAATAAATTCAAGTGCCGCAGCGCCGCCGTCTCCATCGGGAGTGGATGCTCCAGCAAACGACGGCCTCCTGTACATCGAGCGGGAGGTGACCCGCTCGCCCGACGTTGACCGCATGGATCCACGTCGCCTGCAGCCGCCCAGCGCTCGTCGGCCGCCGTCGCTTTCCAGGGCCAGCCACCAGCCTACCGCAGCCCAGCAGCCGCTTGGCACCGACCTGGGCTTCGCCCGGTGAGGTGAGTGCTCCGCCAGCCTATCCCTCGCCCGTGCGCGCAGCTTTGTATTGTGCGCTCAGCTCCTGTTTCGACCCAGTGCCCGGTTTGGGCCAAGTACATTTTTTTTTCTGTCTGTAAAGTTTCTGTATTATCCATGGAAAACAGTTTTGCAGAAATCCATCCATGTTCATGCATTCGATAACTAAACAACTGTGCATCGAATTAAAATAATTCGTATATGTAAAATTCTTAGAATTTCATGTAGTTTCATAATATGCAACTTTAATCCATCATAAAAATATTTAAAAATTTTGTTTGCATTATTTTGCATAAATGTCATGCTAAAATGGTTTATTTCATAACTAAATAACCGTAGCTCTGTCAAATAAATTATATATGTAAATTGACTAGAAAAACGAAGGGTCAGCAGATACCAGAGAATAGGGCAATAACATGGTGGCATTACTTAGAATGTTAACGACAATAAAATTGTGTTTTAGGCAGAACTGTATCAATTTCAAAAATTGCATATGGGGATTTTTTTTCAAAACTGTTATGTGTTGTTTCCGACCTCATTTAAACTTGCCTAGATAGGTAGTTTAATTATGCTTCACCTCTTGCCATGCTAACCAACATTTAATATGGATGAGTACCTAAACGAGAGAGAACTAAATAATTGATTATGGTGTTTCGTCAATATGCATCTGGTTGCATATTGAGCTTCACTTAACACTACTAGGAAAAGGGCTATAGCTGATATGGACATTAATGGCGCACCATGTATGTGGTGCGCCACTGCTATATAGTAGTGGCGCACGAGATACAAGTGCGTCATTAGTGTCCTCATTACTAATGGCGCACCAGACACACGGTGCGCCATTACTAGTAATTTTATTATTTTTTATTTTTCCAAAACTATTAATGGCGCACCAGGGCACAGTGCGCCATTACTAGTTTTAACTAGTAATGGCGCACCACACACTCCGTGCGCCACTACTAACAATTTTTTTTTTTTACTTTTTTTTTCAAAACTAGTAATGACGCACCTGGGTACAGTGCGCCATTACTAGTTCAAACTAGTAATGGCGCACTATCCACTGGTGCGCCACTACTAAACAGTTTGTTTTTATTTTTTTTGCAAAACTAGTAATGGCGCACCACGTAACAGGTGCGCCATGGCGCACCACGTAACAGGTGCACCATTAGTAACCCTGGTTACTAATGGCGCACCTGTTACGTGGTGCGCCATTACTAACTTTCTGAGTCTTACAATTTATTCACCAAATGCGCCCCCCCACCCCGGACCGCCTTTTCAGTTTCAAAAAAAATAAAAGAAAATGATAGAAATGTCAAAAAAATAAAAGAAAATAAGATTCCCATGTGATATGTTGTCTAATTGTTAGCAAAATTTACAAACATGAATTTTCAACTTTTTTGCAAAATCTCTCGAGAATTTGTAAAATGGCCATAACTTTTGCATACGAACTCCGATGAAAAAGTTTTTTATATGAAAAATCATCTACTCGAAAAGTTACATCCGAATTTAACCGGGAAACCCCGTTAAACATTTTCAGAATCCAAAAAAACCTAACAGAACGATAGATACGGAGCTTTTAAGATCTAGAGGGGGAAAAAATAGAAAAAAATTCAAACTTACTAGCGGCGCACCATTTGCTAGGTGCGCCACTAGTAACAGAAAAAAAAATTGGTTTCGAATTTTTTTTTTTGGAATTTTTTTTCAAAATATGATACGTAATATGACTGGGAAGTTCGAAATATTTTTTCAAAATTTCATCACACTAATGAACATGAACAAAGTCCTAGACATCAACAAGGTTTAATAGGATTGATATATCAACAAGTGCTTGTTAAGTGAGGTGGTGCTGGGGTTGGATAGAACTGCGAAGTTAAGCGTGCTCGGGCTGGAGTAGTGTGAGGATGGGTGACCTTTCGGGAAGTTTGACCACTTATTGCGATTTGACTTGAGATTAAGCATATTGACCCGAGATTAAGCCATAGTGACCCGAGATTAAGAAAAAAACGAAAAAAAAATTTGAAAAAAAATTTGAAAAAAATTTGTTAGTAATGGCGCACTTGCGCCATTAGTAACCCAGAGCACAAGGTACATATGGCCCCTAGTAATGGCGCACCACATAGAAGTGCGCCATTATTAACCCAGAGCACAAGGTACATATGGCCCCTAGTAATGGCGCACCACATAGAAGTGCGCCATTAGTAACCCAGAGCACAAGGTACATATGGCCCCCGGGAGGCATACTAATGGCGCACAGTGGGCTATACTAATGGCGCACTGCGTGGTGCGCCATTAGTATACCAGATACTAATGGCGCACCAGTAGTGCGCCATTAGTAGGCAAAACTGGTGCGCCACTAGCAGACCTTTTCCTAGTAGTGTAATGTGTAGTATTGAGTGTTGCTTATTGCCATGCCATGAATCATTGAACCACACATGCATCATACTTCATTGTGCATCATGACATGATTATGCTTGTTTGTTTACCGTGTTGTTTGCTTCTTTCCAGTTGTGCTTTTTCTCAATAGTTCCCGGTAACGTTGCGAGTGCGAGGATTCATTTGAGTACGTTGGTTCGTCTACTTCATGGATTCGATCTTCTTCCAAGCGGGATTCCAGGCAAGATTACCATTAGCTTGGATATCACTACTATCTTTGCTTGCCAATTGTCACGATGGTATCCCTATGTTTCACCACCTACCACTTGTTTGTCACCCTCCCAAATTGCCATGATACAACCTCTAATAACCTCCACCATCCTGACAAATCGTTGATGGGTTATGTTACCGTTTTGCTCAGCCCCTCTTATAGCGTTGCTAGTTGCAGGTGCAGTGCAGGTTGTTCCATGTTGGGACATGGATATCATAATATCTCTTATTTAATTAATGCATCTATATACTTGGTAAAGGCTGGAAGGCTCGGCTTTTTGCTTGGTGTTTTGTTCCACTCTTGCCGCCCTAGTTTTCGTAATACCGGTGTTATGTTCCATAATGAGCGCTCCTAACATGTGTGGGGTTTTATGGGGGACCCCCTTGATCATTCGTTTTAGGATAAAATTTTTCCAGCAAGGCCAACTTTGGTTTTAAATTTTCCTAATAACAACTAAAACTTGCATAATAACCTGCTAGCCCCCACGGACAATTAATCAACAAACCGAGTCAGTGCTCCTCATGAGTGTTGGCCCAAACTAGAGCCCTATGCGGGGCCGTCCCTTGGCAACTTGGGGTATTTGGTTCACCTGTACGTTTAGCTCATCCGTCGTGGCCTGAGACGAGATACGCGCAGCTTGTCGGCACATTGGGAGGTCTTGCTGGTTTAGTTTTACCTTTGACAAGTGGCTTTTCCATCGGGATTCCTTACAGGCACTGGCGGAGCTTCAGTCGCAGGTTTGGGCGGGCCAGTCTATAGGAGAGCATAAAAATAAATTTGGCTAGACTAGGCTGCACATACTTGTTAGGCTGTGTTTATCACGGACAGGGTGGGCCACGGCATTAGTTTGCCCCAACATAGCTCCGCTCCTGCATACAGGCATCGTGGTATCACAGTGTGAGGTTTTCCATCCGATGCGTGTGGTAATTTGTGATGGACTTCTTGGAGCATCCCTGCAGGGTAAAATCTTTCAGAAAGTTGTGCTCACGGTTATGTGGCTACTTGACAATTAAAATACACCAACTCAATTTGTGATGGATCGTAGAGAACTTGACATTAAAGCCAATTAAAATACACCAACCGTGTTAGTAACCCAATTAAAATACACCAACTCAATTTGTGATGGATCGTCTCTTTTCGAGGGAGTTCGGGAAGAGAACACGATGGGGTTATGTTTGACTCGTAAGTAGGTGTTCATGATCACTTCTTGATCAATACTAGTTCACGTCTGTTTATGTGTAGTTACCCTTCATATTATTGTACTCGTAATTTAGCCACATACAAATGCTTAGTGCTTGCTGCAACCTCGCCACTTAACCATTCCTCACCCATTAAGCTTTTCTATTTTTGCTACCCTTGGTAATGAGATTGCTGAGTCCCCGTGGCTCACAGATTACTACGACAACAGGTGCAGGTATACGTAAAACGATGCTTTGACATGAGAGCGATGCTTGTTCTATTTGGAGTTTTCATGCCTTTCCAAAGCAGTTCACTGATGATTACCTCTCAAACCACATGTATGGTCAAGAGGCGAGGAAGGTGTTCATACAACAATCACGGTACAATATTGAAGTCTTTCTCAAGAGGACGAAGGATGGGCGGTCAATCATCCACAGACACTGGCCTAAAGTTGCAAGGACCTTCAACGTCGTTGAAGGTTCAATATTCGCCTTCCGTTTTAGCAGTTTTCCAGATGAGATTCATCTGTCTATCTATCTTCTATGATGCTAATTTTCAACGGTTTTAGTTGTTGCATGTGAAACATGGTAGCTGGCTATATGCCTATATGGTGTAACTGAGTGCTGAAGCTATATGATGTTGTACTCTGATGTATTTCAATTATGAAATCCTGGTTCCGTAATACAAAAATGAAATATATTGTGCGTTTAATCTGAAATGTCAATTTGACTATTAAATGGATTAAAAATAAAAGGCCAATTAGCGTGCTAATTGGGGTTTTCTATTGCAAACGGTTATTGGGACAACATTGTGGGCGATGACCTCAGACAACCCACATAGTTTTTAGGAAGTAAACGTGCCGGATCAATGAACAATCACACACGACTTTGTCTGGACAACTGTTTGCGTTAGGCCACTTTGTGATGGAAATATGCCCTAGGGGTAGACCTGGCCATGGGCTACCCGGCCCGGACGGCCCGACCCGGCCCGGTCAGAAAAAGCCTGGCCCGGCCCGACCCAACCTTGCCCACGGGCTAGGCCTGGGTCTGAGATCTAGGCCCGATGGCCAGGTCGGGCCGGGCCCGAGCCCGCCATATCTGCCATTTAACGAAGAGGCCCGGTCCGAGGCCCGGCGGGCTTTTGCAGCGATGGGCCGGGCTTGGGCCTGAAAACTAGGCCCGACGCCCGGGCCGGGCCGGGCCCGGGCCTGGGTTTTTTGCCTCGGGCTTGGTCAGGCCCGGCCCGGCCCGAAGTTTGCCCAGGTATACCTAGAGGCAATAATAAAGTTGTTATTATTATATTTCCTTATTCATGATAAAGGTTTATTATTCATGCTAGAATTGTATTGACCGGAGACTTAAATACATGTGTGGATACATAAACAAATACCGTGTCCCTAGTGAGCCTCTACTAGACTAGCTCGCTAATCAAAAGATGGTTAAGGTTTCCTAACCGTAGACATGAGTTGTCATTTGATAACGGGATCACATCATTAGGAGAATGATGTGATGGACAAGACCCATCCGTTAGCTTAGCATATGATCGTTCAGTTTATTGCTACTGCTTTCTTAATGTCAAATACATATTCCTTCGACCATGAGATTATGCAACTCTGGATACCATAGGAATACCTTGTGTGCTATCAAACGTCACAACGTAACTGGGTGATCATAAAGATGCTCTACAGGTATCTCCGTAGGTGTCTGTTGAGTTGGCGTGAATCGAGATTGGGATTTGTCACTCCGTGTATCGGAGAGGTATGTCTGGGCCCTCTCGGTAATACACATCACAAGAAGCTTTGCAAGCAAAGTGACCAAGGAGTTAGTTACAAGATGATGTATTATGGAATGAGTAAAGAGACTTGCCGGTGGCGAGATTGAACTAGGTATTGAGATACCGACGATCGAATCTCGGGCAAGTGACAACCGACAGACAAAGGAAAATACGTATGTTGTCATAAAGGTTCGACCGATAAAGATCTTCGTAGAATATGTAGGAACCTATATGGGCATCCAGGTCCCGCTATTGGTTATTGACCGGAGAAGCGTCTCGGTCATGTCTACATCATTCTCGAACCCGTAGGGTCCGCACGCTTAACGTTCGTTGACGATATAATATTATATGAGTTATGTGAATTGGTCACCGAATATTGTTCGGAGTCCCGGATGAGATCATGGACATGACTAGGAGCTCCGGAATGGTCCGGAGATAAAGATTGATATATAGGACGATGCTATTTGGTCATCGAAAAGGTTTTGGAATGTACCGGGTATTTATCGGAGTGCTGGAAGTGGTTCTGGGAGGCCACCGGTAAGTGGTGGGCCTTATGGGCCAAGGGGGGGGGGGGAGCACACCAGCCCACAAGGGGGCTGGCGCGCCCCTCCACCCCTGCCCACACGCCAAGGAAGGGAGGGAAGGAAGGGGGAGGCGCCCTAAGGCAGCCAGCCCCCCTTTCCTTCCCCCCATGTCCATATATGGAAGGGGGGGAGGGGTGCTTGGCAAGCCCTAGGGCTGGCCACCGACCCTTTGGGGGCGCCCTAGGGCTGCCTCCTCTCCCCCCTCCACCTATATATATGTGAGGAGGGAGAGGTGCAACACACACCACGATCCCCAAGCTGTGTGCGGCGCCCCTCTCCCTCTAGTTCGTCCTCGGTCATAATTTTCATAGTGCTCGACGAAGCCCTGCGGAGAAAGTTGCATCACCACCGTCACCACACCGTCGTGCTGCCAGAACTCATCTACTACTTCGCCCGTCTTGCTAGATCAAGAAGGCGAGAACGTCATCGAGCTGAACGTGTGCTGAACGCGGAGGTGCCGTACGTTTCGTACTTGATCGGGCGGATCGTGAAGGTGTACGACTACATCAACCGCGTTGATAAACGCTTCCGCTTAACGGTCTACGGGGGTATGTAGACACACTCTCCCCTCTCGTAGCTATGCATCTCCATGGATAGATCTTGCGTGTGCGTAGAATTTTTTTAATTTTCCATGCAACGTTCTCCAACAGTGGCATCATGAGCCAAGTCTATGCGTAGATGATATGCACGAGTAGAACAGAAAGGAGTTGTGGGCGGTGATGTTCATACTGCTTACCACCAATGTCTTATTTTGATTCGGCGGCATTGTGGGATGAAGCGGCCCGGACCAACCTTACATGTTCACGTACATGACACCGGTTCCACCGACTGACATGCAACTTGTTTTGCATAAAGGTGGCTGGCGGGTGTCTGTTTCTCCTACTTTAGTTGAATCGAATTTGACTACGGTCGGTCCTTGAAGAAGGTTAAAACAGCAAACTTAATAATCACCGTTGTGGTTTTGCGTAGGTAAGAACGGTTCTTGTTAGTTGCCCGTAGCAGCCACGTAAAAACTTGCAACAACAAAGTAGAGGACGTCTAGCTTGTTTTTGCAGGGTATGTTGTGATGTGATATGGTCAATACATGATGTGATATATGTTGTTGTATGAGATGATCATGTTTTGTAATATCAACAACCAGCAGGAGCCTAAGGGTTGTCTTTTAATTACTGTATGACCTGCGTGTCAATCATTAAGCGCCATGTAATTGCTTTATTTATCACTATGCGTTGGCAATAGTTGTAGTAGCAATAGTTGGCGAGACGACCCCGACGCAACGATGGAGATCAAGGTGTCGCGCCGGTGACGATGGAGATCATGCATGTGATTTGGAGATGGAGATCAAAAGCACAAGATGATGATGGCCATATTATGTCACATATTTTGATTGCATGTGATGTTTATCCTTTATGCATCTTATTTTGCTTAGAACGATGGTAGCATTATAAGATGACCCCTTCACTTAATTTCAAGATAAAAGTGTTCTTCCCGAGTATGCACCGTTGCTAAAGTTCGTCGTTTCGAAGCACCTCGTGATGATCGGGTGTGATAGACTCTACGTTCACATACAACGGGTGTAAGCCAGTTTTGCACAAGCAGAATACTTGGGTTAAACTTGACGACTCTAGCATGTACAGACATGGTCTCGGAACACTGGAGACCGAAAGGTCGAACGTGAGTCATATAGTAGATATGATCAACATAGAGATGTTCATCATTGATGACTACCCCATCTCACGTGATGATCGGACATGGGTTAGTTGACTTGGATCATGTATCACTTAGATAACTTGAGGGATGTTAATTTAAGTGGGAGTTTATTAGTAATTTGATTAATTGAACTTAATTTATCATGAACTTAGTCTTAATAGTTTTTGCATAACTATGTTGTAGATCAATGGCCCGTGCTACCGTTCCCTTGAATTTTAATGCGTTCCTAGAGAAAGCTAAGTTGAAAGATGATGGTGGAAACTACACGGACTGGGTCCGTAACCTGAGGATTATCCTCATTGCTGCACCGAAGAATTATGTCCTTGATGCACCGCTAGCTGCAGGAGCTACTGCAGATGTTAAGAACGTCTGGCTGACTCGATCTGATGACTACTCAATAGTTTCGTGTGCCATACTTTACGGCTTAGAACCGGGACTTCAAAGACGTTTTGAACGCCACGGAGCATATGAGATGTTCCAAGAGCTAAAGTTGATATTTCAAGCTAATGCCCGGGTTGAGAGATATGAAGTCTCCAACAAGTTCTATAGCTGCAAGATGGAGGAGAACAGTTCTGTCAGTGAAGACATACTCAAAATGTCTAGGTATCATAACCACTTGACTCAGCTGGGAATTGATCTTCCAGTTGAGAGTGTTATTGACAGAGTTCTTCAGTCACTGCCACCAAGCTACAAAGGCTTCGTGATGAACTATAATATGCAAGGGATGACGAAAATGATTCCTGAGCTCTTCGCAATGCTTAAGGTTGCGGAGGTAGAAATCAAGATGGAGCATCAAGTGTTGATGGTTAACAAGACCACTAGTTTCAAGAAAAAGGGCAAGGGAAAGAAAGGGAACTTCAAGAAGAATGACAAGCAAGTTGCTACTCCCGTGAAGAAGCCCAAAGCTGGACCCAAGCCTGAAACTGAGTTCTTCTACTGCAAGGGAAATGGTCACTGGAAGCGGAACTGCCCCAAATATTTGGCGGATAAGAAGGATGGTAAAGTGAACAAAGGTATATTTGATATACATGTTATTGATGTGTTCCTTACTAATGCTCGTAGTAGTGCCTGGGTATTTGATACTGGTTCGGTTGCTCATATTTGTAACTCGAAACAGGAGCTGTAGAATAAACAAAGATTGGCTAAGGACGAGGTGACGATGCGCGTGGGGAATGGTTCCAAAGGTCGATGTGATCGCCGTCGGCATGCTACCTCTACATCTACCTTCGGGATTAGATTTATACCTCAATAATTGTTATTTGGTGCCAGCGTTGAGCATGAACATTATATCTGAATCTTTTTTATTGCGAGACAACTATTTATTTAAGTCAGAGAATAATGGTTGTTCTATTTATATGAGTAATATCTTTTATGGTCATGCACCTTTGGTGAAGTGTCTGTTCTTGTTGAATCTCGATCCTAGTGATACACATATTCATAATATTGATGCCAAAAGATGCAACGTTGATAATGATAGTGCAACATAATTGTGGCACTGCTGTTTAGGTCATATTGGTATAAAGCGCATGAAGAAACTCCATGCGAATGTACTTTTGGAATCACTTAATTATGAATCATTTGATACTTGCGAACCATGCCTCATGGGTAAGATGACTAAAACTCCGTTCTCCGGAACAATGGAGCGATCTAATGACTTATTGGAAATAATACATACCGATGTATGCGGTCCGATGAGTGTTGAGACACGCGGCGGGTATCGTTATTTTCTAACCTTTAGAGATGATTTGAGTAGGTATGGGTATATCTACTTGATGAAACACAAGTCTGAAACATTGGAAAAGTTCAAAGAATTTTAGAGTGAAGTAGAGAATCATCGTAACAAGAAAATAAAATTTCTACGATCTGATCATGGAGTTGAATATTTGAGTTATGATTTTGGCCTTCATTTAAAACAATGTGGAATTGTTTCACAACTCACGCCACCTGGAACACCACAGCGTAATGGTGTGTCCGAACATCATAATCGTACTTTCTTAGATATGGTGCATCCTATGATGTCTCTTACCGGTTTGCCTTTATCATTTTGGGGTTATGCATTAGAGGCAACCGCATTCATGTTAAATAGGGCACCATCTAAATCCGTTGAGACGACACCGTATGAACTACGGTTTGACAAGAAACCTAAGCTGTCGTTTCTTAAAGTTTGGGGATGCGATGCTTATGTCAAACAGCTTTAGCCTGATAAGCTCGAACCCAAAGCGGAGAAGTGCATCTTCATAGGATACCCTAAAGTGACCATTGGGTAGACCTTCTACCAGAGATCTGAATGCAAGGTCTTTGTTGCCAAGAATGGGTCCTTTCTAGAGAAGGAGTTTCTCTCAAAAGAAGTGAGTGGGAGGAAAGTAGAACTTGATGAGGTAGTTATACCTTCTCTCGAATTGGAAAGTAGCACACCAGGGAAAAACGTTTCCGTGATGCCTACACCAACTAGAGAGGAAGCTAATGATGATGATCATTAAACTTCAGAACAAGTTACTACTGAACTTCGTAGGTTGACCAGAACACGTTCCGCACCAGAGTGGTACGGTAATCCTTTCTTGGAAGTCATGTTATCAGACCACGGCAAACATACGAACTATGAAGAAGCTATGATGAGCCCAGATTCCAACAAATGGCTTGAGGCCATGAAGTCTGAGATAGGATCCATTTATGAGAACAAAGTGTGGACTTTGGTGGACTTGCCCGATGATCGGCAAGCCATTGAGAATAAATGGATCTTCAAGAAGAAGATAGACGCTGATGGTAATATCACTGTCTACAAAGCTCGACTTGTCGCAAAAGGTTTTCGACAAGTTCAAGGGGTTGACTACGATGAGACTTTCTCACCCGTAGTGATGCTTAAGTCTGTCCGAATCATGTTAGCAATTGCCGCATTTTATGATTATGAAATCTGGCAAATGGACATCAAAACTGCAATCCCTAACAGATTTCTTAAAGAAGAGTTGTATATGATGCAACCAGAAGGTTTTGTCGATCCTAAAGGTGCTGACAAAGTGTGCAAGCTCCAGCGATCCATCTATGGACTGGTGCAAGCATCTCAGAGTTGGAATATATGCTTTGATGAGGTGATCAAAGCATATGGTTTTATAAAGACTTACGGTGAAGCCTGTATTTACAAGAAAGTGAGTGGGAGCTCTGTAGCATTTCTGATATTATATGTGGATGACATATTGTTGATTGGAAATGATATAGAATTTCTGGATAGCATAAAAGGATACTTGAGTAAGTATTTTTCAATGAAAGACCTCGGTGAAGCTGCTTATATATTGGGCATCAAGACCTATAGGGATAGATCGAGACGCTTAATAGGACTTTCACAAAGCACATACCTTGACAAAGTTCTGAAGAAGTTCAAAATGGACCAGTCAAACAAGGGTTCTTACCTGTGTTGCAAGGTGTGAAATTGAGTCAGACTCAAAGCCCGACCACGGCAGAAGATAGAGAAAGAATGAAAGTCATTCCCTATGCCTCAGCCATAGGTTCTATAATGTATGCCATGCTGTGTACCAGACCTGATGTGTGCCTTGCCATAAGTTTGGCAGGGACGTACCAAAGTAATCCAGGAGTGGATCACTAGACAGCGGTCAAGAACATCCTAAAGTACCTGAAAAGGACCAAGTATATGTTTCTCGTTTATGGAGGTGACGAAGAGCTCGTCGTAAAAGGTTACGTCGATGCTAGCTTCGACACTGATCCAGATGACTCTAAGTCACAAACCGGATATGTATTTATATTGAATGGTGGAGCTGTCAGTTGGTGCAGTTCCAAGCAGAGCGTCGTGGCGGGATCTACGTGTGAAGAGGAGTACATAGCTGCTTCGGAAGCAGCACATGAAGGAGTCTAGATGAAGGAGTTCGTATCTAATCTGGGTGTAATACCCAGTGCATCGGGTCCAATGAAAATATCTTGTGACAACACTGGAGCAATTGCCTTAGCGAAGGAATCCAGGTTTCACAAGAGAAGCAAACACATCAAGAGACGCTTCAACTCCATTCGTGAAAAGGTCAAGGATGGAGACATAGAAATTTGCAAAATACATACGGATCTGAATGTAGCGGAACCATTAACTAAACCTCTTACGTGGGCAAAACATGATCAGCACCAAGACTCCATGTGTGTTAGATTCATTACTATGTAATCTAGATTATTGACTCTAGTGCAAGTGGGAGACTTATGGAAATATGCCCTAGAGGCAATAAGAAAGTTGTTATTATTATATTGTCTTATTCATGATAAAGGTTTATTATTCATGATAGAATTGTATTGATCGGAAACTTAAATACATGTGTGGATACATAAATAAATACCGTGTCCCCAGCGAGCCTCTACTAGACTAGCTCGTTAATCAAAAGATGGTTAAGGTTTCCTAACCATAGACATGAGTCGTCATTTGATAACGGGATCACATCATTAGGAGAATGATGTGATGGACAAGACCCATCCGTTAGCTTAGCATATGATCGTTCAGTTTATTGCTACTGCTTTCTTAATGTCAAATAAATATTCCTTCGACCATTAGATTATGCAACTCCGGATACCATAGGAATACCTTGTGTTCTATCAAACGTCACAACGTAACTGGGTGATCATAAAGATGCTCTACAGGTATCTCCGAAGATGTCTGTTGAGTTGGCGTGAATCGAGATTGGGATTTGTCACTCCGTGTATCGGAGAGGTATCAGTGGGCCCTCTCAGTAATACACATCACAAGAAGCTTGCAAGCAAAGTGACTAAGGAGTTAGTTACAAGATGATCTATTACGAAACGAGTAAAGAGACTTGCCGGTGACGAGATTTAACTAGGTATTGAGATAACGAGGATCGAATCTCGGGCAAGTAACATACCAATAGACAAAGGGAAATACGTATGTTGTCATAAATGTTCGACCGATAAAGATCTTCGTAAAATATGTAGGAACCAATATGGGCATCCAGGTCCTGCTATTGGTTATTGACCGGAGAAGCGTCTCGGTCATGTCTATATCATTCTCGAACAGGTAGGGTCCGCACGCTTAACATTCGTTGACAATATAGTATTATATTAGTTATGCGAATTGGTGACCGAATGTTGTTTGGAGTCCCGGATGAGATCACGGACATGATGAGGCACTACTAGGGAAAACCTTATACACAGAGCATTGTCAGTAGCGCCTGTCAAAATTAGGCGCTACTACTATTTATCAGTAGCGCGGGGACAGAAAGTCTGCGACTGCTATATAAATAGCAGTAGAGCGGCACCAAGAAAACGCGCTACTACTATAATTGCCACACTGTTGCCGAGAGGCTAGGTATAGTAGTAGAGCCCTTCCAAAACACGCGCTACGGCTAAGTTTTTATGGTGGGGCGCTACTGCTAAGTTTGAACTTTGCCACATGGCAGGCCCCACTTAGCAGCAGTGCGTCTCCTAGAAACGCGCTACTGCTACTTTTTTTATTTGCCCTCGGATGTTCGCTGTGCTGAGAGATGATATTGAAGATATCCTCGCTGATCTTCATCTGCAGAAGAGTGAGAGAATTCTTGCCGGCGGTGAGTTTGTGATCGAAGGCTATGTTGTCTACGTGGGCTTTCGAGCATCTCGTCAGCGACGGCGCTGGCTAACCCTCACTCTCGGTGACCTCGTCGACTACATATCAGCCTCTTCGACAACTGGATCGCGCTTCGGTTGTCTGGCAAAGGAAGATGGGGAGGATGCCCGATCCATGGATGACGGCATTGGGATGGAGGTCGCTAGCGTAGCTGTGTCTGCCAATGTCGCTGACGATGGTTGGAATCCCTGGACGCCGGTGGTTCATAAGAAGAAGAGTAAGGAGGAGATCATTCATGAGTTTTGGATGGAAATTGGTTTCCCGACTCCGGCACCGCCTGTGTGGGAATGGAGCCATGGCTCCTCTAGCCGTGGGCGCTTGTGTCAAATATTTTGTATAAGGTAGTTTACAGTTGGCCTTGGAGTTGTACGGTGTGTAGACAGGATATGGAGTCGTGTCCTAGTAGGACACTTGTATCCTAGGCCTCCTATATAATGTGGGGGTAGACACACGTTGTAACCTATGCCAACATAATAGCACCGGCGCACAGAGGGAGCCGGTGGTGTATGCCCGTGCCTGTGTGGCCAGTGTGCGGTATTGAATCGGTATCATGCGGAGGAGCACTCGTAGTCATGCCCTTGGGATGTAGCCGATGTTCGTTGAACCTCATTAACAAATCTCGGTGTCATGAATCGTGTGATTTCTTGGTTCTCGGTAGATCGACTACACACCTCGGATTATTCTAATAGGTGGTATCAGAGTGAGGTTCAATGTTCGAAGGTCACAAATTTGTTGATCTAGAGGAGGACCAGAGGAGATCGCTGGTGCTAGAAGCTGTGTTGGTGAAACTATTCATGTCGAAAGACGCGATTGTGGCTGGTACAGGTGAGCAATCGGGTGTACGGCGGAAGCGTGTCGGTGATATCGATTCAGCAGATTGCGAGCAAGCGGCAGCGGCGGAATCATGCAGAGATTGAATCGAACACGGAGCCGATTGATCGCGTGTATGGCGACAGCACTAGCCTTTGTTTTTTAGAAATATAGCGTGGTTTTATTAACTAAGAATGTTTATAGGTATAGAAAGGTTCTCGGGGGGATTTAACAGCCACACTCGGCGTCCTGCCACCAGCGAAGTTACTGTAGGAAATATGCCCTAGAGGCAATAATAAATGTTATTATTTATCTCCATGTTCATAATTATATTTATATTCCGTGCTATAACTGCTATGATTCTCAAGTCTACAATAACCATGAGGCACGGAGGGAAACTCATATGCACGTGTGGAATAATAAATGGTAAAATGTATTCCTAGTCTGGCCTCTAAGACTAGCTCAAGTGTTGCATGATGGTTCTGTTTTCCTGATCATGGGCATGACTATGCCGGCAACTTTGAGGACAAAATGTTAGAAGAACATTTGTGTTGAATCGACCCGAATTGATGTTATGTTATGAGATACATTCATCACAAGTTAATGGTTAATAACACAGAGAAAGTTAATGTTTGCATAATTCCTTAGACCATGAGAGTATCGAGTTCCTTCACACTTGCTTCATGAACTTTGAGGTTTGTTAAATGTCATCCGTAAATGAGTGGCTAGTACGGTGGCTTACGGGTTCATGGAAAAGTATGACACGTAACTTGATAGCTCAAGATTGGGATCTTCTCCTCCGATGATGGAGAGATATTCTCTGGGCCCTCTCAGTGTCACGGTATCCATCATCGTCTGGCCAGACACAGCGTGATTTCATCACGGGGATGCCGGAACACGGGAACGAGAAAAGAGTACAAAACCAGTAACGAGGCAACTGGCATAGTGGACAAAGTTGTTGACACACGGGGATGCCGATAAATCTCACCTCAGGTATTTGTAACATATGGCGAAGCAACAGGAATAGCACACGGCAACTAGAGGTTCACTCGAATATTCATTCGTGTGGGTATAGGGATCAATATGGGTGTCCACGGCTCCGCTATTTATCATTGATCGGAAAGTGTTCCGGTCATGTCTATACTTCAGTGAACCTATAGGGTCACACGCTTAAGGGTCATCTATCTGCTGAATACTAGATAGGGAGTCTAAGAGAAAGTCACTGGAAAAGTTTCGGAGACGATGGAAAAGTTCTGGAGAGAAAACCAGAAGTGTTTCAGAGCCACCAAAATTGTTTCGGAGAAAAACAAAAAATGTTTCAGAATAAAACCATCATACCGGAAATGTTCCGGAGAGTGTCCAAAATAATTTTAGAGGGTGCCGGAAATGTTCTGGGTCCGTCCGGAATTTTTCATAAGAAATAGTCGCTGAAAACAACTTGTCCTAGCGTAGGGGACAAGATCCCACGAAACATGGGGGCTGTTTTGGGGGCGACCCCTTTAGGGGCAGCCCCTTGTGGATGGACAAAGGTGTTGGGGGCCCCCCTTTAGGCGATATGCCCTAGAGGCAATAATAAATGTTATTGATTATCTCCCTGTTCATAATTAGGTTTATGTTCCATGCTATAACTGCTATGGTTCTCGAGTCTGCAATAACCACGAGGCTCAGAGTAAGACTCATATGCACGTGTGGGATAATAAACGGTAAAATGTATTTCTAGTCTGGCCTCTAAGACTAGCTGAAGTGTTGCATGATGGTTCTGTTTTCCTGATCATGGGCATGTCTATGCCAGCAACTTTGAGGGCACAATGTTAGAAGAACATTTGTGTTGAATCGACCCAAATTGATGTTATGCTATGAGATACATTCGTCACAAGTTAAATGGTTAATAACACAGAGATGGTTAACGTTTGCATGATTCCTTAGACCTTGAGAGTATCGAGTTTCTTCATGATTGCTTCATGAACTTTGGGGTTTGTTAAACATCATCCGTAAATGGGTGGCTATTACAGCGGCTTACGGGTTCATGGAAAAGTATGTCAAGTAACTTGATAGCTCAAGATTGGGATTTGCTCCTCCGACAATGGAGATATATCTCTGGGCCCTCTCGGTGTTACGGTATCCATCATCGTCTGGCCAGACACTTTGTGATTTGATCACGGGGATGCCGGAACACGGTAATGAGAAAAGAGAACAATACCGGTAACGAGGTAACTGGCATAGTGGACAAGTTGTTGATCCACGGGGATGCCAACATGTCTCACCTTGGGTATTTGTAACATATCGTGAAGCAACAGGAATAGCACACGGCAACTGGAGGTTCACTCGAATATTCATTCATGTGGGTATAGGGGTCAATATGGGTGTCCACGGCTCCGATGTTGACCATTGATCGGAAGGTGTTCCGGGTCATGTCTATACTTCACTGAACCTATAGGGTCACACTCATAAGGGTCATCTATCTGCTGAATATTAGACAGGGAGTCTGAGAGAAAGTCTCCGGAAAAAGTTTCGGAGACAGCGGAAAAGTTCCGAGGAGAGAGGTCACCGGATGAGTTCCGGTAAAACTGAAAAGTTGTTTCTGGGGATACCATTAAGTCAAATTGGTTTCGGCACACGCCTGATAATTCTTGGAGGGTGCCAGAATCATTTTGGAAACTTCTGGGAATTTTCCAGAAGAAAAACCGGAAATGTTCCGGAGCTGCCGGAACCGCTTTGTTTGCGTTTCGCAGATGAAAATCACTAATCCGAAAATGTTTTGGAACTCGTCCAAAATCATTTGTGTGGGTACTGGAATTATTCTAAGACCCACAGAAATATTTTCGGATTTAACGGTCACGGAAAAATGTTTCCATGAATAGTGAAAGTGCTTTTTGGATTACTTTTTGGAAAGCCATTATTTTGGGCTTTGTCCCAAGATATTTTTGGGGATGACATGGATGGATGAGACCCCCTTGGCGGCCACATGGGTAGCTCCTCCTTGGAGCTCCACTTGTCCTTTGGCTTTCCCTTTTTACCCTTGGAAAGTGTTTCCTTCATGGGCATTTTTTGGTATTTTGAATACCCATCCTACCCCTTGGTTTTCCTATAAAAGTAGGTGAAGGGGCTGCCCAAACCTTCATCCCTTGCTCTCATACACATGCCATGCTTTGTCTGGCTCTCTTTCTCCCTCCCACGAAAAGAGTTTCGTAGAGCCGAAAGGCTGTCTGGGTTCCGGTGGGAACTAGTTCTGGACGGCGAAGCCCTGCCGGATAGATGACACCGCATGTGTGCAACTCTGTAGAGAGATCGTAGTTTCAGTCTTAGTTCGAGAGTGCCTCCCGAAGGGCTTTCCATGTGACCGTCCGAGTTTCGAAGGTCCTCCCGAAGGGCTGTTCGAGTGACCGTCCGAGTTTCGGAGGTCCTCCCGAAGGGCTGTCCGCGACACCGTCCGGGGGACTATCCGACCGCCTCCTGGAGGGCTATCCGAGGGGCAGATGAGCGTATACATCATTGCGGTTGGGAGGTTGTAAATCCTAGCTGCGGGGATCTGCACCGCCATTCGTCATCGACTCTACTTCTACTGCGCTACTAGTGGGTAACGAAAAAGATCAAACCTTGTATGCAGTCTCCATAGTGGTCCTGGGCTGGTGCGTTGGTCGGAATTTTTTTGTTTTCTGCCACGTTCCCCTATAGTGGCATCATGAGACGTGCTATGCGTAGATGCAGGTTGCGATCTAGAATATATGAGATGTATGGGTGTTGCACAATATAATTAGGTAGTAGATGAGTTCTATTACTGAAAATTATTTGTGCGGGTAGCAGATGAAATCTGTTACCTGATGTTGTTGTTGCTTCCCTGGAATTTGCATATTTCTGATCTTGATAACAGCATGGTGGAGTTTCAATGTTCTGGCAAATCACGATCCTGATTGATCAACGAAGTGCTAACAGTTCATTGAATTCCACCGTAGTTAAAAAGAAAGATGAAATTTCGCAGACAAAAGGGCAATGCAGATATGATCTGCACGGGGGTCATGCGTATGATGAAGTTCAGTATGGGGCTCGAGATTTTATTATCTCGTGTTTCATACACCCCGCAATGTTAATCTAGCGACTTGGATGATCATGCTTGATGATGAACATTGGTAGCTTTGGTTTGTTTCGAAATCTTAGAAGCCACGTAAAACAAGTTTATGCATGAACCGATTAGAGGAGTCTAACTTGGTTTTGCAGGATGGTTTGCATGTGCATGTGATGTGGTATAGCAGTGCTCATAATAATTTGATTATGTATGAGATGACTATATAATGTAAATTGATTAACATGACCTGCGTGTCATAATTCATCATGATGGCTGGAGCCATATGATTGTCACTTTAATGACCTGCGTGTCAACCTTAAGTAATGCACTTATTTTATTAGCTATAGAGATAGCAATATTATTTGGTGCATCGACAAGGTGGTGGCAATCTTCGCGAAGGTGAACACCGACGCGAATGTCAAAGACGAAGAAATGAAAGACTTCTCCGTCAGAAAGGGTTGTACCATATCATGCTATTATGAATTGCCTGAGATGTTTATCCCATATGATGCACCCTTCTTGATTGCGCGGTAGTCGCTTTTATTAGGGTGATCTCTCACTTAAAATATCAAGTAGTTAGTGTTCTCCCAAGTGTAGCACCATCACGGCACCTATCTCTTCGGGGCATCACATGATCTCCATGGGTGCGAACGATTAGAGAAGTGTGAGGCGGGTGAGTTGAGACCTCGCAGTGAGATCACTTGGTTGTCTTGACGTTCTTTAAGGATCTCCCTGAGCTCGGAACACGCCCATCGAAAGATGAACAAGAGTCACACAGAGATGTGATCGGCAAGTTTGCCTAGCGATTGAAGTTCGCACCATCAGTGTTCATCTCGTTCAATGGCGTTGAATGGAAATGCGGGTCTTGAATCACTCACAATCAATTATGAGAGATATTGATTTGAGTGGGAGCGCACTATTGAATTAACTTGTTTAATTCTCAGTGCAATTAATTATGAACTCTGTCTAAGTGTGGTTTGCATAATAGTTGTAGAATAATGGCTTGCGTTTCCACCTTCCCTGTTAAAATTGAATAAGCTGTTAAATATTTGGTTAAAACTTTACGGTTGGTAAACGTAATGTGAGGATTATCCTCAAGAGTGCCGAGAAAGACTTTGTCCTATCGCATGCTTTCGGTATCCTCCCGCAAATGCTATGGATGATGTGACTCTCGTCCTTCGATCCAAAAGCTAGAATTCCGTTACGGTCAAATGCAATATGTTTGTTTCCATGAGACCCAAACTTCGAAAGTTTGGGATAGTTATCTGACATTCATGGAACTGAAAATCATTTTCAGATACAAACAAAGCAATGTTTGTTTGCAAACTATTAGTAAAAGTGTTTACTATGCATTTGACTGTTAGGAGAGGAATCCAGAAGAACGCCTGTCATATGATATGAAGGTGAATAAACAACAACTTAAAGAGAAAAGAAGTGTCGGAAGGGTGTTGGTGAAACTTTCACGCCTAGGAAGTCCGGGGCTAACGCCACTCTTAAGTTGGAAGCTTCTTCTGAGAGTAGGAGAAATACTGAAAGTTAAGCTGTTAGAAGTATAAAGGAAAAAGGAAAGAAGACTGGAATATCCAGCTCATGTATGAATGTCACACAAGTTTTTGATGTATAGAAGGCTGGTCAAAGATATAGTTCTTGGGAATTATGGTTAAACAAGTTAATCACTAATTTTTGGGTATTGTGAGTTGATCACAAAAATACCCGCTTGATTGCATTCTGTTGCAACTCGATGCAAGAACTACTATGGCCTGAAAGACTAGCCAGGATTGAGGTTTTGTTACACGCTGGGAACATAGTAATAATTACTATACCTTCCATCGGTGTATTGCCTATGTATTTACTTTCATAATTCATTTTAGAGTTTCACACTCTAGCCCTTTGCATAAGGTATCTTGCAAGAAGGTTGTTCATAAGAGAACTTTTGATGTTCGGTGTTATGAATAACATAAGGGCCATACTTTAATTATGAATGAGACGTATGTTATGAATATTGATAATAATTCATTACCTCTGGGTTTACTTTCATAATTCATTTTAGAGTTTCATACACTCTAGCCCATTGCACAATGTTTGTTGCAAAAGAGTTGTTCATAAAAACAACAATTGTTGTTCAGTATTATACATAACATGAAGGGCCATGCTTCCATCAAAGATGGGATGTATGTTACAAATATTAATGGAAATATGATACATCCATAACATTGACGCTAAATGTCGCAAGACTAAAAGAATTCCACATATGTGTGGCACTGCATTTGGTCACATTGGAGAAACCCGCATGGAAAATTCCATTATGATGGATTTTGAAGTCGTTTGATTTTGAATCATCTGACACTTGCAACTTTCCTCTGAAAAGTGAAGTGACTGAAATACTGTTCACAGGCTATAAGGAACAAACAACAAACTTATTGGTGATCATACATTTGATGTGTGTAGTCCGATAAATGTTGTTAGTAGTGGATTTATCTATCATCAGAAATGACTCAAGTAGATATGTGGATATTTACTTGATGAGACGTATGTCTAGATCTTTTGAAATCATTTGAAAGGTTTTCAAAAATGAAGTAGAAGTTATTGTAACAAGAAAATTATGTTTCTACAATTCGTTTGCAGAAAGGAATATTTGATTTAAGTGTTTAGCGAATGTCTGATGAATTGTGAAAGGGATTTCATAACTTGCACCTCCCGGAACACCACTGCAAGTGGAAAGTCCATGAAGATGTGATCGAACCGTTCATGACATGGTAAGATCAAAGATGACATAAATAAATTTGCCATTATCCCTTTTAAAGTGATGCTTTAGAGACTGCGACTTTTTACACTGAAAAGAGCTCCATCGGGTCTGTTGAAATGGCGCCATGGTATGGTACGCCCAACCATGTTATATCTTTTCTTAACATTTGGAATATGGGGCTTGTGTAAAAGGTTACAAACCTATTCCAAATCAGACAAGTGCTACTTTGTAAGTTATCCCAAGTCATTGGGTATTCCCCCACCACTATACCGAGACAAAGGATTTTGCCACAAAATGGCATGCTTTTAAAGAGAATAGTTCTTGCAAAAGGTTGAGTGGGAGGATAGTGCAACTCGACGAGATAACAAGTATCTTCGTCATCAGATCAAAGGAAAGGAACCTTGGAAGTGATTCTAGAGTTTCGTACTGCGACTGATACGGAAGCCTCTCCATGAGATGTATGGACTTCGGTCGAACTTGCAGCTGAACAACATAGGCAAAGCTCGTGCAAACCTCTCAGGTGCACAAACGAGATATTGTTATTAGACAACAGTATACCTGCGATACACAAGGAAGCGTTGATGGGCCCTGACTCTGGAATTGGCTAAATGCCAATACAATCCGAGATATGTTCCATATAAGTGATTCAAGATTAAAATCTTGATACACCTTTCGGAAGACCTAGATTCTAACGAATATTTATGGAACTAAAAATTGATATGGATAAAAATGTTTTATCCATAAAGCTCAACTTGTTGCAATAACAATTTCAGGGAGTTGACTACGATGAGGTTGTTTCACCGTAGCGATGCTTTAAGTCGGTTCGGGTTGAACTAGCAATTAATACATATTTCAAATAATGAGATATGAAACAAGGATGACGAAAGGATTTCCATCTGAAGGAAATGAAACCAAGGACTTGCATGTGTTATAGTCCAAGGTATTTTGTCAGTCCAGAGGACGCTAGTAAGTATGCAAACTTCAAAGTTCCAGCAATGGACAGAAGAGAGCAAAATGGAGTTGGAATCTTCGTTTTTAATGAAATGGTCAAAAAGTTTGACTTCATCAAATGGGTATCGAAGATGCTTGTGGTTTAAGAAAGTAAGTGGGAGCATGATAATATTTCTAAAAACCTTGTTTACTTGACACAGTGTTAATTGGAAATAAATTTCTTGACACGAATTAGGACTTCATTTGAAAATAGTTTTTTCGATGAAGCGCTTGGGCTAAATAGCCTTGATATTAGGCATTATGATCTATGGAGATAGATTTGCCTAATAGGGCTAAAGCAATGAATACATATTGACAAGATGCTAAAACTTTTTAGCATTTAAAACGCCAATGAGTGATTCTTGCCGAAGTCACATGGAAAGAGTTTTGCAAGACTCGGTGTCCCAAAACACTGATGAGCAAAATACATGATGGAGATTCCACACACTCTTGTGTTTGAATTAATCATGTATTCCATGGTATGTAAAACAACCAGATAAGTCCAATACTCCAAAGATGTTATGAGTATGGATACCAAAGTGATCAAAGTACTGATCATGGGACAACAGTGAAAGATGTCATTGAGTACTAGAGTAGTACTGATGACATATTTTCTCGCAAACAGAGATTATGAAGTGCTCGTTGTAAGTAATTACATTGATACAATTTTCATCAATGCTCCATGCGATTTTCAATTTAAATTAAGGGTTTTGTGTAATACACAATATGGTGGCACGGTAGCACTACTAGGGAAAACCTTATACACAGAGGTATAGCAGTAGCGCTGGTTAGAACAGAGCGCTACTGCTACTTAGTAGCAGCGCGCGTCAATAAAGCGCGCTACAGCTATGGTTGTAGCAGTAGCGCGTCTTCAGGTAAAAGCGCTACTAATATAATTCCCACACTGTTGCCGGTAGGCTAGGAATAGTAGTAGCGATGCTGCAAAAAGCACGCTACCGCTAAGTGCCTTGTAGTAGCGCGTTTCCTGTATAGAGCGCTACTGCTAAAAAAGAAAATAAAATAGAAAAGTAAATGAAAATGAAAGAAGTAGAAAAAGGAGAATTGAAAAAATAAAATATAAAGATAAACAAATGAAAAAGAAAAATAAAGGAGAAAGGCATAGCAGTAGCGCTTGTTGCCACAAAGCGTTATAGTTACTCTAGCAGTAGCGCGTTTTATAAGCCCTCGCTATAGCTACGTTCCTTAGATAAAAGGAAAAGAAAAAGAAAAATAAATAACTACTTCCTATAGCAGTAGCGCGTTTTGGTAGAAAGCACGCTTTTTTCCTAGCAGCGCTACTGCTATATTGATTTAACCCCGCGCGGGCTCAAAATTTTGCTAAGTCCTTTCCCCACTCTCGCCCCTATCCCCTGTAACACCCCGAGAATCCTGCTACAGTAATCCCCTGTGGATGGTGCCACATCATCACATTACTATGCTAATCCTCACTTGACCCCAACCTCAATTCAAATTTAAAATAAAGCCAAACATTAAAGTTTTCAGATGTCAAAACAAAAGTGTTCTAAATGTGCCAAATAATCCATAGAGAATATTGGTGAAGGAATCATCTTTTTATGAAATGTTTAAATGCACTATAATAAATAAAACAGTAGAAAAATCAATTATTTAAATGCCTTTTATATTTAATAAAATATTAAACTATTTTATTTTAAGTGTCAAATTATTTGTGCCAGTGGCATAATTACTAATGCTAATTTAATTGCTAGATATATATTTTCTAAAACTAAAAATAAAAATGAAACTTAAATAGAAACAATAAACCAAAAATAATAATAATAAAACAAAAACCAAAAAGAAAAGGGCCATCCCCTGCACCCTGGGCCTCGGCTCACTAGGCAGCACAGCTCCCCCTCCCGCGCCATCTTCACTGTGCGGGCGACCGAGCGAGCGCGCCCGCGGTCGCCGCCCGACCGGCTCGCCGCCCCATGCCGCGGCAGCGCCGGGGATAAGGACAAGCCCTACCCCCTCGGCTTTGTCCTCGTCACCCACTCACCCCTCGCCCGCTCGCGCGCTCTCTCTCTCCCACACCTTCGCCCCCTCTCTAGATCCTCCATCGCCAGAACAAAGTCGTCGTCGTGCCATCTTCGCCGTCGTGACCACCGGCCTCCCCGCGTTGCCTTTTGGCGTCCGGGAGGTCCGCCGTGGACTACTTCCTACTCCTCACCGCTGGGTCGAGTCTACGGAGCTGAATCGGCGCCGCCTGTGCATCTTCTTCCTCGGCATCATCGGACCTCGCCGCGGCCGATTTGCTCCCCCCTGCGCTACTAAGCCCCCGAGGGACCTCCGTGCGTCCACACGGTGAGCTCCGCTTCCCCCTTCCTCTGGAATGCTCGGCGTTGATCCCTAGCTAGATTTGCTCATCGTCGCGCCATGGCCGAGCTCTCCTCCCACCACCGAACTCGCTGTGCTCACTGTCGTCCACCCCGTGCTAAGCCGTGGCCACCACCGTGCTCCTAGAGATCCACTGGCAATGCGTGCGCGCTTTGGTTCATCTCGGACAAGTCCCTGGGCTCGAACCCGAGACCACCATGCTCGATTCCATCGTCGAGGCCGCCATGCTCGCGGCGGGGCTCCTGCTCGCGCTCACCACATCGTGGTTGCATCCCTCCACGTACACAGTCGCGCCTATCCGCGCTCCACACGCGCCCGATGGCCTGCTTCCCACGGCCGCCCTACTCGCCCGGCCCGCCTCCACCCAGCCTGCGCGCTGACCGCCGCCGCTGTGGCCTAGCAACCCCGCCGCCCGTCTGCACATGACCTCGCCCCGACTGCCCACGCGCCCGTCTCCGCTCACCGTTGGCCGCAGCCGCGCTGGCCCGCGCGCCCCTGCTTGTGGCCGCGCCCACGCGACCCGGCCGCCGCTCCTGCGCCGCCCGCAGGCACCCTCGTGCGCCCCTGGCCGCCCCTACCCGCGCCCTCGCTTGCCCCTGCCTGCCGCCGGCTGCTGCTGTTGTAGATGGCCATGGCCATGTCCATGGCCGTGAGCTGTGTGTGGTGCGTGAAGTGTGTGTGTGGCTCCGGCCTCGCCCGCCTCCGGCCGGCCTCGCCGCATGCGCGCCCGTGCCACGCTGCTGCCGTCCCCTCTGTTGCTGCGTTGCTCGCTGTCTGCTGCTACTAGTGCAGCGCTGCTACAGTAACATTCAGTTACTGTAGCAGTTGCTAGCTTTTCTAAAACTACACTGGTTAGCCCCCTGAACAGCCTCAGAATAGCAACTAAACAAAGTCTACATAGCTAAAACAAATATGTGCGGGTAGTACACTTGGCAAGGTTCATTTCTTTCCATTGGACCAAATCCAAAAGTTGCCTGGATTAATTCCTATGAAAATGACAAAAGTCTATGTTCTGTTAACTGGAAGAACTAAAAACAGATATACTGCCATAGCAACTTTGGAGCAGAAAATAAACAAGTTATAGGGATCTAACAGAGATGCAATTGATACCATCTTGTAGGCCACAGGAAAATGATCTATATTGGTATAAGGCACTAATTCATAGGATGAATAGAACATTAGTTAAAGCCACCGGAAAATAGCTAAATGATGTTTAAAACTGAGGACTTCGCAGAATGTCAGGAATTTCAGAAAATGTCTAAAACCTTTGAAATTTTATAGAAAATAAACCGTAGCTCGGATCGAAAAACTTTCTACAAGAAAGTTGATCAGAACGACGAGACGAATCCAATCATGTCGTTTGTTTCCATGTCGGAACCCTCTACGTAGGTGAACCCGCAACTTTTCTTCCCATTCCGATAGATGAATAGTGCATATACACCGGTTAATAAATCCCACCTTAATCCTAAAATAACTAAAATGACTTAGACAAATCTTTAGGCAGCCATGCACTGCACCATAGGCATGGCATACTCTGTGTTGCATATGTTTGCTGTGTATTTATTTTTTTTTCTCCCCCTCTCCTCTCTCGATAGACCCCAACACAGACGTAGTCCCCGAGGCTGACGCAGCTCCGGAGGTCGACTATGCCTCTGACAACCAGACCCTTGCCGCAGCGCTTCCAGGCAAGCAACCCCCTTTTGAGCATACCGATATCGCCTATTCTTCTCTCTCTTATGCTTGCATTAGAAGTTGCTGCTGTTACCGTTATCCTATTTCTGCTGCATAGCCTGTTTATTATAACCTGCTGTTGTTACCTACATGCTTGTCCTAAACTGTTTAGTATAGGCTGGGGAGAGACCCATCAGAGACCCCCACTTTGTCCCGACTGCCTTGCTGGATTATCAGAAGACCCGATCAACGGGATCGAAGACCAGGCCTCGGCACCGCACATCACTTCCCCCTTAGTTGCTCGACGCTACTGGGTTACTATCGAGTGCCGAGGGTGATACCTCGTCAGCACTTCTGATGACAACCTTGTAGGTTAGTTAATTGGTCGTGGTCATCGAGGGTGATTCCTCCTTCTCCACTCCCGGTAACGACGCTGTCGTGCAACTCCTCAAGAGTGGACCTCGAGGGTGATTCCTCCTTAGTTCACCTTGATGGATACATCGAGCGGGAACCCATCGAGGGTGATTCCTTAGGTTTCCCCTTTGGTGTTAGACACACGGATATTATGGTTACTATGACTTTACACTGAACCATGTTACTAAAGACGGGTCGGCCCTGAGGGGTACCCACGCGAGCATATTTGCGAGTGATGTGGAGTTGGGTTGACCTGGAAGGTGCCCGAGAGATGAATACGAGGCGTGGCCGGGCATTCTTAGCCCTTGTCGCAAGTCCTCGAGACGGGGCGACGGGGTCACATCTTTCATGAGTCTCTGCTCGTTACCACGCGCTCCTAATCCACTAACGGTTTGGATATTTGATCCGAGGGGCTTCTGGCCTGATAGCACTAACCATCACGTGGGCATAGTATGGGCATTCTGTGTCATATACTTCAGCCGAAGCTTAATAGACGTCATGCGACTGAGCGGCGCGCGTCGTGTTGGACTGGATACGCAACCGCGCTTGTATTAAGGGCTTGCCAGGTCTGCTCACGGCTGCCCACGCAACGTGCAGGAGTTCCCGGGGCGATGGCCCAAGACCCCTGGGGGCATAGGTTTAGTCCAATGTGTTGGCCTCTCTATTAAGTATTCGGTCGGGTTCCGGTGTATCGTTTGGCCGAGGTCGGGCATGACCCAGTAAGGTGTGTCCGGCCGGAGTTAATCGAGCGTGGTGGGTAAGTTGGTGCACCCCTGCAGGGAAGAAAACATCTATTGATAGCCTGTCCTACGGTAACGGACACTCGGAGTTGTATCCCGATCGATACAACTTGAACCTGACACTTAAGATGATAACTGGATAGTATGGCTCTGGGATTGCTTTCTCGTAGGGAGTCGAGGAAGGATCTCTGGGCGAGGTTGATGACACTACTATTACTTTAAATTATGTTATTCTGTGCTCTCCTAATGCTGCAAGACCGCTGAAGATGCTAGTCTTCGATAGGACTAAGCCTTCTCTCTCTATTCTGGCATTTCTGCAGCCTAGTCCACATATACAGCTTTTCCTTGAAAATGTTGCATATATAGTGTAGATCCTTGCTTGCTGAGTACTTCGGATGAGTACTCACGGTTGCTTTGCTTTCTTTTTCTCCCCATATCCTATTGGTGCAACCAGATGACGGAGCCCCTGAGCCAGCTGCCCCTGCCGGCGGCTACTACTACTACCCTTCTGGCGAGTACTACTACGAGGAGCCGTCCGACGACCAGGAGTAGGTTCGGAGGGTCCCAGGCAGGAGGCCTGCGCCTTTCGATCGTAGTTTTTATTTTGCCCCGCCCTCTTAAAGGCTTATCTTTGTTTCTGTTTTATATCTGTACTCAGATATCTTATGATTCCGCTGACGCTTGTATGCGAGCTTATGTATTCGAGCCCTCGAGGCCCCTGGCTTGTAATATAAAGCTTGTAGGACTTTATTTATGTTTTAGAGTTGTGTTGTGATATCTTCAAGAGAGTCCTTAGGCTTGATCGTGTGCATTTGCGTGTATGATTAGTGCATGATTAAGCCGGGGTCGTCACATCCCCCAAATCCTCTGTCGCCGCTGTCGATCGCCCTGCTCGATCGAGCACACCCTCGAACACACCGTCGCCGCCCGAGGCCGCCCTCGACCTCACCGTCGCCGCCCTCGACCTCACCGCCGCCGCCCTCGACCTCAGCGCCGCCGCCCGAGCCCTCCCAGGACCGCCGCCGCCCCAGCCCGAGCCCGCCCTTGCCGCCGACCGTAAGGCTCTCCCTCTCCTCTCCCCTGCCCTCCTCTCTCTCTCTCTCTGCTAGGGCAATTCATATGTTGCTGCTGTGATGATGTTCATATGAACCCTAGATTTGTTTAGGGCAGTAGGCATTATTTTAGCATTTAGGAAAAAAGATTAGCAATTTTTTTAGGAAATTAGCTTGGGCAAATTTTTATGAAAATGCCGAAATAGTAATTCCATTTAGCTTTAAATTAACAGAGGGTATATAACTAATAGTAGAATTTAGCTTTAAATTAATAGAGGCTATAAACAAAAATAGTAGCACTTAGCTATAAAAAATTATTTGGACTATGGACCTGAACCTGGTCCAAATTTCATTCAAATGAAATTTGAATTATTTGGACTATGGACCTGAATATTTTTGAAGAAATTGGGTGTAGGTACTAAGGTCTTGCTGTGGAAATTTTGGTGGGGTCAGAAGGGTTAGAGAAAATGGAGTTCCTTTGCAATTTCTAATAAGGTCAAGCATTGTTGGAATATTTGCTCTAAAACAATTTGGATGAAAAGAAAATAATGTGTGTGTGAGAGGAATAGCTAGAACAGAATTTGGGTTCTGTCCTAGGTAGAGAAGTGTTTAGTGAGGTCATTTTGCAAAGGTTTTTGGTTTTTGAAAAGACCAATATTTTTCAAGGGAAAGAATTTAGGCAAGTTTTATTTTAAAGATGATCCCTTCCTAGACTTTTAGCTTTAGACAAAAAACAAAAGTATTTAGCTATAAATAAAAAATAGTAGCTATGGCATTTAGCTATAAACAAAAAACAGAATTGTTTTTATTTTCAAAAACTTGGTTAAAGTAATTGTTGATATGTAAACGAAAAACAAGATTGATGTTATATGATATATGTCATTGATGTTCATTTGCGTATACCACTATTGTTGATTATATCTTTTCATTGAAGTGGTCATGTTATATGCAAATTCCTCAATAGTGTTTGCTCATGTTATATGCAACATTGAAGTGGTTCGATTGTGCCCAAGTGGCCTTTTATTGTTTGCAGGGAATGATTCCGAGTGGCCTATGTTTTGCCGGAATGTTGATTCATTTCCGTTCCGGCAAATTTCAGGCGCTCCATTTGTCCAGTTTGTAGCAAAGGTCATGCTGAAATTTTCGGCATGACTTGTGCTACAAACTAGGACATATCGCGTGCCCGGGATTTGCCGCAACGGGAATGAATCAACATTCCTGTAAAACATTGGTCTTTTTTTATGTCATTATTCATTTTATTAGGTCTAGAATTAATTGGCTAGATTTAATCATAGGAAACATGGCTAGCAACGATGAAGGACAGGGTTCTGGTGATTGCAACGTCTATGCGGCGGCAGATGCCTATTTGAACCTTCTCGATGAGGAACGGTTGTTGCAGGGCCCACCTGTCACATCTGAGACTAAGACCGACATCAAGTCCAGCGCCGAGACCGGCGTTGAGACTGACACCGGTGCTGAGACCAGCACCGAGACTGGTGAAGCCGGTATAGAACCGAAACCGAAGAGGCAACGGCGCCCAAACCAGCTCATCACTACTAGACTGGTGGTCACGGAGGTGGACGACGGCAATTTCGAGCCAAAAGAGCCTGCGGAAGCGCGCGCGTGCTACGGCAATCAAATAGGCTGCATCCTATGGGCAACCGCCACCATCAACGATGAGAAACTAAAGAAGATACCAGATATGAAGGAGTCCCTCCTAACTAAGCTGCACCAGGTATTCTTGTTCCCGGGCCGGGATGAAATCAAATATACTGATCCAGATAAAGACCTGGCAATGAAGAAGATAAACAAACGCGCCATGGGCAAGTTTAGCGGCGCGTTGTCCGCCTGGAAAGTAAGGGTGAAAGCAAGGATCATCGACAAAAAGGAACCCTACACCGAGATTGTAAAGGATAATCCGACAATTACGGAAGAGCAGTTTGAAATATTCAAGGCGGCTTGCGTTGCTGAAGCTGCCAAAGAAAAGTCAGAGTACATGAAGGGTCTTCAAGAGAGGAACATGGGGTGCCACCACCTCGAAAGCCATGGTTACACGGGGAAGAGGTCCATATGGGCCAAGGAGGACGTGGAACGCGAAAGTCTGGGCATCCCAGACCCCTTGGCGGAGTTCACCGTCCCGCAGGAGCGTGATGTCATGAGGGCCCGGTACCATTGGGACCCAGTCAATAAGGTTTTTGAGACGGACACGGTCACGACGGAGGTCATGAGACTGCTGGCAATTTTAGCTTCTGATCAATTCGACTGCACGTTTAGTCATATTTGTAAACAATCCTTGTTCCTTTGGCAGAAAGAGCAGCACATGATTGCGGCCGAAAGCGACTCGCCGTCTAAGGCATTGGCAAGGCCCAAGTGGGACACCCCATTCAACCGGGCCTTGAACATATTGAAAGGACTCCCGGTGGACACTCGGCCGTCGTATGAATGCATGCACGGCGTCGGAGGCGGCGCCACGTGGAAGAAGTACTACCGTGAGACCACGGAGGAGAGAAAGGAAAGATGGAGGTTAAATGAAGAAAACATCGACAAGAAGGTTGCGATTGCGGTTGATAATAAATTAGTTGAGACAGTCGCAGCAGTGGTAGCTACCGCAAAACAGGAGATTGCAGCTTCGTATAGTGTCTTGGTTCCGGCTACCGTCAGTTGGACCAAGCAAAATCCAAATAAGGATGCAGCGGACTTTCCATTTTCCAACTTCTTGGGGAGCAGGTCGACTAGCGTTGCACCAGCACCTGCTCCTGCACCGACTCCCGCACCTGCTCCTGCACCGGCTCCCGCACCTGCTCATAGAAGCCCGTCCTCCATCTCGGACGTGCTCGGCGGTGCTTCGTCTTTGGCTGAGCTTGACGCCTTAACGGTACCTGTCACACCGGCCCTCTTCAATATATGTATAATCTCCCGTTTCCATTGATTTTCGGATGTCTCACGTCGCAGACATGTCTTTGCAGGCCGACGTAACCCCGTGCACCATACTGTACACCATCAGCAGCCAGAAGGTGGATGTGGGGAAGGCGATGATAATGAAGCCGAAGGAACAATTGTTCCCAGACGGCTGATCCCCCTGATGTCTTCAAGGTTTCCGTGGCCAGTGTCGAACCGGGCCATGAGAATTTGGCTCCTCCGGTAGCACTAGGGGGAGATGACGACGAGACCCCGCGGCGGCTTGGCGATTGCAAGCGTTGGGTCCTATTGTGGTCGAAGAGTCTGCTTCGTCTGGAGGCGGCCGGGAGCACACCCACAACCAAGCAGCCTCAGAAAGGTATGAACACCAACACCCCACCTACCCAATTAGCGTCGCCTGTCGTGCCGGGTGAGGAAGAAATAATGCATGATATCGATGCCATCGATGAGGATGACAATGACACTCTACAGTATCTCAATACCGGCGCCTCTAACGACGGAGGATTGATGGCTCAGCAGTATGAGTACTCAGGGTTTGAGCGTCATGAGTCGGTGCCTGAATTGCCGGATGATGAACGTATTATATACGACCTTCCAGTAGCAAAGAAGCATAGGAAGAGATCGAGGAAAGGCAACAAAGCTGCTTCTATGATCCAGCCGCCTTAGCAGCCTCGGGTTCAAGACCGTATACCTATCCTCGGTGCGGCAAAATGGCATATCCCCGGTGATCCGATCCTACCTAAGGCAGCGGTAGAGGCCACATACGGCAATCTAAGGAGACTTCATGACGATGTACTGCGGAGAGAGAAAAGCCTGATCGCCTCGAAAAATCCAGGATACCCGCTCTACGTGGTTAACGTGCCGCAGCAAAGGTTGTACGTCGACACATTCCCCGCGGAGAAATTCTTCCTTCGAATCGATTACATCTTCGACATGTTTCACTTGAAAAAGATGGATTTTACGTTTGTCCACCTTTTTGACTTGTACATGAACTACATCATCAGGACTGAGCAAATACCTTATATCTGTGTCACTGACCCGTACTTCATGCACAAGGGCTTCTTGGCAGTCTGCCCAAAGCACCGTGAATACGCGAGTAACTACATCGCCGATTTCATGGTCAGCAATAAGGACAAGGAGACGATTCTCGTGCCTTATCATCCCATGTAAGTCATCCACGCGGATATCCTTCCTTCGATTTCAATCATTTCATTTGCACGCGTGGAGGCTAATTTGAGGTGTACTTATTTTGCGCAGCGACAGGCGTGCCGTCCTCATCATCCTTTACCCCCGATTCTCCCACGTTCTTTACTTGGACTCGTCGAAGAACATGAAGAAAAAGGATTACACCCACATCAAGTCTGTTCTCGACAGTGCTATCTTTAGCTACGGCCTACGGGGTGGAGAGATCAAGACCAGGAAGACAAGGAACCGCGCGCCCGCCTTAGGCCATAAGACCGACTTCTACTGCATCCAGCACCCGAGTGGTACTCTTAGTGATGGATTCTATGTCCTCCACCACATTCTGGAGTACAGACGGGATCAGCAGAACCTTCGCATGTCACCTAGATCCGACGATGCCCATATTCTGCAATGGGCAAAGAACCTAGGAGATATAACGGATCATCGACTCCGGGCTGAGTTCTATCACACCCAGCGTGAACTTGCCCAAATCATCATGAAGGAGGTCCTCGAAAAAACAGGGATGTTCTACAAAGAAGGGCAAATGTCGCGGGAAGACGTCCAAACACGCGTAGCCGCTTAGCATCTCGACGTGAAGCCTTTCACTGCACTCAGGGACTATCTCCCTGACTTGGATGGATGGCACGACATGTTGGAGTCGTTGACGATATATGACAATGTGTCCGTTTAGTCCATACTTTCTCTATGACGAAACTTTGAGTTATGCACGACGAATCTTTATTTGTGATGTAATTAAACCATCCTCCTCAACTAGCGAAGATCACTCTAGTTAGGGCATTTTGGGTACGATGAACTTTGTTATTTATGCTTATGATATGTTGCTTCTATTTTTGCCAAGTCTGTCTCTTTCTGTTGCTCAACTATATATGTTGCATATCATCGACTCATGTGATGATGCAGGTGCATAGATCATCGATGGCGAAGAAGTGCTACGCCAGGAGTATACGACGAGTGGCCGGAGTGTGTACCGGTTTCCGAGCGACAGCCAGTAGTTAGTTTAGGTTCACGCTAGTGCGAGAGAGGGATACGAATTGACGCCTCAAGAAGTACTACATTATGTATGATGAGACATGTCATGTAACTTGTATAGCTATATCGTGATTATGATGTGATGACATGATTTGTGTTGGATGATATGATCAGACTATTATGTGTATGATATGATGAGCATATTGCATGTTTATGGTATGATTAGAATACTGTATAAAACCTGTACAAAAACATCGCAAATCCATAGCAAAAGAAAAGATATGAGAAAATATAGTAGTAGCGCTCTTTACCGCTGGACAGGAAAACGCTACTGCTAAAGCACTTAGCAGTAGCGCTGGTTTGGAAAGCGCTACTGCTAAGTAGGTATAGCAGTAGCGCGTGTCAAAACGCACTACTGCTAAACATTAGCTGTAGCGCCATATCAGTAGCTCGGGTACCCGCGCTACTGATACACCAAATACCCGCGCTACTGCTAGGCTTTTCCCTAGAAGTGTTGTTGGAAATTGTTCCAAACAAGATACTGTGGCGAATTCTATAACAAAGGCTAAGTATGTTAACGCTTTAGAAGTGACAAACAAGATGTTGAATCACTTAGTTCATTCATGAACTTAGTATGGTTCCAAGAAGGCTTTGGTCAATGGGACACTATTGCAGATAGTTGCTCCATAGCTCAGTCTGAGGAATCAGGTTTCGACTAATGATTCACATATATACAAAGCCAAGTCCGCACAAAATATGAATTTTGTGAAAGCGTGAAAACGCGAGGATATGCAGAGATACACATGGAGCTGAAGTTGTCAGATCTGTTGGACATCAGGCTATACCACATGCGAAGCTTTTTTTACACCGATATGCCATAGGTGTAAAGTGCATTAGCATGGACTAGATTATTGACTCTAGTGCAAGTGGGAGTCTATAGCAGATATGCCCTAGAGGCAATAATAAATGTTATTGATTATCTCCCTGTTCATAATTAGGATTATGTTCCATGCTATAACTGCTATGGTTCTCGAGTCTGCAATAACCATGAGGCTCGGAGGAAGACTCATATGCACGTGTGGGATAATAAATGGTAAAATGTATTCCTAGACTGGCCTCTAAGACTCGCTCAAGTGTTGCATGATGGTTCTGTTTTCCTGATCATGGGCATGTCTATGCCAGCAACGTTGAGGGCACAATGTTAGAAGAACATTTGTGTTGAATCGACCCGAATTGATGTTATGCTATGAGATACATTCATCACAAGTTAAATGGTTAATAACACAGAGATGGTTAACATTTGCATGATTCCTTAGACCATGAGAGTATCGAGTTTCTTCATGCTTGCTTCATGAACTTTGGGGTTTGTTAAATGTCATCCGTAAATAGGTGGCTATTATGGCGGCTTACAGGTTCATGGAAAAGTATGTCAAGTAACTTGATAGCTCAAGAGTGGGATTTGCTCCTACGATGATGGAGATATATCTTTGGGCCCTCTCGGAGTTACGGTATCAATCATCTTCTGGCCAGACACTTTGTTATTTGATCACGGGGATGCCGGAATACGGTAACGAGAAAAGAGAACAATACCGGTAATGAGGTAACTCGCATAGTGGACAAGTTGTTGATTGATACGTCTCATCGTATCTACTTTTCCAAACTCTTTTGCCCTTGTTTTGGACTCTAATTTGCATGATTTGACTGGAACTAACCCGGATTGATGCTGTTTTCAGCAGAATTGCCATGGTGTTATTTTTGTGCAGAAATAAAAGTTCTCGGAATGACCTGAAACTTCACGAAGATCATTTTTGGAATTAATAAAAAATATTGGCGAAAAAATCAACAGAAGGGGGCCCACACCCTGTCCACAAGGGTGGGGGGCGCGCCCACCCCCCCATGGCGTGCCATCCATCCTTGTGGGCCCCCTGGTCCTCCACCGACCTCAACTCCAACTCCATATATTCATGTTCGGGGAGAAAAAAAATTGGGGAGAAGCATTCATCGCATTTTACGATATGAAGCCGCTGCCACCTCCTGTTCTTCCTTGGGAGACCAGATCTGGAGTCCGTTCGGGGCTCCGGAGAGGGGAAATCGTCGCCGTCGTCATCATCAACCATCCTCCGTCACCAATTTCATGATGCTCACCGCCGTGCATGAGTAATTCCATCGTAGGCTTGCTAGACAGTGATGGGTTGGATGAGATTTACCATGTAATCGAGTTAGTTTTGTTAGGGTTTGATCCCTAGTATCCACTATGTTCTAAGATTGATATTGCTATGACTTTGCTATGCTTATTGCTTGTCACTAGGGCCCGAGTGCCATGATTTCAGATCTGAACCCTTTATGTTTCCATGAATATATTTGTGTTCTTGATCCTATGTTGCAAGGTATAGTCACCTACTACGTGTTATGATCCGGCAACCCCGTAGTGACAATAGTCGGGACACTTCCCGGTGATGACCGTAGTTCGAGGAGTTCATGTATTCACTAAGTGCTAATGCTTTGGTCCGGTTCTCTATTAAAAGGAGGTCTTAATATCCCTTAGTTTCCAATAGGACCCCGCTGCCACAGGAGGGTAGGACAAAAGATGTCATGCAAGTTCTTTTCCATAAGCACGTATGACTATATTCGGAATACATGCCTACATTACATTGATGAACTGGAGCTAGTTCTGTGTCACCCTATGTTATAACTGTTGCATGATGAATGCCATCCGATATAATTATCCATCATTGATCCAATGCCTACGAGCTTTTCACATATTGATCTTTGCTCCATTACTTTTCCGTTGCCACTGTTACAATTGCTACAAAACTGCTACTGTTACTTTTGCCACCGTTACCGTTACTTCCATACTACTTTGCTACTAAATACTTTGCTGAAGATATTAAGTATTTCAGGTGTGGTTGAATTGACAACTCAGCTGCTAATACTTGAGAACATTCTTTGGCTCCCCTTGTGTCGAAATTTGGGTTGAATACTCTACCCTCGAAAACTGTTGTGATCCCCCTATACTTGTGGGTTATCAAGACCTTTTTCTGGCGCCATTGCTGGGGAGCATAGCTTTATTCTTTGAGTCACTTGGGATTTATATCTGTTGATCACTATGAGGGATTTGAAAGATGAAAGGACCAAGATTTTTCCCTCTACTACGAGAGGAGGTAAGGAACTGCCATCTAGCTCTGCACATGATTCACCTTCTGTTTTGAGTAAACTTGCGACACCTACACCTGCTATTGATTCCGATATGTCGCATGTTATTGATGATGCCACTTCTGCTATGCATGATGCTTATGATGAAACTACTTCTATGCTTGATAATACTATGCCACTTGGTGAATTTCTTGATGAACAACTTGCTAGGGTTGGAGAGAATGAAATTACTGAAACTGATGATATTATTGAAACTTATGATTATGGTTCTCCCCCTAGATATGAATAGCCTGTTGTACCTGAGGGTTATATTATGGATGAAGAAACTGCTAGAGACTTTCTTGCTTGCAATGATAGAGAAGATCTTAAGAAACTGTTAGCTAAGCTGAAAGAAAAATACTTGAATGCTTGAATGAAATATGATCCCAATTTTTCTACTTCACCTATCTTTGTTACTGATAAGGATTATGAATTCTCTGTCGATCCTGAGTTAATTACTTTGGTTGAATCTGATCCTTTCTATGGTTATGAATCTGAAACAGTTGTGGCACATCTTACTAAATTGAATGATATAGCCACCCTATTTGCTAATGAGGAAAAAATTCGCTATTACTATATTCTTAAGTTGTTTCCTTTCTCATTAAAGGGTGATGCTAAGATATGGTTTAATTCTCTTGCTCCTGGTTGTGTGCGTAGTCCCCATGATATGATATATTACTTCTCTCAAAAATATTTCCCTGCTCATAAGAAACAAGCTGCCTTACAGGAAATATTTAACTTTGTGCAAATTGAAGAAGAGAGTCTCCCACAAGCTTGGGGGAGGCTTCTCCAATTACTTAATGCTTTGCCAGATCATCCGCTCAAGAAAAATGAAATACTTGATATCTTTTATAATGGACTAACCGATGCTTCTAGGGACCACCTAGATAGTTGTGCTGGTTGTGTTTTCAGGGAACAAACGGTTGAGCAAGCTGAATTGCTATTGAATAATATATTGAGTAATGATAATGATTGGACACTTCTTGAACCAACTCCTAAGCCAACTCCGAAGATAAGGGGTATTCTATTTCTCAGTCCTGAAGATATGCAAGAGGCAAAGAAATCTATTAAAGAAAAAGGTATTAAAGCTGAAGATATTAAGAATTTACCGCCTATTGAAGAAATACATGGTCTTGATAACCGGACACAGGTAGTAGAGGTAAACTCTCTCCGTAGATTTGATGAAGGTGATATTCCTCATAATAAGTCTGCTAGTCAATGCTTGGATGAGTTTGATAATTTTATTGTTAAACAAGAAAACTTCAATGCTTATGTTAGTAGACAATTGAAACGTAATGCTTACATGCTTGACCGCTTGGGTGATTATATGAGTAGAACTATTAATGATCTTAAGCTTATTAGTAAACATGCTTCCATGGTCACAACTCAAGTAGAGCAAGTACTTAAGGCACAAGATGATTTCTTAATGAGTTGAATAATAAGAACAATGATAATGCTGTTAGGGTTATGACTAGAGGTACGGTGGTAAAATGACTCAGGAACCTTTGTATCCTGAGGGCCATCCTAAGAGAGTTGAGCAAGATTCTCAGAGAATGAATACTGATGCACCTAGTCCTAACAAAAAGAAAAAGAAGACTGATAGGACTTTGCATGCTTCTAGTGAACCTACTATAGATACACCTGAGAATCCCAATGATATTTCTATTTCTGATGCTGAGACACAATCTGGTGATGAACATGAACCTAGTGATAATGTTAATAATGATGTTCATGTTGATGCTCAACCTAGTAATGATAATGATGTAGAGATTGAACCTGCTGTTGATCTTGATAACCCACAATCAAAGAATTAATGTTATGATAAGAGAGACTTTGTTGCTAGAAAACATGGTAGAGAAAGAGAACCATGGGTTCAGAAACCCATGCCATTTCCTCCTAAGCCATCCCAGAAAAACGATGATGAGGATTTTGAGCGTATTGCTGAAATGATTAGACCTATCTTTTTGCGTATGCGTTTGATTGATATGCTTAAAATGCCTCCTTATGCTAAGTACATGAAAGATATTGTTAAAAATAAAAGAAAGATACCGGATGCTGAAATTTCCACCATGCTTGCTAATTATACTTTTAAGGGTGGAATACCAAAGAAACTTGGAGATCTAGGAGAACCAACTATACCATGCTCCATTACAAGAAATTATGTTAAAACTGCTTTATGTGATCTTGGAGCCGGTGTTAGTGTTATGCCTTTCTCTTTATATCCTAGACTTGAATTGAATAAGTTGACACCTACTAAAATCCCTTTGCAAATGGCTGATAAATCAACTGCTATACCCATCGGTATTTGTGAGGATGTGCCGATTGTGGTTGCAAACGCTACTATCTTAACGGACTTTGTTATTATTGATATTCCCAAGGAAGACAGTATGTCGATCATCCTTGGTAGACCCTTTTTGAGTACTGCAGGGGCTGTTATTGATTGCAATAAAGGCAATGTCACTTTTCATGTTAATGGTAATGAGCATACGGTACACTTTCCGAAGAAACAACCTCAAGTTCATAGTATCAATTCTATTGGAAAAATTTCAACTATTACTACTGGAGGTTTTGAATTCCCTCTTCCTACTGTCAAAAAGAAATGATATTCTTATTGTTGGGGACATGCATATCCCCGTTGAGGTAACCTAGTGTTATTCGAAAATTCTCCGGTTTCATGTCATTTGGAAGAAGTTTGTTAATAAGACTTGATCAACCTTGTTAATGGATTCCTTTTGATGGGCATGAGATGGATGAATTTAGAAGGCACAACTTTCTGTACCTACTTTTTACTTTCTGTTATTTAGAATGAATAACGCAAAAATAGTATTTTCTGTCTGTTTTCTGAATTATCCGTGAAATAAAAAATGAACCAAAAATAAAAGTTCTCCAAATGCCCTGAAAATTTAGTATGATTTTTTTATAGAATATTTGAGAATTTCTGGCACAGAGAACACACCAGGGGGACCCACCACCTGTCCACAAGGACGGAGGGCGCGCCTTACCCCCCTGGGCGTGCCCCCCACCCTTGTGGGTCCCACGTGGCCCCCCTTCACTTATTCCAGCACCCATCCACTTCGTCTTCCTCCAGAAAAAATCATCCCGTAGCTCACACTCGTGTTCTTGCGCATTTTGCTGCCATTTTCGATCTCCTTGTGTAAAGCTCCATTTGCAAAACTGCTTTGGGGGATTATTCTTCGGTATGTGACTCCTCCAATGATCCAATTAGTTTTTGTTCTAGTGCTTTATTTATTGTAAATTTTTGCTACTGTGGTGACCTTGTTCTTGAGCTTGCATGTCAAATTTATATGGTCCAAGGTAGTTTTGATGCATAATATAGCCTCTAGGCAATTGTAGGAGTAGTTGCTATCAATTTTATTGAGTTTGGTTCACTTTTATTTTGAGTCACTAAAAATTTCAGAGGAAGAAAAATGTCTAGGAAAATGTACCAAGGTGGTTCTTCGAGGAAGCAAGCACCGAGGCTCGTGATACGGGAGCCGGACCTTGAACAACCAAGGGAAGCTCAAGTGCGGCCTTGTGAATGGCCGTCGGATGAATTCATGGTTCGTGCAGGCTTCAAGGATGAATTTGATGCATATGTACGGAATGCTGACCTTGAGGACTTCGTATCAGATAAGTCCCAACAATACTTTTATCTCACCGATTCCTTTGTGCGGAGGTTTGAATTTTCATCTAAGCGCAATACCCATACTATTTTATTTGATCTTTATGATGAATCATATACCATGGACCTTGAAGATTTTAATACTGCTTGCAAAATCCCAGAGTGGGGCCTTCTTAGTGAGCCTCACAAATCTGAATATAATGATTTCCTTACTAGCATCACTGTGGGACAAACTAGAATTATCACACAAGCTACTATAGGGAGCATTCACTTTCCTGCCATACATTATTTTGCTCTCTTTATAGGTAGATGCATTAACGGTAAGTATGAGCATAGCCACCTTTGCATTCCAGATGTTAGTGTCCTCAAGTGTGCAGTGTTAGGTGACAAGCGATATAATTTGGGGGCTATTATTGCAAGGAGGTTACATCTTAATGCTAAAGATGGAGATTTATTTGGTGGGATTTATGCAACTCGCTTAGCTAATTATCTTGGAGTACCCATAAGGGAGAATGACATGGAGTTGCCACCTGCTTTTCTTGATTATGATGCTTTAGTACGCTATCAGTTTCTTGAGAGGAATGAACAGTCCCTCCAGTACCGACTAATCTTTGACAGACGGCGTGCCATCCATATTACCCTTCCTGCTCCTGCCTTCTTTAACTTTTAGGTAAATGGGAGATATTTTATAACTAGAGAGGAGGCGAACGAGTATGAGAGGACAGCGGAGGCTGCTCGCCTCCAGGAGGCAGCCCGCCAAGCAGCAGCTGCCGCAACACAATACGACCCCAACTATGACTTTGGATATCAACCGGGCCAGTGGTGGCCTTAGACCAACTTAGGCCAAAAGCCTAAGCTTGGGGGAGTACGTATTTCTCGCCGACATTACATTCATGTTCACACACTCATTCTAGTTGTCGGTGTTCATACTTTTTCATTGTATTATCCACATTAGTTTACTTTCTTTTTCTCGCTTTCTTCTTGAGTATTCGAAAACCTTTGAGAAAAAAAAATTAGTTGTAGCTTAGTTTACCTTCCATGCTTAGTTGTAGTATAAAAGATTTCTCATTCTTCTTTTACTTGTTGGGAGCTTTCCCGTGTAAATAGTTTTTCTCGTTCCTGTTTTACTTTCTTCAGAAAAACAAAAACTCCAAAAACATTTCCGTGTATTTCTTTGAAGTTCTTTTCTTTTCTTTGGGGGTCGAGGAGAGAAGACCACGATGAAAATGTTGAGTGGCTCTCATATGCATTACTGTTGATCTAACAAAGAGCCCATATTATATTGTCTTCTCCTTTGAATAAATGTTTGCAGATTCCAGCTTAGTCCAATGCATGTGCACTATTATTATTATTCCCATCGTTCGGTCATGCAAGTGAAAGGCAATAATGACGATATATGATGAAGTGATTGAGATGAGGAAAAGCTGGTATGAACTCGACCTATCTTGTTTTTGTAAATATGATTAGTTCATCGTTCTTGATTTAGCCTATTATGAATGAAACATGTTTGCAATGAAAATTAGAGATTATAGTTATTCATGACATGCTTAATTAGCTAGGAGTTTATAATGGTTTACCTTGCATGCCAACATGCTTTTAAAATGGTTGTGATGTAGTATGATAGGATGGTATCCTTCTTTGAATGATTCGAGTGGCTTGACTTGGCACATGTTCACGCATGTAGTTGAAACAAGATCAACATAGCTTCCACGATATTTATGTTCATGGTGATTTATATCCTACTCATGCTTGCATTCAATGTTGGTTAATCATGATGCATGTTTATGACTGTTGTCGCTCTCTAGTTGGTCGCTTCCCAGTCTTTTTCTAGCCTTCACTTGTACTAAGCGGGAATACTGCTTGTGCATCCACTTCCATAAACCTAAATTTATTCCACATGAGTCCACCATACCTTCCTATATGCGGTATTTACCTGCCGTTCCAAGTAAATTTGCAGGTGCCAAACTCTAAACCTTCAAATCATAATCTGTTTTTTATTCCCGAATCGCTCAAGTAGTGACTGGGGGCTGTCAGTATCTTCCATGCTAGGTGGGTTATTCTCGCTACGAGTGGACTCCGCTCATCATTCACGAGAAAATGGCTGGTAATCGGGATGCCCAGTCCCATGCTCAAACCAAATCAAAATAAATTAAAACAAAACTGCCCCAGGATTGTTGATTGTATGGACGGAACCCGTTGTTTCGGACCAGCCGTGGAGTGTGCTTGTTGGTTGAGGGGGAGTAAAAAAATTTACCATTCTATTTGGGAACCGCCTATAATGTATGTAGCATGGAAGATATTGAGATCTCTTGGTTGTTATGTTGACAATGAAAGCATACCGCTCAAAATTATATTCATCTCTGTTTTAAAAACTCGAGCTCTGGCACCTCTGCAAATCCCTGCTTCCCTCTGCGAAGGGCCTATCTATTTACTTTTATTGTTGAGTCATCATCCTCTTATAAAAAGTGCCAGTTAGAGAGCACCACTGTCATTTGTATGCTTTGTTATTAATTGATATTGAGTATGACTGTGACTGGATCTCTTTTACCATGAATTACAATGTCTAGTCAGTCCTTGATCTTCAGGGGTGCTCTGCATTTATGTTTTGCGGTCTCAGAAAGGGCTAGCGAGATACCATCTTGTTATATATTATCATGATTGTTTTGAAAAAGTGTTGTCATCCGAGATTTATTATTATTGCTCGCTAGTTGATTATGCCATTGATATGAGTAAATGTGAGACCTAAATGTTATTGTGAATGTGGTTTGTTCATAATCTTTGCTGAAAACCTGAATGTTGGCTATAGATATTTGCAACAACAAGATCAAACAGAGTTTGTAAAAGTTTTTCTTTACCACTTTCAGTTTGTTAACTAAATTGCTTGAGGACAAGCAATGGGTTAAGCTTGGGGGAGTTGATACGTCTCCATCGTATCTACTTTTCCAAACTCTTTTGCCCTTGTTTTGGACTCTAAATTGCATGATTTGAATGGAACTAACCCGGACTGACGCTGTTTTCAGCAGAATTGCCATGGTGTTATTTTTGTGCAGAAATAAAAGTTCTCGGAATGACCTGAAACTTCACGGAGATCCTTTTTGGAATTAATAAAAAATATTGGCGAAAAAATCAACAGAAGGGGGCCCACACACTGTCCACAAGGGTGGGGGGGCGCGCCCACCCCCCCAGGGCGCGCCATCCGTCCTTTTGGGCCCCCTGGACCTCCACCGACCTCAACTCCAACTCCATATATTCACGTTGGGGGAGAAAAAAATTGGGGAGAAGGATTCATCGCGTTTTACGATGAGGAGCCACCGCCACCTCCTGTTCTTCCTTGGGAGACCAGATCTGGAGTCCGTTTGGGGCTCCAGAGAGGGGAAATCATCGCCGTCGTCATCATCAACCATCCTCCATCACCAATTTCATGATGCTCACCGCCGTGCGTGAGTAATTCCATCGTAGTCTTGCTGGACGGTGATGGGTTGGATGAGATTTACCATGTAATCGAGTTAGTTTTGTTAGGGTTTGATCCCTAGTATCCACTATGTTCTAAGATTGATGTTGCTATGACTTTGCTATGCTTAATGCTTGTCACTAGGGCCTGAGTGCCATGATTTCAGATCTGAACCCTTTATGTTTCCATGAATATATTTGTGTTCTTGATCCTATCTTGCAAGGTATAGTCACCTACTACGTGTTATGATCCGGCAACCCCGGAGTGACAATAGTCGGGACACTTCCCGGTGATGACCGTAGTTTGAGGAGTTCATGTATTCACTAAGTGCTAATGCTTTGGTCCAGTTCTCTATTAAAAGGAGGCCTTAATATCCCTTAGTTTCCAATAGGACCCCACTGCCACGGGAGGGTAGGACAAAAGATGTCATGCAAGATCTTTTCCATAAGCGCGTATGACTATATTCGGAATACATGCCTACATTATATTGATGAACTGGAGCTAGTTCTGTGTCACCCTATGTTATAACTGTTGCATGATGAATGCCATCCGACATAATTATCCATCATTGATCCATTGCCTACGAGCTTTTCACATATTGATCTTTGCTCCGTTACTTTTCTGTTGCCACTGTTACAATTGCTACAAAACTGCTACTGATACTTTTGCCACCGTTACCATTACTTCCATACAACTTTGCTACTAAATACTTTGCTGCAGATATTATGTCTTTTAGGTGCGGTTGAATTGACAACTCAGCTGCTAATACTTGAGAATATTCTTTGGCTCCCCTTGTGTCGAATCAATAAATTTGGGTTGAATACTATACCCTCGAAAACTGTTGCGATCCCCTATACTTGTGGGTTATCGTTGATCCACGGGGATACCAACATGTCTCACCTCGGGTATTTGTAACATATCGCGAAGCAACAGGAATAGCACACGGCAACTGGAGGTTCACTCGAATATTCATTCATGTGGGTATAGGGGTCAATATGGGTGTCCACGGCTCCAATGTTGATCATTGATCGGAAGGGGTTCCGGGTCATGTCTATACTTCACTGAACCTATAGGGTCACACACTTAAGGGTCATCTATCTGCTAAATACTAGGCAGGGAGTCTGAGAGAAAGTCTCCGGAAAAAGTTTCGGAGACAGCGGAAAAGTTCTGAAGAGAGAGGTCACCGGATGAGTTCTGGTAAAACTGAAAAGTTGTTTCAGGGGATACCATTAAGTCAAATTGGTTTTGACACACACCTGATAATTCTTGGAGGGTGCCAGAATCATTCTGGAAACTTCTGGGAATTTTCCGGCAGAAAAACCGGAACTGTTCCGGAGCTGCCGGAACTGCTTTGTTTGCGTTTCGCAGATGAAAATCACTAATCCAAAATTGTTTTGGAACACATCGAAAATCATTTGTGTGGGTACTGGAATTATTCTAAGACCCACAGAAATATTTTCGGATTTAACGGTCACGGAAAAATGTTTCCATGAATAGTGAAAGTGCTTTTTGGATTACTTTTGGGAAAGCCATTATTTTGGGCTTTGTCCCAAGATATTTTTGGGGATGACATGGATGGATGAGACCCCCTTGGGGGGGCCCACTTGGGGGTGGCCGGACACATGGGGAGCTCCACTTGTCCTTTGGCTTCCCCTTTTTACCCTTGGAAAGTGTTTCCTTCATGGGCATTTTTGGTATTTTGAATACCCATCCTACCCCTTGGTTTTCCTATAAAAGGAGGTGAGGGGGCTGCCCAAACCTTCATCCCTTGCTCTCATACACATGCCATCCTTTGTCTGGCTCTCTCTCTCCCTCCCACGAAAAGAGTTTCGTAGAGCCGAAAGGCTGTCTGGGTTCCGGTGGGAACTAGTTCTGGACGGCGAAGCCCTGCCGGATAGATGACATCGCATGTGTGCAACTCTGTAGAGAGTTCGTAGTTTCGGTCTTAGTTCAAGAGTGCCTCCCGAAGGGCCGTCCGTGTGACCGTCCGAGTTTCGAAGGTCCTCCCGAAGGGCTGTCCAAGTGACCGTCCGAGTTTCGGAGGTCCACCCGAAGGGCTGTCCGCGACACCATCCGAGGGACTGTCTGACCGCCTCCCGGAGGGCTGTCCGAGGGGCAGATGAGGGTATACATCCTTGCAGTTGAGAGGTTGTAAATCCTAGCTGCGGGGATCTACACCGCCGTTCGTCATCGACTCTACTTCCGCTGTGCTACGAGTCGGTAACGAAAAAGATCAAACCTTGTATGTAGTCTCCATAGTGGTCCTGGGCTGGTGCGTTGGTCAGAAAATTTTTGTTTTCAGCCGCGTTCCCCTACACCCCCCATGGTGGGGGGTAGCCCCCACAAATGGTGGAGCTAGTTGGGAGGGGGTGGGGCCCCATGTTGGGGCACCATGGACAAGGGAACATGTTTTCCGCTTGTTTGGTGGTAACATGTTTTCCTTGTTTGGTGGGTACATGTTTTGTGGGCTGAAATTTTTGCCCCCTCCACCCCTTCCACCACTATATAAGGAGGAGGGGAGGAGCTCTCCAACTCACTCCAACTCTCTCAACAAATGCCATGCATGATCTGGCTTTCTTCTCTCCCTCCCACGAAATAGTTTCGTAGAGCCGAAAGGCTGTCTGGGTTCTGGTGGGAACTAGTTCTAGACGGCGAAGCCCTACCGGATAGCTGACACCGTATGTGTGAAACCCCGTAGAGAGGTCGTAGGTTTGATCTTTTGCCCAAGGGGCTGTTCGAGGGTCCTCCCGAAGGGCTGTCCGTGACACTGTCCGAGGGACTGTCCGACCGCCTCCCGAAGGGCTGTCCGAGGGACCGCCCGGGAAATTGTTCAAGGGCCTCTCGGAGGGCTGTCCGAGGGACCGTCCAAGGAGGGCTATTTGACGGCCTCCCGAAGGGCTATTCGGGGGACCGTCCAAGGAGATGTCCGAGGGAGAAAATCCTCGCGGTTGGGAGGTTGTAAATTCCTAGCTGCGGGGATCTTCACCAACGATCTTCATTGACTCTACTTCCACTGCGCTACGAGTCGGTAATGATCAGATTAAACCTTGTATGCGTCTTCATAGTGGTCCTGTGCTGGTGCGTAGGTTAGAATTTTTTTGTTTTCTGTCGCGTAACCCTACAGTGGCATCAAGAGCCGTGCTATGCGTAGATGCAGGTTACGATCTAGAATACATGAGATGTATGGATGTTGCACAATATAATTTGTAGCAGATGAGTTCTATTACTGAAAATTATTTGTGCGGGTAGTAGATGATATCTATTACCCGATGTTCTTGTTGCTTCCCTTGAATTTGCGTAGTCCTAATCTTGACGGCATGGTGGAATCTTAAAAAGTTCTGGCAATCTGGGATCCTTTCATGCTGCTCCTGAGTATGCTGATTGATAGATTAACGAAGTGCTTCAGTGTCTTTGGGTTCCACCATAGTTGAGAAAGATGGATGTTTCGCAGACGAAAGGGCAATGCACATATGATCTGCACGGGGTTCTTGCGTATGACGAAGTTCAGTATGGGGCTTGAAATTTTTTATCTCGTGTTTCATACGCCCCACAAAGTTAATCTATCGACTTGAATAATCATACTTGATAATAAACGTTGGTAGCTTCATTTTGTTTCGAAACCTTAGAAGCCATGTAAAATAAAATTTTGCCTGAACCGATTAGAGGCGTCGGATCTGGTTTTTCAAGATGTATGTGCATGAGATGTGGTATAGTCTTCATCATATTCAATTTGATTTTGTATGAGATGACTATATAATGTAAATTAACATGACCTGCGTGTCATGATTCGGCATGATGGCTGGAGCCAGATGATTGTCACTTTAATGACCCGCGTGTCAACCTTATGTAATGCACTTATTTTATTAGCTATAGAGATAGCAATATTATCTGGTGCATCGACAAGGTTGTGGCAATCTTCGCAAAGGTGAACACCAACGCAAATGCCGAAGATGAAAGAATTAAAGACTTCTCCATCAGAAAGGGCTATACCATATCATGCTATTATGAATTGCCTGAGATGTTTATCCCTTATGTTGCACCCTTTTTATTGCGCGGTAGTCGCTTTTTATTAGGGTGATCTCTCACTTAAAATATCAAGTAGTTAGTGTTCTCCCAAGTATAGTACCGTCACGGCACCTATCTTTTCGGGGTGCTCCATGGTTGCATGGGTACGAACGATTAGAGAAGTGTGAGGCGGGTGAGGTCAGACTTCACAGCAAGATCACTTGGTTGTCTTGACGTTCATTGCAGGATCGTCCTGAGCTCGGAAGATACGCATCGAAAGATGAACAAGAGTCACATAGAGATGTGATCGGCAAATTGGCCTATCGATTAAAATTCCCGTCATGAGATGATGATTCTATGGCGATGAATTGAAGTCTGGATCTTGTATCACTCAAAATCAATTTTGAGAGATATTGATTTGAGTCGGAGCGCACTTTAGAATTAATTTTTTAATTCTTAGTGCAATTAATTATGTACGTTGTCTAAGTGAAATTTGCATAGTAGTTATAGAATATTGGCTCGCGTTTCCACCTTCCCTATTAAAATTGAATAGCAATTAAATATCTAGTTAAAACTTTACGGTTGGTAACGTAATGTGAGGATTGTCCTCAAGAGTGCCAAGAAGGACTTTGTCCTATCGCATGCTTTCGGTATTCTCCCGCTAATGCTATGGATGATGTGACACTCGTCCTTCGATCCAAAAGCTAGAATTCCGTTACAGCCAAGTGCAATATGTTTGCTTCCATGAAACCCGAACTTCAAAAGTTTGGGATAGTTATGTGATATTTCTGGAACTGAAAATTGTTTTCAGATGCAGACAAAGGCTAAAATATATGCGATATCCAAAGCAATGTTTGTTTTGCAAATTATTAGTAAAGTGTTTACTATGCATTAGACTAATAACAGAGGGATCCAGAAGAATGCCTGTCATATGATGAAGGTGAATAAAACAGCAACTTAAAGAGAAAGGAAATGTCCGAAGGGTGTTAGTGAGACTTTCACACCTAGGAAGTCTGGGGCTAATGCCACTCTTAAAGTGGCACTACTGGAATTTGGCATTTTGCCATCTGCCAGCTCTTTGCCGTCTGCCAGCTGATGGCAAAGAGGCTCTTTGCCGTCTGCTTTGGTAAAGCAGACGGCAAAGAACAAGCTGATGGCAAAGCGAGTCTTTGCCATCAGCTGGCTCTTTGCCGTCTGCTAGCTGACGGCAAAGAGGAAAAGGCAGACGGCAAAGAGCCTGGTGGGCCCCACGGGGCATGGCGTGGCTAGGTCAACTTCTTTGCCGTCTGCTAGCAGACGGCAAAGAGGTCAACTTCTTTGCCGTCTGCTAGCAGACGGCAATGTCCCTCCTTTGCCGTCTGCTGGCAGACGGCAAAGATTCTTTGCCATATGCTGGCAGACGGCAAAGATTCTTTGCCATCTGCTGGCAGACGGCAAAGAGGTGGTCTATCTTTTTTTTTGCGGGTAAAAAAAAAGGCGTTGCCCCCACCTCCTCTCTCTCTCCCCTCTGTCTCCGCCCGGCCCCACCCCTCTCTCTCTCTCTCTTTCCTTTCTCTCCCGCACCGCAAAGAAAAGGCATAACACACAGATGTATCAACCTTTTGATTTTTTTTGAAAATCTAAACAAGGTCGAAAGAATATGAAATTTGGCACGGTATTGGTTTATAAGTCCTAGAAGACGTGGAAAAAGTTTAAGAAAATTTACTAAATTTTTGCATGTCTGTTTTATCAAAAGAAATAGGATGAACAAACACAAATCTTATTCTGATTTCCTATTGGTTGGAAACTTTTTCCCCTGGATCGATGACATGGCAGGGGCATCCAACCCAACCACGCATCGCACGCACCCATCGTGCGTGGGGCCCTCAGCATCGCTTGCACGCATCGCACGAACAGACAAGCCATCGTCACATCGTGCACAGGGCCCTCTCCCTCGTCCCTTATCCACCCCACCCCACGTTCTCTGTGTCTCTATCTCTCGCACCATTCTCCCTCTCATCGGCTCAACAAGCTCCCCCGCGTACCTGTCCTCTTGCCGGAGCCACCAGCCGCGGGTCCTCCGGCCGGCGAACCCTCCACCACAGCCGGCAGACCTCCGGCCTCCCCTTCCTCTGCTCTACCTCCTTCGGCTCCCTTCTTCTCCCGCTGCAACGCGCCACAAGGTCCGATCCACTCGTCGGTCACCAGCCTTGGTCATCCGGCCAGCGAACCCTCTGTCGGCATTGGCAGGCCCCCGGCCTCACCTTCCTCTGCTCTACCCCCTCTCTGAATCCTCTCTCTCCAGGAACCAGCGGGGCGGACGACGCGAGCAGGGAACGGCCGCTACGGGCCTGTGCGGGCAGGGCGGCCGGCGCGGGAGGCCGCTACGAGCGACGCGCAGGCGGGCGGTGGTAGCAGGGCGCGGGCGGGCGGCGCGAGCAGGGCACGGTCGGTGCGGACAGGGCGGCCAGTGTCCTCCGTTCGGCTCCGATTGCTGCTGTGGACACGACCAACAAACATGAAACTAATGATGAACGGACGGACATGAACTGGACACAAACACGAAACGGGTAGACACGAATGACGAACGGCGGCGTGGCTTCTGTACCGCATTATTTTTATTTTTTAATTTTAATCCCATTCTTTGCCGTCTATTGTACCTCGGCTGACAACAAAGATGCTCGCTTCGCCGTCCGTAGGTTGCTCGGCAGACGGCAAAGACACCCACCTCTTTGCCGTCTGCTAGCAGACGGCAAAGAACTTTGCTTCTTTGCCGTCTGCCAGCAGACGGCAAAGTGGCCTTTGCCGTTATCTGTTCGGCCGGACTGTTGGCCGTCTGCTGGCAGATGGCAAAGGCTTTGCCGTCCGCCAGGCATTCCTTTGCCGTCTGCTATGGCAGACAGCAAAGCAGCTGATTCCTGTAGTGTGGGGTGCTTCTTCTGAGAGTAGGAGAAATATTGGAAGTAAAACTGTTAGAAGTATAAAGGCAAAAAGAAAGAAGACTGGAATGTCCAGCTCATGTATGAATGTCATACGAGTTATAGATGTATGGAAGGCTGGTCAAAAATATAATTCTTAGGAATTATGATTAAACATGTTAATCACTAATTCTTGGGTATTGTGATTAAAAATTTGATCACAGGAATACCCATTCGATTGCATTCTCTTGCAACTCGATACAAGAACTACTACGGCCTAAAAGACTTGCCAGCAATGAGGTTTAGATATGCGCTGGGAACATAGTAAAAGTTGCTACGCCTTCTATCAGTGTATTACCTCTGTATTTATTTTCATAAATCATTTTGGAGTTTCATACACTCTAGCCCTTTGCATAAAGTATCTTGCAAGAAGGTTGTTCATAAGAGAACTTTTGATGTTCGGTGTTATAAATAACATAAGGGACATACTTTCATTATGAATGAGATGTATGTTATGAATATTGATGATAATATATTACCTCCGTATTTATTTTCATAATTCATTTTAGAGTTTTATACACTCTAGCCCATTGCATAATGTTTGTTGCAAGAAGGTTGTTCATACTACACTAGTGCAGAATGGGCCTTTAGTCCCGGTTCGTAAGGGCCTTTAGTGCCGGTTCAACAACTGGCACTAAAGGGTCGGGACTAAAGCGCCCCCCCCTTTAGTCCCGGTTCATCACGGCCCGGGACCAAAGGCCCACCACGTGGTACGAGCCCGCGCCGGGGGCTAGGGCGCCTTTAGTCCCGGTTGGTAACACCAATCGGGACTAAAAGGTATAGGGTTTAGGGGTTTATGCTTTATTTTTCCTTTTAATTTTGTGTTTTCCATTTAATTCTTTTTCATTTCAAACATATTTTACGCTACTACATACATACTGTACACGTCATGCATATATAAATAGAATTTCTCGTAGAACCAATCATATATATATATCATAGAATTTCTCGTACGACCATATGCATGTGAGCATACACATATATATATATACAATTTGGTACAAATATACAATTTCTCCTACAATTTGTAGATAATTACATGCATATATTAGGTGTAATGGTATTCTCCTTTGGGATGTATGACCTGGTCAACCAAAAATCCCGCAATTTCCTCTTGAATTGCTTGTATGCGGTCCGTTGGTAGGAGCTTTTCCCGCATCTCCGTCAGCTTTAAAGAAGGAGATCAAGATGAATATATTAGTTGTGTGTATATATATTAGATCATGATCAAAAAATTGTGGATAGTGTTCTGGCAAACGTACCCAAAGTTGTCTTTCAGATCTGCTCCTTTCGGATGTCATAATGCGAATGTTCTCGCAAACATAGTATGCACATAAATTATTCCCCGGCGCCTGCCTCATGCACTTTACTAGAATAGAATTCAATCAGATAATGATTAATCAAGCATGATCATGATAATCAAGCATGATAATTATGTACCTTGGGTCGCACCCATTTCAGCTCTTGTTTCCATGCGCCTGGGACATGTTTGATGAAGATTTGCCAAACCCTGCTCGACAAAGAAAATGAATAAAGGAGTTATTTAATTAGTTGATATCAGGAAATGAACTAAAGAGGCTGACATAGTGCGATAATGATTGAAATTACCTGTCGACCATCCCCTTCACGATTAAGTACTCTTTAGGTTCTTTAAGTAGTGAGTCCAGTACTTTAACTTTTCCCTCGTCAACTTCAATGATTAGCAGGATCCAGTGGAAACTGCATGCGCACACTTTTGTATAATTAAGCAGGCATGTGCATAACTCATCAACTACACTTATTAACATCTAGTAAGCAAAATAGAATTTGTAGTACAAGACAGTAACACTCACCCGAAGTTGTAAGGAAATACTATTTCTGGTTGGGTATTTAGTTGCTTCAAAAACTGTAGCAAGCTCTTCTCTGCCTCTTTTAGGTGACGTGACCACACATCTTCATTAATGATATTTGGGTCAATGAACCCAATGCCATAGCATCCATCTCTTTTCATTTCATAAATCTTCATTCTGCATAATACCACAGAAAAGAATATAGTGAGGATAATTACAGGCAATGAACGAGCACAGCTAGAGACTTAAATTACAGAAAGAAATCACTTACAGACAATAGCAACTGACGAGAGATTTGTCCAGTGCGTCTTGATTGAATAACTGAAACATTTCTTGAAACTCAACCCACAAATCTTTTGCATGGAAGTAATGTTCTTCCTTGACTTTCACCATGAGGGAATCTCGCCCCTTGTTGACTTCTCTCAGGTACCAGTCATGCAAATTGCGCATTCTCGTTGATAGATTCTCGACCTCCCTGACCAGATCTTGGCCGGGGACATATTTCCATGCTACTTCATGATCTTGAATCTTGGGGAGTTTCTCGATGCCTAGGAGCTGTTCAACAGTGACACCGGCCTCTCTAGCCATCTGTCTATGAGCGTCGGTTATTACCAGCTGATCGGCGGTACTCACACCATGTGATTGTACAATGAGCGGGGGGATCAATTACACTGCCTTTTCTCCCAACTGGGGAACAGTTTTCCCGCATTTACTACTACCTGCTTGCCTCGAGCTCGACTCCTTAACTTTTTGTGCCTGATATAACTTCTTAATAGAACGCTCATAGTCTGAATCCGTCCTCTTCACAGTCGGTTGAGCATTATCAATAAAGTGTTGTATGACTTCATCAGGTATTTTCTCCTTCGGCTAGGGCTATTTCCGTGCAAAATGGGCCTTCAGTTGGGCAGCCACTTTGGCGTCGGTTTCCTTGTTAGTCATCTCGTAAGCCAACTTCTTTTTGGCAGGAGGAGCTTTCTTGATTGGTGCTCTCTTCCGCTTTGGAGAAGGCTGACGCGCCTGAGATCGATATGGCGGACTCGCACTGATGGGCTCCGTCTCGGGGTGGGGTGGTGGAGACGGCTGACGTGGTGGCGGACTAGCGCCGCGCTGCGTCTCGAGCAGGGTTGAAGTCGGCTGACACGGTGGTGGACATGGAGGACTAGCGCCGCGCTGCGTCTCGGGCAGGGCTGGAGTCGGCTAACGCGGTGGCGGACTTGGAGGAGGAGCTTGCTGACGCGGCGGACTTGGAGGAGGAGTAGATGGCCTTGGAAAGACGATGCAATCCTTTTTCCATAGAATGATACGATGTATGGCCTCTCCCTGTGTGCGCTCCTCGTCACCTCCAGGAACGTCAAGCTCTAGCTCGTAATATCCTGACATCACTTCATCAACCCCAACACGAGCATAGCCAGCTGGAATCGGATTGGAATGGAAGTTTTCTTCAGGGGGATTTGTTAAAGCATAGCCGTCCGCCACCTTCATGGATATGTTCTTGACTTTCATGTGTAGCTCACAAGTTGTTGTAGCTTTGATATCATCCACAGGGTATCTATCCAGCAGTGCATCAACGGCCGGGGTGGAACCCACGCTGCATTTTGGCATAGATGGGACGGTTGTATCCAATGCTGGATCTACTTGCTGCTGCCGCTGAGACGCCCTTTCCTGGCTAAGTGAGTCGATCTGCTCCTGCTGCCTGTAGAAAGTGCATTCCAACTCCGCGTGCTTTGATTCTACCAGTTGAAGGCGGTCTGCTTCCTGCTTCCTCTGCTCCTCCTCCTGCTTCCTCTTTCTCCCATGGCTTCTGTAAGTGGCGTTCCAATCCACAAACCCCTCAAACCACAGAACAACGCCTTTGCCTCATGTTCATCCCGGGTGTTCAGAATTCTTCAGGGCGCGCGTAAGCTCCTCATTCTCTCTATCGGGCTTGTACTTCCCTGTTCGAGCATCTTCTATTGCAACAAGTAATTTGTCAGTGGCTTCTTTAAGACTTGCCCGCTCCATAACCAGCCCTGTCTCTGGGTCCAACTTCCCCCCATGCCCATAAAACCAAGTCCTGCACCTGGGGGCCCAACTCAATGTAACTGGAGTGACCCCTGTAGCAATCATATGTTCCTCAGCGAGATCCCACTTAGGCCGGGCGGCCTGTTAGCCACCTGGCCCCAGAGTATGGTGCCACTTTTTTTTGCAGCATTAATCTTGTTTATTCTCGACCGTTCCTTAGCTAATTCTGATTCCTTGAACTGCACGAAAGCGTCCCAGTGATCTTTTGCCTTCTCCAGTGTTCCCTTGAATGCTGGAGTCTTCTTTCCGTCTGCTTCGTACTTGGCCCATATTCTTTTCTTGTGGTTGTTGAATGCTATCGCCATCTTCTTAAGAGCACTCTTCTTGACTTCCTCCCGTTCTTCATCTGTCAAATGATCTGGTAGGGTGAAATGTGCCATGAGCGATTCCCAAAGCAGATATTTTGCTCTTTTGTCGACAAAAGTAACTCCTTGATCTCCCTTTGCTGGCTTATTCCATTCTTGAACAGAGATCAGGATTTGGTCCCTGACAATAACTCCGCATTGACGAATCCATTTATCCGCATTCTTTTTAGGAGCAAGCGGTTCGCCATTTTCTTTGATGGCATCGATGTTGTACTTTATGCCAGCCTGCAACCTTCTGGTCGGGCCTCGTACTGCCCTTCTTGTAAAAGATTTGCTCGATCCGGAGGGCTAAAAGAAGAAAGATCGATTCGTTAATATATATAAATCGATTAATACATGTAATGATCACCAAAGGCCTTATATATATATATACGTCGCCGGTCTTTGTTATTTGAAGAACATTTCCGTCGTCATCATTGTTGTGGCCTTCGTCTCTTCGTTCGTCTTCATCAAATATTAATACTCCCTCACCGGAATTGTTCAGATATTGCGAGCCATCATCTTCGGGTTCATTCTCATCTAGCCTCGGGGAGCGTATGATGTCGAACATGGTCTCTTCTCCGTCTCTGCCGGTATTGTCCATAGCTTATATTAACTAATCCAGAAGAAAGACAAAACAATTTAGTATTCAAATTAGAATGCAATCATTAAGGAAAAACTAAATCATAGTAGATAATATGCATCTCAAATAATATCACTAAGACATCTCGAATAATCCAGATAATATGCATCATCGAATATAATCTCGAATACATCGTCTCGAATATTATCGAATATAATCTCGAATACATCTCGAGTATTAATTATCACTAATACATCTCAAATATTATCATATAACATCACTAGCTAATACATATCGAATATTATTGAAGAATCTAGTTCACGCGCGGTTCCTGAGGCGCGGGCGGTGGACACCCAAAGAGAAGGAACCATCACAGGATCATAGCTCGGGTCAGATCCCTGAAGAACCTGCCAGGTATTGGAGAATCTGACGTCCAACGCAATCATGTAGCGATGGAAGTGCTCGTCCTCCTCCTTGACAAGGCGACGTACCACCTCCGGCAGGGCCGGCTGCCTCCGCACCGAATGTGGCCCACGCGAACGCCACCAAAGAAGCTCCAGGTCGACGACGGGAGCCCGGTTCCTCACCAAGCTGCGCGCCCCGGAAGGTAGCACCTCCCAGTGCCAGCCCGGCGGAGCCCAGTCCCGGACATGGTGCCTCTCAAGCAGGTCATCGCCACCGAGACGACGACGAGGATGCGGGCCGGGCATCGTCGACGTCGAGAACAAATTCTATGCAAATTTAATATTTTTTAAATGCTTGATTGTGATTTTTGTAATTCTTTTTCACTTGATATTGCAAATACATGACAAACTTTTGCAAATACAACATTCAGATATATATTAACATTAAAATATTATTAATACATGGTCAACTTTTTTCTATGCAACTTTTTTCTATAAGTATAAAAACTAAAGAACAGAAAATCTATGCAAATTCCACCGTTCATCTACAACAAATCTAGTGAAAAAAACTAAAACATACATACATATAGTGAATAAACCATCATCTAAAACATCAAAACATACATACATATATACATACATTGTATACTAATTAATAATAATCTAAAACATATCTTGTGAAAAAAAATCGCCGGAGGGGGCGGCGCGAGCTCACAGCGGGCGAGGTGGAGGCCGGCGCCGGTGAGGTGGAGGCCGGCGACGGTCGAGGCCGGCGGGCGAGATCGAGGCCGGCGGGCGCGGGCGGCGTGGGCGGCACGTCAACGGGCCGGCGTCGGAGAGGAGAGGCGCGGGCGGCGTCGGGGAAGAGGCGCGGGCGGCGTCGGGGAGGAGGCGACGGCATCGGGGTAGGCGGCGGCGCAGCAGACTGGCGGCGTCTCTGTGTTTGGCGTCGAGAGAATGGAGAGAATGGGGGAATTCGTAAGTGCCGCTTATATATGAAAGCCTTTAGTCCCGGTTGGTGGCTCCAACCGCGACTAAAGGCCCCACCCAGGCCAAGCGGCGGGAAGCCAGGCCTTTAGTCCCGGTTGGTGGCTCCAACCGCGACTAATGGGGGGCCTTTAGTCGCGGTTGGAGCCACCAACAGGGACTAAAGGCCTGGCTTCCCGTGTCGAATGTTTAGTCCCACCTCGCTAGTTGAGAGGAGCTTGCAGCGGTTTATATTGGGCCGTGCGGGTCCTATTGGGCCGTGCGGGCCTGCATCCTGGCCCAACTAGAGGTTGGGTTTCTAGTCGTATGCAGGCTGTGGGGGCCCAGTAGGCAGGCATTTTTTAAATTATTTTCCACTTTTATTTTTTTGCTTTATTTATTTTATTTTGTTTCTACTTACAGCCAAATATTTAGAGTTTCTGAGTGAATCTTTTTTCTTTAGGTCACAAAAATTATAAACTTTCTGTTAGTGCCAGTACTTTTCAAATTTGAATAGTTTAAATTTGAATTATTTGAAATTTATGTGAATCACTAGTTTGTGAATAGCTTTACTTTAAAAATAGATTTATCAGTGATTCTTTTTTCTGCTGTTTAATATTAGTGTTTAATATTAGTGTGTTTTATCATTATATTCAATTTGGTAATTCTTAGGTTATTTAAAAAAATGAAATGCCTTTGGGAGATCGTGTAAAATGTATTCCCATTTATCTCGTACCCTTTGTAAGTCAATATAGTCAAAGATGGTAACTTGGACAGCAAGTACAGATCATCTGCAACAGTGTCGTCATGCATGAGACGTGTCTGCAACCAACCGCCGAAAATCCCCGTGTGTTCACGTGTAATCCAGTCGTCAGACTGCTCCGGGTGTTTGGAGCGTAGAATATTCTTGTGTTCGTCGATATACGGAGCCACCAAGCTGGAATTTTGTAGAACTGTGTAGTGTGCTTGCACCCAAGAATGCCCGTCCATACATATTACTTGGTCCTTTCCTAGCGTGCCTTTTCCACCAAGTCTGCCCTCATGCTGCGATTCGGGAACACCAATCGGCTTAATGTCAGGAATAAAGTCAACACAAAACTCAATGACCTCCTCTGTTTCATGGCCCTTGGAGATGCTTCCTTCTGGCCTAGCACAGTTATGAACATATTTCTTTAAGACTCCCATGAACCTCTCAAAGGGGAACATATTGTGTAGAACTACAGGACCCAGAATGGCAATCTCTTCGACTAGGTGAACTAGGACGTGTGTCATGATATTAAAGAAGGATGATGGGAACACCAACTCGAAACTGACAAGACATTGCACCAAATCATTTTGTAACGTTGGTGGGATTTCTGGATTGATTACCTTCTGAGAGATTGCATTGAGAAATGCACATTGCTTCACAATGGCTAATCGAACGTTGTCCAGTAGAAGCCCCCTCAATGCAACCGGAAGCAGTTGCAGTCATGGGACTTTAGGTTCTGGAACTTTTTCTCTGCCATATTTATTATTCCCTTTATATTCAACGAGAAGCCAGACGGGACCTTCATACTGAGCAGGCATTCAAAGAAGATTTCCTTCTCTTCTTTGGTAAGAGCGTAGCTGGCAAGACCTTCATACTGCTTTGGAGGCATTCCGTCTTTTTCGTGCAAACGTTGCAGGTCCTCCCGTGCCTCCGGTGTATCTTTTGTCTTCCCATACACGCCCAAGAAGCCTAGCAGGTTCACGCAAAGGTACTTTGTCACGTGCATCATGTCGATTGAAGAGCGGACCTCTAGATCTTTCCAGTAGGGTAGGTCCCAAAATATAGATTTCTTCTTCCACATGGGTGTGCGTCACTCAGCGTCATTCGGAACAGATAATCTGCCGGGACCCTTTCCAAAGATTACGTGTAAATCATTGACCATAGCAAGTACGTGATCACCGGTACGCATGGCGGGCTTCTTCCGGTGATCTGCCTCGCCTTTGAAATGCTTGCCTTTCTTTCGACATTGATGGTTGGTCGGAAGAAATCGACGATGCCCCAGGTACACATTCTTCCTGCATTTATCCAGGTATATACTTTCGGTGTCAGCTAAACAGTGCATGCATGCGTGGTATCCCTTGTTTGTCTGTCCTAAAAGGTTACTGAGAGCAGGCCAATCATTGATGGTTACAAACAGCAATGCATGCAGGTCAAATTCCTCCTGTCTGTGCTCATCCCACACACGTACACCATTTCCATTCCACAGCTATAAAAGTTCTTCAACTAATGGCCTTAGGTACACATCAATATCGTTGCCGGGTTGCTTGGGGCCTTGGATGAGCACTGGCATCATAATGAACTTCCGCTTCATGCACAACCAAGGAGGAAGGTTATAGATACATAGAATCACAGGCCATGTGCTATGATTGCTGCTCTGCTCCCCAAAAGGATTAATGCCATCTGCACTTAAACCAAACCATACGTTCCTTGCGTCATCTGCAAAGTCCTTCCACTTTCTCTCGATTTTTCTCCACTGCGATCCGTCAGCGGGTACTCTCAACTTCCCGTATTTCTTACGGTCTTCTTTGTGCCATCGCATCAACTTGGCATGCCCTTTGTTTTGGAACAAATGTTTCAACCGTGGTATTATAGGAGCATACCACATCACCTTGGCAGGAATCTTCTTCCTCGGGCGCTCGCCCTCAACATCACCAGGGTCATCATGGCTGATCTTATAGCGCAATGCACCGCATGCCGGGCATGCATTCAAATCCGCGTACTCACCGCGGTAGAGGATGCAGTCATTAGGGCATGCATGTATCTTCTGCACCTCTAATCCTAGAGCGCAGACAGCCTTCTTTGCTTCATACATACTATCGGGCAATTCGTTGTCCTTTGGAAGCATCTTGTTTAACATTATCAGCAACTTTTCAAATCCCTTGTCAGATACACCATTCTCTGCCTTCCATTGCAGCAATTCCAGTGTGGTACCTAGCTTTTTATTGTCATCTTCGCAAGTTGGGTACAACAATTTCTTGTGATCCTCTAACATGCGCTGCAACTTCATCTTCTCCTTTTCACATGCGCAGTTTCTCTTTGCATCGGCAATGGCCCTACCAATATCATCTGCGGAATCAACTGATGCCTCTTCTTCAGCTTATTCCCCCATTGCCGGCTCAATTTCTTCCCCCATTGTTGTACCATTGTATTCAGGGAACCCATGGCCAGGATAGCTGTCATCATCCTCTTCTTCTTCATTCTCTTCCATTAGGACCCCTATTTCTCCATGCTTGGTCCAACAGTTATAGCCGGACATGAAACTGGACGTAAACAGGTGGACGTGAATGGTTCTTGACTTAGAGTAATTGTGACCATTCTTACGGGCAGCACATGGACAACACATAAAACCATCCGCCCGCTTATTTGCCTCAGCCGCAACCAGAAAAGTACACACGCCATTAATGAACTGGGGAGAGCATCGGTCATCGTACATCCATTGCCGGCTCATCTTCATTACACAACACTGAAAAGACTAAATTAGTGTAAGTTCATACATATAGTTCATACACACTTATTCTCATAAAACAACATACAAACTCTCTAGCTAAAGCATTTAAATGCAACAACAAATGCGATCAAGATCTCAACTAAGGTAACAATTGATCCAACAACATAGTGATACCAAGCCTCTTGATTAACGGCATATTTTTTAAATTTTCTAATCTTCAAGCGCATTGCATCCATCTTGATCTTGTGATCATCGACGACATCGGCAACATACAACTCCAGTTTCATCTTCTCTTCTTCAATTCTTTTCAATTTTTCTTTCAAATACTCGTTTTCTTTTTCAACTAAATTTAACTTCTCGAGAAGAGGGTCGGTTGCAATTTCCGGTTCACATACCTCCTACATAAAAATATCTATGTCAATTTGATGGGCATAATTGTCATAAACACGAAATGCAACAAATAGTTATAAAAGAGAGTATATACCACATCCAAACCATAAACCGGACGAAGGTCGACGGGGACGGATATCAAAACCATGCCACTATGTATAACAAACAACCATACAGGTAAGAAAACTATACAAGTAACTATCTAAATCACACAAACATGATTTTTTTTTATAAAAAGGATAAGAACAAGAGGCTCACCAAGGTGGTGCCGGCGACGGGATGGTGCGGGCCATCGACGGTGGTTAGGACGGGGACGGGAAGGCACTAAGTAAACCACACCTACATATGCAAACTAAGAAGTTAATGTGAGCTCAAATTGCATATAAATCAAATAAACTCCCACATATAATTACTCCCAAACTAAAACCCACAAATCACTATACTTATAAAGCATTGCAAGAGCTACTCTAGCAATGAGAGATGAAAGGACAAAGTTGCTAACCTTTGTGAATACTTGGATGGATGGGGCGCCTTCAAATCTTGACAAATTTTGGCAAAAATGGAGGATGAGCTCGAGCAAGAGGGGAAGAACAGAGAGGAGAGGAAAGGGGAAAAACAGAGAGCTCGGGCTGGACGAAGGGTTTATATACAATCATCTTTAGTCCCGGTTCGTGTCATAAACCGGGACTAAAGGTCTACCTCTAGTCCCGGTTTGTGACATGAACCGGGACTAAAGGTGATCGTGGGGCCCCAGCCTGACACAAGCCTGCCACCACCCCTTTAGTACTGGTTTGTGTCTCAAACCGGGACTATAGGTCCCAAATGAACCTGGACTAATGATGCCCGTGCCCCCAATCGCGCCTAGCCGTTGGAACCGGGACTAATGGTCACATTAGTCTCGGGCCAAAACCAAACCGGGACTAAAGCTGGAAACGTAAGGCCTGTTTTCTACTAGTGCTAGAACAAATGTTGTTCGATGTTATGAACAACATAAGGGCCATGCTTCCATCATGGATGGGATGTATGTTATGAATATTGATGGTAATATGATACATCCATAACACCGATGCTAAATGTCGCAAGACTAAAAGAATACCACATATGTGTGGCACTGCATTTGGTCACATTGGAGAAACCCGCATGAAGAAATTCCATAATGATGGATTTTGAAGTCGTTTGATTATGAATCATCTGACACTTGTAACTTTCCTCCGAAAAGTGAAGTGACCGAAATACCATTCACATGCCATAAGGAATGAGCAACGAACTTATTGGTGATCATACATTTTGATGTGTGTAGTCCGATAAATGTTGTTGCTAGTGTTAATAAGCCTACACAAATTGCATAGAACCAAATTTGATGTTACTTATTGAATTATGGCAATGTAGAACTACTTACCTATGTTAGCAAGCTCTGCTCTGGTTTAGGCCTCGAAGCATCATAGATTCTTCTCCTGGTGATCAGCTCCAACAGAAGAACACCAACCTGTAGATGTCGGATTTCATGGTAAGCTTACCACTTTCAGGCCAAACAAGTAGATCCATACATTAAATCAGCAAAATAATCTATAGATTGCAGATCAGATGCATTACGTATTCCGACAATCCATAACATGGGAGTTGTGCACAAAGCATGCAACTCTGTAAAGCTTTCATGATCTTAAGAACCAGACTTCGTACTGCTAATTCATCAAATCCATATGCATGTGGCAACAATCAAGCATCTACATTCAATGAAAATTGCTCCAAATGACAAACAATCAATGCACGGACACTAAAGCATAACAGATTGCTAAGTAATCTGAACTGAGTGCTATTTATAAAAACTACTTGCCATTAAATATATAGTTATCTCAAACATCTTGGAGGTGCATAACAGAAAACAAAGAACCATCTCTGTTATATTTGCAGCAACCTATCTTATATGTTATTTATTCCATAAATGTTATAAAGCCAAGCACAAGTCCAAAAAAATCTCTAAAAGAGTAGAATGCTATTCAATGCACACAAAGTCGTATCTTGTATGAAATTGCACCCAGATACAATTGGCGAACAATTTAATTCCAGGTAAACAAGTACAAGAAAAATGTACCCTTTTATTTTTTAGGAAATATCAACAATCTAGTTCTACTGAAAATTTGCAGCTTCCAAGATTAAAGAAATGAAACAATAAGCATCTTAGAAACCAAGAGGACTACATCAACATTAACACACTCTTGAATCATCAATTTGTTGTAGTATGCCAGAAAGAACTACAGGAAGAAAATCAGTATTTTAACAAAAATAATTGAACATTCTGTTACCGTTTTCTTGGTACACGAAAGGGATCGAGAAGAGGGGTCTAGAGGGGGTGATTAGACCCTCAACAAGCAAAAGTAGCAGTTTTTAAGTTCTTCAAGTTGAGGTGGAGTTTTAGCACAAGTTGAAGCATTCACAATACATTTCAAGCAAGCATGACAAGAGTATGAGCAGTGGAAAGAGTAAAGCATGCAATTTGCAAGAAAGTAAAGGGATGGGATTGGAGTGTGCAAACGCAATGAAGACACGGAGATTTTTGGCGTGGTTCCGATAGGTGGTGCTATCGTACATCCACGTTGATGGAGACTTCAACCCACGAAGGGTAACGATTGCGCGAGTCCACGGAGGGCTCCACCCACGAAGAAGCAACCTTGTCTATCCCACCATGGCCATCGCCCACGAAGGACTTGCCTCACTCGGGTAGATCTTCACGAAGTAAGCGATCTCGTTGCCCTTACAAACTCCTTGGTTCAACTCCACAATCTTGTCGGAGGCTCCCAAGTGACAGCTAACCAATCTAGCAGACACCACTCTCCAAAAGGTAATAGATGGTGTGTTGATGATGAACTCCTTGCTCTTGTGCTTCAAATGATAGTCTCCCCAACACTCAACTCTCTCTCACAGATTTGGATATGGTGGAAAGATGATTTGAGTGGAAAGCAACTTGGGGAAGGCTAGAGATCAAGATTCTTGTGGTTGGATTGGAATGTCTTGGTCCCAACACATGAGTAGGTGGTTCTCTCTCAGAAAATGAGTAGTGGAAGTGTAGGCATGTTCTGATGGCTCTCTCTTCAATAGAGAAGGGGCTGGAGGGGTATATATAGCCTCCACACAAAATCCAACCGTTACACACATTTGACTCAACTCGGTCAGACCGAATGGAAGAACTCAATGAGACCGATTCAATTTAAAATGTGAATGTTGGGAATCTCGGTGGGACCGATATGCTCAACTCGGTGGGACCGATGTGCTAGGATTAGGGCAAGACCTCATCTCGGTGTGACCGATTGCATGAACTCGGTGGGACCGATTTCAGCAATGAGTTAAACAGAGAGTTGGTCAGGCAAACTCGGTGGGACCGATCGCTCCTTTCGGTAAGAACGAAATGTTACGAAAGGGAAACAGAGAGTTTGCATTGTGAACTCGGTGGGACCGATCGCTCATTTCGGTGAGAACAAAACGTTACGAAGGTAAACAGAGAGTTTGCAATCCCATCTCGGTGAGACCGAAATCCCTATCGGTGAGACCAAACTGATTAGGGTTTCTGGCAGTGGCTATGTCAAAGAAACTCAGTGGCGCCGGATAGATCAAATCAGTGGGGCCGAGTTTGACTTTAGGTTTAGGACATATTTGGAATTGAGAAAGTGGTTGAGGGCTTTAGAGCATATCACTAAGCACTTTGAGCAAGTAGACTATTAAGCAACACCTCATCCCCTTTTAATAGTATTGGCTTTTCCTATGGACTCAATGTAATCTTGGATCACTAAAATAGAATTGTAGAGTCTTGAGTTTGTGCCAATCTTTGTCCTTAGCATTTTGGAGGGGTTCCACATCCTCTTGTCCATGCCACGCCATTGTTGAACTTTCTGAAATATACTAGATGAAAATATTAGTCCAACAAGAGATATGTTGACATTAATTACCAAAATCACCCAGGGAGCACTTGTGCTTTCACAGGGAGCACTTGTGCACTAGTAGAAAAAGGCCCATTTGTCCCTGTTCCAGAGGCTCATTTGTCCCGGTTCTGGAACCGGGACTAAAGGGTCGGGACTAAAGCCCAATACCTTTAGTCCTGATTCACCTACGAACTGGGACAGATGGGGCTCCACGTGGCCGCTGCGGCTTGCCCAGGCAGGAGGGCCTTTTGTCCCGGTTGGTAGCACCAACCGGGACCAAAAAGCCTCCACGCGTCAGTAGTTCAGGGGCTGGGGTTTTTGTTTTTTTTTTGAAAGGGGGGGGGTTGGGGTTTTGGGGGTTTTGTAGGGTATATATTGTGTTAGCTAGGTAATAGAGAGAAGTGACCTCTCTTATCTCCGTGCTTGGTCGACGCTACATACTATACGTATAGAGAGAACTCGCGACATGCTAGCTAGTAAGGAAATGAAGGAAACCATTAAGTACATAAGATCGTCATGAACATATATATACAGAGAGAAGTGATCGACCTTCTCCTTCTCTGAGAGATTGGTCGAACAACAAGTTTTCGTATATCTATCCGACGCTACTAGCTACATATATACAATATAAGATCTCTTACAATCCCTAACATCTGATGTCAAGTTCCACATGGTATTCTCCGGCTTTATTGATGACGTGGTCAAGAAAGAATACCGCCAATTCCTCTTGAATTGCTTTTATGCGATCTTGTGGTAGGAGTTCATCCTGCATCTGCCACATCTAATTTGAAGAAGGGGTCAATACATATATATGAATGAAACTCAACACAAATGATGGTAATAAAATAAAATTATGAATATTATTGCTTACGCACTTCATATTGTTTTTCAGAGTAGCCCCGCTCACAGGTCGTGTGGCGGATGAACTCGCAAATGTAGTATCCACAAAAATCAGTCCCGCCTTCCTGCCACAACCACTTTACAAGAAATAGAGGTCAATCAAACTGATAAGCAAGCATGCTAAATGGTAATGATGAAACTAGCTAGAATCAATGGGAGATGCGCAGAACTAGCTAGTAGTACTTACTTTCGGGTGTGTAAATCGGAGCTCCCCCGGCAGTCCCGGAGCTTTAGCGGTGAACTCTTTCCAAACCCTGCCAGACAAAGAAAACAATTACTTGATATCAGGAAATGAACAAAGTTGCCAATATGGTGCGATAACGATCGATTGAACTTACTTCTCGAGCATTTTAGTCATGGCCGCATACTCCTTGGGATCTTTTTGCCTCGAGTCTAAGATGGTTACTAGTCCCTGCTCAAGCTTAATCTCTAGGAGAATAAAGTGGAAGCTGCGCACGCATGCATAACTCATCAATTACATTACTATAACCTCGAGTAGTAAGGGAAACCGAATATGCACAAGACAGTAACACTCACTTGAAGTTGTAAGGAAAGAGTATTTTATCTTTGTTTTGATTTCGAAGCAACGATTGTAGCAGGTTGGCCTCGGTTTCTTTGGCATTATATTTGACCATCCATTCATCTATGAGATTTGTGTTAATGAACCCAATATCATAGATTTGTGCTTTTCTGCATTCAGCGATCTTCAATCTGCATAATATAGTGAGGATAATTATATATACATGCAATGAAAGAGCTGAGCTATATATAGAGACTTAATTACAGAAGTAGTACTTACAGACAGTAGCAAGTGATGATTATTTTATCGAGGGCCTTTTGATTGAAAAACTGGAAGAACTCCTCAAATGGAACAGACAACAGATCAATTCAAACAAGGTCGTGCTCCTCTTTAACTCTCAGCGTCAAAGTATCCGTCCTAGACTCCTTGCAGGTGTCCATGTACCACTCATGGAATCTTCGCATCATCGTTGTTAGAGGAGGATGACCAGGTTTGACGAGAGGCATCCCGTGCCGGTATTTGTGTTCGTCCACCTCCATTATATCAAAATGTGCATCGTCGGGCAGGTAATCTGCAGGATTGGTACCGGGCACCATCCCCGGATGATTAGCGATGATATCGCTAGACACCTTGAGCGGGGGCATGATTGGTTCGCTTGCTCGCAAAGCTGGGGAATTTTTTCCCACTTCTTCGTTTTGCTAACCTTCGATCACTGCAAGTACTTCCCGACCGCTCCGCTTCCTGATATGTCCTTTCAATAATGCGCTCATAGTTGGTTTACGGAGGAGACGGTGGTGGTTGCTTCAGGGCATCGAGAGTGCGCTTCGCTTTCACCGGATCTATCTTCTCCTCCGGAGGTGGAGGTTTCTTTGCAAAAAAGTCCCTCACTTGGGCTTTACAGATCTCCACGTTTTCCTTCTCGGTCATCTCGTATGGTAACTTCTCTAGAGGCTTGAGAGATGGACCGAATTTGTATTGCCTCCCGCCTCTGGCTGTACTGCTAGACGCCGGAGCGGCGGTGTTTCTCTTCCATTGCTGCTGACGAGTAGTAGAAGGAGGCGGAGTGCTCTGACGCGCCAGAGCAGCCAGAGCGGCGGCTTCTATCTTCTACCGTTGCTGACGAGGCGGAGGAGGAGGTGGGCTGCTCGGACGTGCCGGAGCAGGCGGAGAAGGAGGCGGAGTGGCGCCCTCAAGCACCGGAGCAGCCGGAGAGGGAGGCGGAGTGCCCTGATCACTCACCGGAGGAGGAGGAGGAGGAGGCCGAGTGCCCTGACTCGCCGGAGGCTGAGGCGTCCAGTTCGAAAGCTTGATGTGCTCCTTCCGCCATAGACATGGAGTCTTCATAGCAAGACCCAGCTGAGTCTCCCCTTGACCTATAGGGTGGTCAAGCTCGAGCTCCTCAAATCCCTCCGTTACTTCATCCACCATCACAACAGCATAGCCTTGTGGAATCGGACGGCAGTGAAAAGTTCCGTCAGGTTGAGGAGGTGCAACAGAGCCGACAGCCGCCTTGACTTTGAGGTTCTGCCATTGCGTCATAAGCTGGCAATGTTGAGCCTCCGTGATAGCATCCATGGGGTAGCTAGGAGCTGTGAAGTCAGGCTGCTGAACGAGCTTGGTGGAAGCCACGATGCTTCTCCGCTGAGATGGCGGGGTAGCTACGGCAGCTCGCTGGCTCTCAACTTGTTCCTCTAGCTTTTGTACCCTTGCATTCAGCTTCTGCAGTTCACTCTGCTCCAGTTTCCTCTTCCACTCCCCGGTTTTGTAACCGCCTGCGCCGGGAAACGCAACCTTCCATACAACGGAGCCTGGCGTGCCACGTGTTCGTCCAGGGTGCTCAGGATTCCCGAGGGCCTCGGTCAGCTCGTCATTCTCTCTGTCAGGAATGAACGTCCCTTGCTGCGCTGCGGCGATATACTTCTGAAGCATCTTGACGGGTATTGCAAGTTGCTCGTCCGTCCAAACGCACTTCCCTGTTTTAGGGTCCAAGGTTCCCCCAACCACGAAGAACCAAGTCCATGAACGGTCTGGCCAGTTCAATGTCTCTGGTTCGACCCCTTTAGCAAGCAGGTCATTCTTAGCTTTGTCCCATAGCAGCCGGGCTTTGAGGTAGCCACCTGACCCCGTGCGATGGTGAAACTTCTTCTTTGCAGCATTTATCTTATTTGTCTCTGACATCTTCTTACTCTTGTCCGATGTCTTGTAGGCCAGAAATGCGGGCCAGTGATCTCTTATCTTCTCAAATCGGCCGATGAATTCTGGAGTCTTCCCTTTGTCGACAAACGTTGATTTCAACTCATTCTTCTACCTCCTGAATAGATCTGCCATCTTCTTAAGAGCACACGCCTTGACCAATGGCTCTATAACTGGCTTATCCGGATCCTCCTCTGGCGGTAGGGTGAAATTTGCCTTCAGCGAGGTCCAAAGATCATCTTTCTGTCTATCGGTGACATAAGAAACTTGAGGGTCTTCGTTCTTCTTAGGCTCATTCCATAGCTGGATGCTGATCGGGATGCTGTCCCTAACAATAGCTCCGCACTGAGCTGAAAATGCATCCTTGGTCCGCCTCGGTTCAATCGGCTGGCCATCGTTCGCGATTGCTGTGATCGTGAACCTTCCATCCTGACGCAACCTTTTCTTCGGGCCTCGTCTCGTTACCGAAGTTTGGCTCGATCCGGAGGGCTTTAAAAGAAGAAAGAAGAGATAATATATGTACATACCAAAACAATTAATGCATCAATTAGCTAGTCAGCACAGGCTTAATTAATATATATACCTCGCCGGACTTTGCAACAGCTCCCTTGTCCATTCGATCACCGGAGCCATCATCATGGTCTCCTTCTTCCTCCGGCATTCGGTCACCGGAGCCATCATGATCATGTCCTTCCTCCTCCATTGTTCGATCACCGGAGCCTTCACCCTCTCCTTCCAGACAATCGATGTCATTGAGATACGACAAGACATCACCTCCGCCGAGGATGATGTCCTACAACAACTCTTCTGTTTCCAAGTCTCTTTGTTGATCCATAGTTTCTGCAAATATTACAACATGGTAATTAATATACAAACATGAGAGATGGATATATTAGTGGCAAACATAGACCTAGCTAGCTAATCACAACAAGGAATATTAATTAGTGGCCTCGACGCTTCTAGGGTTTTGGGTGGCCTCGACAACGCTCTTTTAACTTGGTAAATTTGGGTGGCCTCGACGCTTCTAGGGTTTGGGGTGGCCTCGGCAACGCTTCTAGGGTTTGGGGTGGCCTCGACGCTTCTAGGGTTTGGTCGGGCGAGAGGGGGTTGATCGACGTCCCCCCTCATGTTGAAGAGTTACCGGAGTTCTCTCATGAATGTCCGACGTCCGGACCACCTCTCTCATGAATGTCAAACAAGGGATTTAACAAAATGGCGCCATTCTAGATTTGCAAAAAATGGTCCATATTTTTCCTGATCTCATCTACCCTTCTATAAGTCACGTTGTCAGTGTCAAAGGATTCAAGAAAACCATGGCTTCATCATTAGCCGGAAGTAACAGGCCCATAATGGGTGAGAGGGGGTTGATCGACGTCCCCCCTCATGTCGAAGTTACCGGAGTTATCTTCTAGTGGTTTGGGTGGCCTCGAGAGTTTGGCGGGTAGGGGCGGGAGGGTGTAGGAGGTCGACAACGCTTTTTTCTAGGGTTTGGGTGGCCTCGAGAGTTGGTCGCCCGGTATATTGAGAGGGGGGGCGAACATTTTACCTTAGTTACTTAGAAAAAAATGTTATCGGGGAGGGGGTATATCGACCCCCCCCCCTCATGTCGAAGTTATCGGGGAGGGGCTATATCGACAACGACATACATATAGCCACATACATATAAAAAAAATCTATGAAAACAATCTATACATACAATAGCCACAACATATATATGGCTATGAAAAAAAAATTCATCATATAAAAAAAATGTTATCGGGGAGGGGGTATATCGACCCCCCCCCCCCCGCCTCATGTCGAAGTTATCGGGGAGGGGCTATATCGACAACGACATATACATATAACCACATACATATAAAAAATTCTATGAACATCCATATATACATACATATAGCCACATACAATATATGGCTATGAAAAATGCTATGAAAAAAAATCATCATATAAAAAAATGCTATGAACAAAACAATTAATACATATATAACAAAACAATTTTATGAACATCCATACATACATAGCCACATACATATATATATACATTACATATGAACAAAACAATTTTCATCATATAAAAAATATCAACATATATACTTTATATGTGAACTCCACCATTTCTCTAAAAAAATCTCTATGCAAATTTCTCTAAAAGTTCTCTTCCATCTCATCTCATCTCCACAAAACATCTATCTAAAAAACTCATACATACATATATGAACATCTAAAAACATGTAAAACAATCTAAAAACTGTAACAAAAAATAGCAATATATAAAAAAAAGCACGGCGCGGCGGCAGGACAGGGGCACGGTCTCATAGAGGGAGGCGTCGGGGCAGGGGCAGGGGGGCACAGCGGGCGGCGTCGGGGCGGGCAGGGGCGGCACGGCGGTGGCGTCGGGGCGGGCAGGGCGCACGGCGGGCGGCGTCGGGTGCGGGCAGGGGCGCGGGGAGCGGCGCCGACGCGGGGCAGAGAGCGTCGGCAGTGGCGACGGCGACGAGGGAGCAGCTGGGGGCGTCGGGGCGGAGAAGAAGTGATTTTTGCAGAAACTGCTAAGTGTTTTCTTATATACACGAAGCATTGGTCCCGGTTCGTGGCACGAACCGGTACCAATGCAACCCTTTCGTCCCGGTTGGTGCCACCAACCGGGACCAAAGGCCTTGCCCGCGGCCAAAAGTTTAGTCCCACCTCGCTAGTTGAGAGGGGCGCGGAGTGGTTTATAAGCCCTACTGCCGCTGCCCTATCGAGCTCCTCTCAAATGCAGGCTTACGGGCCTAACCTCACACTCAATTGTCATAAACACGAAATGCAACAAATAGTTATAAAAGAGAGTATCCAACATCCAACCATAAACCGGACGAAGGTGACGGGGACGGATCTAAAACCATGCCACTATGTATACACAAACAACCATACAGGTAAAAACTATACAAGTAACTATCTAAATCACACAAACATGATTTTTTTTTATAAAAAGGATAAGAACAAGAGGCTCACCAAGGTGGGTGCCGGCGACGGGATGTGCGGGCCATCGACGGTGGTTAGGACGGGGACGGGAAGGCACTAAGTACCACACCTACATTACAATCAACTAAGAAGTTATGTGAGCTCAAATTGCATATAAATCAAATAAACTCCCACATATATTACTCCCAAACATAAACCCACAAATCACTATACTTATAAAGCATTGCAAGAGCTACATCTAGATGAGATGAAAGGACAAAGTTGCTAACCTTTGTGAATACTTGGATGGATGGGCGCCTTCAAATCTTGACAAATTTTGGCAAAAATGGAGGATGAGCTCGAGCAAGAGGGAAGAACAAGAGAAGGAAGGGAAAACAGAGAGCTCGGGCTGGACGAAGGTTTTATATACAATCATCTTTAGTCCCGGTTCGTGTCATAAACCGGGACTAAAGGTCTACCTCTATCCCGGTTTGTGACTGAACCGGGACTAAAGGTGATCGTGGGGCCCCAGCCTGCACAAGCCTGCCACCACCCCTTTATCTGGTTTGTGTCTCAAACCGGGACTATAGGTCCCAAATGAACCTGGACTAATGATGCCCGTCCCCCAATCGCGCCTAGCCGTTGGAACCGGGACTAATGGTCACATTAGTCTCGGCCAAACCAAACCGGGACTAAAGCTGGAAACGTAAGGCCTGTTTTCTACTAGTGCTAGAACAAATGTTGTTCGATGTTATGAACAACATAAGGGCCATGCTTCCATCATGGATGGGATGTAGTTATGAAATTGATGTAATATGATCATCCATAACACCGATGCTGCAATGTCGCAAGACTAAAAGAATACCACATATGTGTGGCAACTGCATTTGGTCACATTGGAGAAACCCGCATGAAGAAATTCCATAATGATGGATTGAAGTGTTGATTATGAATCATCTGACCACTTGTAACTTTCCTCCGAAAAGTGAAGTGACCGAAATACCTTCACATGCAAAGGAATGAGCAACGAACTTATTGGTGATCATACATTTTGATGTTTGTAGTCCGATAAATGTTGTTGCTAGTGTTAATAACCCTACAAAATTGCATAGAACCAATTTGATGTTACTTATTGAATTATGGCAATGTAGAACTACTTACCTATGTTAGCAAGCTCTGCTCTGGTTTAGGCCTCGAAGCATCATAGATTCTTCTCTGGTGATCAGCTCCAACAGAAGAACACCAACCTGTGATGTCGGATTTCATGGTAGCTTACCACTTTCAGGCCAAACAAGTAGCCATACATTAAATCAGCAAAATAATCTATAGATTGCAGATCAGATGCATTACGTATTCCGACAATCCATAACATGGGAGTTGTGCACAAAGCATGCAACTCTGTAAAGCTTTCATGATCTTAGAACCAGACTTCGACTGCTAATTCATCAAATCCATATGCATGTGGCAACAACAAGCATCTACATTCAATGAAAATTGCTCCAAATGACAACACAATCAATGCACGGACACTAAAGCATAACAGATGCTAAGTAATCTGAACTGAGTGCTATTTATAAAACTACTTGCCATTAAATATATAGTTATCTCAAACATCTGGGAGGTGCATAACAGAAAACAAAGACCATCTCTGTTATATTTGCAGCAACCTATCTTATATGTTATTTATTCCATAATGTTATAAAGCCAAGCACAAGTCCAAAAAAATCTCTAAAAGAGTAGAATGCTATTCAATGCACACAAAGTCGTATCTTGTATGAAATTGCACCCGATACAATTGGCGAACAATTTAATTCCAGGTAAACAAGTACAAGAAAAATGTACCCTTTTATTTTTTAGGAAATATCAACAATCTAGTTCTACTATGAATTTGCAGCTTCCAAGATTAAAGAAATGAAACAATAAGCATCTTAGAAACCAAGAGGACTACACATCACATTACACACTCTTGAATCATCAATTTGTTGTAGTATGCCAGAAAGAACTACAGGAAGAAAATCAGTATTTTAAAACAAAAATAATTGAACATTCTGTTACCGTTTTCTTGGTACACGAAGGATCGAGAAGAGGGGTCTAGAGGGGGTGATTAAACCCTCAACAAGCAAAATAGCAGTTTTTAAGTTCTTCAAGTTGAGGTGGAGTTTTAGCACAAGTTGAAGCATTCACAATACATTTCAAGCAAGCATGACAAAGTATGAGCAGTGGAAAGAGTAAAGCATGCAATTTGCAAGAAAGTAAAGGGATGGGATTGGAGTGTGCAAACGCAATGAAGAATCGGAGATTTGGTTGGCCGTGGCTTCCGATAGGTGGTGCTATCGTACATCCACGTTGATGGAGACTTCAACCCACGAAGGGTAACATTGCGCGAGTCCACGGAGGGCTCCACCCACGAAGAAGCAACCTTGTCTATCCCACCATGGCCATCGCCCACGAAGGACTTGCCTCACTCGGGTAGATCTCACGAAGTAAGCGATCTCGTTGCCCTTACAAACTCCTGGGTCAACTCCACAATCTGTCGGAGGCTCCCAGTGACAGCTAACCAATCTAGCAGACACCACTCTCCAAAAGGTAATAGATGGTGTGTTGATGATGAACTCCTTGCTCTTGTGCTTCAAATGATAGTCTCCCCAACACTCAACTCTCTTCACAGATTTGGATATGGTGGAAAGATGATTTGAGTGGAAAGCAACTTGGGGAAGGCTAGAGATCAAGATTCTTGTGGTTGGATTGGAATGTCTTGGTCCCAACACATGATAGGTGGTTCTCTCTCAGAAAATGAGTAGTGGAAGTGTAGGCATGTTCTGATGGCTCTCTCTTCAATAGAGAAGGGGCTGGAGGGGTATATATAGCCTCCACACAAAATCCAACCCGTTACACACACATTTGACTCAACTCGGTCAGCCGAATGGAAGAACTCAATGAGACCGATTCAATTTAAAATGTGAATGTTGGGAATCTCGGTGGGACCGATATGCTCAACTCGGTGGGACCGATGTGCTAGGATTAGGGCAAGACTCATCTCGGTGTGACCGATTGCATGAACTCGGTGGGACCGATTTCAGCAATGAGTTAAACAGAGAGTTGTCAGGCAAACCTCGGTGGGACCGATCGCTCCTTTCGGTAAGAACGAAATGTTACGAAAGGGAAACGAGAGTTTGCATTGTGAACTCGGTGGGACCGTCGCTCATTTCGGTGAGCACAAACGTTACGAAGGTAAACAGAGAGTTGCAATCCCATCTCGGTGAGACCGAAATCCCTATCGGTGAGACCAAACTGATTAGGTTTCTGGCAGTGGCTATGTCAAAGAAACTCAGTGGCGCGGATATGAAATCAGTGGGGCCGAGTTTGACTTTAGGTTTAGGACATATTTGGAATTGAGAAAGTGGTTGAGGGCTTTAGAGCATATCACTAAGCACTTTGAGCAAGTAGACTATTAAGCAACACCTCATCCCCTTTTAATAGTATTGGCTTTTCCTATGGACTCAATGTAATCTGGATCACTAAAATAGAATGTAGAGTCTTGAGTTTGTGCCATCTTTGTCCTTAGCATTTTGGAGGGTTCCACTCCTCTTGTCCATGCCACGCCATTGTTGAACTTTCTGAAAATATCTAGATGAAAATATAGTCCAACAAGAGATAGTTGACATTAATTACCAAAATCACCCAGGGAGCACTTGTGCTTTCACAGGGAGCACTTGTGCACTAGTAGAAAAGGCCCATTGTCCCTGTTCCAGGCTATTTTCCCGTTTCTGGAACCGGGACTAAAGGGTCGGGACTAAAGCCCATACCTTTGTCCTGATTCACCTACGAACTGGGACAGATGGGGCTCCACGTGGCCGCTGCGGCTTCCCAGGCAGGAGGGCCTTTTGTCCCGGTTGGTAGCACCAACCGGGACCAAAAAGCCTCCACGCGTCAGTAGTTCAGGGGCTGGGGTTTTGTTTTTTTTTTGAAAGGGGGGGTGTTGGGTTTTGGGGTTTTGTAGGGTATATTGTGTAGCTAGGTAATAGAGAGAAGTGACCTCTCTTATCTCCGTGCTTGGTCGACGCTACATACTATACGTATAGAGAGAACTCGCGACATGCTAGCTAGTAAGGAAATGAAGGAAACCATTAAGTACTAAGATCGTCATGAACATATATATACAGAGAGAAGTGATCGACCTTCTCCTTCTCTGAGAGATTGGTCGAACAACAAGTTTTCGTATATCTATCCGACGCTACTAGCTACATATATACAATATAAGATCTCTTACAATCCCTAACATCTGATTCAAGTTCCCATGGTATTCTCCGGCTTTATTGATGACGTGTCAAGAAAGAATACCGCCAATTCCTCTTGAATTGCTTTTATGCGATCTTGTGGTAGGAGTTCATCCTGCATCTGCCACATCTAATTTGAAGAGGGTCAATACATATATATGAATGAAACTCAACACAAATGATGTAATAAAATAAAATTATGATTATTGCTTACGCACTTCATATTGTTTTTCAGAGTAGCCCCGCTCACAGGTCGTGTGGCGGATGAACTCGCAAATGTAGTATCCACAAAAATCAGTCCCGCTTCCTGCCACAACCACTTTACAAGAAATAGAGGTCAATCAACTGATAAGAAGCATGCTAAATGGTAATATGAAACTAGCAGAATCAATGGGAGATGCGCAGAACTAGCTAGTAGTACTTACTTTCGGGTGTGTAAATCGGAGCTCCCCGGCAGTCCCGGAGCTTTAGCGGTGAACTCTTTCCAAACCCTGCCAGACAAAGAAAACAATTACTTGATATCAGGAAATGAACAAAGTTGCCAATATGGTGCGATCGATCGATTGAACTATTACTTCTCGACATTTTAGTCATGGCCGCATACTCCTTGGGATCTTTTTGCCTCGAGTCTAAGATGGTTACTAGTCCTGCTCAAGCTAATCTTAGGAGAATAAAGTGGAAGCTGCGCACCTCTGCATAACTCATCAATTACATTACTATAACCTCGAGTAGTAAGGGAAACCGAATATGCACAAGACAGTAACACTCACTTGAATTTGTAAGGAAAGAGTATTTTATCTTTGTTTTGATTTCGAAGCAACGATTGTAGCAGGTTGGCCTCGGTTTCTTTGGCATTATATTTGACCATCCATTCATCTATGAGATTTGTGTTAATGAACCCAATATCATAGATTTGTGCTTTTCTGCATTCAGCGATCTTCAATCGCATAATTAGTGAGGATAATTATATAACATGCAATGAAAGAGCTGAGCTATATATAGAGACTTATTACAGAAGTAGTACTTACAGACAGTAGCAAGTGATGATTATTTTATCGAGGGCCTTTTGATTGAAAAACTGGAAGAACTCCTCAAATGGAACAGACAACAGATCAATTCAAACAAGGTCGTGCTCCTCTTTAACTCTCAGCGTCAAAGTATCCGTCCTAGACTCCTTGCAGGTGTCCATGTACCACTCATGGAATCTTCGCATCATCGTTGTTAGAGGAGGATGACCAGTTTGACGAGAGGCATCCCTGCCGGTATTTTTGTTCGTCCACCTCCATTATATCAAAATGTGCATCGTCGGGCAGGTAATCTGCAGGATTGGTACCGGGCACCATCCCCGGATGATTAGCGATGATATCGCTAGACACCTTGAGCGGGGGCATGATTGGTTCGCTTGCTCGCAAAGCTGGGGAATTTTTTCCCACTTCTTCGTTTTGCTAACCTTCGTCACTGCAAGTACTTCCCGACCGCTCCGCTTCCTGATATGTCCTTTCAATAATGCGCTCATAGTTGGTTTACGGAGGGACGGTGGTGGTTGCTTCAGGGCATCGAGAGTGCGCTTCGCTTTCACCGGATCTATCTTCTCCTCCGGAGGTGGAGGTTTCTTTGCAAAAAAGTCCCTCACTTGGGCTTTACAGATCTCCACGTTTTCCTTCTCGGTCATCTCGTATGGTAACTTCTCTAGAGGCTTGAGAGATGGACCGAATTTGTTTGCCTCCCGCCTCTGGCTGTACTGCTAGACGCCGGAGCGGCGGTGTTTTCTCTTCCATTGCTGCTGACAGTAGTAGAAGGGGCGGAGTGCTCGACGCCGCCAGAGCAGCCAGAGCGGCGGCTTCTATCTTCTACCGTTGCTGACGAGGCGGAGGAGGAGGGGGGCTGCTCGGACGTCCGGAGCAGGGCGGAGAAGGAGCGGAGTGGCGCCCTCAAGCACCGGAGCAGCCGGAGAGGGAGGCGGAGAGTGCCCTGATCACTCACCGGAGGAGGAGGAGGAGGAGGCCGAGTCCCTGACTCGCCGGAGGCTAGCGTTCCAGTTCAAGCTTGATGTGCTCCTTCCGCCATAGACATGGAGTCTTCATAGCAACCCAGCTGAGTCTCCCCTTGACCTATAGGGTGGTCAAGCTCGAGCTCCTCAAATCCCTCCGTTACTTCATCCCACCTCACAACAGCATAGCCTTGTGGAATCGGACGGCAGTGAAAAGTTCCGTCAGGTTGAGGAGGTGCAACAGAGCCGACAGCCCGCTTGACTTTGAGGTTCTGCCATTGCGTCATAAGCTGGCAATGTTGAGCCTCCGTGATAGCATCCATGGGGTAGCTAGGAGCTGTGAAGTCAGGCTGCTGAACGAGCTTGGTGGAAGCCACGATGCTTCTCCGCTGAGATGGCGGGTAGCTACGGCAGCTCGCTGGCTCTCAACTTGTTCCTCTAGCTTTGTACCCTTGCATTAGCTTCTGCAGTTCACTCTGCTCAGTTTCCTCTTCACTCCCCGGTTTTGTAACCGCCTGCGCCGGGAAACGCAACCTCCATACACGGAGCCTGGCGTCCACGTGTTCGTCCAGGGTGCTCAGGATTCCCGAGGGCCTCGGTCAGCTCGTCATTCTCCTGTCAGGAATGAACGTCCCTTGCTGCGCTGCGGCGATATCTTCTGAAGCATCTTGACGGGTATTGCAATTGCTCGTCCGTCCAAACGCACTTCCCTGTTTAGGGTCCAAGGTTCCCCCAACCACGAAGAACCAAGTCCATGAACGGTCTGGCCAGTTCAATGTCTCTGGTTCGACCCCTTTAGCAGCAGTCATTCTTAGCTTTGTCCCATAGCAGCCGGGCTTTGAGGTAGCCACCTGACCCCGTGCGATGGTGAAACTTTCTTCTTTGGCCATTTATCTTATTTGTCTCTGACATCTTTTACTCTTGTCATGTCTTGTAGGCCAGAAATGCGGCCAGTGATCTCTTATCTTCTCAAATCGGCCGATGAATTCTGGAGTCTTCCCTTTGTCGACAAACGTTGATTTCAACTCATTCTTCTACCTCCTGAATAGATCTGCCATCTTCTTAAGCACACGCCTTGACCAATGGCTCTTAAAACTGGCTTATCCGGATCCTCCTCTGGCGGTAGGGTGAAATTTGCCTTCAGCGAGGTCCAAAGATCATCTTTCTGTCTATCGGTGACATAGAAACTTGAGGGTCTTCGTTCTTCTTAGGCTCATCCATAGCTGGATGCTGATCGGGATGCTGTCCCTAACAATAGCTCCGCACTGAGCTGAAAATGCATCCTTGGTCCGCCTCGGTTCAATCGGCTGGCCATCGTTCGCGATTGCTGTGATCGTGAACCTTCCATCCTGACGCAACCTTTTCTTCGGGCCTCGTCTCGTTACCGAAGTTTGGCTCGATCCGGAGGGCTTTAAAAGAAGAAAGAAGAGATAATATATGTACATACCAAAACATTAATGCATCAATTAGCTAGTCAGCACAGGCTTAATTAATATATATACCTCGCCGGACTTTGCAACAGCTCCCTTGTCCATTCGATCACCGGAGCCATCATCATGGTCTCCTTCTTCCTCCGGCATTCGGTCACCGGAGCCATCATGATCATGTCCTTCCTCCTCCATTGTTCGATCACCGGAGCCTTCACCCTCTCCTTCCAGACAATCGATGTCATTGAGATACGACAAGACATCACCTCCGCCGAGGATGATGTCCTACAACAACTCTTCTGTTTCCAGTCTCTTTGTTGATCCATAGTTTCTGCAAATATTACAACATGGTAATTAATATACAAACATGAGAGATGGATATATTAGTGGCAAACATAGACCTAGCTAGCTAATCACAACAAGGAATATTAATTAGTGGCCTCGACGCTTCTAGGGTTTTTGGGTGGCCTCGACAACGCTCTTTTAACTTGGTAAATTTGGGTGGCCTCGACGCTTCTAGGGTTTGGGGTGGCCTCGGCAACGCTTCTAGGGTTTGGGGTGGCCTCGACGCTTCTAGGGTTTGGTCGGGCGAGAGGGGGTTGATCGACGTCCCCCCTCATGTTGAAGAGTTACCGGAGTTCTCTCATGAATGTCCGAGCGTCCGACCACCTCTCTCATGAATGTCAAACAAGGGATTTAACAAAATGGCGCCATTCTAGATTTGCAAAAAATGGTCCATATTTTTCCTGATCTCATCTACCCTTCTATAAGTCACGTTGTCAGTGTCAAAGGATCAAAAAACCATGGCTTCATCATTACCGGAAGTAACAGGCCCATAATGGGTGAGAGGGGGTTGATCGACGTCCCCCCTCATGTCGAAGTTACCGGAGTTATCTTCTAGTGGTTTGGGTGGCCTCGAGAGTTTGGCGGGTAGGGGCGGGAGGGTGTAGGAGGTCGACAACGCTTTTTTCTAGGGTTTGGTGGCCTCGAGAGTTGGTCGCCCGTATATTGAGAGGGGGGGCGAACATTTTACCTTAGTTACTTAGAAAAAAATGTTTATCGGGGAGGGGGTATATCGACCCCCCCCCCTCATGTCGAAGTTATCGGGGAGGGCTATATCGACAACGACATACATATAGCCACATACTATAAAAAAATCTATGAACATCTATACATACATATAGCCACATACATATATATGGCTATGAAAAAAAAATTCATCATATAAAAAAAATGTTATCGGGGAGGGGGTATATCGACCCCCCCCCCCCCGCCTCATGTCGAAGTTATCGGGGAGGGGCTATATCGACAACGACATATACATATAACCACATACATATAAAAAATTCTATGAACATCCATATATACATACATATAGCCACATACAATATATGGCTATGAAAAATGCTATGAAAAAAAAATCATCATATAAAAAAATGCTATGAACAAAACAATTAATACATATATAACAAAACAATTTATGAACATCCATACATACATAGCCACATACATATATATATACATTACATATGAACAAAACAATTTTCATCATATAAAAAATATCAACATATATACTTTATATGTGAACTCCACCATTTCTCTAAAAAAATCTCTATGCAAATTTCTCTAAAAGTTCTCTTCCATCTCATCTCATCTCCACAAAACATCTATCTAAAAAACTCATACATACATATATGAACATCTAAAAACATGTAAAACAATCTAAAAACTGTAACAAAAAATAGCAATATATAAAAAAAAGCACGGCGGCGGCGGCAGGACAGGGGCACGGTCTCATAGAGGGAGGCGTCGGGGCAGGGGCAGGGGGGCACAGGGGCGGCGTCGGGGCGGGCAGGGGCGGCACGGCGGTGGCGTCGGGGCGGGCAGGGCACGGCGGCGGCGTCGGGGCGGGCAGGGGCGCGGGGAGCGGCGCCGACGCGGGGCAGAGAGCGTCGGCAGTGGCGACGGCGACGAGGGAGCAGCTGGGGGCGTCGGGCGGAGAAAAAGTGATTTTTGCAGAAAACTCCTAAGTGTTTTCTTATATACACGAAGCATTGTCCCGGTTCGTGGCACGAACCGGG